>OZ038381.1:172632729-173985229 GCA_964036045.1 Eutreptiella sp. 'Long Island Sound 2002'
ACGTCGTGGCTGGACGGCAAGCACGTCGTGTTTGGGAAGGTCGTGGAAGGCATGGACGTGGTGCGGAAGGTTGAGGCTTTGAACGGGACGCCCCCGTCGAAGAAGGTGACCATCACAGACAGTGGGCAGCTGCATATCGAGCCGTACGAGCTCAGGCCCTGAGCGACGAGGATCGCAGGCATCGTCCCTGGCTACTGCAGTGACTCCCCAGGGGCATCTTTGGTGACAGTCCTCACAATGTCCTCAGTCGATGGCAGAGGGAATGGCATCCTCACTGGCGGCTTCCTTCGGGGTACAGGAGGGGGGGGGGGTGTATTTCGGCAGGGGAAAGTTTTGGAGGGAAATTTTCGTTTTTCAGATTCATGACGAAATTTCCCCCCAAAAGTTTCTGCGCAATCCGGGCCATTTCTTACTCCCTGCGTCGGCAGCTAACATTTTTCTTCTGCATGGAGGTCCTGGTGCCCGTGTATTGCAGGTCAGGATCAGTCTTCATGCTGGTGCATATCCCAAAACCCCTTAGTGACAGCCTACGTCAGATGGCAGCTGTGGGTAACTGATGGCGGTTGGACGGTAACCTGCGGGAGGTCCATCGACGGCATTGGCAGCTGATCATCACACGCGAACAAACCCACGGCAGAAGCACAGCAGACGGTGGGTACTACAGGGCAAGGGCGAGGGGGGGGGGGGGGGATGTGGAACAATGTGGAGAGGGACCAGGGGCACTAAAGGCAGTGATGTGGTGTCCCGTGGTGAATTTGGAAGAGGCTGGGGTGGGGCGCGCGGCAGGGGGGGGGGGGTGCAATAGGTGCCGGCCCGCACCCGCAACTTGAGCAAACGCAACCCTTCCGCAACGAATTGTGAACGAACAGATTGGTGTCGGTGCTGCGTGCGATCCGTACAGTTCCGAATTCCTTCCTGGGGTCAGTTTTGCCGCGTTGCTCTTCGGCCCATTTACTGTACCCAGCCCCCTCCATAGTGACCCCAGCCCCCTCCAGCCTCCCAACGCTCACAGGGGCTCACACTCATGTCCACCAGGAAATCATTCACTGAAACACTGTCCCACAACACACAAACGGCTTCGTGCCACACATGTCAGGCCTTTTTCGTGCTGGTCGGACCGGACCGGGTCGAATCAACCCTCGCCTCGTTTTGGGACATCGCCATCCGTACGTCCACCGCGGGCACACTGGGCAAAGGGTCATCATTGATTGCCCCCTCCCGTCCAACCGACACCCAGTGCAACACTTGGGGCGACAGCTGTGGCCAGGCGACGGGTCCCCTTGTGCAGGGCCGTCCTTTGTGCGCCAGACGCGAGAAACACCGTGGGAACTGCACGGGGACGGAGGAGGAGCCCCAGGGAAGGACCAAGGGAGAGAGGGCTGCCAGGGGGCAGCCAGGGGCCGTGCCCATGACATTGGAGGGACACGATCTCGCTGCCATGAGCAGAGTGGCCCTGGAACGCCATCCTGCCAATGCGCGCAATGGGGGCGGCGAGCCCCAGTTCATGGCACAGGCGGCTATCACGTGTGCACCCACGGGCGCCAACATCCGACAGGGGGTAGCCAGTGACCGACGGCGTTTGGCCTGGGCAGTATTGGGCCCCTCATTGCACTGAAAATAAGCCTCTCAGGTCAGCCTGGGTCCCTCAATGTACAAGGCACGGGCACTGGAGGGCATGGGCAATGATTACCCGCCATGCGCCCCGGTGGTTGTCCAACACATGCGCACACCAACAGACCAGGGGGATGAACAGCTGCCTCTCTTGCCACACTGCACCGCACAGCACCCCACCTCACAGCACCCCACCGCACCACACCACACCACACCACATACCCAAACTATATGAGTTGTGTAGGTGCTCTTCTGTGGAAGGGTGCGGTGCAACGAAAGGCCATTTGCCTTTGGGGCGGCCCGCCCCATTCCCCATCTTTTCTCCTTGTGGTGGCGCGAGCCATGTGACAAATGCACGCACAATTGCTGTCTGACAGTCCCAATGGCGCGACAGCCAGCGGACTAGCTCTACAGTATGTAAGGCTGGTGGATGCAGAAGACTTTGTGGAGCAGGCCTAGCAAGAGATGCATCGCTGCATAGCTGATGTGGCGTGGTGCCATGTTGTGTGGGATGATATGACCCGCGGGTGTGGGCTGGTGCTGTCGAAAGCCTTGGCATTCCTACCTCAGATGTTGGTGTGGATGGCTGTTTTGGGATAGGCCTGTTTTTCGTCGGTAGTGACGAGGCTATGTCACCTGCGCGTGCTTTGGATGTCCGCTGTTCTTCTCCGGTGGCTATGACGCACCCTTGTTTTGCCCATCGCTTGCTTGCCAGTCCAGCAAGAACAGGAGCCTTGTCAGGCCGGTGTCAGGACCAATGCTGTGCAAAGTTCCTTGAAACGGTTTGTTTTCCCAACCTGTTTTCTGAATGATGTCCTACGGATCCCAAGAGTGTTATGCACATCTTGGCCTTTGCTGATGTGGACCAGAGGCTCAGATGGAAACCATGGCGCAAAAAGGGCTGCAAAGCTGGGCCTATGCACCATTCGGCAAACGCCACACTGCACACGCAGAGTGCCTTTGTGCATGCGTGCAGCTTCCGCCTGCGACACTGGTCCTTGTGACCCGTGGGAATAAGACGGTTGGTGCAGGACTTTTGGCGGTCACGGCGACCAGACAACCCATTGGAATTGTGCTCTGCTCTTGCAGGCTATGCTCTACAGGCGACCGAACAGGCGTGCTGTTGACAGGGTGATGAAGGTTTTGTCACTTTCACTGACATTGTTGCACTGAGGACTGCAGTGGCCCATCTTCAGGAAGCATTCTTCTCGGAGCCTCAAAGCAATGGCATGGAAGCTGAAGGATCACCTGGGTGCCCTGGCCAGGGCCAAAACAAACACAAACATGACACGGTGCCAGAACCAGAAATGGAAACCCAAAAAAGGGCAAGACGAGGCTTGTCATGCGGGCAAGTGCGAGCTGATAGCATGGTTCATCCGCACAATACTGCAACCTGACCTGACTATGAGACAATTTAGCCTCGTCCAGCAGGAAAAGGCCCTAGCGAGCGAAGACCAACTGGGAGACGATGTATAGCAACACTGGCACCGTTACACCCCAGATGTGGTTCATGGCTGCACTGCAGCGTTGCATCCTGGTTGTAACACCAACATTTCATGGAACAGGGGGTCCTCACTGCGTGAGGGCCATACAGAAACGAATACGCGAGGTGTGAACTAGGAGTGACCATAATCAGTAAAGTAAGTGAAAGAACACAAATCGTAAAACCTGGCTGCCTGAAAAACGTTTCACGTCAGTTTGTTTATGGCCTCCATGTCTTCTCTGTGCCAGTGATGAGGATTTGCCAGCCTGCTTATGTCTCTACTTGTTCCTCGGGTCCCTACCAGTTGACCAGAGTGCTTTTGATACCACCATGATGTCAAAATGTAAGAAAGCAAGACAGAAAGAAAGTAGGACACACCACTCCCCAATAAAACTGATCTAAGACGAGGGTTGAACATGCCAGAGCTTCCTTTCTGATGCATTGCTAAGCTTGTGTGCCAATGAGGATGGAGGCAAAATTCCTCCAGTTGACTTTTCATTTTCCTCAGCAATGTGTGCTGAATGCTAGCAAAGTACCCTCCCACCCCTTGCAGATGCCCCGCCTTGTCTAAGCACCAGGACCCGGTCTGACCGTTGTTTTCCTGACCACAGTTTTTATGGTCTTTACTTGCTGCCACCACACTCTTGCACTCAGCTCGCCAAAGGCCACACATTGGATTAGACTTAGATCAGCTTGTAGCCCAGGTTCACCTTGACACCCAACTCTGTTTTGATTGGCATAATGTACTGCATTCACGTTTGTTCCTCAAAGTATTGTGTACTGCTTTCTCTTGTTGGCCTTTCACATTAAAGGCGTGGCTGATCACCACGTAGCTTCCTCTGTAGTATTGTTAGGAGAATACAGTGCTCCCTCTCTTTGCGAGCAGTAGGCCTATCTTAGAGATGCTGTATGATTTCGGTGTTGCACCAAAATGCAACATACTAGTGCTCAAAACTCACCTTCATAGCTAGCACACTGCGTTTACTGAAAGCAAGAAAAAAGGGATTGCACATTGTTGGGGTCCAATGCCTAGGGCAATGACCATCGCCAAAGAGGGAGCGTTAGTGTGCACGGCGCCCGTAGGGCACCTTTTTGTGCTACTTCTGATTCCTACCCCTGCTTTTGGGTTGGATTCTACCCCTCGGATGGGTGAGTGGGTGTGTGGGTGGGATGCGGCGATTTGGGATGATTTATCCTCATGGGCTTGCCCCTGTCCGGTTGGGGATATGGGCCGGCCCTTTTGTGTATTGTGAAACAAGCACATTGAGCTAGGTACATGGTGATACATTCAGCGTGTCTTCTATGGCGCATCAGTTTTTGCCCCTCATGTCCTCAGACCTCTTTTGCTATTTAATATGGAGTTGAGCATTCGGATAGGGTGTTCTACATCAGGTCTACTGGGCTTTGGGTACCTGCGAAGGTGGTTGGCCCTTTGCACGATGGGCATGTGGAGTATGATCAAGGTGGTGTGCGGGTCGTCAATCATCGATGCCATTTCGAGTCTCCAGCACCATCCCCATCAATTCCTGCAATGGACGTCTCTCCGGAAGTCCCTTTGGACCCCCTTGTTGATGGAAGCCACATTCGCGGTCGCTCCCCGTCACAACCGTCATCACATTCCCCATCCCGAGGCTTTATCAGGTAATGGTGAACTTAGGGACTGAATTTGGGAAAGTCATAATAACAGTAGCGCGCAGGGCACACACATCGCAAACATCCCCCCAAATGATGGCCAATGAGGGTGTGTCACACCCGGTGCATTTAAGGCCAGTTGGCATAGGACGATGGTAGCCATTAATGTTGCATAAAAATGGTTATAGGGTGGTGAACACTAGGAATGAGTTGCCAATGGTTGTGCTTTGGCTATAGATAACAACGTTGAAGTCTAGGGACAATTGTGTGTGGTGTTTTTGTGGGCAACAGGGAACATTGTGCATTCAAAAATATTGGTATTACCATGTTTTGCTTCTTGTGTGGTCCATAGCACATATGGCAATGGCGGCAGGTATCGTCCCTCTGCAACTTGGCTTTGCACAACCTGCGGATTGCGTTTCCAACGCTTTGAGACGTGGGCTACAATGTCGCACTACTAACTCCGCGCCAGAGACTCATGGATGGTGGCTTCTATGCGAGAGACATCTCACATGTACCAACAAGCCGTTCGCGCCTTCCTCCGTGCCAAGCGGCACACCTCTGACTGTCACGCCTCTCATTGTCGCATCCACTCCACCATTGATGAGTTCTTGTGTGAGCATTGGTCATCAGCATAGTGCCTCCTGGAGGCGGGATGTCAGGCAGTTCTCCGCATGTCCAAAAGGGGGAAACGACCCCGGAGCCCGTCACCTAGGAGGGTACGACGTCGCACGGCGATGTCGGAATGGCCATGCTACATCTAGCTCACAGGACACAACCCCACCCGGCGATCTGTAGATGTCCCCCCGGATGCCGAATAGCTCACTGGCAGCCCGTGACAGCGATGGGGCGCATCAGGGCAACCATAGCCCGCAGGATGGTGGTTGTGCCACCAAGGCATATGCAACAAGCTGCGTATCTCTCTCCACCACACTCCCCATACATACCAAAATGTGACCTGTTTGCACTAGATCACACATAGCCCTCCCGCCCCTTACGCACAGCACACTTGTATGTCGGGCAATAGTGATCGTAGGCGCACGTCACATGTAGGCACCTGACTCTAATTGCCGGTGTAATGACCCGGGTTTTTCAACCTAGTGTCGTGGTGAAGACAACAATGATACACAAATGTTTCAAATCGACAACGGACTCTCATGATAGTAGTGTTGATCCAGGTTCTTCAAGTTGGATAGTGGCAGCCGCTACATAGATGTGACAGTCTACACCCAAGTCTTGCCCCTTGTGGTGTCCATGAGCGCTCGTGACTGCAGGCCCTCTCCTCAAGGGCTGTTGTACACGCCTAGCGCTAGAACACAAAAAAAAAGGACATATGGCAATGAATGTTGACCTGTGGAAACCACGTAGTGATGTCCTTTATCTAACCATCATTTCCCAGCAACTATCAGTTTCTCAGGGATTAGGTTATTGGAGTGGAGTGGACAGTTGTTGCATGCTATAGGCTATGTGTTCATGCCTGTATAAGGGCGCAAGTGTGTAGCACATCGGTTAATACTGCATCTACTACGTGGTGCAGCACGCAATCGAGGAACCCTCAATCATGGCAACCTTGTCTGACCGTTGTGTTTTCTGACCAGCTTTTGTGGTCAAGGAGGGAGCGTCACTGTGCTGGGCATCTTTTTAGGGCTGAATGTCCCCGCCTGCAGCCCCAAGCACTATCCACGACTTCCATGCTTTGGCGACTCTGGTGCAGCAGCACTGATGTAGCCATGTGAGTCTTCCCCACTTTCCAGGCAAGCCTGCTAGTAGGGGTTACGCACTGGGCAGATACCCCCCCAAGAATGTATAGGGACATGTTTGTGAGCTGGTAGTGTGAAAGAAGGGCTGGGACATGCCTTTGTGAAGGGGAATTTCTGCACACAACGACATCCTGTTTGACGCTGCAATCCACTGCCATTTTTATTGCTCTTGAGTTTCAGTGAAGGTTGCAATGTGGCCGAAACACGCCAAGAATCGTCTGCCTGTGAGCCACATGAATACACAGTGTTTATACACCGTATTGTATGAGAAAGACGTATGAGATCCCTGTCCCGCCAGCTGTGCTTGAGCAAGGGCGTGGGCTGATTGCCAGATGAGCTGGTGACTTTGGTCTATGGTGTGTTTCTCAGGGCCATGCCGGATCCATGGACATGCGAGCGCTCCACCTTTGTGCTCTTCGGTGACAGCATCACCCAACGAGGCTGGGAAACGGACACCAGCGGGTGGGTTGCAGCGCTTGCGAACCATTTCTCCCGTAAGGCTGACATCATCAACCGTGGTTTTAGTGGCTACAACTCCCGGTGGGCCACGCATTTGCTGCCGCATGTATTTCCTGCACATTTACGCCCGTCTTTTATCACTGTGTTCTTTGGTGCCAATGACGCCTCTCTGCTGGAGGTGAACCCCAGGCAGCACGTCCCGCTTGGTATCTGCTTTATGGTTGATTTGTGCTGTGATTTCATGTGGTGTGGTGCGGCGTGACATGTTGTGCTGTGTTGTGTTGTGTTGTGTTGTGTTGTGTTGTGTTGTGTTGTGTTGTGTTGTGTTGTGTTGTGTTGTGTTGTGTTGTGTTGTGTTGTGTTGTGTTGTGTTGTGTTGTGTTTTGTTGTGTTGTGTTGTGTTGTGTTCTGTTGTGTTCTGTTGTGTTGTGTTGTGTTGTGTTGTGTTGTGTTGTGTTGTGTTGTGTTGTGTTGTGTTGTGTCGTGTTGTGTTGTGTTGTGCTTTTGTTGTGCTAGTGTTGTGTTGTGTTGTGTTTTGTTGTGGTGTGTTGTGGTGTGTTGTGCTGTGTTGTGCTAGTGTTGTGTTGTGCTGTGCTGTGCTGTGCTGTGCTGTGCTGCGCTGTGCTGTGCTGCGCTGTGCTGTGCTGTGCTGTGCTGTGCTGTGTGTGGTGTGGTGTAGTGGGGTGTGGCATGGTGTGGTGTGGCATGGTGTGGTGTGGTGTGGCGTGGCGTGGTGTGCCGAAGGCGCTGTTACCAGAAAGCAAAGGCCGGGATTTCTACCCAGGGGTACAGGTAAACGTGAGGGCTGTGTGTGTTGCGCGCACGCTGTGTGCGAGTGTGTTTACCACGGCGGAAAGCGGGGGTATGCAACTGATCCCCGCCGCTCTGCCCTATGGTGGCGGCTGCCGGTCCTGTGCGGCGCGCAGGGGGGGGGGGGGGGCACGTGCGCCGGCCCCGGCTGTGGCGCGGGGGGCTCCAGCCCTCGCCGCGGAGCGTTGGTGGCGCTTCCTGCGCGCCGTGCCCTCCCCCCGCCCCTTCGGCCCATGTGCCGTCGCGCTCTGGGCCGGATTTCCTCTGCCGCTCTCCTGCTTGGGCAGGGTATCCTGCAGCGGCAAGGCATCCTGCCAGGGCAGGGCATCGTGCCCCAGGCAGGGCATCCTGCATTCGCAGGGCATCCTTCTGCTCTCTGCCTTACTGCCCAGGGGCAGTGGGCAGTGCCCTTCCTGCCGCGCACTGCCTCACCGCCTAGGGGCACCACGCACTAGAACTGCATCTGAATGTTGCCTCACTGCCCAAGGGTAGTGGGCAGTGGAACTCGTGCTGTGCACTGCCTTACTGCCTGGGGGCAGTCAACACTGGGGCCTCATTCAATTCATGGCCCCTGTGTGTAAGCGCACTGGGGGCTCATGGAACCCCTGACCCCTGCTTGGGAGCGCATTGGGGTCTCATTGAACTTATGGCCCATGTGTGGGAGTGCACTGGGGCCTCATTGATATCCTGGTCCCTGTGCATGAGTGCACTGGGGCCTCATTGAACTCTTGGCCCCTGTGCGTGAGCGCACTGGGGCTTCATTGAGCTCCTGGCCCCTCCGCATGAGCGCATTAGGGCCGGCATGGCGTGGTGTGACGAAGGCGCGTTACCAGAAGGCAATGGCCGGGATGTCTACTCATGGGTACAGGTATGTGGGAGGGCAGGTAAGTGGGAGGGCTGTGTGTGTAGCGTGCATGCTGTTTGTCAGTGTGTGGTCGCACAAGTGCCTGGGCCTGAGTGACTCCGCCGTCCACAGGATGTTGCTTGCAGCACTGCACAACTCATCGGAGCAGGTGCACGAGGTGCGCTACAGCGCCTGGTGACGGAAGGGGGCGGAAGTTTTGCCCCTACCCCCCCTTCAACACGCACCCCTTCCACCACAGCCCATTTGGGGCGGTCTGCAGACACGGCCCCAGGGGTGCCCTTCCGCAATGCCCCCTCTCCGCATCGCAGACGAATACTCCGCAAACCTGCGCGCCATTGTCCAGTATGTCCGCGACGTCTACGGCGCGGCCCCCCGCATCCTCCTCATCACGCCCCCGCCGATCGACGGGCCATCGCGGCTCGAGTACCAGCGGGAGCAGTTCGGCAGCGACGCGACAGGTGTCCTGGAGCGCACGGACGAAAGCGCGGGCGCGTACGCGGCGCAGTGCCAAGCGGTCGGCGATGCCCTCGGGGTCCCGGTGCTGAACTTTTGGAGCGCGGTCCATCGGGCGGCGACGGAGGCGGAGGGCGGGCTGCGGGCGTTCCTGTGCGACGGCCTGCACTTGTCGGGCCGTGGCAATCAGCTCCTGTTCGCGGAGCTGCTCCAGTGCATCGGGACGCACTACCCCGACCTCATGAGCGCGGCGATGCCTCTGAACTTCCCCTTGGCGACCGAAGTGGACTGGTGTGCGGCGGTGCCGGGGGGCCGCGGCGCGAGGGACGTGGAGGAGGGGGTGCTGTGCGGGGCCGTCCGCCGGCTGGTGCGGCATCGGAGGATGTAGTGCAGGGGGTCCCGGGAATCCCGGTCTGGGCAACCCAAAGGACCCCCCCCCCCCCCCATTGTTGTCTTTATCCGACACTGATTGCTGATGTCTGACTGACAGCTACTGACTGTGATTGTCTGACTAATGTAGTCAGACATGATGTTCTGTTTTCTGTTTCAGACACAGTGTGTGTCTTGAGGTTCAACCAGGTTTGGCATAGAGAATAAAGATGCACTTATGCCTGACTGTGGAGTGCATTACCTCTGGTTTGCATTTGTCTGTTTTTTAATTAGGTCACACCCCCCCATAGTTGTCCCCCTCTTTTGTGGTGTGGCAGGAGACTATCCGGCGCAGCAGGAGGGGGAAGAGCTGACCCGGACAGCCCACGAAACATTCGATGGCCGCGCCGCTGCGGTGGCCGCATGGCAGCATTCGGTGCTGGTCTGGTTTGCGCTGCGAGAGCAGCACAGCACAGCAATTGAACGAAGAACAATGGATTACAGTCGAACAGAGTAAGTCTGGCATGAGGTCAGGATCATGCTTGTTACTTCGAAACCTGACATCATGGCCACCCTCTCTGCGTCCCCCCGGGCCATGAGAGCGCCACTTGGCCGAGACCTTTGGGCCACCTCTTCCCCCCCCCCCCCCCCCGCCAAAAAAATGTGGGGTCCCCGAGACCGCGGGGGTTATGTCGCCAAGTTGATTTCTCCTTCTTGTTTGACCCCCCCCCTTGCCGCTACCAGCGCCCCCCCTCCCCCCCACCTCCCGAAGGCCCTCCAGGCCCCAAGATAGTGCGGACCCGCTGGGTATAGACCTGCCGAGCCAGGGTTTCCGTTGCAGGAGGTGTACAGTGCCGTGCTGAGCAAGGACCACCGGAGACATGTTTGTTTTCCGGGTCGCTCACATGTTGCGGCCCCGCGCATCTCCAAGCTCCACATCACATCGGGGGTTTGGGTTTACCCTTACTCTGATGCCAGAGAAACTGCAGTGCTCCCCGGCACAGGCCTTTGCTTCAAGGTGGAATGTAACGCCCCGCCCCCTGTTCCACGAAGGTGAGGAGGGCGAGTGTTTGAGAGGGCTCATCGTCTTGCAGTGCGGCCAGAGGCAAACCAAACATCTACCCCAGTGGCAATGAACACAATGTCGTTGTCGCGGTGTGGTAAGGTACCTGAACACTGACGGTGTCTCAAAAATGAGTTGCAACCCCCTCCCGCGGGCTAAGGGTCCTCAAGCTCAAGGCAGCATTCAACACCGGTATGGGCGCTTGTGAGGGAAGATAATCAGAGGACTTTGTGGCTGAACCCGAGCAAATTGAGTCGTTCATTATGCTCCTTCTATCTGGCCTGAGCAAGCAGGTGGGGCAAGTGGCTTGGCCACGTGGTCCGTGTGCTTGACATTGTGCTTGATGCAGTCGATTTAACCGCCAAGGAAAGGGCCTTTGTGCAGTCTCCCGGCGTAGGGTGGGTCTTGGGCCTGCAGGAGCCTCTGGTGATATTTACTCAGGATGGCAGACAGATTCAGGACATGCAAGCATACATTGAGAAGCATGTGCCCCGCAGAGTGCATGAGCTTCTGAATGCACCATCCCCCCCCCGGCCAATAGGCCCTGCCAAAGGCAAACAACTTCATACCGAGGCCTTGTGTCAACCCCTCCCCCCCCCAAGCAAACCACCACTTGTATGAACAAGTGATGAAGGGGATCATCTGATGGGGAATGCATTTGCGCATTGGGGCTATCCACCAGCGTCTGTATGTCCCTCGGTCTCATGCCACCTGCCCCATGTGTGGGGCCATTGTCAAGGAATCCCACTATGTCAAAGCAAGGGGGGGGGATGCGGTCCGCATTTTTCCGCATTTTCCGCAATTTTTTTGCATTTTCTGGGCAGGTCCCTTGGTGTAATGTTCAAGAGGAAACATTCAAGTGGCATTGTGCACTCCAACTAAGCGACTGTCTTGTAGTCAGTTAGTTGTGAGGAACAATGGGTTTTGTGGGCGCCAGAGGCGCCGGAGGTTTTCTTTTAGGCAGACGACAGGGATAATTTTTTTTGTTTGACCCTATGTGTCTATACTCAAATACTCAGAATTTGGAGAACGTGGAGAATGTGGAGAACTCAAAAATGGATGAAAAACACAAAAAAGGATTTTGACCCCGCCCCGACCTCCGGGTTGGACCTTGGCTGATGTGAGCCTCAGTTGAACCGCACATTTTTTTGAAATAAATTTCCCCCAGTTGTGTATATTCAAAATGATTAGCGCGTCATGGGGATCATTTTGAGGTTTGTATGTTGCCCCCCCCCCCCCCGGGGAGCCCGGCGTAGTAGCGGTCTCTTCCTTGCCCCATGCCCGGCAGAGTGATGCTCCACGATTGATATTGTGGCCACACGCAGTAGTCATTCGCTGGGTCTCCTCACTGTATAACATCAGTAGTGCTGTAGTGGGTGTGCGTGACTCCATGAACATTGCATTTGATGTCTTGTATTGGTATACCTCCTCTGCCATGCGTCATGGGAGCCCCTCTTTCTGTTTGGGAATGCATGTAATACTTTTGCTTGACTTATGTCAGGTGTCAGGTAGATGTCCGTGATCTCAGCCAGGCAGGTCGAGTAGTTTGGTCTAGGCTGGGGTTAGAGTTATTATTGGCGTCCAAAATAGAGAGCAATGATTTGGCAAAAGCAGCCATAAACGAAATTTAGGAGATCTTGTTCAGCCTAATCAACATGGCTGGCATGGCCAAAACAATTGGTTGCAAAAGTTAGGGTTAGGTTTAGGGTAATGGTATGGATAGAGGGAGGGCAAGGGGAGGTAAGGGGTGCCTGTCAATGTGATTAAGCAACGCTTGGCCTTGGGGGCATGTGCCCCCCCTCCCCAAATTGCCCCACCGAGACCTCCCCCTCCCCAACCGACCATCCCATCCCCCCCCCCCCCCCAAAGGGGCAGTGGCGGGTGCGGAGCGGGACCACGGGGCAAACATTGGGGATCCGAGGAGCTGGCATGGTCACCAGGAAGTTCTTGTACGGCTTGTGGAGGAGTCTGTGTCACGCATTGTGAATGAGTTTGTGTCAGATACCGGCACCCTGATCACGATCAGTGAACAAGAATCCTTCTCTCTACTTGCACGGATGTCATGGGATGCGAAGGCACGACTCCACTTTACCGGCAGAGTTCGATGGATAAAGAAGAAGCTCAGGCCAACCCACCCCTATGGGTGAGAAGTCAGGGTGACAATGCGGCTTGCAGGCGGTTCGAAGGACATTTTTTTGGGTGTGAGCACCAAAGGGGGGGGGGGGGGGCACTACCTTTGAATCTATGGGAATCCTGGGGTAATAGGAAGAATCAGAGGCATCATCTATGGAGCCCAAGAGGGGGTGGGGGCAGAAGCAAGTTTCCATTTTGCCTTCTCCTCTCAGAGCCGAGAGAAACAAGTGAGGAGCGGGCGACAAGTAGTCAGGAGAGCCCGGCGGGCCTTGTGCCTTTTGTGATGGGACCGGAAGGGGGGTTGGGAGATATGTGAGCAGGAGCCAGATTCTGAACCCCTGCTGCCATTTACCCAAACTGCGTCTGACGAAACCGTGAGGACCGCTCTATCAACAAGGTCATAGTCGAGCAGGCACACACCTAGTCTTCCGTGTAGCACTGTCAGTGGTTCGAATCCTCAGGGGGATGGGGATGCACCGGATAGCCAAAAAACCCCATTGTATTGTTGTGAGAGATGTGCACGCAAACGTGATGGACCAGGGGATACAAATACCGGTCCGTGGCCGGACGGCAAGTGCATGAGGATTGGTGACTCCACATGAAGAATGACGTACACGATGGCTGAGGTGCATGAAAGCACCCCACAGACAAAAGCCGGGTCGTGTGCTGCCACGACGATGGAGTAGACATGTGTGTTGTCACGGTCTAGAATACGTAGCACGTAACACGGCGATTTTACACCTCCTTGAGTGTGCTAAGGGCTTGAGTTCGTGATGGGTGAGTGGAGCATGAACCCCTTGGCCTTGTGAGAACGATGCCAAATGTCGGTGTGATGGGTGTGTGGTGTATGAACCCCTCTGGCTCTATCTAGACGATACCAATTCTTAGTGTACTGAAGCTCTGAAATCGTGACTGGTGTGCAACAACAGGAACCCTAACAACAAGAGCCCCAGAGTGCAAGGTTATGTCTAACCGGCGCCATGGGAGGGGGATGAGCCGACCCAGACAGCCCATGCAACATTTGATAGCCGTAGTGTATGGCGAACTCAAGGCAACATTCGGCAGTGATCTAGTTTGCGCTGCAGTTTGATGTCAAAACACTGAAGTGAGAGTTGTGGCGATGACCATATGCCTGTGACACAGGGGTATATGCGAGTCCTGTATCCTTTGCTCATGGCCCCCCAAGGGGGCCCCCGGCGAACGGTCAGTGGGGGGTTTGGCACAAAGTTAGTAGGTGGGGTAGTTGGCGTCCGAAACCGAGGAGTCGCCCCCCCACCCCCCCACCCCCCCGCGGGCCACCCACCCAGCCACACACACACACATCTACACAAACAGGGCCTACGGGTCAACGATGAAGACGTGGTCAAATGGTGATCCCCTCCCACGCACACCAATGACTACCCAAACGAGCATGGAGTCCATGGGGACGTAGTATATCACAGAAGTAACACCGACGCAGCGCGGTGTTACGTAGTGCGACGTGCTGCCAATATGGCGCAAACACCACCAACACAGGACCTGTGCTGTTCCCTGTGGATGGCAAGTCGGAGAAATAGATAGATGAGACAATGGACAGGCTCTGAGGTTTCCATGGACTACACAGCGCAAGCAAATATGCGGGAGAACCCCTGCAAACAGAAATCCCAGCAGTAGGGTATGCAGACGACAGGCAAGGCGCCGTCGCTAAAGGAGCAGGGGAAAGGGTTCTCCAGCTGGCAATGGCTATCACGGGCAGAGCCTTGTGGGCATAGGAGCTGTTGGTAGCCCCCAGTACTGTTCGCCAGCCCTCCTTGCAGTGAGCAGCACACACCCGTTGGAGATGGCATAGCAACTGAAGTGCCTACCATGCCAGGTGGTAGGTGTGCAAAGCAAGTGGGCAGCTGAACAAGGAAGCAATTACAAAGGGGCCCAGGGTAGCGGTTCAACAACACATGTTGAAAAGTCCAGATGCAACGCATTGCAATGGTGCTGGGGCACATGCTTCGCACTGCTGCTATGCGTGAGCTGGTGGCCGGATGGGTTAGCGCACAAGCGGGGGCTTACAACTTGGGGCAGATGTGTTGTTGGCCATTCTTTTTGGCTGCCAAATGAAATTGCGCTGCGCCCTGTTCTTTTCAGGCAAAACCCCAGTCAGACTTTCAGATCCCCCAATCTGGATGGAAGTGCTGAAGACCACCCACAAGAGCCTGAAGCGATTGGCGGTAAATCCTGACAAGACCGGGGAGTCTGTGGGAGACACCTGCAGTCCTGTACGGCCGCCTGCACTTGGACAACGGTTGGGTGCAATGGTGTTGCATGGTGCAAGGGCAATCGAATTCAGAATTGCGTCAATGCGGCATCTGCACTGCGAGCGGCCCTTGCGGATAGCCTTTGCCATGACCGGCTCTTCTGGATGCCTGCTATTCGTTGATAAGAACCACATGGAGAGGGGTGTAGGTGGTGAGAGGGCAGCCGCAACGTTATCTGCATCAAGCCTTGGTGCTTGACGCCCCCCTCCGTGCCCAATCGCATGCGGATCTGCAATGCGCCCCCAGTGTGCAGAGGGCGGTCCCATGAGCCGCACAATCATGGTTTCAATGTAATTCGTGTATGCCGGCGTTTCCTCCCTCTGGGGCTCACAACCGCATACCCTCAATGTATTGCCCCGCACTGCCGCGCCAAACAGCTGCTTGCGCAGCGGTCTCCGGATCCGCCCCCAGGCCAGGAGGTGCCTGCACTAGGGCAGTGCGTTGTGGGGACAAGCGGCAGAGCAGCGAGGCACAAGAGCTGTGAGGCCCTCCTCTTTCCCGCCCATTTTGGTCCGTTTCCATGGTGTTAGTTCCACTTCGTGCCAACGCTGGTGGGCCTTGCAGTAATTGTTGTTTTGTGGACGATGTTCATGGACGAGTCCCGCCCCCACAGGCCTTTTCCCAGCCGACATCTCTTTTTACCGATTTTTGCAGCTGGCGTTGGATCTGGTCAAGCTGCCGTTCCCTTTGGAAGGCGTTCATCCGGCCCCTGGGCCTCGGACCGTGAGCTCATGACAGAACTGTTCCACCTTCGTTTCGTTCCCACACAAAGATGTGTTGTGGTAGACAATGGGTGTCCGCCAAGGGGCGTACGAGCTGACCGTCTGCGGTCGAACTGCAGTGTTCAGTTCTCCCTGTGGTCGAAGCTTCTTGCCCAACCCGGGTCAAAATATAATGCCACGTAATCATCGTTAATCGACATTTTTACATACCCGACCCATTTGCCCGGCAGCAGGATGAGAGTGGAGTGTTACCGTACCGCGGTTTGGTTGCCGGAGCTGGTTCCCCCGGTATTTTGTCTCAGTTACTGATATCCGGTTCCCCCTGTATTTGTCTGGAGCATATGGTTCTGAGCGTGCTTTCCCTCAACGAGGGATTGCGTGGCCCCACAGCGCCGCAGTGGTTCCCCAGCATGTTGACTGTCCCCATGCAACTAATGATGACACTGTCTCGGTTCCCAAAGCCCCTCGGGTATGCCTGTCGCTCAGGGGTTTTGCCATGCCTCCAGGAGTGCATGCAGGTGACCTCACTCCACTGTGTGTGCATGCGCACGACCGGATTTTACCGGATGACCTACCGCAAGGCATTTGAAGGAGCTCTTCTCTGTCTTGAGTATTTGTTGAACTCGGTGAGTCAGCCAAAAAAAAAAAGTCATGTGAAGGGGCTCTTCTGTGATGGTGTTCTGTGGCGACACATATGAGAGCTCATATGAGGGTTGGTGTTGACAACACTTGTCTACGAAATGGCCTCCAAACAGACAAAGCTCATGGGGCCTCCCCGCTCCCGCTCTGCGTAACGGCTCATCATGGGGGGTGTAAAAGGGGATGTGGCATGTCAAAAGAGCACTAGTGTTGGGCGGCTGTTTTTGTTGCTTTGAGGTATTGCACAAGTGGCATTCGACTACTGCAAGGACAATGTGGCTGTTGCAGGTGTCCGTTACCCTCTAACCCTCAAAAAAGGAGCAGGTTCATGGGGACAAACAGTGACGCAGCAGCACCTGGCGAGTGTTTGGACAGGCTGTCATTTCCACAGTGGGCGGTTTACCCCTTGTCCTTTGTCAAGGGCGAATGGAGGGGGGCTGGAAAATGAAATTGTTTTTGTGAAATGCGCACCTGCACTCGATGATGTTTTTCTGACTGAAGGAGTCCCACGTGTGTTGTGGACCGTGGCCTGCACCCGTTCCTTGCTGACTGAGTTTGGGGGGTGGGTTCGTGCTGTGGCGAAGTAGGTTTGCAATGGTACCATTCCAGTTGCATTGATCATCTTCACAGCCCTGATGATTGCAATCATTCACAACAGATGGCAGTACTAATTTTTCACTGGCCCTAGTTGTGCCTCCAGCTCGAGGCAGCATTGAAGGTGGTGCCGGCACAAAGAGAAGCTGGCGGCTTGTGGCGGCTCTCAAACATCCACCAGCGGCTTTTTGAGCCTGGCTTTCAGGACTTTTATGATCTTTGTCCACCGTTTTGGGGATTCTGATCCAGAACTTTCGGAAGGTATCCTTGTGACCCTTTGCATCCATCTGCGAAGCAAAAGGAAACACGGGCATCAACAACTGGTTTTGGAGGTGCGCTTTCGCAACGCTGGTATCCTTTGGTGTCTGTTGAGTCTTGAGGACCGTTCTGCTGCAACTGCACAGAAATCCAGAAGTGCATGATACACATCCGGGACAGATGGCCCCAACCCATGGCAGGAATGTGCGTATTCGTTGCGCTCCACTCGACGCCGCCCGTCGGGGAGCATCCAGTACCATTCAGCGGATCAACACAGCCGTGCCATTCCACTGCAGGTGAAAGTGATACAAAAGTGGACATCTCCTTGACACGCACCTGACGCAGTGCATGTCTAAGGCCACTCGCGGGCCGCAGGGGGTTCAAGCTGAACTAACAGCACCCCGCCAGAAGGCGGCTGAAATGGCCACGCCATGCATGATTGCCCTTGTTGCATATTTGATGAGCACTTTCAGATATGAGCCCTTTTCTGCGAGTGCTAGGGAGCGCCCGTGCTTGCCACAAAAATCAATGAAGGATAACAAAAATGAAAAAAAATGCATGCGTCGCACTCGAGTCCCACCACATGAATCCGTGCGCTTTCTGAGGTGATATCATTTTCCGGTTATGCCTGGACAACGTTTCTTGGGTTCTGGTCCTGTGGAAATCCCCTTAGCTTCTACCACAGTGGCATTGAGTTCCCTTGAGTTCCCTACAGTATTATTTTCATCGTCGTAATATGGTGGTGATAGCGGAAACAATATTGGAGGAATAACAACAGTAACAACACCAAAACACTCTCTTGTAGGGTATGACCCCGATATGGCAGCGGATCATCTCTCTTCAATGACCCCCCCCCACAATTGTTTGCGGTGAGACGAAAATTTGTGCTAGGCTCATGGCGGTGGGTGTTTTTTTTTTTTTGCATTCCCAACCGTTTGATGCCCAGCCCGCGGTGGTGTTACTCGGAACACAGATGTTTGGGCCACCCGAAAATTGCTTTGCGGGGGGGGGGGGGGGATGGCATGGGCGCCCGGCGAAGGAGGGGGGGGGGGGGGGCGTTCCACAAATGGGCTTCCGTGCCGGGCCCTTTGAGGACGGATGTTGCCACCAAAGGCGCCGGAACACAAATTTTGGCCCGTTTTTTTCACGAAAAATGCCAAGCCATTCAAACCCCTATGGGTAAGTCATGTGTTCACCAGTCAAGCAGCTAAAAAGGGGAATGCCATGCACGCAGTGCGCACGCAGTGCCCACGCAGTGCCCACGCAGTGCGCACGCAGTGCAAAGTTTTGTATGTCGGTAACTACCTGAACCCTAGTTTTGGCCCTTTTGCGGAGGTTTGTTGTTCAATAGTAGGATTTTTTAAGCTTCTTATGCATTCAGGATATGACAAATTTGAATTGTCATTCATTATCACCTATTTTCACCCATTTGTACCCATTTTCACCCCCCCCCCTTTTTTTTGCATGTTCCTCGTTGTAGATGGATAGTTGATTATGTGGACTCCCACACGCTAACCTTGACCCCAAAGATGTGGCTTGGTGGATTGATCAGTGCTCCGTTGGGCGCTCCAAGGAGCCTTGGGAAGTATATTCACAACTCCATAAACATGTCAACCTCATTGGTGTTGATTGTGTTATAGCGGAGGAATTCTGCATGAAGTATGGCGCGGAAGGTTTGTTGTCCCAGGAGGACCTTCCAATACCTCTGTTTTCTTCGGCAAATTCCAAGTTGGGACAACTGTGCCTATATGTCTCGCTCAAATTGTTCGGATGATGTGTATATGTGATGTACTCTTAAATGCCAAGTACACAGGCCATGTTTATAAGGTAACGGTGGCCGTGGGCAACCTTGGGAATATAGTATGGATATGTGATCTTATGCCGGGAAAGTCGGCGGATGTTACGATTTGGGATCAACGTGGTCCTTCGCGAATGCACGGACAGTTCTTTGATTATGAAGTAGGTAATCACGATGGCGCTTACAAGGGTGACAGTGGTTGCAACTGCATAGTGGTACTCTACAACACTAAATGAGATGTTCACAGGTACATCAAACTACCGGGTTGGTAGTGGTTCAATGTGTGTCCTGTTGGCTTTGTTGCTTTGCGGTGTTATACAGAGGTGGCATGGGGTGGGTTTCGATGCAATGTGCACGCAGTGCGCACGCAGTGCCCACGCAGTGCGCACGCAGTGCAAACACTTTGCCAAGGGTTCACAACCAGCAAACAAACCATTGGCTTGCTAATGCACCTATGTATGTTTGCATGTTGGATATTGCCAAAGCCTTCCCCAGCGCCCCACATGACTCCATCAACAGTACATGCCGAGATGCTACCAAACCTAGCTTTGATGGGGTCCGTGAGGTTTCATGAAATGCACTATCAATGGTATGGAATGTCATCAATGTTACCAAAAGCCGCATCCCGGGCAACAATGCAGTCGCCGACTATGGGCCGCAGGCTCCCACAAGATATTGCGATAATATTGACCTCCATACACAACGGGTAGACAATTTAGAAGCCGTGCCAATGCCTCTTCATTGGATGACAGAACACCAAGCCATGAGGGTTTCACACACGAAATGACACAAAGCGGACCTCAAACAGCACCATGAAGTGGACAAGGTTGCCAAAATAGCAGCAGAGCTCCCTATGCCGGAGGTACCCCTGTTGACCACATCTGACATCCTGGTGGGGGGACTCCAACGCCGGCCAACAAAATGGAGTTTACAACACTGGCTGTATGGTGATTTCCTGGGGGCTCAGTGGGTGTTGTGGCTGCCACTCAAGGGCACGCGGCGTGCCTATTGGCAGCAACGGCTGCGGGGAAACGGGCGATGGGAAGGATGTGGTGCACCGTGGAGCAGATATTGACAGCTGTGTCACTGCACGCAGCTCACAAGAGTGCACGAACCTGTACCCAAAACGGTTGACAAGTGGCATTTTTGGTCATTTGTGACACATTTTGAAACTTGGGCCCGCCACTTGCAGCACCCGCCATGTCAGTGAACCACTTCTGGCTTTGCAGTATCGTCGCGGAAATCCCTGGGAAGGGAGCGGGAAGGGGTGAGGGAATCATCATGGATTTTTTCGTGGAACAAGAACCATGGCCCTCCTCGAACAAGGACATGCCCCCCCTCCTTTAAGCACATGGAGTGACGTGAGCGCCCGCTGTTCGTAGCTGTGTTTGTCAGGCTTGGGCCGGTCACTAAGTATTCGCCCGTTTGGCTCGTTGTTCGTCCCACTGCAGGCGGCGCTACCATGTCACGAATTGGCAGCATGGTCAACCTGTTCCCGACGCACGATGATGGCGGCGTCGACAAGGAGCAGGACGAGGGCTGTCTCCAACAGTGGGCATCCATCGCCGTCATCGTGCTCTATGCCGTGTCCACCCTCGTCGCCCTGGTCCTGTCACTCATCACCTCCTCTGACACACTCTTTGCCCACATGATGGCGCTGGGGCTCTTCCCCTGCCTCAACTTGGCGGCATTGGCCGCCTTCGCGGTGCTGAGGTGGCAGTCCCTGCTGCATCTCCCGCTTGCTGTGCATCGGCCCGATGAGCATTGCCGGCATGTTTCTGTCCCACAGCTGCAGCGTCCAGGATGCTTCCAGTACTATTCCAGGATGATGGACAGTACAACGGGCGCAAGTACACTACAAACCACGGGAGGGAGGGCGCAACAAGCGCGGTCCCAAGCGACCGCGTTCGTCCCCTGACGCCCGTGCGTCATACATCCTGCAGCAACCCTACTCTAACAACACGGCCTGTACGCTCCTCCGTCTCCTCTCCTCTCTGAGTCCGCCTCTTCAGGCCACGGTCCACGACTATGTGTCAAACCCGTCCACCCCCTCAAATCTAGGCCCCCGCCGGCCTCCCTTGGCTCGTCAGGGCCTCCCGGGGGAAATTTTCCTCATGAGGTCTGTGGCTAGTTACACACCCTCTGGAGAGACATGCGCCGCGACCTATAGGCGCACTACAGATCCTACACACTTCTACTTCATATGGCCTGCAAGACCACCGTCTGGTTGCGCGCGGTGGTCTCGGCGTGGAGGGCTCCGTTACTGTCGGCCCGGTACCTATTCCGCAAGTCTTGCTTTCAGGGTGCCATGCATGCCAAGATGAATATGGCTCGTGCCCTGCTCACATATCATAATTACACCCTCTCTTACCTACCTACACTCAAACTGGCCACCACCCTCCTGGGGGTATATCAGCGCCAGACACGCACCATCGGGGGTGCCACTCTGCACCATGCATCCATGTCCCATCAGAAATATATGACATGGGCCTCCATGATGGCCTACCGTATGAGGGCCCACGAGCAGTGGCTCCGCACGTGCATGGGGGAGGCTGAACGCTTGTACAGGGCAGCTTTCTCCAGCACATCCCGGTCTATCCGATCCTCATATGCGGAACTGATTCACTCCCATCACAAGGAGACATACGAATCGGCAGTTGCCCTGAAGCGACGGCTACACTCCCAGTACGTCGGCCTCAGTACTGGGCGTCTTTTGGCGCGTCAGTGGGGCGACTGGGTCACAGTCACTGAACACTGGCCTTGGGGATATGAGGCCTCCTCGCTCTCGTAGCGTTGGGGTGGTTTTTGGGGGGTACCGGGCCTCGTCAATATAACAGCTATGGGTTAATTTTTGGGGACACCGGGCCTCGATGTTGTAACAGCAACACACTAACTTTTGCGAGTACCGGGCCTCGTCGCTATAAAAGCAGCAACGTGACTTTTAGGGGGTACCGGGCCCCGTTGCCACAACGGTGATAGGGTGACTCTAGGTGAATGGGCCCCGTCACTATAGTAGCCACGGGGTGACTTTTGGGGGGTACCGGGCCTGGTCGCTGTAACGGTGTTGGGGCGACTTTTACGGGGTACCGGGTCTTACCTTGCAACCGCATTAGGGTGACTTTGGCGCAATTCGGGCCCCATCGCTATAATAGCCACGGGGTGTGTTTTGGGGGATATGAGGCCTCCTCGTCCTCGTAGCGTTGGGGTGATTTTTTGGGGGTACCGGGCCTCGTCACCGTAACAGCGAATGGGTTACATCAGTGGGTGCAGGCCCTCGTCGCTGCAACAACGATATGGTATCTATTGGGGGTACTGTGCCTCCTGGATGTAACATTGACATAGCGACTTTTGGGGGTATTGGGCCTCGTCGCTGTAACAGCGTTGGGTTGACTCCTCGAGGTACCTGCCTCGTCGTTGTAACAACGACACAGTGACTTTTTGGGGTACCGAGCCTCGTCCCTATAACAACGTCGCTGTGATTGTTGGACGTATCGGGCCTCGTCGCTGTAACAGCAACACGTTGACTTTTGGGGGAACCAAGCCTCAAAGCTGTAACAGTGACATGCTGATTTTTGGGGTTACGGGGCCTCGTCGCTGTAACAGCGATTGCGTTACGTTGTTGGGTGCCAGCGCTTGGCGCTGTAATGGTGACTTGGTAATTTTTGGGGCCACCGGGCCTTCTAGATGTAACAGTGACAGGGTGATTCTTGGGGGTGCCGGACCTCATCTCTGTAACATCGACGGGATTATTTTTGGGGGGTACCGGGCCTCTTCGCTGTAACGGCGATGGGTTGTATTTTGGGGGTACTAGGCCTCGTCGCCGTAACCACAACACGGCTATGTTTGCGGGTACCGGGACTTGTCGCTGCAACAGTGATAGGCTGACTTTGGAGGGAACGGGGCCCGTGGCTATAATAGCAAAGGGGTGACTTTTTGGTGGTACCGGGCCTCATGGTTGTACCAGCGACGGGCTGACTTTTAGGGGTACCAAGCCTCGTCGCCATAACATCAACACGGCGACTTTTGGGGTACTAGGCCTCGGTGTTGCAACATCGATAGGGTGATTTTTAGGGGGTACCGGGCCTTGACGCTGCAATGGTGATAGGGTGATTTTGGGGGGAATGGGCCCCGCCGCTATAATAGCAACGGGGTGACTTTTTGGGGGTACTGGGCCTCCTTGCTCTCGTAGCGTTGGGGTGATTTTTGGGGTTACCGGGCCTCTCTAAGAGCGATTGGGTTACGTTGTTGGGTGCCGGCCGTTGTTGCTGCAATAGCGACATGGTGACTGTTGGGGGTACCGGGCCTCCTAGATGTAACAGTGACAGGGCGATTTTGGGGGGTACTAGGCCTTGCCGATGTAACAGCGACGGGTTGATTTTTTGGGAGTTCCTACGTTGTCGCTATCACAACAACACGGTGACTTTTGGGGCTACCGGGCCTCGCCGCTGTAAGAGCGACGGGGTAACTTTTCGGGGCACAAGGGCTCGTCGCTGCAACAGCGACACCGTGATTTTGGGGGTTACGGGGCCTTGTCGTTGCAACAGCGACGCCGTGATTTTGCGGGTACTGGGCATCGCCGCCGTAACAACGACACAGTGACTTTTGGGGGGCACCGGGCGTCATTGCTGTAACACAGACGGGTGGCCTTTTGGCGGCACAGGGCCTCGCCTCTCTCACAACGATACGGTGACTTTTGGGGGTACGGCGCCCGGTTGCTGTAACAGCGACGGGTTGATTTTTGGGGTACCATGCCTCGTCGCCATTACAGCTACGGTTAGACTTTTGGGGACACTGGGCCTCGATGCTGTAACAGCAACACACTAACTTTTGCGAGTACCGGGCCTCATCGCTATAAAAGCAGTAGGGTGACTTTTAGGGGGTACCGGCCTCGTCGCTGCAGCGGTGATAGGGTGACTATGGGGTGAATGGGCCCCGTCGCTATAGTAGCCACGGGGTGACTTTTGGGGGGTACCGGGGCTCGTCGCTGTAACGGTGTTGGGGTGACTTTTAGGGGGTACCGGGTCTCACGTTGCAACCGCTGCTGCTGCGACAAGGCCCCGTAACCCCAAAAGTCACGCCGTCGCTGCTATAGCAACGAGGCCCGGTACCCCCAGTAGTCATCATGTTGTTGTTATAGCGACAAGGCCCAGTACCCCATAAAGACAACGCGTCGCTGTTATAGCGGCGAGGCCTGTTACCCCAAAAAACACCGCGTCGTTGTTACACCAACGAGGCCCGGTACCCCCAAAAGTCACCCCGTCGCTGTTACAGCGACGAGGCCCGGTACCCCCAAAAGTCACCATGTCGCTGTTGCGGCGACGAGGGCCGGCACCCAATCGCACGTAACCCAATCGCTATTACAACAACGAGACGCGGTACCCCCCAAAATCACCCCGACGCTACAAGAGCGAGGAGGCCCGGTACCCCCAAAAAGTCATCCCGTGGCTACTATAGCGACGGGGCCCATTCCCCCCAAAGTCACCCCATCGCCATTGCAATGACGAGGCCCGGTACCCGCAAAAGTCACCTGGTCGCTGTTACAGCGACGAGGCCTGGTCCCCAAAGCCACCTGGTCGCTGTTACAGTGACGAGGCCCGGTACCCCAAAAAATTAACCCAATGGTTGTTATAGCGACGAGGCCCGGTACCCCCAAAAAATCACCCCAACGCTACGAGAGCGAGGAGGCCTCATATCCCCAAAAAGACACCCCGTGGCTATTATAGCGACGGGGCCCAATCCCCCCAAAGTCAGCGACGGGGTGACTACTGGGGATACCGGGCCTCGTCGCTATAGCAGCGACGGCGTGACTTTTGGGGCCTCGTCACCATAACAGCGACGGGTGACTTTTGGGGGTACTGGGCCTCGTCGCTGTAGCAACGACAGGGTGCCCTTTGGGATTGCTGGGCCTTGGTCGCTGTAACAGCGACGGGGTGACGACCAAGGGCACCGGGCCTCATCGCTCTAACAGCGACAGGGAACCCGGCCTCATTGTTGTAGCAGCGATGGGGTGACTTCAACGGGTACCAGGCCTCATCGCTGTAACAGCGACGGGGTGACTACTGGGGGTACCGGGCCTCGTCGCTATAGCAGCGACGGCGTGACTTTTGGGGTTACGGGGCCTTGTCGCTGCAGCAGCGATGGGGTGACTTTTGGGGTTACCAGGCCTCGTTGCCATTACAGCGACCGGGTGACTTTTGAGGCCTCGTCACCGTAACAGCGACGGGTGACTTTTGGGGGTACTGGGCCTCGTCGCTGTAGCAACGACAGGGTGCCCTTTGGGATTGCTGGGCCTTGGTCGCTGTAACAGCGACGGGTGCATTCTAGGGGTACCGGGCCTCGTGGCTGTAGCAACGACACGTTGCCCTTTGGAGTTGCTGGGCCTGGTCGCTGTAGCCGGGCCTCATCGCTCTAATAGCGACAGGGAACCCGGCCTCAATGTTGTAGCAGCGACGGGGTGACTTCAACGGGTACCAGGCCTCATCGCTGCAACAGCGACGGGGTGACTTCTGGGCTTCCGTGCCTTGTCACTGGAACAGAAGCGGGGTGACTTATGGGGGTACCGGCCCTCCTCGCTCTCGTAGCGTTGGGGTGATTTTTGGGGGTACCTGGCCTTCTCACTGTAACAGCGATTGGGTTACGTTGATGGGTGCTGGCCCTCGTCGCTGTAATAGCGACATGGTGACTTTATCAAGGTTTCTTATGACAGTTGTCCATCTCTAAAGCATGGACAGCCCTTGGTCTAACAAAATAATGTGTACCCTAGACAAGGAAGTTTTGCTACACTGTACATAGTGGAAAGCAGCTTTATTGTGACGCACACAACTGATTGGACTAAAGGCTGAAAGTGCCTATGACAGGTAGAGTATTGCCGCATTTGGCCAGGGAGTGTCAGGGAAAGTCTCCATGGCATGCACGCGCATGCAACAGCCCGAGGGGTGCGCACTGCAAACCAAACAAGTGTCCCCCTTCGTGGTGGTTTGCGGCTCAGATGCGCGACTCTGACCCAGAGACTCGCGATTCTGGACCAGGTTGCCAAAAGCAGCGAGAAGTCGGCACCAGTACCGCCGCACGCGCACCGTGCAGCCCCCAGCTGAGGTGGTCCACCGCTTTGCACTGCGTTGCAGCCCCTGGCCAGTTTGCCCGCACTCCCTGCGGGGTCCGGCGGTGTGCATGATGCGGTGGGGTCTCGGGTGTGTGACCGGCCTGCTCGCCCTGGTGCTGCTGGACCAGAGCTGTGCTGCTGTGTGCGGGCCCGCAACACGCGACCTGAGCCTCACGTTGATCCGGGTCGACCGGAACGGGAGCACGGCCAGCACCGCCAGCCGGGCGTCGGCGTGCCTGGACGGGTCGGCGCCCGGGTTGTATTACCGTCCAGGCCGCGGTCCGGCCGCACGCCGGCTGGTGGTGTTCCTGGAGGGAGGCGGCTGGTGCTATCCGAGCGATGTGCTGCAGAGGAGCGGGGCCAACTGCGCAGTCCGGGCGCGCAGTGACCTCGGGTCCTCGAAGAACTATCCCCCGCACATCCAGAGCACCGGGTACGAGGTGTGGCCCCTGTGCCGCCATCCACCTGCCGTGCGTTTGGTGCCTGGCAACCCCTTCCAGGGCCCAGGACTGCTGTGGCACGGACCAGCACGCGACCGCTGAGCATTTTGTGAACGGTTGGCATTGGCGGCGTCATTCACTTCCAAAAGGGTTGGTCAGGTCGGACACCTTTGCCAGTGAAATATCGGCCCTGAAGGGTACACCAGGCGGGGAGGGGGGGGGGGGGTGTCAAGCCCTACCCACACTGCTGAGGCCCCCTATCGAGCCCTACCCCCCAAATGAAATGAATGGTTGCACCGGAGGCCACCTCTCGGTTGATAGGGCGACTCTACCCCAAATTAAAAGTGGGCCAAAGGCCCTTTTCAGGGGGAGGGCGGGGGGAGGCTGGGTGTCACAACAGGATGTTCTGCAAAGTGATCGCCGGGCCCCGCAGATCTTCTTTGCCTCGGTTGTGCCCCGGCGCACCCACCCATGAGAGCCCATGTATCTGATGTCAGGATCGAGGACCCTACGTCGGATCGGGGGAGTGAATGGATGGGGTGAGTGTGTCTCTAGGGGGCCTGGGGTCACGTCGCCCACTGTCTCCATGATCCGGCAGCTGCGTATGTACTCAGTCAGTACCATGCCAGTGGCATGTTCCTGAAGGGCTCGTGTCGATGATGTCTTGTCTGGGGGGGTGCAGTGCACGCGTATTCTGAGGTACGTTGGAGCGCAAAAGGGATCATGCAGCCGGCAGAGACAGGGCAGAGAAAACAGACAGGACCCCTGCTGTATTGGGGGCCGTACAATGGACATGCATCATGGGTATGCGTGCGGTGGGCCGGCATCGACAAAATGGATCCTCCTTGTTCCTCCCGCTGTTGGTCATGTTGGACCCGGGGCGATCAAGGCCAGGGTGGGGCCTCAATGGTGTGGGCCCACCAGCCGCGCCTGCCTTTACATGGCCTTCGTAGCTATCCCAGTTCAAGACGCTTGACACACGTGCGGGTGGGGTGGGGTGGGGGGGACGGGGGCTCGCTTACCCGGGTCGAGGAGACGCCCTTCCCGTGCGGGTGGGGGGGGCTTAGAGGTGTGGGTAGGGCTCGACAGTGGGGCCATGATCTCATAACGCTCTCCGCTCAGACTGTGCGGTTCACACCTGAGCGCAGCTCGATAGGGACGGGGGGGAGGTCATACAATGGCACACAGCACACACACCAAACGCCCCAGACCTGCAGACCCCCCCCTGAAACGGCATATAATGGACAGAAGCAAGGCTTTACACTTTCAGAACCCTTTTCCGCCACCCCGCTCCCTCCTATTTTCAGGGGTCAATGGAGGCAGCTGCACGTTGCAGTGGAATGCAGGTGTCTAAAATTTCCTGGAGATTCCTGGCGATTGCTGGAGTCTCCTGCAGGCTGCTCGAGATTGCTTAAGATTGGATGTTGCACCCGACGTTGCAGGAGGCAATGTGTTGTTTTGCTTCTTATAGAATTTGCCTCCCCCCCCCCATCCCATCCGCACACAACAAAAAGCGTCCTCAAAGGCATGAACACAAAGCGGAAGCCCAAAAATGAGGCAATGGAAGGCACTGGACCCGGTCAAATCACCTCCTGTGAGGCTTTTGTCAGTCAAACTGTCAACACTGCCTGTGGACCGCCCTCCTCACCCTGGACAGCCAGCGGCCAGCAGGAAGGCGCCATGAGCTCAACAAGTTGGCCTTGACACACATCACGACAAATCTGCGCCTGTGATGACCCGCTGAGCCCAAAAAGAGGGAGGAGGTCTGGAAAAGGCACCCGAAAGGCCCTCCTCCCGCCAACGGTCACCGGCTCCAAGCGGGTTTGCATTTGCGGCCCTTTTGGAGCCCCGGTCCACAGATCTTGTTCGTTGTGCGCAGGGCGGAGATGGGCTTCTCTCCGGAGACAGCAGCAGGACCGCCTGGGCGGACTGGGCCGTAGCCTTTTTGAAGTACTGCGACGGCGGGTCTTGGACCGGCACGCGCAGTGACCCGGAGCCGGCGCGGAATGGCTCCACCGGTCCGCTCTTTTACCGGGGCCATTACAACTTGATTGCGCAGCTCGAGGCCCTTGTCCAGGCATTCCGGGTGGCGGACGGGCAGCAGCGGAAGCGCCGTGATGGCGAGGCCGCCGCCACCTCCAGCACGGGGGCGTCAGTCTTCGACCAGGTGGTTCTGAGTGGCTGTTCCGCGGGAGGCATGGCGTGCTACCTGAAGTGCGATTTTGTTGCCGCCTATTTTCGAGACCGAAATCTTGCTGCGGCACCCGTCAAGTGCATGTGCGACGCAGGCATGTTCCTCGATGTGGAGACAGTCACGGGAGCTGGAAACGTCATGGCCACAAGGTATGCGGGTGAGCTGTAAGGATGGGTTCTTTTTGGGGGGGGGGGGGGCAGGCTGATTCCAAATAAGGCGCGTGCCTGGGGTCCAGAGGATTGTACGGCGTAAATCTGCGCAGTCATGCGTTCGAACCTTTGCATGCATCCCGGGCGGTCAATTTGTGAAAAAATGTTGTGATCTCGGTGTGAGTGTTGCAACAGACAAAAGGAATTGTGTGTCTCTGCATCTAACCCCCCCCCCCAAAAGAAAAATAAACCCCTCCCTCTTCTTCGCATTAGCGTCCGGGACCTTAAAAGGCCGCTGCCCCCCAAACACCCCCTGGGAAAGTATCAAATCAAGGCTGCTGGGCTGGCCAAATGGGCCAGTAATTGATTTTTTTTGGGGGGGGGGGTCCGCTCTTGTGTACACTTTTGCTTGTGATCTGCAGACATATAACAAGTATTGATCTAGGTGGAGTGGTGTGTCATGATGATGAGCACTCTGGTTGTGTATTATGTGACCCCTTCTGCTGACATTTTGTCTGAGCATCTGCTGCTTCACCTTGGAGAAGGCTTTGCATTGCTTTAGGAGAGTGCAGACACACATACATACACACACACACACACACACCCTGTACATAGTCTTGCTGTCGTGCTGAGAGGGAGGAATGGCCACGACGGGCGGACATTCCGAACATTGTTGCAGTGCGGACAGAGCTGTCGAGAGGTGATGTCTCATAGCGAATGCTATTGCTTTGATTGAAATGAATGGGCGTCACACACAGAGGTCTCCGCCGTTAGGGCAGCAATGAGAATAGTGCCTGTTTTTCAAGAGCTGTGCCTGTATAGTGACTGCAAGTGGTGCGTGGACATATTTTCCAGCTTGCAATTATCTAAACGAAGGAGGTGTATGACACGGGGGAAACAGCCACTAAGACATCATGATATATGGGAGGACGTGTACCAGTTATACCAGGCCACAGGGGAGTCAAGAGACAGGCAGTAGTACGGGTATAGGACAACAGCACAGACTGTGACAGGTCAGAGCAAATCCGTTGCAGGCGGAGGGAGGTGCGCAATGCGCCACTGGATATACCGGACCTGAGCCGGATTCAGCGCCAGACAGGCTGCCGAGGACACTATACACTGACCAACAAACCTACCTCAGTCTGCATGCAGGGCCAGGGCAGGGAGTGAAAACAAACGCAGCAAGAGGTGCCTCTTTACGTTTAACATGCCGGCTAGTGCCGATTGCCCGGTGTGCGGATCGCTCAAGGACCACCAACACATTTTGAAATGTTGCCCGTTCCTATCTGACTCAATGAGCATTGTACGGCGTCTCTGGACGCCGGCCATAAGGGATAATCTATGGATAGAGCCCTTGCACGTTTGCTTGGAGCACCCTCTGCTCCCGATACAAACAGTTCAAGGTTGGCTCATGTGGTCGGCCATTTTTTTAAGTGTGGCTGGTTCAGTGCAAGTCGTTGAATACAATCATTGAAGACCAATCAACGGCGGTCCTACATCGCTGGTACTCGGTGATTGGACTGTGGGGTAGCGTCAAACAGGGCGTCCTACCATAGGAGGTGACCTTGACAACGAAAAACGCTATTGCAGGGTTCCTTTGAGTCAGGTCAGCTTTGGAGCTCGAGCCCCCGGAGGCTCCAGCCTATTACCTCGGATGGAGTGTTAGTGCGCCGGGTGCTTGCCGAGCATCTCTTTTTACCACTCCCCACATGTGCATGATTATGCCCCCCCTCAACAAACAATCTGGAGTACCTTCTTGTCGTGTTTAAGAATCTGGCCCATCCTTGGCACCTAGACAATCGCAAGAGTGGTGGTTGAAAGTGGTGGGAGTGGCATTTTGTGTCATTGAATTCTCATATTTCGGCTTGTGCAACGTGCCTTGCAGAGAAGGTTTGCGGTCTAGTGCGTTCTACTTGGGGGATTTCCCTAGGTGAGGATAAACTTGCTACCCTTCAGTCAATCGATGAGTTCGGAGTGGACGGAGAGCACTCTTGGGGTCTATGCTCCGGTGACATGTTTTCACCCTGCACAGCGTCCACTAGCATACCCTGGCATTCCGTTTCTTCCGGACGTTAGTAGGCCTGTCTTGCCACCTAGACCTGACAAACCAACTCTTCCATGGCCAATGGGCCTAGAGGGGGTGTATGGAACGACCAAACCACTACTAACTACCTGTCCATTATCATGTGACATACACACTGCATAAGAGGTTGGGAAATGTGTACCGATGACAGTACTGAGTCCCATTGCTTTGCTACCCACCCTAAAATCAAAAACTGAAGTAGATTTGAAATATATACGGATGAATGCAACCGTACGTCAGGTGGGGCCACATCCAGCACACTTGCTACCGCCTGTAACTCGTCCTCGTCCGGATGCCGGGCGCGCGGAGTCGCCCAAATTGCGTTTCTGGAGTGCCCTATACCAAAACACATTCCATATAAGACCATCCCCCCCATTTTCGAGCCATGCACCCATGGGCGAATGCTTTGTACCTTTGTATTAAGTATCCTATCCCTAGCTAGGTCTGATACGATGAGCCCCGCTTCATCGGTGTACTCCAGGGTAGCCTGGTCTCTCACTCCAAGTCCATGCTCCTCTATGTACTCGCAGGTCGCGTGGTCGCTTACCCCGGGTCCGGCATCCTCGTCCGGATGCCGGGCGCGCGGAGTCGCCCAAATTGCGTTTCTGGAGTGCCCTATACCAAAACACATTCCATATAAGACCATCCCCCCCATTTTCGAGCCATGCACCCATGGGCGAATGCTTTGTACCTTTGTATTAAGTATCCTATCCCTAGCTAGGTCTGATACGATGAGCCCCGCTTCATCGGTGTACTCCAGGGTAGCCTGGTCTCTCACTCCAAGTCCATGCTCCTCTATGTACTCGCAGGTCGCGCGGTCGCTTACCCCGGGTCCGGCATCCTCAATTTGCTCAAGGGTGGCCAGGTCTATCACCCCCAGCCCCTTTTCGTCGGTATATTCTTGGGCAGTCATATCGCACACACCAGGCACACCGGTACCACCGTCATCACAATCAGATTCATCAATGGGGCAACACCATAAGCCCAAAAGAGCAAGACGGTTATTCAACTAAATGGCGGCGCAGTGCGATTTGTTCGTTGCGCCGTTTCCACGGTAACCTTATTTGGCACAGTTTGCTGCGGGGGGTGCAAGAGGAATGCTGGGGGCTTGCTTGCATTGCAGATCATGAAATCGCTCCCGCAACCCGAGGCTGTGAATGAGTGTGTTAGTGGATGGCCTGCCAGTGAGGTCAAAAGAACTCTGAACTTATGGTTTTGCTGATGGATTGTAGGACGTAGGCATGTTGAACCTCGCAGTTTGCGCTTTGATTGAAATATTTAGGCATCACACACACACAGGTGTGGCTTTATTGACAGTGCCCCTGTGGATATGGAGTTTGCTAAACCCGACTTGGGGTGGCCACTGCAGTAACCTGTCAGCCCAGTGCACATACCACCAGACTGCAGCTGACGTACCATTGATCAAGGACCATGTACAGACCGAGAGATGAATTTTTTTTTTGAAAATGGACAGAGACTTTGGGGTGCCACACGACTCTAACTGCACAGCAACTAAAAGGAAGGTATCTTTGGCACCTGGGACCGAGAGCCAGGTCCCTGGGAAGCTGTTTTCTCGAAAAAGCAGGTGTCCAAATTGTTCCGCCTAATTGGTGGGGGGGTTGCCCATGCATCCTAGACATCAAGAGCCATACAGCATGTTGCCACCAAGGCACATGTTTCCTCATTGGGCGGGTTTGACGGGCAGGGGAAAGATTAAGCCAAGTGACTGCGCAGAGCCCCGTAATTTGCAGCTCACATCCAACCACCCCCCCCCTCAAATTTTGTTAACAGACAGTTCTCTTGGAACAGTGTTCTGTTTGTGGCGGCAAGGGGTCAACATTGCCCAACCAATGACCTTGGCGCAACTCAACAAGCCTGGTTTGGGCAACAATATCCGGACATTGCAATTGGGTCTACCTGTTCTGTTGTGTTCATTGCCGTTTTTTGCCAATAAGACAGCAACGTCAGTACCAGGAACCACTGGAAGCAATGTGACGACTCATGCCAAGAAGACCAAAAGTGATCAGCCCAAGCAGCCCAGTGACGGGAAGCATGTTGCAAAACATGTGACAATTGATCAATGTGTTGACAAGTATGGCAAGTATGCTGTACAACAACAACGGGTTTTCTTTTTGGAAATGTTGTAGGAAGGAGCTGGATTACCACCCGGAGCCACATTACCACCCCGCTTCATGACTAGGACTGTTAGAAGCACATGCGTTGTGGAGCACCGTCTGCATTGGCTCCAGGCTATAAAGGCCCGTGTAGGAACGCCACAAGAAACGACTTCTTGGTGAATACAAGGCAGAAAAGAGGGACGAGAAACGCGATAAGAAGTATAGGGCGAACCAAGGAGTGAAAGTGACATACAGAGCAAGGAGTGATTTTTTTTCTAAAATTCTGACATATTTGGGTTTCCAGATGTTGCCAAGTGCACAACAACCAAAAGGACGGTGTTTTTCGGCCCTCACACAGTGTGGGACAGCAAAGCCCTGCCCTGGTTTACACCAATTGACCCCTGCCCGAATCATTGGGCCCGAATCAGTTAATTTCCCCATTTCTGCGGGGGGGGGGGGGGTCGGGACATCAAATATTGTGCCCCTTTCCGACTGTGCAGCTCTGTGTGGTGTGGGGTGGTCTGTGTGGCTCAGAAAGGCTGTCTGGGGATCGGTGTGGCTCTGTCTGGCGGTCTGTGGCTTTCTCTGCTCCGTGTGGCTGTGCATTGCTGTGTGTGGCATGACAGCCAGCAAACCCTTACTGCCAGGTATTTCGACGTGGCCGTGCACATGGAGTCTCGCCCGGGGTTACCCGTGGCCTGTGTGCGGCGGGAGCAAGACTGGCGCCGGTGCATGTTCCCAGAGAGGGCCCTCCTTCACGCGCAGACACCCATGTTCGTGATAAACTCCCTGTACAATTTTGGAGAATGGGAGCTGCTCGCGCCGCCGGCCGCGGCCGGAACGTTCCCGCCGGACACCACCACGCCACCCCAGGACTGGGCCGCATGCTGGCCCTCCACCGGAGGCCTCACCCCCGAGACCTACCGCAGGTGCAACGCAACGCAGCGGGGCATCATCCAAGGCTTTCGCGACCGATTCCTACGAGCGACCGCCCCGGCTAGCGATCCCGGCACGCCCCATGGCGTATTCGCGGACGCCTGTCCCACGCAGCATTGCCAGACGAGCATGGGCTGGAACAGGGTGCTTGTAGGCGGCACGACCATGGCCGAGGCCGCCGCGCGGTGGTACTTTGAAGGCTCGGTCGAGAAGCATGTCGATGCCCCGTTCCCGAGCAACCCCACATGCACGCAAAGATCAGGGTCGATTGGTTCCAACTGATTGGAAACCTAAGGCATTGGCATGGGGAAGCGGGGGAAAACAGGAAAAGGGAAGCAATTGGCATGGAAACACAGGGGCAACGGGGCGGGGGCCGGAACGGGGGAACACAGGGGGAAACGGGGGACGTTGCATACTTGATTCCTTGATTGTTTGCTGCGTTCTATCGCTGAAGCGCCATGTATCAAGTGCCGGAACTCCCATCCAACTCCCTGCCAGACCCTACGGGGCAAAAAGGGGGCACGGGCAAGGCCTCAGGGGGAGTTCCTTAGAGCGCTAAACCGTGATTACCACCTCTGTTCCCGTCCCCCCGATGCAGCTTCCCCCAATTTCCCCGTTCAACCCCACCCCCAGTTCACCCCCCCACAACCAAAACACGTTCGGACCCACGGAGGGTCGGAATGTGTAGTGGCGAGAGGCCAATAGGCGACGCCAAAGGCAAACAAACCAAACCCACAGCCTCGTGTCAACCCCCCCCCCCCCCTTTGCCCCGTTTTCCCCCGCCCCCCCCCCCCCCCCCCATTTTCCCCCGTTTTCCCCCTTTTTCCTCCGATTTGGCACATCTCTTTGGTATGGAAACTATCGACTCCTGGAAGACGAGCGTACAACAGTCTGAGGCCTTGTGGCTCCGTGGAGCGGCGTGGAGCGCTGTGTGGCTTGGTGTGGTTTTGATGGCTCTGGGTGGCTCTTGGCGGATCGTGTGGCTCTGTGTGGCGGTGTACTGCTGTGTGTTGTTGTGTGCTTGCCAGGCCATCAACGGGGGTCCTCCGTTCGTGCGGGCTCCTGCTGTAAAATACTATTTGCTTCATGCGATTCCGATTGCACTTGCCGGCATTGCCTTGGGCTCGGCGGCTGCGGACCAGAACCCCGTTGCGCACGGTCCCATGAACTGGCAACTTTGGGCTGCGTGTCCGTCCGGGCCACGTGCTGACTGCTTGGGAAAGACGCCGTGCTGCACTTCAACGGGGTACGGCATTCAAAAGGCCCGCACATTTAGCAACACGGCACAGCGCAAGCACGACGGGACACGAACCAGGATGGGCCCTCAGGACACAGATGCCACATTCGAACTTACCCTTGTTAAGGGCTGCTTGGCCCCACCCTCCAAGGGTCGTGTCCATGTTGCCCCGGTGGGTGGTGTACGATTGGGGACACTTATCGAATATGCCCAGCAACACATCGTTCCATTGAGGGCCAGCGTATCTGAACTCTGCACACCAGAATGCCCCATTCTCCGCCTTTTACATTTGCCCAAAGTGACGATCTCGGCCTGCCAAGGTGACGGTCCGCCTCTGTACCCAGCAGAAAGCCCTTTGCACATGTTCGGCAAATGCGATGGGGTCTCAACTGTTGAAAAGTCGCTGTCCCACCCTTCGAACATTGAGGGCACGCACAACTCCGTTGTAGATGCCCGATGCCCACCAGAGAGGCTCGAGTTGAGGCGGGCTTAGCCAGGGACCAGGGCTGGTCAGCGGCGTGAAATGGATGGGGAGTGTCAGCGCGTGCACCTGGTCGCACTGCGGACTTTTGTGGAAGTCGGATTCGACGCGCCCCAACGAAAGGCCCCAAACGCGGCTGCAGCGAAGTGCTGGACCCACACCTGACGACTTAGGGCCGTGCTCTGAGGGAACAGCTGTCATAACGAGTGCATCTGCGGCGGTGTTTGTGCATGCCTGTGGTCCGCCGACGCTGTGCACCCGTTGGGCCTGTCGTACGGTGGTGTATTTTGCGGTTTGTGGCCCCCCGCCCCGTTTCGCTGGGCAGACCATGTCATAACAGACTGCAAACCCCCGCAAAGCACCAACAGCACCATGGGCTGCCTATGCAGCCATCATGAGCAAGCGCCACCACACGAGACATGTGGCATCTGGTTCGTGGGACTCCCCCCCCCCCCAATCTCTTGGACAACACGTCAGAGCTCGTCCCCCGGAAAACAACAAACACCACCAATGTGAGGGGTACAAGGTTACCACTGTGGGGCGCGGCAGAGATACATGACCCGAAGTGACATGGAACAATGCAGAGTGCATGCAAGAGCAGGGTCACAGGTACTAACATCTCTTCCCCCTCCCTCCCTAGCTCTCAAACCAACGGCATGGATCCCAAGTTCTAATCCTATTTCGAGGTGCCCTTGGATCCCCCGGGGCGGGGGGAGGGGGATCCAGTGAGGATTTGACCTTTTTTTCTCCAGGTGGGCATGGGTTGGCTGCAAAAATCAAAAAGGGTTGGGTGCATCTTGTTGTTTTACACTGCAAGAGCCCCGCAGGAGCCAGTGTGTGGGAGTAAACAACGCTGACGGGATGCTGCCCATGAGGTTGGAAGCCTGTCGTTGTGTATGCCATGTGTGCGATGAGGGATGTTATTGCTGCCGTTGGGGGCAAGAGCGACTGTCATCAATTGGGTGAGCACCGTGCGCTGTGCGAGAAGTAGGCTATTTTGGACCGGTTTCCCCCGATGGCCAGGGTGGCTGTGTTCCCGTACGCAGGACTGCTCAGATTCCTGCTCAGTCCAAACACTCAGATTAGGCTGTGTTTCACACTGAAATGCCGGATTGCCGTCTACATCTGCTGTTTTTGCCCTGCGGACGTATGCTTCCCTGGTGGTGGGCGGTTTGCAGGGTGGTCACCTACTTTACTAATGGGCGCTGTGCCCGCGCTGTGCAGAAACGCCCCCATTGTGCAGGGTCTCTCACTCACTGAGCAATGGGATCAGGCAATGGCTATAGGGGGTGTGCACGGTATCGCATGGGTGCCACGATGTGGCAAGGCAAACTGATTGTTGTCAAGTCCACACACACCCTCAAATTTCCCCCCCACACATCCCCCCACACCCCACACCCACATCCACGCACGCAGCCCCCCACACGTCCTCAGAGCACTGGGTGGCTCTGTCCCACACGGATGCAGAGACAAGTATGACCAATTGTCCCAAAAGGTGATTTGCTGTCCACAGCCGCTGTATGATCAAGCCCCCCCCCTCTGCCGTTGACTGCTGCAGGGGTCTACAGATGGATGCGGCCGTGCGGTTGGTGCACAGCCCCGCCGCTCCGCAAGGCCCCTCAAGCCCCGGTGCGTGGGACGACTGCCTGAAGTTCGTCGCCGAGCTCAGGGGCTGGCAGCTCTGCCTCCTCGTCCTCGGCGGCTGCTGCGTGTGGTGCCTCTGCGCGCACTGCGTGTTCCTGCGGCTGTGCACGTGCCTGCGGAAGCGGCAGAAGATGAGCGGCCGGGCTCTTAAGACGGGTGCGCGCGACCCGTACCGCATCCTGAGCGCGCACCGCGGGGGCTCCTGCGAGGGGGCGGAGAACACGCTGCACGCGTTCGGGAACGCGATGGGGCTCGGGATGAACCTGCTGGAGTGCGACGTGCATCTGACGAGGGACGGGCAGGTCGTCGTCTGCCACGACCGCACGCTGGGGCGGCTGTGCGGCGACGCGTACGCGGCAAAGACCGTCGGGGACTACGACCTCGTCGACCTGCCGCCGCTGCAGCGCCGGATCCGGCACACGTTCGCGGCGGGGCACTACACCCTCGGCGACGGCGAGAACGGCGGGTTCACGACGCTGCGGCAGCTCTTCGCGAGTTGCCCGGACGTCTACGTCAGCGTCGACTGCAAAGGCGGCGGGGAGGCCGTCGGGGCGGCGGTCGACGACCTGATCCGCGAGTACCGCCGGGAGGACCTGACCGTGTGGGGCAGCATGTCGCCGCAGTGCCACCGGAGGATCCGCCGGCTCAATCCCGACGTTCCCCTGTTCTACACGGCAACGGAGGTCGCCGCGACGTACCTGTGGTGGCTCTGCGGTTGCCTGTTCTGCTGCCCGCTGCCCTCTGAGATCTTCATGCCCCCGCAGTTCACGCGTGAGAGGGTCGCGGCGCTGGAGGGCCGCGCGGCCCGCACGGGGCTCCGGGGGCGCTGCGTCGCCTGCGCGCTGCGGCTGCTGCGCGGCATCCACCGGCGCTCCCGGGCGCTGTTCCGGCACCTGCGGGCCCGCGGGAACTGGGTCGTGATGTGGGTCGTCAACGGCCGCGAGGAGATGGAGGAGTGCTACGAGCTGTTTGGGGAGGATTTGGACGGGATCATGACCGATTGCCCGACGGAGCTCGCGGAGTTTGCGCGCCGGAAGGGCGTGGAGCGGGACCCGGAGCTCACGGAGACCGGGAACTGAAGGGGGGATCGACCCGACGTGAGCCGGTCACCACGTGTCAGTGCGGCGATTCGGGCATCCGGCGGATTTGTTGCGGATTGGGACACCGGACGTACGGTCACAGCTTCGGTCTCCGAGCCACGCACGGTTGCGCATGGGCTCGAACACGTGCCGGCAGAAGTGGCCCGATCTTTGGAAAATGTGATGACCTCTGGCACTGGGGGACAGGCCTCTTGTCCTCGCGTGGCACATGCCGTAGCGCTGCAGTTCATCACATGTTCATGTCGAGGGGCAGCAGCTTTTTGGTGTACGGTGCAAGTTCCAGGGTGCGACCCACGGATGTCTCTATTACCACCGCTGCTACACCGCTATCAAATCAGAGCCAAAGGCACAAGGTTTCCCTGTCAGACATCCCCGTGTCCCGGTGGCAGGGCAAATGGAGGATGTGGGCCTTGCCGACCGCGGCTGACAACAGACGTTTCATTCGCAGTTCCGATGCATGCGCCGGCGTGTGGACAAGAGAAACATGTCGGGCTCCGTACAGCCCTGAGCTGGCCTTTCACCGATGCTGATGCTGGTGTACGGTTTTGACCACAAGTCTCTGGTACATATCACCACAACGCCGAGGCTTTGTTGTGATGTCCGCAGCGCCCATCCAGCGTGATGGCATGTCGAGGCAGGACGTCTCCAGTTTTTTAAGCAGCCCGCCACTCTTGACACCGCCGAACAACCGCATCTCTGATCTCAGACCACAGCATTTTCTCCGGGGCCTTTCACGGGCCCCTGGACGTGCACCTGTCTTCTGCCAAATTCCTGATAACTGCGTTACTTTTTCTGAGTGCTCCTGGCGCAAAGGCAACGGAGGGCCCCTAAGACACCCCGCCCCCGCCGCCACTCAAAGCCTGCCCTCGCGCGCCGACAAGCACCAGCGTCGGCTCGCACCAGACGGGGCCAGCGGGGTCACGGATAAGAAATTGGAGTAATACGCTGCCGGATACGCTGCTCCCCAGTGGACCAAGTGCACTGCAGAGCGGCGGCGAGAGGTGCGGGGGGGGGGGGATGCCTCAAAAGCATTTCGACGTCACCCTGATCATGTTGGGGTATGTGTGTTATGGGGTTATTTTTTTTTGTTTTCAGGATGTGCCGACAGTTATTGCCAATGGTAGTGTACTGTGGAACAAGTGTCTGATGCTGTGACGAGGTGTGGCGCTGTGACATCTGTGCTGCTGTGACGCTGTGACTGTGTGATGCTGTGACGAGGTGCTTTTGTCTTTCTCACACACACGCTCTCTCTGTCTGTCTCTCTCTGTGTGTGTTGCTGCTGCTGCTGTTGTTGTTGTTGTTCTTGTGTTGTTGTCATGCGTTCCATGGGTGTGCCCCTCGCAGACCACCTGTGCAAACCCCTGCCCAGCCTAGCACTCTTGATACCCTCTTTTTCCTGCCAAAACGCCACCACCCCGCTGCTCCATATCATTGTTCTACACCAATCCTCTACACCATTCTATCCAACCACCAGCATCCACCACTCACCGGCGACCCTGCCTAGGGTGTCGCCGAGGGTGTCCTAGGCGACACCGCAAGGAGACGCCCTTATTACAACTGCAGGGCGTGTCTGGGCCGGATTTGATTGGGGTCTGACGTTAATCCGGTGCCAAATTTCGTGATGCATCGAGCCATGCACGACCGCTCGTGCGGAGGTCGCCCGGGAGCATGCTGCAATTCACTGTGTATCTCACCCAGCGCCTGGAGGCCCTGCTGTTATATGGATTTTTTTTGTCTAATGCATGCCATAATTTGCAGATTATCCAATTTGGTCTGCAGTCATTGTTTCTACAGGTTAGGGTAGGGACGTGTGGGCATCTCCTGAACAAAGGGGTGCACAGCACGCGGTGCACCATGCGCTGTGCACCAATTCAGCTGTTTGAGCCCATGTGGTGGGGCCTTGTGCTGCGTGATGAGTATCACCCTACATGGAGTGCAAACCATGCATGCACCGCCTGAACCGTCCACAGAAAGTGTCGTATGAAAGAACTATGGCCAGTGTCGGGAATGTTACAAACTGTTGGCGCTTGCATGAGGTGTTCTGAGTGGTTGGTGGTTTTGGGTCGGTGCTGGCTCAGTCAACCTGACACTGGGCACTGTGCGCGCGCTGTGTGGAGACACCCCAAAGGCAAAGAGGTCGGGGGTGGGGGGGCATGCTGTCACAGGACATTGTGTCAGGTGCAGTATGCGTGTGTGGCCTTGTGACACCCCTTGTGGTCTCTCCCAAGCAATCGTTCATATGAGGGAGCCTCGTGTGAGCTCCCTGTAGGCTCTCCCATACAGTCCTCCCAGTGAGGCCACACCAATTTGATGTTTGACGTTCGGGAATCCTGCACCCTCTGCCGGCTTGCCCCCAGTTACCCCAATTGTTGCATTGCACGCACTGCCCGAAGGGGGGGCGTTCTAACCCGCCAAATGGGGTCTACCTGGTGGGTTGGGTTGACAGGGGTTGGGTGAGGGAGTACTATATGCGGTGCGCGCGCAGTGCACACGCGGTGCGTGCGCAGTGCACACGCGGTGCGTGTATTGGGTTGATTTCACCTGTTCGACAGTGAAGTGTGGTGTCTCCAAACACACCAAGTATTCCAAGAATTTTTTCCAGAAGCTTTTTGGTCGAAGTAGCTGGTTCATGCCCTCATCTTTACGCCTACAGGGACCTCCAAATTCTCTGTATGTTGGCAACTTGAAACGGTCCACCACACTTTGACTCAATGGAAGTTCCATGTACACTACATACATACAGTATATGCATTACATAAGTTTTGGGGTGTTACTGCCCCTTTGAGCTCGCTGGATGGGCTAGACAGCCAGTCAGAGCGGTCCTTAAGGACCCCCCTTTTTTTTCTGGTGAGGACCGCCCTTAAGGACCGCCCCCAGAGACCAACAACCGCCAACCACCAACCTCCACCAACCACCAACCGCCACCAACCGCCGACCGCCGACCGCCAGCGGCGACAAACCGCCCTCCACCAACCACTGCTAACCGCCACCAACCACCAATCACCAAGAAAGCCCCCAGAAACTGGCCGCAGGGTGGTCCTTAAGAGAGAAAAAAAAAGTTCAGAAACAGCAGTTTTGCAAAAAGACCGTGTGTGGCTCATATGTTCAACCATGGTTGGTGGCGATTGGCGGTTGGCGGTTGCAGTTGGCAGTTGGTGGCGGTTGGCGGCGGTTGGTGGTTGGTTGGGAAAATTGCGAAGCCAGAATGCACCATTTACTCCCTGACAGAGACCTTTGGGCGGCACATACCTTCTCCTGGGTAAACGATGTGGCGGCCCATTGCCCTCAAGCCCAATGTGGCTGGTAAGCTGAATCCACATGATCTCTGGGCCAGAGGCCTCAGTGGCTTTGACAAATTGCTCCCATTTAGGTGCAAAACTTCACGGTTCAGATGATGGCACCTATCTGTTTGCCTCAAATGATGGCATGCATCAGTTTGCCTCTTGATTCGCAGTTTCCTCTGACTGCGAAAAAGAGGTGCTCCAAGTGTGATGAGGTACTCAGTGTGAGACAACGGCAAGCTCAGCACCCGAAAGTAGCAAAGCCTGCAGACGAGCCAGGTTCAGCCGTATTGTTGGTTTGTTGGGAATCTTTGAGAAGAGGTTTTGAGATGTGCACCTCCAGCAAGGTGGCATCTCGGGAGTAAACCCCGTTGCCCCCCACAGCAGCCCAAAGCAAGCCTGCTGCAGCCAGCTCTTCCACACGTGTTGCTGATTCAAGACTCTTTGGAACCAAAAGAGGAAGTTTTACACTAACCCTGTGATTTCTATCACGATTTCTGGCTCAAACAATGAATGAGGGCCAGCAATGGTCATAAGCGAGAAACTTGTTTTGTCCAGCTCAGACAATCAGCTACTGCCGACAATTTTTGCAATATGTGATGTGCAAAAGGAAGCACTGCTGCCATGGATCCCTGTGTACATTTGCAATGTTGAAAAGGATAGTGGGTGGGGATCTCTGTGGTTGACCCCCCCACCCCACCCCCGCCAACTTTGTCCCTCCAACATGACACCCGGCATTCTCTACCCGTAACCATACTCCTTCCCCTACGCAATAGGGCCACAGATGCCAACAGCCATGCTATCCCAGTGCCCCAGACCTACTACCCCCATCCCCACCCACATCCAGCCCCGTACCCGAATCCACAGCAGCAACGGAAAGGGGACTCAGGCACGAACCACCGCCACAAGTACTCAGGCAGGCGCACAACAAAGGGGAAAGAAGGGCTAGACCCTGAGCAGTCACAGCACATCCTACCGCATTACTCAGTAAGCACGCACACCTTAGTGGCCACAAGTGCAGCACGGTCACAGGCCTCAGCCACAGGCCCCTACTACATCGACCAAAACCGGTGGATTATCACTTGGGAGCAACGACCTCAGCTGCCCCCATACCCCGCAGTCCCTCCCTGGACTACCCTTCTTTGTCGTACCACGGGTCGTGCACAAGTATGGCATTATCTGTGGACAACCACCCGATGTTACGTCGTCTTCCTGATTTTGCCCGTTCTAATGGCTACTGGTGAGGCCCTGCTCTGTTGTGTGTGCCAGCGTGTACGTGTGCCATAAAGAGCTTTCCATTTGAAGGCTACACGGGGCTTTGTCCCCCACCCGCTTGTCCAACCACCAGTAACCGCTTTGCCAACCACCAGTAACCGCTTTGCCAAGGTGTTTTTGTTGCCCCTGCATGTGGTGACACTGCCACTGAGACTCTGAGACCCAGAATCTTACCGAAAGCAACAACTCTTGACCTACACAGGGCCCAGTGCCCTCGCTTCGCGCTCACACAGGCTTCTGGCCTCGCTGATACTGCCCTTGAGCGGGGCCATACAATATGTCGCCCATCACGCTGGACGACAAAGCGCTACGAGGGCTGCGCGACATCATCCGCCAGGAGGTCCAGGCGGCCATGGGAGCGACCTCACAACAACAGCCAAGTGCAGCGGCTGGAGAGCGAAACACACCCACATCTGCAAAGAGCACCAGCAAAGGTGCAAGCCGATCACAAAACCCCACCCAATCCCAGGGGGCAGCAGGATCCAAGGCCAGATCACAGTCCCCAGCCCACAGTCGCCAGTCAACCACTGGTGCAGGGAGCAAAACGGTGCGAGAAGATCCCAAAGACAAGGAAATTCGAGAGCTCAAAGACATGATCAAAGAGCTCACCGCCACGATCAAGGAGCTTCGGGCCTCCATTCGACATCCCAAGAAGACTTCAGACAACGAAGATGCAGCGGAGCCAACACAGCTGGCTCAACGGCCACGCACGTATGCGGACGCAGCGGCCAAGGGGAAATCCTCCTCAGTGCAAAAGTCACAGGAAAGCAGCCAGTCCAGTGCTTATACGGTAGTCAAAACACGATCTGCTGTCAAAGTACTTGGCAAGCCAAAAGATGTGGGTATGCCAGTGCAACCAACGCATGGAGTAGCTGCGGAGGAAGCACGAACCTGGCAAGCCTCTGCCCTACTACCATTGCAACTCTGGAAAGAAGCCGAGAACAAACAACTTGGCCTTCCGGTGCTGAATCCCAACAAACCACCAGCCGAATGGAAAGTCTCAGAGAGACCAGGCACCTTCCAAAGGGTGCTCATGCTAGGGGGCACAGCAGACTCATGTGCGGAACTCGCAGACATGGCCTTCACGTCCCATCCTCAGGTAGAACACATGGCTGCCATCGTCAACGTGCCAAATACAGCCGGAGTCAAAAAGGCAACTGTCGCGGACGCACTACGCCGCATGAGACTCACGCGCGCCGATCTGGATGTTCAGGGCTGCTTGCTAACCCTGGCAACCCGAATCACGCGGGCCGAGTGGGTCCACTCCGAGGGTCCGCCCAGGCCCATAGCAGATCAGCAACTATGGATGCAGTGGGAAAGGACCACAATGGAACAAGACGACGAATCGGACCATCAGGAATCAGACACGGCGGAGCATGCCCCAGTGACGCCCTCGGAGAGGGAAAGTGGCTTCCACAAGATATCCTTGCAGATAGACCCTCTTATGTGCTCGGATTCCGAACTGCCTCCGAACAGAACCAAAGGCTCTGCACAACGCTGGGTGAGGCAGCAAACGATGGAGTACCTGAAAACGTGCATGCAAGAAATGACACAGGCACCGCCAATGGCGATTTTTCGCCGAGCAGAACATTACTCAGTCACGATGGAGCTCCCAATGAGGACATGGGTCAGTACGAAGTCCAGTACTCTACCCCACCCTCCGTGGGGGAGTGGCCCCCTAACCCCTTAACCTTTCCCTCTCTTCGCGGAGCACAGCGTCTCTGCACGGAATTGCCTGGCATGGCCCGACAGGGCCAGGGATGGGTTCGTGACCCCCATGCACGACACTCCACCACGCTGTACAGCATGCAGGAGGGTGCTCTGTCTTCCAACAGCGCGGAGGGGCTCATGAAGCATGGACGGGCCTCACGTGAGGCAACCTAAAGGACGGAGGGGGGAGCCTCTTGTCATACAGGGCGGCAGCTCTCCAAAAACCCGCGCGACTTGCCCCTTGGGTGAGTTTGGGGGCTGGAATGGGTAGAAGCCCCATGGACTATTGCTCCTTAATATGATTTCCTTCCAGTAACCGCTTTGCCAACCACTTTGAGCCCCGCTTCGGCCTTTTCGCTGCTTCAAAGGCATCCCCACAGTCCCTCCGCCCAAGGACACCCCACCACCGCTGTCTCCCGCATCTTCGTTGCAGCGTGTTTCGAGCTGATGGCTGCTGCTTCCGGTGAGGCCATGGACGCCCTCGACGACCTCGAGGCCCTGCAGGACCTTGCGGAACTCTCCGCAAGCGCGAGCTTCTCTTCGGACAACAGTCCCCCGGCGCTCCCCGACGCCGCCGTGGCCGGGCCATCCGCAGAGCCCGAGCCCGAGCCCGAGCCCCTCGGCCGCACCCCGAGCGCCGAGGAGCGGGAGGCGGCGCGGCGGGCGGTCTGCCAGCGGCTGCAGGAGACGCCATTCCTGGCGCACACGCACGAGCGCTTCATGCACGGCCGCGGGTATGAGGGCCCCGCCACGCTTCCGAAGGCCACGTGGGTGTCCACCAAGAAGCCCCGGGACGACCACGACTGCCCCTCGTGGCTCAAGGCCACGGAGTTCGCGGACAGTCCGAACGTCGCGCTCGCGAAGGCCAAGCAGCTGGCGGCGCTGCTGCGGGCGGCCCGCCGGACGGTGTGTTCGTGCACTCCCGCCAGGGGGTCCCGTGGGCGTTTGTATTGGATCTGTTCCGGAGGCCATTTCCCAGAATGCCAATTGCATACACCCTCGCCCCCCCCCATTGCGAGAGCAACGCCCTTGTCAGAGCAGCGGTAGGTGTTGTTTCCGTCAAATTTTGGGATTTTAGTGTTGCTCTCGCAAGTGGGGGGGGGGGGGGGTTAGTCTCCCACGAAACCAAAGCCGGTTCGCGAAGCGCTGTAGGGGTCTGGCTTTGAAAGGGGTTGAGATAGATCAGGCAGAGGCACAGAGGCACGATCTTGTGCGCGCCATTGCCTGCGAACCCCCCGGGGGAGGGCAGAGGGGGTCATTTGGGGCCCTGGCCAGCGGCGGCCAACTGCCCCATCAACCCAAGTCGGGGGGGGGGGGGGGGAGGAAGTTTACTGAAGGGGCCCGAACTTGGAGGCCAATTTTTAGGCACAAAACCTTTTTTGTTTTGGAGTCTGCCCCTCCCCCCCACCTCCTTGCCACTTACCAGCGCACCCCGCCACCGGCACCACCGGCCGACGGGGGACGCATGTCCTCCTCATATTCCTCTCCCGGGGTTCGAACTGGTGACTCCAGGGCTGCAGGCGGCTGCACGGCCGCTACGCTGGGAGGCCAAAACCTAATCCTACAGGCGCCAGACTATGAGGCGGTGGCAGCAGGCACGACAGATTTGCACACCTTGAGCTCATGTGTTCCAGAGGCTGGGCCTGCGGCCCCCCTCGCGTAGGTTCCTCCCCCTGTTTGTCCTTTCCTGCATGTATGTATTTGAAACAATGAACCAGTCATTGTGAGGGGTCAGGCCGAAGGAGTGCCATGCTTTGCAGCCCGGAAGCAATGGAGGTAGTAGAATTTAGCGCGTATTGACTGTTTCATACGGGCGCTTGATATATTGATCTGGAAGGCATGATCTGCTTAGGTTATCTCAGGTACAGATTTGAACCACCACTGTACTTACTGGTCACTACAATGTACATACGATAGTGGAGCACCCCAACCAAGAAGGGGACACATGAACTATCCTGTGAGAACCTTTGGACTAATGGCTGGAATCGTCTATGGCGGGGACATTCAGTCGATCGATACCGACCATTGATCCCCCCCCTTGCCACTTTGCCACTAAGCAATGGCCAGATCTGTTGTGTTCGTGCACAGTGCTGTCCGTCATCTTGTACCATACTCTGAAGAACGGGAAGCCAGGAGCCATGTATTGCCAGTCACCCGCGGCCACTCACCCGCGCGCTGTCCGTCCGTCCGTCCGTCCGTTTGGCATCAACACAGTCCGTGTCGCTCTCATTGCAGGTGCTGTACACGGGCGCGGGGATCTCCGCCTCCGCCGTGGGGCAGGCCGCGCGGAGCGGCAGCGCCACCGTCGGCTTCAAGGCGAACCCGGCGGCTGCGCGGCCGACGCTGACGCACTTTGCGCTGGCGTTCCTGGCGCGGCAGGGGCTGGTGCAGGGGTGGGTGCAGCAGAACCACGACGGGCTGCCGCAGAAGGCGGGCTGCCCGCAGCACGTTATCAACGAGATCCACGGGTCGTGGTTCGACCCCGGCAACCCGGTGGTGAAGTACAGCGGGTCGCTGCACGAGCGGGCGTACCCGTGGATGCGCCAGGAGGCGGAGACGGCCGACCTGGTGCTCGTCCTCGGCACGAGCCTTGGCGGGTTGAACGCCGACCAGGTCTTGGGCTACACAGTTAGTGGGGCTTTGTTGCTTTGGAAAATGGCGAAGCCAGAATGCACGTTTTACTCCCTGACAGAGCCCTTTGGGCGGCCTCCCGGAGAAACGATGTGCCGGCTCATTGCCCTCACGCCCAATGTGGCTGGGAGGCTGAATCCACGTGACCTCTTGGCCCGCGGCATCTGGCGTTTGCAGCCCCGGCCTGCCCGCCTTCCAGCCGCCCTTCCTTGCGCTAGCACGGCCGTGCCTATGCACGAGCATCCATGTCAGCGTCATGTTTGGGACCGCCATTTTTGTCGTCCGGAATGTACAGTCACTGGGCCCATTGTGTGTGGGAAGACGGGGAAGAGGGGGCCGGGGCATGCAGCTGAGACTTGGTTCCCCCCATCACATGGTTGTTGTGCTTTGGGGTGCCAGCCATTTTGATTGGTCTGGATGTGATGGGGAGCTATGGCTGATGTTGCCATACCAACACGTCAGCACCGCCTTCCCAAGAATGCTGCGACGATCAAATTATCTTTTGAATTGATTGTTTTAAAAAATAGAACGTGACCAGCGAAAGAGATCGCTGGTCGCTGTCGCTTGCTGCGGGATGGGGAGACAGAGAGAGAGAGAGAGAGAGAGAGACAGAGAGAGAGAGAGAGAGACAGAGAGAGAGAGAGAGAGAGAGAGACAGAGAGAGAAACTCAGAGGACGAGATGTAGGAAGGAGGGGGGAGGCAGTGCATGCTGTTGCTGTAGTGTGTCTACTGTTCTGTCACCACCCAACACAACACAACACATCACATCACATCACATCACATCACATCACATCACATCACATCACATCACATCACATCACATCACATCACATCACATCACATCTCAACACAACACAACACATCACATCTCAACACAACACAACACAACACAACACAACACAACACAACACAACACAACACAACACAACACAACACAACACAACACAACACAACACAACACAACACAACACAACACAACACAACACAACACAACACAACACAACACACCACACACAACACAACGCAATCGGGCTTCCCGGGGCGATACCGAGGCTGCTTCTCCCCTCCGTCTCTCCCAACTCTGCAGGTCGCCACCAACGCCGCCCACAGGTCGCTGCGTGGCGGCGCGCTCGGCACGGTGTGCATCAACCTGCAGCAGACACCCCAGGACGGCCTGATGACGCTCCGCCTCTTCGGCAAGAGCGATGACGTCCTCAAGCTGCTCGTCCAGGAGCTGGGCTTTGGCAAGCTCGTGCCGCGCGCCCCGGCGTGGCCCAAGGTCAGCAAAGCGCTCGTGCCCTACGACAAGGACGGCCGGCGCCTGCCCTCGGACGACGCCAAATGGATGGTGCTGGACCTTGAGGACCGCGCCAAGGTGCGCATCGCGCCGGGGCACAACATTCAGGGGGCGAAGCAGCCCAGCTACATGCACATCGGCGCGGCGCGCCCCGTCGTGCTGAAGGGCGCGAAGCGGGCGCCCGCCCCCGGGAACGGCACGGTGGTCCGGCGAGAGCTTGACCACTTCGTGCTCCACGTCGAGGGCGAGGGCATGAAGTTGGGAGTGTGGTGGCTCGTCGCCGCCATGAGCGGCGCCGTGGAGGCGTTGCCGGTGGTGAACCAGAAGCCGGTGTTCGAGGTCAAGCGCGCATGAAGCCTCTGACGCCGGCGGCGTTGTCGCGTGCGCACAGCGGCGGCCGGGTCGCGGGGCGGGGCGGCATCGTTCCCGCCTCTTGACACTGTGTGTCTCTCCAGCGGACACCGTGTACCACACGGTAAGCAACCGGCCCTCTGCTTTATGTCTGGATTGAGAGGAATGCAAGGCCGCGCCCATTTCACGATTGCTTCCTCTTCCAAATGCGATTCACAACCCAAGAGCCTTTCTCTTTCATGGTCATGGCATCCGCCACAGCCGCCCTACCCGACAGCACACCGAAGCACCTGTGAACTACGCTTCTCCGTTGGTCTTAAGGCATTTGCGCTGCACCGCTTTCCCCATGACGAGCGTTACATGCTTCTTGAGTTTTTACACAAGCTCCTCAGTGTCGCGGTTAGTGCCCTGCACATGCCTCCTCAGCAGCCACTACCCGTCCATGGAGGAGGTAAACAGCCGAATCGTAAGGGGCCCACAGCGAAGAGGGTCCAAATCTGTGCTGCCGCCGTTGTACCGTTTTCCATTTGCATTGCATTGTCCCAATTGTGAGCCAAATCAGCATCGGACAGCGTAAAAGACAGGTATTTTTTCATTGCAGCGGCCCTCTGCCTGACCCAGTCCACAGTGCGTGAATCATTGTGTAAAGAGGCTCCAGCCGTGTGTAACTGTGGCCAGGAGGCCAGGATTGGTTGCCGGGGGTGAGGGAGCCAGTGCTGGTATCTTGTGATGGATTCGTTCGTTAAGTCATGCGGACAGAGCCGTAGTTTTTGCAGTGAGCCGCCACCCCAGAGCTCCATGTCCGTGGCATCAGTGGCACAGCCGTGTGGAAGCCGCCCAGTCAGCTTTGTTGGCTGGGGTTTGGATGGGCCGTCAGAATCTGGCAATGCTCCACAAGGCTCACTGCTTCATTGGGGCTTCACTTTCGTGCTCTGGATCAGCCTATGTGTTGCTTGCAACCCCTTTGTCCAAGCTACGGCCCGTCCAGAGACAGAAAGGCATATCAGTCCCAGATGGCTCTTGAAGGATTCAAACAAGCTTCATGCATTCGGACAAGTGCTCAGTGCATCACACACTCAAGCACTGTGACATGTCCCTGCTTGGCAAACACATGCATTCGCAAAATTCTTGGCATCCTGTGCAAAGGCGGGGCGTGTCATTCTTCCGCAAAGGGTACGCATCGCGCCACGGCGAGTTGAGTGGCGGCCCGCCGTATTGCGATGCAGGGCTTTCAAATTTAAAAAGAAATAAGTCAAGTAGAATGAATCTATGGGTCTCAACATCACAGGAGAATACGTGAGCTTCACCAACAACATAAGACCGTTAGGCGTGGCACTGCGTAGTGCATATGCAAGGGGTAGACCAAGCAGGTAGTGAACAGAGACAGTTCCCCAGGTAAAGCTGGAACACATGATAAATGTGGAACCCTCGTTTGTACTACATGCCCTACTTCTTGACCCAGGCTGTTGCCTGAGAGCTCACATTATACTCATCGAACTTGTTGAGCCTGAGGGGGAAAAAAAAAGAAAAAGAAAAGAAATAAATCAAGGAACAAGGGTGGGAGGAGAAATCCACTCATTGGTGAGAAACACATCAAAGAGCCAGGCGTTGCAAGGACACACTAATATGACACCAAAAGGTTGGGGAGAGGAGACACTGTGCATTGCAGAGGCTCACAGTTGCAATGGTGTTGCTCATGTATCAACCGAACGCGTAAGACGGTACATACGCCCTGCGTATGTACCGTAATATTTTGAGGCCTGGGCGTATCTTGCACAAGGGGGGGGGGGGGGGCAGTACCTGCAGGGTTGAGGGAACGTGGTATGAAGCTAGCGGTGTCCCATGGGCACTGTCCTCCCTGTAGGAACACCAACATCGACTGCCGCCCGCCGTTCGTTCTTGGACAATTCAAGCCGAGGAAGTCAGATAATACAACCGCCCCCGCCCCTCTGGCCAAGCAACGCCTGCGCCCAAGCAACACTAGCCGTTGGTTCCGTCAATTTTTGCACCGTTGATTTTGGCGGTGGGTTTTTTCAATTGGTTCTACTGTGTGCCATGTGTGCTTCGTGATACCTTGGTTTTGAGATGCAAGTTGTTCATATTATGTGTCAAGGCAGCTCTGTTGGCCAACAGGGCTGCCGCATGTGACAAGGTTGAGATAAGTGGTAACTTCGACAGGTGGGTGTTGCCACAATATTGTGAATGGATTAGTGACAAAGTTGATGATCGGAAACTGTCCGACAAGAGTCTGTGGACCCGTAATGTTCAATGTTTTCAAACTGTATGAGTCAGTTTTTGGTCCCTAATGATCGCTGCTCATGGGTGTTTTGTTGCACATGTCAACCCTTTGCTTGTGCACCACCGTCTCCGCTTCTCCGCTGCCAACCCCCCAAGGACGGTGTACATGTGTATCACGCAAGTTGCGGCGCGTAAGCAACACCCTTGTCCAAGCAACACTAGGCCTTGGTTCCGTCCATTTCTGGTCATTTACCGTTGCTTGGACAAGGGGGGGGGGGGGGGAGTATCCTGTTAGCTCATAGCAGGGTGTCGTCTTTTGATGGGATGCCGCCAAGTTTTCTTGAGGAAGATCTGGCGTCAAGGAGCTGAGGACAGACGAACCAGTGATTAGAAATTGGCAAGGTGTGCATTTTGAAGTGCCGGAGTTGGAGGTCCGGCTGCACACTAATCAAGCAAACAGAGAACGTGTGGTTTTGAAATGTCATCTCTGCACCCAGCCATGTGTTGCTCGGTCCGTTGTGGGATCCTCTGCGCTTGGAAAAGTCGCAGTTCCGCCCACCCTTGCGGCACGCGGTTTAAACCCATCACGCCCAGTCATTCTCGACCCCTGCTCAGGTGCAGGATCCACTTGACTGTGATGGTGGCGCAGTGGGTCCTAGAGCTCTGACCAGACCTCAGTCCTGTGCCCTACCGAAAGGGAAGAGCTCCTCATTTTCACGCCCGCGCCCATGCGCATCTGTAAATGCAATTCGGAGGGGAGTTTGCAGAAAAGGGGCTCCAACATCCAAACGTTTCTTTTCCGGTTTTCTCTCGATAATAACACCACAATACCCCGCAGGGGCCTTGTCCAAGCTACACAAAAGTCCCAAATTAATGCGGCCCCTACACCAACTGTAGCTTGGGCTAAAGCAGTGGGGGTTGAGTAAAACGCAACAATATTGACAACAGTAACACTTACAACTGCGCAATTGGCCATTGGGAACGATTTCTCGTGGGGTTTGGCCCATTGCATTCCACGTGAAACAGTCATTGGACACCTCAAAAGTCAAAGAAGCGGTCGCAATGGGTTTTACCAAAACCAGCGGTTCAAAGGAAACCAAAGTTTCTTTGAAACATAAGGTTTGGCGGAGCAGGACAGTCCTGACGGAGGAAGAGCATTGGGCATGCATGGGAATGTACTTTTGCAGATTTGGCCTTTTGTCTGTGGGATGTTGGCAGGAGCCGAACAGAGCACTTATGGTGCTAGGGTAGCCTGGAAAAGGAGCTTGAAACCCTCCCCCATTCCCCCCAAAGTGCAATTGCCCGCCCTTGAAATTAACTCTGGGGACTGCTGCATACGCCGTGCGGTGCGGTCGTTTGCCCAATTTGCACAAGGGCTGGACTGCTATGGATCAAGCAAACCCTTTGGGCAAGAAACAACCAAAGGACAGCCGTTTTATATTAGATGCTCTTCTGTTGGCGGACTTTGGGGCGATTCAAGTTTCTCAGGGGCTCCCGCTTCCAGGGCAATGCCGTACCTGCCACCATTATCTGGAGTAGGGGGCAAAAATTCTACTCATGCCGACCCCACTCATCGTGCAGATACGTGTGTTTGCCTGCATTAACATGGCCCCGTTCCTGCACCTCAGCACATATCGCTGTGTGGTGCAGTGCAGTGCAGTGCAGGATAGGTATTGCCAGGGGCCGTGTGCTGCAATGGCTAAGCCCTATGTGTGCATTGTGCTAGGCAGTGCGTCATGTGCCTCCTGAATCGCTGAACCGCTCTTGCAGCCTGCAATGCTACTCCCATGAAACACTCTGCGCTATTTGCATATTCTGCCGTTCGTCTGCTCCTCGCACTCGAGGTCCTGGACGTCCACGGCCATGTTTTCGGCTCGAAGTTGATGTCCGCCTTTACCCAAGGCCCGCTCCGCCAGAGCTACACGCAAGCGTTTCCAGTGCCGGAGGTGGGGTCGCTCCACGCCACTTATTCCGGGATGCCAAATTCGTGTGAGGTGCAGATATCTGTCAAGGTCTCCAGTGTGAACCCCTCCGACAGGTTCCCCACCGTGGCCCAGTCGTTACTGCCGCATGTGCTCGGCTCCGACGTCGCTGGTGAGGTGGTGGCCGCCGAGCCCGGCTGCACCAACCTGAACGTGGGCGACAGAGTGTGGGGCGACATTGGCGCCAACACGTTCGCTGCCGACGGCTCCAAGACCAAGCAGCTCGGAGGCTATGGACAGTACGCTGTGGCCCTCGAGTCGCAGCTGTGGCAGATTCCGTTGCAGATGAGCTACCAGGAAGCAGGTGCGGGTTGCAACAGTACACACAAAGTCAGGACTGTCCCTAGTGAAGCAGATTTGAGTGTTACCATGGACAGCGGCATGGGATTCTGCATCAAGAAACTCACTAGTTGGGGGACGGTATTGCGGGGCAAGAGCAGGGGATGCAGTATTGCGGGGGGGGGGGGGGGTCCATTCCATCCAGATGGGCTGTTTGCGCAGCAGGAGCAGGAGCCCATCAGGGGCAGACCAACCGTGAGGGGGAAAAGGACATATGGTGGACGGCCCGGACAGCGCGTGGAAGAACAGGGCACCTGGGCCTCACGCACACAGAAACACAGCGAGGCAGGCTACGGACGGCCTGTGGACAGAGGCGCGTGGACGGCAAAAACAGTCAAACGACCCCGGCAACAGCCAGCACATCCTCAATACGCCAATTATTGGGCGCCGCTGACGCGCAAACGGCACACCATGCCACAACCAGCACAGCCCCGACACACCAACTACTGGGCTCCGCGTACGCGGAAACGACACCAGCAAGAGCACCGGCCGCAGCGGCCGACAGAACACAGTGACCCGACGCAGCACGCGAAGGGAAGAACGGGTGACCGTCCAGGGCCCCGTAAAGGAGCAACAACCAGACGGAATGTCACACAGGGGGGTCCATTCCCACAGATATTGGCGAAAGGCGCCTAGGACCGGACATTCCGGTTCGTGATCAGCCTTGATCTCTTTTTGGCTGTGCATGCTGTTGTTTGCGCAATTTCCCTGAGCGCAATCATCACTTGACACAACCACGTGTCACCGCACGGGGGGGGCATTATTTGGGAGGGACACATTATTCATCGGGGGATAAGTTCTATGTGGTGGGGTTGCCCTGACGCTATGGCAAGGAAGTGGAGGAGTGAGGGTGCACACATGGAGATTCACAGCCACGAAGGAAAAGTGAGGGCAGCAGGACGAACCGGAGAGAAGGGGCAGGAACTGTGAGAGCCGACAGGCAAATGCATCAGACAAAGTCTGGTATTAAGACCGAGTGCCATACGGGCCGCCGTGGTGTCGATGATACGAGGCAGAGACGCAATGTCGTGCGGCGAGGGGGGGGCTACATTATTGTGTGGACCCCTGCCCTCGACCCTCCCCACGATGCACCCAGGTTCCCTCCTCAAGGTGGCGCTCACCTCATACAAGGCCCTGGTGTGGTATGCCGGCGCCAAGAACGACACCCTGTGGCAGCGCAAGCCGGCGGTGCTGATCCTGGGCGGGTCCGGCGGCTGCGGCACGGTGGCCATTCAGCTCGCCAAAGCGTTTGGGGCGGGGACCATCACCACCACCACCTCGGCACGCAATTTCCAGTACTGCACGGACCTCGGAAGCACCCGGAACATCGACTATAAGGCGCAGGACTGGTGGGCGCCCTCCGTCATCCCGGACGAAAGCATGGACGTCATCTACGACACGGTGCGCCCTCCTCCCCCCTCCCCCCGCCGGCCCTCCCCTGTGTGGTGTGCTTCCGTGGACCCCATGTACCCCCCCCCCCCTTGCGCTAACACGGGCTTGTCCAAACACGGACCCCGTGTTTCCGCACTTTTGGTCCTTTTTTTGAACCGTCGTTTTTGCGGTTCTGATCCAATAGAGAACGTGGTTTATAGCTTTGTGCAGGATGCAGGAAGGGTCAATATGGGTGACAAAGTGTTGCTACAGCTATAATTCCATGTGCTCTTGTACTCTGGGGTGTATGCCGGTCTGTTGGACACTCTTTCATAGTCATGAACGATTGGTTGGGCTATGCCTGCAACTTGTGTTCCGCAGTACGTGCCGCGTGCTAACACGGGCTTGTCCAAACATGGGGACCCCGTGTTTCCGCACTTTTGGTCCTGGAACCAGAACCTGGCCCGTGTTTGCGCAAGGGGGGGGGGGGGGGGCTCTGACTGCACCCAGGACACCTTTCTGGCGGAACAGCACAGTCCTGATTGCCCTTGTGGGGGGGTGCGTTATTCCTGACGGGGACCCTCTGGGCACTTGACATACCCCCGCAACGCATGCGTGTGCGATCGCACGCCCGGAAGGTCCGCGAGCACACAGAGACACCCTCCCGTAGACAGTACTTGTGGGTGGCCCCCAATGCCGGCGGCGCCATCCACACACACGAGGCACGGTATCACGCCGAGCGGCAGCCCACGTGGTCTTCGCAGTACACGAGGACGACCGGCGGCCGTGACGTCTGCATCCGATTGCTCCACCGCGCGCAGCAATCTCCCCCCCCTTCTGTGGTGTGATGCCTCCTGCCCCAGGGCTTCTTTAGAATAATTAAAAACCAAGTGGGGGGGGGGACCCCTCCCCCAAAACCCCCTCCCCCCCTCCCCAGACCAAAGTGACCATCGTGGGAAAAAACGAAATTTACAATACGGAAAATCTGGTCAGGCCATTTTTGGTACACCAAGTTTTGGGTCCAAAGCCCCCTCCCCCCCTCCCACCCCCTGCTCAAAAGAAGCCCTGTCCTGCCCCCGTCCAGGATGCACAAGTGGCCTCGCCCCGGCGGTCGTAGCCCTCTGGGAGGAGGAGGCGGCGCGTCGCCATCCCCCAGCGGACCGGAGCCCCCCCCCCCCCCCCCAACGCCACCCACTGCGACCGGGGGCTGGCAGGGGGTCGCGGCGGTGGAGGAGCAGTGGTGACTCGCCGCCGCAGAGGTGACGGCAGGGGTGGGGCATGCGCCACCGGTCCTGTGCTTCGGCCACTAGGACAAGCCCCCCCTCACCTGAGCGCCGGTCATCAACCAACTCCACAGGCAGACGACGCAACCGGGTTGACAGGCGGCCGCATGGGCGCGTATGGCCCTGCGCCTGCCGGTGGCGCGGGGGCAGCGACCCCAGCCCCCCCCCCTATGGGCGCCGGCGCCCCCCCCTCCAGGCTCCAGAAGGGTGTGCCCGGCCGGGAACACGGTCGCGGTTGGCGAGCGCCAGGGACGTCCCAGCCCCCTGCCCCCCCCCTCCCCCCACCCCCCCGACGAGGCGTCGGAGGTTCCGGCGGCAGAGCGGGTGGTCGCAGGGCCGGCGGCCAGCCAGGGTGTGCGGCGGTGCGGCATGATGCGGGGTAGGGGCACCGAGGCAACGGTGTCTGACAGAGGGTGACCAGGGAGGGGCTGACGGTGGAGCACCACCCCTGGGTCCTCACGCACAGCACCCGAGGACACACTGCGCGCCTGGTTCGCCATCCTCACGATGGCGTAAGAAGAAGTGACCAGGACGCCAGCGCGGACGAGGCCAGGGCATTTGCAGTAAACGGTGAAAGTTGTGATGCATATTGCCATGTGTTCGCCCTCTCTCCCCTCACGTTTCTCATCATATCCGCACAGTTTGGGAGGTGCTCTATACGTATAGTGGGTCAAACTGGAGGGGCCAGAGGGCGAAAATGGGTCTTTGAAGCCCCCCAAAGCGGCAGTTTGGGCTTTTGGGCCATGGTGGACATTTGCAGTAAACGGTGAAAGTTGTGATGCATATTGCTGTGTGTTCGCCCTCTCTCCCCTCACGTTTCTCATCATATCCGCACAGTTTGAGAGGTGCTCTATACGTATAGTGGGTCAAACTGGAGGGGCCAGAGGGCGAAAATGGGTCTTTGGAGCCCCCCAAAGCGGCAGTTTGGGCTTTTGGGCCATGGTGGACATTTGCAGGAAACGGTGAAAAACTGTGATGCCCATGTGGGACCATGCGTGATGGGTGCCCTGCATTCCGCGGTCCCCGGCCTCGTGACCCTGGCCGATTGCCTCCTTGGTTGGGGCTTTCCGCGCGCTTGGGCGTGCTACCGCCCCATGCCCGTGCGCCGGGACCTCTGGTGGGCACTGCACCAGATGGCCAACAGCCAGCTGTGTCTGGGCCTGATGGTCCGGATGGTGCAGGCGGCCCCCGCTGGAGGTACCCGGACGCCGTGTGGTCGCTGGTCCGGGTGCCTGGCTTCGGCCGCGACCGCTGGCGGTGCGAGGTGACCCTGGACCGCATGATCCGCCTACCTCCGCCCGCCACCGCCACTCTGCCGTACCCTCCCCTCTCCGCGCGCCATCACCCTCATGCCGCCTCTGGGGCCACTCCTTTTGCCATTGTTGCCCTCTGCCCTGGCTACGGCGTTGGGGGGGGGGGGGTCGCTGGGCTCTCTCCTCTTACCCCTCGCACCCCCGTTTCCCCTTCTTCTGCCTCCCGCGCTCTCTGCGCCTTCCTGCCATCTGCCCTTTGCTCACCACCTCCCGCATTCCCGCACCATCTTTGCCCTACCCTCTCACCTCATCGGGCCCGCGTTGTGGTTTTGAGTGCTGTGTCGCACTGCGTCATCCTTTCCATGGCGCGCGCCGGCGCCCACTCCCCCCCCTCCTCCCTAGGGTGCGGGGAGCTCCGGTCGTCCCAGCTGCGAGCAAGAGGTCAAACCCCAGCCACATTTTTTTGGGGGGGGGGCACCCCTTCTTTCACGGGCTGTGGGCGTATTCCGCGGCCCGCTGTACCCCGGTCACACTAGGGAGGGGGCCACCCCTCCGTTCAGGTTAGGTGATGGGTGCAGACGGCGACCTGTGTTACCCCAGCCACACTGGGGAGGGGGCCACCCCTTCGTTCAACGGCAGTGGGCATAGACTTCAGTCGTCAATGCTGCCTCCTCGCCGATATCCTCCCCCGTCTCGAGGGAAGAACGCCCCTTCATGCAGCACCTACAGGCGAGGCAGCGGCGGGGAGCAGAGGGGGCGGGGCAGGTAGAGGGAGGGACAGGCGGGCGGCAACGGGAGGGGGCGTGGCACAGTGGGGGGAGGTTGGGGGGTGTCGTGGCTTGGCTTGTGGTCTTCCACCGGTCGCGCCCTCGCCTTGGGTGTGGCGATCCTATTGGGGCTGGCGGGGGCGTCGGCGCTGGTAGGAGGGGAGGGCCGCTGCCCTCGCTCCACCAACAGGCGCAGGGCCATGTGCGCCCCTGCGGCCGCCCGTTGACCCGGTCTCGTTGTCCACCCACCGGGTTGGTCAACGACCGATGCTCCGGTGACGGGGGGGCTTGCCCTAGTCACCGAAGCACAGGGCCGGTGGCGCCCGCCCCAACCCCGCTTGCACCGTCGCAGCGGTCCGTTACCTCTCTACTGCCAGAACCGCCCCGTGCACCGCCTCTCTTCCGCTCTCCCCCGCCCCCGTGCGCCTGCACCCGCACCCCGCCCCTGGCGCCCCCTTCCCCTCGCGGGGGTCCTGCCACATTGTCTCCTCCTCCCCTTAGGCCTAGTTTGCGGTGGGGGGGGGGGGCAGCCCCCCGGTTTCTTGCCTCATAACAGGGGGTCAGGGGGTCAGCCCACGGCCTACACCCTCGCTTTGTGGTGGCTTAAATTTGGGCCACACAGCATAGTGTTGGGGACTTGGGGGGGGGGGGGGGATCGGAATGGGAAGGGGGCATTCTCTTAGGGTGAGAATACACCTAGGTCAAACACTAACCTTGACCCAAGTCCAAACCCTAACCCTAACCCTAAGATGAACAGGGGAACAACAGCCATTGCATACTTAGGGGGCGCCTTAAGCGCAGTGCGCGCGCAATGCAACTATTTGGGTGTCTAGCCGTACTGGAGACCCATACTTTGTGATACTAGGGGCATCATTGTTGCCCCTAGAGTAGGTTTTGATGCTTCTTCCACATTGGTGATATGGCATTTTTGGATTTTCACCCACTTTCACCCATTTCCACCCCTTTTCACACTTTTTTGCTCATCTCCACCATGGACTCCCACACTTTGGTGTGGGCCCTTGAGTTGGGGTGACAGACTCCCCGGTTTTTGCCTGACCACATTTGAATGCCCTATGCGAGGCCGCATCGTTGCTGATGAGCATGCGTGGTTGTACCACAAGTGGACACTAGAGTTTGACGTGGATTCCCTCCTACATGCCACTTTGCCCCCCGGTCCAATTGAGGATGAGGTAGGCTTTGGCACAAGCTAGTAGGGTGAGTGAGCTTTCAAATGCCGCCACTCCGGAGCTATGTGATTGTGTACTTAGTTGAAAATTGAACAAAAAGGAAAAAAGAGGATATGTGTGTGGCTTTCCGCATTTTGCATGATGTCTTATGTGAGCGGAAGGTAGCTTGCATTTGTCTTTAGCTAGGGTAGTTTGGGTGACCTAGATTTAGGGGCATTTGGAAGGGGTGTGCCTGGGGGTTCTTTAGGGAGGACCTATTCTAAAAGTAGCGCGCAGTGCGCGCGCAATGCAAGGATTCCCCCTTACTGCTTGATGTCCAGGGGCAAGATGGTCGCGGGGGGCGGGGGCAGGGGTTTGAAAGGAAAGCGGGCCACTTACTTGGGGTCATGGTATGGCTAGATCAAAGTCTTACCCTCACCTAACCCTGACCCTAACCCTATCTTGAAGGCTATATAGGTAAGAAGGTATCTGCATACTGGCTGCTTGATGCATATACCTTGGTGAGAACCGTACATTGTATCATTCTAGCAACATGTGCTGGACGCGCATGCATCACCCTTTTTACATAGACCATTGTTGACAAAACTTTCCTTCTGGCGCTCTTGGCACCAATGGAAATTCTGGCCTCTATCATGGAAGCCTTTTTCCAAGACCCTCCCCCCCAGTTTTGGGAGGCTCCCGTGACCCTCCCCCCCCCCTAAAGTGAAAGTCCGACCTACCCTGGATTGGGGCAGAATGCTGCGAATGTGAGTGCTGCCGTTTCACTCTCACCCAACAAGCTCCTCTTTTCACACCACTGCCCAAGACCCATGCAGTGTTCGGATGGAGGACGTTGGGAGCGAGGAGGGGACCGCGGAGAGAGGGCCGTCAGGTAGACTTGCAGAGGAGGGGGGGAGAACGCCACCCACCCCCCCCAACAGTGTCAGTTGCGCTCCAACCGCGGCTGCAACGGTTTTGTAATCGCCGCCTCCTGCTCCCCAGCCGCTGTGCCAACCGTGGCCAACGGGTTTTACAGGCCCGGCACGCGCCCTGCAAAGCGGGGGCAGCCCAAGCTCTATCGCGCAGCGGAGGACTGCCTAGGCAACCCAAGGCAACCCAATCTGGATGCTTTCGCCGGCAGCTCTTCACGGTTCCACCCACCCACCCCCTTCTTTGGAGTTGCCCCTTGCCCTCGTTGGTCCCCCACACGTGAAGCCCCCACATCGCAACAGGTGGGCCAGCCCGGGACCGGGGACCGTGCCATGTCCAAGCTGAAGCGGGGGGGCTACTACGTCACCATCACGGGGCAGCTGGCGACGCACCCCAAAGCCGAGGTGCAGCAGCACATGTTCATCAACTCGGACACCAATTTGCAGAGTGCACCGCTGCTCAGGGAGTTGACTGCGTTGGCCGAGGCAGACCACCTCCGGATGCCGCGGATCAGGTCCTTCGGCCTGGATCAAGTGGCGGATGCCTTTGCACTGAGCGCTCAGGGGCATGTGGTAGGCAAACTGGCGATCAATGTGGAGGGGTCAATCGCGGCGGTCGCCACCGAGCTCTAAGAATGGACCTCCTCCCGTTCGAGTGTCAGGGGTTTCACGGGTGCCACCGTTGCAGGATGGCGGGCCAGTGCGACAGGATGTGCAGCGGTGACAAAACAACCGCCACCACTGTGGCATGTACATTGTGGTTGCCGCCACAACGTGACATTCAGGATCTGGGATCATTTGACGCGAGCCACCGACCTCATATACACTGCAGCGCAATGGCATATGACATGGCATTGTGGCCCAGCCTCTACACACCTCGTGTCGTGTGCGTGTGACAGTGAAGTTGGCAGGTTCGATCCCCTCTGCTCTCAGATTTCGTCCCCTGACACGATTGTTGACGTCTTTGGGCACGGAGGTGGTAAGTGTTGATGATGCTCCTTTGGCACTTTAACCCCACGGTTACATGTGGAACGCGCTGCATTCATCAGAGCTACAGGAGGGCTCGCCCCACACAATCTTCGTGTCGTCATTGTAGCAAATGGAAACCGTGAAACACGACCGGCCGGCGGCCAGCTCACCCTGGCTTGGAGTAACGCGGATTGACATGTGGATGATGTGGTGGTTGGTGCTGGGTCGGCATGCTCCTGAAGGTTACACCCATGCAAGTTGCCGCCATTGTGAGGGCACGAGAGCGTGAAGCATTGTCCGCTGCATGCAAGGACCGAGTACACTGTTGGCAATTAGCGGGCGGAAGGAGAGAACCCCGACGATGGTTGATGCTGGTGCTGGCGATGGTAGCCGCTCTGCGTGTTGGCGCCGGTGGCATGGCCTTTTTCGAGCGTAGCCGTGCCGCTGATGGCGCCGGGCTGGTCACCAACAGCGCGTGGTCATCGACAGCGGTTGGTGGTTAACTCGCAGCAGTGTGCGGTTACTGATTGGCATTTGGGGGTTAACCGACAAAGTTTGGCCAGTAACTGCCAGCAGATTCTACTGTTTCATTGTATAATGCCACTTGTGGCCGGGAAAGAGGACGGCTGCTCTGTGGCTGCACAGAGGCGTACAATGTAAGAGTTAAATTTGCCTAGACGCCGTTTCGAACCAAGGAGCATGCGAGAATTAGGTCTGCAAATACGAGGCGGCCGACCCCGCTCCCCAACGACTGCTGGGGTGGACTGCCACTTGTAGAGGAGGTGGATGCTACGTTTGTAGCACAGCCACAGTTTTGCCCTGTTTTCTGATGGTAATATGGAGATATGGTAATCAAATATGGAGCTTTTTGGGTCCGAAATGCTATGTACATGGACTCCTCCATATTGTGGCTAGATCGACATCTGCTGCAGCCAGCCGTGCAGAGCTTGCCACCTGGAAACGGGTTGTGTGTGGATCTGCATCTGCTTGGGAATGTCGCACGTGCATGTGCCTGTTGATGACTCGCGCTGAAACTGGTGATTTTATGCAAAACATCCAACTGGTTTGGTGGGTTTCCCCATTCCAATGCATACTCCTCGTTTGAGATGGCAATTTATTCTCTTGATAGTTCCCCGGCGGCAGTGATTACCACAAGCTAATTTCAGCAATCTTGCAAGCTAAGAAACCGTTTTTCTGCACCCCACTTTCTGCGGGAAAGACTGTTTTGAACCCCCCCCTTTGGACCCTGTGTTGGTCGTGAAACGGCCCGTTTTCAAGCGTCTGTTGTGATATTCGGGGCCAAAACGGGTAACCACGGGCTAAAAACGGGCTAGAAACATTTGTTTGAACCTGCCAAAGTCCGGGTTCATTTTCGAAAAAAAATGCGTTTTTGACGTAATGGGGCCTATGTTTAGTAAAAGGCCAAATCACGCCGTGATTTGTGTTTATGTATGTATGCATTTATGTAGAGGGCTGGTTTTCCTGGGTGGATGGATGACTGCATGGCTGGACGGAAACCAACGTCAGACAGACACGATGCGCACAGGGAACGTCAACAGCTCCGTTCACCAGAGGTCCAAGCCCCTCCATGATGTCGAGCACGTCCCTGTCGTTTGACAGATTGATGCGGTCGTCAACATCACCAACCCAAAATCACTGACCTCAACGTGGGCCATCAAATCTCATGTTTGCTCAAATGGTGGCGGGTGAGCCACGAACGCGAGTAATAAATGTGGTATGCATCCCTGGCATGTGACTGGACACGCTGTACAGACCATGAAGTGCATGATGGGCGGTGCGGGCAGAGCCACCGGCAATCTGCCCCTTCGCTGCCCACGAATGGCGGCCTGGGGAATGTCATTGCTGCGAAGACAGAAACTGGTCAAACACCCGGCCTGGTGGGGTATTTTGGTGTCGTTCGGTGGGTTATGTTGGTGATGTTGATGATGTTGGGTAGGTGATGTTGGTGACCTGCAGGCCTGACTGAGAAGCTGCTTTGATTGACTGCTGGCTGACTGATGGTACGGACCATCGCGCCCCAGACTCCCCAGCTCACGCTAACGGGGAACTACATAGGTGGCCCCAAATCACGCGGTCTGAAAAGATGGGTTTTGAGCATTGGTGCGTGGGGAATTGAGACATTGCCGGTGCAGTGGTGCGTGGGGAATTGAGACATTGCCGGTGCAGTGGTGCGTGGGGAATTGAGACATTGCCGGTGCAGTGCGCTTGCCAGCAAGGAGTAGACACTCAGACCTGTAGCAGAGGCGTGCCCTCATCCAGCGGTATACCCTCTAACCCTCTACAACCCTGCAGCCCAGCCCTACACAGCCGTGCATCACAGCTGTACACGACCAAATCCTGTAGCAATGCGCCGCCATCTATGCACGGCTACAACCACATGACTGCTCTGGACACTCCTCGGGTCTTAGACCTGCCCACAGCCCCCCTCCACCCTACATCTGGTTTATTTCCAGGCTCTGTGGCTCAGAAGGTCCGGTCCATTCCCGTTGTCTGCAGGTGCTGCCTGCTACTGCGCCCATCAGTTGGCCTGCTCAAAGCACTGGTGGTAAGCCTCTTGTAGAGGCCATGCCAGACTGTCCTGCGCGGTGTGTGTGTGGCGGGGTGGGGGGGTGCTACAAACGTGGGCATATCTGGAATGCTATCCCCGGCCCCCTTGAGGGTTCAGGTCCGCCGATGTAGTCGCCGGCATAGTAGTTGAGGGCGGCGGCACCGCCGCCTAGGGGAGGAGACATGTTGGGCATGGGGTTCACGGTGGGACCACAGCAGGCAGAGGACCCTGCACCCGGGGGGCAGCCCAGATGGGCTGTTTGCGCAACAGGAGCGGGAGCCCATCAGGGGCAGACCAGCCGTGAGGGGGAAAGGGACGTATGGTGGACGGTCGGGACAACGCATGCAGGAGCAGGGCACCTGGGCCTCACGCACACGGAAACACAGCGAGGCAGGTTATGGACGGCCTGTGGAGAGAGGCGCGCGGACAGCAAAAACAGTCAAACGACCGCGGCGACAGCCAGCACAACCTCAATACGCCAACTACTGGGCACCACTGACACACAAACCGCACACCATGCCACAACCAGCACAGCCCCAGCACACCAACCACTGGACTCCACGAACGCGGTAACGATACCAGCAAGAGCACCGGCCGCAGCGGCCGACAGAAAGAAGCAACCCGACGCAACATGCGAAGGGAAGAACGGGTGACTGTTCAGGGACCCGTAAAGGAGCAACCACCAGACGGAATGTCACACAGGGGGTAGCACAGGTAGTCAGGCAGCTCTAACCCGCTAACCCCCTTCCCTCTTCTTCACAATCAGCATCCAGGACTTTAAAAGGCCACCGCCCTTGTTAATAGTACAGTCTTGGTAAGCGGGTTAGCAGGTTAAGGGCCAGCTAGGCTGAAGGAAGAAGGTGCACCGCACAGTGTTAGCCAAACTTGCCACACTTTTTGTTTTGATCCCCCCACAGTGACATGAGGGCCAATTTGGGACTAAAGTCTGGGACACTTGCTCAAAGTAACACGCCCGGCAAACACTCCCCTAGGGCCCCATCATCGCCACCCACCTCAAAATCAAAGAATCCCCCTCTTGTGTGTGACGGACCACTCAAGTGGCCACACCGAAATGTGGGAGTCCTTAACCCCAACTTGAGGGGCCACACCAAAGCGTGGAAAAACTTTGCCCAGCGCGCCCGGCACGCTAACGTACTCTCCATACTACAACCCACAATGTTGGACAGCCTCATAATGACGCAATCCGGATTCTTTGCGTCCTGACAGCTCCAAAGGTACGGAGAAGAGGCCATCGCCAAAATCACAGTGCGCCAAAATCAGTGTACGCCAAAGGGGCCAGTCCATATACCCAACCGGAAAGGGGCCAATCCAAATCCAAACTTTGATAGATACCACGAACCTGTAGGAAAAGATGCAAAACAACACACACCAATACACTGCAAATGAGGGCAAAGCATGCAAGCAACTCATATAGTTGCATGGCAAGGCTCATGGTTATTGGTACTAGGCACTGCTATGTAGCTTGGGTACAGTCTTGTACAAATTTTGTGCACGGCATGCACACGGCGCGCGCACAGCTACGCCCGTCTTCTATGCAGTAAGCCCAACACAAGGGTAGAGTGCATGTGATCGTCCTATTTGTTTGGCGAAAAAATGGGAAGTTATTTGATTGCCAACGGTCATACAATGTGCTTGTGCTTAGGGCTCCTGGGCTAGAGCAGGGAGTGATGTTTGGGGGTAAAGCATTGTCATAGATGGCCGGACGGAACATTTATTTGGATGCTTGGCGCGCCGGGCACGCGCCGGGCAAATGTACCCTCATGGTCTGTATAGGCAAGAATATTGCCAATTGCAGCAAAAGCCCCCAATTTCTCCCTGTCATGTGCGCGCTGTGCCGACACGCCCCCAAGGGGTACAGGAGGTACGCAGGGTGCAGCAAGCACAGCTGGGGTCTGTGGGCCTTGTGGAGATGTTGTCGCTAGATGGTGCACCTGAGGCAGTCATGAGAGGGGAGTGTCAGAAAAGCATTGTGGCTGTAGTATGGACTGCGGACTGCAAGTTCTCTATTGTAACTGTAGGGGAACGCAGTATGACAGGGTCCGAGGATTATCAAGACACCAACCCCCGTTACACCGACCCTGAGTCTACAGTGGCCCAGGGGCAGGAGGGTGACATGTTGAAGGAGCCAAATGAGTGGGCACATGGTGCTTTCCACTCAGCACCAGGCAGTGGCCCAGGTATCAATCCGAGCACACCTTGCCCTTACGGTGGTTAGGTAAGGTACGCAAGACTGTTGTTGGAATATGAGCAGCAGTCATCCCCCCTGGACCGAGGGTCATCCTGAGGAGCGCCGAAGGAACGGGGTTCCGGGACCAGGGAGGGGCAGGGTAGTTAGCGCGGGTCACACACCCCAGCTCAATCAATCAAGCACCTACGACTACACAGGCCCTCGTCAGGAGATGCAAGCTGATGTACGACGCCCGCGGCCCATTCTACTGTGGGCCTGCGAGTTTGCGAGAGGCTGGGCAGTGCACGAACAAAAGCGAAACCTGATGCACCCCGAGCAGCGGAAACACTGCACCGCCAGACCACCGGCCATATACAGCCCGGACGCACGCGCTCACAAAACACAACAAAGTGCGTCAAACTGGAAGTACCAACTGGCAAACGCACTCCGCCGTTGATGCCCCCCCTCCAGACAGACTGCGGTTTACGTAAAAAAAATCGCATCTGTCGATACACACCAGGCATGGTTTCCACCGCTGTTTGGAACCGTGGAATTGCCGCCTTTGTTTTTTTGCTTAAGTGTTCCCATCCCACCTCAAATCTTGCATGAGCAGCACCTTGATTCATCCTGCTCCCCGATGCCTTTTGTCCGGTACACGTCTTCATCGGGACCTTCCCCCTCACACACACACACCAGCTGTCGGGTGCTGTGGAGTCTGAATGCAGGCACGCTCACTGACATCCCACATCCCCTGTTGCCAATTTTGTACAGCATCGCCATGTTGCGCAATGTGCTGATGTGTGGCGTGAGCGCAGGTGTCGGCATGGCGATCGGCGTCACTCAGTCTGAGGCCATCCGGGTGTCCATGAATGTTCTCCGTCGTGGAGCTGAGGGCGATGCGTCAGTCGTCAGTTCCCCCCAACGTTTAATGGACAAAGCGGTGGGGCTGGCGAAAGAGGCGGGCCCATTCGCTGTTCTTTCAACGACGTCCGCCTCGGGTGGCTCTGCCGCACCCAAGTCCCGCGTGATCGTTGCAGACGGGATCGCAGTTGAGGGCGGTGGACCCGTCATCTACTTCAACACCAACCGACTTTCCCGCAAACTTAAGGAATTGGAGGCCAACGACCGAGTCACGCTGACCTATTTGCACCCGAAGACTCTGGGCTATGTCAATTTCGAAGGAGTGGCGGAGCGTGTCCCCTACCCCGAATCTGCGAAACACTGGGCAGATCACTTATATTTGCACTACCCTGAGGGACCCGATGAGTCGAAGGGCTCGCGTTTCACGCTTTGGAGAATCAAGCCCGATAGGATTCAATGTGTTTGCATATTAGAGGGGCTGCAAAGTGTACGTGACGACTGGAGGCCGCCAGAGCTGGAGCTTTCGAAGGACAAGCAGTGGCAGATTGCATGTGATGGTCGGTAGTGGTTTGTGCATGCCGCAAGCAACACAAACAAGGAGCCGAAAGAGAAAACAAACGGTGGGAGGCGCAGTGCGGCCTCGTCTGTCGCTTTTGGGTGCGCTGGAGCGCATGCGGACTTGCCCAGGCGGGGATATAAGCCGCCACAGAATGAATGAATGAGTGCATGGTGCTCTCGGAGCGTTGGAGTTGTGGCCGCCAGCGACAGACTGCAGGGTCGTGTCTTGCCCAAAACCACCACCCGGAACAGGTACAGCAAATGGGCTGTGAGAAATAGGTCACTCTTTGGCCTGCATCCCATTTGTTCGGCACTGCGTTGGAGGGGTCTGGAGTTCCATGGTGTTTCTGCTTCTGCGGTCGATGAACGTGCACATCGTCTGACCTCTGGGCTGGTGCATGCACAGGACAGTTCCCTGGTTCAGCCCTCAAGGTGGGGAAGCGGGGGGTACGGGGAAAGGAGCGGGAACCCAGTCTCCTCCAAGGGAATATTCAGCGACGAGAGAGTGGGATCCAGCAGGAGATTCCCGACTCCTCTGACACGCACCGTGCATCTGCAGGAACCGTAACTGTGCCATGCCACCATCGTCCTGGGCCTCAACAGGCAGCACTGGGCAGAAGGTGGTTGGCTTTGAACCAGACAGCATTCACTGCACACAGGTCCGAGGCCATAAAGGCACCTCCCTCCACCCATCCTCTATCCTCGCAGAGAGGCAGAATAAGGCGTTGCTGCATCAGGGTGTGCCTGTATTTGACCGAGGCTGGGACTGGAATGGCCACAAGGGGCACATGATGATTTGGCAGCCAGCGAAAGTATGCAGAACGGGATTGCGTCTCCAGAGAAGGTTATGGATGACAGCCTAAACCCCGGACAAATTGAATGGCACGTAATCATCTTTAATCTGACCCATTTGCCCTGCAGCAGGATTTTAGTAGTGTGAGCACTACCGCACCGCGGTTCAGTTACAGGAGCTGGTTTCCCTGGTACTGTGTTTGAGTTACTGATATCGGTTTCCTCCGGTATTTTGCTGGAGCATGTGGTTCTGAGCGGGCTTTCCCTCAACGAGTGATTGCGTGGCCCCCCAGCGCCGCAGTGGAGACGCCCAAAGGTTACCCCAGCACGTTGACTGTCCCCATGCAACTGCCAATGACACTGCCTCGGCGCCCAAAGCAGAGCTTCCGCACTGTGGTGAGACCCTTGGATATGCCTGTCAGTCAGGGGTGTTGCCATGCCTCCAGGAGTGCATGCAGGTGACCTCTCTGCACTGTGTGAGCATGCGCACGACCGCCCAGACTTTACCGGATGACCTACCGCAAGGCATTTGAAGGAGCTCTTCTGTGATGGTGTTCTGTGGTGACGCATATGAGAATTCATACGAGGGTGGGTGTTGACAACACTTGTGTACGAAACGGTCACCACACGGACAAAGCTCATGCGTAATGGCTCATTATGGGGCGGTGTAAAAGGGATGTGGCATGGCAAAAGGGGACAGTGTTGAGCTGCTGTTGCTATTGCTTGGAGGTATTGCATAAGCAGCATTGGACTACTGCAAGGACAATGTGGCTGTTGCAGGTTTCATTCATTCATTCATTCATTCATTCATTCATTCATTGTTTGGCAGCTTAACCCCTGCTTGGGATGTGTTCGTGTGTGGCTGTTGTAGGTGTCCCTTCCTCCCAATTACTGAAAAACGGAGCAGGTACGCGGGTCTTAGACAAACCAAGTGTCCCCCAAAATGAGCCCGAATAACCGGAAAACATAGCAAACTCGGGGTGTGCAACACGGTGTGAAAAATTGGGTAAAGAACATGTGCCCCATCCTAAGTTAGCACAAACATCCAAAAAAGACGGTGCTTGTGCATGTACACGAGCGGTTGCACACCACTTCAACACCATGTGCATGCAAATGAGCGCTTCAGTGTGTTTCATTGGAATTGTTGCATGTTGTTTGTCATCCCAATTGCAAAGAAACCCAGTGAAGCCCATATTGTAGCCTAATGGTCACTTCTATCGACATTTTGGTTGTGCGACGAGCTAATTCAAAATTTTTGTTCCTCGCTTCAAATCTTGATACTCCGAGTATGCGAGGACCAAGCAATGCTGCTATCAAAATTTCGATTGGCCATACAACGTAACAGTTTACTTCACACGGATCAATTGAAATTTCGGTTGCAACGCTAAATCGAAATTCAGATAGTAAACCATTTTTGTTTTTGTGAAGAAGATTTATTGGACCATAATTATAGTGTAGCAGTACATGAATTTCAAACCAGAACAATTTGAGTACAATAGTAGCCACAAGATGTAAAAGAAATAAAAAAACATTTGATTGTTTCATCCCATAGAGATACATGCATAGTGGTTTTACTGTCTGAATCCAATTGAAATTTCGATAGGCGCCGTCTCCAATCGAAATTTCAATAAGAGCATTCAACTGAAAGTTAATTGTTTTCTTTAAATTTCGATATCAGCATTCAATTGAAATTTAGATAGCTGCTACTCGCATAACATAATGAATGCCATGGGCAGCAGTTCCAATCGAGTTTTCGATAGTGACACCGTCATCGATTAGAGGAGCGATAAACATCAAAAAAGATTCAGCATTCCAGATTGGCAAATGTTTTTTCACATTTTCTGTTTCATGTACGAGTTACCCGCCGAAGATGGATGCGTATTTCATTGCATACGTGCAACCATTCCTCGTTTCCCGCTCATGGGAGGATGGACGCCAGATCATTGAGGACGCTTGCGAGGGCGGTACGTCAAGGCGATTTGTTGAATTTGTCTTTGCATTAAGGAAAACCAAACGCCGCCGCCAGACATTTGTGCATGTTGCTGTCAATCGGCACCGCATACATGTACCACGCTAGCTCAATGTGGTGCAGCAAGAACTGTTCAACATCAGGCGTGTGGTGTACCTCCGTGCAGCACCGCTAGCTTTTCGCCCGGCTGTGGATATCACTGTTTCGCAACGAGAACGTAAGTTGCCGGCAGGGTTTGGCATTGTTCCACCTAGAGTTCCCACACTGCAGGAATCTGGAGTTGCAGCAGCGATGACCCTCTGGAATGCAATAAAGGATGTCTCTGTTGGCATATGGATGGACAACTTTTTGAGGAAACAATTCCTGCAGAACCCGGACGGACCACCGGGACATCTTGACTGTTGTGATGTTGCCTTGCTTCATACAATCTTGCTGCCACGCTGGCCTGGACAACTCACTTTGCGCCGCATAGTTTTCCGACTTCAAGGTGTCATGAGATGCATGCAGACCTCGATCAGTAACCTACCGAAAACTATTGCAGCCGTAATAGACGGAACGTTACAGGCACACTTCATCCGCGCTCCACTGGACATCGCTCGGAGGATTGTGCATCAACAAATTTGGCAACACATGCGGCAAACACTGAGTTGCCGCCGCTAATCGAGATGGTGCGCCAAATACAGATTAACACGCGCCGTGATCTGCCGTCGCTTGTTGACATGAAAATTCATGCACGGCTGTTGCGTTTCATTTATGGTTCGAAGCTCAGAAGTCTAGAAGGGCTACCGTACACATTTGGAACACAGTCCACTGCTGTATGGCATCTAGCATCCATACAAGTACTGTGTGCACATCACTTTCAGACGTTTCTTCCCTGTTATTTCATGGCTCCTCAAACCATTCCTCACGGAACGAACTAGTATTCCCTGTCACAGAAAGCTAATATATATGGAAGGGGTTGGTTGGGCTCGAGAAAGATTGTGCACCCTAAGGCGGCCCATGAATCTTGAAAACATTGTGGCACATCAAAAAATCAAGTTGCTGTAGAGTTTGTTGTATGTGTTCACACCTACACTCTGAATTATTGTGTATGGGGTTCGAGAATGTACTTGGGCCTGGGCTGGTGTGGATTCCGGGCGGGAAGACTGCACGGAATGTTCTGGAACATTGTTTGGTTTTACTTGTTTCGCCTCCACAAAAACATGCCTCCAAGATAGAGTATGTTCGCACCTTGTGCACTATACTGGGCACATGGCAATTGTGGTATGACATGGTCCCGGTTGTTTGTTCGTTGAGGAAAGTTGTGAAGCCTCTCTCTCCCGTTTGGGACATGCTCTCACCCTGCTGCCACAGGCTAGGGATCCTTCTCGCGCAAGTGATGTGTACCGTATCCTTTCCCCCTTGCAGAAGGAACGGGTTCTCAAATCTTCCGTTCAGGCACATTTGGTTACACATATTGTCATTACCATATGTTTCTTTGTGCAACGGGCTGCTGATATACATACGCCATTCAGAAGGTTCTAGACCAAACAGAGGACAGTTACTCCTATTACCGTATGGGATCCTAGCTACCTCCCTGCACTTGACCTCACTATTGAGTCCGGACTCCACGACACCTGCATCGCTCGGGCTCTCAAGCTACTCTGCAAACATAGAGATGTACGAGGAGAGTTCATCAACATATGGCTCATATTCCGAGGACATCACTTTTAGATTGCATTGCCTATGTGAAGCCTTGGAAGAAGCTACAAATCACACGGTCACTTGATGCACACCAGGGACGCCTTCGTAGACAGCCACCTGGCCCACCTCTTGCCCTATTTGACCCGCCATGCAGCGAGAGCGAACCCGATAAGGACGATGAACATATAGTTGACGAGGCACAAGGTTCAAACCCTTGCCACTGAGTTTCCGATTTCCTCAACTCGTTCTTCTAAAATTTTTAACGTCTTTAATCCCGTGCAGTGCCTTTGCCGTATGTCCGTTGAGACAGATTTGCAACCCAAGCGGGGTTTCAAGAAGAATACAGACTCCGATGAGCATCCCTCACAACACTACTCTGAGTCGACCGACTTTGTAGGTCCAGGAATGGACACCTCCGACGGTGCCCTCCACCAAAGAAGAAGAAGAAGATGGCTGAAGCAGCCCCATCTGCAAAAGTTGAGGAGTGGCACCACACCAATGGGGCGTATTTGGACGATTGGGTTGAGTCTCGAGGACTTGTTCATTACTCGGACCGCGACATGTTCTTCGACCAAATAAGAACGGTTACCGCGAAGAAGAAGACATTGGTTGGTGACGACATCCTGGCGGCTCCACCACCAAAGGACAAGCACATCAAGTGCTTGCTCTTTCCTACAGGTATAACCCCGCTATCCAAAAGTGTGCAATGGGATCGTTTGATCTCAGTATGGACATGCTTATGAAGAATTGAAAACATTGAAGGACTTCATCGAGTTTGTGTTTGTCTTCGGTTCCGTGTCCACTGGGGTTTTCCGTACCAGAGTGTAAAGAAAAAGCACACAATCTCAAAATGGAGGATTTTGAAAAGTTGGTGGCAGAGTTCAAAAAGTGAACCCTTTCCTTTTAGCGAACGAGGTAAGAGTTTCGAAAAAGATCACTTGCAGGATTTTGTAAAAGAAACTACTTGAAAACCAAGAAGAATACCTCTTTTCAACAAAGGTCACATCTTGAACCCTTTTGCCTCCAAAATCTATACCATGCCCTAAGGTGACTTAAGATTGTCCATGCATCATGGAAGCTACGCCAATTTGTGCATGGCGGTTCTTTTTTAAGATTGTGTTCATTTGAGTCAAGACAAACACCCCATGCTGCCACATTCTTTACCATGTATTGAAAGAGGGCTGCTCAAAGAACCATGCAGACATCTCATGACGAGTGTAAGTTTGTGTTTCTCCGCATGCCTTATTTTCCTTGGTTTTTTGTCATCCCATCTTACTTAAATCAAGATGAATGATGTTGATGATGTGCGCAAAGTGTATCACATCTATAAGCGTTCTTACCCGTGCTCCCGCCTAGACCATTCGTCCAGAGGAATGCCTAATTTTCCCGTCTCAGTTATATAGTTCAAAAACTCTAGCCCTTTTTCTACTTGGATGCCAGGCTATCACATTAAACCGATACCCACGGCAAAGAGCACAGGCCAGCTCACACACTTACCTACTGTGCTACAAATACACCCTTACACTCCACCCTTTTGGTTAACACAAACCCCACCCTTTTGGTTAACACATACGGACTTGCCCAGGGGTATAAGCCGCCACAAAATGAATGAATAAACGACCATCCTATGTGTTAATCAAGCAGTGGCACAAACCAATCACTTCGCACCTGTTTCACGGCGCCCAATGAGGCAATAATACATTGCAATACACAATGGCAACAAATCCATTTTGAATGGCTTTGCATCGAGCAAAAATCTTCATTTCAATTCTGCGATCGCACGCGCATTTACCGTGGCTGAAGGCAGCCCAACATAAGCATGAACGTGCCACTGCCCCCACCAAGCCTTTTTCACACCCACAACGCTACATGCAAAGGGTGAGACCGAAGGGGGCATGCACGGTCATTGAAGTATAGAATTTTTTTGAAATGGACAGAAATCACTGTGAAATGAAATGTCCCTTCACTCTTTATTATTATTTACACTAATTTGAATAGGAAGGTTTGCTATTTTTAAAAACCCATGCAGACCTATGACAAAAGGTTCCCCCAAAAGCTTTACAATATTTGATCCGAAAATATCCCTAGATAAAATTCGTAGCATACCTCTGGGCCTAAAATTAGGCGGGCATTTCTGCAAAGGTGATATTGAAAATGTGTCTACTCATTTTCTCCTACTTATTGCTCATGCCAAGAGGCCTCTTTTTTGCACTTGGAAACGTAACAAAAAAAACTAGATATCTCATAAACAAAAAAAATTCATAAGCAACAGAAATAAACCACGAAAGCATGAGTCATTGCTTTTTTGAAGTTACCCACAGGGTGAAGATAACCTTAGCATCAATGTACAATGTGCTCGTTCACCAAAGCCTCTAGAGACACCCGAAGTGCATCCATGTATGCACGCTTTTGCACATGGCCTTGTATTATACATGCATGCACCTTCGTTTGTCCTCGCCTTTTGATCTTCGACCCTAAGTCCTATGATCGGTGCTTTTCGAGGCTTCAGTTCTAGTTCAATATTAGAGAAAATCACAGGTCAAGGAAAAATCAAAAGCGGTGTAGAGCCTATGCCGGGTTTGTGGTTCTGTAAAATCTGCATTAGTTTGCATCCTCACTTTTCATCATGACGTCAATGTTCCCGTTCTTCTGTACCTTGCTCTGGTTTTTTTTGTTTACGTGCATAGCACTGAGGAATGCTGACGGCGGGGAGATGAATCAAAAAAGGTGCCTCTTAGAAGGAAATAAACACTTTAAATGCCGAACTAAAAGGCAAGTACCACGCCTTCAGCGATAAAAATGCAAGCAAAATAGCACACCAACCATTAGTACATATGTGCCATGGCCATGCCACCCTCCAACCTAGGGGTGCTAGCCTCGGAGAAAAATGCACCCCAAACTCTCTAGTACAAAAGAACAACATTTTGCCATGCATTCTAGCCCACAATGTATGTACCTACTTGGTCACTGACTGCTTGCTTGCTTCGGGATGAATGAGTCACTGCAAGAGCACTAGCTCTGCAATGAATATGGTTGCGCAGTGGCAGAGTAAACAAAATCCTGATTGGGATAGTAAAAGAGGAGGGTGTGAAAAATCTAAACACAAACAAAATTTTCAAATGAAATAAACTCGAGGTTCGGCTCCAGCACATGCACGCACGTGGTCATAGCCCCTGCTGAGACTAAGGCTGTAAGAGTTCAAAAGAGACACACTATGGCTTCGGGGAAAACAAAACCGAAATCGTTCTCGAAAAATAATCCTCATATTAACAAATCAAACCTACAAAAGGTAACACCAAGAGAGCAAAGCTTCTCAAAACCAAGCGAGCAAAAAACTGGCCCGGGGCTTTGGATTGAAAAACCAAAGCAAAGCTGCATGCCACTGCAGGCCTGCTGGCACAAGCACAGTACTTTTTCAGCGTCACCAATGCTTGGTGTCTTTCCCATTTTGCAGATTCAGCTCATTCAGAGGTGGGTGTGCCCAATGCACAACAAAACTACCACACCATCAAAAGAAACTAATAACATCCAACAAAACAGAAAAAGGCAAATGCTTCAAAGAGGGGGGGGGGGGGTGCCGTTCACTAAACAGCACTTGAGACAACCTCTCAAAAGCAACGTCCACGGCTATCCATTTCTACTGTGTCCCTACAAATGACTGTGGCAGCGGTTTTGACATGCAGTGAGAAAGTGAGCTGCGTTTGGTACCAAATGCAGTGGGAAGTTGTTAGTCTGTAGCTTCCCATTGGGCACTCGGCACAAAGAATGCAGAGAGGGGAATAGAATACTACTCAGGCAGCGCGCGGACACACGCAACACACACTCAATCTTTATTCTTGTATTTCCCGCAACACATCGCCGTCACTGCACCCAAATTTCGTCACCTTGTCTCACCAACTAATGTATCACCAAAATTTTTCTACTATTTGTGCTACACATGCTTTTTTGTTCTGATTTCCTAATGAAAATTTTAACACATGCTTCTTTTGAAAAACCATTGGGTGTTTTGAAAAGGCGCTCCACTTGTTTGCCACTTCATCCTCGCAAAGAGCACAACACTTGCACAAACAAATTGTGATGTACCATTTCTGGAACAGTAGCGCAGTACTTCCTCTTGTAGTTGCCGCTGGTGGCAATGCCTGCTGGCCACAAAGGGTGCAGCGCAAACACACCTATGTACAGTGGCAGAGTTTTCAGAGTAAGTGGTGCAGCAGGCGGCAAGGCCGTCAGCTTGGGCATGTGCAAGCACATGCATATATACACAGCACCTGAGGTCCACTGCAAGACATCCCAAAACACATATTGAAAAACACATATCAGGTTGCTTCTCAAGGTCTGCTGCAGGCCTCAGATCTGTTTTGCATGGCTGTAAGCATCCCAGATCTAAAGTGGCTCTAAAATTGCTATGTTCAAACATCAGAGAACTCAGACGCGGCACTCAGGAACATCCGCACATCAGATTCTGAGCAACTAACATACATGTCACTCTTGGTCCCCACAGGCGCCGGCTCTCTAACCTCATCGCCCGGGATGATCTAACCGACACAGGCTGACCTAAGTACAAGGGCAGGTTAAGGGGTACGGGAGAGGCCACCGAGGGCCGCGAGTCGGTGCAACAAAACAGGGAGGGGGCTGAGGGCGGCCACACAACATGAGGGGAAGGTTCCTCAACCAAGGCGCCTGCGTGTTCATCGGGCTCAGACGGACCCCACAACCCCGACAACACATCCTCCGAAACGGAGAATATGCTTAGAATACAGTATGGGCAGGTTCCGGGAAACTTACTCTGCCCTGACTAAGCACTGGGGCAAACGCAGGCCATCATGGGGGGGCCTGAAACGAGAAGGGGCGGGGGGGGGGACAGCGCGAGCAGCCCAACCCATGCACGGCGACAACCACACGGAGCACAGCCACACACAGCACAATGGGTCGGAGAGGCCAAACGGCAGTGGCGGAACCATGTTAGGGGTTGGTGCATCAGTAACACAGTTGGCAGAGTGGTTTTGTACTCTCAAGCAATCGCTGGAATGGCCTCAGCATGACTGTTGCACATCCTCCAGGGAGGAGGGGCACACAGATCTTTGGGAGGACATAATGCAGCTACGTGACCAGGCGGGTTTGCAACTGCAAAGTTTGGGGACCCTTCCCACTTGTGCATAGCGGGAAACGAGGGGGCAGGCAGGATGGCAGAACAGGGTCAGGAGGTGCATCCAGATAATAAACACTGCTGCTCGAGCCCGCCACTGGTGGATTCCTTGTGGTATGACCGGGATCTAATTCCAGTGGAAGAGATGAACACCGGATCCAACCTGTCAACGACCAGCAGTCGCGCGATGGCTTCGCTATCAGAGGCCTCCTGGTCGCCCACAAGGGCGCCCATGGTGACACACTGTTGCGCCTGCGGGGCCTCAGAAAGCAGGTTGCAATGTCCGCATTAGGATCAGGCCGAGCCTGCTCCGTGTGACCTTCACTGCCTACTGTCCGTGCTGGTTGACCCCACAGGGTTTTTCAACGTAATACCCCACCACCAGCCTTCTCAGGGCTCAACGAAAAACCATTCTCCAGGGGGGGGGGGCCAAGGAGTCCCACTCCCAAGCCCCCCCCCCCAACCATGGGCTCTTTGGGCTGGAGGTCAAAGAGGCCTCCTTTACAACCCCCCCCTCCAAAAAAGCAGGGCGTCTTTTGGCGTGGGGTGTGGAACAGTAGTGCAGTAGTGCAGTACACTGTCTCTTGTAGTTGCCGCTGGTGGCAATGCCCGCTGGCCACAAAGGGTGCAGCGCAAACACACCTATGTACAGTGGCAGAGTTTTCAGAGTAAGTGGTGCAGCAGGCGGCAAGGCCGTCAGCTTGGGCATGTGCAAGCACATGCATATATACACAGCACCTGAGGTCCACTGCAAGACATCCCAAAACACATATTAAAAAACACATGTCAGGTTGCTTCTCAAGGTCTGCTGCAGGCCTCAGATCTGTTTTGCATGGCTGTAAGCATCCCAGATCTAAAGTGGCTCTAAAATTGCAATATTCAAACATCAGAGAACTCAGACGCGGCACTCAGGAACATCCGCACATCAGATTCTGAGCAACTAACATACATGTCACTCTTGGTACCATGTTTAGGGGTTGGTGCATCAGTAACACAGTTGGCAGAGTGGTTTTGCACTCTCAAGGAATCGCTGGAATGGCCTCAGCATGACTGTTGCACATCCCCCAGGGAGGAGGGGCACACAGATCTTTGGGAGGAAATAATGCAGCTACGTGACCAGGCGGGCTTGCAACTGCAAAGTTTGGGGACCCTTCCCACTTGTGCATAGCTGGAAATGAGGGGGCAGGGAGGATGGCAGAACAGGGTCAGGAGGTGCATCCGGATAATAAACAGTGCTGCTCGAGCCCACCACTGGTGGATTCCTTGTGGTATGACCGGGATCTAATTCCAGTGGAAGAGATGAACACCGGATCCAACCTGTCAACGACCAGCAGAGGCCTCCTCGTCGCCCACAAGGGCGCCCATGGTGACACACTGTTGCGCCTGCGGGGCCTCAAAAATCAGGTTGCAATGTCCGCATTAGGATCAGGCCGAGCCTGCTCCCCGTGACCTTCACTGCCCACCAGCCTGCTCAGTGCTCAACGAAAAACCATTCTCCAGGGAGGGGGGCCCAAAGAGTCCCACTCCCAGGACCCCCCCCCCCCAACCATGGGCTCTTTGGGCTGGAGGTCAAAGGAACCTCCTTTCCAGCCCCCCGAAAAGCAGGCGCTCTTTTGGCTTGGGGTGTGGAACCTTTCAAATGCAACTCCTGTCATTTCTGTCCATGGCCAATTGTCCTGAGCCAAAATTAACCCTCAAAATACTTGTTCAATCACAACTCCCACCCACAACTGGTGCAGAGGTGATGCACAATTTTTTTGTGACGGTCTACTGTGAAGCAAACACCTCCACATCCATGCATAAAATGCTTGACACCATTGGCAATTCCGTGCTTTCTGCTTTAGCTGTGTTCTAAACAGAAAAGAAGCCATTTATATAGGCCGACCGAAAGAGCCCCCCTTCCCAACCCCCAACCCCTGAATTTCAGGGGACCCTTTCGGCCCCCCTCCCCCGCAACATGTTTCTTCTACCATCCCAGGATGGGCCGCATAGGGCCAGCAAATGCACCTCCCGAACAGGAGTGACCCCTGTCCAGTATGTACGCCAAACCTGGCAGAGTCAGAGCGGCCACAACCCTAACCATTCAGGGCAGGAGACGAGGGGACAAACAGCAGATTGGTGGACCTAAATGCAGACAGATGCATAAGGGAGAAGGTGTGGTCCAGTCAGCTTCAGCTGATGGCAATGGAGGAATCAGGCCGGGTTTATCTGCCCTGAGCAACCTCCCAGCAAGCAGTGTGACGCCCAAACCCCTGAATGTTGCCTGTACGTAACCACCTCAATCACACACATGTGCTCCACATGGGGTCCCACATCTGGATCCCTCTGTGCTACAGGTGATGGTAGACACCGGGGAGGGGAACCCTGGCTCAGACAATTCTGCAAGCGAGTCTACACCCGCCTTGTCCTGATCCATGGCCACCAAATTCAATGACCCCATTAGTTGCAGTGATGCTTTTGGTGGCCGTGGTTAGTTGTGCCTGCGGGGGGGGGGGGGGGGCTCTGACTCACGCCTGTCCAAGCGATCTAAGGCCCGGGGATAATCAAGATGACTGACCCAGCACCTGAAGGCGCTTGTGGAATGGTGGGAGGCGGCTATGCCGCCTTTTGGCAAAAGTACCTGAACTCATGGACGCGGCTTCGCCGCCTTGCAGGATGTGTGCAGAAGTCATGGTGGCGCCTGCGGCTCCTTGCTGGAGTTGCAGCATGGACGCGCATCACTGGACAGTTTGCAGATTGTTGAGGGTGTGATGCCTGGGTTGACAACCGCGTCAAATTATGGCTAAGCTATAGCCTGGACCAGGGAGCCGAGAGTCCGCTCCGGGGTCAACTCTTGTGCTTATGGCACCAATGCCCAGCTGGGTACTCCCTTTATTTGTACTGTATAGGCGACATTCCTGTCAATGGCTTCAATGATGGACTGGACACATTGGTCCTTCTTGTTCCTGCCAATACTGAAACGGATCACGGTCAAATTCTTCATAAGTGCCTTTGCCAATGCTTTAGTACCACATGTATCTATCGCATTCCCTTCAAGACGGATTTCTGTGAGGGTGGAATTCTTCTCAAGAGCGTGAGCTTTTGCTTTGGCACCCACAGAGCCAAACAAATTCGTGCCAATATCCAAAAAGGTCCATATGTCAACATCCTCTGACACCAACATCCGGTAAACATCGGAGGCACTAAATATTCGGCGTCTTTCGAGGTGATTTTTCATTGCCAAGTGACGGAGCATCCTCATGGTGTCTTCGACCGATTTGGTGGAACCTGACAGTGCCTCCCTGACAGCATACTTTGCTGCTTCCTTGTACAGCTGGAGGCTGGTCATTGGCAATTCCTTCACAGCATCCGCGTCCATGTGTTTCAAAATAAGCACTAACATTGACAACAGCACTGGCACGCCGTGTATCTCATCCAAAAATGTCAGCATTCGCTCAAGCATTTCATCAAGCTGCTCTTGGTATTTGTTGCAAAGCTTCGCTCGGAAATACTCATAATGATCGTGGGCATGTGGTGCCTCATTATGTGCAAGGACTGCAGCATGGTGCACCTGCACCTCAGCAAAGATGGACATCTGACCACACTTGAATTGACAAATGACCAAAAAATTGCGGAAGTGCGTAGGATCGAGGCTTTCAGGGGCACACTTGTTCTTCATGCGCACAACCCTTAGCCGGCGGTCCATTTCGTACGTGTCTTAAAGAAGGTCCCTACCAGGACCGGCCCCTGCTGTGCCCCTTCCGCCTGTAATCCCTGCTGATTTGCTCCGGATCAATGCTTGCATTTCTCAAAGTCCAGGGTCCAAAATCCAAAAATATAGAAAAGAAAATACAATCCTTCTTCAACCCTGAACAGCAACCAGATCCCACAAATCCAACAATAATCCAATCCACACTGCGGGCTTCCGTTCAGCACATCGATGGTCTCACGATGGCGGGCATGTACAAGAATTGAACCAAGGAAGAAAGCCCTGAAATTGGCATATGAACACATATAAAGCAAAGTTGGGGAAAGAGGTAAACATACACACTCACATCCATATACCCCTCATTCCCTGGACTCAAGACCTTCCCTTGACTCACCAACATATTGCCCTGAACCAGGTCAAATGAGATGGCTGAACGCCATGTGTCACAAGTCACTACATAAACCCCAAAAATGTGTTCACTCCCAAGCCTCTAAATCCTAGCCCAATGGGGGAGGTGGCGTGTCATGGCCTAGAGTGGCACTCAGGACCATGCCCTACCCTGACATAACCTTGGTTGGACTTGGAGTCGAATGGACTTGGAGAACTGCCCCATGAAGATGACCTCACAACATGGCAAAATCAGGCAAATCACACCATTATGCCCAAAAATCAATTATATACTCAAAAATGCATATGGCAAATGTTCATATGCTCCATGCATGTGTCAAACCGGAAAGTAATATACAAGGGTGATATAGACCAAAGGTCCATGCCCAAGAATATCCCATCATTGGCTCCGAAACTCCTCCGGTTATGTACATGGCATGCTTCACAAGTCAGCTCATGAGTTTGAGACCTAATTTTGTGAGGCCTCGTGTGCCAAGCCAAAGTGACCACGTGATCCGGCATATGGTGAGGTACAACACGGAAGCATATGCCAACATATAAGCAACATACCATAGTTCACGGATCTCTAGGCACTTTGCTGTTAGCCGACCAGTTGAGCACATAAAACACAAAAATGAGCATAATATGAGGTCAAAAACATGAAAATATGTCCGAATACAAAGTTGTCATGATAGTATATCTCTATGCTCACCCATGATATCCGCTCATGGTTCAATACACAAATGATTGAAACCATTTGCGAACAATTCCCCCACTTGGATCCCCAATCGGGCGCATGGAGATACCTTCGCCACTAATATCTACATGCCCCATGAAAATGGGAGTGCACCCATGGATCTCCTTGTCAAACATACCCTGAGCAATACATACGCGGTAGACTTGGTCTAGCGCTTTGAATTCCACAATTGGGACATTGGCAAAGCCCTTGTCACGTATGGCTCCCCATCTCTTCGGCCACACGAAGATATATAACATGGGCGTGAGCATATCAAACATATACCATGCATACAACACATACCCTCAAAATATGGCTCCCACCATGATATGCCATTGAAGCGGTACCCAGAACCCCATGGCTAGGTTACGGCATACAACCGGTCTCCGGTCCACTAACCCCATGTACGGAAGGGAAGACGCCCGTTGACGCTCCGTTCCGTGCCGTAAAGCCCCGCATCGGCAACCGATGCACCGCCAGCGGAGATTTGTATATCAGAACATCAGGAATCAACAGGGTTTTATTTTCATATTGTTTCCGTCAAGTTTTACGCTTCCGTTCTGATATTCACTGTTTTGACTGCTGGCGGTTGGATCGCGACTTTACCGTAACCGCCAGTTTAACTGTTTATAATGGAAATTTTAACGCTATCCGAGACGAAGACTCTAAAGTCGTCAGGAACTGCATTGATGCATCCGCAATTTTCATAATTAATACTCGCAACCTTAATCCGAATTTTTCAGGATGTCGAAATCGGATTTTCGACTTCGACATCCCCGCACTTGATGTGACCTCTTTCGAGTGGACCTACGTGCTTCCCTATGCACGAATCAACTTTCCTTTTATCCTGCCCTCCATTTGTCTTAAAGATATGGGCAAAACAAAGTTGATTCGTGAGGCCACTTGTGAAGGTCATATCTCGTGTTGCTTGCGAGGAATGACAATAAGGAAACGTGGGATGTATTCACAATACTCCCGACGTAATTTAGGAAGCATCATATGCCTTGCGTCTCCACACATGCGCGCTAGTGTAATGGATCATGGTCAAGAGGGTAGAGTTTGCGTTGTAACACAATGGCCATGATATTGCGTGCGTTAAGATAACTTTCGAGTGTAGCGCGCAAGTGTTGGTGTTGCATAGGAACTCTCCTTGAGTTCCTATGAGCGATTGACACAAAGTTATGCCCTTGGAGGGGCATGACATATCGTGGGGGGAGCTACCTTTTTGGGCAATATGTGGTATGTGCCATGTGTTGTGTTGCGTGCCCATTTGGCGGGTCCATAGCTCCAAGCCGAACCCGCCAATGGACCTCACATTGTGTAAGCCCCTTCTCCATACTCCCCACGATCAATTGCAAGCCTAACCTTCGTGAAGGGAAGCTTGTGTGGCGATCCCAAAGCGATGCGTTGGGAGCAAGGTGTGTGTTTTGCAATTTTCCATATTTTCAAGTGCCCACTTGGGAAGTAGCGCTCGTAACCTTTCAAGGCGCTCCAAGTGGAGCACATATGTGGGATCGAAGGTCATTGGTGTCAAGTCATTATGTTTAGAAGGATTAGTTGATTGCACGATCCAAGCCGAAGATATTATAATATAATTGTGCACCTTACAAGGCACTTTTGTGTATCTTTGTGCCAATTTTGCCGTTTTTGGCCCGTCATGATGTCAAGTGGCGACCATGTATTCCAACGTTGCGCTCAATTGACATCATGACCTGAGTATGTTTTGAGGGTACATACTTTGGTACCCAACATATCTTGGACCCGGCGAATAACTCCTCTTAGGCTTGGCATACCGTGGCCGCCATGTTGACAATTTGGGACTATCCCAAATCATGAGCTCACTTGGCGACCCTGCCATTCCCAATACCGGAGGAGTTGGGCGACGCTCAAAAGATATGTTGGACACATATGACTTGATACCAATCCCATGGCACACTCCGGTCCGAGTCGGGCATGTGCCTCATTTGCCCCAACCATGAGTGTGCGCATTTTTGGTCATTTTGAGCAATTTTCCATTTTTGCTGCCCGCCGTGCACTATGTTCTAACCCTCGTGCACGCCGGACGCATGGACCAATGGACCATATATGACATGGGTGTTATGGGTAATGGTCCCCATGGTCCACACACCACGTGGGCGAAGCGGAGCCACCTTCGTTAAGGTGCTAGCCCAAAATGAGTGTGAGCAATTTTGACATTTTGGCATTTGTGGTCCCAATTGGGATCGTCACCACGCCAAGTGGCATGGAGATCTTTGAGAGCCAAGGGCATGGGAGTCTCCGTTGGACCCCCGGTGGATCGCGTATGGAATGGCGGATCCGATCTCCAAGCCGGCGTGGAGATATACTATTGGGAGCACACCGAATTTTGGCTCATTTCAAGCAGCCAAAATGACCCAATTTTGGGACCCCAATTTCCCCCTTCCGTGTGGTCAATTGGCGGCCCCATTTCTCTAAGCCCATAGGGAGCCCGGACCTAAATCCAGATATAAGTCCTAGGTCCTGCCTCCTACCCTGTGAGCCATTGGCCTTACCTTGGCCGGGCGAGCCACGCGTGGGAATGACGCCAATTTTGGTGATTTTGGCATCATGACCCCACTTGACTCATCCGTGTTGCCCTGATGCCGGGACCTCAGAGGGAACCAGGTTGGGTGAGGGCTCCAGGGAGTTCGTACTCGAAGGGCATAGGGTCAGTTGCCTCGTCCCTACCTCTGGCGGGTCCGGACGAAGGGTCAATTTTGGGAATTTTGGAGCTAATATCAGTTTGGGCTGAAACAGCCCATTTTCAGCTACCAACTCCTGAGGGATTATGGCGGGGCGATATCTCTGGCTCAGAGAGGAGTTGGGACCTGCCGTTAAGGGAGCAGAGGGAGCCACTGTCCGTTGGCCTTGGAGCTCCTTGGTTTGCAGGAACTCGCCTGTGGCTGGGCGGGACACCTCTCCCATTGGCAGGGTTTCAGGGTCCGGACTGAGCAGGGCATGGTTTGTGTTTGAGCCCCCGCCCCCACCAGCCACTGAGAGGGTCGGACCTGGGATTGGGATACGAGTTGGGACTGAGTGTCTATGATCCTGTGATGCCCTTACCCCAGTCCAGTCTTAACCCCATGTGTACATATCCTGATGTGTTGTTGTACATACTTTTGTTCCCTCTTTGCAGAGTGGCAAGGATTCTGAAACGCTTTGTCACATGACATGAGCGCATTGATGCCCCTGTGAGCGTAGTGCTTTGCCTGCCTGCTCACTTGCGCGTGTCCCGCAGCGTCCCGTGGCCGGCCCCCCACGGGAACGCGTCAAAAGCGTTTCACCGCCGCGGGGTTACCCAACCCTCGCGTGCCACTCGGGGCCACCAACCCCGAGCAGCGCGGCGCAGCTCGCAGCTCGCAGCGCAGCGCAGCGGCTCGCAGCGCAGCGCAGCGGCTCGCAGCGCCACCCAGCGACAGCGCCGAGTTCGTCACGGAGCCAGCAGCGCCGTCCAGAGCATCGCCCTGACCGCGCAGCGACCGTGAAAGAGGTGCACAGACCAGGACTCCTGCATCAGCCCCATTGGCCGACCCGGAGTCCCATCGGCCGACCAGCAAGGCCGCGTCAACCACCTCCACAACCACCGGCTGACCAGCACCAGCCGCACACCCAGCCCAGTGCTGCAGCACCCGCCTCAACAACCACCACAAGTTTGTTGAGTAGAACGAGTGCACACCAAGGACCTCAAGACCAAGTACGCCCCCCGCTGGCATGGTGAATTGGCAGGAAGCGGGCAGGCTGTGGCCGCGGCCCCACCGCCATGCGGCACGCCTGCTGCGTGGTTTGGTCTCGGACCAGCACTACCGCCACAGCCACCCCCAGTGTGAAGGCGGCATGCCCGGGAGCTTCGAGCTCCGCGAGGACATGGGGGAGGACCGCCTGCGGGCAGTGGAGGAGTGGCTGCGGGCGGAAGGCTACGAGTGGCGCTTCCGCCGCAAGCGCTGGCGGACCTGGACCCGGCCGGACAGGCCCGGCGAAGGGCTGCGCCCCGACGGGATCGAGGAGGACGAGGACCCCAACGCCTACCCGTCGGGCGCCTCGATCAATGTCTCCCTGTGGGACATTATCGAGAAGACCTTCCCGGAACCGGGGAGCGAGCGCAGGCTGCAGGGCAGCAGCAGCGCATCTCCGGGGAAGGAGAGGCGGTCCGCCGGGGACAGGAAGCGGGAGCGGAAGTGGCGGGAGTACCAGGAGTCCCTGGCCGCCGAAGCCGCCCAAGGCGCCAAGGGCGGAACCCCAGCCCCCAGTCCCCAACGGGCCAATGGTGGTCATCACCCCGGCCACGCCACCCTTGGTGACTTCATGGAAGTCGCCAAGCAGACCAGGGCCAAGCCCCGTCAGCTGCTCCTGAGGCCCCAGCAGGCCCCAGCAGGCCCCAGCAGCGACGTGGAGTCGACCCACCGCGGGAGGATGCCAGCCGACCAGGCCAGCTCCAGCAGCAGCGCCGCTCCCGCCCAAAGGGACGTGGCGCGCGCCTGTGAGCGCGTCTGCAGGGTGCCCTGCAACCTTCGGGTTGCCCGGCAACGGGCCACGCAGCGGAACGCTGCCGTGGAGGGCGCCGTCGGCATCGCCCATGAGGAGGCCACCGAGTGGGGCAGATGCATGGACTACCACGCCTCGAAAGTGGCAGCCATCGCGGCCGGTCTTACGGCTGCGGCCGCCCATGAGGCAGTGGCTGCCCGGATCAGGGCAACCGACGAGGAAGCCCGCCGGACGCAGGAGGCCATTGCCTGCAAGGAGGCCGAGGTGAAGGCGCTGGAAGAGGCGCTTGCCCAAGAGAGGGCAAAGAAGGAGGCGGAGGAAAGGGCCCACGCCGAAGCGACGGCTAAGGCCCAGGAGGACGCCGCCAAGAAGGAAGCCATCGAGGCCGCGCGACGGAAGGTCGCTGAGGAGAAGGCCAAGACGGAGGCGGAGCTGGCGGCGTTGGAGGCGCAGAAGGTGCGGCTGCAGCAGGCCCGGGAAGCCGAGGCGGCTCGTACTCGGGAAGAAGCCGAAGTGCGGGCTGCCGCAGCCACCGCCGCCGCAATGGAGGAGGCAGAGGCCAAACTCCGTCGCGAGACTCCCCCGGGAGGATCACGAGTGGAGACCCTTCGAAAGCTTTTCGAAGGGGACGCCTCCTCCAGGATGACGCTGGATGAGGCGGACACGGGCAGCAGTGGGAGCAGTGACCCCACTGCCCATCGACGGAGGAAGGGCAAGGGGAAGACCCCCGAGAGGCCGCGGCGGCCAGCGGGTGGACACCCCCACGACAGCGACCCCTTCTTCACCGCCAGTGACGGGGATGAACGAGTCCGCCGACATCGCTAAGTGATGGCTTGGACGGGCGGAGGCGGCGGAGACGTTCCCATGGAACCGGAAGGCGAGGATGAGGATCTCCCTCCTCCCTACCGGAGCTCGGAGTCTTCCGTGACCGAGACGCCCAGGTGGGGCGACATGGACGAGGATGACGACATGGACTTCGGCATCACGAAGAAGCGTCCATCCTCGGACCCATCGAGGCGACCCGGCGGAGACCCACCGGGACCCCCTGGCGGAGGACCATCAGGACCCCCTGGAGGACGCCCACCAAGTGGACCCCCTGGAGGCGGACCACCGGGCGGGGGAGGACCCCCTGGACCGGGCGGACCCGGCGGAGGCCCTCCTGGAGGACCCCCTGGGGACCCCGACGACCCACCAGGGAACGGCGACCCGGGTACCACCTGGCGGTGGATTGTCTACCTCCACAGGAGAGTCCAGTTGCTCGAGCTGGAGGTAGACACGGGCAAGGGCGAGATGGCTCGCATCTCCAGGGTCGCCGCGCGCGCGCAGAAGGAGCTGGACATCGCCAGGGCCGAGACCAAGTCGCTGACCAACGTCGTCAGCGGCCTGCAGGAGAGGCTGGACGCGCTGGAAGCCCGTGGGAGCGTCGGCAGCGACCACCCACCCCTGGAGTCTGGCTCGTCGGACGACGGCTGGGGACCCGGACCAGGTCCAGGCAGACCCCACGCCCCCGGCGGAGCCCCCAGGAGTCGCCCCAGCGCCAGTGCCCCCTCTCTCACCGCCCCCTCTCACCACAGCGCGGGCCGCCGCAACGAGCGCGTGCCGCCCGGCAGTGGCAGTGAGGAATGGCGTGATGAGTGGCTCAGCGCGGAGTACCGCAACCGCCGTGCTCCACCGCGGACGCCTGTACGCCCCCGACGCCCTGCACCAGCCCCAGTGCCAATCCCAATGGCTGGAGGACGTTATGGTGGACTCAGGGACGAGGTCCCCAGAGGAGACGTGGAGTGGGATGTCGGCGAAGGTGAGGACCTGGATCTGGACCTGGAGGAGTTCGACATCAGCCCGCCGCGTGGTGTACGACGGGAGGCCGCTGAACTCAGCCGCCGGCGCCGTGATGAGGATGCGTACATGGAAGCAGTACGGCGTGAACAATTTGGTTCAGCGTACGTGGAGGAACCGCGGCGTAGCCACAGGGATTCCATGGAGGAGATGGACGTGGCGGCCGTGGGAGTCCGTGGGCGAGGCCGATGGGAACCTCGGTCGACCTCGCGGCCGGCGTTCATGGTCTCTAAGGCCGCGGACGCCGCCGTGTGGGAAGACTTGAAGGACATCAAGCCCCCAATGTACGATGGCAACCCCCTCAACCTCGACCGCTTCTTGGAGAAGCTGGACGATTGGGGGCTGACCGTCACTGAAGACCTGCCTCCCGCGGATGCGGAGAGATATGTCTTCAAACGGTTCAGGTACCGCCTGCCGGAAGTGCTCGGCGAGCTATACTTCATGGCGACCAAGGAGGGGAAAATCAAGACCCTCAAGGAAGCCAAGAAGTGGCTCAACGAGCAAGAGCGGGTGGACGCTCCGCAGGTGGCTGCCAAGCGCTGGAAGTCCATCAAGCTTGAGCATGATGGACGGGAGATCCGCCTACGGGACTGGCGTGACTTCCGAGGGAAATACACCCTCTTCCGCCGCAACGTGGAGGATTGGAACGAGGGTGACGAGCAGGCTCGCCTGCTCTCCATGCTGCCGGAAGCATGGATCAAGAGGGTCACCAAGGAGGAATCCAAGAGGGCCAAGTCCAACCACACGGTCAAGATGATGCTCCCCAAAGAGTATCATGCGAACGTGGTGGCTTGGGCGAAGAAGAACGTGGGTCGGGATGTCAAACGGCACTCCCTGCGGAACGCTCTTCTCATCACCGTCTCGGGCGATCGCGAGAAGACCGCGATGTGGCGCCTTGACGAGTGTGAGTTGAGCGGCCAGACCATCCGTCTGCAGCCCATCCCGGCGCGGATGAGCTGCGACGAGATCCTGGAGTGGGTTGGCGAGGAAGTACTCAAGGAGTACCGAAACCTCCACCACACCCGCGGGTTGAGGCCCGGCGACGACGTCAACTACGTTGGCGAGGGACCTGGCGGCGGAGCTGCCATGGACCCAGCGGGAGCCGGCGGCGATGAGACTCTCGTCGACGATGACGACGACGATGAGCCCGCCGAGGTGGCCATTTGTGCCTTCGTGGCCAAGAACCTGAGCGCGGGGAGCAAGCCGGGAAACTGGAAGCCCCTGCAGCAGGGTTGGAGGAAGCAGGAGAAGAGGGACCCTCGCCGCATTGGCGACCCTCCGCTGTCCTTTGGGGAGTTCATACGAGCTCACCCTCAGGGCTGTTTCGTGTGTTATGGGAGGAAGCGAGGCTTCAACCATGACCACCGAACATGCCCCGTCCACAAGGCCGACACGGAGGCTTACAAGAAGGCGCACGGGTCGAAGAAGCGTGCGCCCGCGGGTATCCGGGAAGCCAAAATGGAGGTCGACAAGGACGAGCTGGCCAAGCTGATGTCGTCGGTGGGGACCGAGTTGGCCAAGGAGATCCAGGAGATCAAGCGGAACTGGGTCCCCAGGTCGGACAACAAGAACAAGAAGAACAACCAGAACAACCAGAACAAGGACAAGGACAAGAAGCCTACTCGTAGTGAGAGGAGGAAGAAGGGCCTCAATGACGTTGAGGCCGAGGAGAACACCCCCTCTTCCACAACCGACGCCCCCTAGCAGAGCCCCTGCAGCCAAGGGCCCCAGCTAGGGCGGTCGCAGGATGGTGACGTGGGAAGCGCCGAGCCATCCCAGTCGGGAGTCGATAAGCACAAGGGGACTGCCGCGGGCGGAAGGCCCGGTCTGGCACCCAGTCGCGGAGGCGGGGTGAGGGCAAGTGAAGGCACGAACCCTTGCACCCGTCCGTCCTTCGCGACCAAGAATGTGTTTGATGTACTACAGGATCTATCCGAGAGTATCGGAGGATCACCCGGACCGCAGCTGGATGCTGCAGATGGGCAGCCTGAGCCCATTGTCCACGACCTGCACCAGTCGCTTGTTGAGCTTCTGGAACGGCCGGAGATCCTGAGTTTGCACGCCGTGCGCCGTGTCGGTCGCGAGCGGCAGTTGCATCTTAAGGTCCGTGCCCTAGGCGGGGAAGTGGAAAAGGTTTTCGACGTGTTGGTCGACACGGGAGCTCAAGTCAGCTTGGTCAAGGCTGGCCTACTTCCACCAGAGTGTCTGACCGACAGTCGGAAGCCTGTCAGGCTGAAGGTGGCGAACGGCCAGTACATGGTGGGAGGCACGAAGGAAGCGGCCATCGGGCTGCAGTTCGTGAACCATCGTGAGCTGAGTCGCCCAGACCTCGGCAAGGAAATCCTCCTGCACGGTCGCTTCTACGAGGCCGAGATGGACTGGGACATGATCGTTGGGTACGACTTCATGATGGAGACGGACTCCGGCGTTCTCCCGGCCCAGGCCTCCATGACCCTGTACCAGGACGACCAGCTCTCGTGGCTTTCGTCACCTGAGCACCATGTGGAATGCCAATGGATCCACCCCGAACGTAATCAGCTCGAAGTGGCCGCGCTGGACACTGAGCCCACTGGGCCAGCAAACCAGGAGTACGGCGTAAGGCCGGAAGTGGCGAACCGAGTGGTCGCGGACCTGGGAGCGTCGGATCTGGCCCTGGATGCGTTCTCTTCAGGAACCTCCGCCCATCTTCGGGTATGTAAGAAGTACTGGAGCGCCCAGGACTCCGCGTGGAAGAAGCACTGGGGTCCGCATCAGGGATTGATGTGGATCCATTGCCCCCGTTGGGACATTCCAAAGAGCGATAGCGAAGATTCGCAAGGACCGCTCCAAGGCAGTGCTGGTTGTTCCTATGGGATGCACCGAGGAGGAAAGTACCCGACATTGGGTAGCCTCATTGACCAACATGACCTTAAACAAGGTCGTCCTACCGGCTGGAGAGAGTGTCTATCAGGACGCTAAGGGACAGCCCATGCCACCCCAGAGATGGCCAACGGAATTCCACTATGTGGATGGGGGCCTTGATCAGGCCGACACCACGGACTTCGTGTGTGTCAACCGCATCATAGCGGAGCCTTGGAGGCAATGCTTTGCGGTTCCCCCTGTTGACATCGAGGAATCGGAATCGGAAGAGCCCCTCACTGAAGAGGAGTGGGATCTGGTTCAGGGGTATATGGATCAGCCCTTTCACGACTGGGGAAACCAGCGTGAGGGCAAAGGCCAGGACAGAGCCTGGTGGGAAGTGGACTCGATCGTCTCTGGTTCCTATGACGGGAACACCTTCGTACAGAGGGTGCTGGACCACCTGTCCAGCCAGGACGAGCCAATCGGGGGTAACCCACCCACCTACGGCGATCTATTCCGAGGCAAGACCAGAGATGGCCCTTTGGGCCACCTGGGAAGACCACCTGAGCCGAAAGCGAGCGGGGTCGCTACCCCTCAAGTAAGCTCCGTGGTTCAAGTGCCCGGAAAAGCCAAGGCGGAGTCCGATGACTGCCCCAAGATCCAGGCGTTGAGGGCCAGGCTGAAGCAGAAGTATGGCGAGACCTTCTTCAGCGGAAAACCTGTGTTCCCCCCACCGGTGCGTGGACCGTATGGCGAGGCCAAGATACGACTGAAGCAGGACCCCCGTGTGTATCGGCACCGGGAGTTTGCCCTGAGGGGCGAGAGGAAAGAGGCCATGGAGAAGATCCTCCTTGACTTCATCCAGAGAGGCTGGCTCGAGCCGTGCCACTCCGAATGGGCCTCTCCGTGCCTCGTCGTCCCCAAGAAGGTTGCCGGTGAGTGGCGGCTCGTGGTCGACTACCGCGGCCTGAACGCCCAAACGCAGCACGACAGCTATACGCTGCCCCTCATTGAGGACATGCTGCAAAAGCAACACCGGCGGAGGATCTTCACGGTGATTGACCTGAAACATGGTTATCATCAGATGCCTCTCGCCGAGGAGTCCCGTGCCTGCACAGCCATGAGCACCCCACTTGGACCTCTCCAGTGGAAGGTGATGCCCATGGGCGTTACCAACGGCAATGCGGCTTTTCAGCGGATGCTGGAGAACCTGCTTGAGCCGGTGAGCGACTGTGCGGACCCCTTCGTGGACGACGTGATCATCGCGTCCAGGGACCCCAGTATGAGCTACGAGGAGCTCCTGGAGGCACACGAGAGGGACATCACTCGAGTGCTGGACCTTCTGGTTAGGCACAAACTCACGGGCAGCAGTGACAAGGCCACCATTGCGGTAAGCGAGGTGGTCTTCGCTGGCCACGTAGTCGGGAACGGGCAGCGAAAGCCCATACCTGGCAAGGTGGCTGCGATTGAGCACTGGGAAAAGCCCAAAACGGTCTCTGAGCTACGGGCGTATCTGGGGTTCTGCAATTACTACTCGGGGTATATCAAAATGTATGCCGAGTACGCAGCCCCCATGACGACCATGCTCAAGGGCAACCGAGAGGAGACCAAGAAGGGGTCCAAGAAGGCTCTGGTCTGGACAGCTGAGTCCGACCGTGCCTTTGAGGGGATGAAGCAGGCGCTGCTATCCGCAGTGGGTCTGCACCTCGTGGATCCCGACCGAGGGTTCGTCCTGCGCACCGACGCTTCCGACTACGCCATTGGCGCTGTGTTGGAGCAAGTGCTTGACGACGGGAGGCACGTGCCCGTGGCCTTCTGGAGCCGAGTCCTGGCGGAAGGCCAGAGACGGACGTGGACGCCCCGTGAAAAGGAGGCGTATGCCATCGTCATGGCTCTCAGGAAATGGGCTGGGTACATAGCCCTCCATCCCGTCACCGTCTGCACCGACCATCAGAGTCTGCAGTCGTGGCACAAGGAGCACGTGGACACCCCCTCAGGTCCCGCCTCCCGACGGGCAAGATGGCATGAGACCTTGGCCAAGTTCGACCTCACGGTTGTGTATATTCCTGGAAAGGATAACACCGTGGCGGACTGTCTCAGTAGGTGGGCCTATCCCGCCAGCAAGGGCATGCAGGATATCTCTGCCCATGGCGATGAGGCTGAGACCGCTGAAGCCAAGAGGATCATTGAAATGGAGCGCCTGATGGAGGAGGAGGGTGCAAAATGCTTCGTCGTCATGGCTGCGGATGCCCCCCTCGCGTCGAGGGTGAGCAGAGCGGTCAGTGTACTCGCCCCTGAGGGAGCTGAGTCCGACAAGCACCTCTTCCCGGAGTCTTGCCTCCAGGACGACTGGACCGACGATTACGCCAAGTCTGAGGCCTTTGCGGCCGAGTATAGGGCTGTGACCGACCCTGACGACGGGCAGAAGTGGCCAAAGGGGCTGACCGAGGAAGATGGCAAGCTCTACCGGAATGGTAAGCTGCTAGTACCGGAGTCCCGGGTGCTCGAGCTTTGTGAAGCTTGGCACCACCACATGCTGCACCCAGGGGTCAAGAAGCAAGCTCTTGACATGCAGCGTCGGCTCGAGATCGACCATATCGTTCTCTACACCGCCATCAAGAAGGTCAGGAAGGGTTGCTCGGTCTGTCAGGCCTGCAATCCCGATAACCGGAACGTCAAGGGGGAAGCCCAATGGACCCCGGTTCCTGACCAGCCCATGGAGAGCGTGGCCATGGACGTCTTCTCCATGCCCGAAGTGCACATTGGCAAGGAGACCTTTGACTGTGTGGTTCTCTGTGTGGACCGCCACAGCGGCTACGTTGTAGCCGTTCCGGCACGCAAAAAGGGGTTGCTTGCCAAGGAAGTGGCAGTCATGATGATTTGTCATTGGCTGACCGTCTTTGACATCCCCTACACCATTTGCAGTGACCGAGGGCCCCAGTTTACTGGTGGCTGGTTCAAGGCTATGTGTTCCCTCATGGGAATACGACATGCCAAGAGCGTCGCCTATCTCAGCCGGTCTAACGGCCGTGCTGAAGTGGCTGGACGGCAGCTATTCGAGAAGCTGCGCAAGATCCACATTACCAATCCACGTCGGAACTGGTTTGAGGAGATGTGGCCTGCTCTGAAGGCCCATCATGACACCCCCACACCGGGTGGTTTGTCCCCTCACCAGATTCTGTTCGGCAGGGACCCCCTGGGTAGGGGACTTCCCTTGTCTGGTGATGGCATGGCTATGGATGCCAAGGAGTTCTTCGCGCGGCAAGAGCAAACGGCGCGGGACATCCGCCAGCAGCTTGAGAAGGAGCATGCTGAGCGTCAGAAGTCCGCCCCGAGCTCGACAGCGCAGAAGTTCAGGGTGGGAGACCCGGTGTGGGTGATCAGACCCCGCCCTATGGGCACCCACCGCACCAAGACCTGGTTCACACCCGGCGAGGTGGTCCGCAGGATTGGTGAGGGGACCTACCGCATCAAGGTGGGTCACGGACAGTTCCGGGAGCGCCACGAGAGTCAACTCCGTGTGCGGGAACCCGACCTCCGTGGCCAACATGTGTCCCTGAGCTATGCCGCACATGAGGCCGATTCGGACGACGACTACGCTGAGCAGGACGACTATACAGTCGAGAACATCCTTGCTCAGCGTCCGAAGGCCTCGGCACCTGGAGGTCTGGAGTTCAAGGTTCGTTGGCGAGGCTATGGGCCGTCCAATGACACCTGGGAACCCGTCTCCTCGTTCGTGCCGCGGGTCAATACTCCCTTCATGGAGTACATCCGCAAGCACAAGACCAAGATCCATGTTTCGGACTTGGCAGCACTCACCCGGGCGATTGCAGCCAGGGGTGCCTGATCAGCGCCCTGAGCTCTCCCCTGATGCGTTTTGAGCGCTTGTGAGGCCGACGAATCGTCCCTTACTTGCTTGCTCTCTTCCATCTTTCGGTGACAGAGTGGCCATATACCTCCCCTGCTGAATCCAGAGGAGTATGGCCCCTCTCTTCTTCCATTCGTCACTCCCCCCCCCCTGCTGAATCCTTCGGAAACCAGGTAGGGCGACTGACCTTCATAATTTTGAGCTCTTGGGGCCTTGAAGCCCATACGACGTTGCGCAACGGATCCCGCTGTCATCGGCATTGCGAAATTTTTGGTGTGTGGTCTGGTTCCATGGCACTTGCGGAATCCAGACCAGTCGACGTGTGTCAGCTGACTATATATGGCCTGAACTCAGGCGTTTTCCTGTCCACCCTCCTGCATTGCCTTATCCTGACCGTGGCGTGGTTTGGCGCTCTGTCCAGAGGGTGTTTACATGCCTATTTACCCAAATTATTGCTTGTTTTTCTGCCCTCCAGGATATGTGCATATGTATGTTAAGTATCATCAGCCCATCGCTGGAGATGGACTGTTTTTCACCACGAATCGGGATACAGTGGCGCCTTGAGTCGCCGTGTACATGTTCTTACAGCCTGGTCCAGCCTGGACCAGTACTTGATTACAGAAGCTACTGTTTGAGTGCTCGTGATACCGTGTTGCCCTATTCGCTGTGATGTGTGGAGATCCTGATGGCGCCAGGCGGGAAGCCCAGTTGCCTGACTACACTCCCAGCGGTCCGCCACTGTCAGTCCCAGTGTGAGCCTACCGATTCGCAGACGCACTTGCATTCGGATGGCGGCCTCCGGTGCTCCTGACCTCGGTCAGTCTGCCTGGGAAACTGGTGGTTTGAGGAGTCGACGCCTCCGCCCACACTGCATGAGGACTCCCTCATGTATGGCCTTCGTGGTAATAGGGCGAGGGAAAAGACGGCCTTGATGCCCGATCCCTTAAGGAGGAGCTCCCTTAAGATCTGGGGTTCTTAAGGAGTTCGACTATGGCACTCTGGACTCGCGTCGTATGGATATGGACATGGTGCGCCCAAGGAAGGACCCGTGGGGACTCTCCCCAGTCGGCGGGCCTTGGGAAGCTTGGGGTAGCCTGATGGATCTTTGTGGTCGCTCTCGACCTGTGGGACCACCTCGGTCGTCGTGTGTCGCCTATGTTGGCCGTGTATGCCACTGCCACTGTGGTGGTGACCGTAGCAGCCGGCACCCGGTGCGCCTGGTATGGGTTAACGGGTCCTTTGGATGCCGAACAATCGCCGCCAGGACCCGGGACTTGATACTTGATACTCGATACTATACATGTGCTACCGGCTTATACAGCATCATACCTATCTTACTGTGAGATTTGGGCCTGAAGGAGGATGTGACACCCCCCCCCCTTCAGGAAATGGTCCTGGGTACCCGCTGCCATGCTTGGGTGTTATCGAGCCTCCCCCAGGGTTTGCTCTAAGGAGGGGGGTGAAGCGGTACCCAGAACCCCATGGCTAGGTTACGGCATACAACCGGTCTCCGGTCCACTAACCCCATGTACGGAAGGGAAGACGCCCGTTGACGCTCCGTTCCGTGCCGTAAAGCCCCGCATCGGCAACCGATGCACCGCCAGCGGAGATTTGTATATCAGAACATCAGGAATCAACAGCGTTTTATTTTCATATTGTTTCCGTCAAGTTTTACGCTTCCGTTCTGATATTCACTGTTTTGACTGCTGGCGGTTGGATCGCGACTTTACCGTAACCGCCAGTTTAACTGTTTATAATGGAAATTTTAACGCTATCCGAGACGAAGACTCTAAAGTCGTCAGGAACTGCATTGATGCATCCGCAATTTTCATAATTAATACTCGCAACCTTAATCCGAATTTTTCAGGATGTCGAAATCGGATTTTCGACTTCGACATCCCCGCACTTGATGTGACCTCTTTCGAGTGGACCTACGTGCTTCCCTATGCACGAATCAACTTTCCTTTTATCCTGCCCTCCATTTGTCTTAAAGATATGGGCAAAACAAAGTTGATTCGTGAGGCCACTTGTGAAGGTCATATCTCGTGTTGCTTGCGAGGAATGACAATAAGGAAACGTGGGATGTATTCACAATACTCCCGACGTAATTTAGGAAGCATCATATGCCTTGCGTCTCCACACATGCGCGCTAGTGTAATGGATCATGGTCAAGAGGGTAGAGTTTGCGTTGTAACTCAATGGCCATGATATTGCGTGTGTTAAGATAACTTTCGAGTGTAGCGCGCAAGTGTTGGTGTTGCATAGGAACTCTCCTTGAGTTCCTATGAGCGATTGACACAAAGTTATGCCCTTGGAGGGGCATGACATATCGTGGGGGGAGCTACCTTTTTGGGCAATATGTGGTATGTGCCATGTGTTGTGTTGCGTGCCCATTTGGCGGGTCCATAGCTCCAAGCCGAACCCGCCAATGGACCTCACATTGTGTAAGCCCCTTCTCCATACTCCCCACGATCAATTGCAAGCCTAAATTTCGTGAAGGGAAGCTTGTGTGGCGATCCCAAAGCGATGCGTTGGGAGCAAGGTGTGTGTTTTGCAATTTTCCATATTTTCATGTGCCCACTTGGGAAGTAGCGCTCGTAACCTTTCAAGGCGCCCCAAGTGGAGCACATATGTGGGATCGAAGGTCATTGGTGTCAAGTCATTATGTTTAGAAGGATTAGTTGATTGCACGATCCAAGCCGAAGATATTATAATATAATTGTGCACCTTTCAAGGCACTTTTGTGTATCTTTGTGCCAATTTTGCCGTTTTTGGCCCGTCATGATGTCAAGTGGCGACCATGTATTCCAACGTTGCGCTCAATTGACATCATGACCCGAGTATGTTTTGAGGGTACATACTTCGGTACCCAACATATCTTGGACCCGGCGAATAACTCCTCTTAGGCTTGGCATACCGTGGCCGCCATGTTGGCGATTTGGGACTATCCCAAATCATGAGCTCACTTGGCGACCCTGCCATTCCCAATACCGGAGGAGTTGGGCGACGCCCAAAAGATATGTTGGACACATATGACTTGATACCAATCCCATGGCACACTCCGGTCCGAGTCGGGCATGTGCCTCATTTGCCCCAACCATGAGTGTGCGCATTTTTGGTCATTTTGAGCAATTTTCCATTTTTGCTGCCCGCCGTGCACTATGTTCTAACCCTCGTGCACGCCGGACGCATGGACCAATGGACCATATATGACATGGGTGTTATGGGTAATGGTCCCGATGGTCCACACACCACGTGGGCGAAGCGGAGCCACCTTCGTTAAGGTGTTAGCCCAAAATGAGTGTGAGCAATTTTGACATTTTGGCATTTGTGGTCCCAATTGGGATCGTCACCACGCCAAGTGGCATGGAGATCTTTGAGAGCCAAGGGCATGGGAGTCTCTGTTGGACTCCCGATGGATCGCGTATGGAATGGCGGATCCGATCCCCAAGCCGGCGTGGAGATATACTATTGGGAGCACACCAAATTTTGGCTCATTTCAAGCAGCCAAAATGACCCAATTTTGGGACCCCAATTTCCCCCTTCCGTGTGGTCAATTGGCGGCCCCATTTCTCTAAGCCCATAGGGAGCCCGGACCCAAATTCAAGTTGTACACTCACATATAAGTCCTAGGTCCTGCCTCCTACCCTGTGAGCCATTGGCCTTACCTTGGCCGGGCGAGCCACGCGTGGGAATGACGCCAATTTTGGTGATTTTGGCATCATGACCCCACTTGACTCATCCGTGTTGCCCTGATGCCGGGACCTCAGAGGGAACCAGGTTGGGTGAGGGCTCCAGGGAGTTCGTACTCGAGGGGAATGGGTCAGTTGCCTCGTCCCTACCTCTGGCGGGTCCGGACGAAGGTTCAATTTTGGGAATTTTGGAGCTAATATCAGTTTGGGCTGAAACAGCCCATTTTCAGCTACCAACTCCTGAGGGATTATGGCGGGGCCATATCTCTGGCTCAGAGAGGAGTTGGGACCTGCCGTTAAGGGAGCAGAGGGGGCCACTGTCGGTTCGCCTTAGAGCTCCTTGGTTCGCAGGAACTCGCCTGTGGCTGGGCGGGACACCTCTCCCATTGGCAGGGTTTCAGGGTCCGGACTGAGCAGGGCATGGGTTGTGTTTGAGCCCCCGCCCCCACCAGCCACTGAGAGGGTCGGACCTGGGATTGGGATACGAGTTGGGACTGAGTGTCTATGGTCCTGTGATGCCCTTACCCCAGTCCAGTCTTAACCCCATGTGTACATATCCTGATGTGTTGTTGTACATACTTTTGTTCCCTCTTTGCAGAGTGGCAAGGATTCTGAAACGCTTTGTCACGTGACATGAGCGCATTGATGCCCCTGTGAGCGTAGTGCTTTGCCTGCCTGCTCACTTGTGCGTGTCCCGCAGCGTCCCGTGGCCGGCCCCCCACGGGAACGCGTCACCATGTCCCTCCATTGACATAACTTCACGTTAAAAATACGTGGGAACCCAAGGAAAGTTGCTATGCAACCCCAACACTCATGCGGTACACTCGAAAGTCACAATAAAATGTTCGGTTGCACGGTCCAAGAGTTATATATCACTTTATAACCTCTTGACCATTATCCCTTGCTATATCGGGCATGTGTACACACCAAAGGCGTTTGATGCTTCCTCAATTAAGTTGAGACCAAGGCGTTTGCAACCCAACCTTCCTTATTCTCTTTCCTCACACTCGCGCGTAGATATGGTCCTTCAAAGTGGTCCCACGATTCACTTTTGTTTCCCTTATATCTCCAAGTCAAATTGGTGGCAAGTATAAGGGAAACCTGATTCGGGCATAGGGAAAGCAGTATGACCACTCGAAGAAATCCAAATCAAGTGCGGCGATGTCGAAGTCGAAAATCCGATTTTGACATCGCGAAAAATTCAGAATAAAATTTCGACTGCTGATTTAGAATATTGCGGAAGCAACGAACCCTTTGCTGATGAAATCTGACCCTTCAACGGAGTATCCGCCAAAATATCTGGAAATAACAGTTAACCAATCGGTTAACGCAAAATCGCGAGCCAACTGAAGGTCGCCGATACATTGACCATCAGAACGAAAGGCTGAAAAATTACGGAAACATCATGATAATAAAACCCTGTTCATTCCTGATATTCCGATATATAAATCTCCGCTGGCGGCACCTCGGTTCTGAATATGGCCGCTCATAGCCGGAATGGCCAAACCTATCACACTATCACATCGGGTTAGGTCAGGTGGATGGGAGAGTATGATATCAGCCAATGGCGGCTTGCCGGCACATAGATACACACCCCAAGTGACCCCAATATGGCCACGGGGGTCCGAACCGGCTTCACCCCCCTTCTCAGAGCATTGTTACGGCTCGGAAGTCATTGAAGAGAGGACGGGAGGACCCCAATGGGCTCCAACCCCCCCCTCCATGTCCCAAGGACACATGGAGGCCCCACACACGTCGTAGGCGTCCCCCACGCCCCATGGGAGGGGTGAGGACACTGATAATCGGTGCCCTACGCCACATCCGGTCTCCTCTTGATCTACAACATGGACCAAGGGGATCAAAGATAGAAAAACGTCGTCGGTCGACCTAAATAAGTATACCACAGTGAAATATATATGTGGAGATCGAGTGAAGGGGGTATATGGCCAATCAAGGCCGAAAAATCCCCGGATGAACGCCCTCACCCGTCTCCCCAAGCACAGAAACAAACAAAATGCCAAGGGGGGATCCATTACGGTGCTACAGCAGCAACCAAATGGACCAACACGTCCTTGACATCCAAAGAAATATTCTTTTTCTTTAGGTAGTCCATCCAGACCGTGGTATACCTCGGCACCAAACTGCTCGGAGGTTCCCACGAATCCCTGGATGCGGCGAATCCCTTCCAACGGACTTTATAAAGCCTACCCCCAGGCGTCCCCGGGTCTGGCTTGTCCGCCAGGATTCTCTCGGCGGTGAAGTCGTCGTCCTCACCCTCGTCGTCCGAGTCCACATCCCCGGCCGTGAACTCGAAGGTGACGGGATGTCCGCTGGGGTCTGGTGCTCGGGGACGAAGCTGGGTATGGTCGCGGTCCAGGATCTTGTTATCCCCCACACGAACCGCATACACATCCTGCCCGACCTTCCGCACGATTACCCCCGGCACATACCAAGATGCCTGCCGATGTCTGGACAGGACATCCTTGTGGTGCCGCTCCACCCACACGGTGTCTTGGAGAGCATACTTCTGGACCTTTCCCTGCTTGAAGTACTTGGCCCTCTTGTTGTGCTCGTCCTGAAGTGCCTTGCACACCTTGGCCGCCGTGTCGTCCGCCTCAGCCATCATGGCGTTCGCATCCCGGGCCACTTTGCCATGGTTCAACCACGGGAGAGTGCGTGACACTCGATCCCGTAGGAACAGGATGCGATGGGGCGACAGTCCAGTGGGTCCCGGAAGGTCGTGATACGCTTGGAGTACCCTCCACAGCGAGTTGTACCCATTCCGGCCCGGCTCGTCGATGTGCAGCTGGCGGAACTTCTCGAACATCTGCCGCCCGGCCACCTCAGCACGGCCATTCGACCGGCTGTGGTACGCCACGGTCTTGGCGTGCCGAATCCCCATGTGCTTGCACATCGTCTTGAACCTAGGGATGCAGGTTCGAATTCGCACGAATTCGGTCGAATTCGAATTCGCCCCGAATTCGCACGAATTCGTGGAACCCCTCGAATTCGAATTCGAACCTAAATTTTTGGAAATTTTCTGCAACCACCTAGAAGTTCACCCCTTCCATCCCGGTGGTCCGGTAGGCGGAGGTATCATCCTTCGTGTTGGCCACATTGGCATGACATCATGGGAGTTTGTTTTTAATTGTGACAAGGGTATGACATTATCAGAGTTTGTTCTTAATTGTGACGTCATCAATGATATTCATGACCAAGAGTGAAAACATTTACAAGCTTTGCAAAACCACAAATTTGTTTAGAAAATATCCCATGCATCAAAACTCTTTCATTTTTTTAGAAAATGTTTGTGAAATCGGAACACTACAATGCAAGGAAGGAGGACACTTTGAATGATGAAGGTCAAGTCATTTCTACCTATCATAAACTTCGCATCCTGGCAGGCAGGAAAGTCACACAAAGGAGGACAGGCAGCCGGAAGTGGCTGCCAGCGCTCTGGCGGTGAGCGCCTTCGCTGCAGCTGCGATCGCTGCCGCCTCTGGAGTGGGATTTCACACCTGTTTCATATTTATGATTTTTCCTGTTCATCATTCCACTGCCAGTCATTGTGGCAGTGCAGGACAGTCAAATCTGGACTTTTTCAAACCTCGTCATCAGGATTTCTCTGCGTGCAGGGCACCGTGAAGGGTAAGAAGGGTACCAGTGTGAAGCGTAGGCAAGGGAGAACACGTTTTGACTGTCAAAAGTGCAAAAAAAAAAGTCGAACATGAAAAGTTCGAGACGGGTTTTTCTCCAAACTGGTGGGGTTCTGGGGGGAATGGAGGGTACCGCCGTGTTCAGTGAAGCGAGGCGGACATAGCGGTGTGATCAAAACTCAAAAACAAATTTTTTTCTCGAACACGGGTACGCAGGCACCGCAGAACAAACTGAATAGGTCAATCGAAGTGCAATGATCATAGTTTTCATTGTATAAAATCAAAAAAAATTTTGCATAGCACAGTTCAAAGTTAGTTTTTCATCTGGGGAAAAGACGGCGCACGCGTGATCATTTTGCCGTCGCCTGCGAATCCGCCCCGAATTCGCAGTACTGTGAATTTCAAGCCGAATTCGCAGCGAATTCGCGCTGCGAACGAATTCGCAGCGAATTCGGCGAATTCAAATTGAATTCGCTGCGAATCTGCATCCCTACTTGAACCACGTCCCCACGAATTGACTGCCCCGATCGCTGCAGATGACAGCTGGGACATCGAAAATCGTCAGCCAATGTCTGATCATGGCATTAGCGACGGTCTTGGCCTGCAGCCCCACTCCATGCTTGTCCTTCTTGTCCTTCTTCTTGGACTTCTTGCCAGGAACCGCCACGATATACCCACTGTGCCTGTCCACCGCCAGGATGACACAGTCGTAGGTCTCTCCTTCCACGGTGACCTCAGGCATGGCGAATACATCCATGGCCACGGACCGAATAGGGGCCTCCGGTATAGCCATATACACCGGGTTGCCCGCTGTGGAGTGGTTAGGGCTCTTCATGGCCCGACACACGGCACAGTCGCCGCAGTACCTATCCAGGATGGCGTAGTACCCCGGAGGGAACTTGAAACGCCACTCCAGGTCCTGATGCATCTTGTCTCGGCCAGGGTGCATGAGCTGGGCGTTATGCCAGTGGTCAATGAGCTCCTCCACTCGGTTCTCGGGCACCAGCAGCTTGTCTTTGAGGAACAACTTGTCCCCATCCTTGGTCAAGCCCTCAGGCCACCCGTCGTCCGACGGGGCGCTCAGGGCATTCCAGTACTTGCTCCAGGGCTCGGATGCCGCGTAGTCATCCGACCAGTCCTCTGTGAGCACCGACCTGACTAGCTCTACAGGGGCCACCATCCACTGCTCGAGGGTTTCCTCTCGAATAGCTTGGACGCGGGCACCCCGGAACTTGGCCAGGTCCGTACGGTTTGCCACCACCACAAAGCACTTGACCCCCTCTTGCTCCATGACCTTCTCCATCTCGATGATGCGCTTGGCCTCCTCGGTCTCCTCGGCGTCGCCATGGCTGGATATGTCCATCCACGCCTTGCCCGCGGGGTAGGCCCATCGACTGAGGCAAACTGCCACAGTGTTGTCCTTCCCCGGGACGTACACGACGCTGAGGTCGAACTTGGCGAACGTCTCGTGCCATCGGGCCCTCCTAGCCGCTGGTCCTGAGGGGGTGTCGACATGCTCCTTGTGCCAGCTCTGTAGGGACTGGTGGTCCGTGCAGACCACCACCGGATGCAGTCCGATGTGGCCAGACCACTTCCTGAGCGCACATACAATGGCGTATGTCTCCTTCTCCCTCGCGGTCCATGTTCATCGTTGGCCCTCGGCCAGGATCCTGCTCCAAAACGCCACGGGAACATGAGTCCCGTTGTCGCGGACTTGCTCGAGGACTGCCCCCACGGCATAGTCCGAGGCGTCTGTCCGTAGCACGAATCCCTTGTCCGGGTCCACCAGGAACAGCCCCAACTGCCCCAGGAGTCGCTCCTTCAGGCTGTTGAACGCATCTTCAGCCGCAGGGGTCCAGGCAAGCTTCTTCTTGCTCCCCTTCCGGCCATCGAACTTGCCCACTTGCAGCATCTTGTGCAGCGGCCCCGAGAGTTCTGCATACATCCGGACATAGCCCGAATAGTAATTGCAGAACCCCATGAAGGACCGGAGTTCGCTGATGGTCTGGGGTTTCTCCCAGTGGTGCAGGGACGCCAGCTTCCCAGGCATGGGACGACGTTGCCCGTGACCAACCACGTGACCCGCGAACTCCACTTCCTTCACGAAGAGTGAGGCTTTGGTGGGCTTGCACAGCATGTTGTGCTTGTCCAACTCGCTGAGCACTCGGCGCAGATCCTTCTCATGCGCGTCGATGAGCTCGTCCTCAGTCATGTTCTCCGTGCCGGACCCGATGATGATGTCATCCACGAAGGGATCGGCACAGTCCCGGACAGGACGGAGTAGGTCCTCCATCATGCGCTGGAAAGCGGCGTTGCCATTCTTGGCGCCCATAGGCACCACTTTCCACTGCATGGGCCCCAGCGGCGTCGACATCGCTGTGCAGGGCCTGGAGTCCGGGTGTAGCGGCATCTGGTGGTAACCGTGTTTCAGGTCCAACACCGTGAAAATCCGCTTTTTCTGTTGCTTTTGGAGGATGGAGTCGATCAGGGGAAGCGAGTACGAGTCGTGCTCGGTCTGCTCGTTCAAACCTCTGTAATCAACCACCAACCTCCACTCGCCCTTCTCCTTCTTGGGCACGATGAAGGCTGGGCTGGCCCACTCACTGTCGGAGGGTTCGATCCATCCCCGCTCAATGAACTCGGCCAACAGCTTCTTCATGGCCTCGGCCCGATCGCCCTGAAGTTGGTACTCCCGATGACGATAGATCTTCGGGTTCGGCTTCAGCTTGATCTTCGCTGTACCAAACCTACCACGATCTGGAGGGTTCTTGTTGGCGACGCCACTGAATAGCCGCGGATAGGCCTTGATCAGCCTCTCCTTCAGCTCGGCGACCTTCGGGTTCTCCTGGGCCTCTTCAGCCGCTTGCTTCGGTATAGATACAACCGACCGCACAGCGGTATAGGCCTCTTCTGGGTCCGATTCTGACTTCTCCTCGTCCGATATGCCGTCTTCATCGTCGTGGGGAGCTCTTCCCACCGATAATCTTCGGAAATTTGCGGCATCGGGCTGGTGACTGTCGCTATCGGCACCCATTCTTGGAAAACCCCATGTTGGTGGGTCCGACCCAACCGGACCATCGTATTGGTCCGCGATGTGATCCATGACCCTCGCCACGAACTCGTCCTTCTCGTACTTGCCGGTGACCAACATCTTGTCATCCCACCAATGCGGAGATGAGACCATGGCCCGCCTCTTCTTGGCTGCCACACGGTCGTGCATCCCCATTCGCATGTAGTTGACGACGTCGTCGATCTCGGAGTGGGACAGGATGTCAATGCGGTCAATAGGCTGATCCGTCCCCTCTTTGGGCTCAAACATGACCTTCATGGGCACCGCCTCCACCCTACGGATGAATGCCTCATCACCCGTGGGCTGGGCTTGCGCCCCATCCACCAGGAAAGCCTTGGTACCCCACGCTTGACCCGGGGAGGGCATTGATACACCCTTGGCGTCGATGAACAACTCCTCCTCTGGCCCGAATGACATCTCGTTCAGGGTGATGGAGTCCAGCGTCGACTTGAGACCCTCCAGCGGACATGGGGTGGATCCTATGCCGGTTATGACCAGGATCCCCTTCGCCCTATCCGCTTATGCCACAATTCGATAAAGCATTCACAATGCTCCGTGCTGAAATGGGTCACCTCCAAACGCAATTAGAACATACGAGATGGCAGGCCAATCTATGGCAACAAAAATACGAACATAGGAACGACCTATATAACAGACTACGACGTAAACATCGCCGAATGTTGAAACGTTGAGTCTCAAGCAATGGAGGAACGGCGGCCCTTCTTTGTTGCAATGCGGTCCGGGATCGGGCGGACCGGGACCGGGACCGGGACCGGGACTCGTTTTGGAGGGGACTAGGCCAAATAACAGTGGTGGATAATGCTGCTCATCCAGTCACAATCTGGCAGGGGACGAAGTCCTATCCGTGCCAGGCAACACGGATGCCCAAAGGCTCCGCTGAATTGAAGACTGCATGCTGTGAAAATATTTTTCGTGGACGACCATCTCTGCGGACTATGAAAGAACGCTACGTAGACAACTGTGCGTTCAATGGCTTGTTGTTGGCCATGTTGGCATTTATGCGTGCACACTCGCGGCGGATCTCGTCATTTGGACAGTTGAGACAGGCGTTGGGGTTGGCGTCGGGTAGACATCCGGGTACCCAACCGTTGATCCCGGTCATCATCTCGAGATGTTGTGCGGTTGGGAGTGATACCCTGGCGCCAGTGGCGCTGGTTGGTCTCGCCACAACAGGGAGTTCTGATTCAGGCCGAGCCGACGGTGGTGTGTGGCGGTGGTGGGGTTTGCTGCCAGTTCTTGTCTTGTATGGTTCGTATTTCACGGCGTGTTCCTTCCGGTGCTGACGACCTACCGTGGATGTCCGTTGTTGTGCCACAGAGGTAAAATATTTCTCGCAGGCATCGGCCATATCTGGGTTCACATTACGTACCGTCCCCCATATACGTTACGGTAAGAATTCTCGTTCGACCCCTACCCCCGACCCCTACCCCAGAAGGGGAAAACCCTCACGTGTCATAGGCCCTTGCCTTTCATCATCATACCTATATTGCAAGTGACACTCTATATAAAGCCCGAAATCGTTTGAAGACATCCCTCTTGGAAGCTCTACAACCTCTACAACTGGACTGAACTGGAAGCCACGCCATCTGTCATCCGGAATTGTGCTCTGCAACGCTTGAGTCAACCGCTGCAGCAATCTTTGTGCATTTTCAGTTGACACTGAGTTAAATAACTGGATTCCAAAATAAAGTTCACTTTCCAGGCTGTCAAAGATGACAAAAAAGTCCAGGCTGTCAAGGCTGGCCCTTATTTTTTCCCGTACACGGTCCCCCATATACCATTGATTGAACTCATTCTTCTGCATAGCACCCGGTCTCCGGTAAGTTCTGCTGGCGACATTGCTCAATTCCGACTCAAATCCAACATCCACTTCGACCATCACATCGATCCATGCAATCATGTGCAAATGTTCCTGGACGAAATCAAAAACCGCTGAGTGTATAATCCGCATTGAATCACGTACGTTTTTACAACCCTTAATGATGTCTCCTTCTTTTGTCAGACATGATACAAGAGGATATGTGACTGTTTCTACACGAGCACCCGGTACCCTTTGCCCTGCAAACTCAGCGATATCACCCAGTACATCTGCCCCGACATCTGTCATTTTCCTTCCAGTGGACGGGTGACAGGACTGCTGTATCACGCCCTTAAGTTTTGTAAGGCCGTGTTGGATATCAGCAATTGTGTCATTGATCTCTTGCATCGTGATGTTTATTTTGAGTTCCTTTTTACTTTTGAGCAACAAGGCCATACAACTATGAGGTCGCAGTGTGCAATATGGCCTCTCCTAAACCGACACCTGAACAGCGATTCAGAATGTCACAAGCAACAATTCTTAAGACTTTTTCGGATGTGGAAGACTTCAACAGAGTAACTGCTGAAACATCAACAACACCGAGCCTGATGATATCAGACGAAATCTGACCTTTCCTGTACATGTATGGCGTGATACGAGACATACGGTGGTCGTCTGCATCTCCCGTGCAAACAGCCTACAAGAAACAGTACATTGATGCTACCTCCGGACTGTGTGACCCATATGAATGAGCCACAGACACAACGGAACAACGTCCGATCGGGCTGTCTAGCACCCACCTGCACCTACGTTGTCAGTCACTCTTGTACACAAATTGTGCCTCAAACTTGCGCTTGAACGTTTCCTGTGAATAACTCCAAAAAACTTGGTCCCACTTGTTAGCATTCACCAAATCTGTAACCCATGCAAACATACGCATACGTGAAGCGAAATGGGGGAAGGTTAGGGACGTCATTTTGAGGGTAATATGCCTACAGATCGCCTCTGCACCACCCGCATGGTGTCTACCCTTATTATATAGATCGGCGATCAACTTCAAGGTTTCGTTGATGTGCTGTTTTTCGACAGCCCCCTGACGGCCATCACGCCCGATTTTCATATTGTACTCCCTTATATACACACCTTGCTCATCTGAGCCGAGTTGATGATCCACAACCTTTCTGACATCACCACCTGCATGCATGGAAATTGATGGAACCCATTTATCATGTGGGACGATATCAGACATCATCACCTCAATTTCAACAGACCTTTTTAGAGCTAATATCAAAAAGTGTCTGCAAATGGCTAGTATAGCACACCTGTTTCCACGTCGCAAATCACTTTCACCCTCCTGGCGGTGGCCATCGATCACAAAGTCCGGTATACCGGGAGCTGGGGGCTGTGTGGCTGGGGCCTCGTCCCAATCAGAATCAGAATCATCATCAGAAGAAGAAGAGGTGTCGAACCAGCGAAAAGTTGAATCTGATGAATCGGATTCGGACATGATGGCATCATGATTGGGAGTAAGAGGAAAAGAGGTATTGCGATGGGACATTGTGTCTGTTTCCTCATTAGTGATTTCGTAAATTTGCAAAACTTCTTCGATTGACGGAAAGCAGTTCCGTAGGCAGGCGGATCTTATCCGGTCAATCCGTGAGTTGGGATACAGCGCGCATAGGAAAACGTGTACATGACATCTTGGGAGTTTGAATCTCTCCCGCTGGTCACAACTAACTTGGCGTTCTAGTGTTCCGTAGCCCTACCCCGCCAACCACACTAAAACACTTCATTAGGGTTAGGCCTGGACCAAGGTGCATGGGATGATTCTGTACGGAAACGTGTTCCAACACGTGGAATGACGACGCCTTTGTCATTTAGCACCTCTGGCAGCCCCGGCCAGTCAGCAAAGAATGCAAATTGCGGAACCTCATACGGGCATACAGATGCAGGATGCGGCCGGGTGGCACTTTCACAGAAGAAATGGAGTCATTCGTCCAACCAGGAAGCGAGGGATATGAACCGATTGGCAGCACATGGCTCCGCCCCCCGTAAGTGGCACGTTCAAATACCACAACGTCCTGTTTTGGGCCTGGCTGGGGTGTTGTTGGCCCGATGATGTGTGCGTCATTGGTGATTGGGTTGTTGGGGTTGTAGTCACCACTGATGGCACAGGGTGTAGATGGTTACCGTGTTGTTCTGGCAGATCCAAGCCACCCCCCACGCTAACAAACACACCAGGTTAGGGTTTGACCTCGTCCTTGTCCTCCCACAGTAATAGAAGGACGACGACCAACGCTATGGCGGCAGCTGGTAGCATAAAATCAGGACCAAATCGACCAAACCACGACCGTATACGCGCCTGCAGGGTATCGGACCCCGTACCCGTCGTAGCTCCGTCCCGTGTCACGGTCTCTAGGGTCTGTCGCTGGTCGATAGTATGCAGCTCATCGCTGTCACGCTGCTCATCACGGCGCTTGAATATACACTGCGCGATCTGATTCACACCACCCAGTGCATACAACTGCCCTCGGTTTGATAGGGACAAATCCTGTATGCACGTCTGTTGTATGAGATCCTGACATGGTGCAAGCTGGCTAGGCTTGACACTGGAAAGAGCACAAGGAGGAAACACACAATGGGGACTAGATGCAACCGACCCCCGGGGCTTTCCCATCGCATCTGCCAATTCGTTTGCCCTATCTTGATAGTAGGAGTTTGACTGAAAACACGCACATAGTTCGTCATAGAGAATACCAGGACAGAATTCCCTTAATATAGACCGACAGGCATCGATGTTCTCGGTACACCAATCCCGACAATTCTTGTTGGTCAGAAGACACTTGCAGTTCCGACAGTATTGCTCACGAAAGCTGGCGCGCTTAAAGGCGGCATTCCATTCGGCACGGAGTGCCTTTTCACAGCTGTCACTGAACGGGTCGCGGTTGCAAACCTGCTCCGTGGTAGGCCCCGTAGGGGTGGGGCTGGGGTTAGGTTTAAGGTCAGGGTTGGGGACACAGTCTAAGCGTCCATGGCGTCCAAACTGCTTACAGATCACCTCAGGTTGTCCAAATACCATAGTCTTTATTTAGGTACAGGTTCAATTCAGACTACGATTTGCACAATATGCCCCCAAAAGATCCCTGAGTGCCGCAGCCTCCAGTATTGGTCCGACCTGCAGACCTTGACCTTGATCGCGGATGTTTTGGTTCCAGACCGTATTCCACGATCTGGCAACATCAGGGCTTGGATACGGTCGCAACTGACCATGCATCCAACGGTGAACAGTGGCCTGCCCCCCGTATTCGGGGTCGGCGTTTGTACAACGTATGGAGGCCCCTGCGGGTGCGTTGAGTGCCCCTGGGGGGGTGGTGCTTGTGGGTTGGGGGGGGGGTGCTTGTTTTCAACGTATTTGTGGCTAACCTGCAGTGATAATTTTCGCATGGTGGTTTCATCCCTGGTCTTCATCCCATCGAATATCATCCATCATCACTGCGAATTTTCTTTCTTCATCCTCCTGTCCTATCCTGTCCATAAATATCATCATGGAATTGTCTTCTCGCTTGCGGTGCGAACCAACAACATAGTCAATTGATACATTTTGCATCATGTTGTATGCCTTGTTGTAGTAATGCACGCAGTCTTCATTGCACAACCCTTCAATCTGGAGTGCCAAAACGATGCGCCGGATCTCCTCATCCCAATCTCCTCTCCATACCCCGCTCCGGTGAACCATTTCCATGGTGTCGCATACAAACATCAAGTATTCATTTTCTCTCAACCCAAAATTTGCTTCAGAATACTCCATACTCCATCTGTGGACTACATTCAGATCAGTCCACAAGTTAGGATGATCATCCACACGTCCACGTTTAATTGAGTGTTGCTCGTAAAAAATCTCATCCTCCGAAGGATCCATATCTATATCAATTTGTATGGTCCGTTCCTGTTTGTCGTCGTGGTTGTCGTAATATTTGCCTTGCTGCTGCAGAAGCATCCTGACAGATACGCTTCGGTCATTTGGGTCACTTGGGCATTTGGCTGGTAGGGTCTTGCGGACAACGGAAACAAAGGACATCAGTACAGACCAGTACCAGTCACATAGTGCAGGCGGTCTGTAGGCAATGGGGGGGATTATCGAAGTCAGCGGTCCACTCCAGAGTTTCAATGTTGCCATAACATGGGATAGCTCTTGGGGAACATCAACTCGCCAACTCGCCAACCCGTCGTCGTTCAACTCACCAACTCCAACAAGTGCCCGCAATGGGCAAGGGGTATACAAGGCCCCATATTCCAAAGTTGCAAAACCGGTTTCCCATATCCTCTCAAATATCAATGTTGCACCTTTAAAATCGTCGTACATTCGACGTAACCTCTGAACGTATTGGTAATGTTGGTTGTAATTTGTAATTGATTGGTATTGATTGGTGAAATTATATATCACCACGACTTCCATATATCGAGTGTATCCCCCGCTGTTGTACAAGGCATCCCTGCACATGCGTCCAAGTTGTCTTTGGCGTGCCTCTGGCGTCTTTGGTGCGCCATCGTCGTCGGTCATATTGTACAATTTTGGTGTCTTCCCCCCAATCCACAATGGTGTGAATGATAGTGTAGTCTTCGACGTGACCTTCTTGCGATCTGGTATCTGGTATGCTAAATCGAAAAACTTGTGAAGAAGGTTGACCAATATTCGAACAAAGACCTGGGTAGGATGCCCATGACGTATTGCATCCGCAAACACATCCCTCTTTCGTCGTGGTCTGCTGTTGTTCTGCATTTTATTCTATAGGTTATCGTAATGCTGCTCATCCAGTCACAGAGTCAGGAGATACCCAAACTCAAGAGGGCCCATACGCTTCTCACCAATCCTGAAAATATGGTGAGGCATAAAACCTCCTGCGATTTGGAGGTGTCGTTACGCTCCACCACGGACTGTGAACGGTTGCAGCAACTGTACAATGAGGATTGCATTAATGTTGGTGCATAGGGGTGTGCTCTTCTTCTTCCTGACGCTGAGATAATTCCTGCCGCTTTTATTGGTGCATCTGAATCTAATGTGACATCGCTACATGTGGTGATAATTGAGTAGAATTCGCTTGTCAGGCACGGATGGGTGGCCACACCTCTCCCATTCTCGCAGGGCTTCTGCCGTCTGCAACTGAGGTATTCCCCAATATTTGGCCAATTCACTATGGTTACTGATCACGATGCCAACATCGTTGATGTATTCCTGCACCATTTCAGACGCCCCCTCAACTGCTATGGAGAATTTCAACTCAGGTACATACCAGATGTTTTGGTCCAGTGCCTCACTGAACATTTTCATTGCAATGGTCGTCTGCGTCAGCAGTGTCCTGTCCGTGTTGGCGGTGTATATATTGAAATTCTCTGATTGCCATTTTGCCTCTTCCTGAGCTGACCAGTATCTGACCTTGAATTTTAGCATAGGCTCTCTTCGTGTTACATATACACATCCAGCATCAGCTGACGAAGAGACATGGTGCTCAATTTCATATTTCAGGGCACATTGTGCAATCCCCTGAATGAAACCCATCTGATCTTTGCGCCCAACCTGCAATGTGACATGGAGATACTGCCTCATTTTGAATATACCCTGCTGGGTGACCGGGCCCGGATAATAAAGACCCCTCCGAATCAGCAATTCAATGAGGGCATAAAGAAGATTACAAAGCCCGGTGTGCAGTGTGTGTGCGGCGTTGAGGGTATATTGAAGGGGTCTAAAACAGGGGGCTTGTAATGCTCTGTTGGGAAAGTCAATTGGATCATGCACAGAGGGTGCACGGTGTCGCGGCATTCAGTCCGCAGTTCGGAGGTTTTGAACTATACTATACTACTAGTATAGTTTTGTTCAGATGATCAGGCCACCACACCGTTCATTAAATTGATATCAGAACTGTTGAACCTATTTGATTTCTGAATTATATATATCCAGAAATTTGAATTGAATTGAATTTCTGAATTATATATATCCAGAAATTTTTGTATCCCATTTTGCTGTTGATTTTTCATATGTTGTTGATACAGTAGGTGTACAGGATGTGATGTACTTTCCATTTGCTGCCATGTCTGACGTAACCCTATCTGTCTCCATAGCCATTTGCTGCCACCTGTCGAGCATTTTGCGTGGATGTAGGTAGGGGAGACTACTACCACCAGGGGTTGCATGTCATCAATCTCGGTGGCAAAGTCCTGTTTGAAGGCGGCACCCCCCCCACCCCACACCTATCCCATCCCCGTACTGCATGCACACGAAACATCAAAGGCGGGGAACCAAAAACGATCCAAAGAAGAAGGTACAGTGCGTTTCCACATCGCGCACACACATACACATTCCTTCCTACAACGACGACAACACTTTGTGCCACAACTCCCTGTCCCACACCGGATTTTTTCCTTTATGGTACAAAACATGCGAGACACCCTTGCCGTTGGAATAGTGCGACCCCCTATGGAGCTTTTTGACATGTGTGGCCCAGTGGTCCGTACTGGCACCGGTCACTGCCGCCTCCAGATTCCGTTTCCTGGTATTCCGTCGCTCCTCCGCACTGCCGGCGAGTCGCACCGATTGCCAACAGATATACACAACCATCCTGATAGGGTCAGTTACCCCAAAGTCGGCAAGTTTGTTGCCGTGGGGGGTGTTAGAAAGCCACATGATCAAACAACCCCTCGGAACCCCATCAATGCAACGCCATCTGCCATGAAAAAACTCATAACCGGCCTTTGTACACACACAGAAGTCACGACCAGTGTCATAACGGAAATGGGATGCATCGTGGGGATGTGTCCACACACCGGGAACAAATACAAACGTAGACCCGCCCTCTGGAACAGAATGGCACACAAGCTGCGCCTGCACAGGCCACGGGAAGGTTGGATGGATATATTGCATCCTGGCGGCGACCCTTTGCCCCGGACTGTCTAACCCAAGATCCGTGTGGCCCTGTAGTTTCCCACCGGTTAGGGCATAGAATGTCTTCTCAGGGTCGCCTTCGAGCAGAGTACGCTTAGATGGCGGACGCTCCCGACGGGAATCCGGTCCAGTGTAGGCTGCTGCATCCCATCCACACACGAGGTCCTCATCGTTATCATCACCTACTAGGCCATACACTTTGCGGAATACACCCTTGGCCGCGTCGTCCAGTCGGGCCCGAACCACTTCCGGATGGGATGCAACCCCGTAGTGCTTCGTGATTCCCGCCATGCTTTTGCTTCCATGGGCAGTACCCCCGTCCGGGCGAAGTTCCCGGAAGGCCTTCTGGATCCCAGTTTCATAAGACTGCGCCATGTCGGAGTCCACATCGTGCACTTTAATCACAGACACCCCTAGGTACTGTAGATCCATACGCACCGCGGAGATATTGGCCATATCATTGCTTGCATTTGTGAAGTCCCTCAGGGTATACTCAAACGACGGCAGGGTGGTGGCCATATTACAAACAACCCTATATGTACATACACGCGGGGGGCAACCCTAACCCCCTCAAACTCGAATCTCCCACAAACAAACGTTGATGGTCAGCGGACTTTTGGTAGCCAAAGTGTTGCAGCACACCATGCCCCATGAACTACACCCACTAGAAGACAGAAGTTGGGATATATGAAATGAAATGCAAGATGGCGATGGGGGGCACGCTGAACAGCACGGCCCGTTAATCAGTTGCAGTGCCTAATTGCCCAATTGCCGAGCCAAAGTACTCGCAACACAACCCTAACCCTAACCCTAACCCTAACCTGGTCACCTCTTTATTGAATGCAGAGATGGTTTCTCTTTTTGCATCCTTGTTCCCTTCCGCCGATTGCATCTCGTACATAGCCACTGTAGGACCGCCCTACTGTGGTGGAACTGCATCCAAGAGGACTGCCAGACACTGCGATTGCTGGTGTATGGACTATGTGTTTGCCCATTCAGCCACTCCGTGCATATGTTAACAAACGGAGTTACATGGTCAACCTCCATACGTGCATTCGTGTTCAGACAGTACACACACTTCTTATCCAACTGCTGCTTTCGCATCCAGCTTTGAATCTGTGGCTGTATGATTTCACGCATGTGTACACGTAACGATGAAGCGCGATTCCGATCTGCATGGATGCATTTGTGATAACTGAATGATTTATATCCACCAGTGATCAGATTTGCAGCCAGACATTGAGAGTACACAGGCTGCTGCTGTGCAACAACCGATAAGGTACCACTCCAATCCCCAAGCCACTCGTGACACCAAGGGTGTCTTTTCATCAATGCTGCTACCCACCCTGCATGCGGTTCCTGTATTGTTCCTATGCGCGCTGTATCCCATTGTCCACCCGGTTGTGAGCCAATCAACTCACGGATTGACCGGATAAGATCCGCCTGCCTACGGAACTGCTTTCCGGCCAGAACCAGAAACACCACCATCTTTACCCTTTCATACGCATTCCTCACCCTACCTTTAATACAGATCGGTCTGAGGGGTCGGGTCCTCACCGCACACCCGGCTGGGTAAAGTACCTACGAGTTTCAATCTGGTTTGAACTTGGTCTGTTGGAACGGGATCGTGGGGGACTTCAGGGTTACGTACGTGACTGGATGGGGAGGAATCCAGCCATGATGCAGCCGGGAATACAGGATGGCATACCAGAACATCTCAGGGTGTCACAAACAACATCCTCAGAGGCCGAATAAAAGTGCTGAACCTCGCTACGCAGAAAGGCTCTGTACAGTTTAGGGTAGGTTAGATTCCCGCCATGCTTTTGCTTCCATGGGCAGTACCCCCGTCCGGGCGAAGTTCCCGGAAGGCCTTCTGGATCCCAGTTTCATAAGACTGCGCCATGTCGGGTTTGTATGGTAGTGCTACACAAGAAAAAGGCATCCGTGTGGCTGTCAGTCATCGTCAGCACCCGGTAGTACCCAGTTGTCATCATCATCGTTGGCGATGCCTCTCATCAGCACACGCCGTGCACCAAGTAAGAGCATCTCTGGGGGTGCACGCCAGAGCACCGGCCTCGGAACCGATGAGAATTAAATACTGTGTAAGTGTGTGTGTGAGGTAGTCCACACAGACGGTCGCCACACTGCTTGCCGTGTTTGTGCAAATTTTGGCAGGATATGCGCAAGGGGGCTGAGAGGACTTTACAGGAACACAAACAACCCTATATGTACATACACGCGGGGGGCAAGAAACCCCCTATCTCCCACAAACAAACGTTGATGGTCAGCGGACTTTTGGTAGCCAAAGTGTTGCAGGATGCACCATGCCCCAACAACAAAACAAAACGTTTGGGATAAAAGATGTAAAAAAAAAAGGTAGATGAACGACAAAGATAACGATTACGATATTAAGGGATATGTCAGGGAATATCTTCCCCTAGTTGATAGGGGCAGCTGGCCACTCGTGTTCCCTAACCCTAACCCTAAGCCCCCTGCATTATCGTACCCATTATTGTGGTGCACGTCAGGGCAATGTTCATATTTCATATATATATAAAAATTATGACGAAAAGCAAGAACGGAAAAACGGCAAGAAGAGCAAGGACGGTCCCTGAATATATTTACGGTCCTGGTCCTTTTGCTAGTAGTAGTCCCGCTCCAAGTGAGGTTTTGCATGTTGACAGGCGACGTTCAATCAATGATGTGCCCTATGCGGTTCTGAACACGGTTGCTGAATATTCTGACATGCCTGAACGCATACGCCTGAGGCAAGTCAATAGCACGCTGCGTGACGGTGTTCCACCCACGGTGCCCCCTTGGCATTGTGCATTCACTGATGATGCCATACTGGATGACTGCGATGCATTCTGGTCCAAAATTGCTGAGATTATGGCATGGTTCTTGATAATCACGCACAGAAGCAATCTAAGAGTGCAGAAACCAGTGTATTTTCGGTGTAACAGGAATGGGAACATGGATATTGCAGCACGCATAGCGGACAACCGTACACTGCACCAGGGTTTCTGGTGGAAAGGGCGCGTGTATACGCCGGCCGAAGAAGGTTTACCGTATGGTCCGCCAGAAGAACAGTGGATGGTGGAGAACCATGAGGCGTATTATCGGGGCTGTGTCATGCAGATGATTCAGCGGTGGAGGAAAAGGTTGGGTGAGGGGTTGTCGGCTGAAAATTCAGCGAACCTTAAAGGAAGTGCAATTGATATCAAACTGTCGGTTTATGTAGGAGAGACTGGAATTGGATATATGGATCATATGGAATTAATTAAATACATAGGTGGGGTAATAGCGCAAAAACTGGGGCACATGTATGGTCTACAGGTTTATTACTATCGGGACATGTCTGACGCTGGTATCTCTATCGCTGGTCGTGAGCCAAAATACTTCCATAGTGTAACACCGGTTGCGGCCGGGCCAGTGGTATATCCTCTCTTTGCTCCATTTTAATGTATATGGGTGCAGGCGCCCATCATGCTGCCAGGTAGCAAAGGTAGTTTTTTTGGATGTGCAATCACACTGTCGCTGAGTTTGTCCGACAGCAAGGATGATATGCTGCATATGGATGCAATTAAATACATGGGTGAGGTAATTGCAGAAAAACTGGGGCGCATGTATGGTCTACAGATTTATTATTATCGTAAACCACTCACTAGTCACCCTAACCGGTCAGACTGGCTTACTGGTCAGGCTGGTATCTCTATCGCTGGTCCTGGTCATGGTCCGGTGTTGCATCGTTTGCATCCTTGCGGTCTTTCGTCCCTTGGGCCCTTGGAATCTTGACAATCTTTCAATCGTAGCCTCAGCCATTGATGCAGAAATTCAGGCACCGGGCCAGGATGTGTCACGAGTTGGGTGTCAAATGAAAACACTGTCCGTTGAAGTTGCTCCTCACCCACCATTTGCATCATCTGGAACCACTCGCCGCCGCAGTCAGGCGCCCAGACCATGACGGTGATGTGATGATCCGGTTGAAGGCCTAACCTGCAGGCGATTGGCGAACAGAACAGAACAGGTTGTTCAACCTGTTCTGGGGTATGATATGATCCACCGGGCTAACACCTATGCCCCACATTCCCAACCAGCAACCTGTCGCACCTCTACAAAGTTGTTTGCGTTGTTTGCCCTACAAAGAAAAGAGAATGACAAAATGGCACATCAAAACCACTGCTGCACGTGATAAATAAAGATAGCGGAGAAGGAAAAAAAAATGTCGGGTCACTGTCACCAATGGAACACCAACAAGAGACAGAGAACAACAGAGGACAACACAATAACCAGGACAATGAACCTCCTCAACCAGGACATTTGGCGCGAAGTCGTGAACACGGAGGATTCACTGCAAGCCAATGCCCTTGCAAATTAAATTGAGTGCCATTGGGGATACATACATAACACAAGGACAGGTTGAACGGGCCAACTTCTACAAGGAATATCAACTGCTGTACGGGACCTACATGTGAGAAACAAGATGTACACCCAAAACGTATGTACACTTTCCCACTCCCTGATGGGTTCGACTACTTTTCCCAGCAGACTTTAGGTGATATGTGCGAATACCATTAAACGATTTTGTCTGTTATCAGCTTGACGGATAAATTTCCGAACGTCCACGCGTCCAAATTCCTCAATCCTATGAAAATGAGTCATTGATATTGAACTTGTCAACCACCCCAACCAGGTTGCTTTTGGGACATCAGTCATCGGCCAGCCAATCATAAAATGTAGCACGGATTTTCTTCTTCCGTAACTGTGCTCCGTTGACCATCCCGGACTATGCTCTATTGCAGCGAGGATCCGATCTATGCATGCCTCCTCGTCATCCGCAATGTCATATAGCCAACATGTCGGTGCCACATTGCTGATGCTACTCACAAGTGCCAATGTGTGGGTGATTGTATATGTACAAACGGCGTGATCTCTTCCACATGCATCCAGGAACCGTTGTATGAAATATTGCAGATTACCAATATTTCTCAGTGACAGAGAGCAAGGGTCAGGACCAGTTGGAAGAGTTGTATGCAACATCATGGACAACGCCATGATACCACACAATCCCCATGACCCATAGTCGTGTATGTTGCGTACCATCCCGCGTATGATTTGATATTGATCCTCTGGTGCGTTCGTAACCACATCATACACAACGGGCCGGTATTTCAACACACGGCAGATTTCGCCCAGCATCTGTGAGTAGTACGGTGTGTCTGGTTGAAATGATGTCATGTGATCAGGGTCCCATATTGTAGCAGCCCGGTTATGGAGATCCAGGAGTAGGACATAGAAATGACATTCGGACTTTACCATTGATACTAGGATGGCACCATGCCCAAATCGTGAGCAACGGTGTTCAATATAGTACCTGAGATCATTGAGAGTTTCATCATTCACTGTCCATCCGCGCACGGATATTATACCAGGAAACATTGCATGACCACCATCGAAGCAGTATGCGTTACAATACACCAGCACTTGGTAGAGTACGCGATATTGCTCTGCCGCTGTAGCAACACTGCCCCACCATGTTGCATTCACACGAAGGCTGAGAGAGGATACAGCAGACCCCATTTTTCTCTTTTTTATTCACACGCCCGAAGTGGTGCCCAGTGTATGGCGTGGTCCGGTTACCCAACGTGATTCAGGTCCCAGTAACCCTACCGATGTCAGGTCGATCGAGTTTGTCAGCTAACTAACCCTAGCTTGCTACGGTGTTCCAAAATCTCCCTCATCGCCTCCCGGACAGATAGTCTTTTCAACACATCCTTACATTTATTCATGCATTCCGTTTTGTTGACTCTGGCCACTTTCTGACAGGGGCCACTTTGCTGGTGTACCGCGTGGCAGCTAAGCACGTTATGCCCGCGGAAATACCTGTCTTCTGTCACAGACGTAATGATCTGATTGACAATTGCGAGTTGGCGTCAACACCTATCCCCGTGGCACGTGGCATAAAATAAATGGCGACGGACCCTCAATTGTCATGATGCTGAACATGAATCAGTGGGTTATCAACGTTATGAACAATATGAACGAAGGTCATGAACGGAATAGGTATAACCGGTATTTTGCTGCCCCTCTTGCGGGGGCAACCCTCCTAGCTCACCTGACCTGCAAACCGAAGAACAATGCGCATATCCATAAAGTACATCTGCCCGTACCGCATTGACTGCTTTGGTACTTTGGCCGGATAGTCGCGCCGGTCACACGGCGTGACAACAAAATCTGGCACTGAGTTCATTTGGGTCATGTAATCCTCCACGGCCCCAGTCTGTCCCAACCCACAGGTCAGTTGGTCATTCAGTGTACACGTGGCACAGAGGACGCTGGTGGGGAGGACCTCCGTACAGGCAAACATATTAACCCCCTGCTGATGTTGGGTCTGCATCATCCATATAAGAAGCGAACCGGCCCCACGGCGCAGAAACGACCCATGGATATCAGGAAACATTACGTGGAACCCACCCTTCGTGTGTATATCCGATGAATATGCAGCCAGAAATACGCGCGCCTCGGTGTAGGCAGTGGTGACCCCCAAGGAAGACAGACTCTCGTACACCCGCCGATCCCAGGTACCGCAGTATATGTTACCAGGGGTCAGACCACATTCGTGGATGAGCTGCCAGGAAAACAGCGTGGTGTGGTTTTCACCTTCAAGAAAGGCGTCCTGTACGTACACAACCAATGAGCTCGGTTGGACGCTGTATCGCTTCATTGACTCCTGTATGCGGTGCAGGACTACCCGGCGCTGATTCAATTTGCCTTCCCTAGTCGTGTGATTGGGGGTGTCCGGGTTTGGGGTGGTGGTCAGATGGGATAAATGCGGGGGTAGCTCGCCGTGGTCGACGACAAATGCTAGGTCAGGTTTGTGCATAACTACACCGTTAATTTCAATTGCGGCGACCTCGAAGTCCTTGGCAGTAGTAGGCTGTGGTTTGCTGACTTCAAAATTCTTGGCCAGCAGCTGCACCTCGTGGTAGTACTCGGAGTACAGCAGCTCCCTGACGGCATGCTCCAGTGCAACCATTTTCTTTCCTGCCGCGTGCCGGGCCATCCGCAACTGCAAGATGATGTCATCTGCGTCGCATCTGGCAGTGCACTGGCGTTTGCGTTTTCGACGTCCTGATAAGATTGTGGTTGTGTGGGAAACTTTAGCACTGGACAACGGTCTCAGTTCGGAAAGGGTTCAAACATGGTCCCATCTTTCAGAGAAGAACAAGTCTGATCCTGTGGCAGCTGTCCAGATCCTCGTCTATTCGTCCTTCTCAAGTCTGCTTGTCGTATTTTTGCACTCGCGATTTTGTGATTGATTGGTTTGTCCAGCTGCGGGGGAGGGGGTCAACGAGCATGCATACACACCACGGTCTTTATAAATATTTACAAGAGCGCCCACTGTAATGTTCTTGTTGTCCTTAAAATACTTCTCCTTGTACACTGCACATGCAATTTGCAATGATGCTCCATTCCGTTGATCAATGACAGAAATAAAAGCTGTCCTCTCCTCATTTGTCAGTTTTGGAAGTCGTACCATTTGGCAAAAATAAATTTCCTGAAACACAACAAAGTCACCAGCAAAACTCTGCACTATGTACTGACTGGCCATAAAGTCAGCGTGATGTGAACAAACTGGGCGCAATGTGTGCGTGGCTGTGGAATAAAATTGTGTTCCCGTAAAGTCCTCTCAGCCCCCTTGCGAACTGTTTCTGACAGGCGTTCAGCAATTTCCACATCCAACTGTTGGATCCTATCTGCTGCGTGCCGTGATAACGCTGGCCCAAGCTCTTGGTAAACACGCCGGTAGTCAAAGGTCCAAGGGTGCACAGGTCCGAGGGGGACTGCGAAGGCAGATGGGTGATCATGATCGCCCAAATAAACTTTAATGCCTTCTATGGGACTGCTATATTCATTAAATGCCGGTACTTGCTGTTGGGCTCAGGTCCGATGCAGGATTGAGGTCGATCAGCTTTGTCACAGCAGAAGAGGTCTGAGACGTTGCTGGAGGTATCCTCGTTGAATTCCATTCCATTCTTCAGCACTCTCAAATTTGGGTGTCGTCAATCAATTGTGCATGGTCCACATTGTTATTCGATACATGATTTTCGCGTTCATTTTCCAAACGTCCTCGGCCCCCTGAACCTGTTAGTCTCCTCAAATAACTTGTTGATTGTCGCGTTCCTTTTGTGTGTCCTGCACAACCCGTTCACACATCTTGCAATCCTGACTTTGTGGCTTCTCGATGCACGATCAGGCTGATCACGGCAGATAAATGCCTTAAAATGCTTTCGCTTCCAGGGCTCCCATGTTTCATGCTCTTACGGTGATCCGAAATCCTTTTCAGCCATCCCTTCCTCATCGCCTCCTGGACAGATAGTTCTTTGAACACATTCTTTCATGCATTTCGGTTTGTCGACTCTGGCCACTTTTTGGCCACAGGGGCCACTTTGCTGCTGTGCCGCGTTGCAGTTAAGCACGTTATCCCCGCCCATCGTCCCAGTCATGGTATTTGTATTTGTTTTGTGGTATGCTTTTATTTAATTTATTATGAACAATATGAACGAAGGTCAGCCCACCCCGTACGTGCAAAATTGTCAGGATCATCACCAGGCCTTGTCCTGTGCCTTGAATCGCTGCCACACACACAGGACCGGTGATTGGACGGGTGGTTGCGGCTGTCACGGATGATGGTAAGGCAGATGCTCGTATTAGGTTAGGTGGCTTATGCACAAGGCCAACGGGTCCCAACGAACCTCTTCCCGTGTTATCTTCATGCGAAGAATGAACAGGAAAGGGTTGGGTGCCGCCGTCATTCTGTCAACCGGATCGTCACATCACCGTCACTGGTGTCCTTTAGTTCCACCAGTGTCTGGGCCGTCTCTGATTCACGCAGCCGCCGGCGGATGCTACGCAGCATGTCGCCTCGGTACGGATACCAATATCCCCGCTTCTGGGTGGTTTTTGTCATGCTGAGAAGCTCCATGCCTAGATTCCGTTCGCCCTCGTCCAGATCGCGCATGTACCTGTCAAACCAGTAGTCCCACGTTACAACGAGTTCAGATATCCTTATCGACAAACCGATGCTTTCGGATGCAGCCAGCACCGCAACCGCCATTATGACCATTTCAGCGTATACTTCGATATGGTAACTGGCTAGGTCGGCGACGTGAAAACGATGTGCGTCCTCGTGTAGGCATACCCGTGTTTGCGCTTTGTCGTGCAGGTGTCCCACCAAACATAGCTTGGACGCATGCCTCTGTTGAATGTAGTTTTTCAAGGTCGTTGTATATTGTATGTGTGGGTATACACGTGATCGAATCTCTGAAAGCGTCACCGTTCCGTACGGAAATGGCTTTGATCGGATGATGCGTTCTATATGCCGAATTTCGTCTTCCTTTTCTCTTTCCGACATTGCCACATGATTGGAATGATCAGACATTGACATTCCAAATGCGTGAACTATGAAGAACGAAACACAAAGAAGAGTGTAGGAGTGTAGTGTAGACATGCGAAACTCTGTCTTACACACTCACTTACACTATACAGACTCTGCGCAAGGCTCGTAACATGGGCTCATAACATGGGGACATATATACGGCCCGCGGCAGTTCGGAGGGTTAGGGTTAGGGTGTTAGGGTGTTAGGGTTAGGACATATGCGAAGGAGGGAATGGAAGGAGGGGTCAATTAATGGTGTGTCTCTTCGATGGTACACCAGTCGGTACGATGTATTACCTTGACGACGATCGTTATTGGAGATCATGGTTCATTGATTTAATCTGCGCAGCAACGCGTGTAGGGGCGGGGTCACTGTTGGTAAGACACCTACAGAACCAGGTGCAGCAGCCGCATCACCAGCACAGCGCAGAGTCAAATATTCTCATGCATCAACTGGTACAACATCTTTGCTCTTGAAATCAAGAAAAAAACTGCCACCGATTTGGCTGTGCTACCGGGGTACACGTCACAGAACCCTAGCCTGGGGTTCAATCTGGGAAATTTTGGTACTGCATCTGCAACCGTTCAAGGGTGATGGACGAAAAAAATGCAGGCCACTGTTAGGGTTTTGTGTGATTTGTGTGATCTGTACTGCTCCCCGACCTGATGCCAATCTGTCTTGATAATCCTTGTGTGGCCCCCGCCCCCAGTGGCGCCTCCGGTAGCCAGAATTTCAGAACAATGGTCATGTGTTTGATTTGGAGGACGGAAAAACGTGTCAGACATCTATTCCCGACCAGGGCTGAGCTCAAAGAGGGTCTACTATTGACACAGCCAAATAACTGTGGTGAAGGGTTAGGGTTAGTCTTATCCTATGCTCCTATCTTATCCTATGCTCGACGTGTGGTCGTATTGGGAGGGGCCACGATCACAGCTGATTGACAATTGCATACTCTCGAGAAGTAACAAGTAACGAGGTAACGAGGGTAGACCTACCCGGTGTGAGGCGGACTTGCTGCCAGGAAAACAGCGTGGTGTGGTTTTCACCTTCAAGAAAGGCGTCTTGTACGTACACGGTGTTCCATTGGTGTTCCATGGAACCACCATATGGAACCACCATGGAACCACCATGCACATATATGGCCTTGTGATGACGAATATGATTCTGGTGATGATCTTTCCGAAGCACATGAACCTTAGCTATGACAGCAGATCACACGAGTCATGAGGAACTTTGGAAAGGGTTCAATCTGGGAAATTTGGGTACTGGACACGGGAAACGCTGGGGGGTATACCAGTATACCAGTATACCAAATACGCAAACTGATCTGGTCCTGCAAGCAAACCTAAAACGGTAACGGCAACCGGAGGGAAGGGGGGGGGGGAGGGCCTGGTTTTCTTCCCGTAGACCATAATACCATTGATTGTTGAACCTCTCCATCGCAAGGGGTTCTCCTTGATGTTGTGCATGCTGCACAGCCCTCTGCACAGCCCTGGAACCGCCCCTTGGACATTCCATAATGGCCTCAATGTCTGAATACATCAGCCACGTCTTCCTTTCCTTGAGTACTTCCTTGAGACGTTGCACAAAGTCACCTTCAGCCCTCAAACGAACAGCGGTATCGCGTTGTATACGCATGTTGACACCCCCATACGTCGCCTCATCCAATATCATCACATACTCATATACCCTTGTATCATCTATTTTCACTTTCATTATACCCAATCTGTTGTTCGCTTTGATCCAGGCGACGATACTCTCACTGGCGATGACAGGTGTGGGCAAACCCATTTGCATCACAAAGGTGATGGAACCACAATTGGAAAACAGTTCATAATCATACGCACCACCAGAAAACCTGTGACGGAGGAGATTCATGAAGTAGGGTAGGGGTAAAATTGCATTTTCCGGATCCTCAGTCAGTATCATTTCCATGAACATCTCCATGTGCACAGTCCCCTACGTTAAACCCAACCTTATCCTCAACGACTGTAAAACCGGGATGGGATTCAAGCCATCTCATGAGTTTTGGTTTATTCACTCGTCTCTTGTCATCAATCAAACCGCAATGTTGTAAAATGTCGCGTGATTGGTGCGAATTTTGGGTCCTGTGGCGTCGATGGCGTGGTAACATGGCGTCGATTAATATATCGATTTGAATCACATTTCTTGTTGGCAACCCGTTTTCGAAGTTGTATTTGCGGATCACGTCCTGGACCATTAACTCCAATGAGTAAATATGACAATCGTCTGACGTCATTTCTTGTTCCCTTTTATTTGTATAAGGGGCATCTGGTGACATTTGGTAGTCCTGACAGACCTGACAAGTTTACGCACAAGCAGACTGTGTGACCAGTATGTGAGTACATGGGGTTACACGTCGTATTTTTGCGCTCAACCAGGTTTGGGAAAAGTTTATCCACGCCGTCGTAAATAAAGGATAATGCCACGTTTCACAGCTGGGCACGGTTATCAGCAAAACGGCCATCCACGTAATTTCACTGGTTTGAAGGCTTCAAAAAGTTCGCCGTTTTTTCCTCGCGGGGGTCCACCACAAACGCCCAAACCCAAAACACCCAACACGCCCAAACCCAAAACACCCAAAACGCCCAAACCGCCTGACAACCAAACCAGACAGCATCCTCTACAGCATCCTCTTCGGTTCTCTATGCCGAAATTAAACAACAAAAATATATGTAATATTCAGTAGGATAGGGTGGCACGGGGTGCCGCCTCCTTCCTGTGCTTTTTGGGCCAAGTGACGGGGGGGGGAGCTGTCGCTTTTTCTGCCATCTGCGACATGAGTCGCATGAGATGGCCCTAACCGAATGTGACGTCTGCAGGTTAGGGTGCCTGCCTCATGTGGAACACAAATTTGTGTGTGGTCCGCCCCTGGTCCCCAATCCTTTCCACATCCATGTTCATCAACAGTGATCCCCAGTTCTCCCTGCTCGCCATTTTCTTTCCTGCCGCGTGCCGGGTCTCTTCTACTTCTACTCTAGCTTGTTTGTGCAACGCACAGGTTTGCCACCTCGTTCACAGATCGACCAGTAAGACTGTCCTGGAGCTTTACCGCCGTAGCCGAGTACAGGGTATGGAGAGGGGTTCCGGTGCTGGTTGTGGTTGCCCGGGAGTCTGCGTACTCGGCGTACTCGACGCAGATTCGCTGGTGGTGCTGCTGCCTGGTAGGATGGATTTCATATGCCCTTGTGTATACAACCACCACAATACCCCAAGGACCACCGGGATTGTTTGACGTACTTTTGCACAGCATTCCCCACACGTGCGTTGTAGGGTGCGCGTTGTGTTGAATTGTCATGCACAGCAGCACAGCATCACAGCAGCTGACAGGTTCAACCAGGTTAGGGTTAGACACATGAAAGGCAAAGGGCGCGAGCGCGGCGATGCACGGGCCTGTGAATTGCTGTCGTTCGCTACCCTAGCCGAAACTAAACCTGGGAAGGATGTCCTGGCACACGTCGGGGAGTTGTGGTGACACGATGAGATGTTCTGGTATGCCATCCTGGATTCCTGGCTGCATCATGGCTGGATTCCTCCCCATCCAGTCACGTACGTAACCTACAAGTGTGCTGGGCCTCGGACGCAGGTTGAAAAAGATTTTTGCATACCCATGCGGATTATATATGAATTTGAAATGCAGGACTGTGCTGTAATTTGAGAATGTGTAATGCATTTGGGGAACAAATTGGGTTCTGATCACGTATTCCCACGGCGATTCGTCGCCATGTCGGTCATCTGGAATTTTTTCCCCCATCTCGTTCTTCCATCGTTCCCAGTCCCAGTACGTATGACCCACGTATGATGGTATAACGGTGAATGTGGCTGGTTCTTGATGGCTGAAGCATCGTTGCAATGCATTGGAAATAATTCGTATTGGCGTTGTTAAATCCAGGTTTGGGTGGAACATTCCGAGTTCCGAGTTCCAGGTTAGCTGATAAATTTCCTTCGCTTCGTTCCTTTTGATGACACCTGTTTTCACAGGGCCAGTCCACTTGAACCCTGGTCCTAACTTAACCGGATCACGGGGATCTTCGTCCGACACCCGAAAGCCTTCGACTGCCCATATGTCATCAATCACGTCAAGCATGTCAGTTAATAGTTTGGTTGCTTGATCCTCGTACATGGCTTCAGTTTTATATATTTCGGATATCCCAAAGAAAATTTCCCAGATTGAACGGTTTTCGTATTGACAGTGTTTCCCGTATCCAAAGAAAATTTCCCAGATTGAACGGTTTTTGTATTGACGGTGTTTCCCGTATCCCAACGAAAATTTCCCAGATTAAACGGTTTCCCCAATGGCACTCAATTTAATTTGCAAGGGCAGTTTATTCACACTTACTCATTCTGTGGCAGGTTAATTTGGTATGGGGTATATGTGGCGAAGATGATACAATGAACGACGATGAGTTCTCTCAGTACGCACTTTCCAAAGCATCATGGGCGACACTGACATCACACAGTGGGAATGGCTAATAGCTGTCTAATAGGCTAATAGTCAGTCTGCACCTGGGATTTGATATGCACATACCCTCCCCCTCCTCTTTGGCAACGAACAGCAGCACCGCTCTCGGTGCGACAGATGACAAGTGAAGTGACAGATGCAATGAGAGAGATCCAAGAACAGGTTGTATTTCACCACGCCGTACAGGTTAGGGTTAACGTTTTGGAGAACCCTAATCTGGAGAACAATTGAGAATCCAGAATGGACAAATATGACATGTGTTGTGTAATAAAAAACACAATGCGTACAAGAAGCAGTAATATGCAACAACCGCTGAGAGGGACGAGAAGGAAGGTGGACAACAGGACAGCAGAAGGTGAACAAGGAGAACAAGCAAAGCAGTATATTTACATCTATGATAGTAGCGACAGCAGCGAAGAGGAAAGCCGTATCGGACCGAACGGCAGACCTGCGTCAAGAAAAGCGAGTACGCAATATGTGGCCAACCCAGTATACAGCAGCAAAGAGGAAAGCCGTATCAGACCGAACGGCAGACCTGGGTCAAGAAAAGCGAATAGGCGATATGGCAGCGAAGAGGAGAGCCGTATCAAAAAGAAGCGACGGGCGAATAAATCGGATGAACTGAAATTGAAATGTTACGCAATACGTATTGCGCTATTGTCTGAATATATTCGTGTCAATCGGTTAATGGTCAAACAGGAAATAACAGCAGCATGGAAACAGCATGGTTGGAGTTTCACCATCATGAACCCCAAAGGAAATGTTGAAACCATAATGGCTGACGACGTTTTTGACACGAAGGTTCAGAGGATACCCAGACTCAAGAGGGCCCATACGCTCCTCACCAATCTTCAAAATTTGGTGAGGCATAAAACCTCCTGGTCAGGGTTTGATTTGGAGATGGCGTTACCCACCCGGAATGAAGCCTGTAAGGAGTTGCAGCAGGAGTTGTATGATTGCATAAATGTAGATCTACGTAAAATCCACGATAGTAGCGACAGCGATACTGATGACGAACAGCATGCATCAGTGATGAATTGTGGTCCCCCCACCGGAAAACAACGAAGACCACCCGTACGGTATAGTTTGTATCCCAATTTAGATGAAATGGTGGCAACCGACAGGATGTATGGTACCCTTGAAGAATGGCAGGCAGGAGATCAAATGGCCCTGTTATCTATTGAATGTGTCAATTGTTCAAATATGACTGAAACCCCCCCGTGTTGCCTGCAATGTACAGCGCAATACCTGGGACTCACCATCAAACAAACACCCCTGGGTTGTGGATTGTTTGCCACACGTAACTTCGAAATTGGTGATGTGATTGTTCCCTACCTTGGTCTGGTTTCGCCAGATCGGCCCGTGCAATCAGCCTACACAGTTCAGGTTTCCAAGAAACGGTACATTGATGCTACGCTACTACGTGGACTTGGTTCATTTGTCAACCACTCGGACTTCCCAAGCAGCAATGTAATTGCCCGTCTGGCTACCTTTCAGGCAAATCACTTCTCACGAGTGCAGCGGGATGATGGAAGGACCCTGATGAATCGGAAATCGGAACACTCTTTTCCTTCAGTGTTACAGATGGATCCATTTGTTGGATTCCAACACTATTGGCTTGTCGCCCGAAAACGCATAGACAAGGACACGGAATTGAAGATCGATTACGGGACAGAGGCAGGTGCCATCAACAACTTGATGCATAAAACGTTGCCACCGTTTTGCATGCCATGAGTGTGCATGCTTTTTGGTACAGGTCTGGTGACCCAGCTCATCCAAAAATAACCGGCGGCACACAATTCAAAATGCAAAATGCATGTACAGGTGACACTGTACGAACATGTCCGCAAATGTAATAAACAAAAACCCGGCAAAATGTCACAAACAACAATTCTTAAGACTGGTGTTTGCAAACCGATGACATTTTTGAATGTTGAAGACTTCAACACAAAACTTAAAAAAATCATAAGTGCCGCCGAAACATCGACCACACGAAGCCTGACAATACCAGACGAAACCTTTTTGACAGCCATCAAACGACATCTGACCTTCCCCGTACATGTCTGGCGTGATAACGAGACATACACTGCATATCTGAGTCCGTCTGCCATACTAACAATCATACATGGAATGTCCCCATTTATCAATCAGGTCGCTTTGGCAAATTGGGCACAAATAAAAGCAGCCCCAAGCAGAACATGGGCACGCGACCAGGAAGTAGATTTTTTGAACTCCTTTGCCGGTGCCGATTCATAGTTCTGCAAAAATGCACAGAACGGCGAAAAGAAGAAGGAACTTACGTTCTGATCCTTGCTCCTGGTACAGCATTTCCAAAACTTGTTTCCGGGTCTGCCTGATTCTTGCCGTATGTGAGATAGTGGTTTTTGTATTGTGCTACACCTTGTGCGTTACACCTTTTGAAGTGTGAATGATTTGCGATCGGTGTCTGTGATCCTCCAGCCACGTGCAGTGAAACGCGGTATCAAATGATGAGTCATGTGATGTTTGTCGTCTTCCTCCTCTATGTGAAAAATGATAGATGTCATGGAACCGATGTTTACCTCACTGACACCAGCTAGTGTTGAAGTGTGCGAATCCCCTGTCAGTTTTTGCTGGACCGTCCATAGCCCATCATAATGCAAGTAGTGGTATTCTGCTATACCCCTCGTTCCCCTCACTTGTAACTTCATAGCTTTCAATTTCTGCTCCACCACATACGTGTGCACCTCCACTATGGCCTGTATGGTCTTCTGATTTTCGTCGTCAACATACTCGAATTCGGGGGGGAGTGGGCGTTTTGTGACTGATTGTTGTTCTGCTGGTTGAGAGTCTTCTTGAACGCGTGTTGCTTTACTGTGCATTGGATACAGACCAGCACACCAGAGCATGGAAATGAAGGTGTAAAGCCTCTTGACCTTTTCATCGACACTCCACCTCCTCTCCCGCAAACTAATTTCCTGTGATTTGGGCCAAGAGCAAGTGAGCCGAACCTTGTGCACAATTGTGCCTTCGGTGTTTTGCATTGCAACATCCACAGTCTGTTCTTTAGGAGGTCTGTCAATATCACCCAGTTTGAGCCTTTCCCAGGACTCGATTACCAACTGCAGACCAGGTTGCGAGGGATGTGGAAATGTCATCATAACGTTATCGGAGGTAGCGATTTTTTGTAGTTGCGATTGAATGACGGAGCAGTCTTCGTTGCAGTATGGATCAGGAAAACTCAAGCCCTCCTCATACTGTGATACAATGTTCAACAGCTGGGGTGGTATCATGTCACTCATCCGAAGGTATCCTAGAGCTGAAGCACGTGTGGAATACACTTTTCCTAACCGGCCACGCTTTCGCAGCACAAGCCGTATGCTCGGCCATAAAACTTCACAATATCTATACACTTCATCCACATGTGTACTGCACACTTGATAGTTTCGCCCAAACCGTTCAACTGCATCCGTGTCCAGCCACCATTCAACCATCTTGTGCCAACTATCTGCCGTTGCACGTTTTAGCTCCTCAAAATACCGGCCACTGCACTTGACCACCTCTTCGGGTCTGATTGTTATAGTGACCTCATCATTATCCTCCAAAAGCTCCTCCTGAAAGTACGCAAAGCTCCGGGGTATATAATATCTCCAAAACAGATCAAACAGAATTGGTATATGCAGGTAATCACCCCTGACCGAAATTGTGTGATCCTTCTTCTCCAGCTTCCCCAACCAGGATAGGCCCCACCAGCCAAATGATATAGTTGTTGATTCGGTATCATGATCAGTGAATATCCTGCAGTAGTAGGTGCCTGCAGACCACGCACTGCCACCAAAGAGGACCTCTATCTCGAGGTGGCCTCGCCATATGGGAGAATGTGTGAGAGGTGATACAATATGATACAGATCCACCATTTTATTTTATGTAACCTTGTAACCCACTGCTATGTGCTGCAATTGGCACTTTTTTTGGGGGGGGGGGGGGGGTATGAAAGGAATGCATGGCCGAATTAGAGTTGTACGGCGTCTATCCCCATTGCAAAAGGCACAATGCAAAGAGTCGGAGTTTTTTGCCGAATCCGAAGCACCACGACGGAGTTTCTGCCCATTTCGCGCGTGCTGCTTGCTGCTGCGTGCTGCCAAGGCAGAAGTCAACCACTACAGCTTCAAGGACAGGTGACAACAATGACTGTGCCGGTATACTACAGCGCTTGGCCTGGTCTCCATTGCCTCCCACCATTTACTTACGTTCTGATTCTTGCTCCTGGTACAACACGGCAGCATCCAGCATTTCCAGAACTTGTTTCCGATTGTGATCCACCGACTGGTATAGGGGGTGCGGTGGGGGTGCAATGGAGCGCGCAGTTGGGACAGCCGGGGACTCCTGCCTCTTGGGCTGCCAAAGGACAGTACCACCCAATGCTGCACACAATTCCGTGGTTTGCTGCTGGCACTGGCGGATATTCGCGTTGTACATATCAGACGCGTCGTGGTGTATGACAAGAAAGTCAACACGGAGCAACCACCTCCTTTTCAGAATGCCCAACAGGAACGTGATCACCTTTCCACGACAGCACGGCTTATGGGGTCCCATGTTCGTGATGTGCAACTGGAACAACCTGCGCCGCACGGCCACATGCGACAGAAGGCGCTTGCATACCCCGGTGTCGTATTGCGGGCCACGACAGGCGCCGAAGTCAATAACGGCACATATGTGCCTGCCACCGTCGTCCCCCTGCTTCGGTAAGTTTGCCAATGGGACCAAGGTTGTGACGGGTTTCACCGCAATACCCCACGTTAGGCCAATCTTCTCGCGGGATCGGTGCATGATCAGCGACGCACCCACCGGCAGCTGTGGGAGGAAAATTCGGTCGGTGCACACCGTCCGAAGCATGTGGCAGACGAGGCGCAGGGTCTTTGGTTGCGTACAAAATCGCGAGATCATCCACCATAGGTCATGGCCCAACAACGGCTGTACTCGATGGTGGGGGTCCATACTGTGGGTCGAACAAAAAATCTGGGTGAACACCACATATGGATCACGACCCTGAACAACACTTGAACGGGAACAATGCACAATGAACAACTGCAATATGGCGTTGAGTATTTGAATCCAGGGTAGTGTAGGGTAAGCCTACACCTACGAGGGGCAGAAAAAGGTAACTGTTGTTGGTCTGCCTCATAAAAGTGAGGTATTAGATTTACTGTGTTCATCCGGTATTTTGATGCCGAACCAAGCAGCGGTAACGTACTGACGCGTCATGGCGTCGAAATGCCCTCTGTTGATGTGCAACAGACAGAACTCTGGCCATTCTGGTGGTAGTTCTCTCTTTGTTTTGTCTATCGCTCCACATATCAGTTGCCTCATCTTCTCCGGTTCTGTCATCGCATCATCGTCGTAATATATGGCAAACTGTGGATGGCCCACCTCGGCGACCGTGTTGTACGATTGAATCACTGAATTCATTGAATCGGGAACGAGAGTACTGCCGCGCCTCTTTCTAAACACGTCTTCCCCAACAATCCTGAAGTGGGACAGGCAACAAGGGGCATGGACATCCAGGAAACGCCTGCTACTGTCCACATCCACGCGGAAGAGGGCCTGCATATGCGACAGCAACAACGTCAAAAGTACAATTAATGCTTGTTGTGCCATTTCACGCCAAACGGGGTCGTACCGAGTGATGACATCCCATTTGTGTGGCGGTACACTAACACCCCAGAAGGATATCAATTCACGCAACCGTGTCAGCTTGTGTAGGTTTCTCGATTCAATGGCTTTCATTTCGACACGATCTGAAAAGTTGTCGATGTACTTATATACCCATTTCACCTGTACCAATTCACTTCCCGATAAAATGATTCGCCCCCCGTTGAAATTGGCGTTTGCCTGTAGGGTGGTAGAGTTTTCGTAGAGGTCCAGTGGTATGTATCCGATTGGCGAAGAAGCACCACCATCGGGATACACTGGTAGGACCCCATTGGTATATTTCATCTCTTTCTTTTGTGCCGATTGACGTTTCAGAGTGTGGATGCACACTGTCCAGAGTTCCTAATGTTGTTAGTGCACTACCGGTGGGATGGGCGGTTGGCATAGTAGTCAATATAGCTGCTCTGGTGGTAAAGTGTACCACACTTCAGAATGGCAACGAATCTGTAATGGACATGTTACACGTCGGATAACAGAACACTAGAATTTGTTGAAGCCATCTTTGCACATTTGCGAAGACCAAGAAAGAGGGGTGTCTTATTTGTAGTTGATGTGCACCATGATCCTGGAACAAATTATTTTGTAGCCGGTGACATGTATGCGGAGTTGCGATCACTCGTTTGGAACGGTTGAGGAGGAACAGGGAAGAACAAGATTCAATATTCTGTTAACACGGGGGCCATTCGCAGTCCCCACCCCTACCCGTATTCATGTGTCCATGAGGACCTCCTAATATGCCATCCTCAGACTCATAAAGTCAGCTCCTTTTGCAATGCGGGCCGCTTTGCAATGTGCAATTCGACCTAGCTCACACACGTCACGCATGTCACATTGTTAACTTCCAGGGTTGTACCCCCGACTGTGACATCCACGGAGGGGTTTGCCTTAGGTTGCCCAATAACATTTGGATTTTGAATCTAGGGTAATAGGGCATGTCTGTCATTTTGTTGCATATTGTCGGGGGTCCTCTTTCCGCGTTCGTTTTCCGAATGTCCCTGGCTCTCTGAACCTGTTAGTCTCCTCGAACCTTAACCCTAACTTGTTAGTTGTCCGAACGCGTTTGTTATATTCCTGCATATATTCCTGCATAACGTGTTTACACATCTTGCACTCCTCACCCCATGGTTTTGTCATGCACTCATGCTGATTACGGCAGATAAATGCCTGTAAATGCTTCCGCTCCCGTCGATCCCCCCATCGTCCATAGTGTTCGTTGTTGTTATAGTGGTTCGAAATCTTTTTTAGCCATCTCTCCTTCATCGCCCTCCGGGCAGATAGTCTGTTCAACACAGACTCACATTCATCCTTGCAACCCTCTTTGTCTTTTGCTTTCTGACAGGGGCCACTTTGCTGCTGTATCGCGTTGCAGTTCAGCACGTTATGCCCGCGGAAATACTCATCCCAGTCATGGTATTTGTATTTTTTTTGTGACATGTGGTATGCTTTTATTTATTACCACTCGACCAAATTGTGCGCACACCGCATACATCTTCCTGAGGTAGTGGTTCGCCGCGCTCGTTGATAATGTGCAAGTTTGCGTGTTTACCTTTCATCTTTCATCAGCCGCTGCTGTCCCACACTTCAAAGCTCGGCCAAAACAAAGCCTACAAACACACACACAGAGCGGCACAGAACACTGTTCTTCTGAGGTAGCATATCCCGCTGGATGCCTACACGCGCTTTTGCCACGTGAAAGACAGTGTACTGGTTCATTCAGAGCCTGTCTGCTGCATCTGCCATGGCGACTCAACAGCCGCAATCACAGCCGGTGTCCGGAACATGAAGACACGTGGTTTTGAATGGATGTGGCTACCCAAGGGTTGCACATTATCTCCGCCGACTGACTTTGTGCATTTGGGTAAAGTAAAGTCAAGGGGAAAATATTGGTATGCGGCCGAGCAGTATTTTGTTTGTTATCCTCCTTTTGGGTGGTGTCTGGTACCTATACACACAACAACAGCAACAACAGAAGGAGAAACTCCTTTCACCCACTAACCCTAACCCTAACCCATTGCTACACCGGGGATCTGCAACTGCCGCGAGTGGCACAGCCATGGCCCCTGCATCGCAAGCCTTTGTTGGCTGCTATCATGACAAGGCAGAGCGAGCACTCCCGGTCGCCCTTGGCACGGAAGTCACACTTGTACAGTGTCGTGAATTGGCCAGAAGTAGGGGCCTACCTCTTGCTGGAATGCAGTCACAAAACAGCCATCAGCACCAGTTGGGCCAGTGTTGGGGTGGCCATGACGGCACACAGTATGGCCCCGGTGGAGCCTGCCAGAACACCCCTGACGGTAATAAGATTGGTGGTGCCTGGACAAACGCGCTGTACAGAACACTGTAAACCAACAGAATGTTGGTCATGACTGCAGGTGGGCTTTTTCGACCCCGTTCCTAACCTGTTGTTGCCTGGCGTAGGTGGCAGGCAACAGTGCCAGGGAATTATTATGGCGAGGAACCACGGCGGCTGCAATTAAACAAGAATGGACACACTGCTGCTTCGCGTCCTGTCTGCGTTCCTCTGTATCCAAGGCACCCATCCACACCATTTGGAACCCAGGGTAATAGGTTTCGTCGGTCATTGTGATCAGCAGCAGTGTTGATTACAGCAGTTACACCTGTACAGCCGGTACATGTGCATTTGTAGTGCTGTCTGCCTGTACAGCCAGTACATTTGCATTTGTAGTGCTGTCTGCCTGTACAGCCAGTACATTTGCATTTGTAGTAGCCGGGGAATCCTTGCCTATGACATGGATGTACATGTGGCTGAAAACGTGTACACGACAACCCGTGCCAAGGAGGGGGGTCCATGTATTTGTTTGGACATTGTGCACCTGTGTAATCCCGTCGGGCACCACAACTCTGTTGGGGTTTTCGAAGAAGATAGCCACCATTGTCCTGTTCCTGTAGGTGTCGCGGTTGCTCTCAGGTATGAGTAGACCACTGAAGCTAAATGCCTTCACGATTTGCGGTGCCGTATCAGTGGCGACGATGTTGCCACTTGCATCCACAAATGTGGGGGTATCCGTTGAGTCAATCATTATGTCAATGTGGGTGACAACGGTTTGATGATGAATATTTTCAACCAGCAACAGCAGTTGTACATGTTGATTGTACGTCGATTGTGAACCATCAGGTGCATCTGCAGTGATATCAACGATTGCAATATAATATGTGAGGAAGTACAGTCTGATGATGATTCTGATGATTCTGATTGGGACGAGGCCTCAGCCACACAGCCCCCAGCTCCATGTATACCGGACTTTGTGATCGATGGCCACCGCCAGGAGGGTGAAAGTGATTTGCGACGTGGAAACAGGTGTGCCATACTAGCTATTTGCAGACACTTTTTGATATTAGCTCTAAAAAGGTCTGAATTGAGGTGATGATGTCTGATATCGTCCCACACGATAAATGGGTTCCATCAATTTCCATGCATGCAGGTGGTGATGTCAGAAAGGTTGTGGATCATCAACTCGGCTCAGATGAGCAAGGTGTGTATATAAGGGAGTACAAGATGGAAATTGGGCGTGATGGCCGTCAGGGGGCTGTCGAAAAACAGCACATCAACGAAACCTTGAAGTTGATTGATAACCTCCTCAACCAGGACATTTGGCGCCAAGCCCTTGCAAATTAAATTGAGTGCCATTGGGGATACATACATAACACAAGGACAGGGTGAGAAACAAGACGTACCCTGTGTTCGATACACTGTATTCAACCAATTGGTGTAAAGCCTCCAGTGTATACCTGATATCTGGGCAATCGAGCATGTCACGCCCATTCTTAGGAATTGGCCGTCCTGTTGTCCAGTGCAATATGAATTCCGTCTGCACCCACTTAGACCGATCAACATTTATCGTAAGAGGGTCACACGTCGTCAACCTCCCCCGAGGTGGCCGAATCAGCTCGAAACTGTAATCAGCCTGCATTACCGGTTTGACCGATCGCTAATGAACCCAGATGAACAACCAGATGAACTCAGTACTACTAACCCTAACCGTACTACTACTACGGATGGCAGAGCGTAGTGGCAGAACCATCCCGATGTTACCATGATAGCATGCCGGCTATTTCTTGTGGCGTCACCGTCAATAAAGTCAGTTGATACCTTCTGCTTCGTGGAGGGCATTAAATTAAAAAAAAATGCCCAGAACTCTAAGGAACCAAAGTATCAGGCGGCGGTCACACGTACGGGATATCGTGCAGAGGAGCCAAAATCGCGAAAACCGCACATCTGACATCTATCTATGGCGTCGGGGGAAATGGCCATGGCCAACGCGATTTGTACACTTCGTGAAATTTCCGTTCGATAAAGAGACTACCATGGAAGGTATCAGTAAGTATCTTGACACAGGACGTTACGAGAACTGTATGGTTCTATGGGAGAGGGGTGGATCAACGATGGTGTTGGAACTGCTTCCCCGCGCATTGGAGTTCTGTGGCGATAGGGAGCAGTGGTCATCGTTACTCCGGGGTCCACCTGGCCAGTTATCCTTCCGCGACGCAGTCCCCTTCGCAACACTCGTTGACCTTCTTGTGCAATGTACATACACCCATATTGCGCAGGACAGATCAGGACAGCAAAGTGCCCAGGACAAAATGGATGCGACATATCAGGCAATTGTTGCCTGTATCGCCGCAGTCCCGCGTGTTGTTTTGTACAGTCAGTGGTGGTACAGAATACCCATCGCGTTTGAAAGGGTAAAGGTCGTTGTTGTGGATTTTCCGCGGTCTGTACAGAATTTGTACAAGGGTATCATCCGTGCAACCAAACTCGAAGAACATGAGGCGCTTTTGAATGTGCCTATTGATATTATCTGCGGTGTGCCAGGATGGATCCGCGAGTTGATTTTCAGGCGGTTTGTTATGCACCAGGACAGCGTAACATTTCGTATACATTATCCTGCGCAAATGATCAGCCCTGGTTTTGACGGTGCGGTTGACGCTGAAATTACTGTCACGAAGAGCTCCATCAATTTAGAGGCCAGTATCACCAGACACACAAAATTCAAAATCGTAGATACGGTAACAGGATTTCAGAGGTTTCGAAGGCGGAAGAAGATTGAGGAAGAGTTCGTTACCAACCGTCGCTACCGATCTCTTGCTACCGATATCGATATCGTCATTGATAGCATTGTCTCGATTACACAAGAGCTGTTGGACACACAAACTGCAAAGGCAACAGATTTGGTTAACTATGAACCAGTTGACTGGCAGCAGGACCTGGCACGAAGACTCCTCAGTTTTGCTGGTGATCCGTTGACCGATCGCGGTAACTGGAATGTGCACAGTAAGTGGAACAATCTGTCCGGGCTTGCCTGAGCGTTGGTTAGAGGTAGAGGTCTGCGTTGCTGCCTGTGAACACGTTTACGACTAGCGATGGAGATACATACATGTGCCCAAGGCTTTCTGCACTCGCCACACTCATGGATTTAATGGCATCCATATGATCTTCCCATCCAATGGATTCTCCTACATTTAGCGACCTCTCCCTCCACCGCTGAATCATCCCGGACATCCAGGAGGAGGATCGAGAATGTACATGTAATAGATGGTTAGGGTGAACGACAATATGAGTTCTGGTACACAGTTCTGGTATACAGTCTGATGATGATTCTGATGATTCTGATTGGGACGAGGCCCCAGCCACACAGCCCCCAGCTCCATGTATACCGGACTTTGTGATCGATGGCCACCGCCAGGAGGGTGAAAGTGATAAATGGGTTCCATTAATTTCCATGCATGCAGGTGGTGATGTCAGAAAGGTTGTGGATCATCAACTCGGCTCAGATGAGCAAGGTGTGTATATAAGGGAGTACAAGATGGAAATTGGGCGTGATGGCCGTCAGGGGGCTGTCGAAAAACAGCACATCAACAAACCTCTTCAACCAGGACATTTGGCGCCAAGCCCTTGCAAATTAAATTGAGTGCCATTGGGGATACATACATAATACAAGGACAGGTTGGTTCGACTACTTTTCCCAGCAGACTTTAGGTGATATGTGCGAATACCATTAAACGATTTTGTCTGTTATCAGCTTGACGGATAAATTTCCGAACGTCCACGCGTCCAAATTCCTCAATCCTATGAAAATGAGTCATTGATATTGAACTTGTCAACCACCCCAACCAGGTTGCTTTTGGGACATCAGTCATCGGCCAGCCAATCATAAAATGTAGCACGGATTTTCTTCTTCCGTAACTGTGCTCCGTTGACAATCCTGGACTATGCTCTATTGCAGCGAGGATCCGATCTATGCATGCCTCCTCGTCATCCGCAATGTCATATAGCCAACATGTCGGTGCCACATTGCTGATGCTACTCACAAGTGCCAATGTGTGGGTGATTGTATATGTACAAACGGCGTGATCTCTTCCACATGCATCCAGGAACCGTTGTATGAAATATTGCAGATTACCAATATTTCTCAGTGACAGAGAGCAAGGGTCAGGACCAGTTGGAAGAGTTGTATGCAACATCATGGACAACGCCATGATACCACACAATCCCCATGACCCATAGTCGTGTATACTGCGTACCATCCCGCGTATGATTTCATATTGATCCTCTGGTGCGTTCGTAACCACATCATACACAACGGGCCGGTATTTCAACACACGGCAGATTTCGCCCAGCATCTGTGAGTAGTACGGTGTGTCTGGTTGAAATGATGTCATGTGATCAGGGTCCCATATTGTAGCAGCCCGGTTATGGAGATCCAGGAGTAGGACATAGAAATGACATTCGGACTTTACCATTGATACTAGGATGGCACCATGCCCAAATCGTGAGCAACGGTGTTCAATATAGTACCTGAGATCATTGAGAGTTTCATCATTCACTGTCCATCCGCGCACGGATATTATACCAGGAAACATTGCATGACCACCATCGAAGCAGTATGCGTTACAATACACCAGCACTTGGTAGAGTACGCGATATTGCTCTGCCGCTGTAGCAACACTGCCCCACCATGTTGCATTCACACGAAGGCTGAGAGAGGATACAGCAGACCCCATTTTTCTCTTTTTTATTCACACGCCCGAAGTGGTGCCCAGTGTATGGCGTGGTCCGGTTACCCAACGTGATTCAGGTCCCATGTCAGGTCGATCGCACTTGCCTACAACCATAGCGCGATGACAAAGCCAAAGATGATGAGGGAACTGATATGCATGGCGATAGACAAAACGACGAGAGAATTACCACCTGAATGGCCCGAGTTCTATCTGTTGCGCACCGAAGGCGACGTGGACGATCCGGACATTACTGTCGCTTGGTTTGGCATCAAAATACCAGATAAACACAATCATTCGACGTTGTAACATGGGACATGCGACAGAAGGCGCTCAGTCTGAAAAAAATATCCTGAAGTACCCTGCCCCTTGCCGTACAAAGCAAATTTTGACAATGACGAAATGGCACATCAAAACCACTGCTGACGTGGTACACGCTCTCATTTATTTATTCATTGTTGCAAGTCGTAGTGTACCGAGCTTGCAGTTGTTTCCAAAAATCTACCTACTGACCCTCATTTTCATTTACACATAAAGCTAAAAAGGTAAAATGAATGTTCAACGATCACCAAATATTCCGGAGCTGGGATTAGCGCTGTTCTCAGCCTGTCCTGATATTGATTGATATTGGAAATTTGTGACGTGAAAACTGATACATGTGTATTTCAGGCGTTGCGCAATCGTGTACATGGGGCAAAAATATTTGTACATGTACCGACAGATTTGATACCAGGTACGGATTGGTTTGGAACTGATGTATTGCTCTTGAAGCGCTTCAGGCCTGATATGGAGGATCATATAGTGATGCAGGAAATGTACTCAGCAATACGAGGGATGTATAGGCACAGCAGTCCCGAACAAAAGCAATTGCTGGCAACCCACCCATCGCAGGTGCTTCGAATACAGGTCAGGTGCGCGAATGGGGAACAAAACTGTATTGTACCTGGTTGGGTAAAGTACTTGGAAGGTTCAGTTTGGTTTAAACTGCATAGTGCCTTCACCAAATCCGATTATCGACACATCATTGCCCATATTGAGGTGATCGGATATGATGATACATGGTTGCCGGTTTTTTCGGTTCCTACAGTGAGGTCCTGATGGGTCAGTCACCTTGGGTCAGCAACCACCTACTCATGACAAATGCAGAACGTGCACACGGGCAGAAAGTGCACTTGAAGCTCCCTGTTGTTCAATTCAAAAACCAGCAGGATTGACGGGTTTTTTGTGTGAAAGGTAAAAACCAAGACCAAGAAAGAAATCATGGTGCACCCTGCTGTACTTCCCGTTGCATTAACCGCCGTATCCTTTGCCCCATACGTGATACCACAGATATCACAGGTCACGGGATCACGAAGGAACAATGAGGAGCAGCAGAAGCAGACAACACGCATGAGTTCCGTATCGGGGTCAGGGCAGGGGAGAAACGGATACATGCCTGTTGTTGTTGTTGTTGCCTGTTGCCTGGCCGTTGTGCTTATTGCTCTGTTGGTTAGGTAGTTCCCTTCGTTGCCCTTCAATTGATATCCGAAGGTCTCGTAGTTCAGCGGTCATGCACGTGACGCCTGAACTAAAGGTGCTCGGTTCGAATCCCGGTGGAGGCCAAACGCATTGTCCCAGGCGCTAGGGTGCCAGTGGCCCCGCGAGCCGGAAGGGATGCAGCGTCGGTTCGAACCCCGGTGGGGGCGGAACGCAGTGTCCTAGGCGCTAGGGTGTCGGTGACCCCGCGAGCCGGAAGGGATGCTGCGAGGGACAGGTAGGGATCACTGATACGCTGGAGTTCGGAGATCGCCCGAGCAACTTACCTTTACCTTTACCCTTCAATTGATATATACATTCCATCAACTCCATCAAAGTCATCCGCGTACAAGGATGTGCATATATTAAGCTGGTAACATCCACCATCCCTCCACAACGGCGTTCTGCAGGTACTTCTCTGCGTCACAGCGGGCGGCGAACACAAGGTCATCAGGCACCTCGTAGCACCACCTGTCTGTTCCGTATTCAACCCAGGTGTGACCAGGTGCGGATCGACTCAGACCAGCGGGGTACTTACCACGCAGGACACCCATACACACCCCTGTACCGGTGGTGGTGGTACGAAGATCGCCATAGGGTATGAAGACACAGGATCCAATCCTTGGCTTACCCCTGGCACTCGAAAGCTCATGTATCAAATTCCAGCCATCAATAGGCAATGCCCTGGGAGGGAGCATATTTCTCAATTCCCGAAGCACACAAACCACCTGCAAACAGTCTGTTGCATTTGCAACTAACAAACGAGGAATGTCAGACAAAAAAATGGTATTTTTGAACCCTATAGTGTGGCGCAAGGCCCAACGTATGCGCATGGAACCGCGGCCAAGGCCCGTCATGCAGATCTGGAATTCAGGTACAATTACCTCTGAACACTGACACATGTCCATGACGCGTGGCCACTGCCTGGAGACGAACGACGGAAAGGCTGGCAGTGGGATATCACGACCACCAGAGCTGTGCAACCAGTGTAGTAACGAGGGGCTCTGGGGTGGGGGCGGAATTCCTGCGATACATGAGGTTGAAACGGACTGTGCAATGGAATGGTTACCGGGGCCGGTTATACGATCCAGACCATCCCAGGTGACGACGAAGGGCACGTACAGTGCGGGTTGCTGACGTGCCAATGCGCGACAAAGGCCAATGGCCTCTCCGGGGTGTGCACAGAACAAGTCGTACAATTGCCGCACATCAAAGAGTCGTTTGCGATGTCCTGAACGCAATTCAAGCAGACAATGGCCCATCGGGTGAACCAGTATTCTCTCGACGTTGCACTGCGTTACAGTAGTGTTCGACGTCAGGTACCGCATGTGCACTGATGGATCCAATACGGGCCCTGCTGGTGTGGTTGTGTAAGGATAGACCGCGGGTGAGGATGTAAACGGTGACGGAAGCTGGGGGATGGACAATACAGGTGGACGCCCCTCTGTAACATCTAGAATGGGATCCGCAAAGTCTGATACATCAGCAAAGAAGGACATGGCACCTGAAGGGAAAGATAGATACATTCAAACACGACTTATCATAAATAAAATGATTACATCATCATTCACCCCAACCAGTTTTGGCCCTGGTGGGCGCAACTCAGGTCTTGTACACGGGACATTGATCCGAGATAGAAATGGTCATACCCACTACGATATGATACAAAAGAAAATCAAGACCCTGTTGGTATTCCCTATTTTTGATCGATCCAAACCTGATTTTGAACATGGACAGGCGGTGAAGAAGGAACTCGAAGTGATGCGAGAAGTGTTAAAACACCCAAATGTCCTGCCAATCACAGAAATCGGATATTTGCAGGGTGATGATACACGGGTCTACACCTATAGTCCCAGATGCAACGCAGGGGATCTAGGGCAGGTGTTCAACTCTCTCGAAAAGCCGGATTGGTTTCACGATGAATTTTCAAGGAGGAGATTGATGTTGGGAGCCTGGAGGGGTCTACGCTTTCTGCATGACATCGAATATTTGCACTATGACCTCAAACCACACAATATATTCCTCCACTCGCAAGGACACGGAAAGCCCCCCCACGCCATTATCGGGGATGTGGACACCATAGTGCAAAGAAAAACCTGTCTCGATCAATTACAAGAGAACGCATACCCCATAGGTACACCCTTGTGGGGCACACCCTTTATAAAATGTGATACCCGGATCGACATTGTACCACTGGCAATCTGCACCTTTCTCTGTGTGTGGAAAATGGCAAATCCAAATGTTTTCACAAAAATTGCGCAAGAAGCAATCATAGCAATCATAAAGTCATCTCACATCAGATACGATCATATTGCGTTGCAATACATTCTGAAGTATTGGGGTTGGATTCCCATGCCAGATCGTTACAACACGAGGGCGGATGGTACACCTTTGACGGACACCATTGACACTGCTGTCTACACTAAATTTTTGAATGTCTTTGCAGATATAGACGAGAAAATCGGGGGTCGTAAACCATCGGAACTAATCATGGCACTTACTAATAAGGAATTAATGGGCGTTTGGCCCAAACTGTGCGACCCCTTTATTTCCTGGTTGCATGTGTCCCTGACAACGAGGGATACCACAACAACGACCTCTGCAGATACCACAAGGATGGAAGGTGATGAGGATATGTATTTCACACCAAGCTAAGCCAAGAGCTAAGAGCACGGTTACCTAAGATTACCCCTTGGTTGGCAAAGAACAAGTCAAGAACAAGAAAATTGCATATAACAAAAAGCATGCCACACTTCATTGTGACATATGGCCCAGCCGGATCCGGAAAGGGGCACATAAGAGACGAATATCTGTCTTACCTGCACAATATCCATGATGTAATATTCGATGAAAACAATACATTTGAGGCTAATATTGACTCGTATGTCGAGAAGGACGAGAAATACATCCAGAAATCAATAGATGCAACTCAAGAATTTATCAATTTATGTAAGGACTTCAACAGACTTGGTGATTGTCTCCAGGCAAGGCAAGAAGCAAGGGATGCACTTGTTACCAAGTTACAAAAGAACTATTTCGAAGTCCGAAATTGGTACTCACATTACATGGACCAGGAGATAATCAAGGCTACCAACCAAGGAAAACATATCATTCTTGAAACCACGGGTTCATTCAGCCCACCCACGTGGATCTTCGATTTTGTCGCACGAGCAGCACCTTACGCCACCTACATATTCACGGTCGTTTTCCCGGTTGTATTACCCAAAACTATTGAGGAACGCGCCGTGGATCGCTTTCTAGTGCGGGCGAACCGGGTTTTGGAGAATGACGTTGTAGGTATGTATATGAAGGAACCCCCTCGATTGCCATCAATTGTGGAGCTCAGGGAAAAAAATATACCGCGGTCACATGACAACTTTGTTGAGACAATGGCAGATGGCAGGTTTCAGCACGTTTTATTATACAACAACAACGAATCATGTGGGCAAAATTGTTACATGCTCGATCTCAATGATTTACGCCACCTTCGCAGCAAGCAGAAAATCGAGATCATGAAGCAGATTCTTGCACAGGGTGGTCTTGGTGATAGGGTGACACTAGAAATCTTCAAAAAGATCATGCAGTAGCAATACAGTCAGCAATGTCCACATATCGTCTCATCACGTGACTGTTGACTCATGAGTGCGGGCTGCAGATACCACAAGGATGGGATCAGATCAGTGCTATGAGCTACGACCCCAACCCAGGTTGGTCAAATATATATGAACATGAAATTTGTGTGCAGAACAATTTGAACTGGCACAATATCAATCAATCAATAATGACCCTGCAGTCCTTTGAAAAATCATTAATCCATCATAGCGCGCTGCCGGCCCTCTTCGGTTAATTGATATTTTCCACCGGACACAGTGACAAACCCTGCAGAAACCGCGTCGATGAGGGCTGTCTCGACTTGTTGCCGCACGTTGCCGGGTAGCCACATGCAGACACCGCCCTGAGCGCCCGGTATGGCTGCACCACCCGTACCCCGGCTGTACAGCAACCGCACCATCCATTCCACCTTTCGCACCTGCGCTGGACTCCGCATATCAAGCAGAGCTTGTCTCACCCGCACCGAGTAGGGATCCACACCACCCTCCTCATTTTCTGGCTCCACGCCACCGTACTCCGGGAAAGGGTCGGTTTCTGGGAAACGTAGATGAGATCGGTATCTGGTACGTCGTGACATACTGGAACAACGCAAAACTGCAAACGGGAGGAAGGGGAGAAATTTCGCATTGATCCTTGATACACATGAGCCACATGGCCACATGAAACCTATGACATTAACCTAACCCTAACCTATGCCAGATTTTCCAAGCTAGGGGCCATCCCCATGTACGACCATCAGACTTCAAAAGTATCCTGGAAAAAGGTTAGGGTTAACCAGGTTAACCAGGCTAACCAGGTTAGGGTTGGGTTTGTATTGCCAGATTGTATTGCCAAAGCAAGCGGTACCATGTCTGCAATCCTCATGCCTAAGCAAACACGCAAAAGGAAAGTCTGACTCCCGTCTGCGCTTCTTGGATGCATGGTAAGTTGCGGTGCCTTGTTGACCACGTTGGTTGGGGTAGATCCAGTATGGTAGACATAACAAGTGAGAAAAAACACGGACCGGAGCCTACCATGCTGTTCTGTGGCCCCAGGGCAGGACAACAAGTGGATGACCAGTGTTTTGCGGCAGGACAGCAGGTGGATGATGAGTGTTTCGCTGCAGGACACGAGGTGGATGACCAGTGTTTTGCGGCAGGACAGCAGGTGGATGATGAGTGTTTCGCTGCAGGACACGAGGTGGATGACGAGTGTTTTGCGGCAGGACAGCAGGTGGATGATGAGTGTTTCGCTGCAGGACACGAGGTGGATGACGAGTGTTTCGCGGTCTTTTCGTGAAAGATTTCATCAACCTCCTGACAGGGTTTGGTTTTTTGTCTAGTCTATGCCTGCCAGTCACAATCCTTTTGAGAATTTGTGCCATCTCACTATGCTCTGCCTCAACCCTCTCTTTGCCCAATTTCCCAATTTGTTGCAAGTTTTGAACGTGCCATTTAGTCAGTGTGCAATCAAAGTCAAACACCAGAATCACGTCACCCTCCTCGTTCCCCTGTTCTCGGAAAAACGCCAAACTTTTCGCAAGGTGTTCCCGGAAAAAATCAGGTGTCAGGCCACAACCAGGAACATATATTGCCTGTATTGCAATGTTCGTATTGATTGATTGATCAGCCCACTGCTGAACCTGGTTAATGTTATTTTTGTCATCGTCGAAGAAGATGATGCGCGGTGTCCTCCCTCCACTTCTCTCAAAATACGACTGATAGATATCCTTGATGCTTCTTGCCTTGTCCTGATAGAAGATGTTCCGATCCGGTGTCAGAATCTGGTTTGGTGATAAATCAATGCCGTAAATTTCCCTCATAAATGTCTGCACAACATGTGCTGAATTAAAGCTGGCAACATAAATTCCAGTCATTTTTATTACTAATGCTATGAACGCAGACTTCAACATTCTTGCCATTTTTGGTTGGTCCGATTTGGAAACATTTTTTATTGGGTGTATGAGGAGCGTACACGCCGTGTAGCCCAAAATTGCAACTTTTATGACAGAATGGCTGATGTGCATGCAGTCACAGATCGAACCGTTTCCAAACTGTGAGTGGCTCGGGGACAGGACTCCGCTCCGATGGTGATATGGATGCGAGGGCATGTCTAGACAATCCATACGGGTCCTTCTGCTCTTTGTGCTTGGTTCCTTGGCACAGACGATTCCCGAACAATATCGAACAATTGGGACGAACCATGCGCTTCCGGTCCATGTGTTCCGGCCATATCACCCGAATCTTCCCCAGGGTCAAATGATTGAATCTCGGACCAAAATTTCCCAGATTGAACCCTTTCCGAACTGATAGCGTTTCCCGTGTCCAAAGTTCCTCATGACTCGTGTGATCTGCTGTCATAGCTAAGGTTCATGTGCTTTAAGGTTGTCGCATACACTTCGGAAATCAGCCCGTGGCACACCGCTGGCCACGGCCGATTGCCACCATCCGAATGATAGCCCTCGATGAATCGTGATCTCCTAACTCTACCCTAACCCTCTAACCCTAACTCGGTTGGTAGCAGCAGTCTGTCCCACCCCTTCCAGGTTAGGGTTACCCCGAATCGACTATTTGGGTCAGGTACCAAGGTACCTGACCCTAACCTAGGTACCTTTATAATCTTACCAGGTGGGTGAGTAGGAGTAGTGGGTGAGTAGAGTATTACTGGTACAAAGTCGTCTTCTACGTGGATGAAGTCGGTTTCGGGATTAAAGTCATCCTCTTAATATTTGTTCAACCCTAACCCTGATAACATCCAAACATAGAATTCATTCGCAAGCTGCCTGGCGGCTGGTTCACTAAACAAATCATCATCATATCTGTACATCCAGATCACTGAAGGTTTGGTACTCGGTCCCCTCTCAAGCAGCGTTTCGGGTCTAATACCTGGAGGCAGGACGGTGTCCACGGCCCATCCGTGTTTGTATGGATGCAGGGCCATTAATAATCGGCGCATCAGTCTATCTTCAAGTGCGGGCGTGTTGGGGAATGCTTCAATGCGCAATACAACGTTGAACAGTTGATCGGTCCTGGTGATACGCTCGACAAATGTCAGTAATGCCACTTGATCAGCGGTGTTGAGACACTGTATGTTAGGCTTACCTAACCCTAACCTGTTGAGACACTGTGGGTTAGGGTTAGGGTCAGGGTTCTGCATCGCACCCAGTGCTGTGGCAGGTGGCAGTGCTGCTGCAGACAGCCGCAGCCCTGATACCGTTGATAAAAGTTTGACCGTTAGATGAGGCTCATCATGATGAATGCCAACGAAATGGATGGCAGATACGAAGGCCATGGTGACATGAACGTCGGGAACGTTGTCCCGTTTGTGGTATGTGCGCAAAATACCAAGAGCAATACGCACAAACTCTGCACTCAGCGAAAGTTTGCTATCATAATCTGGATCATATTCATCATCCTGCATATTATGCATGTTATGTTCTGTTTATTTATTCCCCCCCCCCCCCCCCCCGAAATTAGCGTTAGGGTTAGGTTATTCAAAGCACACAAAAGCACACAGAAGAAGCAGTCACTGACGGAACAGGCGCGGATACACAAGGGGACGCAAGATGTGGTACGTGCAAAACCATTGAGGCAAAGCTGCCGGCGGATTGTGGAGCGTAGATCCTGGTCGTCTAGATAGTGTCCATATACCCGTGGCGATCCAATGCTCACCACCACCCTTCTCCACTGTCATTGATCGGCTGCAGTTTCATTGACCGCCCGGTGCACAGTTTTCTTGTACTTGGCATACTAGATTCTACCAATTCGAACTGCCCACCATTTGCCAGGCAATGTGCAAAGGTTCGCAACTCTGAGATGGTCCACACAGGTGCACCAGCAAATGCCTTCAGAAAGGTACGGAGTGTGTGTTTGCCCCTTCGTGATTCCAGCCAGATGCGCATTGTCTTGTATGAACCCCTGTGCCCTTCGCCACTCTTCCACTTGGTCCACTCGATGCCCCCTGGCCGACACATGTCGATGGCAAAGTCATCTTGTTCACCAAAATGCACCCGCAACTGGGTGATCGCTTCCAGCAGCAGATGCTCAATGTCCTTCACCGAGGGTGTGTCCATTTTGCTGCACATTCTGAATCCCTCACAATATGTTTCAGACATATTTCGACACAGTGTCTGCAAAGTCGATGTCATTTAGCACGGGTCACGGGTCACTGTCACATTTTTGGTTGGTCCGATTTGGAAACATTGCAACATTGCAACCCAAAATTGCAACTTTTATGACAGAATGGCTGATGTGCATGCGGTCACAGATTGAACCGTTTCCAGTTTCCTGAGTGGCTCAGGGCAGCAACAGGACTCCGCTCTTAGAATGAAGGGATGGTGATATGAATGCGAGGGCATATACAACCGCTACAAGTGCTGTGCTCCTGAATCAGGTCGCCCTGTATGATCTCTAGAATGGGGTTGGCACTGCAAATAGGCAAACAGGCAAACAGGGCAAAGGCTGGAAATGATGAAATTCGCACAGTGAAAATGTGGTAACCGACGACCACTATGACCAACGGTAGATGAAGTGCTCATTGGCCAACCATGAACAACAACAGCAACAGCAACAGGAGCCTTTATCGCGCGGCATTTACAATCGCGCGACCACGATCCCTCTCTCTCTCTCTCTACCCATTGGCTTCATCGTTAACCATATCATTCTCCAGGGCTCCAGGGCCACACCCTTGGGTATGTGACCCGTATATCGTCCCGTACCCTCACGCTGCATACGCGACAGGCCTCGTTGTGCTGGTCGTAGTAGTCGAAACAGGTCAACCCCATCTTCTGCCGCCGCGACCCGTATCTTAGCATTCACTGCGGATGATGGTGGTGTGGTTGTCGTCGCAACAGAAACGCCGGTAGGATTCGATCACACCGAGTTTGTTGAGTATTTCTGTAATTTTGGTGTACCAATTCATGTGCACCGGATTGCGATCCGCCTTGTCGTAGGGTATGAGGACGTGGTTCTTGGGGTTGTAGTGGATGAGACGGAGGGTGTGTAGGGTATGAGGACGTGGTTCTTGGGGTTGTAGTGGATGAGACGGAGGGTGTGACCACTCGGGCACACCCGAAGGCGGTTGATCCAGCGCCGAAACGTCCGCCAATCCCCGTCACTGTGTGCTCGCGCCAATAACGCCACGAGTTGACACTGTCTCCGTGGTGGCCTGAACGTGCTGCGGACGTCGGTGGTGTGCTTGTAGGGGAAGAAGAACTGGTCACTGTCATCCCCGCGACAGTGGACAGTCAGGTGGATGCCGGTGTTATCGCGGCACACCGCGCGGTAAACGGTGTCACGTTCTATCTCCGTCGACTTTACCAGGGATGGCGGGAGATGTACCACCGGGACGAGTCCATTGTACAAGCCCCACGGGATAGAGGAACCGTCGATCTCGTTGTACACGTAGCACAGAAAACCCGTGGCGTCGTAGTGGAAGGTGTACGGAAAGATTGTGATGCCATAGGGTAGAACGGCGTCCGCTGACCGGATGTATAACAACCCATCCCATTCGGATTCCTGTAGATTGAACCGATCGTGATGCAGACCATCGTCACAACCGATCACCGCGTTCGTCATGACACCGCCGTTGCTCATCATCCAAAAAAAATCAACCAACTGCACACAAGAGAGGATTGGTGGATGGAAGGCGGTCGGCACACAAGGCGCATCCACGTTCATCCACACCAGACACAAGATCGCGCACTGCAGAGTCTCCAGGGTCTGCACCCCAATGTAATCCCAAGCTAAAACACACGCGGTCGAAACCAATGCGTAGATTGATCGGTTCGAAAGTATTCTGCATGGCAAATCGCGGTGGCGTTCCTGATCTGCCATCAATCCAGCCATGGGCAATGGGGTGTCCGTTGTCATGGGATTCGTCATCAGATTCGTCATCAGACCAGTCATCTAACGCAGACCGTTGAAGGCTCACACCGTAATCTGTAAACTGGATGTCAGGGGTTCCCTGTACCAACCCTAACCTGCAGACCTTGCTTCACCGACTGAGCAAACGGACTTTCATTGTGTGTATCCCAAAAGCACATCGCCAGGGGATAGGTTGGTATGGGTTGGTATGGCACGGCTTGGGCTACGGGGGCTGTTGACATTCTTAGGTTATTTCGATTTGGAAGCCAACTAGCAATGTGACGCAGCACATCATCGCCAGCATCTGTGATACGCCTTTGGTCTTTATTTATTTATGCCCTGCGGACCTGATCCTTATCCATATGTGTGTGTCTGTACGTGGGCCGTAGCTTGACTACATCTCAGGAAGGCCAACCCACTCTGTTTTTTGATTGATCCTTTGTAATTTGAGCCACATATGAGCCACACATGAATCCTATGACATTGCACACAACATCCGCCAGATTTTCCAAGGGAAAGCGAGGGGCCCAATAAGCCATTTCTTTGGTACACAGGCCCATGACCACCTCATAGACTTCCCATGTACACCCCAATGCAAAGAACACAGTGAAACAATCAGGAAACAGTAAGCCACACACAAAGTGCAGAAGAAAGTGGCCTAGTCTCCAATACGTCAAATCGATGACATGCCGTGATAGACATGTTGCAAGAACTCCGTTCCGCTGGTGTATTTTGTTGAATACGTAGAGTGCACACGGAAATACACCAAGAACAAAACACAGTACAATCCAGACCACCATGTTGTTGGAATTATTCATGGTTCTCTACAGACAGCATACGCATGCATTAAACGTCAAACATGAAATCAAGAATGACAAATGACAACACAGCATCTCAATACAAGCCTGAAGCCTTCGTGCCACATTGAACAACATTGGTGGGAGCATTCACCAACACCATCTGACTGTCAACCGGAGGAAACACCCACAGGTGACCACAGCTTTGCCCCTTCATCTTTTGTATCATAGCGCTTGCCACGAAAATGCGCACACTCAAAGTCATATAGGTACCTCAAATATAGCGACGAGAGTTGCTGTGGTGATGATTTCGGGTGAACATGGTAATGCCAATTGTTGGCTGCCACAGTCGACCAACCACCCAACTGTGTCACCGTGTTATATACATACCAAAACTCCAGTCTCTCGCCATGCACAGTACTACACAGGACCGGTCGCTTATCAAAGGTGTCAACCCACCATGCTACATAAACAGATTCAAATTCCTTCTCGGAAAAGCAACGGGCCAACTGAATATTCCATGTATTATCCTTACATGTCCAGGATGCAGCAGGCGGGTATGCAACATCCGATTCAAATGTCACCCATTGACAACAGTCATCACACCTTAGCCACCTGACCACTGATCCTGGCGGTGTGCCCACGTGTTCGACTTTCCGTAAACCAGGGCGAGCGAGCACTGGGATACCCCAGAGGGACACCCGATCCTTTTTTGCCACGGAGCGCGTAACCCTTGGCACCACCGCATCATCATCATCATCGGCCACCTTTGCTTCAGGCACGACAGCCGAAGAGTCGTCCACCTTGCCATCATTGCCATCATTGCGCATTGGCTCCACCTGACAGCAGACATGATCATATCATCACCACCACCATTCACCCTCGTGTACACACACCTTAGGCACATACCTTTGATTCCGTTAATTGGCTGCTTACAATTCACACAGTGCGTCCGTGTGAAAATGTTCTTGTAACTGCACATCTCGCAGGGCACAAACTCGTTTACGATGCCGGAGCGCGGTAACGCGTCCACCGGAACAGAGTCTGGTAGCTCGAAGGATGGATGCAAGCCCCTCCATTGAACCGTTGTCCCGATAATGTTGATCATCTCCTGTAACACAACGAAGACATAACTACCCACACCACCAACAACCGTGACGGCGACAGTGCATTGTCAGAAACCTGCATTGTCAAAAAGTCTTCCACCATCACACCGGACTCGTGAAGAGCAGTAAAGAGTATATAAACAGGAATAATTAGATTGCCCATACTGATCTCCTCCAACTGACGACGCAGATCGAATACGCGCCATTCACACAGCTGCGATACCCGAAGGGTGATAGCCTGCATGCTCGACTAATCGAAATGAAATGTATGTAAGTAAAAGTAAAACTAGGTGAATTAATTGAAAAAGGATGGGTTCAACTCTTGATGAAGATACCCTGCGTCGACATGCTGCCTACTTGGAGGGGATTTTCACATACGATGAACTAGCCAATCTTCCCCGTGTAGATAACGAATCCCTGTGGTACAGTGTTGAGGCATGGTTCCGGAAGTACGTACAGGAGCGACGCTGGATACGCGAATACAGCTGTATGTATCGTGGTGAACGTTCATTAGCGTACGAGGCAACTGTTGATGAATTCACCGAGCGTATCACATACCCATTCTTCACTACACCGAACTGCCGTGTTGCAACATACTATGCCATGGACGGACCGGTCTACAAACTGTGTATACGGCCCGGTACCCGTTACTGGTTTTTCTCAAAGCTTCGTGTAGTTGAACGTACAAACCGCCTGTGCCATATTTTCAAATGTGCCATTGCTGGTATGTCTGGCAGTGAGATGCTTGACGAATGCATGGCTGAATCTACTACACCCTATTACCAGGCCTGGAAGGAGCAGCAACTGGCAAAGGACTGGCGAACTGGCTGGCCTGATGATTTGCTTGTAGCCCTACTATACCTACTACACAGGACTGCACCTATGCTCGTACCACCTGTCATTGTTATGCGTGGGGCATTCAAAGATGAGTTACCGTTAGCAGACGATGATGTTCAGCTTGTTAGGCATTCAAGGGTTCAGGCAGCAGAGGTCATCATATTGGGCCCAGGACACATAACTGATGTGCAGAAAGCGATGACATGTCCACGTGACACCAGCAAGCAATTTGACACACAGATGCAGCAAAAAGATGATACACGACCAACAGGGTCAATGGACGAAGACGCCGAGGAGGAAGACGCCGAGGAGGAAGACGCCGAGGAGGAACTGTCTGTGCAGCACGACCAGGTGATACAGGAACTACAGCAGAAAGTGCAGCAACTAAGCCGAGAGGCAATGAAGCAACGTAAAATCATTAGTAAAATACGACGTGATTTGATGGTGTCTCATCATCGTCGTGGTCCCCCAAGTGCTAATGTGTGATCATTCTTCCAGGATTAGCCCGGCCTATCTATACCCCATTTCGTCATCCACAATGTTTATTGCTTTCTCTACGAGTTCTGCAATCGCCATGTGACTGTTTTGGTCTAGGAGTGTTACCAGTACTGGCCAGTACTGAACTTTCAGTGCATTTACCCACTGAAACTTCGTAAAATTTTCAGGTGGTTCAATTCCGCACTCTTGTATGCGCGTGAACAGTGCACGAGTGAGCTCGATTTGGGCACACATCCTTGGATTTGCCATGAAATTTGCTTGCCGGATCTGTTTGGAAAAATTTTTGTCTGACATTTTGTTTTTTCTTCACGTCAATAAAATAATTCGATCGTCTTTCCGTCGTTCTTGCTACTCGCTGTATATGTTCAGATTTCCGATTTCAGGAGTTTCATCAAAATATTTGGTGCACATTTCATAAAAAGCCGGTTTGTCCAACATATGGCCACATCACGGTTGCTCATTGTTGTACTGATCCTTGGTGCCGCCTTGTGGTGGTTGTATAGGCGAGGTTATCTACAACCACCACAACCCCAACAACAGTCACAGCCGAGTGCCACCACCCGCCCGGTGCCAGTGCCCAGTGTGGTGGGTGCCAGTGCCACCACCCGCCCGGTGCCAGTGCCCAGTGTGGTGGGTGCCAGTGCCACCACCCGCCCGGTGCCAGTGCCCAGTCAGAGTGCCACTGCCAGTAGCCCCGCCCAGACCAACCCCATTACACATACCAACTGTCTGCAAGTGGCGTTGCAGCTTTTGCAGAACAGCGGTCGGGAACCACGGCGTGACGGCAAGTCGTTTCGGACCCTGATAGATCACGCTGGTGGGTGGGCTCAGGTTCCCAGTGGTTGTAGCGTTGCCAGTGGCCGAGGGTCATGGGTCGTACACTGGAACGAACGCAAGGGAATCAATCAGATGGGTGGTTGGACACGCGTGTGCCCCGGTCCGCGGCTTGCAGCAGAAGGGCAATCATGTTGAACAGCCGCCGTTGCAGCACCCGACAACCAACTAACCTGTTACATTACATGCACGGTTCGTATGCGTTCGAAACCTGCAGGAGTTCATCATTTTGTGCACTAATCAAGGACAAAAAGCCGGTTTGTCCAACATATGGCCACATCACGGTTGCTCATTGTTGTACTGAACCTTGGTGCTGCCTTGTGGTGGTTGTATAGGCGAGGTTATCTACAACCACCACAACCCCAACAACAGTCACAGCCGAGTGCCACCACCCGCCCGGTGCCTGTGCCAAGTGCCACTGCCAGTAGCCCTGCCCAGACCAACCCCATTACACATGGTCCTGTACACTGGCAGCAATTCAAGGCACAGGATCATCCTGGTGATGATCTGTTCCACGTGGGTGACAATTTTGCATTCAACGTTCCATATCTGAAGCAGAAATGCCTTGACACACCAGGCTGTACGGCATTTAATACAGCCCATCTGCCGCCAGGTGTCCAGTGAGGACAATGCCAGACACAGAAAGGTGCCTCCTTGTTGTTTCTTTGCCTTGCTTGTTGTTTGTGCATGCAAGTGATGACAGGGTATTTGGACCGACATTTGGAGCCACGGTTTGCTTGTGTTCGTTCCAGTGTACGACCCCCTCGGCAACGCTACAAGCGCGAGGACAAACAGTGACGAACCGAACAGAACGAACCGAACAGTGACGTAAGTGAGCGGTAGAGAAATCCTGCCCAGATTGCCTCAGTTTCTTGTATAAAGATGATTGTCGGCTGATGTAGGCCCCAGTTTCGGCGCGCCACCTTTTCAGCCATCCATGTGTACGCACATCATACAGGTTAGGTTATATAGCTGAAACCTGAGCCGACCTCTCAAATCTAGCTATGACAGGGGATCACACGAGTTGGACACGGGAAACGCTGTCAGTTCGGAAAGGGTTCAATCTGGGAAATTTTGGTACTGGGCACGGGAAACGCTGTCAGTTCGAAAAGGGTTCAATCTGGGAAATTTTGGTACTGGGCACGGGAAACGCTGTCAGTTCGGAAAGGGTTCAATCTGGGAAATTTTGGTACTGGGCACGGGAAACGCTGTCAGTTCGGAAAGGGTTCAATCTGGGAAATTTTGGTACTGGGCACGGGAAACGCTGTCAGTTCGGAAAGGGTTCAATCTGGGAAATTTTGGTACTGGGCACGGGAAACGCTGTCAGTTCGGAAAGGGTTCAATCTGGGAAATTTTGGTACTGGGCACGGGAAACGCTGTCAGTTCGGAAAGGGTTCAATCTGGGAAATTTTGGTACTGGGCACGGGAAACGCTGTCAGTTCGGGAGAGATGTATCGATTTAGATACCAGTGCCCAGTACCAGTTCTTTAAATCATTCTCACCAAAATTGCCTCCTGTCACTGTACATATGTGTGGGTTCAGGCACACAAGATGGCACATGGCAGGACTGAATCGCGAATAGGCGAATGCATTAGGTTAGGGTTAGGGTTAGGGTTAGGGTTAGGGTTAGGGTTAGGGTTAGGGTTAAGTCAATTAGGGCAGGGGATAGACAAAATGTGGTATTCCCCCCCCCCCCTCATCACGTGCACTTGTGTATTTCTAGTTTCACCGTAGGTGAAACCACCAGTACTTCGTGATCACACGCAGCAAAATAAATCAATTCAGGTATGGCCATGAATCCGAATGTCACATCTGGTATTTGGAGTGTGTGTACAATCAATCCCAAACATGCTGCAACAATATCACCGGGCCATTTGCATTTTGACTTTATGTGTGGCTCGTGTGATTTGGCATCAGTCCATCGAGCCATCACTGCATCTGCCAACACCATGCGCCGCCTTGTTGCAATTGGACCATGTTCACCGGTCACCTCAAACCTGAATTTGTGCATCGGAACATGGTTTTTGAGACTGCTGTGGTCACCCGCAACAAATCGATACAAAAACCGCTCCAGCAGGTAAACCAGGCGCATCGCGAATAGCGTATCTGGTGTGCACGGAAACTGTACACAGTGGTATCGATTGGGATGTACAATACCCAACTCAAAAAATTGCATATTGGCCCCCTTACAGTATTTCCCATGGGTAACGTCTGCAACCATTCCCAGGAACAACGGAAATGAGAACAGTGCTTTATCGCCTCTTTTGTGTCGATCGATGTCCATGATCTCACATCTGTACAAGCCATTCCGGTACTCCCCCATTTCTTCTTGCGGCACCGTGAAGCCATCATAATACTCAACCCAGTCTGATAACCCCCTTCTCAACTCCGACAAGGCATGACAACGGGTTGAATGATGCACGAGGGGCGACCAGATGTCCAGATCTTGGGCTGCCGCGTATAGGACATTATTGTACAGTATTTCACCCCCTCTGAGAAATGCCGCCAAGTCCGTGCGACGCATCATGTGGGTTTCCATCCCTGAGTGAGTGAGTGAGTGAGTGTGTATAAACGAACTTATACGTTCAGCATACACCCTCTAAGCCCCACCCTCCTGTGTGTGTGTGGTTGTTGTTGTTGTCACTACGGCGATGAGTGTTGCCAAATGATAACACCAAGACATCGATACTTTTTTATCACCTGTGTAACCACCAAGCGAATAACAAAACTGCTTTCTTCGTGTCTACACAACAAATATCCCGTGCACTGCTTTAAGTAAAAGAACCATTGATCATGTTTCCATCAGATCCCACGGCAGATAGTGCCTTGTTTCATTATTTTTCTGATGGTGAGAATCCCATCCGGCGCGAAAATCGGAGATCAGTATGGCATCTGATCATGAAGCTCCTAAAGTTTATTTTAAGCAGGGGAGGGGAGATGGAAATCACGGCGGCTCACTACACACCGATACCGCGGAGACAGATTAGCCCAATCTTTCACATTTATGTCGATCATAACACAACATCATGTGAAGAAAATTTAGAAACCCACGTTACGGATGGCAGTGGATGGCATGCACATATAGCACATATATGGCCTTGTGATGATGAATACGGTGATAATGGTGATATGAGAATGTACACATACAGTGTGTTGTGGCAAGTGCTGGAAGCTTTCAACAAAAATACGAACCCAAGTGATATTGGTGTCGAATGGGTGTCGATCGAGGTTGACACGCACAACAATGACACAAGCAAACTAATAGAACTGCTAGACCATGAGTGGCGAATTGTGGAGGTGAGAATCACCGAACGCAGAACCAACCGCAAAATACTGCAGTTTGTGTGGCGCGGTTTGGACCAGTACAACGGCTACCACCAACGGCTCCCAATTAATGTGTAGCTTCACGATTTCTCTGGGGTTTTTCGTCCAGCATCGTCATCATCATTCATCATGCACATGTGTCATGTGTCATGCTGGCGCCCTGGCAACCAACCCAAAACCTCACTTTCGGAACCCCAGGTTACGCGGTGGAATAAATAAAAAGATTAGGAATATGGTCGTCACAGAAGATGAATACAGCTATGTACGATTGTGGTACGCGACCACAATAAACATGAATCTTGACAATCTTCTTAAGGATCTGCAGAGAGTGATATTCAACGCAAAGAAGATGGGTCTACATGCATGTGTACGGTTGGTCTCACCACAAGATGAAGAGGAAGATGAAGAAGAAGATGCGGAATCCAATATCCCAAAAGGGGATATACTGGTGATCGGGAGTGAGGAGAATGCGGATGCATTGCCTGCTGTCTGCAGCGTGGGTTATTATGCAGTTGACATCATACCAATCAATCACCTTGACCGCGATCTTATTGCTAAATATGTACCGCCTGTACATGGCGCACGTGTCCTAACCCTGTTGTTGTACCACGTATCTCCTGATGGCGCACTCTGCAGTCCAGGGAAGGATTGGGAGCCTATGCAATATATGCAATACAATATACAATATACAGGGCACGTGCTGCGTGACGGCAAGGTCACATCCCTATCCACATTGTTGTTTGATACCATGCCGTCCACTCCGTGTGACCACTACAGGATAACTGTCGACGTGGTGAATGGGATTCGGTACAAAATCAAGGTTAATGAAACATCTTACATATCCCATCATTCCATATCGGTGTCCGTATCAAATACACATACCACGGAATTCTATTGTTCTATAGATTGGGATTGGCATCGTGGGAAACCTTGGGAACCCTACCGTGTCCACGGTCCACGGTCTTGCTTGGATCTGCAAGTTGGTATGCAACATGTATTTGAAATCGGTCAAACGAATGACAATGATGATGATGAGAGTCTGATATCCAAGAAATACACATATACAAGAGATACCCTGCGAGATATGTATGTATTCCTGAGATGTGCAACCAATATCACAATGGAAGAATGTAGAAGAATGCTATACTATTTGCTTACGACGGAGGAGATTGTCAGCCCCGTTGTAACTGATCTACATTATGGCACAATGACCGATGAAATTGTGAATATTCCATTATTATTTCCTGTTGTCGAGGCAGAGATTATTAGTCCTCACGACGAACCGGTAACAACATGCAGAATAAAAATTGCGATTGATCCTGCATCTGAACACTACATCTGCACAGATGTGGTCATCCAGCTTTTTCAGTCCGAGGATGGTAGTATTTCTTGCTTGAATCTGGCGGGAGAAGAGGTCCTCTCCGTGCCACCCAACACGAACGCCCAAACGTTCCGCCACGAGCTGGCAAAGATAAACCCGCTGGTTTACGCATCACCATACGTAAACTTGCACCTTATCAACGAGCGTGGCGAGTGGCTCACCCAAATTTGAATGCACTTTCGCTTCTGCAAATTTAGGACGGAGAAGAATTTCTGAACTCAGAAAAGCGAGTCTGAAATCGACCCTGTGAGAACTCCGAGCAGCCTAGATGCTACGGCGTGCAAGTCTTGATACCTGTCTCCGATGGGTTTGCAACCCAAGAAGCCTCGATTCGAAGCCTATCGTTTTCCTGCGCCTACATGTCCTGAGTATGCTGAAGCTGTAGCCTACAGCCTACAGGTCCAGAGCCTACAGCGAGTAACATGACGACAGCTGAGCTAATGAAAGCTGTCGGCTGTAATCGAACACCAATGCCGCACAGACTCATGAGTCGGGGACCACATCGTCTTCTAATCCTTCTCAATCCGTGCCATGGCGTGTGGTCGGCTTATATTATCCAAAACCGAAGCTGCACACGAGATCGCAATCCCATTGCATCATGAGGGTGCAAAAACAGTTGATCTCGTTTTGTGCCCGTGAACCATGTGAACCCTGGACCCTAACCTAGCCCAGTAACAAGCAGTACACAAAAAAGCATGCCAGTCAGCAGTACACAAAAAAGCATGCCAGTCAGCAGTACACAAAAAAGCATGCCACTCAGCAGTACACAGAAAAGCACGCTGGTTGGGTCAACTGGCCTCACCTGGATGATGGCAAATGATAGTAGTAGGATACCTGCCCTTCACCTGACCTGTCTCCATCACTGCTGGTTGAGGCTGGTTGGGTTGAACTCTGTGCCCCGGTGACCGAGGCAATGACAGCAGCAGCAGCTGTATCTACATCACCAACCGAGCCATTGCCAATTACTTACACAAACAAGCATGCCAGTCAGTGGTTGGGTCAACTCGCCTCAGCAGTACACAAAAAAGCATACCAGTCAGTGGTTGGGTCAACTGGCCTCACTTGGCACTCATCCAGGGTTAGGGTTAGGGCAGGGTCAGTTAGGCCCTGATGGCAAATGACCTGACCTGCCCTTCACCTGACCTGTCTCCATCACTGCTGGTTGGGGCCGAACCCCGGTGACCAAGGCAATGACAGCACCAACCGAGCCATTGCCTCACTGCCAGTTTGAACCCTGGTCACTGAACGAGCTCGGCATGCAACTCTTCTAGTAGGCAATCAACAGTGCCCCCAACACACCGCGCAGATGGTTCATGATTCTGACGCAATGATGTGTTGTTGTTCAACCCAATTACTGAAGCAGTACACAGAGGTGTAGATACTTTGTACATCGCATTTCCGAGTGCCGCTGCATAATGTGCACATACCCTTGTCCAGTCCTTACTGTTCGCAAATGGTGCATCAGCACGGAGGATCACTGATGGTTAGGGCCGAACTCTAGGACTAGAACTCTAGAACTCGAAAAAGAGAATTGTATTCATTCATCCTGCCTTGTCCTGGATGTCGGTGCTCTCAGATGTTGGCCATATCTCGGCCATACCCACGACCTGAAACGGGCTAAACTTGTAACACGGACTTTTCGTCCACCTGGTCTGTGGATATCAGTGTGCCCCCCTCCCGCCCGTCGTGGGTATTTCGATTTGCCCAATCTGCTCAGCCTTGTTATTCATTTTGATGTACCTGGTTCTGTTAAATGAAACACTCGATCCGGACTCTCACCAATCAATCAGAGTCGATTACAATGCATTCCTGTGCGAACGGTTGCAGCGGCTCTTCATCATCGTCAATCCATTCCAATTTTTCATACAATCGGTCCTGTCAGACATGCATGCATGCGTGAATGATTCCGGTTGATGGTAACATAAACGGCACCATGCGTGCAGAAATGCCATACCAATTCTGCTTCCGTTCGTAGCCGTTGGATATGCTTTTGAATTGACCTGCATCCAGTGGGGTGATGGATGATGGTGGGGTGGGGTATGGATATGGAATAGATTGCACAGGCAATGTGTAGGGCGATGGTGTGGCCTTCGATTTTGACGACCAACACAACGAGTTCGTGTGTTCCGTCGTTGCATGTGCTCGTCCTAGTGTGTAAGACGGCAAACGGACCTCATTCAGACAGGTTTTGTCAGACATATATATAACAAAAGAAGATTAAACCTGATTAAACCCTAACCAGATGTGCAGAAACGGAGAAAATTTTCCAGATTGATTGGTTTTCAAACTGACCGCGTTTCCCGTATCCGGATATGCTTTTGAATTGACCTGGATCGGTGGGGTGATGGATGATGGTGGGATTGATACCTGTGTGCTGGTAATTTATCTGGTCTCCAGCCAGCAGGGATTAGACTGAACCACTTCACATCCAGCATGCACACAACTTGCGTGCCATGGATGCCCAAAGTCCAAGGAAAAGCCCTAAACAGCGCAGCCCACAGTACACGGTCCATGATGGAATTCTGTCGGGTTGCATGGCGGATTGCATGGTTCATTTGCGCCTGTGTAGCCTCCATATCAATTGCCATTCTTCCAATCTCCTCATCACGTACAAGTACCTTTTGGTTGGCCTGCAATTCCGTCTCCTCTTCGTGCAGGGCCTGTGAAATACATACAATTACATACACATATGAGAAGATACGGAAGTGAAGAAAGTGTACTGTACTGGCGACCACACACCAGTTCCTCCAGTACCTCCATAAGCGAATTGACCATCAATTCCTTTCTCTCAAGCCTGGTCTGTGAACGTAGAGGCAAAGACAAAACACGGGCATGCTGGGACTGCTCGGGAAAATGAAACGGAGACATACCTGCAGCTCTTCTGCGCCCTGTATGGGATAAAACAGAAGGAACAGCGTAGGAATGAACGTAGGAATGAACACAATACAATACATGAAAACGTACGTTCAGTCCTCGCGTACCTTCTTCGCTATTTCAATCTCTGCCTGCAGTGACTGCGCTTTCTGATGCCAAAAGGTCACCTTGGAGTTGGACTGTTGTAACTCAATCTTCTGCTTCTCAATGGTTGCCTGTGTCAGGTCGTCACGTATATGTACACGGGAATTTCAACGGGTCACACACACATGCGTACATACCAGTAGCATCACCCGCTCCTCTTTGTACTTCTGCACCTCTGTTGTGTGTAGTTGAGCTTCGGAATGCATGGATGTCTGCATGCAGCAATGTGATGCAATCAATCAATGCTGTGCCATCTGACGCATCAGCAATGCATGCAACACACACACCAAGTACTTATTCTGTTCTGCTTCGAATGTTCTTTTCATCTCCTCACTCAACCTCTGTACATGCAGAACAGAAAAAGGCAGTGCATTCAAAGACATAAAAAGTACCAATTGCACCCAGACACACACACACATACTGCTATTTTCTGGGTGTTTGTCTCGTTACTACATCGCCCTCCGTCAAATCGCTTCATTCTGCTTGTTCAGCTATAGATATGGGGGTAGGGGTAGGAGGGCATTGTTCGGTTTCATCCATATATCCATGCAACGGCGGGATGGTGTCAGTTCCAAAGTACGCTAATGTGCCACACACAATGTGATGCTCCTCATTACAGCGTTCTGCAGCATAACACGCAAATTTCAGGCAAACCACACTAAGTGTGCTGGTACACCCATTGCTGAAGACAACTGCACTGTTGGAATCCATATATGATGCAACAAATGCAAGGATGCCAGTGACGGCCATCAGAATGTGTGCTATTACATCAAATGTATCTGCAACAACTTTCCATTTTCGGCGTGCAGACAGTGCATTTTCAAGATCACCAGCTACTGTCGGGTTCAACACGTCATCAACAAGAACAGACTGTAATGTGCGATGGCGTTGTCGTGCCAACGCAATACGTTTGGCAATCTGCATACTTTTCCCTATACATTGTACAGGATGTGAGATGCACAATGAAATGATGACCTATGATACCTATATATTACAAGCAAATAACGACAGCAAAAACAAAGAAAACGGAGAGACTCGACAGGCACCCTGCCCCCCCCCTCCCATCCACTGTGTGCCTCCCATTGTGCAAATCAAATGACAAACATTCCGGCCACACATCCTTTTGGGATGGGGAACATATCTATCCAAACACGTGGCGGTTGAGTTTTGCGCGTTTGATGCGTATGGAGCATCCAACCCCCCACCACCCCCGCAGACCGCTGGTGGGGGACCAGTCTGGACCTACATACACGATCCAGCCATCCAGGACAGTTTCAATACAACGTACATCCTAAACCGTGTCTGATCTTGGCAACCATTACCGAGGAAATCTTTGTCACCCTTCTGTCTTTCCTCACAGGGTTGGCATTTGTGCAACCAAAGGCAGGCAAATTTCGCAGTTGTCAAGGTGTCTTTGGTGTCGTTGGCTTATCATACAACTGAAACAAGATCCCCCATTGTGGGTGGTGACTCGTTGTAGATGAAAGCCATCCGTTTCTCGTCCTTGGACGGTACCAGTGTGCGCCAGTGGTTGGCACGTACGTCAAACCAGGTCACATTTAACCGCAGGATTGGCTTGTCCTCACGCCAACGGCGATCGATATCCCCCTGCAGGGTACAAAGCACTTCCTGCTCAGTCACACCCACACGTCGCCTTAGTAGCGGGCACCAGTACTGCAGCAGCTCCCAGAGGGTTGAGGCGTTGGCAGGCACGTTTCGCGGGCCGTCGGCAACCATGTCCAGTTGCCCCTCCAAAGGACTCAGTACCTCATTCTCTGTGGGCAACCATACCACGAGCGGGGGCGTGGCAGGACCCATGCGCACCACGGTGTGCAGCCCCTGCTGCCTGTCCGTCCACACCATCATCTCCCATCCGGTGTTGGTGGTGATGATTTTGTTGTTGTTCATCTCTTGTTTTCCGTCTCTCATTTGTCGCAGATCCAACAATTTCTGCATTGCTTCTGATTCAATGAAGCTGGAAAGCGAGATTGGTTCGAGGTCTACACCTCTGACCAGTGCGTAATTATTGTCATCAGCATGCATAGAAGCAAATCTCGAAAAGGAGATCGGTTCATGATGACCTCTCATCATCGGATAATAACGATAGTAACCCAATGCCCATCGTTGGTAAACCCCTCCGTTGTACACAATCTGGACCATGTGCTCGTAGTCGTCCACTTTGGGGATGTACCAGCGCGCCGGAACCAGATACATATCCATAGTGTCTCCCACGCGCCCGAAGCACAACTTCTTCACGGGAGTGCGGGAGTGCGACCAACCATTCCCTGCAACTCGCAGCCGACCGCAACCCAAACGAGTTTCGTTCCCTAGGTTTTCGAGTTGCTGAAAGCGCAAGGACGACAGCACGTCAGTCCACAGCTTTGCTGGTGCGTGTTGTAGCGCGGGCACAAAGTCCACGCACGGTCCAAAGTCCGCGTACACCACAGTGAGGTTACGGAGCATATGGCACACAGCCGTCCGAAGAGATTCCACATCCTGGGGCGGCTCCGACCCTGGCCAGCACCACTCCTCAACCCGAAGTGCGCCCTCTTGACGGGCTGCCGACACAAGAAATCGTGCCTTCACAAACGCCTCTTGCAGCCCAGCTAAAGAGAACGTCCTGGTGGTGGTCACCACGTCTTGCTTCAGCTGCTTGGCAATAGCAACAACCTTCTCTACAGTTGGATGGCTGTTGTACCACTGCACAGCACGCCCACGTCCGGATAGCTGCAAATCTTTCACTTGAAAGCATCGCTGCCGGATGAGAGAATGGATGTAGTCCTCCGCTGTTCCGGGATTCAGCTCTGATAGCCGTGACAGAAAGATGCTCATTGCTGCGACACAACCACCACCCCTCCCCCTCGGCACTACCAGCACGCGCCTGAATTCATCCAGACAGTCAGCAAAGGCGGGTGCCGCCGCTGCTTGCTCAACGACGCTGGCGATGGTGTTGTCAGCCTCAGCCCTTTTCGTAACCGGCCCACCAAACAATATTTCTTTCACACTGCACCAAGTTTTGTGTTCTGTTCTCAGCTCGCCGTTCGCCATTTGGGCAAGTGCAGGTGTAATTCGGTAATTGATCATCAACCTTTCCATGACCATCCGGAATTGTTTGATCATTCGGCGGTCGCCGCTGTTCATGGTCGTGGCAGTCTGCATGCGCTGGATGTCATTACGGTCAACCAACATTTGCATAGCAGCCCGAATCGCATCCTCGTTCGACAATGACTGCTTGCAAACCGTGTCCACAATTTCCCATACAAAGCGATTCTTAGATCGATCCTTGCGCTGGCGATTCTCCTCCTCGATCTGCAGCTTGCGTTGGCGATCTTCGTTCTCAATCTGCAGCTTGCGTCGGCGATCTTCCCGTTCCTCCTCCAATTTGGCTCGCTTCGCCTGTAGATCCTCTTCATCTTCCTCTTGCCTCTTTCGTCGTCTTTCAAGCCGCAGCGCCTCTTCTTCTTGCTCAATCTGCCGCTTGCGTTGCCGATCTTCCTCCTCAATCTGCAGCTTGTGTTGCCGATCCTCTTCATCCTCCTTTTGCCTCTTTCGTCGTTTTTCGATCCGCAGCGCTTCTTGTTCCTCTTGCCAATTCCTTTCTTGATTCCGGATTTCCTGCTTCACCTGCTGCTGCTGCTGTAGACTCTGCAGGTAGCCTCTTTGCTGCATCCTCAGCTCTTTCAGGGCAACAACCTGCCCATCCCAGTCCACCATTACCTGTACGGAGAACAAGAGCCATATATACATACATGCATGGATGTCTTCATACCTGGCTTACCTTAGTAACGTTTAATCTGGGAAACGACGTCCTTGGCGGGGAGGGTGTGTGCCTTCGAAATGACATGGTAGATGAGCACCAAGATACCTCACTGGCTGCTAATGTCTCATTCACCAAGGTTCCTTGGGTGGTTTGCTGCTCTGTGTGCTGGGCCTTACGTGAGGCTCTGAATGAGGGAGCTTGAGCCCGGATGCCCGCCGCAGCCGCAGGCATGGATGTGGTTGCCAACATGGTCTTCGTCACGTCGAAGGTCTGTTTCTCAGCATTGTAAAAGAACTGCTCAACGACGCGCCGAGTGGTGGTGGCCACAAACTCGTGCTCCTCACCCCCGTCAGGTATGTCGTAGAGGTCTGTGACAGCTGCAAGAATGCCATTCGTGGCAATGGTCTTCGCTTTGGGGTTGTCATAGTCCAAAGGGTAGTTTTTGATCTGACCTTCAACAAACTGCTCCACTTCCTTTTTCTCGTACCTTCTCTTGTCTGCAAAGCAGAATGGCATACTCCCAGGGTTCCGCCATGGAACCACCATGGAACCACCAAGTTTCACCAAGGAACCACCATGGAACCACCGAACGACCAGGGAACCAGGGAACCACCATGGAACCACCATGGAACCACCAAGTTTCACCAAGGAACCACCATGGAACCACCGAACGACCAGGGAACCAGGGAACCACCATGGAACCACCATGGAACCACCAAGTTTCACCAAGGAACCACCATGGAACCACCAGGTTTCACCAAGGAACCACCATGGAACCACCATGGAACCACCATGGAACCACCATGTAACCACCATGGAACCACTGTGGAACATGTGGAGCATCACAACATCACCACATCACAACATTTTATACCTGATCTGTACTTATGTTTTTTGACAAGATTCTTCACATCATTGGTCGTCTTACAAAAAATAGCTGCCCAAGAATTGTAAAATGTCTCACGTGCAGTTTGATCAGTAGAGAGATGTTCCTCAGCCCTCAGGAACTCTGACAGTCTGGGATGCAGGAATTTCGGTGGCATAGTACTCAATAAACCTGAGAGGACAAAGTGGGAAACGTTATGCATGGGAAACGCTGTGGTATCTCCGGAGAACCCCATGAGCCCTCAAATCCCAAGCTAAGCTCCCTGGTCAGGACCACACTGCACAATCTGGTTGGGAGGTTCCCAAATTTCGAAAATCGAAAAAGGTATAAATTACAAACACATTTCGATTTGATTGATGGATCAGAGTGCCAATAATCGATCCAATCAGGAACATTGGATGACATGGACGCCAGCAGATTACAAAGCCTGGGTAAATGACATGGACGCAACCCAGCAGAACTACCTGGCTGAAAATTGGAATCAACTGCAGCAACCACGGCTATCTTTTCCGGTGGAATATGACCCTACCCTATCCCGCAGATACCACGTCCTACAACATCCAGTTAGGCCCATTGTAAAAAAACTATTGCGACGCCGCGACCCTAAGGCTTGGTATTTTTTTGGTCGTCCGATGAGCGGGGTAATTAGACTACACAATACCCAGGACGGTCACTCAGATCTGAATCCCAAATTCACACCGGTGCATGGAACTGCAGATCATCCGTGGGTGCTGAGTTCTGGTGATGAGAATGACAACCCCAGGTAAGCGAGCATAGCATACTCCCATCGTGTAACCACCATGGAACCACTGTGGGACGGGCAACGGTGTGAGCAGCTTGTTCCTAATTCCAAAAAAAGTACAGCTCGACCGCCACACTGCAAGGCTACCGGCGATACATTCTTTGCCACCTCCGCTCTGGTATCCGTGTTCGGTGGGACTGTCAGGATGTAAAGGGGGGGGGGTTCCCAAAAAATACAGCGCGACCACACATTGGAAAAAATCCAAAAAGGTAACTAAAGGAATTGACATCTGCACACGTCGATACCACAAACAACGAAAGAAATGGCTCGTCGCGCTTTCTTAGGCCTTCCCGGGTGTGCATACCCTGCGGGGACACACACACAGAGCGACCCCCGACCGGCGATCCCCAGTACATTGCTGACCCGTTCTTTTTGAACGAGTATACAGAATAAAATACCAAGTCCAGCAACATGCCCCCCAATACACGCACACTGTTTGCGATGATGCTGATGACTACTCTTGTGGTTGTTGTCTGGATCGGTTCCATTGTGAAGAGGACCAGAAAAAACAAACGGTGTATGAACTCACTACGCAAGGTCACGGGCAGGGTGAGCAAATTGGATGAAACAGGTTGTACGTATCGCACATTTCGTAGACAGGGCACAAAGCGGGTATGCCCCATGGAAATCACCTATACTGTGGACGGCAGAGAAATGAAATACTCCGGTGTCGATATTATGCACAACGGGGTTTCACGGGGGTCGACCGTTGTAATGCACTATAACCCCGAGGATGCCTCCGGTGCGCTACCAGAATGGTATTCTAAAACCTCCTTATGCTGACACTGCAGTGGGTAGCCTTCATCACAAGTTGTAACCCCAACCCGCCACCAAGTTGTATATGCAGCACTGGAACGAATGGAGTGATGCCTATCACCTTAGGCCCTTATATCCTTAACCCATCCGTGCCAAACCAGAGAACCCGAAAAGGCCAATTCCTTTCTTGATTCCGGATTTCCTGCTTCACCTGCTGCTGCTGCTGTAGACTCTGCAGGTAGCCTCTTTGCTGCATCCTCAGCTCTTTCAGGGCAACAACCTGCCCATCCCAGTCCACCATTACCTGTACGGAGAACAAGAGCCATATATACATACATGCATGGATGTCTTCATACCTGGCTTACCTTAGTAACGTTTAATCTGGGAAACGACGTCCTTGGCGGGGAGGGTGTGTGCCTTCGAAATGACATGGTAGATGAGCACCAAGATACCTCACTGGCTGCTAATGTCTCATTCACCAAGGTTCCTTGGGTGGTTTGCTGCTCTGTGTGCTGGGCCTTACGTGAGGCTCTGAATGAGGGAGCTTGAGCCCGGATGCCCGCCGCAGCCGCAGGCATGGATGTGGTTGCCAACATGGTCTTCGTCACGTCGAAGGTCTGTTTCTCAGCATTGTAAAAGAACTGCTCAACGACGCGCCGAGTGGTGGTGGCCACAAACTCGTGCTCCTCACCCCCGTCAGGTATGTCGTAGAGGTCTGTGACAGCTGCAAGAATGCCATTCGTGGCAATGGTCTTCGCTTTGGGGTTGTCATAGTCCAAAGGGTAGTTTTTGATCTGACCTTCAACAAACTGCTCCACTTCCTTTTTCTCGTACCTTCTCTTGTCTGCAAAGCAGAATGGCATACTCCCAGGGTTCCGCCATGGAACCACCATGGAACCACCAAGTTTCACCAAGGAACCACCATGGAACCACCGAACGACCAGGGAACCAGGGAACCACCATGGAACCACCATGGAACCACCAAGTTTCACCAAGGAACCACCATGGAACCACCGAACGACCAGGGAACCAGGGAACCACCATGGAACCACCATGGAACCACCAAGTTTCACCAAGGAACCACCATGGAACCACCAGGTTTCACCAAGGAACCACCATGGAACCACCATGGAACCACCATGGAACCACCATGGAACCACCATGGAACCACTGTGGAACATGTGGAGCATCACAACATCACCACATCACAACATTTTATACCTGATCTGTACTTATGTTTTTTGACAAGATTCTTCACATCATTGGTCGTCTTACAAAAAATAGCTGCCCAAGAATTGTAAAATGTCTCACGTGCAGTTTGATCAGTAGAGAGATGTTCCTCAGCCCTCAGGAACTCTGACAGTCTGGGATGCAGGAATTTCGGTGGCATAGTACTCAATAAACCTGAGAGGACAAAGTGGGAAACGTTATGCATGGGAAACGCTGTGGTATCTCCGGAGAACCCCATGAGCCCTCAAATCCCAAGCTAAGCTCCCTGGTCAGGACCACACTGCACAATCTGGTTGGGAGGTTCCCAAATTTCGAAAATCGAAAAAGGTATAAATTACAAACACATTTCGATTTGATTGATGGATCAGAGTGCCAATAATCGATCCAATCAGGAACATTGGATGACATGGACGCCAGCAGATTACAAAGCCTGGGTAAATGACATGGACGCAACCCAGCAGAACTACCTGGCTGAAAATTGGAATCAACTGCAGCAACCACGGCTATCTTTTCCGGTGGAATATGACCCTACCCTATCCCGCAGATACCACGTCCTACAACATCCAGTTAGGCCCATTGTAAAAAAACTATTGCGACGCCGCGACCCTAAGGCTTGGTATTTTTTTGGTCGTCCGATGAGCGGGGTAATTAGACTACACAATACCCAGGACGGTCACTCAGATCTGAATCCCAAATTCACACCGGTGCATGGAACTGCAGATCATCCGTGGGTGCTGAGTTCTGGTGATGAGAATGACAACCCCAGGTAAGCGAGCATAGCATACTCCCATCGTGTAACCACCATGGAACCACTGTGGGACGGGCAACGGTGTGAGCAGCTTGTTCCTAATTCCAAAAAAAGTACAGCTCGACCGCCACACTGCAAGGCTACCGGCGATACATTCTTTGCCACCTCCGCTCTGGTATCCGTGTTCGGTGGGACTGTCAGGATGTAAAGGGGGGGGGGTTCCCAAAAAATACAGCGCGACCACACATTGGAAAAAATCCAAAAAGGTAACTAAAGGAATTGACATCTGCACACGTCGATACCACAAACAACGAAAGAAATGGCTCGTCGCGCTTTCTTAGGCCTTCCCGGGTGTGCATACCCTGCGGGGACACACACACAGAGCGACCCCCGACCGGCGATCCCCAGTACATTGCTGACCCGTTCTTTTTGAACGAGTATACAGAATAAAATACCAAGTCCAGCAACATGCCCCCCAATACACGCACACTGTTTGCGATGATGCTGATGACTACTCTTGTGGTTGTTGTCTGGATCGGTTCCATTGTGAAGAGGACCAGAAAAAACAAACGGTGTATGAACTCACTACGCAAGGTCACGGGCAGGGTGAGCAAATTGGATGAAACAGGTTGTACGTATCGCACATTTCGTAGACAGGGCACAAAGCGGGTATGCCCCATGGAAATCACCTATACTGTGGACGGCAGAGAAATGAAATACTCCGGTGTCGATATTATGCACAACGGGGTTTCACGGGGGTCGACCGTTGTAATGCACTATAACCCCGAGGATGCCTCCGGTGCGCTACCAGAATGGTATTCTAAAACCTCCTTATGCTGACACTGCAGTGGGTAGCCTTCATCACAAGTTGTAACCCCAACCCGCCACCAAGTTGTATATGCAGCACTGGAACGAATGGAGTGATGCCTATCACCTTAGGCCCTTATATCCTTAACCCATCCGTGCCAAACCAGAGAACCCGAAAAGGTATCCTGCCAGCAAGAAACCATGGTGAACTCCCTGAGCACCTGGTCCTGGAGTTCAGTTCACCCAGTGATGACACATTCAACCTTCCTGCGTCTACTGAGTGTCTGAGTGACACACAGACCTGTCAAAGATGAATGCACCTGAGCCTGAACAAACAAACTCCTTGCAGTGTTCTTTGGCCAGGTAATTTCCGTTTATGCGCGAAAACCGCGGGGAGGGGGTGAAAAAAGCTCAAGAAGCAATCATTGCATCAGGAGTAAGCAAAACAGGCAGACAAAGTCAGAAGCTGAAACTGCAACAGTTGCACGGGATGCACAAAAAAGGTGCATGGGTCAAGGGGTCACAAGGGGTCATGAGGAGGTTAGGGCCTATCACCACCACCACCACTGCTGCATCTCCTTGATCGTCTCCTTGAGCTCCTCGATTGTCTCCTTCTGCTCCTTCTGCTCCTTCTGCAGCTCCTCGTTCCGCTTGCGCAGCTCACTCACCTCTCGCCACAGTTCTATACATACGATACGGCGAGTAGCGAGAAATTAGAAAGCCCCCAGCGTTCAATCACATCATCACACAGTGCCTCGCCGTGGTACATGCCACATGGTCACGTACCTGCCTTCTCCTGCTGCTCGCACGCCAGCAACCGCAAATTGCTTCGCCAATCACCTGCATACGTGTGTGACCGCAAATTGGCAACGGCCTTATTACACTCAGCAGTGGTATGTATGGAGGGACCACGGTACCTGGCTGCTGCTGCTGCTGCTCCTGGAAAGGCACGACCACGGTACCTTGCACTACACTTGTATCTGTATATATTCGCGAAAAGGGACGCTCAGAGTGCAACAGAGAGAAAGCGAAATGATACGAACTTAGTGACCCGCCATCCCATCCATCCCCTCATCCACATCACCTGCCACGACCACAACACGGTCACTGTACGGCTGTTGCTCTCGCATTTGCTGATCTGTTGCAAGTGCTGCATTTTGCTTTCTAAGCTGCGATCTGGATCTGGATCTGGCGGACTTGCTGCGTTCTCTGCCAGGCTCTGTACAGGGGACAGCGACACACATCTCACACACAGACATACGGACAACATATGGCCCTACCCGTATACCATACCAATGTATTCCGCCGTATATCAATGTTGCTGTGCCATGATCGATGGCAAAATTGATTGATATTGCTGCAGATGGGTGGTTCAGATACTGCTGCATTTTGGTAATCATACATGACAGCCAGGAGGCCAGTTGTCCACATTTCTTCTCGCAGACTGAAGATTGCTGGTTGCAGTCGTGCACCGTACAATTGTACCATTCATTCGGCACCTCCACGAACCCCGCATCAGCGAGAGACACCTGGTCCGGTGCTGTGTTGATCGTGTGTCTTTTGGCAAAAATTGCATTTTTCTTAGAAACGAGAAAAACAAAGAAAAACAAAAACAAAAACGCCAGAAATAGGCAGACTCGAGAAGCACAAATCTGGTGGTGTCATCCTAGGATGTCTCGTGTGCGTGATACAATAACAAGGACAAGACATACCATGTATTCTTGTATGCTGCTGCTGCTGCGACACCTCAGTCAACGGTATCCGCAGGCCGCACGTTTTGCATGTCCACATTTTGCTATAGATGTAGTGTGCAGAACGTGCAGAACGCATTTGTCATCCCCCCCCCCCATCTAACCATCCGCGTCATGCCATTCCAACGGACCTCGAACGGACAGCTCACACAACTTCAACACCAGGTTACCACCCCACCGCAACCGCAATAACCTTTCCCCCTACCCAATTGAATATCCTCATTGTTAACAACACAACCCATTCATGCAGAACAAATGTGTGTCCGTACTCCTACGACCAGGGTGAGGGCGCTGAAAAGAACACAATGCAACGGTGTGGTGTTGAAAAACACCGGTTTCCTCTAAGCAGACTTCAGGTGGATGGCCTCGGTGCCACACGAAGCAACTCTTCAGGAAATTGTGCCTCCTCTTCGTTCCTCATCCGCATTCGTTTTGCCCACGCAAGCAGCTCAACTTCGTTCCGCTTTGATGCTGCACGAAGCAGCTCTTCAGGAAATTGTGCCTCCTCTTCGTTCCTCATCCGCATTCGTTTTGCCCACGCAAGCAGCTCAACTTCGTTCCGCTTTGATGCTGCACGAAGCAGCTCTTCAGGAAATTGTGCCTCCTCTTCGTTCCTCATCCGCATTCGTTTTGCCCACGCAAGCAGCTCCGCTGGGTATTCGGGAAATTGCATTTTTGATTGATCTGTAAAGCAAGACGCAGGAGAGGCTTGAGGCTTGGGTGGATGAAACTAGAACAACAACAGATCACGTCCAACAGATACAGTAGGGGTACTACTGTCAGCTATCAGGCATCCATGGGCACATCCCGACTACGACTACGTACCCGCTGTACCAGGCGCTGCCGAAATCAACACAATGGATCAGGAAAACCATGGTCCACACCCACAGACACCATCTGCCACACTACACGTGATGGGGGACTTCATAATACACGCACACTCGAGTTGACGAGAACAATCCTTCAACCCCCCACCTAATACCCAAATAGGGTGAAACACGTAAATAAGGCCTAAAACATGCTTTACATACCTTCGAATGGCACGAACGGTACAAGTTTCGAACACTTCAATTTTTGAGCTGCCCAGGTTGTGTACCAATCCCTTGGGAACCCCCCCCCCCCCCGACCTAATACCCAAAAAACATGTAAATACGGCCTAGCTTGGATGGTCATTTTAGGTGATCACGGTATCAAAAAAATAAGTTTCAGAAACTTCCATTTTTGAGCTGCCCAGGGTGAAATACTGCACTAGGCCATTATTGGTGGAAACAGTCATTTCGCGTCTTTGGCACGGGTTGGGTCACCAAGGTCGCCAAAACCGCCAGCCTACCAAAAATGGCTGAAAAGTGCATAAACTGCATAAGTGCTCGTCCAGAAAGGTTTGGATGGGATCTTGACTTTGATGACACTTGGGATGATGATGATGTGGATGGCATTGCAGAATACCAAAATACATGATGTCTCACGAGTCTGAAAGTGTTGCTGCTACCAAAAAATGTATTTGTCTACTACTCATGTACCCCCAAGGTTCATGGTATGGTGTAAAGCATTAAATTGAGCCCATTTTGGGGTATTCTCAAAAAGCCTTGAAAAGTGGGCCTGGTGAATCCCACCAAGTCGTTGGGGCGCTTTCGCACAGCGCGCGCACAGCGCTGACACAGCGCCAATTATTACCGTGATTATCCGGGTAACAGCCCTGAAAACCAATCACCTGCGGTTAGGGTTAGGGTTAGGGTTAGGGTCAAAAATTCAAACATCTGATGCTTGCCATGGGTCCCAGGGACCGTCCACTGCAGCAGCCATTCAATGACATCTTTCCAATCTTCTCAACTTACCGAACTCGCGGTGGTGGAGAACGGCCAACTTTTCGCACAGCGCGTGCACAGCGCACAGTACGCCCCCGTTGTATCCCTCGCACCAAGCTGACCCCCTGCACCAAGCATGCTCATGTACATGTGTGAGAAGGGAAACAACGCACAGAAAAAAGATGTGTGGGTACACTTGCAGGCGTTTGTCAAACACGGTTAGGGTTAGGGTTAGTTGTCCGATTATGATGACTCACAGACGATGGTCAGGCGCAACAGTATGCCCCAGGGACGATTGTTGAACCATTCAATTGATGTACCATCGATGATTGGTGGTGTGAACAACGTGTGTACATCACACTTCATGCAGAATGCCAGTTGTATGCAACACGATACATGTGTACAGTTGGAGGTAATGTGCATGTGGGAAAGAGCGGAGGCCACCAGGAATGGTGTCCACGCGCAACCCTGCGCATATGATATACCCTGGATAAAATACTTATTGCCCTGGTTTGTAATTGATATAGTTGAAGACTATTTTGCTGGAACTGTATTGCACCTTCGTCGCCAAAAGTCTGGAATTCCCGGAATCATCAACAGAAGAAAAGATAGTCCGAGTCTTAGGTTGCTTCCAGAGGTGGTGTGGCAAAGTGTTGTGGACTTTACAGGTGTTCCACGGATATCAGATTTTGCCTGGCAAATGACACCAGCTGTACGTATCCTGGGAAAAAGGACGAGGGACGAGGGGGCGAGCGAGCAAGCAGTAAGCAGCCCACCTGAATAAGGAGCAATTAAGCTGCAGCCGACGGATGATTGGATTCCACCCAACCTGTAGAATTTGTTGTTGTGTTGTATCGTGAAATGGTTATGTGTTGTTGACACATTTCATATCTCTCTGGTCTCTTTCAGTTCATGCAACTTTTCGGGCATAGCATACAATACGGCGAGTGGCCGGGGTTGAATTAAGGAAAAGGAGGGGCAAAGGGCCACGTAACCACCGCACACTGTCACAGGAAATAATACAACCATGCAACAGGATAACATTTTTTGGGCCTATACCCCGGAGGAGGGCGTTGTGCGACCAGAACTCAGAATAACCAATGATGGCGACAGTATGGTAATACACCGATATAGATAGAGCATTCCGTGAGAAGAACGCAGCAAGTCCACACATGGCACACATCCAGATTGCGGTCCCAGAAAAAGTCATTGTACGGCCCATCCGCCGTCCAGTGAGGACAATGACATGCAAGGTTATCTGCCTGTCTGGGAACTAAAATGTCCCCCCATTTGTATACCACATCAACCGATAAAAGACTCTCATAAAACTCCGTGTTATAATTCGTGGCGCGTCAGATCGCAGTTTTCATTAAGAACATGGCTCGCCAGGTTCTGACAGAAACCATCCACTACCGTCCTGCTTGTCGCATACACTTCGGAAATCAGCCCGTGGCACACCGCTGGCCTCGTTGAACCACGGCCGATTGCCACCATCCGAATGCACAATACATCCTCCTGGAATGGTGTGGTCCGTGACGTGAATCAGTGGCTGCCCTTCGAACCGATTATCGGGCAATATGCTCTGCACAACCCCTTTGCACAAATCGGCATGTATCGGCCAACGGCCAATGGGCTTTGCGTCGGGGTTGCATAGGTTTCCGCGTTGCACAACGAGTTTGGGTTCCTTGTCGTCTGTCGCTGGGTGGCAAACTTTGACAAAGTCATCACGGGACTTACCGGGATGATGATTGTACCACGTCCTATTGACCTTTGGTTGGTCAACGGTGCCGGTGTGGATAATGCAACCGCCAGGAATTGTAGCGTCAGTAACCCTAACCATGGGTTCGTCTGAATATCGGAGCGGAACCGGAACCGCGTTCGCCGCCAGAGCCGCGCAGCTCTTCGGGTTGAGGTGATGGTACTGTTGTTTGCCCCTCTCTCCCAGACTTTTTTCCACCTCACGCTGCTCTTCCGAGCATGTCTTGGTGTCCCAGTTGGCCAGCCACGATTCGTCCGTGCGGCGATTCCTGCACACAGGCTGGTGTGCGGGTGTATTGCTGCCGGTGGGGTGATTGTTCCAGTGTGCCACCCAGCCACCACCCGTCTGCAATGTACATCCTTTGGGTACATTCGGCCAAGACCCTACATGCAGATGGGTTGCTTCAGGAATAATGTTCGGGGGAACGTGCAACATCGCGGTTTGTAGACACCCCTCCTTGGGGACGTTGTCGGTACGGATGGTGATGGGGGTATCACTGCACTGTGCGTCACCGGCGTATGGCTGCTTAATCTTGCCACCGGGTGGGCACACCCGAGAAAACGCGCCATGCCACGGGGTTTTGGTTGATTGGTTCCACATCACCTGCCCGGTGAACTGGTTGATGACACAGCCAGAGGTTATATTGTCGTCGTCTATCTCAACCAGACGCTCTTGATGCTCGTTGTTTGCAATGGGCCTACCGGTCTCGTAGCAGCGTGCCTTTGCCACACGGTGTGTCTTCCACCTTGGCACTGGTATGGCACATTCGGTTCCGGCTCGTGCCATTCGATTTTCACCCACCCCAGACGCACACGGCACCAATTGCCCTCCGTCACCGTGACCCCCGGTGCTCTTTGTTCGGTTCCAGAACACTTTGCCAATGTTGGTGTCCACGACACAGCCCTTTGGCCAGTCATTCCGATCCACACTGTGCAACACGGCGTCATTCTCCAGGCCTAGGGGGTTCATCAGCGCGCGTGCGGTCAACAGACACTGTTCCCTGGACACGGGCACGATCCTTTCCCTTTCTGCCTGTTCTTCCTTTTCCTTCCTTTCCCTTTCTGCCTGTTCTTCCTTTTCCTTCCTTTCCCTTTCTGCCTGTTCTTCCTTTTCCTTCTTTTCCCTTGCCTCTTGCCATCGATACAGCACCACCCCCACCACAATGAAGAACACAATCACCAACAATACTACAACACTTCTTCGGTTCATATATGTTGTTATGCTGTTTATTTCTTTCTCAACCACCAGCCAATGCAGAGGTGCCACACCGGACAACACATCATCACCACGAATCTCATGATTTCCAGCCTCTCTCCTGCACATAGGGGCCAGGCCCATAAATCTCTTGTAGGTCTTTGTAGGATTCTTCAGACATCATATGACCACATGGAAAACATGCAATACATTGAATGTTGTCCTTCAAAGTTGTCCTTCACGTTTCTCCCTCTTCTTGCCACTCGAGCACCTTTGAGACCCCGCCATTATGCCGTGCAGAGGTTTGCGATAGCTGGTTGTTAGCAATAGCTGGCCTATTACCCCCGACTGGCCCCCCGTGCCCTCAATACTCATTTCAACCAGACACCTCTACTCGAGGTGATGTGATGGATCATCTGATATCTGATCTGATGACCCAACCTCAACGGGTTCGTACACTATATGCTCCCGTATACTTTGGTATTAAAGGAAAAGAATGCGTGGAACCTTGGGCCTGACACTGCTACTTGTCATTGTGGGGGGAGCATTGTACCTCTTGAAAAACTCCCCCACGGGAAACAACAACGTAAAGAGCAGGAACAACTCTCCAAGCACAGCGCCGCAAAGGGTCACACCCTCCCCTAGGGAGGTCACCACCAACGGAAACAACGGGGACACAAACTGCACATACTACTGCAACGGCGCGGACGGGGGTCCGTGGAACAACGAACTGCCCAGGGAGTGGAACGGGGCTGAGTGCGTGCGCACAACGAACGGCACCCCGTGTGACATAAGGACCCCGGGTAAGGCGCTTGGGTGTGTGTGCAGAGCAACTGGAAGGGGTTGGTACGGTGGAGGTCCTAGGTACTCGGATGCCTGAGACAGTTCAGGATAGGTCGTTGTGCTGCAGTTGCGCCAGTAGTGGAGGTGCCAGCGGCAGTGCGCTCCCCACTTGTTGTCGTTGTGTTATATAAAATGTATCCATCCCAAAACGAAACACGACCACCGTTGACATGACCGTCATCGAAAGGTAGGATATACCGGGAGGGAGGCCACCGGTGTTACCCGTGGCAGTGGGATGTATCCTGGCTCACGACCAGCGATAGAGATACCAACATTGTACATGTCCCAATAGTAATAAATCTGTAAACCATACATGCGCCCCAGTTCTTCTGCTATGTATTTCCCTATGTAGTTAATGGCATCCACATGCCTCATAAAATCACCTAGATAATCATCTACATCACCTAGTACATCACCTACACCCAGCGACATTGTGATATCAATTGCACTTCCTTTAAGGTTCACTGAATCTTGAGCCGACAACCCCTCACCCAACCTTTTCCTCCACCGCTGAATCATCTGCATGACACAGCCCTGATAATAGTCCTCATGGTTCTCCACCATCCACTGTTCTTCTGTTCTTCTCGATGCTCCTTTTTCCCGCCACGTATGTCATGTAACCACCATGGAACCACTAGGGTGTGTGGGACGGGCAACTGCGCTGTAAAGGGCGGTGTGAGCAGCTCGTTCCTAATTCCAAAAAAATACAGCGCGACCGCACATTGGAAAATGGCCACACTGGTTAATGATGTGCGGCGATACATTCTTTGCCACCTCCTTAGGCCTTCCCGGGTGTGCAGTTGCGGTTGTCGTGGTGGGTGACACTAAGAATCCGGTATACCCTGCGGGGACACACACACAGAGAACCGTGAACCTCTGGCTATCCCGCCAAACACCCGACCGGCGATTTCCAGTACATTGCTGACCCGTTTTTTTTGAACGATATGCGGCACTGGAACGAATGGGGTGATGCCTATCACCTTAGGCCCTTATATCCTTAACCCAAGTTAATCTGCCAAAAGACCCGAAAAGGTATCCTGCCAGCCTTTTGCTACATTATTTAAGAAACCATGGTGAACTCCCTGGAATCCCCTGCCAGAACTCGACAGTTCACCCAGTGATGACACATTCAGCCTTCATGCGTCTCCTGTCAAAGATGATTGCACCTGAGCCTGAACAAACACCAAACTGTCTCCTTCAATGAGTTTTGCAGGTAATTTTGCCAGGAAATGCGCGAAAACCGCGGAGAGGGGGTGAAAAAAAACTCAAGAAACAATCATTGCATCAGGAGTAAGCAAATCAGGCAGACAAAGTCAGAAGTAGCTGTTGCACGGGATGCACAGTGCAAAAAGGTGCACAGGTCCTGGGTCATGCGTCAAGGGGTCATGCGTCAAGGGGTCATGAGTAGGGGAGGTTAGGGCTTATCACCACCACCACTGCTGCATCTCCTTGATCGTCTCCTTCAGCTCCTCGATTGTCTCCTTCTGCTCTTTCTGCTCCTTCTGCAGCTCCTCGTTCCGCTTGCGCAGCTCGCTCACCTCTCGCCACAGTTCTATACATACAAGTAGCGAGAAATTAGAAAGCGCGGTGCACACAGCGTTCAATCATACAGTGCCTCGCCGTCGTACCTGCCTTCTCCTGCTGCTCGCACGCCAGCAACCGCAAATTGCTTCGCCAATCACCTGCATACGTGTGTGACTGCAAATTGCAACTTGACCCTCCTGATGAATGATGACAGGTTACTTTACTACAGGATACTATCACTATCGTTTAGACGCGTGGACACGCATGACTGGATTTTTAACCACAGGCCACCCCCGTCTGGATCATTTCATACAGGTATGGTATATCAACCTGAAGCGGAGGAACATACAATCAACACTGCTGCGTTACGCATGCACATGCAGCCGCATATGCTGGAATCGCTGCTGGCTGAGTGGCCGCAGCCAATCTTGCGTATTTTCAACATTCAACACGGAGAGGCCTGGCTGCTGCACTTAATTGGTGCATCGAGTGACGAAAGTCTCACAATCCGTCACGATCCAGACTACATTTTACGGCATAACCTGGTGGATTGAGTGACAAAATTCGGAATTTGGAAAATGTGTCGTCGTGTGTTCCACACGATAAATCCACATAGTTGCTGCTGCTGTTGCTTGTATGTCTGTATGTTTGGAATGTCAATGTCTGAAGGAGAAAAGATCAAAGCCACACACAATAATAGAAAAGAACGATAAGAACGACGATGGACGCTGCAAAACGGAGAAGAACCAACGACGCCGGTTATGTAAACGTCAACCAGGGTATACAGAGTGACAGCAATGAACTGACGATCAGATGCGGCGAGCGAGGTGGTCTGCATCTGACCAGGGACGGCACGTTCCTCGTGTCCCAGCAGCTGTTATCCGAAATGACCGACATACAGACACTGCAACTCGGGGACACGGCGACTGAGACCCTACTGGACACGGTCTCTGCGAACCTGAATGTCATACAGTACCGGAGATCGGCCACGGACCACCCGCGCTACGCGGTATCCGTGGACGACCTGAGGACCAATGTGCCAAGCCTGGTCGACGGCGACGGCGTCGTCTACGGAGGGTTCATCCCCCTGCTGACACTACTGGCGAAACGCCAGCGGGTCATCAACCAGACGGTACCGAAAACCGCGGTGGGTGAAATAGCCCTGATCGACGGCTACGCCTTCGTGGACATATATCAGACACACGGCAGTGATCTGGTGCAGACACTCACAGGCGAGGCGTTTGGTGTGGCGGTGCGCCACATACCCCCGACACCGACGACGGGCCTGCAGCTCGCAATCACCACGGATGTGTGCCAGGCTTACGACGGGCGGGTGTTCCTGATTTTCGACACCGGGAGCACCGAGACGCAGGGCAGCATCCACTACTCCATCGCGGTGGAGGCGGGGGGCTCGGCCCCACGGGCGACGCTGTACAGCGGGGTGGGATTCACCGGGACGGCCACCGTCCTGGATTCCCCCGGTTGGTACAGGGACCTGGGCCCACTGACCGTTGGTTCCGTGTACGTGCCGTTCGGCCGGAGTGTGTCCTTGTACGCGACGGGCGACTCGGGCCCCTCAGACCCCTCCGGGGTGGTGCTGCCACCACTCCACCTGCACTCGAGCGTCAGCGACCTGGGGGCGCTACCGGTCGACACATTCTGGCTGGCGGGGGCAGTCCGGTCCGCCGTGGTGGGCGCCGGTGGGACCGGGGCCGTCCCGATCCCGGGCGTCGCGTCCCTGGCGCCCCTCTCGCTGCGACCCTTCCCGGTCGACGTAGACCCACGGGTGCCCATCCACTGGCTCGACGCCTGGGTGTCCGGCACCCTGCTCAGCGACCGCGCCAGTCGCGCGGTGGTCGCCAGCGACGGTGACCCCGTCGACCTGTGGGAGTACGCGGGTGGGCCGTCGTCCACCTGGCCGGCGGTGGCCACCGGCGCGGCGAAACCCGTGTACCACATCAGCCAGTTTGACGGGTTACCTGCCGTATCGTTCCCGGATGACACGACGCGGCTGTTGCTCGACCTCCGCGGCAACAACACCCCCCGCATGGTCAACACGACCGTGTTCCTCGTGGTCGACGCGTCCGGCATGGCAAACGACGGCGTTCTTCTGGAGTCTGTCGGGACCAAACGTGCGGTGACAGTGCCCGGGTCACTGCGGCTCGAGGCCAGGCTGAACCAGACCTCGGATAGCAACCAGACACTGCACCTGTACCAGTCCTCGGATAGCAACCAGCTGCCGGGCAACGCGATCACAACCAATCGGACCAGCCTTACCCCGGATTTCAGAATGGTCATCGCGTTTCGCGTCACAGAGCAAGCGGGCGACCTGACACTCACCCTCTACGACTACGACACATCAAACCCACAGACGCTGCTGTACCAGGGTGGGACACCCGGGGAATTCGCGAGGGCCGCGCACGCGAACGTCACCCACCTCCAGATTGGCGCTGCGGGTGTGCACATCCACGAGCTACGGGTGTACCCCGCATCACTGGAGACGGATGACGTGGCGGCTATCATGACACAGCTGCGGTCCAAATGGCCGGTACCAGTACCAAAGGCAGACCTCATGTGGGCGTGGTACGACTTTGCAGACCCGACGCGAATGTCGTCTGACGCAATCGGAGCAAGCCTGGGGGTCAACCACAACGACAACGTGCGGTTCGTCGAGGACAAGTCCGGGAACGGTAGGAACATGTCGAATACCATTAACCACGCATACTACGTGGACGGAAGTCACCCACTGGCCATCAACAGCACGGGCGTCCTCCGACTGGAGGTGGGGCCGGCCATAAGCGACACGCTGCGTTACGCACTGGCAACGAATGCCCCGACGCAGATGTCGCGTCTCCTGGTATTCCGGACCCAAAGCTTCGGTTCCTCGTACTCCATACACCCATCAACAACCGATAGCAGGAGCCATCTACTGGACAGTCAGCGAAGAACGCGGGACGTGTTCGCATCGGATCTTCCCAGTCCTGATCCTAACCAAGGCCCACAGTTCTACGACGAACCGCTGAATAATAAGCTAGTGGTGTCGTACGCGTCGTACTACGAGGACGCGCAGGGTAACACCATCGTGACGACACACCGGTTTAATACACTCGAAACCGCGGGTGCAGTGCAACGGACAGGAAACAACGCCTGGTTCTCGTCGGGGAACTACATGCGGTGTGGCATCCAAGGGATACAAACCGAAACGACCGATTGGTGCCTTGCCGAGGTCATCTACTGGTCGACCGCGCTCGACCAGGGGTCACTCCAGCAACTCCGCCTCTACCTGGCCCAGAAGTGGGGATGGGTGGATCTCGCCTCGGCCGTGCGACAGCCCGTTGCCACGCCCCTCCTGCTACACCTGGACGCATCTGACACCAACACCCTGTACACGGACGAAGCGGGTACCCAGGCCGTCACCGTGGCAGGTGACCCTATCCGGTTCATCGCCGACAAGAGCGGCAACGGGAACCACGCGATACGATGGGTCTACATGTCCGCGGACGACGGGGCCATCACCTGGAGCGACGCAGCAGCAGCGACCGGCTCGGCGACCGGCGCGATACGCGGCAACAGCGTCGCAACCGGTGCGTTCGAATACACCGTCCCCCGGCTCCTCAGGAGCATCAATACAAAAATGCAACAATCGGGTGCCACACTGGTCCTAACCATGAAATTTCCACCCTTCGCCGACTTTACCGGTTCCAACTACAAATACATCAAGCACCCGTTCAGCCCCGTGGACGGGGGCTTGAATATCATGGACGGGAATGCCCGGGTGGTGGAACGTTTCGGGTACGGTTTCAGATTCCAGACCGGGGCTGTGTGGGACCCGATCACAACATTCACGGATGCACCCATCCTCTACGTGGTTGTAGCGGGTGATTCCTCACAGCAAACGTCCATGTGGGTGAACGGAAAACAGAAGAGCTCGATGTCGTACGACCCCTCCTTTTTGGACTACTACTACTCCCTCGGTGATGTAACGACATCTGATGGGTGGTATGGCGACCTGCTAGAGCTCCGGGTGTACAACAGGCCATATGAGGGTGCAGAGCTCACCAGCCTCAACAACGAGCTCATGACCAAGTGGGGGGTGACACCCGACGCGTAATTTGGCACGCACGGACAGGGACCAAAAAGCGGGCGCGACAGACGACGAGATGGGCATCAACGCGGGTCTGGCTGGCATGGTGGTGGTGGCGCTTGTCGTCGTACTACTTCGCGTACGCGGTCGCAACGGGCCTGACTTATTAATTGACATGCAATGAAAACCTGCGCTGTTCGGTTAGCCACACGGTGTCGACGTGCCGACGTGGGGGGTCATCTGCTAATGTTGTCAGTTCTTTAATGAACCGTGTTTTTCTTGCTTGTAAAAAAAAATAAAAATGTCCCATTCCAGTGTGCATGGTTATGTGCGAAAGTACAGCTGGCGCACCGGGCCTGATCATCTGAACCAACCCAATCTTGCCAATCCAGTCACATGGAATGTCAATACAACGGTAGCAGGCACGCTTGATGTGACGGGTGCCACACTCCTTCATAATGGGCTCTCTGTGGACACGGGGAAGCCTACCACACTTGGGGGCACACTGAGTGTAGGGGACACTGCCATCGGAGGTACGCTGGGTGTGACAAGGAACATAGCCGTCGGTGGCACGCTTGATGTAACCGGTTCAACAAATTTGAACGACGGTGCACTTGGGGGGAAGTTGACGGTCGCCAAGGAGACGACACTGAAGGACAAGCTAACTGTGGTCGGCGACAAGGCTACCGGTTTGGGCGGTGCCCTCACGGTGGACGGGGCGACGACATTGAAGGGTGACCTGACTGTGCAGGGGCAACAACTGGACCTTGACGGTGGCAATCTTGCCGGTGTTCGCACGCTGTCGGGCGCCAAGGATGCCAACAACAACACCGTCCCCGTGACGCTGGCGGACGTGGGCACCCTCAGGGGCACGACAGATGGACAGGGCGGCACCAGTGCCGTCAAGGTGGCGGGGAATCTGGACCTTGACGGTGGCCATCTTGCCGGTGTCCGCACGCTGTCGGGCGCCAAGGATGCCAACAACAACACCGTCGCCGTGACGCTGGCGGACGTGGGCACCCTGAGGGGCACGACAGACAGACACGGCAACACCAGTGCCGTCAGGGTGGCGGGGGATCTGGACCTTGACGGTGGCAATCTTACCGGTGTCCACACGCTGTCGGGCGCCAAGGATGCCAACAACAACCCCGTCCCCGTGACGCTGGCAGACGTGGGCACCCTAAGGGGCACGACAGATGGACAGGGCGGCACCAGTGCTGTCAAGGTGGCGGGGAATCTGGACCTTGACGGTGGCAATCTTGCCGGTGTCCGCACGCTGTCGGGCGCCAAGGATGCCAACAACAACCCCGTCCCCGTGACGCTGGCGGACGTGGGCACCCTGAGGGGCACGACAGACAGACACGGCAACACCAGTGCCGTCAGGGTGGCGGGGGATCTGGACCTTGACGGTGGCAATCTTACCGGTGTCCACACGCTGTCGGGCGCCAAGGATGCCAACAACAACCCCGTCCCCGTGACGCTGGCAGACGTGGGCACCCTGAGGGGCACGACAGACAGACACGGCAACACCAGTGACGTCAGGGTGGCGGGGGATCTGGACCTTGACGGTGGCAATCTTACCGGTGTCCACACGCTGTCGGGCGCGAAGGATGCCAACAACAACACCGTCGCCGTGACGCTGGCGGACGTGGGCACCCTGAAGGGCACAACAGACAGACACGGCAACACCAGTGCCGTCAAGGTGGCGGGGGGTCTGGACCTTGACGGTGGCAATCTTGCCAGTGTCCACACGCTGTCGGGCGCCAAGGATGCCAACAACAACACCGTCGCCGTGACGCTGGCGGACGTGGGCACCCTGAAGGGCACAACAGACGGACACGGCAACACCAGTGCCGTCAGGGTGGCGGGGGATCTGGACCTTGACGGTGGCAATCTTACCGGTGTCGGCACGCTGTCGGGCGCCAAGGATGCCAACAACAACACCGTCCCCGTGACGCTGGCGGACGTGGGCACCCTGAAGGGCACAACAGACGGACACGGCAACACCAGTGCCGTCAGGGTGGCGGGGGATCTGGACCTTGACGGTGGCAATCTTACCGGTGTCCACACGCTGTCGGGCGCCAAGGATGCCAACAACAACCCCGTCGCCGTGACGCTGGCGGACGTGGGCACCCTGAAGGGCACAACAGACGGACACGGCAACACCAGTGCCGTCAAGGTGGCGGGGGGTCTGGACCTTGACGGTGGCAATCTTGCCAGTGTCCACACGCTGTCGGGCGCCAAGGATGCCAACAACAACCCCGTCCCCGTGACGCTGGCAGACGTGGGCACCCTGAAGGGCACAACAGACGGACACGGCAACACCAGTGCCGTCAGGGTGTCGGGGGATCTGGACCTTGACGGTGGCAATCTTACCGGTGTCCACACGCTGTCGGGCGCCAAGGATGCCAACAACAACACCGTCGCCGTGACGCTGGCGGACGTGGGCACCCTGAAGGGCACAACAGACGGACACGGCAACACCAGTGCCGTCAAGGTGGCGGGGGATCTGGACCTTGACGGTGGCAATCTTGCCGGTGTCCACACGCTGTCGGGCGCCAAGGATGCCAACAACAACCCCGTCCCCGTGACGCTGGCGGACGTGGGCACCCTGAGGGGCACGACAGACGGACAGGGCAACACCAGTGCCGTGAAGGTGGCGGGCAGGCTGACAGTCACAGGGACTATTACGGGCAATCTCAATGGTACCGCAACAAATGCTGGCCATGCAACCACAGCAACAAATGCTGACCATGCAACTGCAGCAACCACAGCAACCACAGCAACGAATGCTGGCCACGCAACCACAGCAACGAATGCTGGCCATGCAACCACAGCAACGAATGCTGGCCATGCAACCACAGCAACAACAGCAACCAGTGTGGCACATTCACTCGAAATAAGAGTCGACGGGCAAAGGAAAGCCACGTATAATGGTAGTGCTGGTACGACTGTCGACATAACCACATCCAATAATACTGTACCCGATCCTTTGTCAGTCACTGAAGTTGACATCGATTTCCTCAAGACTCGGGTAATAGTTGGTCAGCAGAAAGCAGCACTGGCCGATCCAGGTGGTGGTCCGCCTTATGGGTTCACCATCTATCCTTACGTCCCAGACGCAGTGATTCAAAAGGTTGGCGAACACGGCTATTCTATTCACCCTGCACCTCCACCATCCGACCAACGCCTTGATATATTTGGGTCGGTACAGGCGCGCGGAGTTGTGGACATGAATAATACATGTGACGTGCGTCTGAAGTGTGTCACAAACAGAAATGTTAGCACAGGCGGATTGTTACAGGATTTGTGTGAATTGGAGTTGTTTGAATTCAAGTTCGATGAAAAACTCAATGCGTGTCGATTCAAGGGCATTTTACCTACGGGGGAAAGACTGGGTGTCAGCGCACAGGAGGTGCAGAAACGATTCCCACTTGCTGTTTCACAAAATCCAATACTACCGATGGAAATGCAGGAGGAGTCGACTGATAATGGTGAGTATCTGACTCTTCTACCGAACCAGTTGGTCATACCACTCATTGGTGCAGTCCAAGCATTGCATATGCAGTTAGGGAACCAACCCCGTGTTGATAGGGTACTCCTGGCTGATGGTCTGGCATTCGTGGATATTCGAGAACGTTGGGGTGATGTGTATGCAGACCGCGTGGCGGAAACAACAAAATATAAGTGTGTGGTTACAACCCAGAACGAGGGGGGCTGGGACGCCACGCGGGGTGTGGTGAATAGTGGCGTGCTGCGTATTGTGTGCCAAAACCCGTTGTCGAACGACTTGGTATCGTACATACTTGTTTGTACGGACATCTAGCTCATTCTACCGGTATGAAGCAAGCGTCACATTTGGCGCGCCATCACAGTCACAATTGCACAAAACCTGTACTTCCTCACGTATTATGTGTCAGAACGATCTGGTCTCGTATACCATTGTCTGTACAGATATTGATCAAGCGTGACAGGCTGGGAGTTTGTTTCGCCTGAATTGAAGACTGCATGCTGTGCCGGGACTCGATTTGGAGGGGACTAGGCCAAATAACAGTGGTGGATAATGCTGCTCATCCAGTCACAATCTGGCAGGGGACGAAGTCCTATCCGTGCCAGGCAACACGGGTAATCAATGGTGTTGGACTACGTATTATGTGTCAGAACCCTTCATGTAACGATCTGGTCTCGTATACCATTGTCTGTACAGATATTGATCAAGCGTCTCAATAGCCAACAATCAATTTGTCAATCACCCTTGAGGGTGCACGGTGCAGATGCAATTTGTGAACTGGTCGGCTGAGCAAGGTAAGTGGTCCAGTCCACCTATTCAAATGCCCCCATGCCAACCGCAGTGGTAACTTGCGTGTGGTGATATCTCTGGGTCGTAGACACAACCACTTACATTGTCTGGTGATGCATGCAGATGACCAGATGACCATACTGCCATACATTAGTGGCCATACATGAATAATCACATTCCATATGCTCCGAATGCCGGTGAACACGTTTGTTTGCAAATTGACCACCACCTTCAAACTTCTTGCGCCAGGCTTCCGTTGGAACGCCTAAGGGTACGCCTAAGGGACGAAAAACCAAATTTCCGTCGTCCCTTTACTAAAGTTTCACACAAATTCATGGAACGACTGAGCCCCCCCCCGTGCACACCCTAACCCTAACCCTAACCCTAACCTGCATGTTGTATCGCAGAATATCACCAGCCTTCAAAAACATGCGTAGTGGTCGCCGTGTGAACGCAAGGCAAGGCAACGACAACAACAGGTTGTGTTTCGCCACGCCGTGACAGGATTGGTAAGTGCAAATTAAGCCAACACAGTGAGGACCGTCCTAAAAGTGAACCGCAATACGCTTTGGAGGATAGTTGAGAATCCAGAATGCCTCGTACAGGACAAATATGACAGCGAGGCCAAATAGAATCAGGGCAAGGCACTTTTCGTGTGTGTACATATGAAGTCGGTAAGCAGTGAACATCAAAAAGGGTGCAACAACAAAGATTGCGAAAGCCCGTCCAGGCTGCTCTGTGATCACGAAGCTTGGGGCGAACGAGGCTAGTGTGTCTTAGCTTAGCTGGTGGGCTTAGCTTATCTGTGCTATCCTGTGTATGATGACATGCCACGCTGAATTGTATGGAAGGGTAGGGTATGCTTCATGATCAGCGCCTAGCAGCCTTTTTTCTGTAGCGTCATATGTGTAAGGATTGATTGTGTTTTTTCAGCAGAAGAAAAACGGCAAATGAATGAATGGGAATATCGTGGATCACGGTACGTCTCACCACCTTGTACCTGGGCTGACATGGAAGCGTGCATTCATGAACTCAATGAATGTAGTGACGACAAGTTTGCGCCCCTGAGTCGAGTCGAAGGTGGATTCATGTGTGTTTACGGCGCGGGCTTTTCATCAACCGAAGGACTCTATGATCATCTCAGCAAAAGCCCCCGACCGGATCAACCTGTTCGCAAGGCCATACGCTTCAGCCGTCTCCATGGGCGGCGAGTAGACTGGCCGTCGGACTTCTACGATGTCAAACCTGATACTGAAGTCATACAAGGAGGGGACACGATATTTGTTCTGCGCTTTGAAGGCCAAAATTGTCGCCCGTGGACAAAAAGGCAGAGGGCCCTATATGAAGGTATAATAGCACATACCCTTAGGTGGCAAAGAACAATGAAGAGGCCGTGTGCTATTCGATAGAAGGGACCCAAGAACAGATCGCGGAACCTGGAGATTCATACCAAGACTCTCGAACCTCGTCAATTCCACTGATATGGCTATCTACTGTTTTGCATTGAGGCACTTTTTGCAGTACCAAACTTCGCCCACAATGGGCGCACGCTTGGCCATGCACGGGGCACCACATAGTGCGTTCTTTGATGACTTGTCCGCAATGTGGGACTTCATGTCTGGACCATAGTACAACTGGTCGAACGGCACGGCTTCGTCCAGTTCCAGAAGCCAGTCCCATTCGGACTGGTCTTCTCCGCACCAGTGTTTAAGGTTGTCTAGAACGTGCTGTTGAAATTGTTTGGTATCCATGCTGTTGAGTTAAATTGAACAGATGTTGATGGGGTATTACTAGTGACAGAAGAAAAATTAATTTTTTTCCAGGCTAGGGTTATGGTACACGCCCTATTGAACACCGATTTACCATCATTGCGAACGCCCATTTGACACACTGACGATGGGTGTCGCACAGGCCCAGGCCAGCGCCGCCAATCTGGGTGTCAACGCATGGAACCCGGCGTACCATCGCGACCCTGCACGCTTTGATGTCATCATCACAGCTTCCAGTATAAGCTGCTCAGTGGTCAGGGGGGAACACGATACACTGCCCTTGCAAATTAAATTGAGTGCCATTGGGGATACATACGTACACAAGGATAGGTTCGACCGGCTATGCGACAAACTCCTACGAGAGATATCAACTGCTTTACAGGACCTACATGTGTATAGAATACATGGTGGTGAGTTCCAAGAAATAAGTATCGTCATTTCCGATGTACACCGAAAACGTTACGAAACTTTCCCACTCCCCAATGGGTTCACCTACCAACCACAACAAAACAAGGCCATACAACTATTGGTTGAGGTCGCGGACCATGTGCAATATAAGGAATTGCAAGTACCCTCCTTGGGGTTGGAACTGGTGGGAACAAAGGTACAATAACCTGATTCAGGTTTTCGAGTGGCAGAATCGCGTGTATACACCATCGCGATCGCGTGTATACAAATGGTGGGAGACTATAGAAAAACAGTGGATGGTGGACAACCATGAGGACTATTATCAGGGCTGTGTCATGCACATGATTCAGCAGTGGAGGAGAACGTTGCAAATGGCAAAGGACATGAAAAGACATGTTAAAAATCTTTTTGCAATCACATTTGAATTACAGTCGCAGCAGTATGATGATATGTTGCATATGGATGCAATTAAATACATGGGTGAGGTAATTGCGGAAAAACTGGGGCGCATGTATGGTCTACAGATTCATTACTATCGTAAACCTGCTCGTCACTGGCCCACTGGTCATACGGCTGGTATCTCTATCGCTAGTCCTGGTCATGGTCCGATGTTGCATCGTTTGCATCAGTGCAGTGTTTTCTCCCTTCGCCGTTGAAATCTGTCCGTGTCCGGTGTGTCCATAATGGATGTGGGGGTGGGAGTCAGCTCAATTCGCAATTCCAAAGTGGGTGAAGCATGCTTTTTGCAATTCAGGGTTGTCCTTTAGTAACGAACAGTGTGATCCATCCGCCGCCATGTACCGAAATGCTGACTTCTGTGTGGTCGCTGTCCGAGGTGGTGGTGGTGCCGCGTGCTGCTGCACCTGTCCCCGTTCCTGCGTTTTCTGGGTCTTCCCCATCTGTCGCCGTTCCTTCCATTTGGCACATGATATGGGTGCATCGTTACACGTTCTTGTTCCGGGCCGCAGGTATGGTTCAAATCGGGTTTCTTTGTTCTTATTACATTCCTCCCTCGCGTCCCGGCACATCTTGCCATCTTTGACGTATGAGTCCCACATATGATCAATGGCGTCCACGGAATGGCTACTGTTCTGACGATCGATCTTCGTGGTCGATTGATGTGTTCGACTACTACTACCTGCTGCTTTCGGCACTGCTGTTGACTCCGGCTTCATGTACGGGAGCAGCCTTGTTTCTGCCCCATAATGCTTACTCGCTTGCTTGCTGTGCGTTTCATCAATCTCGATCACTTTGTCAGACACCCACCAACTTTCGGAGTTAATCTCCTGGTTGAGATACATCTCGTACACTACAACTGTGAATGCAAACCAGTCACGATTCACGTGTACGGGGGCATGTGCCAGGTGCCATGTGCTGTAAGGCATATATACGGCAGGATACGTCAATTGAGTTCCTACTAATGTGGGGCCTGTGCCCTGCCTAGTCGTCAGACCAAAATCTGCAAGCACTGGTACGTTGTTGTGTATCAGAATGTTGTCAGGCTTGATATCACTGTGCACCCATCCATGCTTATGCATGTGGGAAATTCCCGCGTGAATCCCCGCCCGAAATTGCTTGCTGTGTTCATTGGCTTGCTTTAATTTGAGTAGTTGTAACAAATCCGTTTCGGCGACTGGCATTGCAAACCATGCCTTGGATTCGATTTGATTGCATTGGCCATCCAAATATGGAATCACATTTGTGTGAGTGTGGTGGTTTTTGAGTATATCGTGTTCATGACAGGTGCCCCACTTTGCGATTGCTTTCTGATGTTTCGTCTTGCCCTTGCATATCCCTTTGTTGTTTGCTCCAGTTGTTTGCAATGGTTCTGTGCATGTGAATCTGTTGCGATCGACTTTCTCCCAGCCCGGAGGTTGCATCTGTGGGATTGTAGTCAGTTGTGGAATAATGTGTTGTGGTAGCATCTGCCTTTTATTTTCCTCAAATGTTTCAAATTTTTTTGTCGGTTTTTGTAATCCAACCCTAGTCTTGTCAAAAAATCGAAGATAGACACAGATAGATGTGCTTTTATGCAGTTATTTTCTGTTTTTTCGCACTGACAGTATCACGGCGCAGGAATCGTGGTTTCGTTGTGAATTGGCGGATCAACGCTTGCCGCTTTTGCGGTCTCTTCCTTTTCCCTCATCCAAGTCTCATCCAAGTATAACTTCAGCCTCCCATGAAGGTCTTCTTCACCCGGGGAAACATCACTCAACTCGTGCTGACGACGCCTTGTCATTTAGCACCTCTGGCAGCCCCGGCCAGTCAGCAAAGAATGCAAAATGCGGACCCTTATACGCAGGATGGGCATACAGATGCAGGATGCGGCCGGGTGGCACTTTCACAGAAGAAATGGAGTCATTCGTCCAACCAGGAAGCGAGGGATATGAACCGATTGGCAGCACATGGCTCCGCCCCCCGTAAGTGGCACGTTCAAATACCACAACGTCCTGTTTTGGGCCTGGCTGGGGTGTTGTTGGCCCCGACCCGATGATGTGTGCGTCATTGGTGATTGGGTTGTTGGGGTTGTAGTCACCACTGATGGCACAGTTGCGACCTTCGTGTCGCCCGTAATGGATGTAGTGACGAAACGCGGCCTCACAGTCGTTGTCGAACGCCTGCTTGAGATCTGGGTAGCGGTTGAGGTACGCAAAGCAGTGCCAGACCTCCTGGTCGGGTCGACAGTCACGGCCCTCAGTGTGCCCCTGGTTAAAGTAGTGGTCGCGGTATGAGCCTGGAAAGTTTTGTGAACCAATACGGTCCATCAGGTCTTGGTGTCGCACAGCGTACGTGAACCAGTCGCACCCTACATCAGGCGCAGCCTCCAGTATTGGTCCGACCTGCAGACCTTGACAGTCCACATCGCGGATGTTTTGGTTCCAGACCGTATTCCACGATCTGGCAACATCAGGGCTTGGATACGGTCGCAACTGACCATGCATCCAACGGTGAACAGTGGCCTGCCCCCCGTATTCGGGGTCGGCGTTTGTACAACGTATGGAGGCCCCTGCGGGTGCGTTGAGTGCCCCTGGGGGGGTGGTGCTTGTGGGTTCGGGGGGGGGTGCTTGTGGTTTGGGGGGGGGGGTGCTTGTGGTTTGGGGGGGGGGGGTGCTTTGGGTGCGGTTTTTCCACCACCACCATAGGGCCCCTGCTAGAAGAACCAGCAGGATGACGAGGTTTGAGGACATATTTATTTTCAACGTATTTGTGGGTATGGGTAACCTAACCTGCAGTGATAGTTGTCGCATGGTGGTTTCATCCCTGGTCTTCATCCCATCGAATATCATCCATCATCACTGCGAATTTTCTTTCTTCATCCTCCCGTCCTATCCTGTCCATAAATATCATCATGGAATTGTCTTCTCGCTTGCGGTGCGAACCAACAACATAGTCAATTGATACCTTTTGCATCATGTTGTATGCCTTGTTGTAGTAATGCACGGGGTCTTCATTGCACAACCCTTCAATCTGGAGTGCCAAAACGATGCGCCAGATCTCCTCATCCCAATCTCCTCTCCATACCCCGCTCCGGTGAACCATTTCCATGGTGTCGCATACAAACATCAAGTATTCATTTTCACGGTTCTCATCTCTCAACCCAAAATTTGCTTCAGAATACTCCATACTCCATCTGTGGACTACATTCAGATCATTCAGATCAGTCCACAAGTTAGGATGATCATCCACACGTCCACGTTTAATTGAGTGTTGCTCGTAAAAAATCTCATCCTCCGAAGGATCCATAGCTATATCAATTTGTATGGTCCGTTCCTGTTTGTCGTCGTGGTTGTCGTAATATTTGCCTTGCTGCTGCAGAAGCATCCTGACAGATACGCTTCGGTCAGGCTGCTCATCCAGTCACACAGTCCGGAGATACCCAAACTCAAGAGGGCCCATACGCTTCTCACCAATCCTGAAATAAAACATCCTGCGATTTGGAGGTGTCGTTACGCTCCACCACGAACAGAGACTGTGAACGGTTGCAGCAACTGTACAATGAGGTGCTCTTCTTCTTCCTGACGCTGTCCTGCCGCTTTTATTGGTGCATCTGAATCTAATGTGACATCGCTACGTGTGGTGATAATTGAGTAGAATTCGCTTGTCAGGCACGGATGGGTGGCCACACCTCTCCCATTCTCGCAGGGCTTCTGCCGTCTGCAACTGAGGTATTCCCCAATATTTGGCCAATTCACTATGGTTACTGATCACGATGCCAACATCGTTGATGTATTCCTGCACCATTTCAGACGCCCCCTCAACTGCTATGGAGAATTCCAACTCAGGTACATACCAGATGTTTTGGTCCAGTGCCTCACTGAACATTTTCATTGCAATGGTCGTCTGCGTCAGCAGTGTCCTGTCCGTGTTGGCGGTGTATATATTGAAATTCTCTGATTGCCATTTTGCCTCTTCCTGAGCTGACCAGTATCTGACCTTGAATTTTAGCATAGGCTCTCTTCGTGTTACATATACACATCCAGCATCAGCTGACGAAGAGACATGGTGCTCAATTTCATATTTCAGGGCACATTGTGCAATCCCCTGAATGAAACCCATCTGATCTTTGCGCCCAACCTGCAATGTGACATGGAGATACTGCCTCATTTTGAATACACCCTGCTGGGTGACCGGGCCTCCGAATCAGCAATTCAATGAGGGCATAAAGAAGATTACAAAGCCCGGTGTGCAGTGTGTGTGCGGCGTTGAGGGTATATTGAAGGGGTCTAAAACAGGGGGCTTGTAATGCTCTGTTGGGAAAGTCAATTGGATCATGCACAGAGGGTGCACGGTGTCGCGGCATTCAGTCCGCAGTTCGGAGGTTTTAAGGTTTATAGTATAGTTTTGTTCCAGATGATCAGGCCACCACACCGTTCATTAAATCGATATCAGAACTGTTGAACCTATTTGATTTCTGAATGATTTTTCATATGTTGTAGGTGTACAGGATGTGATGTACTGCCATGTCTGACGTAACCCTATCTGTCTCCACCATCACCCTGCATCACCCTGCACCACCTGCACACTGCATCACCCTGCATCATCCAACTTTCGAGCGGGTCACCCATATCGTGAAATGGTGAAACACATTTCATATCTCTCTGGTGTGCATAGGTAATTGAGGTTCATCAGTTCATGCAACTTTTCGGGCATAGCATACAATACGGCGAGTGGCCGGGGTTGAATTAAGGAAAAGGAGGGGCAAAGGGCCACGTAACCACCGCACACTGTCACAGGAAATAATACAACCATGCAACAGGATAACATTTTTTGGGCCTATACCCCGGAGGAGGGCGTTGTGCGACCAGATGCGCGCACCCTGCAGTCACAACCGCGATGTCTTGTGTGCCATGAGGCACTCTTTCGGCGCAGATCCCACAAACGTACCCGAAACGGAATTGTCTACGAGGTGAGAGCCCATTTTGTGCATTACAGTGACCGTGGTGCCACCACCACCAGCAATTGTACCCCCGAAAGTGTAGAACACGCGGCGGCAAAGCAGATCGTTTATCAACACCATGAGGGTCTCCGGTTTCAGTACCATTGCACTGGCTGCGGTCGGGTAATCCCCGTTACAATCACAGGTACACCCCAAGTTGAGAAACAGTTTGGGTTGTACCGCTTGGATGTAGCATTCGAGGATGCACAGGGTAACACCACCGGCTGCGTGGAGATTCTGCACACCCACCCCATGGAGGAGGACAAGATACGCTGCCTCACAGAGAGCAACGTGGCATGGGTTGAGGTCACCACCACTAGTCTGTTTTCCGCGTTTTATGGGTCGAAAGACAACCCGGTCACTGTGGACGCCGTGCGATGTGCAATCAAAACCATCTGCCAGCAATGCTGCGCAGAGTACGAATGCCTCCGAAACAAAAACGAACATAAACGACAACAGAGGGAGAGAAGGGCAGAGATGATGATACGCGACGCCTTGCCGGAAATCAGAACCGAAGTAGACGGGCCTTCGGATGTCGGCGAAGATGCCCGTAGAATCATTCGTGCGTTCTGTGATTTGGTGTGTGACAAGATGCCGCTGCGCCCAACAACTCACCACAAGGAGGAGGCCATTGGTATAATTGAGGCGACTGTATGCAAGGAAACACGGCTGACCTTTGGTAGGCACCGGGGTCGAACCATCGAGGAACTCTGGCGCAATGATGCAACCAAATCATACGTCCGCTGGTTGGCTGGGTACACCGGGAAACGGGATGGGAAGTACCCGACACGCAACGACAGTCTGGCAAAGGGAAACACAAACCCGAACATGGATGTGGCTCAGGACCTCCTCTGTGGCCACTGTCTACTTTGCTTTGAACGCGTGGATGCTGACTGGAAACAGTGGTGCCGAGAGTGTTGGACAGTAGCAGAACAGTAGTGTCTTTCAGGTGGGGTGGAGGTGGGGTGGCACGCCGTGGGCAGTCAAACATGCTGGTTGCATGCAATCTTAGGGTTTATTGAGAAAATTTTAGAATCCCCTGCATTTGGGCATGTGCAATGGTTGCAAGATGGTTGCAAGGTGGATGACAGTGGTTTACTACCAAAGTCGTATGTTTGTGGGCAAAATATGAAATCTCAGGCATTCTTGTTTGCCATTCTGAGGATAGCAGACTGTTGGGCATATTTCGTAGCATATTCCGGAAGCATTGCGTGCTGTGGCAAACTTGGCACAATAAATACGGATACGAATACGTCATCACAGGGAGGATAACTCAAAGTTTAACAGGTTTAACAGGAATTTGAAGACCAGGGTGCGCATACCAGTTTGGAGATATGGGCCTTGCAAAAATTCGGTCCAAGAGGGTTGGAAACTTTGTTTTGCCGTTTTCTCCGTTTTTTTTTTCTCGGCACAGGGGTGCACCCACACCCACCACCGACCACGTATTGGTGCCAAACCAACCTCAAATATGATTTTTGGGGGTTAGGGACAACATGGCCCCACCAACCGCCCAAAAATGCAGGGTGGCTTGCCCCCTGGGCAACGGCAAAGGGCCGCACCCCTTGGGACGGGGCTTCGCCGCTTGCCCAAGGGGGCCCCCCTCCGGTCGCATTGAGCACGTCGTATAGGGGGGTAAACGCCACCAGTTTTGAGATATTTGGGGCGCAAGTTGCAAGGAATAAAGGGATTGGAGAGAAATTCCACCATAGCTGGTCCGGGAGAGTCCGATGCGTGGGAGCACCTGGGCGCCAAAGTGATCGTACTGGCTTGTTGGACTTTTTGAGTCACCAAAACATGCAAACTAGCGGAAACAATCATCGTAAACGTGTTACGCCACTTCTCACGATCGTTTTGAGTATATGTGAGCCTGTTTTTTGGGCCGTTTAGCATCATTTATGAGATGAATACAGAAAACTCCTGAGTTTGGGTGATTTTGATGATGGCATGGCCGGAAAAAAAATTTTCGGGGGGGGGGTCAAAATTTTTTTTTTCGCATTTTCGGGTACTATTCGATGTGGACTTCGCAATGAAAGCAAAAAAAACGGGGTATATTCAATATACTCTGAGGAGGATGGACCCGGAAGACTGAGACAATGCGCCCGTGCAGAGCTGAACCTTGTCATTTCTGATGTTCACCCCAGGCGTCGCGATGCCTTTCCACTTCCTTCAGGATGGAAATATTATGAATGAATGCGTATTTCCCCATATGAGCGTCTGAGAATTGAGAGAATCATTGCTACCACAAAATTGACCTATACCTGCACAGCTTAAATTAAAAAAGGAAATCGGGCTAAAAAGCAAACAGGCGCATAAAAAATCATGTCAAATCCGAGTGAATATGTTTACGGTACCCCTCCACGTCACGTTGAGCAGGAGTCCGCAGCTGTCGAAACCGCGCCAATGCCCCCACCACCAGCGTGGGCGGATCACAACTGGAAATTGGCTCTGGAAATGCTGGATGCCGCTGAGGCGTACCAGTTGCGATCAAGTTCAATCAATGATGTGCCTCATGTGGTTCTGAACAAGGTTGCCGAATATTCTGACATACCTGAACGCATACGCATGAGGCAGGTCAATAGCACACTGCGTGACGGTGTTCCATCCACGGTGCCCCCTTGGCATTGTGCATTCACTGAAGATGCCATACTGGATGACTGCGATGCATTCTGGTCCAAAATCGCTGAGATTATGGCATGGTTCTTGATAGCCACGCACAATCGAGTGAAAGGTTATGGCACCAGGCGTGAGTCGCGCCCGTGGGTGACTTTTTACGTCGCGGCCGACGTCGCGGCCGACGACGCGGCCGACGACGACGGTAGACCACGGTACAATAACCTGATTCAGGGTTTCGAGTGGCAGAATCGCGTGTATACACCATCGCGATCGCGTGTATACAAATGGTGGGAGACTATAGAAAAACAGTGGATGGTGGACAACCATGAGGACTATTATCAGGGCTGTGTCATGCACATGATTCAGCAGTGGAGGAGAACGTTGCAAATGGCAAAGGACATGAAAAGACATGTTAAAAATTTTTTTGCAATCACATTTGAATTACAGTCGCAGCAGTATGATGATATGTTGCATATGGATGCAATTAAATACATGGGTGAGGTAATTGCGCAAAAACTGGGGCGCATGTATGGTCTACAGATTCATTACTATCGTAAACCTGCTCGTCACTGGCCCAATGGTCATACGGCTGGTATCTCTATCGCTAGTCCTGGTCATGGTCCGATGTTGCATCGTTTGCATCAGTGCAGTGTTTTCTCCCTTCACCGTTGAAATCTGTTTGTGTCCGGTATGTCCATAATGGATGTGGGGGTGGGAGTCAGATGGATCGGAGTGATGGTCAAGCTGGATTTCAGAATCGATTCGGATTCGCCATTTGTGGCCGTTAAATCTTTCCGGCGGGGTAAACTGCGTGCTATGCAGAAGAATGAGTTCAATCAATGGTATATGGAGGACGGTGTACGGGAACGAATAAGGGCCAACATTAACCACATTGACAGCCTGATGCCTCTTCTTGCGCCCATCGACAGTGTGGAAAGTGAACTCTATTTTGGAATCCAGTTATTTAACTCAGTGTCAACTGAAAATGCGCAGGGGTTGCTGCAGCGGTTGATTCGAGTGTTGCAGAACACTATTCTGGATGACAGATGGCGTGGCTTCCAGTTCAGTCCAGTTGTAGAGTTGCAAGAGCACCGGTTAACACCATGGGGCCAGATGGGGCCTGAAATACAGTGTCACTTGCAATATAAGTATGATGATACGAGGCAAGGGCCTATGACTACCCTTTTGGGCGGACAAGGGTAGGGGTCGCTGTGGCCGCGGATGGGCGGAAAAAAGGGCCAAATTGCTCAGTGTGGAGATGTCAAGGGTGCAAGCGGCCATAGGCCAAATAACAGTGGGTGGTTTGAAAATAAAATAGCAAGATGGATATCATAGACGATCACCTTGATTATTTGCAGACAGTCGTTTCAAAATCGACTGCAATGCAGCAACACGAGGCAGCTTTCGAGAGTTTTATGCCACAATTCGATAAAGCATTCACAATGCTCCGTGCTGAAATGGGTCACCTCCAAACGCAATTAGAACATACGAGATGGCAGGCCAATCTATGGCAACAAAAATACGAACATAGGAACGACCTATATAACAGACTACGACGTAAACATCGCCGAATGTTGAAACGTTGAGTCTCAAGCAATGGAGGAACGGCGGCCCTTCTTTGTTGCAATGCGGTCCGGGATCGGGCGGACCGGGACCGGGACCGGGACCGGGACTCGTTTTGGAGGGGACTAGGCCAAATAACAGTGGTGGATAATGCTGCTCATCCAGTCACAATCTGGCAGGGGACGAAGTCCTATCCGTGCCAGGCAACACGGATGCCCAAAGGCTCCGCTGAATTGAAGACTGCATGCTGTGAAAATATTTTTCGTGGACGACCATCTCTGCGGACTATGAAAGAACGCTACGTAGACAACTGTGCGTTCAATGGCTTGTTGTTGGCCATGTTGGCATTTATGCGTGCACACTCGCGGCGGATCTCGTCATTTGGACAGTTGAGACAGGCGTTGGGGTTGGCGTCGGGTAGACATCCGGGTACCCAACCGTTGATCCCGGTCATCATCTCGAGATGTTGTGCGGTTGGGAGTGATACCCTGGCGCCAGTGGCGCTGGTTGGTCTCGCCACAACAGGGAGTTCTGATTCAGGCCGAGCCGACGGTGGTGTGTGGCGGTGGTGGGGTTTGCTGCCAGTTCTTGTCTTGTATGGTTCGTATTTCACGGCGTGTTCCTTCCGGTGCTGACGACCTACCGTGGATGTCCGTTGTTGTGCCACAGAGGTAAAATATTTCTCGCAGGCATCGGCCATATCTGGGTTCACATTACGTACCGTCCCCCATATACGTTACGGTAAGAATTCTCGTTCGACCCCTACCCCCGACCCCTACCCCAGAAGGGGAAAACCCTCACGTGTCATAGGCCCTTGCCTTTCATCATCATACCTATATTGCAAGTGACACTCTATATAAAGCCCGAAATCGTTTGAAGACATCCCTCTTGGAAGCTCTACAACCTCTACAACTGGACTGAACTGGAAGCCACGCCATCTGTCATCCGGAATTGTGCTCTGCAACGCTTGAGTCAACCGCTGCAGCAATCTTTGTGCATTTTCAGTTGACACTGAGTTAAATAACTGGATTCCAAAATAAAGTTCACTTTCCAGGCTGTCAAAGATGACAAAAAAGTCCAGGCTGTCAAGGCTGGCCCTTATTTTTTCCCGTACACGGTCCCCCATATACCATTGATTGAACTCATTCTTCTGCATAGCACCCGGTCTCCGGTAAGTTCTGCTGGCGACATTGCTCAATTCCGACTCAAATCCAACATCCACTTCGACCATCACATCGATCCATGCAATCATGTGCAAATGTTCCTGGACGAAATCAAAAACCGCTGAGTGTATAATCCGCATTGAATCACGTACGTTTTTACAACCCTTAATGATGTCTCCTTCTTTTGTCAGACATGATACAAGAGGATATGTGACTGTTTCTACACGAGCACCCGGTACCCTTTGCCCTGCAAACTCAGCGATATCACCCAGTACATCTGCCCCGACATCTGTCATTTTCCTTCCAGTGGACGGGTGACAGGACTGCTGTATCACGCCCTTAAGTTTTGTAAGGCCGTGTTGGATATCAGCAATTGTGTCATTGATCTCTTGCATCGTGATGTTTATTTTGAGTTCCTTTTTACTTTTGAGCAACAAGGCCATACAACTATGAGGTCGCAGTGTGCAATATGGCCTCTCCTAAACCGACACCTGAACAGCGATTCAGAATGTCACAAGCAACAATTCTTAAGACTTTTTCGGATGTGGAAGACTTCAACAGAGTAACTGCTGAAACATCAACAACACCGAGCCTGATGATATCAGACGAAATCTGACCTTTCCTGTACATGTATGGCGTGATACGAGACATACGGTGGTCGTCTGCATCTCCCGTGCAAACAGCCTACAAGAAACAGTACATTGATGCTACCTCCGGACTGTGTGACCCATATGAATGAGCCACAGACACAACGGAACAACGTCCGATCGGGCTGTCTAGCACCCACCTGCACCTACGTTGTCAGTCACTCTTGTACACAAATTGTGCCTCAAACTTGCGCTTGAACGTTTCCTGTGAATAACTCCAAAAAACTTGGTCCCACTTGTTAGCATTCACCAAATCTGTAACCCATGCAAACATACGCATACGTGAAGCGAAATGGGGGAAGGTTAGGGACGTCATTTTGAGGGTAATATGCCTACAGATCGCCTCTGCACCACCCGCATGGTGTCTACCCTTATTATATAGATCGGCGATCAACTTCAAGGTTTCGTTGATGTGCTGTTTTTCGACAGCCCCCTGACGGCCATCACGCCCGATTTTCATATTGTACTCCCTTATATACACACCTTGCTCATCTGAGCCGAGTTGATGATCCACAACCTTTCTGACATCACCACCTGCATGCATGGAAATTGATGGAACCCATTTATCATGTGGGACGATATCAGACATCATCACCTCAATTTCAACAGACCTTTTTAGAGCTAATATCAAAAAGTGTCTGCAAATGGCTAGTATAGCACACCTGTTTCCACGTCGCAAATCACTTTCACCCTCCTGGCGGTGGCCATCGATCACAAAGTCCGGTATACCGGGAGCTGGGGGCTGTGTGGCTGGGGCCTCGTCCCAATCAGAATCAGAATCATCATCAGAAGAAGAAGAGGTGTCGAACCAGCGAAAAGTTGAATCTGATGAATCGGATTCGGACATGATGGCATCATGATTGGGAGTAAGAGGAAAAGAGGTATTGCGATGGGACATTGTGTCTGTTTCCTCATTAGTGATTTCGTAAATTTGCAAAACTTCTTCGATTGACGGAAAGCAGTTCCGTAGGCAGGCGGATCTTATCCGGTCAATCCGTGAGTTGGGATACAGCGCGCATAGGAAAACGTGTACATGACATCTTGGGAGTTTGAATCTCTCCCGCTGGTCACAACTAACTTGGCGTTCTAGTGTTCCGTAGCCCTACCCCGCCAACCACACTAAAACACTTCATTAGGGTTAGGCCTGGACCAAGGTGCATGGGATGATTCTGTACGGAAACGTGTTCCAACACGTGGAATGACGACGCCTTTGTCATTTAGCACCTCTGGCAGCCCCGGCCAGTCAGCAAAGAATGCAAATTGCGGAACCTCATACGGGCATACAGATGCAGGATGCGGCCGGGTGGCACTTTCACAGAAGAAATGGAGTCATTCGTCCAACCAGGAAGCGAGGGATATGAACCGATTGTCAGCACATGGCTCCGCCCCCCGTAAGTGGCACGTTCAAATACCACAACGTCCTGTTTTGGGCCTGGCTGGGGTGTTGTTGGCCCGATGATGTGTGCGTCATTGGTGATTGGGTTGTTGGGGTTGTAGTCACCACTGATGGCACAGGGTGTAGATGGTTACCGTGTTGTTCTGGCAGATCCAAGCCACCCCCCACGCTAACAAACACACCAGGTTAGGGTTTGACCTCGTCCTTGTCCTCCCACAGTAATAGAAGGACGACGACCAACGCTATGGCGGCAGCTGGTAGCATAAAATCAGGACCAAATCGACCAAACCACGACCGTATACGCGCCTGCAGGGTATCGGACCCCGTACCCGTCGTAGCTCCGTCCCGTGTCACGGTCTCTAGGGTCTGTCGCTGGTCGATAGTATGCAGCTCATCGCTGTCACGCTGCTCATCACGGCGCTTGAATATACACTGCGCGATCTGATTCACACCACCCAGTGCATACAACTGCCCTCGGTTTGATAGGGACAAATCCTGTATGCACGTCTGTTGTATGAGATCCTGACATGGTGCAAGCTGGCTAGGCTTGACACTGGAAAGAGCACAAGGAGGAAACACACAATGGGGACTAGATGCAACCGACCCCCGGGGCTTTCCCATCGCATCTGCCAATTCGTTTGCCCTATCTTGATAGTAGGAGTTTGACTGAAAACACGCACATAGTTCGTCATAGAGAATACCAGGACAGAATTCCCTTAATATAGACCGACAGGCATCGATGTTCTCGGTACACCAATCCCGACAATTCTTGTTGGTCAGAAGACACTTGCAGTTCCGACAGTATTGCTCACGAAAGCTGGCGCGCTTAAAGGCGGCATTCCATTCGGCACGGAGTGCCTTTTCACAGCTGTCACTGAACGGGTCGCGGTTGCAAACCTGCTCCGTGGTAGGCCCCGTAGGGGTGGGGCTGGGGTTAGGTTTAAGGTCAGGGTTGGGGACACAGTCTAAGCGTCCATGGCGTCCAAACTGCTTACAGATCACCTCAGGTTGTCCAAATACCATAGTCTTTATTTAGGTACAGGTTCAATTCAGACTACGATTTGCACAATATGCCCCCAAAAGATCCCTGAGTGCCGCAGCCTCCAGTATTGGTCCGACCTGCAGACCTTGACCTTGATCGCGGATGTTTTGGTTCCAGACCGTATTCCACGATCTGGCAACATCAGGGCTTGGATACGGTCGCAACTGACCATGCATCCAACGGTGAACAGTGGCCTGCCCCCCGTATTCGGGGTCGGCGTTTGTACAACGTATGGAGGCCCCTGCGGGTGCGTTGAGTGCCCCTGGGGGGGTGGTGCTTGTGGGTTGGGGGGGGGGTGCTTGTTTTCAACGTATTTGTGGCTAACCTGCAGTGATAATTTTCGCATGGTGGTTTCATCCCTGGTCTTCATCCCATCGAATATCATCCATCATCACTGCGAATTTTCTTTCTTCATCCTCCTGTCCTATCCTGTCCATAAATATCATCATGGAATTGTCTTCTCGCTTGCGGTGCGAACCAACAACATAGTCAATTGATACATTTTGCATCATGTTGTATGCCTTGTTGTAGTAATGCACGCAGTCTTCATTGCACAACCCTTCAATCTGGAGTGCCAAAACGATGCGCCGGATCTCCTCATCCCAATCTCCTCTCCATACCCCGCTCCGGTGAACCATTTCCATGGTGTCGCATACAAACATCAAGTATTCATTTTCTCTCAACCCAAAATTTGCTTCAGAATACTCCATACTCCATCTGTGGACTACATTCAGATCAGTCCACAAGTTAGGATGATCATCCACACGTCCACGTTTAATTGAGTGTTGCTCGTAAAAAATCTCATCCTCCGAAGGATCCATATCTATATCAATTTGTATGGTCCGTTCCTGTTTGTCGTCGTGGTTGTCGTAATATTTGCCTTGCTGCTGCAGAAGCATCCTGACAGATACGCTTCGGTCATTTGGGTCACTTGGGCATTTGGCTGGTAGGGTCTTGCGGACAACGGAAACAAAGGACATCAGTACAGACCAGTACCAGTCACATAGTGCAGGCGGTCTGTAGGCAATGGGGGGGATTATCGAAGTCAGCGGTCCACTCCAGAGTTTCAATGTTGCCATAACATGGGATAGCTCTTGGGGAACATCAACTCGCCAACTCGCCAACCCGTCGTCGTTCAACTCACCAACTCCAACAAGTGCCCGCAATGGGCAAGGGGTATACAAGGCCCCATATTCCAAAGTTGCAAAACCGGTTTCCCATATCCTCTCAAATATCAATGTTGCACCTTTAAAATCGTCGTACATTCGACGTAACCTCTGAACGTATTGGTAATGTTGGTTGTAATTTGTAATTGATTGGTATTGATTGGTGAAATTATATATCACCACGATCTCCATATATCGAGTGTATCCCCCGCTGTTGTACAAGGCATCCCTGCACATGCGTCCAAGTTGTCTTTGGCGTGCCTCTGGCGTCTTTGGTGCGCCATCGTCGTCGGTCATATTGTACAATTTTGGTGTCTTCCCCCCAATCCACAATGGTGTGAATGATAGTGTAGTCTTCGACGTGACCTTCTTGCGATCTGGTATCTGGTATGCTAAATCGAAAAACTTGTGAAGAAGGTTGACCAATATTCGAACAAAGACCTGGGTAGGATGCCCATGACGTATTGCATCCGCAAACACATCCCTCTTTCGTCGTGGTCTGCTGTTGTTCTGCATTTTATTCTATAGGTTATCGTAATGCTGCTCATCCAGTCACAGAGTCAGGAGATACCCAAACTCAAGAGGGCCCATACGCTTCTCACCAATCCTGAAAATATGGTGAGGCATAAAACCTCCTGCGATTTGGAGGTGTCGTTACGCTCCACCACGGACTGTGAACAGTTGCAGCAACTGTACAATGAGGATTGCATTAATGTTGGTGCATAGGGGTGTGCTCTTCTTCTTCCTGACGCTGAGATAATTCCTGCCGCTTTTATTGGTGCATCTGAATCTAATGTGACATCGCTACATGTGGTGATAATTGAGTAGAATTCGCTTGTCAGGCACGGATGGGTGGCCACACCTCTCCCATTCTCGCAGGGCTTCTGCCGTCTGCAACTGAGGTATTCCCCAATATTTGGCCAATTCACTATGGTTACTGATCACGATGCCAACATCGTTGATGTATTCCTGCACCATTTCAGACGCCCCCTCAACTGCTATGGAGAATTTCAACTCAGGTACATACCAGATGTTTTGGTCCAGTGCCTCACTGAACATTTTCATTGCAATGGTCGTCTGCGTCAGCAGTGTCCTGTCCGTGTTGGCGGTGTATATATTGAAATTCTCTGATTGCCATTTTGCCTCTTCCTGAGCTGACCAGTATCTGACCTTGAATTTTAGCATAGGCTCTCTTCGTGTTACATATACACATCCAGCATCAGCTGACGAAGAGACATGGTGCTCAATTTCATATTTCAGGGCACATTGTGCAATCCCCTGAATGAAACCCATCTGATCTTTGCGCCCAACCTGCAATGTGACATGGAGATACTGCCTCATTTTGAATATACCCTGCTGGGTGACCGGGCCCGGATAATAAAGACCCCTCCGAATCAGCAATTCAATGAGGGCATAAAGAAGATTACAAAGCCCGGTGTGCAGTGTGTGTGCGGCGTTGAGGGTATATTGAAGGGGTCTAAAACAGGGGGCTTGTAATGCTCTGTTGGGAAAGTCAATTGGATCATGCACAGAGGGTGCACGGTGTCGCGGCATTCAGTCCGCAGTTCGGAGGTTTTAAACTATACTATACTACTAGTATAGTTTTGTTCAGATGATCAGGCCACCACACCGTTCATTAAATTGATATCAGAACTGTTGAACCTATTTGATTTCTGAATTATATATATCCAGAAATTTGAATTGAATTGAATTTCTGAATTATATATATCCAGAAATTTTTGTATCCCATTTTGCTGTTGATTTTTCATATGTTGTTGATACAGTAGGTGTACAGGATGTGATGTACTTTCCATTTGCTGCCATGTCTGACGTAACCCTATCTGTCTCCATAGCCATTTGCTGCCACCTGTCGAGCATTTTGCGTGGATGTAGGTAGGGGAGACTACTACCACCAGGGGTTGCATGTCATCAATCTCGGTGGCAAAGTCCTGTTTGAAGGCGGCACCCCCCCCACCCCACACCTATCCCATCCCCGTACTGCATGCACACGAAACATCAAAGGCGGGGAACCAAAAACGATCCAAAGAAGAAGGTACAGTGCGTTTCCACATCGCGCACACACATACACATTCCTTCCTACAACGACGACAACACTTTGTGCCACAACTCCCTGTCCCACACCGGATTTTTTCCTTTATGGTACAAAACATGCGAGACACCCTTGCCGTTGGAATAGTGCGACCCCCTATGGAGCTTTTTGACATGTGTGGCCCAGTGGTCCGTACTGGCACCGGTCACTGCCGCCTCCAGTTTCCGTTTCCTGGTATTCCGTCGCTCCTCCGCACTGCCGGCGAGTCGCACCGATTGCCAACAGATATACACAACCATCCTGATAGGGTCAGTTACCCCAAAGTCGGCAAGTTTGTTGCCGTGGGGGGTGTTAGAAAGCCACATGATCAAACAACCCCTCGGAACCCCATCAATGCAACGCCATCTGCCATGAAAAAACTCATAACCGGCCTTTGTACACACACAGAAGTCACGACCAGTGTCATAACGGAAATGGGATGCATCGTGGGGATGTGTCCACACACCGGGAACAAATACAAACGTAGACCCGCCCTCTGGAACAGAATGGCACACAAGCTGCGCCTGCACAGGCCACGGGAAGGTTGGATGGATATATTGCATCCTGGCGGCGACCCTTTGCCCCGGACTGTCTAACCCAAGATCCGTGTGGCCCTGTAGTTTCCCACCGGTTAGGGCATAGAATGTCTTCTCAGGGTCGCCTTCGAGCAGAGTACGCTTAGATGGCGGACGCTCCCGACGGGAATCCGGTCCAGTGTAGGCTGCTGCATCCCATCCACACACGAGGTCCTCATCGTTATCATCACCTACTAGGCCATACACTTTGCGGAATACACCCTTGGCCGCGTCGTCCAGTCGGGCCCGAACCACTTCCGGATGGGATGCAACCCCGTAGTGCTTCGTGATTCCCGCCATGCTTTTGCTTCCATGGGCAGTACCCCCGTCCGGGCGAAGTTCCCGGAAGGCCTTCTGGATCCCAGTTTCATAAGACTGCGCCATGTCGGAGTCCACATCGTGCACTTTAATCACAGACACCCCTAGGTACTGTAGATCCATACGCACCGCGGAGATATTGGCCATATCATTGCTTGCATTTGTGAAGTCCCTCAGGGTATACTCAAACGACGGCAGGGTGGTGGCCATATTACAAACAACCCTATATGTACATACACGCGGGGGGCAACCCTAACCCCCTCAAACTCGAATCTCCCACAAACAAACGTTGATGGTCAGCGGACTTTTGGTAGCCAAAGTGTTGCAGCACACCATGCCCCATGAACTACACCCACTAGAAGACAGAAGTTGGGATATATGAAATGAAATGCAAGATGGCGATGGGGGGCACGCTGAACAGCACGGCCCGTTAATCAGTTGCAGTGCCTAATTGCCCAATTGCCGAGCCAAAGTACTCGCAACACAACCCTAACCCTAACCCTAACCCTAACCTGGTCACCTCTTTATTGAATGCAGAGATGGTTTCTCTTTTTGCATCCTTGTTCCCTTCCGCCGATTGCATCTCGTACATAGCCACTGTAGGACCGCCCTACTGTGGTGGAACTGCATCCAAGAGGACTGCCAGACACTGCGATTGCTGGTGTATGGACTATGTGTTTGCCCATTCAGCCACTCCGTGCATATGTTAACAAACGGAGTTACATGGTCAACCTCCATACGTGCATTCGTGTTCAGACAGTACACACACTTCTTATCCAACTGCTGCTTTCGCATCCAGCTTTGAATCTGTGGCTGTATGATTTCACGCATGTGTACACGTAACGATGAAGCGCGATTCCGATCTGCATGGATGCATTTGTGATAACTGAATGATTTATATCCACCAGTGATCAGATTTGCAGCCAGACATTGAGAGTACACAGGCTGCTGCTGTGCAACAACCGATAAGGTACCACTCCAATCCCCAAGCCACTCGTGACACCAAGGGTGTCTTTTCATCAATGCTGCTACCCACCCTGCATGCGGTTCCTGTATTGTTCCTATGCGCGCTGTATCCCATTGTCCACCCGGTTGTGAGCCAATCAACTCACGGATTGACCGGATAAGATCCGCCTGCCTACGGAACTGCTTTCCGGCCAGAACCAGAAACACCACCATCTTTACCCTTTCATACGCATTCCTCACCCTACCTTTAATACAGATCGGTCTGAGGGGTCGGGTCCTCACCGCACACCCGGCTGGGTAAAGTACCTACGAGTTTCAATCTGGTTTGAACTTGGTCTGTTGGAACGGGATCGTGGGGGACTTCAGGGTTACGTACGTGACTGGATGGGGAGGAATCCAGCCATGATGCAGCCGGGAATACAGGATGGCATACCAGAACATCTCAGGGTGTCACAAACAACATCCTCAGAGGCCGAATAAAAGTGCTGAACCTCGCTACGCAGAAAGGCTCTGTACAGTTTAGGGTAGGTTAGATTCCCGCCATGCTTTTGCTTCCATGGGCAGTACCCCCGTCCGGGCGAAGTTCCCGGAAGGCCTTCTGGATCCCAGTTTCATAAGACTGCGCCATGTCGGGTTTGTATGGTAGTGCTACACAAGAAAAAGGCATCCGTGTGGCTGTCAGTCATCGTCAGCACCCGGTAGTACCCAGTTGTCATCATCATCGTTGGCGATGCCTCTCATCAGCACACGCCGTGCACCGAGTAAGAGCATCTCTGGGGGTGCACGCCAGAGCACCGGCCTCGGAACCGATGAGAAGTAAATACTGTGTAAGTGTGTGTGTGAGGTAGTCCACACAGACGGTCGCCACACTGCTTGCCGTGTTTGTGCAAATTTTGGCAGGATATGCGCAAGGGGGCTGAGAGGACTTTACAGGAACACAAACAACCCTATATGTACATACACGCGGGGGGCAAGAAACCCCCTATCTCCCACAAACAAACGTTGATGGTCAGCGGACTTTTGGTAGCCAAAGTGTTGCAGGATGCACCATGCCCCAACAACAAAACAAAACGTTTGGGATAAAAGATGTAAAAAAAAAAGGTAGATGAACGACAAAGATAACGATTACGATATTAAGGGATATGTCAGGGAATATCTTCCCCTAGTTGATAGGGGCAGCTGGCCACTCGTGTTCCCTAACCCTAACCCTAAGCCCCCTGCATTATCGTACCCATTATTGTGGTGCACGTCAGGGCAATGTTCATATTTCATATATATATAAAAATTATGACGAAAAGCAAGAACGGAAAAACGGCAAGAAGAGCAAGGACGGTCCCTGAATATATTTACGGTCCTGGTCCTTTTGCTAGTAGTAGTCCCGCTCCAAGTGAGGTTTTGCATGTTGACAGGCGACGTTCAATCAATGATGTGCCCTATGCGGTTCTGAACACGGTTGCTGAATATTCTGACATGCCTGAACGCATACGCCTGAGGCAAGTCAATAGCACGCTGCGTGACGGTGTTCCACCCACGGTGCCCCCTTGGCATTGTGCATTCACTGATGATGCCATACTGGATGACTGCGATGCATTCTGGTCCAAAATTGCTGAGATTATGGCATGGTTCTTGATAATCACGCACAGAAGCAATCTAAGAGTGCAGAAACCAGTGTATTTTCGGTGTAACAGGAATGGGAACATGGATATTGCAGCACGCATAGCGGACAACCGTACACTGCACCAGGGTTTCTGGTGGAAAGGGCGCGTGTATACGCCGGCCGAAGAAGGTTTACCGTATGGTCCGCCAGAAGAACAGTGGATGGTGGAGAACCATGAGGCGTATTATCGGGGCTGTGTCATGCAGATGATTCAGCGGTGGAGGAAAAGGTTGGGTGAGGGGTTGTCGGCTGAAAATTCAGCGAACCTTAAAGGAAGTGCAATTGATATCAAACTGTCGGTTTATGTAGGAGAGACTGGAATTGGATATATGGATCATATGGAATTAATTAAATACATAGGTGGGGTAATAGCGCAAAAACTGGGGCACATGTATGGTCTACAGGTTTATTACTATCGGGACATGTCTGACGCTGGTATCTCTATCGCTGGTCGTGAGCCAAAATACTTCCATAGTGTAACACCGGTTGCGGCCGGGCCAGTGGTATATCCTCTCTTTGCTCCATTTGAATGTATATGGGTGCAGGCGCCCATCATGCTGCCAGGTAGCAAAGGTAGTTTTTTTGGATGTGCAATCACACTGTCGCTGAGTTTGTCCGACAGCAAGGATGATATGCTGCATATGGATGCAATTAAATACATGGGTGAGGTAATTGCAGAAAAACTGGGGCGCATGTATGGTCTACAGATTTATTATTATCGTAAACCACTCACTAGTCACCCTAACCGGTCAGACTGGCTTACTGGTCAGGCTGGTATCTCTATCGCTGGTCCTGGTCATGGTCCGGTGTTGCATCGTTTGCATCCTTGCGGTCTTTCGTCCCTTGGGCCCTTGGAATCTTGACAATCTTTCAATCGTAGCCTCAGCCATTGATGCAGAAATTCAGGCACCGGGCCAGGATGTGTCACGAGTTGGGTGTCAAATGAAAACACTGTCCGTTGAAGTTGCTCCTCACCCACCATTTGCATCATCTGGAACCACTCGCCGCCGCAGTCAGGCGCCCAGACCATGACGGTGATGTGATGATCCGGTTGAAGGCCTAACCTGCAGGCGATTGGCGAACAGAACAGAACAGGTTGTTCAACCTGTTCTGGGGTATGATATGATCCACCGGGCTAACACCTATGCCCCACATTCCCAACCAGCAACCTGTCGCACCTCTACAAAGTTGTTTGCGTTGTTTGCCCTACAAAGAAAAGAGAATGACAAAATGGCACATCAAAACCACTGCTGCACGTGATAAATAAAGATAGCGGAGAAGGAAAAAAAAATGTCGGGTCACTGTCACCAATGGAACACCAACAAGAGACAGAGAACAACAGAGGACAACACAATAACCAGGACAATGAACCTCCTCAACCAGGACATTTGGCGCGAAGTCGTGAACACGGAGGATTCACTGCAAGCCAATGCCCTTGCAAATTAAATTGAGTGCCATTGGGGATACATACATAACACAAGGACAGGTTGAACGGGCCAACTTCTACAAGGAATATCAACTGCTGTACGGGACCTACATGTGAGAAACAAGATGTACACCCAAAACGTATGTACACTTTCCCACTCCCTGATGGGTTCGACTACTTTTCCCAGCAGACTTTAGGTGATATGTGCGAATACCATTAAACGATTTTGTCTGTTATCAGCTTGACGGATAAATTTCCGAACGTCCACGCGTCCAAATTCCTCAATCCTATGAAAATGAGTCATTGATATTGAACTTGTCAACCACCCCAACCAGGTTGCTTTTGGGACATCAGTCATCGGCCAGCCAATCATAAAATGTAGCACGGATTTTCTTCTTCCGTAACTGTGCTCCGTTGACCATCCCGGACTATGCTCTATTGCAGCGAGGATCCGATCTATGCATGCCTCCTCGTCATCCGCAATGTCATATAGCCAACATGTCGGTGCCACATTGCTGATGCTACTCACAAGTGCCAATGTGTGGGTGATTGTATATGTACAAACGGCGTGATCTCTTCCACATGCATCCAGGAACCGTTGTATGAAATATTGCAGATTACCAATATTTCTCAGTGACAGAGAGCAAGGGTCAGGACCAGTTGGAAGAGTTGTATGCAACATCATGGACAACGCCATGATACCACACAATCCCCATGACCCATAGTCGTGTATGTTGCGTACCATCCCGCGTATGATTTGATATTGATCCTCTGGTGCGTTCGTAACCACATCATACACAACGGGCCGGTATTTCAACACACGGCAGATTTCGCCCAGCATCTGTGAGTAGTACGGTGTGTCTGGTTGAAATGATGTCATGTGATCAGGGTCCCATATTGTAGCAGCCCGGTTATGGAGATCCAGGAGTAGGACATAGAAATGACATTCGGACTTTACCATTGATACTAGGATGGCACCATGCCCAAATCGTGAGCAACGGTGTTCAATATAGTACCTGAGATCATTGAGAGTTTCATCATTCACTGTCCATCCGCGCACGGATATTATACCAGGAAACATTGCATGACCACCATCGAAGCAGTATGCGTTACAATACACCAGCACTTGGTAGAGTACGCGATATTGCTCTGCCGCTGTAGCAACACTGCCCCACCATGTTGCATTCACACGAAGGCTGAGAGAGGATACAGCAGACCCCATTTTTCTCTTTTTTATTCACACGCCCGAAGTGGTGCCCAGTGTATGGCGTGGTCCGGTTACCCAACGTGATTCAGGTCCCAGTAACCCTACCGATGTCAGGTCGATCGAGTTTGTCAGCTAACTAACCCTAGCTTGCTACGGTGTTCCAAAATCTCCCTCATCGCCTCCCGGACAGATAGTCTTTTCAACACATCCTTACATTTATTCATGCATTCCGTTTTGTTGACTCTGGCCACTTTCTGACAGGGGCCACTTTGCTGGTGTACCGCGTGGCAGCTAAGCACGTTATGCCCGCGGAAATACCTGTCTTCTGTCACAGACGTAATGATCTGATTGACAATTGCGAGTTGGCGTCAACACCTATCCCCGTGGCACGTGGCATAAAATAAATGGCGACGGACCCTCAATTGTCATGATGCTGAACATGAATCAGTGGGTTATCAACGTTATGAACAATATGAACGAAGGTCATGAACGGAATAGGTATAACCGGTATTTTGCTGCCCCTCTTGCGGGGGCAACCCTCCTAGCTCACCTGACCTGCAAACCGAAGAACAATGCGCATATCCATAAAGTACATCTGCCCGTACCGCATTGACTGCTTTGGTACTTTGGCCGGATAGTCGCGCCGGTCACACGGCGTGACAACAAAATCTGGCACTGAGTTCATTTGGGTCATGTAATCCTCCACGGCCCCAGTCTGTCCCAACCCACAGGTCAGTTGGTCATTCAGTGTACACGTGGCACAGAGGACGCTGGTGGGGAGGACCTCCGTACAGGCAAACATATTAACCCCCTGCTGATGTTGGGTCTGCATCATCCATATAAGAAGCGAACCGGCCCCACGGCGCAGAAACGACCCATGGATATCAGGAAACATTACGTGGAACCCACCCTTCGTGTGTATATCCGATGAATATGCAGCCAGAAATACGCGCGCCTCGGTGTAGGCAGTGGTGACCCCCAAGGAAGACAGACTCTCGTACACCCGCCGATCCCAGGTACCGCAGTATATGTTACCAGGGGTCAGACCACATTCGTGGATGAGCTGCCAGGAAAACAGCGTGGTGTGGTTTTCACCTTCAAGAAAGGCGTCCTGTACGTACACAACCAATGAGCTCGGTTGGACGCTGTATCGCTTCATTGACTCCTGTATGCGGTGCAGGACTACCCGGCGCTGATTCAATTTGCCTTCCCTAGTCGTGTGATTGGGGGTGTCCGGGTTTGGGGTGGTGGTCAGATGGGATAAATGCGGGGGTAGCTCGCCGTGGTCGACGACAAATGCTAGGTCAGGTTTGTGCATAACTACACCGTTAATTTCAATTGCGGCGACCTCGAAGTCCTTGGCAGTAGTAGGCTGTGGTTTGCTGACTTCAAAATTCTTGGCCAGCAGCTGCACCTCGTGGTAGTACTCGGAGTACAGCAGCTCCCTGACGGCATGCTCCAGTGCAACCATTTTCTTTCCTGCCGCGTGCCGGGCCATCCGCAACTGCAAGATGATGTCATCTGCGTCGCATCTGGCAGTGCACTGGCGTTTGCGTTTTCGACGTCCTGATAAGATTGTGGTTGTGTGGGAAACTTTAGCACTGGACAACGGTCTCAGTTCGGAAAGGGTTCAAACATGGTCCCATCTTTCAGAGAAGAACAAGTCTGATCCTGTGGCAGCTGTCCAGATCCTCGTCTATTCGTCCTTCTCAAGTCTGCTTGTCGTATTTTTGCACTCGCGATTTTGTGATTGATTGGTTTGTCCAGCTGCGGGGGAGGGGGTCAACGAGCATGCATACACACCACGGTCTTTATAAATATTTACAAGAGCGCCCACTGTAATGTTCTTGTTGTCCTTAAAATACTTCTCCTTGTACACTGCACATGCAATTTGCAATGATGCTCCATTCCGTTGATCAATGACAGAAATAAAAGCTGTCCTCTCCTCATTTGTCAGTTTTGGAAGTCGTACCATTTGGCAAAAATAAATTTCCTGAAACACAACAAAGTCACCAGCAAAACTCTGCACTATGTACTGACTGGCCATAAAGTCAGCGTGATGTGAACAAACTGGGCGCAATGTGTGCGTGGCTGTGGAATAAAATTGTGTTCCCGTAAAGTCCTCTCAGCCCCCTTGCGAACTGTTTCTGACAGGCGTTCAGCAATTTCCACATCCAACTGTTGGATCCTATCTGCTGCGTGCCGTGATAACGCTGGCCCAAGCTCTTGGTAAACACGCCGGTAGTCAAAGGTCCAAGGGTGCACAGGTCCGAGGGGGACTGCGAAGGCAGATGGGTGATCATGATCGCCCAAATAAACTTTAATGCCTTCTATGGGACTGCTATATTCATTAAATGCCGGTACTTGCTGTTGGGCTCAGGTCCGATGCAGGATTGAGGTCGATCAGCTTTGTCACAGCAGAAGAGGTCTGAGACGTTGCTGGAGGTATCCTCGTTGAATTCCATTCCATTCTTCAGCACTCTCAAATTTGGGTGTCGTCAATCAATTGTGCATGGTCCACATTGTTATTCGATACATGATTTTCGCGTTCATTTTCCAAACGTCCTCGGCCCCCTGAACCTGTTAGTCTCCTCAAATAACTTGTTGATTGTCGCGTTCCTTTTGTGTGTCCTGCACAACCCGTTCACACATCTTGCAATCCTGACTTTGTGGCTTCTCGATGCACGATCAGGCTGATCACGGCAGATAAATGCCTTAAAATGCTTTCGCTTCCAGGGCTCCCATGTTTCATGCTCTTACGGTGATCCGAAATCCTTTTCAGCCATCCCTTCCTCATCGCCTCCTGGACAGATAGTTCTTTGAACACATTCTTTCATGCATTTCGGTTTGTCGACTCTGGCCACTTTTTGGCCACAGGGGCCACTTTGCTGCTGTGCCGCGTTGCAGTTAAGCACGTTATCCCCGCCCATCGTCCCAGTCATGGTATTTGTATTTGTTTTGTGGTATGCTTTTATTTAATTTATTATGAACAATATGAACGAAGGTCAGCCCACCCCGTACGTGCAAAATTGTCAGGATCATCACCAGGCCTTGTCCTGTGCCTTGAATCGCTGCCACACACACACAGGACCGGTGATTGGACGGGTGGTTGCGGCTGTCACGGATGATGGTAAGGCAGATGCTCGTATTAGGTTAGGTGGCTTATGCACAAGGCCAACGGGTCCCAACGAACCTCTTCCCGTGTTATCTTCATGCGAAGAATGAACAGGAAAGGGTTGGGTGCCGCCGTCATTCTGTCAACCGGATCGTCACATCACCGTCACTGGTGTCCTTTAGTTCCACCAGTGTCTGGGCCGTCTCTGATTCACGCAGCCGCCGGCGGATGCTACGCAGCATGTCGCCTCGGTACGGATACCAATATCCCCGCTTCTGGGTGGTTTTTGTCATGCTGAGAAGCTCCATGCCTAGATTCCGTTCGCCCTCGTCCAGATCGCGCATGTACCTGTCAAACCAGTAGTCCCACGTTACAACGAGTTCAGATATCCTTATCGACAAACCGATGCTTTCGGATGCAGCCAGCACCGCAACCGCCATTATGACCATTTCAGCGTATACTTCGATATGGTAACTGGCTAGGTCGGCGACGTGAAAACGATGTGCGTCCTCGTGTAGGCATACCCGTGTTTGCGCTTTGTCGTGCAGGTGTCCCACCAAACATAGCTTGGACGCATGCCTCTGTTGAATGTAGTTTTTCAAGGTCGTTGTATATTGTATGTGTGGGTATACACGTGATCGAATCTCTGAAAGCGTCACCGTTCCGTACGGAAATGGCTTTGATCGGATGATGCGTTCTATATGCCGAATTTCGTCTTCCTTTTCTCTTTCCGACATTGCCACATGATTGGAATGATCAGACATTGACATTCCAAATGCGTGAACTATGAAGAACGAAACACAAAGAAGAGTGTAGGAGTGTAGTGTAGACATGCGAAACTCTGTCTTACACACTCACTTACACTATACAGACTCTGCGCAAGGCTCGTAACATGGGCTCATAACATGGGGACATATATACGGCCCGCGGCAGTTCGGAGGGTTAGGGTTAGGGTGTTAGGGTGTTAGGGTTAGGACATATGCGAAGGAGGGAATGGAAGGAGGGGTCAATTAATGGTGTGTCTCTTCGATGGTACACCAGTCGGTACGATGTATTACCTTGACGACGATCGTTATTGGAGATCATGGTTCATTGATTTAATCTGCGCAGCAACGCGTGTAGGGGCGGGGTCACTGTTGGTAAGACACCTACAGAACCAGGTGCAGCAGCCGCATCACCAGCACAGCGCAGAGTCAAATATTCTCATGCATCAACTGGTACAACATCTTTGCTCTTGAAATCAAGAAAAAAACTGCCACCGATTTGGCTGTGCTACCGGGGTACACGTCACAGAACCCTAGCCTGGGGTTCAATCTGGGAAATTTTGGTACTGCATCTGCAACCGTTCAAGGGTGATGGACGAAAAAAATGCAGGCCACTGTTAGGGTTTTGTGTGATTTGTGTGATCTGTACGATGATCTTCTCCACCGTACGTCTGGTGTTATCCAGGGAGCCATGCCAGTACATGGGTCCCCACTCCTTCATACCCCAATGCCTGTGCCAGGCTGAGTCTCCTCGATGCCAATGCCTCCTACACTTCCGCAAAAGTGGGGCATCCCGGGAAGCGAAGACGTCCGTCTCGGGCGCTTCAGCTCCCAGCGTCTGAATCATCCTGGCGTACACTTGCGGCGCCATTCCATACTCCGTGAGCTGAACTCCACGGTCTCCTCTGGACTTGGCACCCACAGCTTGCACCGCTTGGACGATCCGATCCTCTTCCTCAGCATTCCATTGGGATGATCCGCATGCATAGTCCGTGGACAGCCATGTGAGGCATTCATCATCCTCCCGGACCAGCGTTGCGCGATGGGGAAGGGCTCCAATGGCGTTGGCCACCATGAAGTCGTACCCCATGATCATATCCCAATCGGTAATGTCGGCCACATAGAAGTTCCCGGATAGAGTGCTTCTCTTCGCCTGATCAGGGCGGTTCAAGCGCTCATGTTCCCAGAATTCCATACTGATAGTGGCCTCATGGGTGCCACCACCCATGATCTCTCCATTGGCGACCTTCAGGCGGACCGGTCTCCGGCTGGGCTGCAGGAATTCCTCCCTGAACAACCCTCTCCGGACCAGGCTCACCTGGGCACCCGTATCCACCAACACATCCACCACCTTCTCCTCTCGTCCGCACCGTACTCGCACTTTCAAGTGCAACTGCCGCTCGTCGCCATGAGGTGTATGGAGGACTCTCACGGCATGCAACTCTAGCACGTCCGGGTGCATCAGGACTTCAAGGGTATGGTCACAGATGGTGTAGATCTTGGGTTGGTCCTGCCCGTCCACGGGGCTCTCCGTGGTCGCTCCTTCCTTCTTGCCATGTCCCGTACCCACATGTACTTCCCTTGGCAGGGCGCTCCAGGGGTTGGGAGTGGCGAAACTCAGTGGTTTTGGCTCTTCCGGAGCCTTCTTCGGCACCCGATGTGCCTTCGCAATCTCTGGGATTCCAGTGATTTTCGGAGGAGAGACCTCCGAGGTCCCACTCCCGTGGGGGCTCCTCTAGACTTGGCTTCCCGCAGCCCCTTCCGGCTGCGATCCGCCAGGACTTTGTCCAGCACATTGCTGGGCTTTGAGTTCCTCCAACGTCCTCAACATGTCCTCAGCAACGTCCTCGATCGACCTCACTCGTCGGTCTTGGCCAGGTCCACCACCATAGCCTCTTCCTCCGCCTTTTCCTTGGCCTTTGCCTTGGCCTTTTCCCCCGTCTCCGCCCTTCGCCTTCCAGTCGGAAATCCGCTGCTCCTTGGGCTTCTTCTCGGGGTGGGCTGCGAAGTAGGCCTTCTTGTCCGCCTCATACACCTTGCACTGACGGTGGTCGTGTTCATGGTTGTTTCCCTTGCCATAACAGACCCAGCACCCGTCGTGCTGAGACCTGTACTCTCGGAACGAGAGCGGTGGGTTCCCGATCCTCCTTGGTCCTTCTCTGTTCTTCCTGCGTCCCACCTGGCTCCATCTGGACCGATCCTGCCCATGGTTCCTCACGTTGTGCGCCACAAACGCGAAGAAATGGGCCTCCTCGTGATCCTCCCGGGACCAGTGGTCTTGGCCACTTCCACTACCATCCTCCGCGGAGTTGGCCGTGTCCTCCTGGATCTCTCGATGATGGCGGTCTTCTCGGTGGCCTCGTTGTCCATGACCATGTCGATCCTGCACGTGGGCCTCGTTCTTCGCATTGAGCTTCAACTCCACCGTGATGTACTTCACGATCTCGTCAAGGCTCATGCGGGCGAAGATGACTTGCATCCTCAGCGGCTCCCCGCGCCTCCACTCCACGTTGTTGAGGCGCAGCAACCTTTGCCCCATGGAGTCCCCGAATACCTCCACGTACACGGCGTTCTTCGGGCCCAACATCCAGTTGGGTTCGCCCAGGTTCCTCCTGAAGAACTCCATGATACCCGCATGGGTATCCTCCGCCGCCATAATCCTCACCGCCACGCGCTTCTTCGCCCTTTTCTTCTCCTCGTCCTCCACTCTCCTCTTCCAGTTGCCGGGGAGGACATCCTTCAGCAAGTGGCGGATCTCACTGGCCTCGTTCCAGTCTTCCACCAACTTGAGGCATCTGCGGTACTTCCGCAGATACCGGTTCCACTCCCGGACCCGCAACTCACCGCGGTCCAGCGGCAGTGGAATGGACCACAGGTCCTCCAGCTTCTGGTTCGGAGCGTCCACCCGCTCCTCGTCCTCCAACCACTGGAGGCAGGCCTGCTCCGTACGGATCAATCCTTCCCGGATCTGATCCCGCAGCTCCTCCTTCAGGTCCTGCGCCAGCCGGTGTGGGAATGTCCGGCATACCCACTTGTCCCGCGGCGCTCCCCGCATCTCGCCGACGACCTCCTCGGCGAAGTCCTCCCAGTCCAGAATGAAGTCATCCAGGTTGGAGGGGTTACCATCGTAGTAGGGGATTTTGATTCCCCTGAGGTCGTCAATCCTGATGGCGTCTCCGACGTCTCCAGCCACCACCCCACCGAGACGGATACCACCTGTGGCGGGGGGGTGTGAGTACACCCCCCGTACATCCCTCTCCTCCATGGAGTGCGGTCCAGTTGGGCCTGAACGCATGGGGTTTGGAATGCGGGAAGGACTTGCTCCATCGACCGTCCATATCCCCGTATTGGGGTCCTTCGCCCACAGGTTTCCGCCTGGATGACCTCGACCATGTCCATCGGCGCTTCCCATGGTTCGCCCCTGCATGGTGTCGATCTTCTCTTCCGCATAAACTACCATATTCGTCGTGATCGGTACATCTTGGGCGGCATGGGACATCTGTACCGTCAGGCTCCTCGGGTCCGTGGTTACGTGCCCTTCCCGCATGGACCCAGCCGGTGCCGTGTGTTCCCCGAGCATTGTGGATTCGCTGAACATGGGAACAAACGGCAGCGCACCCGGGTCAACACGCGGAGGCGCGTATGGTGCCTCTGCAGGGCCGCCCATGGGTTTATCCATGGCGCTCCTGAGGGTCTTCACCCGCTCCACCAGCTCTGCCGCGGCCGGCTTTGCCGGGAGCTCTGGACCCGAGGCGAGGGGCTGTAGCTCCTCTAGCCTTCTCAGGCGTCCCGACATGTCCTCCACTAAGTGGAGGAGGCTGTCCACCACTTGCTGCTGCTTCTGCAGGGCCAGCTCCAGATTCTCCCGGTACCGGGCCTGATCCGCTCGCAGCTCCTCCATGTGGTTCTCCGCGGCTGACTGGTCGTCCAGGATGCCCGCAACGTCCTCCTCTAGACCGTCCTTGGCGTTGTCAAGGCGGTCAAGGCGATGCACGATGGCGTCCATCCCCATCTTCGGGTACTTGCCCATGAGGAAGGACACGTGCTCGCAGTGGCACGCAGCGTGCTTTCCGCCGGATTCAGCGCATCCCGCGGTTCCCGGCACCTCAGACTCATCGCCCATGGGCGTAGCGCCTAGGGCGTCCGTCTCTGGTCCCGTGTGCCGGGGCACAGGTGCCGTCCGGGCCCTGGCTGGCCTCTCCAAGCCCTCGGCGTCGTGCTGCAGGGCGGGCTCGGGGGCCGTATGCGCCCTGGCGATCGGCGCGGACATCTCCGGCTCCGAAGGTGGCTCGTAGGCTGTCCGATAGCCCTCGGAGTGCCCCTCGGATTCCCACAGCCTGACCGGGCTGGGGTCCGTGTCCATAGCCCCGGCGTCCCTTGCCGCGGACTTGGGTGACCCGCGCTTCTGGTAGCGCCGGGCCCGTCCTCCACTGCTGCCTGAATGGCAGGCCTCATCAGAGTCCTCCGCGGCGGAGCGGAGGTTGCATGCCTTTCGGCAGCGACGCTCACACATGGAGACCAGGTCCTCCATGTCACGTCCTCCTCTTCCCGAATGTCGTACTTCTCTTCGGGCTTCAACTTCCAGAGTTCGCCATGCTCTTGAACGTCTCGGTTCTTCTATGGCTCCAATCTCCGGCGTGGTCTCGACCGAGTCCACAATACGCACCCGGGGCGTACTTGGGCAGGGCTCATAAGGGCCCAAGTCCCCGGGTCGGCGGTTGGTAGGGGCAGCAGGTAAGCCTCTGCTACCATAAAGAAGGTCCCTACCAGGACCGGCCCCTGCTGTGCCCCTTCCGCCTGTAATCCCTGCTGATTTGCTCCGGATCAATGCTTGCATTTCTCAAAGTCCAGGGTCCAAAATCCAAAAATATAGAAAAGAAAATACAATCCTCCTTCAACCCTGAACAGCAACCAGATCCCACAAATCCAACAATAATCCAATCCACACTGCGGGCTTCTGTTCAGCACATCGATGGTCTCACGATGGCGGGCATGTACAAGAATTGCACCAAGGAAGAAAGCCCTGAAATTGGCATATGAAAACATATAAAGCAAAGTTGGGGAAAGAGGTAAACATACACACTCACATCCATATACCCCTCTTTCACTGGACTCAAGACCTTCCCTTGACTCACCAACATATGGCCCTGAACCAGGTCAAATGAGATGGCTGAACGCCATGTGTCACAAGTCACTACATAAACCCCAAAAATGTGTTCACTCCCAAGCCTCTAAATCCTAGCCCAATGGGGGAGGTGGCGTGTCATGGCCTAGAGTGGCACTCAGGACCATGCCCTACCCTGACATAACCTTGGTTGGACTTGGGGTCGAATGGACTTGGAGAACTGCCCCATGAAGATGACCTCACAACATGGCAAAATCAGGCAAATCACACCATTATGCCCAAAAATCAATTATATACTCAAAAATGCATATGGCAAATGTTCATATGCTCCATGCATGTGTCAAACCGGAAAGTAATATACAAGGGTGATATAGACCAAAGATCCATGCCCAAGAATATCCCATCATTGGCTCCGAAACTCCTCCGGTTATGTACATGGCATGCTTCACAAGTCAGCTCATGAGTTTGAGACCTAATTTTGTGAGGCCTCGTGTGCCAAGCCAAAGTGACCACGTGATCCGGCATATGGTGAGGTACAACACGGAAGCATATGCCAACATATAAGCAACATACCATAGTTCACGGATCTCTAGGCACTTTGCTGTTAGCCGACCAGTTGAGCACATAAAACACAAAAATGAGCATAAAATGAGGTCAAAAACATGAAAATATGTCCAAATACAAAGTTGTCATGATAGTATATCTCTATGCTCACCCATGATATCCGCTCATGGTTCAATACACAAATGATTGAAACCATTTGCGAACAATTTCCCCACTTGGATCCCCAATCGGGCGCATGGAGATACCTTCGCCACTAATATCTACATGCCCCATGAAAATGGGAGTGCACCCATGGATCTCCTTGTCAAACATACCCTGAGCAATACATACGCGGTAGACTTGGTCTAGCGCTTTGAATTCCACAATTGGGACATGGGCAAAGCCCTTGTCACGTATGGCTCCCCATCTCTTCGGCCACACGAAGATATATAACATGGGCGTGAGCATATCAAACATATACCATGCATACAACACATACCCTCAAAATATGGCTCCTACCATGATATGCCATGTCCCTCCATTGACATAACTTCACGTTAAAAATACGTGGGAACCCAAGGAAAGTTGCTATGCAACCCCAACACTCATGCGGTACACTCGAAAGTCACAATAAAATGTTCGGTTGCACGGTCCAAGAGTTATATATCACTTTATACCCTCTTGACCATTATCCCTTGCTATATCGGGCATGTGTACACACCAAAGGCGTTTGATGCTTCCTAAATTAAGTTGAGACAAAGGCGTTTGCAACCCAACCTTCCTTATTCTCTTTCCTCACACTCGCGCGTAGATATGGTCCTTCAAAGTGGTCCCACAATTCACTTTTGTTTCCCTTATATCTCAAAGTCAAATGGGTGGCAAGTATAAGGGAAACCTGATTCGGGCATAGGGAAAGGAGTATGACCACTCGAAGAAATCCAAATCAAGTGCGGCGATGTCGAAGTCGAAAATCCGATTTTGACATCGCGAAAAATTCAGAATAAAATTTCGAGTGCTTATTTAGAAAATTGCGGAAGCAACGAACCCTTTGCTGATGAAATCTGACCCTTCAACGGAGTATCCGCCAAAATATCTGGAAATAACAGTTAACCAATCGGTTAACGCAAAATCGCGAACCAACTGACGGTCGCCGATACATTGACCATCAGAACGAAAGGCTGAAAAATTACGGAAACATCATGATAATAAAACCCTGTTGATTCCTGATATTCCGATATATAAATCTCCGCTGGCGGCACCTCGGTTCTGAATGTGGCCGCTCATAGCCGGAATGGCCAAACCTATCACACTATCACATCGGGTTAGGACAGGTGGATGGGAGAGTATGATATCAGCCAATGGCGGCTTGCCGGCACATAGATACACACCCCAAGTGACCCCAAGATGGCCACGGGGGTCCGAACCGGCTTCAGTCTAGACCGAGCAGCATCAGCAGCAGGTTCAGCATGCCCATGCCGTCATTGCATATAACTCTTGCACCAAGCAAATCGGTCACACAAGCTGTTGGCAACCCCGGAAATCTTCCTGCATAATCATCATATGCCTTCTCATACAAACGCATCGGGTCCTTCAGGGGACCAAATATGAGCGAGTCGGGGTCTGTAGAAAGGCCAGCCTGCCGTACTAGTGCCCGCAGTGCTTCTTGAACAGCAGTCTGCTTCGTCTCATAAACCAGGTACATTTCATCTGTGCACGCTATTACGTCTTCCCAGAGGGCCAGGGGCGTCAGCCAGGGTTGGGATAAGCGAGCGTTTAGCGACTGAACGGTCGTTTGTTTGTTACGCTTAGGGAAATTTATTAACAAACGACGTTTTAACAAACGACGGCCCGCAGGCCCCTGCCGCGGCGTAGCGCGCGCACTTCCTGTGTGCTGCTTCCGATGTTTTGCGTTGTCAGAACCTATGAACTGAAGGATTTTAAAATGCACAGGATTTCAAAAACCACAGGCACAGACATGTCAGAACAGGACCACAATTCGTGCAGAATAGCAATTTTTTAGGCTTTTCACATGTTTGTATTATTAATTTCGGATTTATGCACATTGCATCTCTGTATTTTGCTTTTAGCTCAGTGGTGTCATGGGCGGCAAAGGCCATGCAACTTTTTGGCCATGCCGAGCTTGTCAGAAGTGGGAGAACTGTTGAGTGAAGCTGCGGAACTACAAATAGGCGTGTGCGGTACCAATTTGCTGCTGCTGGTGCTTCCTGTGCTACCATGCAAAGCCATGCCAAGCCCAAATGAAGCAACCCGTCGCCGAAGCTTGCAGCGATCAGCGTGATGACCACCCTACTGACGAGCGGCGTGTATGTTCGGGCCTCAGCCCCTCTCCCTGTGCAAGCGCAAGCCTCATGCTCCAGTGATGCGTCCACCAACGTGCAAGCCTCAGCAATGGGCATGGCGAAGCAGCCCTGCGCGCACTGCGCGGGACTTCAAGGCGAAGCAGCACTGCGCGTAAAGTCAAGGCGAAGCAGCACTGCGCGTGAAGTCAAGGCGAAGCAGCACTGAGCGTAGAATCAGAGCGAAGCAGCACTGCGCGCACGGCGCGTGAAGTCAGGGCGACGCGTGAAGTCGGGGCGACGCAGCACTGCCTGGGGCGACCTCCGCGCTGCGCTCAAGCGCCAAGGTAAATAAGCGTCGTCTGCCTCCAGTTGTATTCGCCAGAAGTCTTGTTTTCAGTGTGTGTCACGTGCGTGTGCCTGTCATTCACATGCAATGAGTGGATCTGTAAATTTGACTTTGGCCTCTGTGCCTCCATCAACCCTGAGGCGTGGCATGCATGTGTGTATTGATATCCTGATGTGTAGCCTTGCCTTTGTTTAGCTCTGTTGAATCCTGGGACCCCTCTTTCAAGGCCCACGCTTAGCGCTGGACCAGGAAGAAGACAGTGTGCAGTAAAGTCGACGTTAAAGTATTCTTTGTGTCTGAGTTGCAGGGCAAGACAGGGTAGAGCTGAAAAGTCATTTGCACGGTGTTTTAAGAAACATTGTCTTTTTGGCTGAACTGCAGGCAGGGTAGTGCATGAAAGGGAAGCAAACAATTTAAGGTGTGAAACATTTGCAGGGTGTTTTGAGAAACATTTAAAAGCAGGAATTCAGAAAAAAACTTTTGGAAATTTTTTTTGAAAAAACATTTTGGAAAATATTGTGGAAAGGACCAATGGGGCAGAATAGAAACAAGCAAACCATTAGAAGCAAACCGAAAGGACATTAACAAGGAAAAAAATTAACAAACGACGTTCGTTTATTTTCATCTTTCTTTCGTTCGTTCGTTTGTTCGTTAATTTTCCAAAAAAAATTAACAAACAACGTTTGTTAATCCCAACCCTGGCGTCAGCGCCTTGTCACCCTTCTGCTGCTTCTTCCTGTACAAGAAGCACAACCTGTCTGCCACGGTGTTGTACTCAGGGCGCCGTTGCCTCAAATAGGACCTGAAACGTTCCAATTTAGCAGCGTCAAGATCTGAGTACATTTCTGGGCCAAGGTCCGAAAGGGGAGAAGACAGCTCACGATCAATGTCCAACAAATACATGGAGAACGGACCCCCTTGGCGCCTTTGGACAAAACGTGTGCCGTCAATCCACTTCTGCCGCATGTCGGGATCATACCCCTTTCCGTCCTGAAGCTGGAACATGTCAGGCGCATGCAACTTCTCCACCTTGTTTCGGGTCTGTGGGGAATCAAACACTTGATTCCAGATTTGATCATGCTTCATGCGGATACTGCTAAAACTGAGCAAATGTCCTTTGAATTCCCTGACTTCCCTTGGGAGATATTCCATCTGAGTTTCGAGAGCAGCATGCTGCTGAGCCTCGGTAAGTGGCTTCAAATCCACCACTACAAACGTGTTGACATAGTCCTTGAGGTTGACCCCCTCAGGTCGGGACGTCACAACTACGTGTATCCCTCCTTGCACCAGCTCCTGCAGAAATTTTGCCACGAGAAATTTGTGTCCAGCTGCCTTGTCAACGCCATCGATGACAACGATGCCGGTGCGCAGCTCCAGCGCATGCTGCAGCATCATCTGCCACTCGTTGCACTCTGGCTGTTGACGAGGAAGCAGTTCTGCCAAATACTGCAGGAGCACCTTCACTGCAGGGGTTCCTGTAAACGCTTTCTGCAACAACTGGTCTTCTGTCAGCCGGTGGGCTTCATTCCCACTTTCTGTCCTTTGCAGTTTTAAAAGTACCGAGATAAGACGCTGCACGGGCACGAGCAATGGCACAAGTGGTCCGTGGGTGCCTTCGTGTGCGGCCCATTGAGCTATCTCAAATGTCAACCGGATTGAAGCCCATGTTTTTCCAGCCCCGGCATCGGCAATGATAAGTACAGGTGGCTTCACCTGCGTTTGTACCATTAATTCTGCAAGCTGCCCGATATGCTGGGCCTCAACCCAGGCTGTGCATCTAACACCCAAATTATGGCGCATTCCAATGTTCAGCAGCTGGTCACAAGTGCGCAGCTGCACACCCGTGATTTGATCCTTCAAATATGCATGCGTCACAGTGAGGTGCACACAGTAGCTGTGGACACTCCTACGATATTCCCTCGCCGTGACGAATTGCTGTTGGCAGTGGTTCACAGCAGTCAAATGCTTTTCCAAATATGAGCCATTCCCCAAAAGCATACGGCATTGGGAGTTCAAATGTTCGTATGATATAACCATGGCATCCACAAAGTCAGCAATATGCACCAAAAGCAACCGGGTGCAAGGCTTATACACTAAATTTCCAAATTGCTCATGCTTGGCCTCAAAGGCCTGGGTCTGCGGCTGGATCAACATGGCTCTTTCACAGACGACATCCAAATGCTGACTTTCATACAGGGCAATCACGGAGCGGCCCATTACCTCAAATATTTGGATATCATCTGCTACTGTGAGATGATGAGCTTCCACTGCACGCATAAAATGCAATGCGTGGTCCTGCTGCAGCTGCGGAAAGTGCTCCATCCTCCAGCGAACATCCGTATCAAGATGGTGCAATTTCCTGGCATCACCATCCAATACAATGCCAAATCGGGTCAAAGACGTGATGCAATCATGCTGAATCCACCCTTTTGCATCGAATGCTGAGGACGAGCTGTTCTCTAGTGGAAACAGCATTTCTTGGTCCGCTTGCTCTGGGTACCAACTCTGGGTACCGTGCTCTTTCTGCTCTTTCTGCTCGTTCTGCACAGCCAGGAATAAGCCAAATTGCTTTTGCTCATCTTCCATGTAGCGCACAGCCTCAAACACAGCGTCCAGAGCAGTATCCTTGCTGGATACTGCCTTCAAAGAAAACGCACCAAGCTCGTTCAGCACCTCTGCAATAGTGCCCAACCTCTTGTAGCCCTCCATGTTCAGACGCTGGAGGTGCTTGAAAGACCTGTGTACGATAATCTTGAACTCATGGTGCTCATGATTCATGAGTGTCCAACGATGCTCGTCCTGCATTACACTGTAACGACGAATGGCTTCAGTTGCGTGGATCGCAACATTGTGGCGGATGCTATCATACAGGATGGCCAATCCCCGACAATATGACGGGACATTACCAAATCCGACCCCCCGGACTTCGGTCCAGGTCTGTATGTCGTCACGCACTGCAAACGCAGCGCCCAAATTTTTTTCCAAATTTGTGAAGCCAGACCCAGCGGAAATACAGGCTGAACGCAACGCTCGTTCCATTGCCGTCCCGTGCAGCAGCAGGTGATAGAGTTCGTGTTCTGCGTGATTCATTAGCACCAGAGGATCCCGCCTGCGCAATACTTCTGCGACGTGCTGAAATGACTCATGTCAATGGAACCATCTCTGCTTCTGCTTGTTCCACTGCGTCAGCACCAGCTGGAAGGCCTGATTTTGAAGGTGCTCGCGTTGAGAATCTTCTGTCTCGTCCTTGTTGAGCTTCAGTGCTGTCAGATCTTTATACGACTGATGAAGCTGAACATGATGTAGCGCTTCTGCAATCTGCCTGAAGACAAGGCTTTGTAGGGTCTTCTTCTCGTTCTCGAGTTCCTGCACCTGCTTCTCCTTTTCCTGCTGCTCTGCCTGCTCCTTTTTTTTCTTCTTGCTAAACCGCTGCCGCTGCTTGCACCATGCCTGTGCAAGCTGCTCAAACATGAGACGTTTCTGTGCAACCTTCTCGTGCTGCTCTTCTGCCTGCTTCTCCTTTTCCTTGTCAAACCGCTGCTGCTGATGCTCTTCGGGCTGGTCCTGCTGATCTTCGGGCTGATCCTGCGGATCGTTGTACTGATTCTGCTGCTTGCCCCATGCCTGTGCAAGCGGCTTGAACAGGAGACGTTGAAAGAAGTTCCTTATCTTGCCCTCATCAGGTCGTTGTTTTGCAAACCGTTCAAAGATCTGGCGTCGTAGGCACAGCGCTTCTGTCTCGTCCTTGTTATGCCGTGATTCCACAACCTGTGTAAAGATCACGACCTGAATATTTTGCTCCATAAACGCATCATTCCAGATTGGTGCGACAATGTCCAGCCTGTCGTGGGCCTGTCCGTTCATTTCTTCCAGTCCTTTTGCGTTCTGCTCCATGATAATGGCACGCTGCTGGTACTCTTCCTGAGTCCGGCTGAAACGCCCCATGGCTTCAACAAACAGGATCTCGGGTGCTATGGGCTGAGCGCCTGTGTCAAGCCTTGCGTGGGACTCCATCCAGGTGTCTTGTTGATGGCACAGGCTTTGTGCAGCCATACTCCTGAACTCCTGATGTTCACGATGCTGGATCCCACAGCGCGCCATGGCCTCAAATATTTGGAGAGATATTTGGATCTGATGTTGAAGGCGCCGCTCAGCGGAGTCAAGCATTCGCCCTACAGATGCATCTTTATCCACCAACCTGTTTTTGACCTCCTCCTTCAATTGTTCCAACGGCTGTTCAATCCGCCTGTTGACCTCTGCTTTCCATTCTGGTGGTTTGGGTTCTGGTAGATCTTTTGCATTCCCCTCCACATCCTTCAACCTGGCCTTTACCACTTTTTTCATCTGTTCCAAGTCTTCTGCAATCTTCTCCAAGTCAGTGTTCTCCATCTGATACTCTTGGCCAGTCATACTCGGACCAGACGTCTCCAAGGTGCTAGCACGTTCCTTAAACACTTTCCGTGTCTGTTCGAAACGCTTCACAGCTTTAACAAGCTGGATCTCCTCCTCCAAAAAGATGTGTGCAGGCACCCTTTGCACACACATTTGTGGAAGCTCGCGCACTCCGGAGTCAACGACCTTGCTCAGCCGTTGCAGATCTTCTGTAGCCTTCTCCAAGACACTACCGAATTGCACATGCTCATCTTGCCTGACCAGGAAGCGAATCCTGACCTCTGACATCTTGATCTCATGCAAGATGCACTGAATTTGCGCCTGCTGTGCCAGAGACAATGCAGAGCGCTGGGGACTCCCGCGTACCTCTTGACCAGGCTGGGGCAGCGACCTTGTGGCCTCTTCGTTAGATGTGAAAACCTTGTGCGGCATGTTTGAAGACGAAGATGCCGATGACGATTGTGGCGATGACGCACCTGAAGCAGGCTTTCCTCCTGCATACCCTCCTTGCATTCCACCCGGGAGGGATAGCAGCAGTACAATGGTGCTATCCCTTCTCAAATGGTAGGACTGCACAGTCCGGGTGTCCTGAAGATGTTTCCCACAATTCACCAACCGCTGTAATTGCCTTGGAATTCCGGTTTTGGCTGCAACCATCACTTTCACCTGTTGGATGGTGTAATTGGGGAGCAGATCCAACACATCATATCCTACTTGACTCAGAACGAAGACAGGAAAGCGGTTCTGGAAGACGCCACCCAGGTACTGAAGCCGCCCATGATATTGGCTCAGAAGCATCCGGTGATGGCGAGAGGGCTGGAAGCGTAGGGGCCGGTGTCGGCACCAGCGCCAGCGATGGCATTGGCGATGCTTGCGACATATGGCAGTGCCAATGATGACCAAGTAGGCTATCAACGTGGCGACGACGTCGAAAGTTGGATACAAAACAATGTTGTAATGCCACCTCGCGACCACGAAGGCCAGATCAACAACATTCAGCGGAGTGGCAACGATGCCACGCGATAATCTGGACAGCATCTTTGGCACCAAATACGTTCCATGACCCATGTTGGCGCAGACAACAGAGGTGTCAAACAAGGTGACCATTTTGGATCTATGAAGCAGTGGATGTAAATTTGTAATTGGTTTTCGAAGATTCTCTGCAATGCACCAGCAAGCCAAAAAAAATCCAGAAAATATTTTCGGCGCAGCCTTGGAGAGCAGTTGGTGATGGACGGAAGCCCATGAACTTTTTGTGGAAATTTCTTTGGAAGTTTTTTTTGCAGTTTTTTGAAAAAATTTTGCAACTCTTGTGGAAGTCTTCTGCACTCTTCAGCAGTTTTGTTTTGGGAATTTCTTCTTTTCGAAAATGATTGATTTCTCTTTTTGGAAGTTTTAGATATATTTTACAGGAAACTGCGTTTGGAATATTTTCTAAAACAAAAGTCCAAAAATATTTTCCAAAGAAGCTTTCCCGATAATGTCTTGGCCAACCCATTACACCCATCAGTTGGCCCTGCACAACAAGAGGCAATGCCCAAACTATCCCTGATTCTGACCTGGTTATCTCTGACTCTCACTTAGGCAGTTCCTCCAAATACTCTCCCTGGCCACCCATTATGCTTGTTTGTGGGCGCCTGATTGACCCCCGCCCTTTGCAAGGGGTGGGAACATAGCCTCTAGGGCCAACTCCTCTGCACGCAAATTGTTGCTCACCCATACCCTGGGTCCCAGTTTCACAAATACCACTGGCTCCCTTAGCCGGTCCATGAGGTCCACAAGTTGCACCAAGAGGTCACATTCAACAGTGGCCATGTCTGGCAATGGTCGCCACCCCAGGAATCACACCCTCAATAACAGCTGACAGTTCGTGTTTACCAGGGTTCTAACATGTAAAACCATGGTTATTTACAACTCATGACTCGGTCTGCAGTCTCATGCCTGCAAATATATGTGTGCCCGTTGGTGTTAACCATCGGTGTTGCTTCCACTGTTGCATTTTACCCCCAATGACCGCAAGTACATAGTCCGACTGCAAATGGAACAAAAGCCGTCGTGGTCCCCATGATTGGAGCCCCTCTACCACTGAAAAAGCTCTGCGGCATGTTGTTGTGAATGTTGTGACTGGGCACTAACTGGGCACACTCACTCCCAAGTTGATTTCCGGGCGCTCTTCGTGTTGTGGACTATGCATCCCGAACCCTGCCACTCTCCCTATCGCAGCAGATTTGCGCTTCCGGACCCTTGAGAGAAGGAACACTCGATGCCCCCTTCTTTAGACACTTGTCTTTGTTGCAAGAACTCCCTATGCTTCGAAATCAGCTTGGGCCTTTTGGCTACTGTTTCAGCCATAATTGTTGACCACCTGTTGAGAGAAGACTTGAAAAATACATGCCATGCCACCCCCTACGTGCCCTCGACCACTTCATCAATCGGCAGGTTTGCAAAATTGCCATTCACTAAAATGCCCCGAACTCGTGCCTTTTTGCATGGTCCTGTACTCATGACTTTGGCGTTCTACTCCCTCACAAAGCCAGTACACTGAGCCAGCATGTCGCGAACGCATCAAACCCTTGCGCCATGCCTCATTTCACCAGTGACCGATTTTGCCAACGTGCTTCCCATGCTGACCACACATGTGACCCTGCCTGGGTATTCAAGATTTTGGCGCTGTGCCATTATGGAGACAAACCACCAATGCCAAGGTGCAGCCCCAGCCCCCCCCCCCCCCCCCCTCGCTGGCACAAACACCAGCGATGTTTCAATGTTTGACTGGGGCCGGTCGCTGGACAAGCCCACAGACACAGTGGTAGTATCACAAAAAGCGTCATTTGACCAGGGGCTGGTTGTTGGACAACCCCATGGAGCAGACCTTTGCTTCGCCACCCCTTGGGGCGGGGGGGGGGTCATTTTGGGGCTGCTTGGGGGCCTGCTGACCCATCCATCCACCGACCTACCACTAGCCAAAAAAAGTTTTCTGTATTGAAATTTTGAATAGCAAGCCAAAAATGAGAGGCCCATTTTGGGTAGGCAAACTGTTTTTTGCCCTCATACCCCCTATATGGAGTCTTGTGGGTTAGGTAGGTAGGTAGGTATCTTCGGGAGCTCGGGATGCCTCCTTTGACATTGCAGGAAGAAGGTCTTACCAAGGGGACGTCCTGTCCCTCCCACTGCCCTATGTCAGGTGCCTCTTGAGCCGCTCCCGCATGTGCTTGGGAAGGCATTGTCGCGGCCACCCGGTCCATGTGTCCCAGGTGGGAGGGTGCCCCCACATGTGTCCATGGGTAGGGCCACATGCCCCCTCCTTTGGGCGGCAGCTCTGGGGGGCTGCCCAGCCGTGTGAAGTATCTCTCACCACAAGGGGTATTGCTCCCGCTTGTCTACGGTACGACCGCCTCACTCTTGTGGCTTGAGTTGCGGGGCCACTCTGCTTGGCAGGTGACCCCCTCCTGGACTGTGTACCGGCTCGCCTGTCACCGGTTGCTTCCATGGCTCCGGGTGACGTTTGCCATGGTCCCCGATGCAGCCTGGCCGGGCTCGGACCAGTGGCCTTGGAGTACCGCTCCTGCCACTGGCCCGGTGGGTCGGCTGGGTCGCCCCAGTGCGTCCGACCCATGGGGTATTGGTTCTTTCCTGTCCCTGGGCCGCCCTACGTGTGTGCAGTGTCCTGGGCCGTTGGGCTCCTGTTCACCGGTGTGCCCGCGCGGTTTGCTGTGGTGCGTCTGCGGTGTCCTGGGCCAGCTGGCTCCTGTTCACCGGTGTGCTCGCTCGGTGTGTTGTGTTGCATGTGCGGTGTCCTGGGCCACTGGGCTCCTGTTCACCGGTGTGCGTGCTGTGTGCGGTGCGCGTGTGCCATGGGTGGTTGTGTCCCTCTTCTTCCCCCCCTAATTTTCGTTTTTTTTTTTTTTTTTTTTTTTTACTGGTTTTTTTTTTTCCTGTTTTTTTTTTTTTGGGAAAAAAGAAAAAGAAAAAACAAAAAAGAGGAAAGCAGGGGCGCGCGTACACTGCAGGCACAGGCATGGGCAGCTGGTGCGGCGCTGCTATAGCGTTGTGTCCTCTGGCGTGTGTCGTCGGTGCTGTGGCGGCGGTCGCGCCCCAGGGGTGCGGCTCGCGTGTCCTGATGTACACGGGTATGGGTCAGGGTGGGTTTGGTTAGGTGTCTCTTTGCTTCTGGTGCTGGCTGGTTAGGCGGCTGTGTGGGCTGTGGCTGTGGGCTGTGTCTACGTATTTCCCTCAGCGGGCCTGGTTTGGAGTCAAGGGTTGACGGTTTCGGGATGTGGCTCGGGTTTGATTTGTGTTGGGGCTTCGGCTCGGTTAGGCTTGGGTCAGGGTGGGTTCGGTGAGGTGTCTCTTTGCTTCTGGTGCTGGCTGGTTAGGCGGCTGTGTGGGCTGTGGGTGTGGGCTGTGGTTACGTTGTTCCCTCGGCGGGTTTAGTTAGGAGTCAAGGGTTAGCGGTTTCGGGGTGTGGCTCGGGTTTGATTTGTGCTTGAGTTCTGGCTCGGTTAGGCGGTTGCGCGGGGCCGGGCGTGTGGGTAGCGGCGTCCACGGGGTCGTGTGCCCGAGGCGAGTGCGGGGTGGTGCGTGCGGGCCGGCCGTTGGCCGGTGGCCTCACTGGGAGTCCCACACGGAGGGGTCGACGGGCGTGCCGGGGCGTAGGCAGCGTGCAGGTTGGGCAGCAGCGGGCGCACGTGCAGGGCGTCGGCGTGCTCGATGGGGACCTCACTGAGGACCGAGGGGTTGGCGGCAAGCAGTATGCGATGCCCGGGAGGGGTGGCGGCGAGGAGCGGGAGGATGTCCGCGGCCCGCAACGTGGGGGCGAACACGACGTGGGCCGGGTGCGGCCCCGGGAGCGGTGTTGGGGGGAGCGGGACCACAGGACGGCGGTCTACTGTGAGGTGCCAAGTGGCGCGATGGTGGAGGAGCCGGACTAAGGCGATGCTGTGGCGCAGTGTGTGGGGCTGGGTGCTTGGCGGCGTGGGGACGTGCGGCGGGAGGGGGGGGGGGCGGGGCGGTGGCGTGGGAGGGGGCACGGCGGAGGAGTGACGTCAGTGACGTGTGTGTCGTGCTCAGGGTGGAGAGGAGCCCACGGTATCGGGTCCGGGTTCGGCGCCTTTGGGCGTAGTGGTGCTCGTTGTCGTGTGCGTTGGCTTCCTTCGGCGTCCGGTTCGTTTGGTGACTTCTGGGCGGGGCCTGGCGTGGCGCCCCGTGGTGGTGGTGTGCTGGGTAACGGGGTTAGATGGCGGCGCCGCTGGCCGGGGGGTCAGGCGCGTCGTGTTGTGTGGCGCGCAGGGCTCCTGGGGTGCTGTGGGTGTCGCTGGTGTCGGTGCGCCGACGCTTGTGGGGTGGTGAGGGGGTGTCTGCGTGCGGGGCTGGGCTTTGGGTGATGTCCCACAGGCGGATGCCGTCTCGCCGCGTTTCCTGGAGGGTCTCCCGCAGGCGCCTGAGGACGTACGGGTGGTCCTGGGGCGCGGGGAGGTTGCGGGGGTGGACTCCCAGGGGCTGGAGCGCATCGGCCAGCATGGCTTCCCATGCGGCCTGCGGCATCCACCCCCCCGCCGGCCGGAGGCGGCAGTTCTCCACCGACCCCTTGCGGGGCCGATGGACCAGGCCCTCGAGGGAGGGCTCTCCCCGGGCCCACTTCCGCCGCTCCCAGAGCTGCTTCTGGGTCCAGCGCTGCCACCACTGTTCCTGGGCGGGCCTGCGGTCTTGGGCGGAGGAGTGGGCGTGGGTGGGTGTGACGGGGTCGTGGGGACCGGCGGCGGTGGCGGGCCTGGGGGATTCCTCGTAGTCCTGTTCCGTGGGGGTGCGTGGGGAGTGGGGCTGCACGCGGATGTGGACCCGCGGGTGTGCGCGTACGGTCTCCGCCTCGGGGTTGGGCGGGGATTCGCGGCGGCGGCGGTAGTGGGGCATGCGTTGCATGTGGGCTGTCATCGGGGGCCGGTAGGGGGGCGGGGGGGCTGCTGGTGGACCCTGGCGTTGTTCCGGCTTGGTCGGGAGCGGTCCGTGGGCCTGGGGTGCGGGCTTTGGGAGGTGGTGGGACGAGGCGCGTCGCGCTTCGGCCGCGGCGCGCTCCGCCATGAAGGTGGTGGCGGTGGCGTCGGTGACGGTGGGGGGGCGCCGCGCTGGGCGCTGCTGCCTTCGGGCCTGGGACGGCTGGGGCCGGATGTCGTAGAGGACATCCTCGGGGGGCCGGGCTCGCGCTGCCGTCGTGGCGCCGGGTTTGGGCATGGGTCTGGGCTTGGCTGCGGGTCGCCGTTTGGCGGCGGTCTTGGGCTTCGGCTGGGTCGTGGGCGTGGGCTTCGCCGGGGCGTGGGCTTTGGCGGCGGCGGGGCTGCTCGCGGTGGGGGCGGGTTTGGAGGCCCGTTTGGGAGGTGTCCCCCGCGGCCTGGGGGGTGGAGTGCCGGATGAGGACGTGGTGGTGGTGGTGGATGAGGTGGTCGTGGTGGTGGAGGTTGTGGAGTCGGAGGCGGAGGAGAGGGCCGCGGGAGACGGTGGAGGGTCCCGGGCCTCGGGGGCGGGTGTATGATGCTGGGTCCTGTAAGTAGCGAGAACGAGGGTGCAGGTTCGGGCATCAGGCGTGTGCGCGCGTTTTCCCTGGTGATCCGTGCGTGCTGGTGCTGGCGTGGCGGCGTTGTCCCGGCTGCGCGGGCACGTGGGTTACCCGGGGGGTGGCCATATCTGCTCCAGGACGTGGGGGTGTGTTTGCTGGAGGTAGTCGAGGGTCCGGAAGAAGCATCGCTGGATGCCGGGCATGTCCTCCTCTGTGAGGTGGGGGTAGTTTTGGGTGGGGGTGTGGGGGCCCGGCCATAGCAGCGCCATGAGGCGGGCTGCCACCATGTACGGGCATAGTTGTGGGGTGGTGGGGCGTGGGGGGGTGGGTCCCTTGCGGTTTCGGGGGGCTTCCCTCTGCTGGGGGCGCAGCGTGACCACCCACACCCATCGGTCCGTGGGGATCCCCCAGGTCCGTTGGGGCCACTTGGCGAGGCAATACATTGCCCTACCAAGGCCCTGGCAGCCGCTGCGGATGGAGAGCAGCGTGTCCAGGGATTCGGGTTCCCACGTGCCCCAGATGTGAAGGTCGTCCGGGTCGCCCCCCCTGGCGTACGTGCCGGGGCCTGGGTTGTGTGGGGGGGGGGTGTAGTCGGCGGGGAGGAGGGAGTCGGTGCCGTGTACCACCCAGTGGTCTGTGGGTGCGTCGGAGGTGGTGGTGGAGAGGGTGTAGTGCAGATTGTACATGAGGGTCATGTACGTGGAGGGGGCTGGCTGCTGCTCGTCGGGGGTGGGGATGTCCCCCGGGACGTGGTGCCGGAAGTTGCTTAGGGAGGCCATCCGGGCTACCCATGTTTCCCGCTCCCACTCTTTGGTGCTGTCGGGGGTGGCGTCGGGTGGGGGGTGGGCCATGTTGGGCTCGCGGTAGCGGGTGCGGCCCCGGGTGCTGTCCCGCTCCGGCACGGGGTGTCCGACCAGGTGTCGCCCCCAGTCGATGGGGGGCACTCAGATCCGGCTCCCCGTGGGGGGCGGGCTCTCGCCGTCTGGGGTGGCGTGTGGGGGGCGCTCGTGTCGGGCGACGTGGAGGAAGGCGTCGAAGAGGAAGTCTCTGACGCCTTCCCCCAGGGTGGCCGCCTGGACCAGGGTGGCCGCCCGGATGGGGGTGCTGGTGCCGGAGGTGCGGAGGTACAGCACGACGTCCTGTTCCCCGAGTCCCCGGAGGTGCTGCCGTACCGCTGCGGGGTTGTGTAGGGCGTAGGGTTCGGCCGGTGCGGCGACTGGTGGTGCGGGGTGTGATGGGGGGGGTGGTGTGGGTTGGGGGGGGTGGTCGTCGTTGTCGCGCGTGGGGTCCGGTGATGGGGTCTCTTGTGGCGGTCGCGGGAGGGGGGATTCGCGGTGGCGTGTGTCGGCGAGGGTATCGACGTCAATTGGCTGGTGCTGGCTGCCGCGTGTTGTGTCCGTGGCCTGGTCTCGGGGGGGGGGCGGGGGGGGGGTGGTGTGGGGGTGGCGCTGTTGGTGGTGGGGGGGGCGGGGGTGGGTGTTGTGCTGGCTGGGGGTCTGGGCGTCCCTGTGGGTCGTGTGGGTGTGGCGTGTGTGCGCCGTGCGGCCCTTGCGGTTCTTGACTGGTTGTGGTGCCGGGGTGTGGGTGGGAGGCGGCCGCATGGGCGTCCGGGTGGGGCTGTGGTCCGTATGTAATGGGTGGCTGCTGGTGGATGGTGCTCGTTGGTATGGGGTGTGGGTGGGGGGGCTGCTGCTGGTGGTGGTGGGGTGGGGGGGGAGGGGGTGGGTGTTGTGCTGGCTGGGGGTCCGGGCGTCCCTGTGGGTCGCGTGGGTGTTGCGTGTGTGCGCCGTGTGGCCCTTGCGGTTCTTGACTGGTTGTGGTGCCGGGGTGCGGGTGGGAGGCGACCGCATGAGCCCCCGGGTGGGGCTGTGGTCCGTATGTGATGGGTGGCTGCTGGTGGATGGTGCTCGCTGGTATGGGGTGTGGGTGGGGGGGCTGTTGGTGGTGGTGGGGCGCTCCTACTAGGCCCTGGTGTTGCTGGTGTGCGTGCGCGGCTCCTCGCGGGTCCATGGGGGTGTACCGTGGCTCGTATGTCGTGGGCCCGTGTAGCGGGGGCCGCGGGTGGTGCTGGACCGCGTGGTGGTGGTGTGGAGGGTGTGCCGGTTGTGTGTGGTACCTCGGCGTTGGTGGGTGTGGTGGCAGGGGCTGGTGGTGGTGGAATACGTGATGGTGTGGTGCGGTGATGTGCGCTATGTGGGGTGGGTGGTTCGCGGGGCCTGGTTGTGCTGGGGCGTGGTGGGGATGTAGCTGGTGGGGGTCGCTGTAGCATGGGGGCATTAGGGGGTAGGGGTTGGGAGGGACGGGGGCGTGGTGGTGGTGTTGGTGGTGCCATGTCCCCTGGCTCTGCGCGTACGGTGGTCCTGGCATGGCGTGGACGTGTGTGGGCGGTGCTGGCTGACTGGGCTGCAGGGTTTGGGTGCTGCGGTACGGTGGTGGTGGTGGGCGCTGGCGGTGGCGGTGTTGTTGGTGTGCCCCGGGGGTCTGGGCGTGGGGCGGTGCGGTGTGGCTGGACCCGGGCCTTGGTCGGGGCGTCGCGCCCTGCTGGTGGGTGCGTTGGCGGGCCCCCTGACCTGTCTTGGTCTTCTTGGCCTGGTGGGTGTCGGGGGCGGGTGAACCCTCCTGTCCCCGTGGGGGCGACGGGGAGCGGGCGTGCCAGCGGTGTGCCTCTTGGAGGCTCGTCTTGAGGCCTCTGACGTAGGCTTCCTGGTCCGTGAGGCCCATCCGCGTGGCGGTGGCCTCGTCGGGGGCGGCCAGGTGGGCGTCCCGAAAAGACGCCCAGCCCTCCGGGGCTTCTGTTGTGCGGGGTGGGGGTGGCGTGCCGGGTAGAGGAGTGCGCTGAGTGGGTAAGGTGTTCCTTGCCGTCGGCCGAGGGCGTGTTTGAACCGGCGGCAAGTGATTCGGAGGTAGGCTGCTATCTCCTCTGGTGCCGTGTCGGCCCGGGCTTCCGGCGTCAGGGCTGCTGCTTGGGGGGCCGGGAGTTGTGGGTCTGGGAGGTGTAGGTCTCGGTGGTGGAGGTACAGGGCGAGGAGGATGTGGCGGGCCGCCACGTTCAAGCCGCCTCCGCTGTGGTGTAGGGGTGGGCTGTGGGGGGGCAGGGGTGTGTCGCCCGTGGCCACGGCTATGGTCCATGCGTGGTCCGCCGCGTCCGCCACGTAGTACCCTCCCAGTTGGTCCCAAAGGGTGTCGGTGAGGAACCCGAAGGAGCTGGGGTGGCTGGCGGGGGGGGGGTGCGGCTGGGGCCGCGGGCCGTTCGCGGTGGCGGGGGATGAGGTCCCCGCAGTGGGGGCAGTGGGTGAGGCGGTGCGCGGCTCCCAGGAAGACCCAGTGGTCTGGGTTGCAGGGCAGGGCTGTCTGTGGTAGCCGCTGGCGAACGCAGAGGGGACATGCGGTGGCTGGTGGTTGGTGGTACCTCTGGACGGACGGCGGCGTGGGGGGATGGGGGCTGGTGGCGCGCGCATGCTGGTGGGAGCGTGTGCGGTGCCTGTGGCGCCCGTGTGTGCTGTGCCAGTGCTGTGCTCGGTGGACGGTGTGTAGACGCGGTGGGGGTTCCGTGTTGGTATGTCACGGGGTAGGTTCTCATGGTTGGTAGAACAGGAGTTTGAGGAGGTGGGCTTGGTCTGTTGGGGGCAGGGCTGCCGCATGCTGCAGGTATTTGTGGGTGCGGTATGTGAGCTGCTCCGCCGTCTTGGCAACGGCCGTCCGCTGCATGTGCGCCGCCGTGGCCTGGGGGTCCTCCGCGTGGGTGCGTAGCAAGGTGTAGACGGCAGTGGGGACGAGTCCCCTTCGGACTGCCTTGAGCACCTCCGTCTGCTTGAGGACGGTGGTGAGTTGCTGGGTCGCCGGGGACTGCGCCAGCCATCCGGCGTGCTGTGCGATGGTGTGGGTTGGGTTCCAGTCTGTGAGGGTGTCCAGTCCTCTGTACAGGGGGCACGCCTTGAAGTGGTCCCATGTTTCTTCTTCCGCGTGGCTGCAGATGCACTTGGTGTGCCCTGCGGGGACGTGGATCGAGCGGCGCGTATACCATCGGTGGTATCGGGTGAGGAGGGGAAGTTGTTCGAGGGCGAGTTGGAGTCGGAGCTTTTGTAGGTGTGCTGGGAGGCTATCCGGGCGCAGGGCGGAGTAGTAGAGAGGGGTGTGGACGGAGTCTTCGAGGCGTCGGAGGAGTTCGGTGTTCGCTGGGTGGCCCAGTGTGGTGGCCAGTTGCTGGATGGGTGTGGGGTAGTGGTACTGCTTGTCTCGATCCGTGTACGGCGTGTCCTCGGGCATCCATTGGGGGGGCTGTGTGGCCAGGGGTATCGGGGGCAGGTGCTGCAGGTGGCTGTGGTGTGGGGTGTCCAGTCACACGCGTTCGAGCCCTGGGGTGTGGTTGGTGTTCTGGTGCTTGGCCTGCGTGTCTGCGCGTCCATTGCCGTATGCGTAGCGGTGTGAATCCTGCTTGACGATGTGTAGGGCGTCCTGGGGGTGCGTGCCCTTGAAGGCCATCCATAGTCCCAACGCTTGTGTGGTGAGGCCGGACTCGAGTGCCTTGTGGAGGGGCAGGTCCGCAAGGCGCCTGGTGAGGTGGATGTTGACCGTGGCGTCCACGACTACCCAGAAGTTGAGGGGCCGGACCGTCGTGGGTGGCGGTGTGGCGGTGACAGCGTCTGCCATGGTGCGCAGTTCGCCGTGGGAGGACGCCCCAAAGATGGTGGTCCCGGTGTGGTGTTCCACGTGGAGGCCGTCCGCGTGCCGGGTGATGCGCACGGAGGCGCAACCGACCGTGGGGGTGCGTTGATGGGTGCCGGATGCGTCAGTGAAGTAGATGATGTCGGTGTCGCTGGGTATGGGTAGGCGGGCGATTGCTGTGGGGTGATAGACGTAGATGGGGTTCCCCTGGGTGGTTCTGGCGGTGATTTGTGTGGGTTGTATTAGTGGCGCTGCATAGACGCCTATTCCCTGGGTGATGATGGCCTGGGCTCGTGGGGTGAGGCGGAGGAGGCCCCTGTCTGGGCGTCCCTGGGTGATATACGCGTACATCAGGTGGAAGAGGTATCCCGTATTGGGGTGGAACTTCTGGCACGTGATGGTCTGTCGCCGCTCCTTGTCGTCTTTGTCGCCGCGGAGGGTGGGGCATTTGTGCTGTAGGGGGCGCATGGGTGCCTCCTGAGGTCCTGCGCGGTGTGGGTCGCAGCGGTTGTACTCCATGGCTACGCTGTCCGGGTCTGCCCACTCGTTGGTGAACGTCCATGTCGCCGTGGGTGTTCGGGTCCAGGCTACGTGCGCCGGGTGGTCTGGGGGTACCGTGTGAAACCAGGGGGAGAGCCATGCCTGCTGGCCGGCGGTGGCGGCGGCGGCGGGGGTGCGGTAGTGGGTGGAGATGAGGTGCAGCAGGGGCCACGGAGTGTCGAGGGCTGCCGGGCCGCAGTGCCAGCACGTGCGTGGTATGCCCTGGTCACTGTGTCTGACTGGTGGTACATCGGTCTCCGGTGCATTGTGTTTGGGGATGGACCAGGGGGCATGGTGTCGCTGGACAGTGCGGGTAGCATGTTTGTGGCCGTTTGGTGCTAGTAGCAGGATGGTGGGTGGTGTCCAGCCTTCGGCTGACGGGGTGGGCTCCCCCTGCGTCATGCCGCCGTCGTTTGGGGTCTCGTGCTCGCTCGGGCGGGGCCGGGTGTGCTGGCGCTGGAAGGCTGTGTACGCCGTGTCGATGTCCTTGGGCCCCGGCATGTCGCGCCCTGCCTTCGTAGCACATGCGCGGAGGTACGCTTGGAAGACGTGGCGTGCCGGCCATTGTGGGTCGGAAAGGAACGGGGCGTGGTGGGCGTCGCATTGGGCCATGATCTTCATCTGTGTTGGGGTGATATACACTATGGTGATGGTGGCCCCTACGAGGCGCAGGGTGTCCACCTCGCCTGCCGGGCGTCGGTGGATGTCGGTGTGTGTGGCCACGAGTGGCCCCTGTTGATCGCAGTGGTGGTTTGTCAGGATGGCGTGTGTGTGGTGCGGTAGGAGGAGTTGTAGCTGGGCCCAGATGCCAGTGCCCACGGGGGTGGAGACGCCGTGTTGCGCCAGTACCCACCGGGGGCAGGTGTTGCGGGCCATTTGCGCTTCTTTTATGCGTATGGCTGCCGCCTCGCGAACTTCTGGTTGGTGGTTGTGTGTTACCCTGTGTAGGAGGGGTGCTGCGTGTTTGGCATAGGCCATGTCGACCAGGGCGCCCGTATTGTCTCCGTAGTAGCGCCAGTGGGCCATCATGGCCTCCTTGGGGAAAGACGTGGGCCAGCCTCCGTGTTGCGCCCATGCCTTCGTCACTTGCTGTCGAGCGTGGCGTAGTGCGTCTTGGGGGCGCGGGAGGTGCAGGGCTTGGTACCCGATGGCCGCGTTGAGCACTGCTTCCATGAAGTACGCCAGGCCCTGCGTAGACAGGAGGTCCCCCCTGGCAATTTTGGGTAGCCGGGCGAGGCGCTCTTCTAGCTTGCTTGGGAGTGTGATGTGGTGGTGCCGCGTGGCCTGTGTGACTCCCAGGTGGACTGTGGTGTCTTCCAGGTGTAGGGGTTCGCCTTTCCGGATGTGGGGGGTGGGGGTCTTGGCGTCGGCCAGCCCGACCGATTTGCGGGGGTGCACTAGGAGCTGGTGGGCGTCCAGGTAGGTTGTGGTGAGTTGGAGAATGGCGGACGCTTGCTCGGTGGTTGTTGGTAGCCCTGCGTTCTCAGGGTCGCGGTGGCGGGTGGCCGTAGTGAGGAGGTTGTCATCTGCGAAGTTGATGAGGGGGGACCGTAGCGGGTATGGGGCGTACCCCGGGTATACCCGTGCTAGTTCGAATGCCAGTGGCAGGGTGACGAGGAGGTAGAGGAAGGGGCCTTCGGCGCCTCCCTGGGGGACCCCGCTGTCTGTGCCGGTCCAGGGGGTGAGGCCCGCGGCCGTGATGACGGCGTAGAGTCGGGTCTGGATGTACCCGGTCATGAAGGATAGGAATGGGAGGCCCATGGCATCCCATACCTCCGTGAGGAGCCGGTGTGGGGCGTGGGGGAACGCGCCTTGGACATCGAGGGAGGCGATGATCATCTCGTAGGGGTTCATGTCCAGTGCGGTGTCCTGGAGGAAGATGGCCTCGTGGGGGGACCTGCCGACCATGGCTCCCCACATGCTGGCGGGCACGTGGGCGAAGACCGCTGGCGCGATGCGGCCTAGGATGAGCGTCCACACCAGCTTGACCTCGGTGGTGGCGCAGACTATGGGCCGCCAGTTCCCCGGCTGCGCCCAGTCCCCCTTTTTGTAGAGGGGGTGGACCAGGTTGGCCCACTCAGGGGGGATGGGCGTGGCGCCCGTGACGATGTCCCACAGGCGGGCTGCCAGGCGGCGTTTGATGGGCAGGGTGAGACGTTGGTACGCTTCGGCCGGCAAACCGTCGACGCCGGGCACGACCCCCTTCTTCAGGCGGTCTAGGGCGCGTTGCAGTTCTGAGATGCTGAAGGGGTTCTGCTCCCCCACAAAGCCAGTACACTGAGCCAGCATGTCGGGAACGCATCAGACCCTTGCGCCATGCCTCATTTCACCAGTGACCGATTTTGCCAACGTGCTTCCCATGCTGCCCACACATGTGACCCTGCCTGGGTAGTCAAGATTTTGGCGCTGTGCCATTATGGAGACAAACCACCAATGCCAAGGTGCAGCCCCAGCCCCCCCCCCCCCCCTCGCTGGCACAAACACCAGCGATGTTTCAATGTTTGACTGGGGCCGGTCGTTGGACAAGGCCACAGACACAGTGGTAGTATCACAAAAAGCGTCATTTGACCAGGGGCTGGTTGTTGGACAACCCCATGGAGCAGACCTTTGCTTCGCCACCCCTTGGGGGGGGGGGGGTCAATTTGGGGCTGCTTGGGGGCCTGCTGACCCATCCATCCACCGACCTACCCCAAGCCAAAAAAAGTTTCCTGTATTGAAATTTTGAATAGCAAGCCAAAAATGAGAGGCCCATTTTGGGTAGGCAAACTGTTTTTTGCCCTCATACCCCCTATATGGAGTCTTGTGGGTTAGCACAGTGACAGGCAAGGTCTGGAAAAAGAGGTCATCGCAGGGTATAGGGCTGTAGCTGATCGCCGTGCTAGAAACCTGCAAAGAACAGAGTGTCGTATGACACCATGCTCACTCTGGTAATGTGGCTACAGGGAATGGTGACCAGTGGAGCCAAATGGGATACAGCCCTGTGGGCATCGCAGCGGTATTAGCAGCCGCCAAGCAGAGCACACTGGCGCTATGCTGGGCAGCGGCACCCCTGCATCATTTTGCGTTGGGAACTGGAAGGAAGTGTTGCCCCCCTGGGTGTGCAAGCAAGACAGTTCAATTGATTCACATACAGGATCCCCCGTGACGAAGAGGAAATTGATGAAATCTGGAAATACCTATCCACTCCCACCGGTGTGATGCAGGGGGGGGGGATTGCGGTCAGGGGGGGTCCAATCCAATTGCGAAAAATTGCGGAAAATTGCGGTGTTGTAACCAAACCAAACTGAAACTCCCAAAGCCTCAAGGAGCACTAATTCTGCAGAGGAGCCTCAGAATGTTGAAACAGATCGAATCGTCCACGGGTATCGGAATTACGACGACAAGCGTCTCTCAACATCACCATGAAATTGAAGCATAATTCATTTTTTGGGGGGGGGGGGGGGGCAGGAAAACATTGAAGCATATTGTTCTGCAACAGCTGTTCGCAAAGGCAAAGGGCACCAACAAGCACGCAAAGTGGACAGGCCGAAAGCAATTGCGGAAAAATTGCGGAAATTTGCGGAAGATTGCGAAATTGCAGGAAATTGCCAAAGATTGCGGACCTCAATCCCCCCCCCCCCCTGTGTGATGCACAAGTACCACTCCAAGTGCGAGGCATACATACTAGATAGAGGGGTATGGTAGCGTGGGGTATTTGGTAAAACTGAGTACCAGACGAGGTAAAACTGAGTAAAATGTGGTAAAACTGAGTAGATTTGAGGTAAAACTGAGTAAAAAAAAAATTTAAAAAATTTTTTTTTAAAAAAAAAATTTTTTTTTACTCAGTAAAAAGACAATTTTTTTTTGAAAAAAAATGCACAAAAAACTGCACACTTTGATGGTAGGTGGTACTTTTGTTTAAGGGCACAAGGCCCCCGAGTCGATTCCCGGCCACTTGTGTTAGTGGCGCCCCACCCGGGCCAAACCATCATATATATATATATATATATATATATATATATATATCACACAACCGCTTCACCAAGGAGGGTTGAGTACCGTCTGCATGCATGCACAGAGGAGGGAGGGATCACACAACCACTTCACCAAAGAGGGTTGAGTATCGTATGCATGCATGCACAGAGGAGGGAGGGAGGGTGGGGCCAACTACTTACAAGTAGTTACAAAAGACACGCTTGAAGATCAAGTCGGCCTTAGTATCTCTCTTGTGAGGCTTGCCTCTCGGGGTAGGATTCAGCTTGCATCTCCCAAAAAGATCTTCTTTCTTTTCCAGATGCAGCTGTCTGCAAAATGCTTGGTCATTTTCCAATTGACCATCAGCATTTTGGGGGTATTGAGGAGGCAACGCATACCACTTCCGACAGATCCACACACCGGGACGGGTGTCATCAGTGGCATTGGCATTGCCAGGAGTGGCATGCGTGGCATTGGCAGCAGTAACTGCAGCAAAAGCAACAACAGCAGCAGCAGCAGCAGCAACGGGGGCTGCCCGGAATTGGCGCAATCCTACACAAATCTCGGACTGACACAAGACAGTGGTATGGAAGGTACAATGAAGAACCTTACATTCCTGACACGCTATGGCGGGTGTGCCATCGCAAAAAAAGCATGTGTCAGGGGGGTCTGCAGATTTGGGCGTGGGGTACAACCGAGACACCTCCCAATGCATTGACCGGGTCCGGGGTGTGGGGGCCAACTTGGAACCACTGTAGTACAAAGTAGCTTGTGCCATCTCACGCAATAACCACAATCTATCCTGTGGCACTTGCAAATCGCTATTGACAACACGTCTAGACAAGGCACAATGCAACATCAACAGACATGCCGGATGGCAACTGACAAAATCATCCTGCCTGATGAAGGTGGAATACAGGGGTGCAATTGCAAATGCAAGGGAACCGAAAGCATCCAAAAACGTTGCCCACTTCCTCCGCGGTTGTGGTTGGATGGCTTCTCGCTCCGCAAGCTCATCGACAACAGCCAACTCCTCCTTGTTTGCCCCAACAATGTGTGGCTTGTCAAGGATGGGGTCAAACTTAAGGCAAAGGTATTCACGGGTGGGGGCGATCAGCAACAAGCGGAGCACCCAATGGAAATTACGCGAATTATATATCTGCGCCACAATCAACGGTGGTGCAAAAGACATATCAATGGACGCGCGTTCCAAAGTGCTACGCGCCCATGATTCAACCAACGCCTGTCGGCGTTGTGGACTGGCGCATGACGCATTCCACAACGAATCACGGACTACCCATGCCACACCCATTGTGTCCCAATCTGCACTGAGAGCGGTCTGGGCTGCCCACCAGTAATACACCACAATTTGAAGTGGCCCACAAGTGGGCAAAGTGGCTACCTCACCCCTGCCGTATCGGGGATCCCCACCGCTTCAGAGCGGGGGGCAGAATCAGAAGTGGCCCACAAGTGGGCAAAGTGGCTACCTCACCCCTGCCGTATCGGGGATCCCCACCGCTTCGGAGCGGGGGGCAGAATCAGAAGTGGCCCACAAGTGGGCAAAGTGGCTACCTCACCCCTGCCGTATCGGGGATCCCCACCGCTTCAGAGCGGGGGGCAAAATCAGAAGTGGCCCACAAGTGGGCAAAGTGGCTACCTCACCCCTGCCGTATCGGGGATCCCCACCGCTTCAGAGCGGGGGGCAGAATCAGAAGTGGCCCACAAGTGGGCAAAGTGGCTACCTCACCCCTGCCGTATCGGGGATCCCGACCGCTTCAGAGCGGGGGGCATAATCAGAAGTGGCCCACAAGTGGGCGAAATGGCTACCTCACCCCTGCCGTATCGGGGATCCCCACCGCTTCAGAGCGGGGGGCAAAATCAGAAGTGGCCCACAAGTGGGCAAAGTGGCTACCTCACCCCTGCCGTATCGGGGATCCCCACCGCTTCAGAGCGGGGGGCAAAATCAGAAGTGGCCCACAATTGGGCAAAGTGGCTACCTCACCCCTGCCGTATCGGGGATCCCCACCGCTTCAGAGCGGGGGGCAAAATCAGAAGTGGCCCACAAGTGGGCAAAGTGGCTACCTCACCCCTGCCGTATCGGGGATCCCCACCGCTTCAGAGCGAGGGGCATAATCAGAAGTGGCCCACAAGTGGGCGAAATGGCTACCTCACCCCTGCCGTATCGGGGATCCCCACCGCTTCAGAGCGAGGGGCATAATCAGAAGTGGCCCACAAGTGGGCAAAGTGGCTACCTCACCCCTGCCGTATCGGGGATCCCCACCGCTTCAGAGCGGGGGGCAAAATCAGAAGTGGCCCACAATTGGGCAAAGTGGCTACCTCACCCCTGCCGTATCGGGGATCCCCACCGCTTCAGAGCGGGGGGCAGAATCAGAAGTGGCCCACAAGTGGGCAAAGTGGCTACCTCACCCCTGCCGTATCGGGGATCCCCACCGCTTCAGAGCGCGGGGCAGAATCAGAAGTGGCCCACAAGTCGGCGAAATGGCTACCTCACCCCTGCCGTATCGGGGATCCCCACCGCTTCAGAGCGGGGGGCAAAATCAGAAGTGGCCCACAAGTGGGCAAAGTGGCTACCTCACCCCTGCCGTATCGGGGATCCCCACCGCTTCAGAGCGGGGCAGAATCAGAAGTGGCCCACAAGTGGGCAAAGTGGCTACCTCACCCCTGCCGTATCGGGGATCCCCACCGCTTCAGAGCGGGGGGCAGAATCAGAAGTGGCCCACAAGTGGGCGAAATGGCTACCTCACCCCTGCCGTATCGGGGATCCCCACCGCTTCAGAGCGGGGCGCAAAATCAGAAGTGGCCCACAAGTGGGCAAAGTGGCTACCTCACCCCTGCCGTATCGGGGATCCCCACCGCTTCAGAGCGGGGGGCAAAATCAGAAGTGGCCCACAAGTGGGCAAAGTGGCTACCTCACCCCTGCGGTATCGGGGATCCCCCCCGTTTCAGAGCGGGGGGCAAAATCAGAAGTGGCCCACAAGTGGGCAAAGTGGCTACCTCACCCCTGCCGTATCGGGGATCCCCACCGCTTCAGAGCGGGGGGCAGAATCACAAGTGGCCCACAAGTGGGCAAAGTGGCTACCTCACCCCTGCCGTATCGGGGATCCCCACCGCTTCAGAGCGGGGGGCAGAATCAGAATTGGCCCACAAGTGGGCAAAGTGGCTACCTCACCCCTGCCGTATCGGGGATCCCGACCGCTTCAGAGCGGGGGGCAGAATCAGAAGTGGCCCACAAGTGGGCAAAGTGGCTACCTCACCCCTGCCGTATCGGGGATCCCCACCGCTTCAGAGCGGGGGGCAAAATCAGAAGTGGCCCACAAGTGGGCAAAGTGGCTACCTCACCCCTGCCGTATCGGGGATCCCCACCGCTTCAGAGCGGGGGGCAGAATCAGAAGTGGCCCACAAGTGGGCAAAGTGGCTACCTCACCCCTGCCGTATCGGGGATCCCCACCGCTTCAGAGCGGGGGGCAAAATCAGAAGTGGCCCACAAGTGGGCGAAATGGCTACCTCACACCTGCCGTATCGGGGATCCCCGCCGCTTCAGAGCGGGGGGCAAAATCAGAAGTGGCCCACAAGTGGGCAAAGTGGCTACCTCACCCCTGCCGTATCGGGGATCCCCACCGCTTCAGAGCAGGGGGCTAAATCAGAAGTGGCCCACAAGTGGGCAAAGTGGCTACCTCACCCCTGCCGTATCGGGGATCCCCACCGCTTCAGAGCGGGGGGCAAAATCAGAAGTGGCCCACAAGTGGGCAAAGTGGCTACCTCACCCCTGCCGTATCGGGGATCCCCACCGCTTCAGAGCGGGGGGCAAAATCAGAAGTGGCCCACAAGTGGGCAAAGTGGCTACCTCACCCCTGCCGTATCGGGGATCCCCACCGCTTCAGAGCGGGGGGCAGAATCAGAAGTGGCCCACAAGTGGGCAAAGTGGCTACCTCACCCCTGCCGTATCGGGGATCCCCACCGCTTCAGAGCGGGGGGCAGAATCAGAAGTGGCCCACAAGTGGGCAAAGTGGCTACCTCACCCCTGCCGTATCGGGGATCCCCACCGCTTCAGAGCGGGGGGCAGAATCAGAAGTGGCCCACAAGTGGGCAAAGTGGCTACCTCACCCCTGCCGTATCGGGGATCTCCACCGCTTCAAAGCGGGGGGCAGAATCAGAAGTGGCTCACAAGTGGGCAAAGTGGCTACCTCACCCCTGCCGTATCGGGGATCCCCACCGCTTCAGAGCGGGGGGCAAAATCAGAAAAAAGGGCTTTTTTCTACTAATTTTTTTACCGAGTAAAAAAAAAAAAAATTTCTACTCAGTTTTTTATCGAGTAAAAAAAAAAATTTTTTTTTCTACTCAGTTTTTTACCGAGTAAAAAAAAAATTTTTTTTTTCTACTCAGTTTTTTACTGAGTAAAAAAAAAATTTTTTTTTCTACTCAGTTTCGCAACTGAGTAGAAACCCCACTTACTCAGTAAAAAAAAATTTATTTACTCAGTTTGAAACTGAGTAAAAAAATTTTTTTTTAAAATAATTTTTTTTTACTCAGTTTTACCACGGACCCGGTAGCCTGGCGGCACAGACCTGCATGCAGGCCTGCATGCAGCGAAAGACAGCTGCCAACAACAGGAATGTTGCATGTAGGGGTGTTGCGTAGCTCGAGTAGATTGCATCCCCATGTGCATGGAATGATCCTAGGGACCTTTTCTTAAACTCCAAAACCACTTGTTGTTGCGAAAAAAAATTCCTATACTGGTTACCGGTTACCGTGATGTGCCAAAATAGGTACCAGGTATTGATAATTTCAACCCAAAATCTTTCAGCTTTATAAACAATGTCTAGAACAATAAACCTTTTAATATTTTTGAACTTCAACTGCAACAACTGAGTCTTTTGCAAAAACGTAAAACAGGTTATTTATTTGTTTACCAAAAAATGAAACTGGTTGTTGTTTTCAATCAATGAGACTGAACAGGTACCAGTTGCCGTACCTAAAAGCAGGTTCCTAGCCTTAGCATGGGGTGGGACTTCACTACTGCCCTCATGCCAAAGCCCTTTGTCAGAAAATAGGTCCAAACTTCCCGAGGAACCGCAAAAGCACAATGTCTCCGATGAGAGCATATGCCTGCCAACCCTTCACATGCCGTGTTGATTCCAGTGTCCATATAGCCTCGGCTGTTCAGGGTTGTGACAGAAACGTAATGGAGGCATGGGATCACTCCATCAGTCAGACATTCTAGGCCATGCTAACCAGTGATCAACAGAGCTGTATCACAGCACCTGCCCAGCATCGCACATTTTGCTATGTAAAGTTCAGCCACAAACAACAGGGGAGGACCATACATTCCATCACCTTAGCAAAATCTGGTGGACGTGTATGCATCATGGATATTGATGTGGTAGGCTGCAATGGACAAAGCTCTCCTTGTGTGGTGCCGTTGGCGCCAATGATCGTGTGAGGCCAGAGTCTGGCTCAGCCTGGGACCTTCGACAACTAATCATGGCCAGGCACGGGGGCGTCCTTGGACTTGTAGCCCCCCCCCCCCCCCCCGCCGCCCCTGGCCCAGTGCCCAAGTCACTGGGCTTGTGTGGGCTTCGGCCTAACATGACCATCTACCCCCCTCCCCCTTGCGCAAGCATGCTGAAAGTCAGGAAAACAATGGTCAGAGGGGGGGGGGGGTCGCCATAAAAGCTAGTTGGTACTTCCGGGCGCACTTGCTCAGGTTTGGCCCCCTTGAAGTTCAACAAACATTGAGTTCCTGCTCCGACAGCAGCACGCAGACGGGACAGCAACTGCCTGACCACAGGTCGGAGTGTGCCGGTGCCATTGCTACAAGACTGGAAGGACTGACTGGATCACAAAAATATGCACCAACCAATGTGCTTTCAAAAAACCCCACAACACGCAGAGCACAAGCAAGAAAAAGCACACAACCGATTCCTGCATACTGTGACGATTCAGAAACACTGCATCCAATACCTCAATGGGACAATTCCAATGTACGCTTGTATCTGCCACAGATACCTTCCGTGAGCAGAGTGCATCACCTGTGTTGTTTGAGATGAGAACTTCACTTCCTAGGCACATGGGGCTTGAGCCTGCACACATGGCGGATTGACATGAATAATCATGGCACATTTACCCAGCCCGAGGAACTGCCAAACACTGCCCCTGGAAAGCAGCAGAAAATCTCACTAACGTTGGCCTTGAAGATGTTGACTGCATATCTAGATTGAACAAAAGATCACTCATCCCCCCTCCCAAGATGAAGCAAATGGCAAAGCGCCACTGAAATGGGTCAACAGAAAAGTAAAAACAAGACCACAAGTTTCTCCCTACGAAAAATTTTCAGAGAACCTGAAATAAATACCTTGTATGGTGTGCACACATCCCATAGTTGAGACCATGAAAATGGGAACCAAGGGGTGGTAACAGGAACAGAACCATGCACACACATGACAGTGGTGCAGGAAGGCAGAAACATCAGCATCAAAACTGCCTAACATTGTCAGCTGCACACATTCTGCCACGAATTGCAGTGGTAGACAACTGGGCACACACGTCACCAGTGACTGAGCATATATACTACAGTGTGCTGGTGCAATGCGCCGTGGCATTCTGGGGTATCAGCTTTGTTTGGGAATTCCACAAAAATTTGGGCTGTGCCAGTCATCACAATGTTTGCCATATGCCAGCCGCAGTGAGTTTCCACTGCAATTAAAACCCTCTCATTGCAATCGGTCTTCTCTGTCAGCGTCTCTCCCCTTTCCTTGCTCACCCCCTGGGGCACCGTACTTTGCTGTGTCCTGCCCTACCCCTTGCCCTACCGCTGCCTACCTCTCACTAACAATCGCTTACCACCTGCATAGCACTGCCTGACAGTGTGGCTTTAGGTCTGCCATTGCATGCGCCCTCCAAAGCAATCCCTTCGTAGCTCAATGCAGACTTGTAGACTTATGGGCTTGTGAATGACAGCTGCATCAGACTGACCCTCGGGATGTGCACAACAGGTTTCCGGAGAGACACAATGAAGAAACACTTTCTGCCGGCGCAGTCCTGGCATAAGAGAAAAATAAAGGTTGGCCTCTGTCGACTGATGGGATGGGTCAGAACATGCATCCCGTACATACTGGGGAGGTATGATGGAAATGCATGAACCGTGGCTGAGGCAGGAGCGGGCAGGAGGACCAGCCAGTCACAAGCCCATCTCCTGCCTCAGAGGGGATTCCACGGCCCACCCCTATCCAGGCTGCTTCCTATGCGGCAGCAGGACCTGGCTCTTGGACGAAATCGTTCCGACCACTGGCGTGGCATCATTAGATGATTGTGACCTCTCAATAACAATAAGGTATGACGGAGCTTCAGCTGTTCCCAAGACAGAGCCAGGTGCTTTCCACCCTAGCCCATGCCCATGTGGGGGGGTCTGGCATCAGCACAAGCACAATTGCTTCTCTGCTGCGGATAGGAGGTGTATTCATATTCATTTGGCTGTCCAAGAGTCACGGTTAGATGCGGCTTCAAGAGTCATGTTGCATCCAATAAGACACGGCGAAAGGCGAAAAAAAAAAAGAGTAGATAACAACAATCCAGAATGCCAATATACCAATGGCTGGCGTTCACTGCATTTCCAGATGAGCCCAATGCTTTGGTATGATGCCATGCCCCCAGATGCACTGTGCAAGCGTTCACACTTACACCATCACTGCTTCTTGGATTCATCGGGAGGAACACAGGTTTGCAGCTGCAGACAGATTTGCTGCGATCAGATGCAGTCTGGATGTAGAAAGGGATGCAAATGACGAAAGAAGGCATGAAGCTCAAACGGTTGGAACAGGATGTAGATCTTTGTGACCAGCTGATGTCTGTGTGTGTGTGTGTGTGTGTGTGTGTGTGTGTGTGTGTGTGTGTGTATGTGTGTGTGTGTATGTGTATGTGTATGTGTGTGTGTGTGTGTGTGTGTGTGTGTGTGTGTGTGTGTGTGTGTGTGTGTGTGTGTGTGTGTGTGTGTGTGTGTGTGTGTGTGTGTGTGTGTGCCTGTGCTGCGGGCAGAGGTTTTTCACAGCTAAACTGGGGTACCCGGTTCGGAGGTTGCTGCTCGTGGGTGAGTGTAACCGCAATGGGGCGTCGAGTGTGACTCTGTCCCGTGTCGGCCACGAGGCATCAGGCATCAGGCTTACAACTGCTTGCTCTCAAGGCCAGGGCGGCCCAAAAGAGAGGCACCCAGCGGCTGTGGTGCATGCGGGCGCGGGCGGCCACGAGCCTGCGAAGGTCCAAAGCGGTCGCGCGCCACAGACATGACGCCCGAGAGGGACCCATGGAGAGGGCGGGGGCGGCCGGGGCGTTACCTGTAGGAGACGGCCGAGGCTTGTGCGGTTTTGGGCTTTCGCTTCGGAAGAGCCTCCACACGCCCAGTGGATCCAGCCGCGGAGCTCTGGGTACTCCGTGAGGAATGCGCTGTTGAGGGAGATCCCAAGCGTCCCCCAAACCCTGGCACCTGAATGCATGCCCTCCTGGCCCGCCGTGCCGTGTCTTGGAGGCTGAGGCAGCGTGTCGCCCATCGCCTGCAAGAACGGCCAGCCCAATCTGTCTTTTGAGGACTGTGAGTTGACTGGGTGACAGGAAAGTGGTGTAGGTGTAGGTGGCAGGGGTGGCAGGTGTGCCTTGGGGCTCTGGCGTTAGTTAAAGAAGTGCCACTGCTGCTGAGACCTTGGCAACAAGCAGGAGGGCATTAGGGGCAAGACAGCACACGTGTGCGGACGTGCATGCACTCATGTGTGTGTGTGTGTGTGTGTGTTGGAGGTGCCGTGACCTGAAGACGCAGAGGCCTTTATGTCTCAGCGTGCATGTGTGCGAGCGAGCATGTGTGTGTGTGCAGGTGCGAAACCAACCGCGTGCCACGTCGCTGCAGCGGTCACAGCTGCACCTCACCGCACCCCCACTTGGGGCTACTGTCCCAAGGTCACCACCCCGTGCACCGCCTCGTTGTGATGGGCGTTGGGTAGAACTGGCACAACCCGGCACCCTTTGCAAGCAGGGGCCGCCCTTTGAAAATGCCGGCCACTTGGGTGAGGTGCAGAGCAAGGCAGGGGCCACAGGGCACACCCGGATGCAGTGTGCCCCATAGAGCACACCCGGATGCAGTGTGCCCTATGGAGCACACCCCGATCAGGCCTGTGCTTGAATGGGAGAGACTCTGGCGCAGGGTCTGAAGACCTAATACAAAGGGATTACTGGCCGTTGGAAATGCGGTTGGGGGGCAACTCCTGGCGGTTACGAAACGGTTGGGGAGCACTTGGGGGCGGCCGGGAGCGATTGCATCGCAATGGACAATGGCTCCCGGACACCGGGGAGGGGGGGCGGGGCACACCCCTTCAAGCACAGGCCTAGTTTACCCCCAAAGTGCGACCCTGAGGGCGTCGGGGTGAGGGCAGAAGAACACCATATCGACTTCAGAGGGATCATCACACGTGGCTCAGCATTCGTGGCATACATGTGGGGCGAGACATCACTCTTCATCAACGTCAACATGTCACTGTTGTGACCACCCCGTAAACTGCGTGTGTGCATGCATCTGCATTCATGCGGTAGCACATGTACGTGGATGTGTGCCGCGGAGACAGAATTCAGAAGATGCGCTGCAGTACCAGTGCGAGCACTGTGTGTGCGTGTGCGCGTGCGTGCATGTGTGTGTGTGTGTGTGTGTGTTCGTGTGTGTGTGTGTGTGTGTGTGCACGCGCCCACGCGTGCGTATCTGCACATAATATGCTTGCATGCACCCAGTCAAATGAACATGGGTGTCCTCACACAGATGAATGTGGATGTCCCGGGCGACTATGCCTTCGGTCCCATGCAAGTGAGAACCCTTCCAAAGGGCTGATGGGAGGGGAGGGTGAAGGGGGTGGGGAAGGAGGAGGCAGCAGTGGAGGGAGAAGCAGCAGGAGGAGAGGGAAGCCTAATGATCCATGTCCATCACGTGTGTGTCCCTGGGCATTTCGAACGAATTGTCATGATACCCGGCAAGGGAACTGGGTGGGGATGCCCCACGCCGGGAATCCAATTCCTTGAGCAATGTGTCAATCTGCCGCATCTGCTTCGATGCCCTGTCTTGATGGTCGTCCACGGAACTGATGTGAGACTAAAGGAAAACAAAATATGGTACATCAAAAAGAGCATCGGGGCGATTGTGTACATGAAGATCCATCGCTTCACCTCCTCCCTACCCGTAGACCCATAAACCCGGCACAAGCAGCAAGCAACAAGAAGCAGGTGGCCAAGCAAAATTGGCCATACCTCCGTCCCATTGCTCCACTCTACCCCCACCTCCATCGGCCACGGCCACATCCTATCTTAGTGACAGATGTGCGCCACAATGGTGTGGTGTCTGGGCAGATTAAACCCCAAACCTTCTGGTCGACCGTCAGCTAACCCATGCTACTGGCCAGCCGCAATTGGGTCATGACCATCATGGCCGCACCAGGGAGGGGGGGGGCGACCCCTCAGTCACCCCTCCAACTAACCAGCCTTTGGGAGGGGAGGGGAGGGGAGGGGGGGGTCCCCATTTGGGGGAGGCGCATCTGTGTTCTGTTTTGTTGTGGTTTGGCCGTTGTGCGGCACTTTGGGACTGATTTTTGGCCACAAATGTCCAAACCGCCCATTTCTGCGCATGGAGCGCATGCGCTATCGGAGCATGCCCTCCAAGACGGGGACTGCCCGTGTCGCCAGTATTGATTTGTGAAAAGGGCACCTGGGACGGTGGGGCCGGCTCCACCGTCCCTGGGTTGCATCCGCAACGATTTGCCCAAACGGACCCCGTCCTGGTGCACGCTTGGCTTCAGCGCACACCCAGCGCATCCCCCCCCCCCGTTGCGACATTCCGTCTGGTTGTTGCTCCTTTACGGGGCCCTGGACAGTCACCCGTTCTTCCCTTCGCATGTTGCGTCGGGTCGCTGTGTTCTGTCGGCCACTGCGGCCGGTGCTCTTGCTGGTGTCGTTTCCGCGTTCGCGGAGCCCAGTAGTTGTGTTGGGGCTGTGCTGAATGTGACATGGTGTGCCGTTTGCGCGCCCAATAATTGGCGTATTGAGGATGTGCTGGTTGTTGCCGGGATCGTTTGACTGTTTTTGCTGTCCACACACCTCTGTCTCCAATTTACGAGGGGGGCCTATTTAAGGGACTCCAATTTACGAGGGGGGCCTATTTAAAGGACTCCAATTTACGAGGGGGGCCTATTTAAATGGCTCCAATGTATGAGGGGGGGCTATTTGAAGGACTCCAATTTACGAGGGGGGCCTATTTAAAGGACTCCAATTTTCCACAGGCCGTCCATAGCCTGCCTCGGTGTGTTTCTGTGAGGCCCAGGTGCCCTGTCCCTCCACGCGCTGTCCCGGCCGTCCACCATATGTGCTTTTCCCCCTCACGGCTGGTCTGCCCCTGATGGGCTCCCGCTCCTGTTGCGCAAACAGCCCATCTGGGCTGCGGGAGACACCCCCCACCTGATGCCGGTTGAGCAGGGGTTGCCCTGGCACCCAGTAGCGACGGGGCTGGCTGGCCAAGCCATCCCCTTTATTGTCGCTGCCACCCATGCGCACGCTCCACCATCCGCTCCATTCTGGTTCCCTGTTCCCGCTGTTCTGGTTGACTCTCCTGGCTTGCTGTGCCCCTCCTCCTTGTCTGCTGTGCTCGCCCTTGTCCCTCTTGGTGTGGCTCCCACATTCTGTGTGTCTGTGTTGCTCCTCCCCCTGTCTGGTGGCGCTCCTGGGTGCCCATGTCGCGCACCCCCTCCTGTCCCACCCGCCTGCCCCCCGGTACGAGGATTTCACATCTCCGCACGACGTGGACTGTCCCGTGCGCAGTTGGCTGTTCACGGCCCTGTTGCCACCCCCGTGGCGGGCACCTCCCGGCGCGCGGGGCGCAGCCCCCGCCCTTGTGGAGTACGTGGGCACCTTGTAGAGGGTCCCTGTGGATCCAAAATGCTTTAAAATGATTTCTTCCAAATTCGATTGCGCAACGCGCAGCGCACACCACCAGTTTCCTGGTTGCAATCGCTGAAGAGCCCCTCAGCCCCGTCCACAAAGTCAGCCACAAGAAACACTGTCCCCACAGAATGTGATATTGGGTAGCAGGTGAAGTGTCCTCACACTGGGACGCAGTCACAACATTCCCGACGTAAACCTCCCTCAGGGGCACAAAGGGGCTTGGGAGCCAAAAACATTTTTGCCTCAAAACTGATTTCACCAAAGATCCCACCAAATTGTTTGTGGGTGAACTGTGTGCCCTCGAATGGCATTTGGCGCCATGCAGCCCGGGATATTTGGGTTGGTTGGCGGCCATAAATGCGCAGGTTTCGGGCCATTTTGGGCCCGTTTTGGGGCGTTGCTTGGGAATATTGTGGAGGCCCGAACTGCGGTGACACCAGCTTTCGACTGACCTCCCCTTCAAAAAAGCCCTCCCTGACCCTCTCCCCTCTCCCTTCTAACGATGTCATCGATATACAGCAACTCGCATTCACGTCACGTTCAAGTTTTCGTCCGAAACTTGGTGGACCAATCAAGTATCCCGCGTAACGGACCACAAGAGACTAGGTAACCCAAATGCCGAAGGTGCTTTCTCGTGGCCCGGCAACCGACCCAAAATGAAGATCAGTGCCCAGACAGCGCCCAGACAGCGCCCAGACAGCGCCCAGACAGCGCCCAGACAGCGCCCAGACAGCGCCCAGACAGCGCCCAGACAGCGCCCAGACAGCGCCCAGACAGCGCCCAGACAGCGCCCAGACAGCACCCAGACAGCGCCCAGACAGCGCCCAGACAGCGCCCAGACAGCGCCCAGACAGCGCCCAGACAGCACCAAGCAGAGGACCTTCCACATCGTCTCCCTATAAGTTGGATACTTTGGAATGAACGGCTCGTCATGCCACGTGGGACGCCTTTCGGACGGAGCTCTTTCAACGGCGCCTGGGGGCGGGGCTTCCTGGGGCTCGATACCAGCAGCCGTGCAGATGGCCTTGTACGTGGGCTCATCATGGTGCAGGAGGACGTGGTACTTCTGTGGACGCAGGGGCCAAGGCAGGGGATCGGACACGACGTACCGCAACACAACGCGCGCGCGCACCAGTTCCGGGACGCGAAACGACGCGACGCGCGCCCGGTCAGGCCATGTGTCTGGCCGCGAACCGCCGTCCGTCAGTCATGGGATGTGACACACGCGCAGAGAGAGGGAGGACGTGCTGAGAGTAGAGGCACAGCACAGCGATGCCCAGCAATGCGTGTCTTCTTCCTTTTGCCTGTTGCCCATGTGGCTACACCGTCGCTTCCCCGACATCACCCGTGAGCAGGCTTTGATTATAAGAGGGGGGTCCTTTGGCTCTGAGACCCACCCTCCACAAAAAAAAAAAACTTGGCCTAAAATTTGGCTGAGGGAAAATCAAGTTTGACTAAGCGGCCCTTTGTGGGTCCCCCCCAGACCGCCCCCCCCCCTTACAGATTAATTCCTGATACACGAAGCCTGCTCGTGAGTCACATGTTGTGTCACGTGGTATGTCACCCGGAAGTAGCCGCCCCCCGAAGTTACAGCACGAGCCAACGCAGGTGCTGCGGGCAGAGCATCAGCAGCTGGTGTCACCGCAATTTGGGCCTCCACAACAACGCCCCAAACCGGACATAAAATGGCGTCAAAACGCGGTGTTGAAATGGCATCACGTGTGTGTGCAGCACCTGCCGACCCACCCCGCCAGATTTGCGGAATGCGTACGGCCCCATGAGAACATGTTAGTGGCGACTGGGCCAGGCCTGACTGCGGGGCCTTGGGCAAGGCCCAACTGAATGGTGGCGAACCAGAATCGCCCGATGTGCCTGAGCATCACTCACCCACAGGCCGTGTCAGAACAGTGTGGCTCTTCATTCAGGTGTTTTCAGGGGATGAGCCATTAGGAGTTGGCCGCTCTAAACCGGGGCGAAACCCGATTCAAACCGGCCTAAAGATCCGGTGCCAACTGCGAAGCATGTTTTTGTGTGCACCCTGGAGCAGTACGATGGGAATGAAACGGGACGGCAAACACTATTGCACGTTACTGGTGTCCAGTGGTTGCGCAGCACGGCTGCCCATCAAACGCGCGCACACCCATTTGCATAGGCCCTCACCGCACCATACCCGTTCTACCTCGTTCTTCCCCTATTGCAGACCACCACCTCATTGAACCCCAAACGGCATGCGAAGCCCGTTGGCTGCGGCACGGGGGCGGCAGAAAGCTGCATCGATGTCTTCTCCCCCCGCTCCCCCCTTCCTGGCAATGCAGGGGAGCACGTGTGCTTACCTCAGTAGCCCTGTGTCAGGTTTGTGGCGGGGGGGGGGGGGTGGCCAGACAACGCAAACAGAATGGGTGGTGGTTGCCGCTCCACATAGTTTTCCCACAGACGGTGGCCCCTCGAAATGCCCGGAATGCTGCGCACCACCGACGTACAGCACCTCGTCTTCCGGCAGCACTTGGCCTTGTGCTCCGGTTCCCACGTCCCATGCGGTGGAGAGCACCCTACAACTGTTCACAGCGTTGGGAAATACGCGATGCGAAGGCGGCCGGCGTCGGCAGTGGAGCGGACGCCGCGGGGGCAGAAGCTGCGCCCGTGCGCAGAGGGACGACCCCATCTCACCTCCCAAAATACGTTTCCGGGGATGCCACAAAGGCTCAGTACCTCCGAGTGTACGCACCGGTTTGCGTTTGGCGTTTGCGTTGTGTCCGCGTTGTTTGCCCACAGACGCTGCGGAACCGTATTTTTTTGGTCCGTGAGGGTGGGACGGTTGTCCCTCTGCTCACACAAAGTGCTGCGTCTGCCCCATGGCGGCCGTCGGCGACGGCTTCGCATTCCGTCCACTTGCCTCCTTTGGCATCCCGCTTCAAAGTGCAGCCTGGGGCTGGAAGCACTTCCCCACTTGGTCCTCCCCTGCCCCTCTCGATCCAGAGGTCACCGGTATTCGCAATATCATCCCAATTGTCTCCAAAACTCATCGTGTTGTAGGTGGCTGGTGTCTGGTGCGTGTGCATGTGCATGTGCAGGGAGGGGGAAATAGTCAAGCTTGTATTTTTTGCATCTAAAAAACCCCTGCAGGGCATCGTTTAGCTGGGTACTATCGATCTGACTACCAAGGGGCTGTGACCCCACCTCAATAATGCAGGAGCACGTGCCTCACCCATGCATGACATTGCCTTTTGGCTGGGCACTGCCCTGTATCTGTGGCGGCGGGGGGTTGGGTTTTGTGGATGCGAGTGGGATGTGCATCTGAAAACCGCCAGATGGGCCCTGTGCCTAAGCCCAGAAGTCCCAACCGGCACATTTACGCAGCCTTTCTGACAAAGCCCGCCCTCTCCCCCAAATCCGAGTTGGGGTCCACAACTGAACTGAAACGCCACCAAACCACCCAACCGCAACCGGAAACCCCCCCCCCGCTCACCGGAGGCCTGATTCAGGTGACCTCAGCGAAGGTGTAGGCGGAACTTTTGGTGAAAATCATCCTGTGCAATACAGGCAGCCACTGGATTGCACTCATTCAACGGCACATGCCTTCAAAAAAGGAGTGGGAAGGAGGGACGATGCAAATTGGTGTGAGGAACGGAACGCAGTGTCAGAGCGAGGGCCTCACAGGGGGGGGGGGGGGGCTGACGGCGATGTCCCGGAGGGGGACATGCCTTTCGGCGCTGATGCCGCAGCGCGGCGATGCAGCCCTGGACCGTACGGAGCACGACAGACGCACCTCCGCGAAGCAGAACCAAGTGGCTTCCGCGCATCCCGAGAGCACACTTAAGAAAATGGAGACCAAGCACGTGCCGGTGATCAGGCCTCCGATGGCAAAGAACCAGCCCCATCCGAGGTGCAGCGTGTCCGTGCTTGCAATCAATGCCGTGGACCCTCCAACAGATACACCTCCGAGGAGGCTCGCCAGCGTGAGGATGTAATCCGCCACCCACACCGTCTGCGTGGCGTCTTTGACCATTTCTTCGTTCAACACCGCATGTGCTCCCTGAAACACAACCAAACATCACAAGGGGACCGCAATGGGACCAACGGTTGTCCGTAAACGGAATCATTGCAGCAGCACCACCCCCACCGCCACCACCAAGGACAGCAGCAGCAACATTCACTTCTCGTGTACCTGCGTATCCAAAGCGATTACCCCCGTCGCTGTGCTTAGCATTGCTGCAGAAGTCATGGTGAGTGGTCCCGCGCCTCTTCATCCCGGTCTCACCGGGCCTTTGCCTGCTTTTCCCTGGCCTCCCCCAGTCTCCTCCAGCGCCCCTGCTCCTTCTTCCGGGCGTCAGCCAATTTGGCTCTGTGCACCTGCTCCTTGCGCTCCCTCTCTCGTTCTGCCCCCCACCTCCTCTCAGACCAACCAGGTCTCGGGGGTCGACGAGGCAGTCATTCTGATTCGTTTTTGCCGCGGTAGGCTGGTCGGACCGTCACTGTGTGAAAAGCACCCTGTCGCGTGTGTGCCTGTGTACACCTGCGCACGTGTGACTGTGTGCGGATGACGGGCCGGACATTGTTGCAAGAAGTTTGAGGGGCTAGCTCATCGGAACCTGACGGTGCTGAGGCTCGGCGGTGCTGTCGGCTCGGCAGAAAGCGATGTTGGCAACGGAGCTCGGCGGTGTTCCGGCCGGCCGAGACCGCCGCCGAGCCGAAATGCCGGAGCCTAATCGGCCGAGCCGAAGCACCGCCGAGGTTGGCACCGGTTGGTTCCGTCCAGCCTGAGGGGCTGGCCGCGATGAGCCACGTACCACGGGGACCTCTTTCTTTCCGCTGGGTCCGGTGCCGAAATCGGCTCGGCAGCGACACGATTTTTCGAAAATCCGGGGAGGGGGGCCGCGTACCAGAACCGCGCCTGGCCGCCAGGCCGTATACTGCCCGAACCCCCGCCCCCCGGGCGCCCCCTGGATTTTCGACACATCGTGGGGGGCGTGGTCACTGCGAAACAGGGCTTGGCTGCCATCCCCCGGGGCTGACGAGCGGTGCCATTCTTCGACTAGACGCATGGTGTGGGTGTGCAATGTGGCCATGGGCACTTCGTGTGTGTGTGTGTGTGTGTGTGTGTGTGTGTGTGTGTGTGTGTGTGTGTGTGTGTGCGTGTGTGTGTGTGTGTGTGTGTGTGTGTGTGTGTGTGTGTGTGTGTGTGTGTGTGTGTGTGTGTGTGTGTGTGTGTGTGTGTGTGTGTGTGTGTGTGTGGCGTGTGTGTGTGTGTGTGTGTGTGTGTGTGTGTGTGTGTGTGTGTGTGTGTGTGCGCGCGCGCGACGCACTCCCAGCGTATGCCACATGAATCCAGGGGGCATGGCATTCACCGATAAGCAACCACGAATGGCCACCCCAAAAATAAGGCCATTCCCCACTCGCCTCAGAAAGCCCTGGAGACGGTAATTTCTGAGCCCAGAGCTGCTGCGTACGGGCATCCCCGTATCCCCGATGCCCCGCACTGTCACCCTCCCCGAGTGAGCCGAAGCGTGCTGGTGTGCGTGCATGTGTGTGTGAACGGCCCCTGAGGAGGGCAAACGCTTTGGCCACAAAAATTGCACAACACCCTTCCTTCCCACAAACACATCACAATCAAGAGCACAACACAATCGGCACCCACATCATAATCTTTGAAATCTTATTATTCTGAAATTTATCTTTGAAATGGCCCTTTGGCCCTTCGCAATCCCAAACAAGTACATCCGCAGAGGTGCCCGGTGCTAGGGGACAAATCCAAACGACCACACAACACCTTTCCCGTAGATGTTGCCGAATGGCCACGCCTTGCGCGCGCCACGTCAGGTGCTCCCCCTGTGTGTGTGTGTGTGTGCGTGTGTATGGAAACTTGCCGGGGGGGGGGGAGGGGGTATTGGCAGGGGTGGCCCTGGCCTTGGAATGCCCACTGCACTCGAGGAGGGCAGGAATCGCGTGCACACCACTGTGCGGGGAGGAAGCGAAATGAGGCAGAGGGGCAGCCACCGTCAGAGAAGAAGCGGGGGGAATGAGGCTCCTGTCCTATGGCCCCCGCCTTGAAAGATCGAAACACGTTTCGCATCTCCCCGCCCTTGCTCATGAGGAATGCCGAGCCATGCAGGGCGTTGCGGTGTAGTCCTGGAGCCCAGCACCCGCATATAGGAGGGCGGCGGGGGGGGGGGTCGAATGGGGAGGGGGGGGGGGTCAATTTTTCGGGTGCCTTTGTGCGAAACGGGTGTTCGGTTGTTGTTGTTGTTTGCTGACTGGGGCTCGTTGAATTCCCCATTAATGTGCCACCAGGTTGGGGGTTGTTGGAATCTTGCTTTCGAAGCAAGTCAGAGAGAGGCGTGAAGCTACAGCTTGACGGGGGACACCTTGGACGAAGGGATGTAACCCTTGCCGTACAACCTTTGGTGCGCAAAGGCAAATATGCTGGCGAACTTGCTCGCAGGGATGGTCAAATGCTTCACGGACCAGCAGGTGAAGAGGCCCAGAATCGGGCGGAGGGCATCAGCGGCGAACACCGAGCCTGCGCGGACGACAACGAGGCTCTGTGGCGTTGGGGATGACAAATGGTTCTGTGCCGATTGCTAGTCCAGTCTGGGATTCCCTGATTTCACGCTCACTCACTTTAAGTCCCCAACTGACATGCACTGCCGAGAGTTGGTAGCACCCTTGATGACATTGAGCCGACAGCCAATGAGGCTCAAAGCGTCTAACTCGTGCGTGCCGTGTCTGGAATTTGGGTGACAACTCTCGGTGCGCTCAGGCGAATTGCAGGGAAGCCCGGTTTTCCAGATGCTGGCCGATTGAGGTTCTTCACCACCGAGGAGGTAGGGGGAGGCAGAGATAAAGCACCCAGGCAACATCCAGGCAACTCTCACCGACCCTGCACTGCACTTCTCACCTACCCTCTGCACTGCGGAGGGTGACCCCGGCTTGCACAGCGCTGTGGAATTTGCGGCGTCGTCCAACGGTTGTTGTTCGGGTTGGTGAGGGCTGTGGAGGGTTGTGGAGGGTCCTTTGAAGGGGGGGGGGGAAGGGTCCAGGGGGGCGTGGTGGGTGAGTCCAGCCCCCTGTGTGACATTCCGTCTGGTTGTTGCTTCTTTACGGGGCTCGAGACAGTCACCCGTTCTTCCCTTCGCATGTTGCGTCGGGTCGCTGCTTTCTGTCCGCCGCTGCAGCCGGTGCTCTTGCTGGTGTCGTTTCCGCGTACGCGGAGCCCAGCAGTTGGTGTGCCGGGGCTGTGCTGGATGTGGCGGGGTGTGCGGTTTGCGTGTCAGCGGCGCCCAATAATTGGCGTATTGAGGATGTGCTGGTTGTTGCCAGCGTTGTTTGACTGTTTTTGCTGTCCACGCACCTCTGTCCACAGTTGTTACAAGGAGCCCTGGTCTGGGGGAATGCATGTCCGGACCTGCCGGTTGCCGAGGGTGGCTGATGATGACTGGGGGGTTGGATCGGCCGGGGTGGGGGCAGGACTGCGCATGAAGAAGGAATGGGGGAACCACCCCGAAAAAGACATTGGCCATCAGTCAAGCCCCAACCGCCCCCTTCCAACTGCAACTGCAACTGCAACTGCAAACTGCTGTAAGCGTCGCCCCCCAGTTCCCCACCCCCTTTCCCAACCGTGGCCAAGCAGTTTTGCAAGCGTTCGCTGCACTACCCAGTGACCCCCCTTTCCTTCAAGCGCAGGCCTGGCTGTGGGGGGGAGGGGGGGAGGGGGTCACGGCCGGAAAAGGGTAAATCTTCTCCTAATTCGACCTTCGCAGACCGTCACTGGAGTGTGGCACATGCAGGTGAGGATGGGCTGTGGGAACAGCACCAAACAGAAGAGGAAGGGAAGGAACACGAGCATCCAAGGGGGCATGTGGGGTGCCCATCCACTATCAAACAGACGCTTGCGAAATCGGCAATCGAGGGGGGGGGGTGCGCATACCCGCGTCCATTCCTATCGCCTGCGTGACACTGTTTTGACGCATGACACTGTTTCGACGCCTGAAAGCATTTCGACTGGCTGTCCACTGCACACTGCACACACACATCGAAAATGACCAGATTTCAAGGCCCAGGATGGTCTAAGATCAGTGACTGGCCTTTGGGCCGCAGCATAGTCCAAATTGTTAGTGCGCGCCATCTGAACCCCCTCCCCAGGGAAAAAAACAGGAGGTACCAACTGGCAAACTCACCTTCGGCACCAACCAAATGTCTGGACCAGACTAATGGTATCTGGCCCCACCCCCTTACCTTCCCTAAAAGGTTCCACAAACCCCCGCCCCTCCTCCCAAAAAAGACCATGCGTGTGGTACGATTCTGCGCGCAGGGGGTAGGACCATGTGTATAACATGATACGACCCTGGTACGACTCTCCAAAAGAAATTGATGGTTTTCTAATGCACTGGAGAGGAAAATCTTTTATCCTCTGCCATCTCTTTTTGCTAATGTGATAGCAGAGGCAAAGACTGGCAGATGAGATGGTGGCTGATGCCTATCATGAAGCTTCAACAGATCATGAAGATGATGGCAGTGACAGCGAATGAGCAAAACGATGGTTTGCATGCTCACTGCCTGTTTTTTTCGCACCTGCGACTCAGATGGGGCTGGAGACGAGGAAGCAGGAGCTGAACCAGTCGTTTCTGGGGAGCACTTGACGTGGTGTGCACACAGTTCACACACAGTGCACATATTTCGGCGGGAGAGCGGCCTACTGGCCGACAAATCACAGCGCCATACCAAAGCATTTTATCCATGCTGCCTTAAAGGAATCGAACACAGGCTTCGCTGGTAATTCGTTGTAGGCGTTCTTCCAATACCATATGGCTGCAGCTCGGCTGCTGGTGCAATGCATATTGTGCTTGAACCAATTTGCCGTCAAACAAATGAAAATCAAGCCGACCACGTACTCCCAGACATAATTCCAATGGGTCCCTCGGAACCATCCGGCAGCAAAGCACAGTGTAAGGTAACCATAACCACATGCCAGAATAGCGTTGACCAAAGCGAACAGCCACAGGGATTTGTACTGGGAAAAACAATAGATGCCATCAGCACGAATGCCGCAAAAACAAAAATTGAACTTTGTTTTTGATTCTCAAGATATTTTCTTACCTTTGCTCAATTGCTGGTGAGAAAAAACAACAACACTATCAAAATAACAAAATCATGACAGTATATTGAAAAAAAAACTACTGTGATTGACTGATCATTGCTCATTGCACCTGACCCACTGCTCCCTTCCCTGCCCTCGGTCCCACAGACACATGCAATGCAATTGGAGATCACAGCCATCGACCATGAGTGTGCCAAACCGCTTTGTGCGCGCGGGCGCGCCGCAGAGACGTTTGTCCTGCACCTGAGCCTAGCTGGAGATTAGTGACCGTGTGGATTCACAAACATACCGGACAAGAGAGAGATTTTTTCTGTGTACGTGTGTGTCCGTATGCTGCACGTGTTGCAAGCATATGACTAAATTACAAATTGCTGCGCGTACAGCGCCATAGTTCACAGAGCCATACACCAGACGCTGATTGCAATCCATGGAATTTATTGGGGATTTATTGGGGATGGTAACACTGGGACAGTTCTGTGTGGGGGGCAGTGGTACGGGGTCGTAAACTGAGGGGCGTATTTGAGGTTGTGAAGAAATGGAGTGAAGTGCACTTGGTACCACAATGGACAGCATTCGGAAGGGCAACGATACCTTGTCAGCAGGCACCCAACAAGCCTTTAGAAGGGCTGCTGCTTTTTTAATGCGCTTGGCGTGGATTGCGGCCCATACAAAGATGAGGAAGGAGATAACCCAAGTCATAATGGCCCAGCCCCAGAGTGCATTGAATTTGGCAAATGCGTACCCAACGAAGGGAAACCCGATAATAGAGACCAAGAGCACAAGCACGAAAAACACCAACGGATTGAACTTCAAGATGATGGTGAAGCCGATGGCGAATGCAAACTGCGAAGACGAAAAATGATCCAGAACACACGAACACCTACACACAACACACGACAAACAATGACACCCCTCCGAACGACCACCAAGCTGGCACAATTATGCCCTTCATATATGGTCTTTCAGGATGCCATTCTGTGGCATCATTTTAGGGCTCTGTCCCAACCCCCCCAACCCCCGCTTCACACCCCCCAGGGAACCCGCACTCCTCCTGGCGCCCTCCCAACCCCCCCACTAACACCCCCCCCCCTCCCCCCTTCTGGGCCCCCAAAAGTTCTTCAACACAGTTGGGTCTATATTTGAATACGCACCCCCCCCCCCTTGTTTAAAACATTTTGGTTGCGAGATCCTAAGGGTTTCGTCGGGAGCTTGAGTTGTAGTGGTCCAACGAAATGCCATGACTGTTGTACACATTTTGGTTCTTCAGTCTGTGCTGCTCAAAAAGTGCCTTGTGACCCCAAGTGGAACACAAGCACACATATGCCTCCACACCCAGCTTCTGAAACTATGGTGACTAATTGAGTGGTCCTTGCAGATGTGTGAAACACATGGGGTTAGCCCAAAGGTCAAGAATTAGAGCGCAAATTTCTGTATCTTGGCTATGAGTCTCCAAAGTTATAGAAAATGGGTGCCATTGTGACCCCTGCACATGATCGGATGCATCAATGAGCATAAATAGAGAGATATATTGACGAAATGAATGAAGGAATCCTTCAAGCCGTTAGCGTAGATGCCTTTACGTTGGACTTTCTTGCCGCGGTGCCGTTTCATGGTTGTGGGATTCATGTGGAGCAAGAAATGATGCAATTTCCGCATTTTACCCAGCTCCCGGCTTGGTCCAAACTCAAAATTTCGTTCAATCAAATCCCACCCCTTCACGAAGATCTCGACCAGGCCTTCCTTTGCCAAGGCCTGCCTAGGTCACAAAGATCCATCAAGCGATGGCCCACCGTATGTGCTTCTCCTTGGTGGCACCAACACATTAAGGATCCACACAACAATCTTCAACGCGGAGTGCAAGCACTTTGTCGCAGCGGGGTGGCCCATAGCCCGTGCAGTCTTGACTTCACCAAGCTTGCAGTAGTAGTAGCAGCTTTCATTCCTTCTCCTTGCCTGGGAGCGGACCATCCCTTGCACCACCCGCATTTGCTTAGCTATTCACTGTAGCCATACCGTCGGCTATGCCAGTGACAGGCCACCTTGGGCCACTCACACTCGACCAAGCCTTCATTCACCAAGGCCTACCAATCTCCCTTGTGGGGGAAAACCACGTCAAGCGTAGTATGAGGGGGTTTGGGACAAACCCCTACAATCTTACTGCTCTCATGGCAGTGGGCAGTGTCAGTCGCCTTCTTGCCATTCTCGTGCTCGACTAGTCGCTGAGGCCTACTTGGAGGGTGCCATCCCCGCGCCCCCCCCCGCGTCCCCCCCGCGTCCCGCTGTACCGGTTTTGAGGCATTTTGCCAAAACGTCTAGATATGTAGAAGAGAGCAGTAGAATGTGCACTTCTTCTAACAGGTTTTGGTGGTTCTTGCTGTCATTTCTGCATGCAGCTCAAAATGCTCTTGAAATTGTTGCTATTTCTTTTTCTGCTGCTCCCTTTGTGGGGAGAAGCTTCAAATGTTACCAACACTTCTTTCGGTTGGAAGTCTCCTTCAGAGCCTTCCGTTGTGTTTCGTGGCTATTTTGGTGGACCCGGGGGAGGAGGTGGCCTCGGTGCTCCAAGTGTGGATGTGTTCATCTCGACAAGGCAGGGACCGTCCCTCTTCATCTAACCATTTAAATGTATGGCAACCACGCTTAACCCGTTCTGAAGCTGCCCGAGTTCGTACTGAAATGGCAGTGAGTGCAGCAGAATTGGACCGCTACCTTCACAGGGATGATTGATCGCGTTCCATTATGGCCAACATACATGTCTCCATGTCTAGTTTGTACAATGTAGTATGGTGTATCAGTACAGCATGGCATTGAATTCGTCTATTGTGGTGCTACCACGTGCCCACACTTCTGATGCTGTTCAGGATGGTTGTCAACGATTGCTAACAAGGCATGTCGTTATTTTGGATGTGAAATTTAGCAAATTACACAATTTTAAGGCACCAAAGGCCAAAAATGGCTGCGCAGACGCTTGCAACACACACCCCAATTTGGTTCCTCCCCCGCGTCCCCCCCGCGTCCCCCCCGCGTCCTATCCCCGCGTCCCCCCCGCGTCCATGGCACCCTCTTGGGAGCTACAGAAGATCCACCAATTTTTTTTTGCCTAGGGTACATAGAGTGCATGCCTCTCACCACTAAGCCACGGCAAAATTCTCTTGTAGCTTAATGGTGACTATGGAGCTGGTGGGTTGTATAGGCACAAGACTGCTCACAAATGCATTTGAGGCTGAACCAAAAACAGTGATGGCGCGTGTAGGCTGGCTCAAAAGAGAAGGTAACACGTGCAGAGCACACAATGTGGTCTCATCGGACAAGCCTTCAAGATCTCACAATCAGAATGTCCATCTACAGAACCTGATGCATGCGAACACATTCACAGGACACATATGCATGCTTCTCTTATGCCTACTCACAACACACTACTGGCGCCCCCCTTTCGTCTCATACCACCAAACAGCAATATCTAAAATCAAAGAGTCACCGGCTACTTTGGTTTCATGTCCTGCCATTCATGTCATGGGTGTAGTAGGTAATCCGCGGATCACCGCGCAGGTCCATAACCTCCCCCACCCCCCACCCCCCACCCCTAGTTTGAACCATGCATCACGGATCACCTACCCCATAAATGCCCCCTCAATATGCTTCTTTCGATAGTTCAGAATTTGGCATCGGACCAAAGTTGGAAATGCTCCCCGGAACAATTTTTTGAAGATGAATTGGTGGATCATTTCTTTGCTTTGTACTTGCATGTTACACTAGCCAGGTACGCTTAAACAAATTGGTAATTGGTGAATCCTTTTCTTTCTTCCACATGCCTTGGGAGCTTAGCGAGGAAGTGCAGTGCAAAAGTCTGAACACATATCATGATCATGTATTTATGCATTTTCATGTATTTTCATATATTCAAGTATTCAATTTTTTGTCATAGTGCATTAATTTGTGTAGTGTCAGAGCCCGTTGATTTGCATTTGCATTGGCAATGGTTGCTCTATGAGTGGTCTTGGTGAGCCCCCAAGGACCATCTTATGTCCGGATGGATGGTGCAGTAAAACCACGGATCATTTTGCTAGGGGAGGAGCTTGATTGCCCCTTCCCCTTTCCCCTAAGGAATCAACACACAAGCACAATACAAAAAGCTTTGTTTGGGTGTGTCTCAACTTGCTTGTCGGACAATTTCCTGCTTTTGCACTACGGCATTTTTTGTGTGTGCATACCTAAGGTCTCAAAGGTCCATTAGCAAAATCTAGGTCTAACATCGCACCTATGCATGTTTCAGTTTTTTTTTTCTACATGTGCTGGTTCCCCCCCGCCTCGGTTCACATCACCGCAGCTGTAATTCAAAGTGAAACACATTATGCTGCACTTTTATGAACGCATTCTAGCTAGTGGTTGCTACCAAGCCCTAGAAATAGATTTCAAACTCATTGTGGAAAAGTGCACAAGTCAAGGGTCGTTAGTAGTTTCAATGGTCCTAGCAAAATTTCCAACTTCTATGACAAAGTCTTTGCAAGGGTGTGACGAAGAATAGCCCCCAAGAGGCTCATCATGTATTGTTCCAGCATCTAGCCGTACAAAATGAGGACGAAAGGGTCAATAGAGTGTCGAAAAGATTTCCCCAAATTGGTTGCTGGGACCCTCCTTTTAGCTTGGTGGACCCAAGCATGCAACATGATTATGGAGCTCAATGAGACATCAACCACGGTCCACGGTCGCCACTTGGACATGAAGTCCGGAGGTCCACGAAGCATAGAATGTTGCAACAACTACACTTTTTGGCAACCAAATACTTTGGCGCGCACACATGACACGCACCAACTCCTCGCTCAATGAGACAACTTATCAATCGACGGGATGTGACGAAATGCACAAACTCAACAACCTAAGCATGGATAGGTTCAAGATGTTGGCTCCGAGTGGCACTTGCATCCTTGTTGTCCATTGTTCGATGCAACCATTAAAAAGCACTACTTTGTGCCCAATTGTGAACAATTGGATGCCCAAACAATAGCTAAATTGGTTTTTTGAGCACATGCATCTCTTTCTTGCAGTTGCACTTGAGGCTAAGTCTCTTTGCGGTAGCCACAGTTTTTAATGCTTTAATTTCAATCAATTTAGCACGTGCGCCCTCGTTGTCTACTTCAAAATCGTTCCAAATGTTGTCAAGAAACGACACTTCCCCGACATGTACCCCTCATGCGTTCATTTTTCCATGGCTTCGTCTTTTGCTATTGCGCCAAGAATACTCACGTCCCTTTGCGGTGAAAAACTTGCCATTGTGTACCCACATCATGGGGTGAGGGCGACTTCTTGCAACTTAAGAGGGCAAAACCGCATGCTACGAAAGCAAAAAAAAGAAGAAGCAAATGCATCAAAGGCGAGTACATGGAGAACAGATGGCTTTACCCAGCGGCCCAATTGGGTGCTCCACGTGGGCGCTCCACACATGATTCCCCTTCGTGGACCCACCTTTCGTTTCTCTCATCGCATGCACACATTTTGAGCACCAAACCAAAAACTTCTGCATTTCTCTGCATGAACGTGCGTGTTTACTCATTGCAGGGTGATGAGTGAAGGAGTGATCACAACACATGGATACCGATAGACCGATCATGATGCCCAACCACTTTGCGGCTTCGGGATAATCTTGAGTTGCAAAGTTCCATCCATTTTTATGGTCGTTCTGGGTTTGCACGATGGCCGCATAAACGATTTGCAAGATGAGAATGATGAGAGCGATTATCGCCCAAATAATATCCACGCATTTAGAGTGTTTGAATCGATCCTCGACGGACACTTGTTCGAAATTCTGTTGGGTGAATGAACCACAAGTGTGACTATCACGTCATCACACGTCGCCACACTTGTTAGACCGCACATATGACGCTACGGATTGCAATCGATAAGACACACATTCGAACACAACCTTGTGTTGGTGGACCGCACATGCGCTACATGCACATACCCGGTGCGCATTCGGATCCTCCCCCGGGTAACCCATGGGGGATGGTGCAGGGGCAATAGTTCCAGAGTCGGTCCTTAGGGTTTCTTGTCTTGGGGTTTCTTGGTCTCTTGGGGTTTCATGGCTCCTTGGGGTTTCTTGGTCCCTTGGAGTTTCCGCATTATTTTCTCCAGGATATCCAAGGTCACTCATCTTCACACCTTGTTTGGTGTGTGCACGAGTATTCTTGAAGGGAAGAAGAGAGAAGGCGCGTTCAAGTTATTTAAGTGTCCATCGGTATCATTGAAAGAAGTGCTCTCACGTTGGTGTTTATTGTGCGCTTCTACAGACAAGCTCGAGGCGCCTATTGAATGGTGGACCATTCAAATGTACACTAGCTCCCGACGATTCAAGTGAACGTATGCAAAGAACCATATGAGCAATCGAACATAACTAGTTGCACATTCAAAAGATGAAAATTTGAAAATGTGCGGCTTCCTCCACAAATTGACTCACGGTTGCAAACGTTTACACAATGCATGTTGCATTCCCAATCCATTTGGATATGTAGGGACCTTGCGTTGACAAAGAAACAACTCACTCAATGCAATGTCTCAAATGGTGTGGTTGACCTTAGGCCTCACCAACCAAGTTTTGTTTTAAAAGTGGTTGAGTGCTAGCTTGCTTACCTTCACGGTCTCCGCAAACTCCTTGCGACATGTTGAGATCTCTTCGTGCGAAAAATCACTCGTAGTCCTAGTTGGACACACCGATGGCATCGGGGCGGATAGGGAATAGCGAAATAAGAAGAAGGCAAATTGGATTCAAAACGATTTTCCCAACCAAAGTTTGTCGAACAATACGTCATGTGTGACGCTTCTGCGAGTGACCCGACAAGTGATTCCCTTTCGGCCGGCCACAGCGATGCCTTGCACCAACTTGCACCAACGTTTTGAGAACCTTACTGTCAATCTTGCAGCATGTGCACACTTACCATCGCAAAAATGGACGCTTCACAGTTGCGTGATAAATTAGGGGATTTTCAGTGTTTCATAAAACGTGCAACGTGAAATTCTTCGAAAATGATTAATTCAAGTTACGTGAATTTCAAAAAGTCAAAACAATTTTCAGGATGCGATAAAATTAGGTGCTGGTATGCCGCCTTTGTTCCATGCACATGCGGCCGCAACGCTTCCGCATTCACTTCCGCGGAACGATGGAAAGGAATATGAATGTGTTAGTAATCTGTGTTCTAGATAAGATTATAGATAATGATAATGATAGAATGATACGTGTCTTTTTAACTTGGGTGGCCCTTTGCTTGTTTGGTTTATTTTCACCACATATCTGGATGAAAACCTTGGCACTGGTTATTTGTTCGCTATTGCAGGTTGCCAATCTTTGTTGACAACGTATATGTTGGCATTCTGAGTGCCTTTTCCGGTTGACCATTTGGACACCCACACACAGTAGACAAAAATGGCTGAAATCGTGTACACCTATCAGAAGGTGCGCAGGGAGTTTGGACGGCACCCTGAGTTCCAGGATTCCGAGCCTGAACTTCTCATCGACACCCACCCAAATGCTAGTTTGCAGGAGCAGTTCATCAGGCAAGACCCATACGAAACTGAAATCCAGTGTGTCCCTGAGATATCAGAAAATTCTACAAACACGGAGCGCATCCGACTCAAGCCACAAGGGATGTACCACGTTGAGGGGGGTTGGCCTGCTGGTGTGGACCCAACCGAAATGGAGAGCAAAATCAAATACACTAAAAAGGCTGAACGTGAAGAATCATACATTCACAGCTGCAAGGTCTGTTGTGTGCTTTCAGTGCCGTGCGTTGGCTGACCGCCTCACTTGCCAGTATGTACCTCTCGCTGCACTCTTCAGGTGCTGGTGGAACCTACGGAAAAATATTTGAAGCAAAATAACGCGATCGACATCTATGAGGACTACTTTGCAGCCGATACGGCCGACCACTCCTCCGAGCCTCCAACGGCTAAGACCCTCACCGTACTGACAGATCCGTCTCCCATTAAACGTGGTGCTGTCAGTTTGTCTTGGCACCAGGACGGGCGAAAGCTGGCGATTGCCTACTGCCAAATGAAGTTTCAGGTTGTTGTTGTTCAAGACTTTGTTGCTGGGTGTCCAGTGTTCACAGTGTTGTTCGGACAATTTCTTTACTTTGTAGGGCAACACGGAAGGAATGTCGCTGAAATCTCACATTTGGGACATCAACAACCCGAATGCACCGGATGTTGATCTCGTACCGAGCTCCCCGCTGTGTTGCGTCCAATTCAATCCCAAGGATCAATACTTGGTGGCAGGAGGTTCTTACAACGGTGTTGTGCAGTATTGGGACACTAGGAATCCTCGTGTTCCAGTTGGGAAATCTCAAATTGAAGATTCCCACAAGGTGTGCATCTGCGGTAAGTGATGTCTGCAAACACCGTAAACGTTCGCCTGGTTTTGAGTGCCATACAGGCCAGTTGGTCGCTATCACTGTCCGTATCTAGGACCCTATCTACGACCTGAAGTGGTTGATGTCCAAGACTGGTGAGGTGTTGACAGTCTCCACTGATGGTACCACTGCGATCTGGGATGTGAAGAAGATGGACAAACCTATTGAAGGCGATGTGGTTCAACTTCAGCCAAAGAACAACGACGGTGGTTGCAAAGGCATCCTTGGCGGTTTGTGTCTGGATTATGACCCCTTGGTTGGTGGTCCATCGAAGTATATGGTTGGAACAGAGCAGGGAACGACCTTGTCGTGCAACAGGTATCGATGGCATGGAGTCGTGTTGTGTCCTGTGGCTGTCCGCGGACACGTGCCCCCATCCCATGAAACGTAACCCCAAACCACAGTTCCCTGGTTTTGGATGTTTAACTGCGTCTCGATTCCTCTGCAGACGTGGTAAGTCTCCTCAAGACAAGATTTCACAAACTTTTAACGGTCACCATGGCCCTGTGTATTCTGTTATGAGAAACACCTTCTTCGCCAAGTTCTTCCTCACGGTTGGAGATTGGACTGCAAGAGTCTGGTGCGATGAGATCAAAACCCCAATGTTCATGACTTTCTACCATAAGGCGTACCTGACAAGTGGCAGTTGGCATCCGGTGAGGCCTGGGGTGTTCCTGACCACACGGATGGATGGCCGTCTGGACGTGTGGGACCTCATGTACAAGCAAACTGCTGCTGTGCTGTCTGTGCAAGTGTCCAATTACGCACTGCACACACACAAGTATGTGCAAACCCTGGCTTCGCCACTGTGCCTGTGTGCGCCCGCTCTCCGCCATGTTTGCTTATTCCGTGTGCACATGGAGTGGGCCCGTGATAAAGTCCGATGCGCGCAGACAAGGAGTCCCGATGCGGAGCCTGCTATGCTGCTGTTTCTTCTCAGAATTCAACAAGATGGCCGGGTGGTGGCTGCTGGTGGAGTGGATGGGATCACAAGTTTGCTTGAACTCAGTCCCAATCTCGGGGAGCTTGCGAAGGACGAGAAATCGCTCATCGGGCTTATGTTTGAGCGTGAAGCAACTCGTGACAAGAATCTGATCCAGCGTGCCAGGTGTTTAGCGTGCCAGACATGGGTGTTTGCACGTGCGCCGTTTTTGGCCGCGGATGCCATTCATGGTTGTTTTGGGGGGCATGTTCTTGCACAGTATTCTTTTGGCACGTGCGTTTGCTGTCCACAGGTTTGTGGCATCGTTGTTGTTACACAGTTGTTTTGGGATAAGTCGCCTCAAAACACGGCGCTCTGGGCGCACATTTTTCCTGCAGTACAGCCTTTTTTTTGCCACACAGGGTTGTTAATTCCAGCGAAAACAAAAAAAAGTGCGCATTCCCAACCATCGCATCCACCCTGACGACCGATGGGTTTCCCTTACGGGACAATGGCGTGGGTTGTGATGAAAGTGGTTTTCTTTTTTGTTTTTCGTGTGTAGTATTTCACCCTGCACCGAGAGGAAATCATCTGATCTTCAGGTTCACAGGGGCTTGCCCAGCTTAGGTCCGAACCGTTCCATGAATTTCTTTGGGCGGTTTGGTACTGGAACGGTCCGTAAAGGATTGTTCTTGGTTCGAACCTGGCGATCTTTATGTCCCACGTCAATGGCCTCACTTATTGCACTGAGGGCTCGCGTCAACACGAGACGACTTCCTGCATCTGTTGCATTTGCATATTGCATAGCAGTCACGGCATCGAACAGCAATCAGCGCAGCAGCACCGTTTGCTTGGTGGTGCTTGTTTTGATTTGTGTGCTGAAGTTGGGGGGGGGGGGGCTGTCTCCCGCAGCCCAGATGGGCTGTTTGCGCAGCAGGAGCGGGAGCCCATCGGGGGCAGACCAGCCGTGAGGGGGAAAAGGACATATGGTGGACGGCCGGGACAGCGCGTGGAGGGACAGGGCACCTGGGCCTCACGCACACAGAAACACAGCGAGGCAGGCTATGGATGGCCTGTGGACAGAGGCGCGTGGACAGCAAAAACAGTCAAACGACCCCGGCAACAACCAGCACATCCTCAATACGCCAATTATTGGGCGCCGCTGACACGCAAACGGCACACCATGCCACATTCAGCACAGCCCCAACACACCAACTACTGGGCTCCGCGAACGCGGAAACGACACCAGCAAGAGCACCGGCCGCAGCGGCCGACAGAACACAGCGACCCGACGCAGCACGCGAAGGGAAGAACGGGTGACCGTCCAGGGCCCCGTAAAGGAGCAACAACCAGACGGAATGTCACACAGGGGGCTCACACATGGTGCAAAATTATTTTACCTTAAGAATTTGGTCATCCATCGGGCCTCAGTTCACCCGCACCGCTGTTAACTCCTCGTCTGTGACCTCTGCTACGTACATCTGCTCTCTTCATACTAGGGAGATGAAGCAGAAGAGGAAGAAGTCCGACGCTGCGATGCGTCCAGAACGCAACATCGGCAACGTCGAAGAGTCCGAACTCCAGCAGATCACCGACAGTTTCTGGAAGGATGTCAAGAAGGAAGAGGAGAAAGCTGTGAAAAAGCAGGAGGAGGTCAAAGCCCACCGGGAGGAGTTGATGAAAGAAATTGATAACAACGAGAACATGACGTTTGAGGCCGTGGAGGAGTAAAGGTGGCTGCCACGGTGATGGGATCTTTGGGGCGTATTTCGGCAACACTGTTTTCGTTTGGCTGTCTTTGGCTGTAGGGTCCTCCTGAAAACGTCCTTTGGTCGGAAGAGGGGTTGCTGGCCAATCAGTGTGACATGCTGCTCAGCGAGCACCAAAGCCTCATGTAGGGCGCATCTCACACAGTTTGATAAATGATCAGCCTGCTATTGTCACGTTGCAGTGAATGGCAACCCGCCTCCTAAATATTAAGTGTCCACAACACCTGGTTAAATAATATATGGATTTGTGATTTCGCCGTTGGGGAAGCATCATTTGCAGTGTCGGGGTTCTTGTTGGGCTGTGTGACTGGGGGCACAGGGTTGCTTGACACGGAAGAGCATCATGGCATTTATTTTCAGGAATAGTTGCAGGGCGAGTGGGGCCTCTCTTTATCGGATTACAGGTCGTTCCATTCCAGGAATGAGACCTAACATTTCTGTTGTTTTCTGTTCTAACCAGTGCTGATTGCACTTATTCCATTTCTCATGGCCCCTGGTGCACTGAAATGCAGCTGAGGAACCGGGTATTGTTGTATCACACCTGAATAGCACTGATTTCAGTTGTGAAGTCTGCATGTACTGTGAGGCCCTGCATTGGGGGCAAGTGGTAGGAGCGAGGGGGCTTTGCTCACTGTTAGATTAGGGGCAAGTGGGTTCGAGGGCTGGTACATTCAGGGATTTTGGACATTGGTGAATCAGTTGGTATGATGATTTTGTATTTTGATGTAACCCCTTGTATGTTTGCCAGCCCACCATACCATGCCACATAAGGATCATTTCTGTGTGGGTGGTATCAGTGTTGCACTGTGACACATTTTGGGTTGAATGGGAGAGTTCAACATTGAAGGTGTGGTTGTCTTTGTCTGGCCAGTGAGGGGGGCACACATCTGGGAGTTTGTGGGTGGCAATATCTGAGGCAGATTGCCTGGTGATTTGCCTGCTGGTTTGTACATAATTTTGTGCAAAAGTCGAAGGATTCACATTTTGTGCGTCGCTCTTTTTGTTGCATGGAACCTCTTGGATTATTTTTCTAGTCGTGTTTTGTACTGCCTGCAAATTGCAACGCAATGCAAGGGTGCTTGGGTTTGCAACAAATTCTGGCTGTATTTCTCGGTTTTCTGGGTTTGAATGGAACCCTACGCATGTGGTGCACGAAAGAAAACAATCACAACAAAAAATGTAGCAGAGGATTCCCACATGAATTGAAAGTGGTCAATGTCCGGCAACAATGTCTGTACTGGCTCACCAGAAATACCCCTGAATGGTGCACTAATTGAATACTTGGGCGAATCCTGCCGTGTGACAATCAAGGTTAACACAGCTCATCAGCAGGGTTAATCGGGGATTACTCAGGGCGTATTCACATGGTTACTCGGGGCATGGCTCAAGGAGCTCCTTTTGGGCTTGCATGGCATGGCTTCCCGGCCCACCGCCCGGATTTCGGCTGCACATTATTGGGGCACAAGAGCCTCCTTGGCCCATACCATTTGCAGCATCGCACTGGCCAATTGCATCGTCCGTCCAGCCACTCTCAGGTCTTCGCCATAGCCCATAGCCATGGCAAAGCCTCCCCTTTTCACAGGCCTTGACATTCCCGGATGCACATTTATGGGAGCCGGTCAGACCAGTGCTATCATCCCCGTTGTTGCCAGAGACACTGTCCCCTAGACGCCTTTGAGGCCCTACTTGCACAAACGCCTTCTTGGTGAAGTTGTGGGTGATCCTACCCAGTGGACAGTACAGGGTGAGGATGGATCTGATGTCTGTCGTTGTCCAGCCCGTGTTCTCCATCCCCAATGCCGCTGCCACTGTGGAAGCCTTTATTTGCTGGCCAATGACCTGACCACTGCAACGCACAGCCCCTGGTAGTGATCCGTAAGTGTGTGGATGTCTCTTTTCTGTCCAACGTGTCTCCTCCACCAGCCCATGTACCCACCGGTGCTAAGCCCTTAGTGTGGGTCTGCAGACTACAGCACCAAGGCCATGAGGGGGCCTATTCGTGGCATTGGTAAGCTTTCTGCCTCCGGCTGTCCTAACCGAATGCCCGTTGCGGCTGCGAGGGCACCACACACAAAGGCTTAGCGAGAACACACAAGATGTTGCTATCAGTGCTGCTTCCAGCGGCGCAAACATCAATCATTTCGGAGCAATGGCGGGCGAGGCCATACTGAACAAGCCCGGCACGTCCGCGATAGGACTGTTGGCTGGGCTGAACATGCCCTCCATGGGCCCGTCTACTGCTCCATTCAACAGCATAAGAATATCAAAAATATCTAGAGAACAAAAATTTTATGTGAGGGAGGGGTGTTCCAAAACTTCGGTTTCTTCGAAATCTTGTTTTCAAAAGTATGAGTTTGTATCGAACCCTAAAATTAGAAGTAGTAATCCAACGTGGTTGGTTTTCGGCGGGGTTTTGACCCAAAAAGATGCCCGGCACACTAAGGTTTCTTTTAAACAAAACGAATCTGTCATGCAACATGCAGCGAGTACTAAACCGCATTGCCACAAAGCTTCAAGCATTAGTTCATGGAGATACATTGACACATTGTGACCTCATTTTGAAGCAATGGCTCTGTGTGGCACATTTCTACCGGCATGCTTTGTTTCTAAGCGCCAAACATGCGTCGTCACAAAGCATGAAGGCTTTGCACCTACGGATGGCCAAGCCTCACTTCTCGTCCAACACCATTGATTGTGCACAAGACCACAAAGAGATTTGCCAAAATTTTCCCAAACATTTTGGTCCCCCGCAGCATTTCTTTGAAAGCAGCAATCCGCATCAAGATGTCCCCACAAGAGCCACTTCAATAGCTGAAGGCTGCCTACTTATGGATTTGTACAAACATCTCGTTGCCAAAAACCCTAGGACCGCCAGAAAAACTACAGCACCCTCATTTCTCTTAGACTTTGTCTGCATCTCTAGCACACGTAGAAAACCTCTAGGATCTTTCAAAGAACTCCACAATTCCCATAAAGAGTGTAGGATCCTCAAAAAAACCCTAGGACCTTCACAAAGACTCTAGGACCCGCAGAAAAATAGTAGGGCCCGGAAAAATCTTCAAAGATGTCATAGAAAAACTGCATGACCTTCACAAAAACTCCACGACTGTCATAAAAACTCTAGGACTCCAACAAAAACTCCGGACTCTCAGAATAACCGCAGGACCTCCGGATAAACTCTATAACTTTGATCAAAAATCTAAATTAGCACTTTTAGACAAACGTCAACAACCCTAAAGAAACCCTAAGACTACGATAAAAATTGTAGGGCCTTTAGGTAAAATCTAAGACTCTGAAAAACACTCTGGGACCAACCGGAAACCTCTAGCATCCTGACAAACACTCTAGCACCATCAAAAGAATGTATGATCTGTAGAAAGACTGTTGGACTCTAGAAAAACTCTACGACCCTGAAAAAAAAACACCGTTACAAAAACTGTAGGTTCTTCAGAGTACCTCAAGAACTCACAAAAGAACTGTGAGGCCATCAGAAAAACTAAAGGACCCCCCGACAAACTTTGGGACTCTAGGAAAAATCGACGAGCCCTAGAAAAACTCGAGCACCCAAGAAAACTTTAGAGAAAAACTCTAAGTCTCTAGAAAAACTATGGCATCCCCAGATAATCTCTTGGACCATAGGAAAAGCTTCACAAATTTGAAAAAAATTTTCAACGCTTCCGGAAAAACTCTCTCTCACCAACTCATCGGTTACATCTTCATAGATATGCCGTTTAATCTGAGCAGCAACGATGATCGCATCTCCAAGAAGACTTCCGTGATATAGTGGTAGAAACGGGCACTCTCTAGTTTACATCAACAAGTGAGATCATGTGATTATACCATCAAAAAGAGATATGCATACCATTTTCCACTGAGAACCGGGCAACCCCCGTGAGAAAAGATACATTATCTGTCACCCTTCCATCCGTCGTGCCCTGCTTGTTGCGGGTGCCAACGGAAGGTTTCGTGTGATACAATTATATCGCGTAGATGCCACCATCTTACATCTTGGTGGGTACGGAGAAAGCAACAAAGAGGGTCACCTACTAGACAACAACAAAAAAAGCATACCCAAAGGCGGCAAATGAAGGCCCACTCAACCTAGATCGCGCGGTCAATGTGGGTATCGAATCATCATTGTTGTAGGCGTTGTTTTTCAAAAACAATTCGTACACAACTACACACTTCTGGTGGAAATATTTCCATCCCACATGGTTGAGTTTGAGGCGTTTCGGTATGACACATATTAGGCTATTTCTCATCGGATCGCGCCCACCGCTGTCCATAATAGTCAAAACCAACACGCCGCACTCGATTGATGTATTGCTAGCTATTTCGTATGAATTGCTCAAGTGTGTTGTCTTGCACACTTTCAAAAGTTTCTTGTTTTTCAGCGTTGGAGACTCTAGCTTTTACCCAATCTATACATGACATGTGCATACCGTGCGAATCCCAATTATTTGCGGAATCCTCAATTATGCGTTGGGTATTTTGAATTTTAATTTGGCAAGATTGTACGTGACAATTTGCGTAACAACAATGAAAATTTTTTTCATTTTAGCAATTTTTTTTTGCAAACCCATTTTTGTGAAAGGCATAAAGCTGAAAATTAATATTTTCTTTTGCGTTTGACCCAGTTTTTTTTTTTTTTACGAAATCATCACTCACTTTGATGCCGTTTCAAAGTACCTTGGGTACCTTGGACTTTGAGAAGAGAAACAAAACGCAGAATGGGGCATGAAACGTGGAAGAGGAAAAAGCGGCGAAAAAAAATGGGGGGGCGGACAAGCATTGTTTTAAAAACAGCATCCCCCCTGCAATTCTGACATGGATGCACTCAAAAAAGCAAAGATTATTTGTTTTTGCGGAACCCATTTTTGAAGAGAGCATGAAGCTGAAAATTTTGTGGTGTTTTTTTTTTGTGGTTGCGCAAAGAAGTATCGCCCGTGCGCAAACAAGTGCCGCCCGTGCCAACACCTTGTGCCGGAAATTAATTATTTCCGCAAATAATTAGGATTCGCACCGTACATGGTTCTCATCCCATCGGTGTTGTGGATCCCTTTTGGTGGTGAAAAGCAAAACTTTTCTAAACAGTCGTTGTGGAAATACCTCAGCACTGGTAAACAGTTGCATAAACAACAGCAGTGTTGGGAATTTGCAAACGGCCCCGTGCCCACTCAATGCACACAAAGAAACCATTGGGTATCCGCTCCACAAATGCTTTTTTTTCCCGTCACCTTTGACACTATTTGAAAATGGCCTCTACCTATCAAATCTGTTCAACTTGATAACTTTACAGAGTTTACATTTGAAATACCAGCTGGGATAGAAGCCTGGGCATCCATTTGTGTAAAGCAGTCCTGCAGATGAATAACCTGTTTGGCAATGATTCATGGAATGCCCTCGTCTCAAATACGTCTATCTGTCAGCTCCCGCAATCGTCAAAGAGGATGTTCCACATTTTGTCAATGCATCAACTTCACTTGCCCATTGGCCACCCTATATCACCAAATGCTGAACCCCCTACCATCCCCTGCCCCTTCCAGATTCCGGAGCACAGAACATGGGGCAGAGGAAGTTGGAGAAAGCTCTACACCAACAATGATAGGTTCTCGGAACATATGGATTCAGATACGGAGGATTTTGCACTCATTACTATGCGCCACTGGGGCCTACCTCCCAATAGGCGTGCGTGAAATAATACGACTGAATTCCTTGTAGCACTACACACCTTAAAAACTTTCTCTTCACCGACTGTTCCTTTGGCTCCTGAAAAATTTACTTTGGGCACGGGGGGGGGGTTGGACCCCCCCCCCCCCATTAGAGGTGGCCTCAAGGGCTGGGTCTCTTTGCAGCCCCACTTTTGCCCCGCCCATTGTGGAGGGCTCTAAAAAGGTATGTGCCTTTGGAGACCCTTTCCCCAACACCCACCCTCCTTCTAAGGTCTGTTTAAGGCAGACAAAATTTGCTGTTGGTATTGGTATGTGATGTAATGTTCACCGGGGAAGAAAATAGTAATGGATCGTGTGGTGGATTAAGTTTGTTGTTACCCATGAGGCTTTACGCACAGCATCCAGGAAATACTGTTGTGGCCCTTGGACCCCTCCAGCCCCCCCGCCCCTGCCGAAAGTAAATGTTTCACAAGCCTTGGTCTTCCTAGGCACCACAGGTAAACCGGGGAAATGGGCACAAAATGCCTCGTTGGGGTCACATGGCCAGCAATGCACCACCTTGGCAAGAACTACCCACCAAAATACAACAAAATGATAAAGTGACTGAATGGATCAAAGGACTGTCCCATGTTGCGATCGAGGTCAATGAATAGGCCCACTCGATGGCGCAGGCTGGGCGACTCCAAAGCCCACTCATTTACAACTCAGCATTTTGCAGTACGCAATGCCCAGCGCCTGCAGTCAACACACTGCGTACACCCGCCAAACGTTGGAATGCATTTGCTCGAGGGCATAAAGGAACACATTTGCTGCGGGCCATAAAGAGGCCACTCACCAGAATCCCCTGGCGGAAATCAGACTTGGTAAGATTCAGTTGAGTGACCGCATGATAGAACCATAGTGCCCAAGCCCCTCTGCTCAACCTTATTTTGAGCCATGGCGAGCCCTTTGTAGGGGCACATACCCAGTAAAAATCATCCAATTCACTTTTAGGACATGTTTCTTGTTTCCCACCCTCACAATAGGGGAGGGGGTCCCTACTTGCCTCCCAAGACCGCCCCGTGACCCTACACCCTGGTGGATATACTGAGAAACATATGCCCCTTGTTCATATAGAAATGCAACAATTCCCGTATCTGTCTGTTACACACACCGTGCGGTATGAGCCCCGAATGCTCCACAGACAACCCTCTGCCCTTCGACGTGCAAAATGGGGCCACCCCTCCTCACCGCGGGCGACAGCGACCCCCCAGCAGCCCCCTTTCCTTCATTGACAGCTCACTCTCTGGCTGCCGACAAACCAAATCACCGAAAGCCACATCCCCGATTTTAGAACATTCCAAACCCAAGGTCGGCCACAGCACACCGCCACAGCATGGGGTCCAAAACGACAATTTCGACACATGAGGAGTGACCAGGCATGAGAGCAAGCAACCCTTGCCCCAAGAATGCCAACAGTTCCCGCGCTGCCTCACGCTTCAAGGAAAACTGTTCAGCAAGGTATTGGGTGGATCTTGTGCCCCCCACCCCCATCTCTCTGCAATTCCACGAAGAGGAAGGCCCCCTCAGACCCTCCACCGGACCTTCAGACAGCTGACGAATGTGGTTGCACAGGTTCTCGCCGTGGACGTACCACATGCACTCATGGCGCTCAAAGGACGGCTTTTGCACATCATAGCACAATTGACATCCGGCTTGGACGGCTCAGTCCGGTCTTCAGTAGTATTTTTCAGGGCCGCAACTGACAGGTATGTATATACAGGATCGATGGAAGGGAACATTGACAGTATCAGAGCATGCGGTTAGTGCAACACTATTCTACTGTTTTTCTTCTGTAACTAGGTCCTATGCAAATCCTTTCTTTATGATGATTTCTTTGTTTGATGTGTTTGATATCTTGGTCATCAACCTCAGGGTTGTGGCACTTTCCCGCTTGGGCAAAAGGAGTTACTGCGCCTGGAAGCTAATTGTGTGTCTACACACAAGTGATCCAATCGATTCCACACTTCAACCCACAGGGTAGAGGATATCCCATGTGGGGGGGGGGGGGGGGGGGGGGGCTCATGCAGTTCTACACTCGCAACCCCCGCGGCGTGGGCGGGGGTCCGGGAGGGGGGAGGCGGGGTCAAAAATTTTGCATTTGGGGGGGGGTGTTTTTGAAATCCCTGTTTCACTCTGAGCATTTTTAATATATATAAGCGGGGTAACAGTTCCATTTACCCAGGACTGCCAATGCAATTAATTATGACAACACAGCAACACAGTGGTCCAAAGGGGGGGGTCCAAGCGCGGGGGGGGGGGTAGGGTTAGGAGGGTTGGGTTCCGACTTCACAGGTAAGCCCCCCCCCCCCTGGGATATCCAGCACGCACACATGTACTCCAATCGATTCCGCACTGCAACCCACAGGGTAGAGGATATCCAGCACACACACCTTGTCCAATCGATTACGCATCTCAAGCCACGGGGCAGAGGACATTGAGATCCCGCAAGAAGAACCCGCCTTTTGGTGTTCGCTGTGCCATCAACCTCACCTGCCCCATACATGCCATTCCATTGGATATGTTGAGAGGGAGGGTGGTCCGGATTATTGGCAACAGAAGCAGAATTCGGTTGAAGAGGAAGCATTCATGCAACTCTGGGGGCAGCTCACACAGCTGCCTTGTTCGTAAAAAACGTCGTTTGGATGCAAACACTGGCACAATACGAGGGACCAAACTTCAACTAAGCACCTCCAGGGAGCCTCTAAACCCCCCCTCGCGTTTTGTTAACACCCAAATTTTGTTCACACCCCAGTTTTGTCAACAGTTTTGCAGCCCGAACAATTGACCCACAATTTGTTAACACCCAATATGCAACTTCATACGACGGTGCAGCAACACGTTTATCGTGTAAATGTTGCTCCTTATGAACCACCACCTCATGATGATCGTCATCAAACTCTGAGTCACTTGAACTATCACCAATGTCATCGGCAAACACCAATTGTTCCATCAGTTGTCCAATTCCTTGCTGTCTGTGGTTGGGTTAGAGACTATGTGCTTCCAAAATAGATGATTGTCAAGGAGTAGTTTCACTACAGTACACCAAACAAACTTCACCTTGTCAAACTCTACCAACAAACTGTCCAAAGAAATGCCATGCAGTTCCAAACGTCGCTTGTAAAAATTCAACAAAGCAGTCAAATACTCAACTCCAAGTTGGTCACCCTGGTGGGTTCCGTGTGGCCAATTTTTAACATCCACACACTTCAAATGCTTCAAAATCCCACGGTTGGCCAACCTCTCCTCCAATTGGCAAAGAATGGCGTGACACACTTCACACAAAATCTCAGCCGCACACCCATTCTCTGACCCATTCTCTGTGACCCGCATATCATCGAATTTCAATACTTGGTCTGTTTTTCGAACTTCCCTCACGTCCCTTGATACATTGGTCCCACTCCCACAGGGTTGTTTAGGGATTATTTCAACTTACTATGGATGGAATCCCGCTCAAGGAACATTATGTCATGCTGCTGCATTTTTTTCAGCCTCCCTGATGAACTTTGTGATACCTATAATGCTCCCCCAAAATTCAATGAACGTGTGTGTAAACCACATTTGTTTCACCAACCTCCATGCTAGGTTGTTGTCATCTTTTTTCTTCGGAATCCTTGATATGTGGTGACATTTACCAACCTCCATGCTAGGTTGTCGTCATCTTTTTTCTTCAGCGGGTCCTTGATATGCGGTGACATAGCAGCATGATTTTGCAACACAGCACCAATGGCAGCACACAATCCCTCACACCACGAGCCCTTGCGAATCACTTTCAAGCTCGGGGTGTGCCGCGACTCCAGTTCCATTAACATGATCATAAGCCCACTTGTCCGGAAAGCCTTGATAATCGTCCGCAGCACAGACAGGGCCATCCTTAATGCACTCCCTCACACCCATACCATGGACCACAGCCCTTGGATGCCCTCTCAATTTGATGAGGTTCATCTCCCCAGCACTAAATCACTTAAAAACCGCTCATGAACGTACGCCTTTTGTGCACCATCACACGAAATTTGAAGGAGCTTGCGCGTACAATGGGGAAGATATTTTTGGGCCGGAGGTTTGGTAGTAGGGTCACCATCATTCCCCCTTTGCATCTCGCATGCACTACCAAAGCGCCTCTGCCCCAAATGGCTTCCTCCCTATTGTCCTATACTCTCTCAGCTCCTCCTTGGTTAAAAAAAACCATGCACAATATTTTGATTATGAGGTCCCCCTTCGGCCCACAATCCCGAAATAGCATGAGTTCCCCCATTGTGTGGTACCGGCCTTTAGCATTCCCGTCTACTAACAACACCCATCCCACTGATGTGCTCAGCAACTTACCCGTGATGTTCAATTCATCAGTTGTCAAATGGTCAGCATGTAAGCGAAAAACCTGATTCCCATTCGCTTAAAATCTTTTCTCCGGCAAAACATATTTATGACCCTTCAACAGGTGCACGCCTGAAAGGGTACTGATCAGCAAGCTTCGCAATTCTCACCAAAGACCAAAGGAGTTCAGCTGATGATGATGATGATGATGATGATGATGATGATGATGATGATGATGATGATGATGATGATGATGATGATGATGATGATGATGACAATGATGCACCGTTCCCACTATCCTTGGCAACAAGAAATTTCTTCACAGAGGCCACAAGCTCTGCTTCGCAGCCAACAGCTCTTTCGATGGTCAACACTTTTCAGGTGCTCACATTGTTACATCCCCGCCACGAGCAACGAGTGTAGATATATGCCTTGCACATGGCCCTAAAGATGGTGCCAAATCGCTTGCCGTTATGGAGACATTGTGCTACCCAACATGGTGCAAACAATTTGAGAAAAGTCCTTCAATGGACTGCCATTTGATCTGCAAAGATACAAGAAATCAGGAACTAGTGCTCGCATAGTGTCAAAAGCATGATGGGTCAGCGTAAGGATGCCCAAGCATGTCTGTGAGTGCATAGAACATTGCATGACACATGCGGTTATGGATGGTAGGCTACACTAGTGGTGAAAACATCACCATTAGCAAATCGTCATCCAAACCCCATCATCGTCGGCTAAGACGTCGAAATCAGTACGCCTTTGCACCGAGGAATGGGAAGTTTAAATTAGAGGAGGCACATTCACACATGTTGTACCTGGATAGACCTATTCGCACCTCTACATCTCTTAGTGCCCACATAGATGGCACACTCCAATCAGCATAGAATCGGTGAAAACATATTCTATGGTGTTCAAGGGTGCGAGTTCAAAAGAGACTGCACCTCTGGAGCGCCAACGGCTGAGTCTCTAGCAACACCCGCTTGAGATGCAAAGTCATTCAAGGATTACTCACCATGAATCAAGTGGACCCCAACCACGTCTCTATCTCTACACATGGTTCAAAGTGTGCAATCATCTTCGGTAGGTTTGGATCATTTCCCTCGTGAACCACAATGGCTTGGTCTGGCTTGCATGGCTGCAAGCAATTGCGATCTACAGATTTGGATGCAACCATTCAAGACCGCATCCGCCGCTGTGGCCCCCGCATTCCTGCCGAATGTACTCATGGCACCATAGATCGCTGCGCCCCACCAAAACTACTACACCATGTGCAGCTCACATGGGCCTTGTACTATCGGTGGATGCCTACTGGTTTGTCAATGCGGCGTTGGTGATCCAAAGCCCCGTGCGGCCAGGGATGCAATTGTTGTGCCGCAGCTTACCACAAACAACGAGGTATATGCTTGGCCCAACTTACTATCAAACTTACAACAATTTGGGCCGAATTAGAGGGGGCAAATGAAGTACACTTGAGAGGATACTGAAGGATGGTGTTGCGCAATCTGAAAATTTATCCCGGGGAGCGGGGGTGGCACACAAGCCCATTTCCCCAAGCCCCCCCCCCCCTCCTTGGTTACTGTGCGGAGGGGGGAGGGGGGGTCACGTCAAGCGGTGCCTTGGTCGCAGGGGGGGGGGGGGGGTCTCCAACATATATGGCTCAAATGGCCTTCGTCACAACGATAATTTTGACTAAACAAATGCGGGGGGGATGGGGGGGGGGTGAGAGGGGGAAAGTCTTTGGCCTTTGGGTGTTGGGGGGGGGGGGGTTTCGGTATGCCCGTTGGTGTTTTTTGGTGTAACATTGCCTTGCGTTTTGAGGATGAAAATGTCCGCATTCCCAACCTCAACAAGGGCGGCGGGGGGGGGGGGGGGGCATTTTGGTTGGTGAGTGGGACAATTGTCCCTCTACTTACCAAAGCCCTTGGGGTGTCCGTCCCATGCCAGCACCAGCATGGTTCAAACCAAACCATTCCCAAGACGGGGGAGTATGGAGGGTGCTCACAACCACCACTGATGCGAGAAGTGTAACACAGAGCAAGGGGATTCCGAAGGGGTGGAGTGGGGGCCTCTGGTGTTGTATGCTGGCGCCTTCGGCCCCACCTCCCTGCAATTGTTAAAATTTACTGATTTTTCCAAAAATAGTCGCCAAATATTTGCACGGGTGGTGTGCATGCAGTGCACAACATGGTGCAGGCAGTGCGCATGTTTCACTCCGATCACCAATTGTTACCAATGAGTGGTGTGCAGCATGTTTGGGCTTGTTTCGGGGGGTTGCTGCTGCCATAGAGGTGAGAGCATTTATTGCCCACATTACAGATGGCTGGCGGTGTGCCCTGAAACCTCAGGGGAAGTCCCTGGGAAGAGGAGGGAGCCCTATGCCCTTGAGAATGGGATGACGTCACAGCACACTTACTGGCGGGTGTACCCATACGGCTGCCTTCGATTTGTGCGTGTACAAAGTGTTTGTGCGTGGTGGCATGCTGGAGAGCCAATGGTGTCCCCTGGTGCAGCCGTGGCCGAGATGTGCACTTGGGTGGACCATGGCACATGAGTGTGGAAACTTCCTATTAGCACCAGCTAAGGTGGTGCCTGCCCAGGCAGAGGAAAAGGCATGATCATTTGCTTTTGGCATCGGACGGACCTGCCTCCCACGAACACTGAAAAGAGGGGCTAGGGGGCAATGATGTTGATGGCAATAGTATTGGCACACACCCCTATGCTTGATGGCACATGTGACACATGGCAACCTGCTATGTTCTGCACATTTGAAAGATTTACCTACTGCGGCACATGAGAGTAAAGGCACCGAGGGTTCTCAAGATGCTCTCTACTTGGAAGAGAGAATGGAGGCAAAGGCAGCCCCCACCCACCCTCTTTGACCATAAGGCAGTTGTCCATGCCGGACATAGGCAGCAGGTGCGTATGCAGGGGTTGGGGCAATGCCTTGTGCGCCAATTGTGTGCCATTGTCTGTCATTGGCTGCAATTCAAGAGGAAGCCCTGGCCGAATACTACTGGTGCTGGTGAAACACCCCGACTGCTTCATATTGGGCCCCTCGTTGCTGTTTGGTTTTGGATTGGGACCGTTGAGTGAGCATTTCCTTCCCTGTCCATCCACCCGCTCTGTCACAGTTCGTTACAATGCCTAGTTCAGGCGATCGTTCACAGCCTGCGACGCCTTCAGCTCAGATATTTGGCCCAAGGCGCCTGATTGTGACCCGTCTGCGTGTACGGGGATGTTGGCTCAGTGCTGCACCTTGCAAGGTTGGCCTGCGTGCCTTATTCCATTCAGCAATCGCCCTGATCATAGCTCCCTTGATGCAGCATACACACAGCACCACCTTCAGAAGTGTCCCAACCAGGACTTGGGCGTAGGACCTCTCAGTCCAAGACCCATGCTTAACCTGCTGGAGCACACGGGGTCACTGTGGTCTCCTGGCAACTGCCTGTGCATCCAGGCACTTGCACATGCATGCATGCCTTCATTTGTGCAGGCGCTGCCACATGAGCAGGGAAAAATACCTCAGTAGAAGAACCAGGTGGGTCCAGCTTGGATTGTATCCCAGTGCGTATGATAGACACCATTAAGTGCAACAGCAAGAATCCTTGAAAGAACATGCTGACAACAACGAAACCGCTTAATCCCGTCTGCACCACATTCAAAGCAAAATACACCTGAGGCACAGAGCAACAAAACACATGCACACACACACACACACACACACACACACACACACACACACACACACACACACACACACACACACACACGTTGGAAACTGCAAAAACAAGAGCAAAATCAAAAGAAAAGCAGTTGGAGAAAACTCCTCAGGAGCTGCAGAGCAGCCCTAGATGCCTTTCGGTCTGTCGAAGCGCATTAAAGCGCAATAGAATGCTGGTGTGCAGAAGTGCAGACCCACTCAACATTGCTGCTGCGCAAGTCTCCGGGGTCGACAACGCCGAGCTCAAACAAACTCGGAAAAACTTGCCCGATCAGTGGCCATTTGAGGGAGCGTCGTACCGCACGCGGTGCACAGTATTTGGGTTGTTTTGCGTATTGAAGTGCAGCAGGAGCTCTTCGGTCTGAGCGACCGTATGGGAGAGCTCTTCTTCCTCTTCTTCCCCAGTCAACAGCCCCCCCCCCCCCCCCAAGAGACTCGTCAGGGGTACATGGCAGGAGGACCTGACAGAGGAGGGCTTTGTTGCCATTCACACCACTGCACATGCCTGTGTATCAGTATAACATCTGTCGCTGTATACATAGCCCCGAAGTGCTGAGCTGTGCGCCCTATGGCATTATGCAAAGAGCCCAAAGACGCTGCTTTCCTAACTCTCATGCACACCAGAGCCACAAGGCCCTGTCCACACACATGCACACATAGGGCTCACGCTTTCTAAAGAAATTGTCACACAGTGCTTACCGTCCCTCCTTGAAAGGACTATAAAAGGCGCCTGCCCTCCTTGATAGTACCTGCCAACACACATTCCCACACATGCAGGGATGTGCTTGGGCGGGTGCATGCATGTTTGCGTGTGTATGTGCCTTGTCCAGCCTTTCCCCTGCCTTGTCTCACAACTGAACTTCAATTAGTGTGCACCCGTCTGATGCTCCACTACCACGGCTCTGCATCCATCCCCCTACCAGTACCCCTACACCCTTCCCATTTATGTGCAGCTCTCACACATAAGATCAAGGGTGCCCTCCAGTACAGAAACCTTGGTAAATGATCTGAACTCTGTGAGGCTCACCTGGCATTCTTGCCCTATGCCATGCATGCCTCCATCCGTGCTGTATGCCGTTGCTCCCACGTCCACAAGTGGCCATTCCACCGCCTGAGGAGCTCATTTGTATTTGCATCGACATTACACTGATGATTGTATGTTTCGGGGGGAGAGGGTTGGGCAGTGGGGTCCGGCCTCACACGTAAGCCCCCCCCCCCCTCCCGTGCAACCACCTGGCAACAAGGCAATGCAGACACACCGTGAGGCACATCTGAGGGATATTCTCCAACAGCGCTTCCAGAACCAACTCCACCGTCAAGTCCCTGGGCCCGGACTGCAGCTTTGCAAGTTCGAATAACAGATGCCTCCCGCCTTCCCACAGTGGCAGCACTGAGCAAAAGATTGGTCGCATAAGCACCTGCCCCGTCCCCTTTGCAATGTGCTGCCGCGATGCTGCGTGGACCATGATGAACCCCTTGCTCACCTCCTTTCCAATCAGAACCCCAAAAGGCAGTGTTGAGTAGCAATCGGAAAGTTTTGTGTGGGTCAGGCCCAACAACACAGTACAGTCCATCCCATACACATTCCCTCGAGCTTTCGCAGAGGTTGGCCATTGCAGTTTGCACGATTGGGACGCTCTCCGGCCACAATGTTGTGGCATATGTAGTGACACTGAAATCTGCGAAGTATTCCGCAAACGTTCTGCCCTGCAATACATGATTATAAACTCGTCAGCGAGGGCACCAATCTCTATGCAAAGCCGCAAGGTCTGCTGTGGCACGCACAGCATGGGGGCACTGCAGTTCAGTTCTTGACCCAAACCCCCGCGATGTGGGCAGGGGCTTCGGGGGGGGGGGGGGGTCAAAAAAATTGCATTTTGGGAGTACTTTTGAAATCCCCATCCCATTCTGAACATTTTGAATAATCACAAATGTGGGGTAAAATATTCTGTTACCATTCACAAAAAAGTAATAAACAGTAGAGCATTCCAGCAGACATTTGGGGTTCCGAAGCAGTGCGAGTGGGGGGAGGGGGGTCAGTACTACCACTTCAGGCACTGGGCGGGAAGAAAAATACTCTCCAAGGGTGGAGGGGCAGAAAAGCCCCTTTCCCTACCCCCCCCCCCCTTGGCTGCCGTGCTGCGAGCCATGCCAGGAGGAGGTGTCGGACTGACGGGGGGGAGGGGGGATCCCAATATCTGTCGCTCATGAAAATGAATCCCCACATCGCGCTCATCATTTTGGTTACACATATGTGAGGGGGGGGGGGATTCTTTGAGGACAAAATTTTTGGCCAAAATTTCTCCTTTTCTCTTCCGGCACCTTCGGCACCAAAGTCTTTTCTTCCACAAGGGGCTGGCACAAAAGCCCATTTTCCCACTCCCACCTCCTTCAGTGGGCGTTCGTGCGCCTCCTTCCCTTGGGAAGGATGCAAAGCGGCAGGACTCAAGGAGTGGAGGCACCATCACAGACAAAAAGCTCGTCAGTAGCATATGTCCATCGGCGCGTTTAAAAAAAAATAGACACTCAGAACCCCCCCCCCCCTCGCAGAGCAATTTTCAGGTCACTCTGCACTGTACCAGCCCAGAATGCCAATATGCGGGCTGTGCTATGGCCACCATCAGGAAGTGCACGACTGCTGTGGGCGCGCGCGTGCATTATTATGCCACTGCCCTTTGGGGTGAGCTTCAGTGGGCAGGCCACTAAATTTGCAATGCAGTCCCTGCCCCTGAAAAGTGGGACTGCATTGGGAAAGGGGTCTAGGGTCGTCTCGACTGAAAGTCATTGGAGGATACTTCATCGGACAAAATAAGTATTTTCTCGCATTCCCTGTCCCCCTTTTGGGGACCCATTCATGTACCCAAATCAAAGGGTTGAATTGGTGGTTTAAATCCTTGGAAAATGCTTGTTTGGTCCAATGAAATCATTCAGCATCATTGTTTGGTCGCAACAATCCTAGACTTCCCCCACAACATGCATGCACAGACACACGACACAGCTATCAGGGGGTGGGGTTGGGGGCTGTTGCAATAAAGGCTTGGGGAGTAAGTTGGTACTTCCAAGTTTACATGGTGATTTGAGTTCTCGCAAGGAAAATGTTTAAATACTTGAACCCAAAAGCAAATTATTATTACTCCGTGACACTAGGACAGCCGTCCCTTGGTCACAAGTGTTGCTTTTGCCCCTTGCTGCCCCTCCCATGCTGTCACTAGCATGCTCCACGAAAAGTTAGACACACTCAAAACCTTGGGACCAGTCTGAAGGATGAAGCAGGTTTTCCTAAGTGGGCTAACAGGGTAAAAGCTGTTGCCTAGGGCACATGGGATCGCCTGTCAATTGGTATGCACAGGGGGTTGCAGGGTATGTTTGCATGTGTGTGCGCAAGATCAACCAGCTGTAGGCAATGCAAATCAAGAACCACCTCACAAAGCCCCTCGTGTAACATCCCCATTTTGTCCAGTACAAGTGTCCCACAGTGACTTTTAGGTGGTACCTCTGTAGACTGTCCCCCGGGCCCACTAGAAAGCTGACTTTTTTCAGGGAAGGGGGGGGGTGCCTTGAAGGGTGACTGAATATCCTAGCTAGTACATTCAAGTGTACACAAAGATTTGCGTTTTCAAGATGATTGTTGGATAGCTAACCCTAGCCGGGGATGAGGATAATTACTAAATGATAGCAGGAAAGATGTCCCTCTAATCTACTCTTCAAACCATCATCATCTGAAAACAGGCACGTCCTCGCCATCGGGGCCTCTATGGGGTTAGATCCAAAATACCCTGAGAAAAGGCCCAGGATCCCTGTCCTTGGTTGGGGATTCCATACACAAGAAAAATGTGGAATGGGACTGGGTTCTAGATGCACACTTAGTGGCGGCCATAGGCCCACCAAGTTTTAACCACATGGTGCAGATGCCCAACACTGCGCTTTTGGGGCACAAGAGGCACCCCCAAGAGGGCCTATTTGGTGCTACATGGCACCCCATGGGTTTAAATGTACTTCAATGGATACCAAATGATCACCCAGGTTAGGCCCAGGGGCCCCTGCAGGTCATGAATGGTCAGCCGAAAAAGATTGACTAGACACCATTGCAAGCCATTTGTGGTAAATTGTCACACCATCTGAAATCCAACCCCTCACGAGGGGTACCATGCAGCCACCAAAAACACTCAAAACACTAACATGCAAAAATAGCAAAAAGAAAAAAAAGCATAAAATGCACCATCTTTGCCTACTCCACCTAGCCGAATCCCATGGAGTTGGGACTTAAAAATGCTTTGGGGCTCAAATCGAGCGGAAAAATTAGTGATCTCGAATTCCAAAGGGGCGGAGGGCCTTTTTTGGACATTTCTTGTCACGCCTCTGAGTTCCCAAACCCCACTAGAAGCACATAACCATGTAGATCCCGCTGAAGGGCCTTTGAGGAGCAAAAAAAGCCAGCAAAATGCTTGAACATGCTGCGCACCAATGCTGTGCAACACTAGGTGACCTAGGCGCTAGCCCCACCACATTTCCCACAAAGGTCATAGGTGGTGGTTAGAACCCTCCAAAGTTAGCAATACTTTGCATATAGCAAGCAACTGACAGCATGGACCCTGGTCCCATTCAAGATTTTCTTCTATATGGACACTGTAAGGAATAGAGAGCCTACATGAGGAAAAATCACGAATTTTCAGTGCCAACAAACACTTGGGCCAAGCTTGTGTAATCATTTGATGACAATGGGAGCCCATATAAATCCACGGGGCACCATGTAGCACCAAATAGGACCCCTATTGGATGTGCATGGGCCTATGAGAATGCGATTTGGGCAAAACATGCACCATTGCTATAGATGAGGACGCTGGGGGGGGGGGGGGTTTGCGGTCCCCCAAGCCTGAAAAAATTGCGGTAAAATTGCGGTAAAATTGCGGTACATTTCTTTTTTGGTCCCCAGACTCTATGCCACCTATGAGAAGCAGTGGAGCACAAGATTTTTTGCAAGAAGGTTTTTTTGACCAATTACGTACCCAATTGGCAATTTCAGCACATAGCATGCACAAAGCACCAAAGCCTTCAGCACACGCATCTAATCCAACCGTCCTTGCACGTCACCATTATAATGGGCCATGAAAGCCACACGACGGGCATTGTCGCTCATTGAATGCCTCTGGTCCGCATCAGTATATTTGCAAAAGGAAAAGAACCGCTCCACAGAGCCAGCCCCCATCACCATGCAAACGAGGAAAAGGACACAGTCTTTAAAAGGTGATGCAGGGCAGGCCTCCCACCACTGGAGGAGATGTGCATGACCAGTTTTGTCCCTAAACTCTATCCCCACATATGTCTGCCATTCCTCTTGAGCCCCAGGAATGGGTTCATTGGGGTACTGTGTAGCTCGAGCAGCAGGCGTCATCTGTGTGGCATAACGTGCCTTTTGGCCACCCTGTCCTTTGCCACGCTTCACTGGCCTTTTGGCCTTTTGCCCTTGCCAAGATCACTGTCCCCAGAAGTAGATGACATTTCGGGAATACAAAAACAGAAAAGCGTTCTGCCACACAAAGGACATGCAGGACAGATGAGAACACAGAAACGTACGGTGTGCCTAGTGTCAGCAAAGGAAGAGAAAGATTTTTCCTGAGGGGAAAATGGAAATTTTTGAATAGATGCATCACTGAAAAATTGCGGTAAAATTGCGGTAAATTGCGGCAAATTGCAGACCTCAACCCCCCCCCCCCCCAGGAGGACGCAAACTTTCGAGCCACTTGGTGTTGCATTGCAATACTCTATGTAGTGGACACCCCAAAGGCAACAGAAATTTCAAATGCCATTATCGACCCCTCACAACCCGAAACAGCTTTCTTGGGGGCCAACGGGCACTAATTCGGCTGGCGCATTGAGCAAAACAGCGATCCCCATAGGTTTACATGTACTCCCATGTCACCAAATGATGACCCAAGACTGGATGAAGGGTCCTTGGAGGTTGTTAGGGATTGCTACAAAAGGTTGATTTTTTCAGCCAATCCATGGCGGCTTGAAAAAAGTAAGGTAACGGACAGGAGCTAAGGGGATTCCTGTGGTAAGCAATGGCCCCCGAGAGTAACCAATGGCGGTTGCTGGCAACCGGCTGGTTACAGGGCAATTGACGGCTGTTGGAGGTTCACCAATGGCAGTTGGAGGTTCACCGACAGCATGTAACCGCTGCATAGTGGTTGATCTTTGTGGTAACTGCGAAGCCTGTAGCCTTGATGCCCCAGGGGTCGCAACGCCCGACACTGCCCCTGATATCTCCGAACCCACATAACCCTCTTCAGACCCATATCCAGCCTCTGGGAGCGACATATGCGTAGCACTTGTAAGTCCTTTGGACTCCATGGTGGAATATGAAGAGTACGAAAACCCGGTCTACAAAAATGGAGCAGACATAGAATCTCAATGCGCATTCATCGCACATAATGACACAACGTGAAATCATTCGAAATAATTTAAATAAATCCGATTGGGAAATCACGAAAGACAAATGCGACTCGACGTGCGCTCACAGGCGACATCTGGCGGCGAACGGAAAACATGAAAACAAGCGGAAAATTTACTGCACTAATGTACATCTGAGAATCATTGAAATTCTGATCACATCAGTGTATAATTGAGTGCTGTCACTGCTGCCTTTACACTCCCCCTCTGAAAACATACGCAAGTATGTCAGGCTGGGTCAAGTGAAGTGAACGAAACGGCGAAAGTGACCAAAAACCGACTAATCTAAGGCAAAATGTGTGAAATTGAGCTGAATTGAGCAAAATTGTGCTGAGATCTGTGCTTCGCGATGGCCATCGACTTGAATGAAACGCATAGGTACCTCAGGGAACACAGAAAAAGCTTCGTTCAAGCTTGAAAATTCGAAAATTGAAAGTCTGATTGAAGAATGTACATGATGATCCATAATCCATGATTCATGATGAAATCAGGATCTGACATCTCACTGCCAGAAAACAGAAAACGAGCGTCGCCATGTCGTCGAGCGTCAAAAAAATAGGGTATCCTTTCATGGAGTCCAAGATGTGTGAAACTGGCTGGTGTCATTTGCAGTCATGAGACCAGATGCCAGATTATGGTACAAAATGTGCCTGAATTGAGACCAAATCAGTGAATCACCCACGGATTGAGGGTGGCGAAGTTCACAGGAAGCCAAAATAGGTCCAATTCAATGTCGATAGACACTGTGTGTAGTGTTGAACGGAAATCCAGTTCTCATTCATAGCCAATCCAGGTCAAATCCTCATGATGATGATGAATCCCATGATGGAAATCCAATCATTTAAAGTAATGATAGCCAAGAAAACCCAGTGGGGTATCCCCACACTGTCAGTATTGTTCCCAGGGCTTCATGTTTAATCCAGTATGAGCCAGAAGGGGTAATTGACTCGTTATAGTCCCAGAATGTATAAGCATCCAACGCTTGGTACTGGGAATTTGCCAAAATTGAGCTGATTCTGAGGGGGATTCCAACACAATCCACAGATGAACAGCGAGTCGACACAAGTAAGAACAACATCGTCGTCACTTGGTCTATATAAGCCCTTTGACAGTGGTCGATTGAAAAACAAACCAACCGTCTCAATGTAAGAGCTGATGGAAATGACATTCTGAGCAGATCCGTCAAACACATGAAATGGATCAGACTCAGTCATGTGCCAGAATCTCTGTAATGAGCACGAACTCGAACGAGTCCTTCCCAAGGCGAGTAGAGGGGTCCAGTCGACAGCAAAAGGCGATAGTGTCGTCGTGGTTGAGGATAATGGCCTTTTGGATCTTCGGATTGGAATCATCTGAGATGAAGCACATGATTCACATGATGACCATGGTGGGAATGATGGATGGAATGACCAGGATGACCCCAGAATGCCCCATCATCTGTTCGTCGAACCACATAGACGATGCGTCTGGACTGTTATGTCCCCATGCCAAGGGTATATGTCGACCGTAAACCTCTTCGAAAGTTTCGGCGAGTTGAATGCTGATCAGATCTTGTCTCGAATAGATTCTGCCACAATTGGAGCTTCTTCTTGTGCTTGTAAGTCTTCCTTGGTGACACAATCTTTGATCAGCGAGAGCTCTTTGTCAATCTCAGGGTGTTTCTTCAGGAACTTGATGAAAGTGTCCGTATACCCATGGATGAAGCTTGAAGCTGGCTCCCATTTGTCCTCTTCTGGACCGAATCCTTTCCATCTGCACAGAAAGTACCACTTGTTTCGAGCATTTTCTTGTAATCAAGAATCTTCTCCAACTCGAAACTGCTTGTGACCATCTTCCTGTCGCTCAGGTACTTCGAAGTCCAATAGAGAGGCTTGAACCTTCCTTTGGGGCAGGGTACTTCGGCCTTCAAACGATCTCGATGTACTTCTTGATGCCTGCCTGGCTCAATCTCAATGTTGAATGTAGTCTCACTTAGTTGACCACTGACTTGGAATGGGCCGTCCCACAAAGGTAACAATTTGTTGTCGTCCTTCAGGGTCTCGTCTGACTTACGAAGCCAAACTTGCTGGCCTTTCTCGAAGGGTTTTCCTTGCGTTCTTGACTTATTTTTGAAATTCAACCAATCTGCTTGACTTTCCACTTTGGCTTGGATCCACTTGGACTCTAGATCCTTGATCCTCTCAAACCATTGCGAGGCGTCGTAGCACTGCCTTGGATGATACATCACTGGTCCTGGACCCATCTTCTCTCGACCAAAAACAAGCTCATTCGGACTTAATCCAGTGTAATTCTTGGTTCGATGGTATCTTCTCAAGACACAGTAAATTGTCTCCAACCAATTGTAGTCTTTTTCAGTCGCCAGGAACTTTCTCAGAATGCTGATAAGAATCCTTCCAGCGCGTTCAGCAGGGAGAGCTCGATGGTCGTAGACTCGGGCACGAAGATGATAAACTCCCAATAGGGCACACATGTTCTCCCACCAAGTCCCAATGAACTCTTTCCCACTGTCCGTCAGAATTTCACTGGGAACATCCCAGTTACTCATCCACTGACTTGCAGTCCACTTGGCAGCCATTTCAGAGGTGAGATGCTTCGTGTTGCAAGGGAGGACTTGGATGTAGCCACTGTGGCGGTCTGTAAGTGCGGCTAACCCCCATCTGCTCAGATTTTCACAGATCTGCCCCAGATTGGCTACATTTTGGTCATTTTCTCTGCTTCGGCGGAATCGCCGCCTCGCAGCTCAGTCTCAGGATCAGACCTATATATTTCTGATATGCCGGATCTGATTCCGCGGTCCATTCATCGTAAATCCGTCGCGTTCCGATCATTTACCTGGAATCGCCAATTGCCGCTGATGCGCGCCCGAAGCCAAATCAGCCAAATATTTTTTCACAATCGGATTTATATAAATCTTTTCAGACAGATATGGACACTCAGATGTACTTAGGATAATCCGCATCAATTTTCTTCATAGACTGGGATTTTCTGCCGGATAACAATCAGCATGGATCTTGCTTCCGTTGTTGCTGCTCTCGCCTCCGTTGGTGTCCGTGTATCCGGTTCTACCCCCAACAGCAGCGTTCAGGTCGACTCCTCGCGTACCTGCCCCACTGGTCTTGCCGGCCCCGAGCCCTCCGGCACCTTCAACGACCCAGGGCAGCACTTTCATGGTAGCAGAGGCTACCTGAATATTGCTTCAGTGGTCTCTGCTCCACAGCTCGCTCCCCAGTACGGCCCCGTAGACTCCGCCGCTCCTGGAGAAGTAACGATTACGCTGCCATGGTGCTGCGCGAACGAGGCCTTGAGAGGAATGCCTTGCGCAAGCCCAAGCTGCCCAAGAAGGGCGCACATCAGCAGCTGTGGAGACCCAAATTACCAGAATCCCAGTCGAAACTGGCCATCGAGCAGCTGGAATCCGCCGGCCTATGACGATGGCAACGCTCCGGTAGACCTTACGGAGCTGGCAGGTACCAACATTCCTTACCAATGTCCAACATTTGAGACACTGGACGCCGATCTGGACGACATTGAGATGGGTGGTCCAGGTGAGGTACCTAGCTATAATCGACCAGCCTCTTGGGCAAAATGGGACGACCATTTGTCCCTAGAAGTGACCCGTAACCTTGAGAGCCTTGAGGCCCTTTGTTGGTTAGCCTCGTCTAAGCTGATCGAACAAGAAAGAATCGCCTCTGATTTTTTATCGGAATATTTTTTCCTCCTTCAGAACGAAATTAATACCAGGATGTGGTGGCGTTCTCAAGAAGATGACTCTTTTGCCATTTTTTTGCAGATCTGGAAGGCAAGCCCCTTCCCGAAGGAGAAGGGCACGGCACCTGTTCCCAGGCCCTCCGCCCCTCATCCCCCTGTTTCCATCCGCGACGATCTAGCCGCCGCGGTTGAGGAGGGAATTTTAGAGGCGGCCAGGCAGGCAAGCCTGGAAATCAGGGCTGAAGGAGCTCCCCAAGTGGACTCCTGGCTGCGGACCACCGAGATCAGCGGTCCGACAGCCTGCTCAGGCCCTTCAGGACACGGCATGTACTGTCCTGCCGACTGCTCCTGCAGATTCCAGCGAGATGCTGAGCTCCAAACGCTCAAAGATCAAATACACCTCATCATTGAAACGCTGGGAATAAAAAATCTTTTCAAGACGCACATGCGGTCTGAGGGCGCATCATCGGTGGAACAAGCAACAGAGCCGTCGAAGGAGGCGACAGAAATTTTTTCAATTGCTCCTTCGGTGGACTCCAGGACCACCGATGCAAGGATCAGCAGGACCAAGCTAAAGGAAAGGGTCAAAATCTCTCGTTCTGAGAGTAGGACGGCGAAGGCTAGGACTGAGGCTCAGAATGCCAAGCAAACTGCCTCCCGTACTGCCCCTCCTGTTGCTGATTCCAATACCTTAGCCCAACTGTTGCTCGCCCAGACACTCGCCGGAGCTGGTGTGGCGAATGATGCCGCCAAGGTGTCTGCCATTACGGCCGGTGTTGGGCTGGATTCGCTTCTTAATCCTACTTCATTGCGACTTCGTCAGGTTGCCAAGCAACCGAAGTATAATGGGAACCCCCGACGTTGGCCTCAGTTCCAAGGGGAATTTAAACTGTGGGTTAAGACTCAAAAACTCCAAGATGATCAGTTCCTGATGGCCCTCTTGGACTGCCTTGAGGGAGCCCCGGCCAACACTTGGCTCAGGACTTGGAGTGATCGTGAGGATACAAGTTCCCCCCTTACCTTTGATGAGGTGTGGGAACAGTTGGAGGTACGTGGATCCAGGCTGCCAGAGGACCATTACCACCAAATGTTGAAGAATTTTCCTTCATTCTCGCGATTAATCTTGCACGAAGTGCAAGACAAGAGACAGCGCTTCTGGAACTTATTGGAAGAAGCTGAACATTCAGGCGAAAAATTTTCTAGTGCCGAGCTGAAAAATCTGATTTTTGACAAGATCCCCTCAGAAACTGCCGCCACCCTTCGGAACAAACAGTCCGAAGAAAAGGTCAAGACCTGGTGGGCGGAGGTGGAAGGCTTCGATGCCTCTGCCAACAGGTTCTCCGTCAGGGAGGCACTTCAAAAGTGCTCCCCCACGTCCTTCTCCAAGGTGAAATTCACTGAGGAGACGTGGAAAATCAAGTGTAATGAACACGAGGATCGGGACTTGTTTGTCCAAGTCCTCAACAGGGGAGTAAGCTTCCATGGCCATCGCCTGAAGGCCAAAAACTGGGTGTTTTCGTACCACCCGAAGGAACTCTGGGAGGAGGTTGAGCGGCTCGCCGACGCCGCCAATCAGAATTTCCATGAGGGTCTTGGGGGAAACAAGAATACCCAGCAAAACACCCAAAATGGGGCCCAAAAGGGCAACAAAAAGGTGAATGACACCCGGAATGTTCAGCAGCACTGTAGCATCTGCCTTCTTTTAGGTTCTACGAACCGAGCTAAGACGCATTCTACTGATAATCACCGATGGTCTCCTTACGATCACAAGGTGATTGGTGAAAATAGCAGTAATCCGCAGAATTCAGACAGGAATGACAGACAGGTGCATGGTGGGAAGGCTGGAAAAGGGAATCTGACCCTCTCCGGTGGAAACAAAAATCCTGGAGGCCCTGGCGGGTCCCAAGGCACAGGAAATCGGACTCCATCCGGCTCCGGTGGGCAGCCGAACGGCCAGAAAAATCCCAATAGCAACGCCGGAGGCGGAAATCGAAATCCAGGCCAAACCCCTCAATCCGGTACAAACAAGGGAAATGCTCCAGGATTCCAGGGTAAAGGTAAGGGAAATCCTTCGGGAACCCCTTTCTCTGGTAAGGGCAGAGGGCGTGGCGACGGTGGAGGTCCATCATCCGGCGGCCGTGGCCGTGGACGTGGAAAGGGCAACCATCGTGTGGATCAGGTCTCAGGTGCAGATCAGGTGTCCGATGCGGATCGAGATTACGTTGAAAATGCCTTGAATCCAGCAGATGATCCGTTCCAAGATGAGTGGGTCGACGAATCAGGGTGTGTCCACAATGTTAACGCAGTTACTGGAGGTCAGAACGCCTAGGGGAGCCACGAAAATCGCCCCTCCCCAGGCGATTTCAGGCATGATCCCCAGATTCCTTCTCGACCACTACTTGATGTAGGGTCGCTTGTCTCCTCTCCCCTGGATCCGGCAGCGGATCCTTCTGTTGTAGTGGACGAGGTTGGTGTACAGTCCAAGCACAGGGCCCGTCAGTTTGTCACAAAGATGTGGGTCTCTGATTGCAAGGGCAATTTCCACCTCGCCACTTGTTTGTGTGACAATGGATCGGAGGTAAATCTCCAATCCAATTCTTTCTTACCCGACGACTGCGTGATTGATTCGCTTTATCCTGTTACCCTCGAGGGAGTTTCTGGACATTCTCTCGCAGGTGGGCAACGCGGTTGTTATATATCCACCCATTTGGTCGCTCAAGACCTTTGGGAAGAAGGCAATGTGGAGGAAGTTATCCTTAAGGATGACTACTTCTATCGTGCCGACGTAAAGTATGACCTTTACTTGGGCCATCCTTGGCTTAGCAAGAACAGGGTGGCGCCCGTAGGTCATCGGCGTTGTTTTTTGCTGGAGTCAGGTCCCTTGCAGCGTCCTGAATTTCGTTTTTTGCACGCAGGGTTTGAAAGTGCAGAAGAATTTTTGAAGCGAAAGGTTACACCAAAGTTTGGCGAAGATGTCACCATTGCAGAGGTGAATGGGAGTGCCGATTACTCCCGAGAGTTAGAATGTCTTCGTAGGGACTCCCAGCCACGACGCCCTTCGCGCTGGCACTCTTCATCCTACAGAGTTGTCGACAAATGGCGCGATACAATTTGTGAATATTTTTATGAACACCATTCCTTTTGGCCACAGTATGATGCCTTTGCTAACCGCGAGAACAAACGCTTTGACAAGCACTTTCGCGACGCTTGGACCCATAAATGGGACAAGAAGTTATGGATTAATCCTCCGTTTCACTTAATCCAGCAGGTCATCCACAAAATCAAGCAAGATAAAACCCAGGCAATTTTAGTTGTGCCCTTGTGGGATGACAAACCTTGGTTTCAGGAATTGCAAGACATTTGTGTAGATTACATCGAACTTCCCAGGAAGATTAAGCTGTATGCCAGGGACGACACAGGTCCCCTGCCACAGCGGCCCTGGAGTTCGCTTGCATTCCTGGTGGATGGAAAGCTTTCTGACTCTGATTCTGCTGATTCTGGTACTGATTCCTGTGTTGGGTCTGAATCTGAGGTTGAGCGTGGTACTGATGATGAATCTATTTTTTCTGATTTTTGTCCGTCAGATGCCCAAGGTGATCCAACGTCAAATGGATCCGCCTCGTCTCCCTCTTCCCCAATACGATCGACATCGAAAAGAATCTTCAGTGCACAGGCGAAGAAAAATTTTAAATCGCGCCGCAAATTCAGAGTTTTTTATGAAAAACCCCGTGTGGAAGCTTTCATAGATCCTTTCGAGGAGCTGGATCACGAAGAGAATCTCTGGAATGTCGACACTCGACCCACCTATCTTCATAAGGCAGTTGATACGGACCTTTTTGGGGACATCCGTAAGAAGATTCTTCCTGCCAAGGCCAAAGAAATCGCCAAAGTTTTTTCGACAGTAATTCCTGGCGATCAGGTGGACACTGAGTTGTGTTCCAAGAAAAGAGACAAGATTTTTGAGGAACGGAAGGACACAACCCTTTCGGGGAAGTTGATCAAAGACCCCCCTGTCCGTGGGCAGTTCGGTGAAGCCTTCATCGAGCTTCGTGAAGGTTACAAGGCGAAGAAACAGCGTCCTTATGAGAACCATGGACACAAACATGAGATACTCAGAAAAATAATCGAGAGAAATCTCAGGGAATTTGGTTGGCTTGAGGGTTGTATGACCAGCGAATGGTGCTGTGCACCCTTCACAGTCCCGAAGCCGCCGCCTGCAGACCAGAACACTATTGATGGTTGGCGAATGGTTGTTGATTTTCGCAACCTCAACGCCGAAACCAAGGCGGATTCACACCCCCTGCCTCTCATTGAGGAGGAAATCGCCAAGAGGGCAAGAGGTCGTTTGTTTTCTGTGCTGGATCTCCGTCACGGCTTTCACCAAATGCCGTTTAGGAAGGACAGCCGACCTCTCACCTGTATGTGCACGCCATGTGGCCCAGTCCAGTGGACAGTCATGCCCATGGGCCTGAAGAACGCCCCTTCGTTTTTTCAAAGAATGATGGAGGATGTGCTTTTTACAGCTCATCCTGAGCTTCGTGCCTTCGTGAGCGTGTACATAGATGACATAATCATCGCGACAGAGGGGGATGGACTGACCGAAGCCGAGCTGGTGGCCCTACATGAAAAGCAGCTGAACCAGGTTTTGGACATTCTTGATGCCAATCAGCTGATTTGTGGGCCAGAGAAGGGAAAACTATTTTTAAAATCAGTCGAATTTTGTGGTTCTCTCCTTGAGAATGGCACCCGACGACCCAGTCCAGGGAAGCTCGTCGCTATTCAGAAGTGGAAGCGCCCTGAGACGATCACGGAATTGAGAGGATTCCTGGGTTGTTGCAATTTTTACCACACTTTTGTGCCGAATTATGCCAAATTTGCTGCCCCCCTCACTGAATTATTGAAGGTAGGGAGAGATGCGGGCAAGGCAGGTTCAAAGGTTCCTGTCAAGTGGACTGACGAGTGCGAGGAGGCCTTCCATCATTTGAAGGCGACCCTCTGCGAAGTCGCCACGTTGCATGTGCCGAAATTTGACCGACCCTTCTACATAAGAACCGACGCTTCTAGGTACGCGATCGGAGCTGTCCTTGAACAGGTTGATGAAGCCACAGGTGATCATTACCCTCTTGCATTTTGGTCTCGGAAGCTAGCCCCACGCCAAATGCAATGGTCGCCGCGTGAGCAAGAAACCTACGCCATAATCTGTGCTTTGAAAAAGTACCAATCGTGGGTTGGCACCAATCGAGTCGAGGTCCTGACGGATCATCGATCTCTGGAGTATTGGGCCACCGAACACATTGATACTGTCGCGAGCCCAGCTGGTCGACGGGCCAGATGGCATGAATTTCTCAGGTTGTTTGACCTCCATGTGTCGTATTTGCCTGGAAAACACAACACGGTAGCGGATGCTCTGAGCCGATGGGCTTACCCCGCTTCAGAGGGGCTGCAAAGTACCAACATCCATGGTACGGAGCAGGACCGCCACGTCGTAATCGAGTGGGATCAAGAGGAAAAAAAGCTCATTCGACGTGAATGCATGCAATGCGCTGTTAAACAGCATGCATTACCGTGTCACGACATCACGGCCTTTTCAGATCCGGCGCATGCTCATGAGATCTGCACCAAAACACTGAAAGTCGTGGAGAAAGTCACCGATCCCTCCTCAGGGAGTGTGAAACGGTTTGACTATACCCGACGTGTAAGTGGATTTCGGTTGATCCAGGGCATTAAGCGTCGAGATCCGGCCAAAACTCCACCCCTGCCGAAAGATTCCCTGATCATCCGTGACTGGACGTCCGATTATTTGCATGATTCCATGTTTAAAGAGGTCTTTGAGAATCTCAAATCCAAAGATACTCACAAGGATGGAATCTATGCTGAGTACTCGTTGGATGGGGGGAAGCTGTGGATGGAGGGTAAATTGTGCGTACCAGACGCCCTGGCCCCCCGAGTGTTAAACTGGTGGCACAAATGGGAGTCCCCCCACGCACATGGCCGTAGATTATGGTCGATGATTAAACATAGGTTGTTTGGCTCAAGGCTATATACTCATTGCATGAAAGTAGCCGCCGGATGTGCCCAATGTGCTGTCGCGACGCCACCCAGCGCGAAGAAGCACGGCCATCTGAGGGCACATCCTATTCCGGAGCGCCTCTTTAACAGAGTCACCAGTGATTTCTTCTATCTCGGTGAACTCGATGACGAAGAGTGCCATTGGACTAAAAAAAAGGTCAATGGTGTGCTCCTTATTCAGTGCCGTCATTCCGGCTACATTCAGGTGTTGCCTTGTAACATCGAGTCGATGACTGGCAAGGCTGCCGCCAAATGGTGCGCGCAGACCTGGATGGGAGGTTGGGACGTCCCATCCGAGGTGGTTACGGACTCAGGCAAAGAGTACACCTCCGAATGGTGGAGAGAATTATGTGCTCGCCTTGGAATCCACCACCTCAGGTGTGAGATCCACTCGCATCGAGCGCTGCCTGGCGAAAGAGCCGGCCGCTCTATTATAAATATGCTTCGTAAGGAGCTCGCGAGTGAAAAAGATTTCCATTGGCTTGAAGTTCTCTTCGCATTGCTTCGCCGTTACCACAACACGCCTTTGTACCACGGCCTTTCTCCAAATGAAATTGTCTTTGGACGAAAGAAGTGTTGGTGGAACATGCCGTTGAATAATCCTCGCCCTTGTAAAGATGCTTCGCTGTTTTTGGACGAAGTCCAACGAGCAGAAAAAACTGTGTCGAAATTAATCGATAAGCATCAAGCTGACTGGCTTTGGGTCCAGAATCAAGGCCGAAAAAACCCCCACAATTTTTGAAGTTGATGATCGAGTTTGGCTTCGAAAATCCGAAACCACCCTGGACGGAGATGATAAGCTTCTTCCCTTGTGGGAGGGGCCATTCGCTGTTACAGCGCGTCTAGGTGAGAACAGGTGGAGGATTCGTGTGGATGTCAGCAGGTAAATTGAAGTTTCGGGCGATCGCCTCAAGAGAGAGATCCCCTCCCCCAAGGATCGGGTTAAACCCCTTTTTTGGACTTCGAAATTTTTGTCCGATCGGGTCATCGAAGGGGGGAAGTACGAACTCAAGAGGATTTTAGAAGCAAGACGTGACGAAAAGGGCGAATGGGAATTTCTATGTGAGTGGAGGGGCTTTGATTCCAGTCACAACAACTGGGAACCAGCCCATTCTTTTGTCCATGGGTACACCAAGGGGTTCATCGACTTCCTCAAGAAGCACCCCGAAATTGGCGTACTCCTGACAGACTGTTTGTCGAAACCAGACAGACAGGTGGAGAGCGACGGAAAACGACCTGTGGTGAATCGAGATCCAGCCTTTTACGGCCCTCAGCAGCCACATTCCAGGGCTGATCCGTCGATCCCCCCTCCTGCGGTCAGGCCAGCCCAGGAACCAAATGAGGACCAAGCTTCGAGTTCGGCCGCTGATTTGCAGCGCCCAAGCCGTACGAGGGCCCGACCAGACAGGTTGGTGGTCACCTGTATTCGTGCTTGGCCGAATTGAGGGAGATCCGTCGTGACTTGAGTCGCCGACGCCATAATCTGGGTAACAGTAGTCTAGTCCAGGGCGTCATGGCACTCGTCGCTAGGGCTCAAGGGTGTAGGTTCGAAACCCTTGCATGTCCAACTCCTACAAAAGCTGCAGCCTCGCCCCGTCGACCACTTATTCCAATGTTAGTGTTCTGACGACTTGAAAAAACCACATTCTGCTCAATCCACTGTTCATTCTTCCTGATTACATCATGATGTGGCGAACTGCGAATGTTTGATAATTTGACGTCAATCAACTTTTCTTTGGTCTCCGTTCGGCAGACAAGGCGTAGATACGCTGCCGAAAGCCACGGAGTGTGCTGCCGTGTCCAGAAAAAACCAAACTCAGGCTTAATTCAGGCTGATTCGGGGTAATCTTGTCTCTGCTGGTATGTGCATCTTTGGAATTTGGCTACTCGTGCAGATGGAAGCAAATGTACATAGTAAAAACGCCGGCCGGCGACATTCACCCCTACAGGCACCCCCTGTAGTACTGGCTGCACTAGATGCGACGCCAGGAACTCAGATCTTACCTTCATTTGCCGTGATGCTGACGCCAAAGTCCAGATTCAGATCCAGATTCCTTGAATTTAACTTGAATTCCTCAGGTTTGTCCATCATTCTGCCACTGTTGCACAAAACCCCGACGTCAATTGTTCAGACAACCTTCACATAGGAGCTCTAGGGACTTCTAACAGCAACCTCTGAAGTCCGTAAGCTTCGTTGTATTTTTGGCACACGCCAATGTGAGCTCAATCCGAACTGAAACTGTCGAAAATGGTGAATCCAAGTGTCTTGTGGGACTCAATCGAAAGATTGGCCTTGTCCAAGTCGATTGACACCGCCGCCACTGTAAATAAAGGACCATTCGGTGTCTCTCAATTATATACTGTCAGTAAAGCGCCTTCAGCGAACCTTCGGCGCGTTACATGCCAAGGATCCAGGGCCAGCATGTCCCATCATGATGCATCATCACATGATCCAGATTTTCATGGAATCTGTTGGATGCTCGCAAACCAACGTGCCGGAAAGCACAATTGAGCTGAATAAACGACAATATATATTAACTCTAGTCTAAACGAAGGTGTTAGTAGTTTCAGTTCTAGACATTCCGCTTCATTTAACCTTCATCTTAGGGAATTTCCTCATTTTAGGACAATTTAGGTTGATTTCCTTGTCATCTCCTCTCATTCCTCGAAGATCTGTGCCTAACTAAGTGAACAGAAAAACATCCCTACCTTCTGTGGTTCACTTAGGGCCTACAGACTACATCTGTATTTGTTTTCCCTCTCTGTGATTGTTTCATCTCCTTCATCTCTGCTCAATTTGACTCTCAATCTTGCTGAATCTTGTGATCATCCACCAGATGCGCCAAATCTGACGCACATGCTGCACTTTTCAGAACGAGAAAAGCGGGACTAACACGATGTAGAGTACGTGGAGGACACCGTAGCGTGCCCGCGACAGCTAAACTGTGCCAGAGCGCCGAGATGTCACTCCATCTCTTGATTCCCCCACTCAATCCACCAATAGTCTACCTCATTCTCAACGAGTGCATGGTTTGGTATCGATTCTCGATACGTTTACATGCTTTTTAGCCCTTAACCTAATGTATTACTGCACGGAGGACTGTTCGTCACTCCTCATTCTGTCTCATTTCAGGTTCATTCATCCTGATTCAGTGCCAATTCAGCCCAAATCAGGTCAGATCAAGCAGATTTCGCCCCATCGAGGCTACATTGCCATTTTTTTCTGGGACTTACCCGCACTACGTTCTTCGTTGACGTAGCGACACACCCCAGTGTGTTTTTGGAGGGGGAGTGTAAGTGCGGCTAACCCCCATCTGCTCAGATTTTCACAGATCTGCCCCAGATTGGCTACATTTTGGTCATTTTCTCTGCTTCGGCGGAATCGCCGCCTCGCAGCTCAGTCTCAGGATCAGACCTATATATTTCTGATATGCCGGATCTGATTCCGCGGTCCATTCATCGTAAATCCGTCGCGTTGCGATCATTTACCTGGAATCGCCAATTGCCGCTGATGCGCGCCCGAAGCCAAATCAGCCAAATATTTTTTCACAATCGGATTTATATAAATCTTTTCAGACAGATATGGACACTCAGATGTACTTAGGATAATCCGCATCAATTTTCTTCATAGACTGGGATTTTCTGCCGGATAACAATCAGCATGGATCTTGCTTCCGTTGTTGCTGCTCTCGCCTCCGTTGGTGTCCGTGTATCCGGTTCTACCCCCAACAGCAGCGTTCAGGTCGACTCCTCGCGTGCCTGCCCCACTGGTCTTGCCAGCCCCGAGCCCTCCGGCACCTTCAACGACCCAGGGCAGCACTTTCACGGTCTTGAATTAACAAAACCCCATCGATAGGCTTCCTCGTGTAGAGACATTCCTCTGGGATTTGTCCCTACTCGAGGACATCCACCGTCACCTTGTCGAACAACCTCTCAGGAATTGGTAGTCCCTTCAGTAGTCCTTCTGCCTTTTGATTCTTCGGGATGGTCGCCTGACATTGCTTGCATCCTTTGGCAACTCGTTCACAGGCACTCTTGAGGTCCCTTGTGTACACTCTGTGGCGTAGCTCCTGTTCCAGCACACGAGAATGTGTGTGGGCTGTCTCATTCCGATGTCAATGTTTGACATATTGGTCAATCAGACAATCAGGAACACAAATCCGTCCTTGCCAAAGTAACTTGTCGCCTTGGATTTTGAAATCAGACGTCTCTTCAGAGTCGTAAGGCTTGTCCCCTTTCAACTTGTGGTATACAGACCCAAAGAACCTGTCCTCCTTGTACATCTTCGTCCAATCCACATAGAGGAAGGAAGTTTCCTTGTCCTTTTGTTGTGGAGGGAGCGTGGATTTCGACTTGGATCTCGTCGTAGGAAACACATTCAGGAGTGGCAGCGACGACTCAGAGTCAGAGTTAACTCCTGCAGTCTGATCTGCCTTGGTAATCTCCTTGCATCTGACCAAATCCACCTTCATCCGATTTTTAATCGAACATTGCAGACAATGTTTCTTGATCAGTGCTTGTTCCTCCTTGTCGAACTCGATCACTTCAGCTTTATCCGTCGCTGTCCCATGAAAACTCACTTCAGAGTAAGCCTCTGAGGCTGGGCAGGCCCAGCGACTCAGGGCGTCCGCCACTGTGTTGTAGCGACCCGGAATGTAAGTCACATGGAGGTCAAATCTGCTGAGAGTTTCATGCCAACGGCCTCTTCTCCCAGCTGGTCCACCAGGGGTATCCACATGTTCTGTCCCCCAGCTCTCCAGTGACTTGTGGTCAGTCAGTACTTCAACGCGATGGCCCAAGATCCAACCTTCATAACGCCGTAAGGCACAAAGGATTGCGTAGGCTTCTTGTTCCCTTGGACTCCAATTTCGCTGTCTTGTTGTAAGCTTGCGAGACCAGAAAGCCAGAGGATGATGGTGACCTTCGTCATCGACTTGTTCGATCGTAGCACCAATGGCGTAACGAATGGCGTCTGTACGAATATAAAAAGGTCTTCCATCCAACCACGGAGTCTTTAATGTAACCACATTTGCCAGTGCTTCCTTGAGACCAGTAAAGGCCTCTTCACATTCTGGCGTCCACTTGAGCTTGACTTGAGATCCCTTCTTTCCTTCTATTTTGCCAACCTTGAGTAACTCTGTCAATGGACCAGAGAACTTGGCGTAGAGAGGAAGGAACTCGTGGCAGTAATTGCAGCAGCCTAAAAAGGCACGAAGCTGCGTGATGGTTTTAGGCCTTTTCCAGAGCTGCAGGGCAGCCATTTTTCCTGGGGCTGGTCTTCTTGTCCCATCTTCCAAAACAGAGCCACAAAATTCCACACTCTGGAGGAACATCTTGCCCTTCTTGGGTCCACACACGAGCTTCTCTTGTCGAAGGACTTCGAGAACTTTTCGAACTTGTTCTTCGTGCAACTTCAGGCACTCATCAAAATTTTTTTCCAACGGCGTGGCAATCAGAAGGTCGTCAATGTAGATGCTGCAGAATTCTTGTAAATCCAGAGACTTGTGCTTCTGAAAGAAAATAGTCTCCATCATCTTCTGGAACATCGACGGCGCATTCTTCAGACCCATCGGCAGTACAGTCCACTTGACAGTGCCACAGGGCGCGCACATTGCCGTCAAATGCCTATCCTCCTTTCGAAGGGGCATCTGATGAAAGCCATGGCGCAAATCCAACACAGTAAAGAGCTTGCCTTTGGCTCTCGCGGCGATCTCCTTTGCGATTAAAGGAAGCGGATGCGCGTCTGGTACTGTGGCGGCATTCAGGGCTCTGTAATCCACCACTAGACGCCAAGCATCTATGCTGGATTGGTCAGCAGGTGGGGGTTTTGGCACAGTAAATGGTGCTGAACACCACTCAGAACTCATGCAGCCCTCCAACCAACCGAATTCATAGAGATTGCGCTCAATAATCTTTCGCAGGGCATCTGCTTTGGTGCCGTGGAGATAGAATGGACGTTGTTTGTGCACCTTTGAGCCTTCGATTATGTCAATCTTGGCTTCCCCATTTTCACATCGAATTGGGGGGTTTTTCCACAACTTCCCACTCAGCACGTCATCTTGATAATCTTCCAACACTGCGTCCCTTCTTGCAGATATCTTGTCTCCGTCGACCTGATTCCCACATTTAATCACCGACATTATGTCCACCAATTTGCGAATTGTTGGTCGTGGTCTCATGTTCGTGGCCACTTCATTCCAAACTTCTTCGTCGCATTGCTGGCGGATGAAGCTCACCTGAGCTCGCTCCTCCGTGGGATCCCACCAATGAAAGGGGTCCACGAATGTCTTGAAGGGATGGTCGGACGAATTCAGCTTCATTCCTGTCAATTCAGGCGAGATTCTTGGAGATTTGTCATCATTCTTGCTTGAAATCTTGACTTTTTTGGCTTGATTCTTGTCTGATGGGGACGAGTTGTAATGGATGGAGGCGTTCTCTTGAGGGACGCCGATTGTCCTTCCCTCCTTCCGCGACGATACGTCGGGATTCCGCTCTCGATCGTCTTCATCCACCTCAATTTCGTCGATTCTTGAGGAATTTGATATGACCTCTTCTGTTCCCATTTCACTGCCATCTTGCCAGTAATCTCCCAGATTCCCGTCAACTAAGCACACCAACGTGCTCCACGAACGCTGTGGCAAAGGCTTGCCATTGTCTTCACAATATAGCTTCACTCGCTTGTGAGGTAGCTCGACAATGTTGATTGAAATGTCCATAATGTCCTTGAACCACTCTTGTCTTGGCCAATTGGGGACAATTAAAATCGCCTTTGCGCCGGATTGCTTCAGCTTCTGCACCACACGAGGGAAAACGTCGAAGGGCGGATTGATCCAAAGAGGTTCAGACCAGTCCTCACTCCAGGCATCGTCGTAGAACTTCGGAAATTTTTTATTCTTCTTGTTTGCAAAGGCATCAACTTGAGGACGAAAATTGTGGTTCCTTTCGAAATAATCCACCAGAATGTCCCGCCATTTGTCGACTACACGATAGCAAACTGACTTCCACTTCTTGCAGTTCAATGATTCCACCTTTCCTTCGTCGAATTCTTCTTGATTCCGTGTCCATTCCTGCCCATCTTGCTGAAAATGCAGCTTATTTCTCTCCTTGAATTGGTGGATACTCTTGGTATATGGGTGCAGATAATACAGGTCAGACGGGTCGCTGGTCGACGGATCTTGGAGGAAGCATGTCCTGTGTCCCATGGGCGACACACGGTGAGCGTGAAGCCAAGGTTGACCCAAGAATAAATCATACTTTATGCTGGCTTCATAGAATTTTCCAGCAAACCACTCCTCCGTGACCGTCTCTTCCACGCTCCACACAGATTGTTTCACCAATCTGACCGCCAATTCTGCTTCTCTGTCGCCACCGTCAAGGCGATGTCCGCTGACTCCCTCCAGCTGGACAGGGGTGGAGGACATCTTCGTCTCATCCTCCTGCAGAAAGCCTTTCCTCACCAGATTCACCTCTGAACCATTGTCAATCAGACATCTGGCAAGTTTAACCTTACCATCCGTCGATCTGACCTGGATCCAGCAGACAAACTGGCGCTGCTTGCCTCGCCGGACAGCGCTGAGGACCCAGGCAGGGTACAGGAGGCCGGAGGAGCGCGCCAGCCGGTCCCAGCAGCGTCCATCCACCGCCCCAACTACCCTGATGGGTTTTGTCTCCTGCCACTCAGCCCCAGTGTTGGGATTTGGGTCAAGTTGGCTTCCCTATTGCCAATCTTCTTCTTCGTTCGGCTGTACGTCCTGTACTTGTCCTTCGTCAACCCATTCTTCTCCTGCTTCGACAGCATTCACTCCTTTTCCACGTCCACGACCACCAAATGACTTTCCACCACCACCTTTCTTACCACCTGGACCTTTGTTGTTGGAGGTGTTGGAATTGGGGTTGGATTCGTTGGATCTGCCCTTGCCTCGACCTCCAGTATCCTTGTTGTTGCCGAAGGTCTTGTTCGCTGGCGTCTCCGCGTACAGGGGGTTGCCATTCACCTTGGAATCATCTTGATTCCCGGACTTTCCTTGGCCTTTGCCACCTTTTTCACCAGATTTTCCACCAGATTTTCCACCAGCTTCAGTCCATCTTGAGCCACTTGGATCTCCGCCTTGCTGCGAGTAATCTTTTGGTGTCCAGTCTCTGTTCTTTCCTTTGGACTGCCCTTTACCCTTTCCCCTTCCATGCTGGTCAGCATCTCGTGCTCCATCCTGCTGGGGATTTTTGGGAGAATTTCCCTTTCCATCCATTTTGGACTGAATTGTTTTGAGATCTGAGGGCGTCCACCTGTGATCTGCGGTCGTGTGAGTCGCCGCTCGACCTTCATTTCCAAGGGCAATGCACACAGAGCATCCCTTCTCACCAACGGCGTTGACCTTGCCTCCGAAGCCATGTGCATCCTGCGACTTCTGGCGCTCTAAGTTTGCATACTTTTCAAGTTGGTCCCAGATCTGCTCGACTCCATACGAGAAGATCCACGGTCGTACCTTCAAAACTGTTCCCTTATACTTCACTTTTCCATCCACCATGCTGCAGAAAAACTCCGACTGTTCAGAATCGTGGAAACCAACTCTCCATCTGCCCTCACGAATAGTGATGTCCTTCAATCCAGTAGCACAGATAGAGTGTAGCAACTCACGAACAGCCATTTTTCCCATAGTTTCTGGCAATCCTCGGACTTCAACCCAGTTGCCCAGAACTTTTTGGTCCGCCTGAGAGTCCCTGATCTTCTGCTTGGTCTCCGGCGTGAGCTTGCTCAGGAGGATCTTCTTCATTTCGCCTTCAGAAAGTCCTTCTCCAGAGTTCTCCGCCTCTTGCACCAAAAACTCCCAATCTTGCCTTGCAATTTGAATCTCTTCCAGAAATAATTTCTTGATCGCCCTGAAGTTCTCCAGACGGTTCCTGTAATGATCTTCAGGAAGTCGAGAGCCTTTCTTCTTGAGATTTCGGTACAGCTCCTCATAAGTCAGGGGATTCCCTTGATTTTGTCTTTCGACATAAAGATTGTAGGTACGTTCCCTGAGTTTGCCAGTCAAGCAGTCCATCAACCCAAGGATCCAGAGTTCCTTGTCCAGCTTCTCCGTCTGCAGCCACACCATGTACTGCCTCTCGAAGGACGCCCAGTAATTTGGGTGCCCTGAGAACTTCGGCTGCTTCATTACTGACCCTCTCAGCCTCATGTGCAAAGGGTTCAGCAAGTGGTTCAGGTTGAAATTTGTGGCTGTGCCGACCGGATTGACGAACACCGGGTTGACAGCGGCGCCTCCCATTGCCTGTGCCTGCGCAATTGCGGCCGCCAGCAACGCCTGGTCCACAGTAGGCTGCACGAACGGCGTTGGTTGAGCTTGATGCAGCCTCATCTCCTTCAATTTCTTCTGCTTTTCTTTGATCTTGGCTTCGTTTTCTTTCTGCTGCCGGTCCTTCTTGTTCAAAGCCATGAATCGCTCCTTCACGGTGGTCCTTGCTTCTCCATCAATATCTCCGACAGTACCAACCGACAGTACAGACCTCTCCGACGAAGATTCTCCTCCTTTGGTACCCAGATTGGACCCAATAGGACTTCCCAATCCAGTAGGGGGGATACCAGAAATTCCAGTAAAAGCTGGATGGTGGCCAGTAAAAGCTGGGGGTGCCGGAGAATGTGGAACGCCGTAAGGCGTGGATGTAGGTGCAGCTGAGGAGGTAGGTGCTGGGTGGCTTGCCATGGTAGGCGCTGGTCCAGTGAGCCCAGTAGTGCTCAGATTTTGTACCAGATCTGTAAGCTTCTCCAGCTTCTGCTCCATCTCCTTCCACTTGCTGTCATCATCCCTCTTTTTCTCCTTGGCGGCCTTCTTCAGCTCCTTCACCCTGGTTTCCAGCGACGAAATCTGTCGTCGACAGGAGCAGTCCTTGGCGCATTCACCACAGGAAGGGCATCTTGTCCCTTTTCCTTTGCTTCTGACCTCGTCGACCCAAGTGTCAACACTGGAGGCAGAGCTGGGGAGTTTGGACAACTGCTCCCTGGAGAGGTGCGAATGTGTCGAATCACACCTCATTTCGTCGACCTCGTCGTCGTTCCGACCCCAGGCGCCCGACAGACCAGCGCCCGGATGCACATTCTGGCGTCTCTCCTCGGCGATGATGGCCATCTGCACCATCACGGCGGCCTGGTGGTCGAACTGGTCCATCAGCTCTTCCCAGTCCTCTTGCTCCTGCAATTGGGCGTCGAATCTCGACCGGCCGCTGTCCCTGATGAACTGGCACGACGCCCTGAACCAGTCCCTCAGGCGGCCACGGTAGCTCGCCTCCGCCAGTAGCCAATTCTGGCGCTGCAGGAATACTTGGTTCCAGATATCCTGGAATTGGTGTTCCCAGTAATCACCAGAAATGTCATCCATTCCAGTACTGGATGTCTCTCCTTCGCTGCTGCTGTCTTCTAGATCAGGCAAAGCTTGAGAGGAGGAACCAGATTCACTCGAGGAGGGAGATTCTCGACTGGGTTTAAGGTTGGGTGGGGCGTTCACACAACAATCAGCACAAGTATGAACACCAGGCCAATGCCTATGGCCACAGTAAGGGCACTCTGAAGGTTGATCCTCGGCTTGCTGGGGAGATGCTACGAATGTAACCTCAGGGGAAACACGCAGTGACCCAGAACGAGTAATAGCCCCGCTAAAGTCCGACGATCTCAGAGTATCAGTGGAGATTCCAGAAGCAGAGTCATGATTTCCTCTGCTACCATGTAACCGCTGCATAGTGGTTGATCTTTGTTGTAACTGCGAAGCCTGTAGCCTTGATGCCCCAGGGGTCGTAACGCCCGACACTGCCCCTGATATCTCCGAACCCACATAACCCTCTTCAGACCCATATCCAGCCTCTGGGAGCGACATATGCGAAGCACTTGTAAGTCCTTTGAACTCCATGGTGGAATATGAAGAGTACGAAAACCCGGTCTACAAAAATGGAGCAGACATAGAATGTCAATGCGCATTCATCGCACATAATGACACAACGTGAAATCATTCGAAATAATTTAAATAAATCCGATTGGGAAATCACGAAAGACAAATGCGACTCCACGCGCGCTCACAGGCGACATCTGGCGGCGAACGGAAAACATGAAAACAAGCGGAAAATTTACTGCACTAATGTACATCTGAGAATCATTGAAATTCTGATCACATCAGTGTATAATTGAGTGCTGTCACTGCTGCCGTTACACAGCAGTTGCTAGCAGCCTACAGCAGGTGGAGGGTATTTGCGGTGGCGGGAGGGTGACAATGGTGGCCGGAGGGCAATGTAGTGCACCCCACACAAGGTATGTTTGTGGTCATTGTACCATGGGGACATATTTGCTTTGCCCTTAAGGACCCTTGCAGTGAGGACGCCGCGTGAAGTGCAAAGGGGGACATAGAGACCTTTCAGAAAGAAAAGGCCTCCCAAAGGACCTCCCTACCTCAGCCTTTGAGGCCCCATTCGACCGCCAATCTTGGATACCTGGTGATTGAACCTAGAACCCCTGCCATTGGTTCGGGATCCATTTAGTAGCAAGAAGTTGAACAGAATCTGCGGGGGGGGGAAGGGGGTGCTCTGGTCTATATGCCCCACCCTTCACACACTTGTGCCACTTCCTTGATGGTGGGGGCGGTTGGGGAAGGGGGCTGAGGGCTCTGGCACCATGGGTAGAAGGTGGTTGGTAGGTGGTATTTTGGTTGAGGGGCATACTTCCCCAACGTCAATTCCAGCCATTGTTGTAAGTGGCACCCACCCAAGTCAAGCCATGGTTGCTTTGGGGTGATGATGGCATTGCTCTCCGTTTGAAGACCCCTTGTTATGGTGGGGGCTCTCTTGGACTTGCACACTAGATATTTATATCTTGTTCACTTTTGTTGGCCGACACTATGTATTTGTAGAACATTTGGCACTCTCTGTACTGCATGCCCACGAATTGGGCATGTAGTTTGCACACACCCACATTGGTGGCATGTCGTGTGCATCAACGTCCTCCTTGGGGTTCTAAAACATGGGTGATGGAGTGGTTGAGGTGATAGAGGTAGTGATGGAATAAAGAGGGGGCTAGCAACAACTATCAGTGGCATGATCAAAGTAGTCTTCATCGTCACTAGATGTGTGGCATGTGGGATGGGCCCTCTTCTTACTAGCCTCAAGTAGAGACTCCAAACACTTGCGCTCTTTTCCCCATTTACTGGTGGACTTCAATGAGCTTGTCCAACAGTCCCCCTTTGTGGTTGATGTACAAGATGTGGTTGGCACAGGTGGGGTTGTGGAGGTTGAGGATGAAAAATGAAACGGCAACCCGTTTTAGGAGAAAACTGAAATGGCGGTGTAACCCCTTCCATATCGGGGGGAAACTGAAATGGCTGCTTTTGGAGATCCCCACCATTTTAGCCGACACCGGAAGCCCGCCCCCCTTTTTGCCAAAATCAGCCCCCCCATCCCCCCGCCCTTTTTTGCCAACCTTTTTGCTAACATGCAAAATCCCCTATTTTTGTATCAGGGAAAGTTGAAAGCTAAGGCACAACAGCAACATAGAGTGCCAATTGCGTTTGCGGTGGTGCTCATGTGGGGGTGAAATACCCACAAAAATTGAGCAGTTTGAGTTCACACAGGTGGGGACATGGTTCAAATCTTTCATTACCTTTGCGTGGTGAAAGGCAACTTTCCAGCACCAAGGCTTAAGCAAACCTCCCAAATCTGTGCAAAGGGGGTGACTTGGGTGTGGTTAAACAGGCCAAACAAGTTTTGACCCGCAAAACCCCTAAAACACGGTACCCAGATAGGGTGGCTGATAAGATCAAAATTTCATTGCAAACAGGGGGGGGGGCATCTCAGCTGGTACCGCTGCGACCCCTCCCCAACCAACAGCCTGGGGGGGCGGGAGGGGGCAGAGGGTCTGGTCGGGGGGCACGCCGGCCGGGGGTCCATGGGGGGGGGGGGGTCAAGGTCAGACCCCAACACATGGGTCTCAAAATATTTAACTCGCTGATCATTTTGACGACACACAAGTGTTGAAAAAATGTTTTTCGAGGGAGGGGTCCCAGAGCTAAAGAAGGAGGAGGGCGGGGGGGGCGCGATTTTTTTTCTTGTTTTTCACACACATGTGAAATCTCGATGAAAATCTCAATATTTTGAGCATAAAAACACGTGGGGTCAAAAAACTTTCGGCGCCTTTGGTGCTGGAAAATTGTCTCTGGAGCCCTTTGCCGTCTGCCTCGGCACCGCTATCTTTCCTGACCCCTGCAGGAGAAGGGGGGGGGGGAGCTGGAAGGGTTGCCAGCAAGGACCAACGGAGATAACCCCCTCCGTTAAATAAATTATTAAATATTAAATATATTAATAATTTAAACAAAATTTTATACGGGACTGTAGCATATCATTTTGGGGATTTTCGAAGTTTTTATTGAATAAAAATTTGGTTTCATCTTTGATTTTTTTGGGTACTAATTTTACTTGGTTTTAGTCTTTGATTTGGTTATTTTTGTTTTTAACTAATAGATTAGCTTTTTAGGTTAAAATTTAAGTCGTATGCAAAATTGCAGGTACGATTTATCAATAGAATCAATTTTTCAAATTTTATTTAACTTTTACTGAAAGATTCCAATTGGGTGAAATTGTAAGAGTTAATTTTTATGATTGGAAGTTTCAGCGTTTGCAGTGAGTTTTATTTGAGAAAAAGTTTAAGGGCCTTTTATTTGATGAAAAATTTTTATTGTCAAGTTTTTTAATTTTATTCTTAGGAAGTTTGTTTGATATTATTTGTTTCGTTACTTTTTCAATTTTATGCATATTTGATTAGCTGATGTTTTATATGTATCAACTAGAGATTTACGGGATTTTATAACGAAAAAAGAATTCTAAAAATATTTCGATTTGGTTTTCCAGGAAAAAATAGAGAAATCAATCTTGTTTATTCTTTTGATGAAGTAGATTCTATGAAAATAGAAATTAAAGATGGTATAGCTCCTAAGAGGATAATTTATAGTGTGGAACAAAAATTTTGAGGAGATTTCCACCCCAAAATAAAGTTGTTTATTTTTTATGAAAATTTTTCGTCTAGAGCGTTTTTTGATTGTCTTACTATTTATAAAGGTTTTAAGTTTCTGAATATTATAAAAATACTGGGAATTCTAATTTCAATTTTTATTGAAAAGACCTGAAATATCTTCAATATAAAATCATAAATTTTTATTTTTTCTAAAAATATTGTTTTTTAGCTTTTGTTTGTTAAAATGCTCTTAGATTTCTTTCAATCAATAAATCAAAAATTTACCCGAACTATATTAGTTTACAAAAAAAAATAAAAAAAATTCCACATTGATGACCTTCCATAGCTTCACCTATATACGCACCTGAAAGGGTCGCAAAAATTAAAGCTTGAATAGCACTCGTAAAAAGACCAAGTAAAATTAATGGAATAGGAATTACTAAAGGCACCAGCAAAATTAAAACGGCTACAACCAACTCATCAGCAAGAATATTACCAAAAAGTCTGAAAGTAAGTGAAAGAGCTTTAGCAAAATCTTCTAGAACATTAATAGGTAATAGTATGGGTGTTGGTTGAACATACTTAACAAAATAACCAAAGCCCTTTTTACTTAAACCAGCATAGAAATAAGCAAAAGATGTAAGAAGTGCTAACCCAGCAGTAGTATTAGAAAAGTAGACAAAAAACCTTATATCCCTTAAAGATCTATACAAACATTTTTCAATGTATATAGCTCAAGTTTAAATATGAATCAAAAACCTCAAATTTTATTAAATTTCAAAAAAGAAAAAATACCCTGATAGATAGAATCAAAAGAGAATTCAATTAACACTTTCAAAGTCAAAATTAATATATCAAATTCACAAAAGAAGTAAGCTTTTATTTAAAAGTTTTTACTTTAGACAAAATTTTTGCTTTTCTCTCTATCCTTTGCTTAATTCAACTTAGAGTTAAACTAAACTTTCTCTGTCTGAAAATATGAAAGAAAACTTGAAAAAAATTTAATTACTAAAAAAAAATAAAAATTTTAGATATTCAAAAAATTAAATTGTAGTAAAAATGAACTTTAATTTCAATTCTTTCTAAAACTAAAAAATAACACTCTGAAAAAACTCAAAAATCAAATGCATAAAAATAAAACTTAGTTTCAGATCATACATATCATTCGTTGGTGCACCTAATTCACCGTTAGGTAACTCAATAAACTTCCAAGGAATAAGCGCCCCAGACCAATTAAAAAATAAGAAAAACTCCAAATAAACACCATACAAGAAACTTTCATTTCATATGGCGTAAACAAAAAACTTAAAAATCATGTTACTTACACCTTCTTAAACTTAATTTTCTGATTTCCTTTTAAACCTCAGAAGTAAAAACCAACCTAAATTCTTACAAAATACCTACAAAACAAAAAACATTTTTCATCTTGGATTTTTAAGCAAAATTAAATATTAAATAAAATGAGATATGTTCATCTCTCATAATTGATTCGGGCCCTGCGACGTAAAGACGTCAGGATGGCGTCAGGATGGCGTCAGGATAGCGTCAGGATGGCGTCAGGATGGCGTCAGGATGGCGTCAGGATGGCGTCAGGATGGCGTCAGGATGGCGTCAGGATGCGTCAGAATGGCCGTCAGGATGCCGTCAGGATGATGGGTAGTTTGGCGTCAGGATGGCGTCAGGTTGCGTCAGGATGCGTCAGGATGGCGTCAGGAAAACACCAAAATAGCGTCAGGATGGCGTCAGGGAGCGTCAGGCTGGCGTCAGGATGGCGTCAGGGTGGCGTCAGGATATTAAGCATTGCACTTCAAGTTGTGGAGCATGGCGTTCCTGAAGGTGGAGCATTGGTACCTTGCAGTTTGCGATGTTTGTCAAACGAGTTGGTTATTGTGATCACCCTTTTACGTGATGGAGAATCGCAAGGAATGTATGTACCTGCTTCACGAACGATGCTTGTTGAAACGGTTTACCAAAAAAAAAAGGATGTCAATTATTTTTGTATGTGCTGTTTTTCAGGGTGTCGAAAAAGTTGGGAATCACACGCAAAGCCGTCCGCAAAGCCCTAGATTCGGTCTGCGCAAAAATCATGCAGTGGAACCCATTCGCCATACCTTTTGCACGGCGCTGGGATTATGTAGAATTCGAGCACCCGATTATGCGCTACATCTCTGCCATCGTGGACTCGACGCATGTGTACATTGCGAAGCCACAAGATCCTGCTCTCCGCCGCGTGCTATGGTTTAACAAGGGTGATAAGAAGGGGCATGCCATTGTTTTCAATGTGTTCATCAATTGGGCGTCGGAGGTTATTGCTTGTTCTTGGTGGTATCCACCAAAAGCTTATGACGCTGACATGACACGAGACATGGACGCTGCATTGCCATGGGTATGGAACGGACCTAGGCCGGATATGCGGCTTGGCGATTTGCATTATCGTACTTGTCTAAACATGATAACGCGACTAGCACGACCTGCAGCAGAACCGCGTCCAAGGTTGCTTGGTGGTGCTGGGAGAGGGCAACGTGGGCTTGGCCGTGGTGCAGCTGCCGCTGCTATGGGGCGTGGAGGGGGCCGTATGGTTCCGCAACCAGGTCGGCACGGACAACAAGTTGCAATGAATGCCTACAACCGGTTCTACAACAGAACAATTTCCCAGGCATTCGTTTCATTCGTCATGTTGTTAGCCTGGCCGGGGATGAGTGTATTTATCTTGTTCGTTGATATTCATTCTTGTTTCCCAGAAACGTATCATCGTTGGGAATTGCTTCTCCAACATCAAGAAATTCGGGTTTTTTCAGCGGCGGAAGCGCCGTGGAGGCCTGTATGACAACGACACGGTGGCGAAGCTCTTCATATTTGCATGTGCACTTCACAATGCCGAGCAGCAAATCGACATGATCGCCCGGTGCCGGCCCTTCGGGGAGAAAACATGTTTTTGCGGAACGGCACCGTAAGGAAGGTGCAAAGATAAGAAATGTCCAGTTTTGCTAACAATGATCGTTTGCAATTTACTCTAAAGATTCTGTTTGATGATTTGAAGTGTTTTGGTTGCATGCTACATTGCCATATTGGGTAAGGGTAGGTGCAATGGTGCGCAAAACTGTTTTTTTTTTTGTTGAAATGGATAATTTTTGCAAAAACTGTAGGTAGGGTTAGGGTTAGGGTGGCACCCAGGTACTCCAACTGGGCCTGGAGCTTCAAGGGCGGCACGGTGCGTCAGGAGCGCGTCAGGATGCGTCAGGATGCGTCAGGATGACGTCAGGATTGCGTCAGGATGGCGTCAGGATGGCGTCAGCATGACGTCAAGAATGTATCACGGATGGCGTCAGGTTGCGTCAGGATGCGTCAGGATGGCGTCAGGATGACATCAGGAAAATGTCAAGACAGCGTCAGGATGTCGTCAGGATGGCATCAGGATGGCGTCAGGGAACGTCGGGATAGTCAAATGGCGTCAGGAATGCATCAGGATGCGTCAGGATGGCGTCAGGATGGCGTCAGGATGGCGTCAGGATGCGTCAGGATGGCGTCAGGCAAGCGTCACATGTGTGTCAGCGTAGAGGTGTAGGCGTCAGGAGCGCGTCAGGATGCGTCAGGATGCGTCAGGAAGGCGTCAGGGTGGCGTCAGGAAAGCGTCAGGATAATTTAGCGTCAGGTTGGCGTCAGGATGACGTCAAACGACGCGGGGCCCGAATCAAATGACATATGCTGAAAGAGACAAAGAGGTATCATGGGAGTGAGGAATGACAGCGGTAGAGGCAAAGCAACCTCCGGCTTTGCTGCGACAAAAGCCCCCGTATATCCGCCCACGTTGAGGACCTTCGGGAACAGGTCTCCATCCGCAAAATTGGCACAGGGGTATCTGTCGTTCAGTCTTGCGGTGATTGAGGCATAGCTGAGGACATCCATCACCAGATCGAACCCCTGTATCAGTACCAACACCGTTAGGTGCGCCAGTTTGAAAGACACCCGCACCTGTGCCCCCACCAGTGCTGCAACCGGTGGTGATGCACCTGGTTTGACGTCTTCCGAGTCCAACCCTGCCATTGTTGTACTGTCGTTCGCAGACTCCGTCTTGCGACAGCGTGTTGAGAGGAACATCACCAGCAAATAAACCACCTCGGCCAGCCCGGCTGCTGCACCGAGCAACACAAACAACACCAGGTCCACGTGGCAAGCATCCAGGACCACCGTCATAAGGCTGTTTGCTGGCTGTTCGGGGTACGGACACCTAACGAAAACCCCAAAAAGGGCAACGGCAAAACGGAAACCTCCAAACAGAAACCGCACAAACCGGGAAAGTACCAAACGAAAAATCTCCAAAGGGACACGTTCAAACAAAACCACCCAAAGTGGTGACTTGTGGGTGTAGAAAAGAATTCATTCAATCACTTAAGTAGGCGTCTTGCAAAATTGAAGAGAAACACTATGTCGGGTAATACATGCATGATTTCAAGCATGATGCTAGGGCATGCGTATTACACACCTGAAAGCATTCCCCTTCGAAATCAGGACAGAGCTGAAGTTTTCATTCATCACCATGTGCGAGAGGGTCTCGTCTGCCATGTCATTCGCAGAAAAGTCCAGCACTGCGATCATGGGGAAGTAGACCTCATTGGACTGCAGCGTGAGGCGGTTGTCGGACACGTTCAAATTTCTGAGCGCGAGCCCATTAGTACTGTTTGCAGTTGGAATTGCCAGGGGACCCGTCAAACGATTTGAGCTGAGATCGCAGCTGACAACGTGGCCCATGGGTGGGAGAACGCCTGACAGGCTGTTGGACTGCAGTTGCAGGTTCAGGAGCCCCGGCAGTGCGGAGAGGTCCGGAGCAGCCCCAGTTAAGCGGTTGCCAGAGAGATCGATGTATCGCAGCCGGCGGGACGACGTGAAGGAGGGGGCACCCCCCTCCAGCGCGTTCGAGGCCGCACGAAACGAGACCAAATAGAGCATGCGCGACACGTCCGGCAGGGAGCCGGTGGCGCGGTTCCCACTGACGTCGAATCCCTCAAGACGAGGGGGTAAGGGGCCGATGGTGCCCGTCAGGCGGTTGTGAGCCAGATACAGCCCGGTCAGGTACTGGAAGCCGGACCAGTCTGGCAGCAGGGGACCGTCCAAGGCGTTGTGGGAGAGATCGACCATCGAGAGCCCCGGACCCGCCTGGAGTAGCCGCTGCAGCCCCCCGGTAAGCCGGTTCTGGGATGCTAAGATGAATTTCAAGCCCAAAGGCAAAGCCGGAAGCCCCCCAGTGAAGTTGTTGCCCGTAAGGTCCACCTCCTTCAGGAATCGGATCCCCGAGAGGTCGGAGAGGCTCCCGTTGAGGTTGAGGTGGCGCAGCTCCAAACGCTGCAGGCTGAGTGGCAGCGGGGGGATGGGCCCAGACACGCGGGCCATTCGGATGCGAATGATCCTCAGCGCCGACAGGGGGTTGAGGTCAGGGAGGACGCCCTGCATTTCACAGCCAACGCACATCAAGGCGACCACCCTGCCTCGCCTGCACCACACCAAGCCATCGGCACAAGGATCGAGACCCCGGTGCATGCCCTCCATCGAATCGTGGTGCGGCAGTTGCTGCAGGACTGCCAGGTCCATAGGGTGGGTCTGCACCCCGTCGGTTTGCGGGACACATTCCCAGAGAGGTGAGCCCCCAGGGTGGCAGCTGGGGTCCTCTACGAAGCAGAAAGGGTGGTGATACTCCGCCACCACTTTTGCACAGTACGGACATCGCTTGCTTGAAAGAACCGTATCAGCCTGGTCCCAACACGGATGCTCGGTCTGATTCACCCACGGCACACAGGCGCACCGCTGGTGCCAGGACATAGTGGGCACCAATGTAGCAGTGGGGACCACCGTGGGAGTGGGGGAGTGCGTAACCGATGCGGTGGGCAGGGGTGTAGCAGTGGGTACCGCTGTGGGAGTGGGTGTTGGTGTTGTTGTGAGTGTAGTGGCATTTGCACACTCCATGCGCACTGGCAGCCTCCCATATGCAGGTCCCCCAAACACACTCATAGTGTGGCCTCGGCCGGAGATGTCTGTTGCCTTCGTTGGGTTTGTGCTGTCGAATACCCATGCAGCTGCAAGGGGCTTGCGGGCGGGACAGGTAAAGCCCAGCCGTGCACGCTGCTCCACTTCTGCCTCAGTGAGTGCCTTGGAGTAGATGTAAATGTATGCTATGTCAAAACCAGCAGCATCAAATGCCTGAAAGCCCCCACCTACACTGTCTTGATCTTGAACCAAGATGAATGCTCCACCATTTAGGCCGCAGAAATCTCTGAACCGCATTCGAAGCAAATGTGGATTGTGAGCCACTCATTTACCACCTTCGAGGGCACGGCCATCAAGCAATTATAGGATGTTCCTGCAGCGTAGCTCAACACAGTGCTGACTCGGCCGGACGGAAAAAACACGCGAGCCTCCACCGTAAATGACTGTGGCCAGTGCCATGGCTGGACGATGGCATACGTTGTTGCATTTAGGCCAGGGAGGCTCAGAGCCCGCCCACAAGGAGAGCATGACCCACCGCAATCTACTCCAGTCTCATCACCGTTGTGCAGCAAATCATTGCATGTGCCTGCATTAGCGAACACAAAGGCCCCGGTGGCATCGGATGTGGTTGGAACTGCTGTAGGAGTGGGTGTTGTTGTTGGCGTCGCAATGGAGCAGTTCATGTGTGCCGGGAGCCTTGCGTATGCAGGTTCCCCAACGACACGCATGGTGTGGCCTCTACCAGAGATGTCGCTCGCATTGGTCCAAGCTGTGCCGTCAAATATCCATGCAGCTGCAAGTGGGGCGGTCGCAGGGCAGGCAAACCCCACCCGTGCACGCTGCTCCACTTCCGCCCCAGTGAATGCACTGGAGTAGACGTAGACATACGCTATGTCCAGCTGGGCAGCCCATTGGGCCTGGAAGCCACCGCCCAATCTGCTCTGCAGTTGCCCAACCACCAGAGCCCCCCCATTCAATCCACAAAAGCGGTTCCACCCCACTTCATCGTTGCGTGCCCCGTGCTCATACCACGTGGTAGACCCGCCATCATACGTGATGTGGACCGTTACCCATTGGTTTAACGTTTGGGGAGGTTTTGCATGAAAGCAGAATGCATCCCCTTCGGTGGCATAGCTCAACCACCAGCGGCCCCTCGAACGGGGAAAAATACGTGCCTCCAGCGTGAATGACCGTGGCCATGTCCATGGCTGGACAATGGCCTACTGAGCGGTATTGCTTCCGGGAAAGCTCAGCGCATGTTCAGAGTGGAGACACGGTCCACTAGGTCATTCAGCTGCAGTTTGCAGCCAGGAGGCTGTGGGTACCGCTGTGGGAGTGGGAGTTGGTGTTGTTGTGGGTGTTGTTGTCGTAGTTGCAGTCGCACACTCCATGCGCACTGGCAGCCTCCCATATGCAGGTCCCCGAAACACACTCATAGTGTGGCTTCGGCCGGAGCTGTCTGTTGCCTTCGTTGGGTTTGTGCTGTCGAATACCCATGCAGCTGCAAGGGGCTTGCGGGCGGGACAGGTAAAGCCCAGCCGTGCACGCTGCTCCACTTCTGCCTCAGTGAGTGCCTTGGAGTAGATATAAATGTATGCTATGTCAAAACCAGCAGCATCAAATGCCCGAAAGCCCCCACCTACACTGTCTTGATCTTGACCCAAGACCAATGCTCCACCATTTAGGCCGCAGAAATCTCTGAACCGCATTCCGCTGTCGCGTACCCCCTGCTGGTACCAGTACGTACGCCCCTGATCGAACGGAATGTGGATTGTGAGTCACTCATTTACCACCTTCGAGGGCACGGCCATCAAGCAATTATACGATGTTCCTGCAGCGTAGCTCAACACAGTGCTGACTCGGCCGGACGGAAAAAACACGCGAGCCTCCACCGTAAATGACTGTGGCCAGTGCCATGGCTGGACGATGGCATACGTTGTTGCATTTAGGCCAGGCAGGCTCAGAGCATGCCCACAAGGAGAGCATGACCCACCGCAATCTACTCCAGTCTCATCACCATTGTGCAGCAAATTATTGCATGTGCCTGCATCATTGCGTGTCACTGAGAAAGCAACGGGGCCCGCAATCAGGCTGTAGCCATCATTGTCGAGATACCACAGGGCGTAGTCACCAGGAGTGTCCACACGGAAGGTGATGGTGCCGTTTGGGACTCGGACGGAGCATGTAGTGGGTTGCCTGCAGGTATAATACCTAAAAGAAAAGACCAGATGACTGCAGGGGGTTTTCTGAAGGAAAATTAAAAAAACATTGCTGTCCATCACGGCTTCTTTTTTTGGTCGGAGGGCAACCGACGGCGGTAAGTGGGTAACCGACGGCAGTAAGGGGGTAACCGATGGCGGTTGGAGGGCGACCTGTGGTGGTAGGGAAGTAACGGACGGCGGTTGGAGGTAACCACGGCGGTGGGAGGGTAACTGATGGCGGTTGGGAAGTAACCGATTGCGGTAGAAGGTGACCGGCGGCGATTGGGGGGTAACCGACGGCGGTTGGAGGTAAAGGAAGGGGGTTAGCGGTTGGAGGGATTTTTTTTAGCGAAAAGTAAGATCCTGTCCCTTAAAAACCCTCTGACAGACCACTGCGTGCTTGCATGAAGTGCACCTACACTTTGTCACATGTAATGCCATGCCCAATCCCATCCCAACACAACACAACATCGAGCATGGGTGGCAATCAGGAATTCGTCATATGTCCTACGGCTGAGCTGCTGTGGTGAGCTGGGCTGCGCCTGTGTTGGTATTGTGTGTTTACGGGGGGGTCAACGGTAGGTGGCATTTTTGTTTAAGGGCTTGGTGCCCCCTGGTTGATTCCAGGCCACTTGTGTAAGTGGCGCCCCACCCGGGCCAAACCGTGTATTGCAACGTTAGCAGAAACAAAATCAGGCTCAAGAAAAGAGTCCTCACAAGGCCATGGCCAACACCAGCACCGTGGCACTGGGAACAAAGCCGGCGTTGGTCCTTTCGTATCATATATATACCAGTGCACACATGTGTGCTTTATATGAAGTCGCAAAACACATGCTTTTAGATGAGGTCTGCCTTTTTGTCTTTGTAGGTGGGTTGTGCTGCAGGCGGATTGTGCTTGCACATGTTGCGAAGCACGTCCGTGGTCTTCATATCCAATTCTTCAATCAATTTTTTGTCATACTGCAATCTACCAGACGCATCTTTGAGGAAATGCTTTGGAACAAAAAATTCCTTACCACGGATCACCACCTTTGAACGGACATCATCTACTAAAGGCAGCTTGTCAACCGCACACCGTTCACCCAACGCAAATGCCAATATGATGCATGCAAGTGTGGCTGTAAATTGCACGCTCCATTTGCGCAATACCCCACATGTCTCCGATGGACGCAAAACAAAAGCATGCAGGGCACACTGATAAACTCCACATTCAGGGCACGTGATGTGGACCGTGTCATCGCAAAAAAAGCACGAAGAACGGCTAGGTGGACAATAGGGCCTAGCACACATCCGTGCCGAGGCCCAACTCCATGTGGTCTGGATAGGGGAGGCATGCGCAGAATCACCATAGTGCAAAGCTGCTTGTGCAATAGATTCGGGCCACGCGAGGCAGGTGACGGTGAAATGCGGCAGGGAGCGACAGGAAGGCGACAGGGTGGCGACAGGAAGACGACAGGGTGGCGACAGAAAGACGACAGGCCAGCGGCAGGAAAGCGGCAGGGAAGCGGCAGGAAGCGACAGGCAGGCGACAGGAAGGCGACAGGGGAGGTGCGACAGGAGGGCGACAGGAGGGCGACAGGGCGGCGACAGGGTGGCGACAGGGAGACGACAGGGAAGCGACAGGAAACAAGACATAGCGACAGGATAAGCGACAGGAAAGCGACAGGAAGACGACAGGAGGGCAACAGGGCTAGCGGCGACAGGGAAGCGACAGGGAAGCGACAGGAGAAAGCGACAGGAGAGCGACAGGAGAGCGACAGGAGAGCGACAGGAGAGCGGCAGGGTGTTTTTTTGCGACAGGAAGGCGACAGGAAGGCGACAGGGGTGCGACAGGAGAGCGACAGGCCTGTGGAAGACAACAAGTGGGACAAAATAGTACATGGATTTTTATACAGGTGGATATATGTAAAGAAAATGAGAACCAATGTTTTACATTTATTTGGATTCTTATGAAGATGTCATTTCATTGTTAGATGGATAAACCTTTAGCGTTTGGTGAATTTTCATCTTTTATCGATTCATTCCGCAGGTAGATTTCGCCTGAAACTGAGAACTAAATGATAAAGATAAGTGTCAACTGCAAACTTTCCCGATCAGCAATGACCCCGACAGGTCCGACAGCAAGAACTCGTCCCGACAGCAAGAACTTTTATTTATGCAAGCATTTCATTGAGTTAATCCAAAAATTGTTTCTGGTTGCATTTTTGTCCTCTTCTTTTCACATTTTCTGTTTATAGTTTCTGTTATGAACATGCTCTCCGTTATCTCAGACAAGGCCGCAAGAAGAAGAAACAAGAAAGAAAAGGTACTTGTGTGTGTGTGTGTGTGTGTGTGTGTACAACGCCCAATGAACCACTATCTCAGACTATTATGAACAGTCTGTTGACGCAGTTTGACGATCTGAAGACTTTAACGGCTGATGCTGTCGACGCTGCTTGCGCAGAACTGAATGTATGTCGCAGAGGGTAGTAGCGTCGAGGGCTTACACGTGCTTCGCACTTGTGCATTTTCAGGATTTGCACAAGGAAAACGTTGAGAACGATTTGCAAGTTTGCCGCACACGAGAGGACACACGGGGCCTGCTCGACGCCATCGCCAACGGTTGAGACTCTTGCGCATCACTGTGATCTTGCACTGCTGACTGCGCCTATGCTGCCTGAAAGCTTAACGATGACGAGCATTTCGTAGTGCCAGGCACGCGCGTGGCTGTGTGTGCCTGTGCTGCCTTGGGACAACCGAGAGCCTTGGACTTTATCAGCTTTGTGGACTTCTTTGGTTGCTGTGGGGGGAATTGCATCCTTTGTTCTGTCGGATGATTGTGTGGAGGTTTGGGGATTTTTTCCAGCTTTCTCTATCTGGCACTGGTGTTCAAGCACACGGGAAGGGGTGTACGATGTGCCGAAATTTGGACAGTGCCTGGGGGCCGGTGTGGTATCGTAATAAGAGGAGCACTTGGTTGCTCTGAAGTGGGTGTGCAACGCAAACTCACCTTTTCGTGGTGATTGTTTGGAAACGCACCCACAAGGTAAGTTGAGTGTAGCACAATCGAACTTCAACCACCCTCTTTTCTCCGAGTGTTTGTTTGTTGGACCTTTGAGCGTGCACAAAGAGGCAGTGATGTTTCATGGCCCAGCCAGCACCATGAAGCATATTCAAGGCCAAAGGATGTCTCTCTGCTTTGTTTCTGGTTGCATGGTGCCCCGGTGGTCAAGGCAAGTACCTGTTTTGCCAAGAGGGCCCAGTGTTCCTGATGTATTTCTGTGCGTGCAACAGTACAGTTTGGGTAAAAATATCTTGGGTAAAGATTATGCCCCAGTGTTCCAAACGGTGGGTGATCTCTCCCGCTTACAATATTTCAAACTCTGTAACTTTTCAGGCCCACCGCGAAGACCCTGTCTTCAATGCATGGGATTCCACACACTGCCCAGTGGGGGAGCAAATCTAAGAGGTGGTGTTACAATGCTGACCACCATTCCTGATGACCAACATTAGGTGTAACATAGATCTCCACCATTGGATAGATCATTTTTCATCAGGCCCAGGGGGCGTTGTAGCATGGGGTGGGTGGGTGGTAGTCCAAATAGTGTTCAGTTCAGTGTTCAAGGTTTGGAAATTATTCTCCCAAATACGCTAAGTTGATCATTGAAAGAACAGTGCAAGGCATAAATCAAAAAAAGTGTAGCGCGTTTCAAAATGTTTTACATGCAAAGTAGAAGAAAATCAATGTAGAGTTTCAAAGATGATACAATGGAATGGTAGCAAAAAAAACATTGCAACAGCTTGCAAAATATTTTACGTGCAAAGTCTAGAAAAACAATCCATGGTTTTTAAAAAACACCAATTCTACAGGTCCGTGACCAGAAGTAGGATCGGTATGAAATTACGGAGGCAAAACTAGTGGTCAGGGCGCGAAAAAAGGTTAAATTTCAGCTGCAAAACTTGCCTCATGGAGGTAGGGCCCAAATTTAAAGGTCTAAAATTCGTCATTCCGTTGTAGCACAAGCGTCATCACAAGCACCATGAATAGCGTCAGCACTCACATCATTAGGTTTGCACGTGTTGCAGAGCTGAGCGCAGACTCTGTATCATTGATAGAGAACCCTCTTTGCAGCAATCTACATTGCGATGAACCACTTTTGACACAAAAATTCCAGTGGACGGGAAACAAGCCAAGCAATGTGTGACACAATGACGTTGGTGTTTTTTACATGTGATGTATGCCACAGCAACATTGTGGCAGGTTTTGTGCCGCATTATGGGCTTGGGCTGTAAACCCAAGTTTCCTAAATTGTGGTGTGCAGTCTGTTTGCTCATGACAGTTTCGGGTGACTTGGGGTAGGAATGACAAGTCCCACCTAATGTCCGACGTCCCACCACAAGAGGTTCCAGTGAACCGAGCGTATGAAGAAAGTGAGGTAGAGTACCTGCTGCCTTTATGCATGCGCATGGGCTTGGGTCAATGGGCAGCTCTGGCCAACAATGCAGCCCCATGGCGCACGCGAACTGCCTTGGGCTCAATCATTGTGAACAGCGAGCACGGCAGCTGGTTGGGGACGGAGCGCGGCAAGAGGATTTGCGCAAAGTATTGCGGGATGAATACGGCCGATTGGCTGGCTGCTGTCAGGAAGCTACGGGAAGAGGTGTTGAAAAAGTACACGAAGTACGACACCCCGGCTTGGAACATCAAGTTTTCGTCCAATTTCTTGAACGTGGCCGAGATGTTTGCCAAGGACCTTGATGAGGCTCAGCGAGTGCGGGCACGTAGCTCCAGTGCACCACCTCCTGGGCCTTTGCATGGTACTGAGGCAACGGCCCGACGAAACCGAGAAGGGACGGTTGCAACCCTCCTACGCAGGGAGTTGGCGGCACCGAACGCCCACGAGGATGGCAAAAACCTGACCACCAATGCCTACCGCAAATAAGTGTGTACCAATCCTTGGAGGTTGTGCAACTCGCGAGTGCCGGTTGACTGTTCCAAAAATTTGTGTGCCACTTGTTGCCGTGGGCTTGGGGTGGCCCTGTTGGTAGTTTCCAACGCTCTGGGTGTTGGTCATGCAATGCCAGAGTGCTTGAGCAATCCAATGGTATGCCATTCCGTTGGCAGTGCACGGCGACCTGGGCACATCCCTACTCCTTCGCATTCTTGGACGAGTACGTGCATTCTCTAACATCAAGAAGTTTGCCCTTTTTCATCGAGTTAAGAGCCGAGGTGGATCATACGAATATAATGAGTTGACGTACTTCTTCTTGGCGGCGTGTGTACTACATAATTGTGAGATTCACTTTGATTTGCAAAATGGTTGCGAGCCTACAGCTGAGCGGCCATGCAAATGTGCATAGTAGATCACCAAGGGTGTTAGGAATTTATGATTGTCCAACAATGCAAATGATTGGACCATTGATCTGCGATTTGCATCATTGCTTTGCACGCCTATGGGGAGGTTTGCTAAGGCGAGATCTGACAATTTGGCATGAACAAAGAACATTTTTGTTACTATCGAACTGCCTGTTTGAGGTGTTTGTGGCATTCCATCGATAGGGTAACACATTGGGCGACAAGGAGGCGACGGGTACGCGACAGGGAGGCGACAGGAAGGCGACATGCAAGCGACAGGCAAGCGACAGCCTAGCGACAGGAGAGCGACAGGTTACCACGTTGGGCGACAGGGAGGCGACAGGGAGGCGACAGGGAGGCGACAGGGAGGCGGCAGGAAGACGACAGGCAAGCGACAGGCAAGCGACAGGCAAGCAACAGGAGAGCGACAGGTTACCACATTGGGCGACAGGGAGGCGACAGGGAGGCGACAGGGAGGCGACAGGGAGGCGGCAGGAAGACGACAGGCAAGCGACAGGGGGGCGACAGGGAGGCAACAGGAAATAGCGACAGGAGAGCGACAGGAGGGAACAACAGGAGAGCGACAGGAGAGCGACAGGAAGGCGCCAGGCAAAAATTAGCATGGCGACAGGAAACAACAGGAAGCGGCAGGAAGCGACAGGATAGCGACCGGAGGGCGGCATGAAAGCGACAGGGAAGCGACAGGGGAGCGACAGGGGAGCGACAGGGGAGCGACAGGGGAGCGACAAGCAAGCGACAGGGGAGCGACAGGGGGCTAAAAGTGCCAAAAAAGCGACAGGGAGGCGACAGGGAGGCGACAGGATGGCGACAGGAGAGCGAGGTGGCCCGAATCTAATCTCACGCAACAACCACAATCTATTTCTTACAACACGCCTAGACAAAAGGCAATGCAGAATCAGAAGGCACACAGTATGGTAGCTCACACCGTCCTCTTGATGTAGGAAGGTGGTGTAGAGGGGGGCTATAGCAAAAGCTACACTGCCAAACTCACCCAAAAACCTGTCACTTCTTTTGCCACCTTGGCTCAATGCCTTCTTCTTTGGCAATGAGGTTGACTATGGCCAACCCCTCAGGATCGCTTTTATGCGGTGTAAACTCCAAATTGGTGGCAACCCTTTTGAATGGTTAGCGCATTTGGAGTGTGTGCCATAGAGCACACCTGACAATCTGAGGGTTGAAAAAAGATACGCTCATGGGACACCCACAAGCTCTATTGGGTTTTGCACCTGTCACATGCAAAAGGGCACGTTACCCTAGCGTATATATAAACTTTCCGAATGGCATTTCGCTTAGCCCGCTTTACAAGGGGGTTGGGCATCACGACTCCACACTAATGAGGAGCCCTGAGGGTCCCCAATCATCAGTTTTTTCTTTTCCCCCCTGTCTGGCTGGAAAAATGAAGATTAGAGGCCGGAACTGGTACATAACCCCTGCATTCTTGGGGGTCCCCAACAAAGGGGACAAAATCAGAAGTGGCTGTGTCACCCTTGCCTTCTTGGGGGCCCAAAAGAGGGCAAAGTTGCTACGTAACCCCTGCGTTCTCGGGGGGCCGAAAGAGGGCAGGATTGCGATGTAACCCCTGCATTCTCGGGGGTCCCCAACAAAGGCGGCAAAATCAGAAGTGGCTGCCTCACCCTTGCCTTCTCGGGGGCCCAAAAGAGGGCAGAATTGCTACGCAACCCCTGCATTCTCGGGGATCCCCAACAAAGGGGACAAAATCAGAAGTGGCTGTCTCACCTGTGCCTTCTCAGGCCCCCAAAAGAGGGCAGAATTGCTACGTATCCCGTGCATTCTCGGGGATCCCCAACAAAGGGGACAAAATCAGAAGTGGTTGCCTCACTCTTGCCTCCTCGGGGGCCCAAAAGAGGGCGGAATTGCTATGTATCCCCTGCATTCTTGAAGGTCCCCAAAAAGGGGCTCAAAAAAGGACTTCACCGGGCCAGTGGAAAAAAGCCTCGAATGGGGGGTCCTTGAGGGCGGCACTTGACAAAAAAATATGGGTCCCGAAGGACCATCCTGATCAAAAGTGACCCACAAGGGCGGGAAGAAAATTGCTCTGCGGGGGGGGGGGGTGGACATGGAAGCCCATTTTCCCAACCCCCCCCCCCCGCCTCCTTGGCCGCTGTGACGGGAGGGGGGGTTCGGGGCGGGGCTGCCTGACCTGCTGTGCCGGGGGGGGGGGTCAACCCAACATATGGCTCAAAATGATACCCACGTCGCGCTGATCATTTTGACTACTCAAATGTGGGGGGGGGGAAATTATTGGTGAAAAAAGCTTTTTCGGGCCAAAAGTTGTGTTTTTGCGCCTCGGCGCCAACATCCGTTCTTAGACAAAACAAAGGGCCCAACACTGAACCCCATTTCTCCAACCCCCCCCCCTCCTTCGGCAGGTGTCCATGTCACACCCCCCCCGCAGAGAAATTTTCAGGTCGCCAAGTGGGCCGGGTGGCTACATAATGTGGGCCGGGTGGCTACATAACACATGCCGTCTGTAGGCCCCCCCGATGCTTCAAGGTGGGGGGAAAATCAGAAGTGGCCCACAAGTGGGCCCCGTGGCTACATAACCCTTGCCGTCTGGGGTCCCCAATGCTTCACAGCGGGGGACAAAATCAGAAGTGGCCCACAAGTGGCCCGAAAGTTCTGAAACCTAGTTCTTTTTTTTTCTCGGGGTTCTAAAACCTAGTAACAAGGAAAAGATTTTTAACTAGGTTCTGAAACCTAGTAAAAAGAAAAAAATTTTTACTAGGTTCCTGATACCGAGTAAAAACTAGTGGACCTAGTAAACTGTTACCTAGTAACAGAAATTTGTCTGAAAAAAATTTACTAGGTTTTACTACACACCCATAGTTGAAGCAGGCATGGGGAAGTTGCATAAGGAACACAGAGAGTGCACAACCCAAGAATTCAACGCAAGAGGACCATTGGTGACAAGACTCTCTTGAGGTAATAGAAGGTTGATTGGTAGCTTGCAGATGGTAGGTTGATCGCTCACTAATGGTACAGATAATATGTAGGCCGCCTTGCTGGACCAACTAGTCGAGTTTTACGTTGTGCTAGATACCCAATGCAGTGAACCACAGGAGCGGCCGGCCCGCTGGCCGGGGTCCCGGGGGGAGGGGGGGGCTAAGGTCAGATCCCAACATATGGGTATCAAGCGATCAAAATGATCAACACGCTGATCATTTTGAATACACACAAGTGAGTCAAATTTTGTTTGGAGGGAGAACTCCCGTAGCTGCACAACAAGGGGGTGTTGGGGAGGCCAATTTTTTTCTTCTTTCTCTTACAAATACATTCTCCATGAACTTTTCAGCATCATGGGTATATCCATGGCGCTTCAAATTTTTTTGGGATCCTTCGGCACCCGAAAGTTTTCTTTCGACACCTTTGCCGCCTGACCCGGCACTGCTATGTTTCAAAACCTGGGCGCCGGAGAGGGGGGGGGGGTTCGCATACAAGGCTGAGGCCCGGCTGCCCGTCCGGGCTGCTTGCTTTGCCATCCGTGGCATTGTGTTTCCTCCACTCGCTTCAGTTGCTACGCTCAGAGATGGACTGTACTTTGACGGCAACCTACTTTGTTTTGCTTGGATTGCCATGCACTTGCGGTGATACTTCACGCGGGCGTTTGGTGAAACCTAGTATGCACGCAGCAAAACCTAGTAAAATGTAGCAAAACCTAGTAAAATGTAGCAAAACCTGGTAAAAAAGTTTTTCTAAAAAAGTTTTAAAACATTTTTTTTACTATGTAGAAAAAGCAAAAATTCAAAAAAATTTCCTTCTAGGTTACTAGGTAGTGACAAATTTGGACCTGAATTTGAACAAAAAACACCACGTTTATGGGGGGGGGGGTCAACGGTAGGTGGTATTTGTGTTTAAGGGCTTGGTGCCCCCTGGTCTCTTTCAGGCCACTTGTATAAGTGGCGCCCCACCCGGGCCAAACCGTGTATTGCAAGATCAGCAGAAAAAAAATAAGGCCCAAGAAAAGAAGGAGCTTTTATATCATAAATATATATTACTACACCCCTCTCCCCTTAAGTTTAGCTCACAAGCAACAACAAGCAACAACAAGCAAGCAACAAGCACATCACCATTCTGTTTTGCCCATTGCCCCTTCCCAGCGCCTCGAGCTTGACTCTACTTTAACCATCCTAGAGCCTAGGTCGTGGCCTTGCCAAATCCAAGTTGTGAGCCAGAAACTCACCGGTGTCCTCCGGCTCCACCAAGTGACCACTGATACAGGGGTCTAGGTGGCTCGTTGGGCAATTCCAAGGGGTGGAAACCACAAAAAGTGGGGGGTTGCGGGTGGACTAGGTGCACTCGGAATCCGATTTTGAGCCACGTAGCCCAAGATACGGCCCGTGCTTGGTTTCGGGGGGTTGGTGCACATTGCGCAGATTTTGGGGCTTTTTGGTGCCTTTTTGGGTCGTTTCTGGAGCATATTGTGGAGTTGAAGGGCACTAGAGGGCTCTTTGACACGGTGAAGTCAAGCCTAACATGTAGTGTAGCCATCGTTTCCCTTCGTTTGCGCGTTTCGCCCGGGTTTGGGGGCTATTTTGGGCGAAAAATGGCTAAATTTAAGGAGAGAGGGGTGTAGTAAGATATATATGTTTGAGCCCGTGTAACCACAAAACCACAAAACCACAAACGGTGGGGGGTTGCGGGTGGACTAGGTGCCCTCGGAATCGGATTTTGAGCCACGTAGCCCAAGATACGGCCCGTGCTTGGTTTCGGGGGGTTGGTGCACATTGCGCAGATTTTGGGGCTTTTTGGCGCCTTTTTGGGCCATTTCTCGGACATATCGTGGAGTTGAAGGGCACTAGAGTGCTCTTTGACACGGCGAAGTCAAGCCACACGTGGTGTGTAGGAACCGTTTCCCTCGTTTGGGCATTTTGCCCGGGTTCGGGGGCTATTTTGGGCGAGAAATGGCTCTTTTTGGCCCAAATGTGCGCAGGTTTGGCAGGGCACCTCCCAACTTGGCGCCCACGCCCTGGGCAGCCGGGCCCGGGGACGGTTCAAGCCAACGGTGGGTCCACCAGGGTCACCGGGGCGAAAAAAAAATATTTTTCCAAAGTTGTTCCTAGACCACTTGGGGTGCTCAAGCAAGTGTTCTTAGCCCGTTTTGAGCCCGTGGTGACGCGTTTTGGGCCATAGAAAATCCCAAAATGCCTTAAAGATGGGCCGTTTTGACCCGCGGAAAATTCCAAAATGCCTTGAAAGCAAGCATACCGCTATTTCTTTTTTGCCCCTTCCCATCGCCTTGGGCTCGACTCTACTTTGGCCATCCTGTGAGCGCCAGATTCCGCAAGACGAGGCGCTATACAAACGTGGTTTGTTGCGTGCTGATGATCCACTCCCACACCCGCGTTGGACCTGTAATTATTGGAAAGTCCGTTCAAAATGAAGTCCCCAAAAGCTGCGCAATGTGCACCAGCACCCCGAAACCAAGAACGGGAAAAAGGTTTGTAGTGATTTCAACACTGTGTTTGTGCCTCTCCTGCTGCTTGCTGCTAGTGTAGGGTTTCCTGCTGCTTGTTTTTGAAGATGAAAAGCTTTTGTTTGCTGAAATACAATCAATCCAGGATAGCCCAAGCCAGAGATATGCAAGTAGAAGAGAATCAGGATCAAAGCATGAAGTGCTGCGGTGTAAACAGTGAAAGATGAAACGATATTCACAGAAACTGCAACTCAGGTCAAATCGGATTGCATATTCACAAGGATAGCTGAAATGTTTTGGGAAAAGAGTTGGAAAACTGCCCCATGGTCACTCAATCTCCATAGTGCCATCTCAGGAGATGTGCACTGTTTGTTTTGGGTCCCATATGTGCTGAGGTGGCAGGGCATGTGGCGATGAGGTCACTGCCATGTCACATGGGATCTTCCTACTTAGCTAGGCTGACCGGGAATTGAACCCAGGACCTCTCAAAAAGAGGTGCCCAGCCCCCTAGGGTGCATACCACTAGGACAGCTAAGAATTCATGAGAAAACATAGATAAATTCATAGGCTCTGCCCTGGATGTGTCAGTTCTCAGTTAACTCAGGAAAAGATGATTTGCCTCACATTGATAGGGGATTAAGGGGTCCACTCCATATCCTGATTGGGTGTTTGGTTCCATATATCAAAATGTGTTATCACCACTTTTGGTGGGGCCAATACTAAGATAGAAATGCCTGGATGCTCAGTGCATCTCTAATACAACTAGAGTATGCCTCAAAGCATTGGAAAAGCACTTTTTCTTACTCCCCCCTTGTGCTGTGGTGGCCACCGCTGTCGCATTTTCAGGAAACAGGGATTTTTTCTTGGCCTCTCCTTGGTTTCCACATCTACTTTAAAATACCTATAGTTTCCCTCACACAGAAAAATGGGCGCTCACCATGGCTGGCGCTCTTTTGCTGCTCTGTTTGTAACATTTCCTACAGGAAGCTCAGCGCTCATGGCGCTGCCGGGGTTCCTGTGGCTTGGCTGGGTTAGGTTGGGTGCATGCAATAAACATGTGCATGTGCATCCCTCCCTCCAAGACGCAGCGCGACATAAACCCAACGCAAGACACAATATACACATTCGCATGGGTTATCGTAAACCTGCTGGCGACCTGTGACCTGTCTTAGGGCGAAGGGAGTTGTTAAAAAAATTAAATTGCCCCTTGGTGGGGTCTTGGGTTTTGCTCAGTCTCATGGCGGCTGCTGTTCATCCCGAACACGGCCTACTCAGCGACGCTTTCGCGAGGATATCTGCAGAGACAGGAATGGGAGAGTTATGGACGAATCCACGCAAACGCGAAGCGACAACACCTAAATCCGTCAAATGACGGCCTAGAATTTTTCTAAGACAACACACCTGAGCAGAATCCAATTGTGCATCAGAAGCACATTTTTATAAAAATTATAGTCATCTCTCGATTTTTTAAATCAAGAAATTCCTACGCATAAAAAGGCGGCGCGCAGGAGCGGCTCCTAGCGAAGCGCCGGAAAATGCAGAAATAATGAGATTATAAATGTATGTCTCACGTAACTCGGAAAATGACGAGACACACATTAATAAATAAACATACAGATTCCACCCACACTAATAGAAGAATCAAAAATCCAAGAATTCGAAAATCAACGAAAGGACTTCAATGAATCAGGTATAAACCACAGATGTGCTCGTCTCGTATGCAGCATACACATTGCTCGTCTCGCTTCTCCGTGAACGAGTCTTGTAGCAGCGCTAACAACGATAGAACGCGATAGAGGGATTGATTAGAAAGATTGCAGATGATTAGAGGTCAGATCAGGGTGATTAGACATACACACAAGTGCATAGCGACGTTTTTCGCTTGTGCCCCGTTCACGTTCCCACTTGCTCTCTCTCTCCAGCGGTTGGTAAGGTGAGTGAGCCCAGGAGGGGCCACCCCCTGGTGGAGTCCGCGATTGTGGGTAAGATTAGAGGTTTGTCAAAGACCTCTCGTACACTCGTGCATGCTCGGGCATTCACACACGCATTAAAGGGTAGGCCACGCGAAATGCGCACGGTAAACCTGGTTTAGGTTACCCAGGGGCTCCTCGGTACGTTCTCTAAGAGAACCTGAGGAGTCTCTTAACGCTTGCTTGCTTGACAGGGCGTGTTTGCGGACAGTGTATTATAGGTCACACTGAGAAGCGTATAATACGTGGAGTGTGGCTTGGTTCCTCCGCCGCAAACACCCCTTCATTTGCCTTTGCTTTACAGGTGGGCAGGTAGGGTGATTGGTGCAGCAGCATACCATTTTTTTCTTGCCCTGCTAAACAAGGGCGCAGAACACACAAACAATTGACTGCACCTCCGCCAGGAGTGGCGAGGGCAGTTCGACTCCATCGACATCCACGCAGTGCACGCAACAAGAGCACCTCTTCCCTCCAAGCCCTAGCAGGGGAAACGCGTTGTGGCGTCCCCTGTTAGGCCACAGTTGCTTAGCAGCGCTGTGTTCTCTTGTCTTCTTCACAGGAGGGTCATTAGGACCCACGACGTGTTCTTCAACCACGCCCAGTAGAGTGTGCGTGTAGGAGTGGTAGTCCTGAGTGGGGCTTGAGCCAGTTGCAGAAGTGCTCGCCCACCAGGATGGTGCCACTGTAGGTAGGGTGTGTAGTGTAGTGGTGTCTCCTGTCCCGCGTGCTTTTCCACGTGGGCAGGGGAGTGCGTTGGCTTTTGGCCTTTAGCAAAGATGGGCGTTTTGTATGCTCTTAGCACACTTGGCCACCCCTCCCCTGTAGTAGGTAGGGCTTTTGCCGTCTTCCCCAAGGATAGGCGCCAGCACAGAAATTGGGCGCCATAGGAGTGGTAACAGTACCTGACTAGGACCTTCGGTCCGACATCAGCGAAGCCCAGTCTCCGGGAGCCACGTCCGAGAGAGAAGTGAGACACACACAGACATACGTAGCACACTTAGGGGTAAGGTAAGGTTCAGTTTCTAGCTTTAGTCTTGGAGGCAAGCGTCTCAGCGAGCCTCAGCAACTCACCAAGGTTGTTCTGGGACAAGTAGTCAACCAGAACTGAGTTTAGGCGTCCCTCAGGTAGAGCAAACGCAGAGAAGGGCTCCCAGGTGGCCTCTTCGACTCCATACCCTTCCCAGAGGGTGAGGAAGCGCCAACCCTGGCGATAGCGGTGGCGTAGGACAGACTTCACCAGGTAGAAGCCTTCCTTAGCCATCTCCTCGGCGTTCATGTAAAGAAGGTCCCTACCAGGACCGGCCCCCGCTGTGCCCCTTCCGCCTGTCACCCCTGCTGACTTGCTCCGGATCAACGATTGCATTTCTCAAAATCCTCAAAATCCAGGGTCCAAATCCAAAAATATAGAAAATGTAATCCTCCTTCAACCCTGAACAGCAACCAGATCCCACAAGTGTAGCAATTACCCAATTCACAATTCAAATCAGGCTGCGGGCTTTCGTTCAGCACATCGGTCGTCTCACGATGGCGGGCATGTACAAGAATTGCACCAAGGAAGAAAGCCCTGAAATTGGCATATGAACACAAATAAAGCAAAGTTGGGGAAAGAGGTAAACATACACATTCACATCCATATACCCTTCATTCCCTGGACTCAAGACCTTCCCTTGACTCACCAACATACTGCCCTGACCCAGGTCAAATGAGATGGCTGAATGCCATGTGTCACAAGTCACTACACAAACCCCAAAAATGTGTTCGGTCCCAAGCCTCTAAATCCTAGCCCAATAGGGAAGGTGGCGTGTCATGGCCTAGAGTGGCACTCAGGACCATGCCCTACCCTGACATAACCTTGGTTGGACTTGGAGTCGAATTGGCTTAGAGAAATGACCTATGATGATGACCTCATAACATGCCAAAAAACTGCCAATTCACACCATATTGGCCATATCTCAAATATATGCTCAAAATTGAGGTTACCACTTATCCGAAGGCTCAAAGCATGCATGGAATCGAAGTCTAGTATTCATGGAGGATAGAGACCAAAGGCCAATGCCCATGTACATCACCATTTTACCCTCAAAACCCTTTCGGATATGGGCGCCACGCACTGCCCAAGTCAGCCCATGATCTTGAGACTAATTCTTGTAATCCTTCGTGCGCAAAGCCAAATGGAGTACACGATCCGGCATATGGTGCTGTTCAACTCCAAAGCATATGCCAACATATGAACAACATACCATGGTTCGACTCTCCATAGGCTTCTTGCTGTTAGCTGACCAGGTGAGTACACAAAACGCAAAAATGAGCAAAAATTGAGGTCAAAAGCATGAAAATATGACCAAATACAAAGTTGACATGATAGTATATCTCTATGCTCACCCATGATATCCGCTCATGGTTCGATACACAAATGATTGGAACCATTTGCCAACAATTCCCCCACTTGGATCCCCAATCGGACACATGGAGATACCTTCGCCACTAATATCTACATGCCCCATGAAAATGGGAGTGCACCCATGGATCTCTTTGTCAAACATACCATGAGCAATACATACGCGGTAGACTTGGTCTAGCGCTTTGAATTCCACAATTGGGACATGGGCAAAGCCCTTGTCACGTATGGCTCCCCATCTCTTCGGCCACACGAAGATATATAACATGGGCGTGAGCATATCAAACATATACCATGCATACAACACATACCCTCAAAATATGGCTCCCACCATGATATGCCATGTCCCTCCATTGACATAACTTCACGTTAAAAATACGTAGGAACCCAAGGAAAGTGGCTATGCAACCCCAACACTCATGCGGCACACTCGAAAGTCGCATTAAAATATTGGGTTGCACGGTCCAAGAGTTATATATCACTTTATACCCCCTTGACCCTTTTCCCTTGCTACACCGGGCATGTGTGCGCACCAAAGGCGTTTGATGCTTCCTAAATTAACTTGAGACTAAGGCGCTTGCAACCCAACTTTCCTTATTCTCTTTCCTCACACTCGCGCGTAGATATGGTCCTTCAAAGTGGTCCCACGATTCGCTTTTGTTTCCCTTATATCTCCAAGTCAAATGGGTGGCAAGTATAAGGGAAACCTGATTCGGGCATAGGGAAAGGAGTACGACCACTCGAAGAAGTCCAAATCAAGTGCGGCGATGTCGAAGTCGAAAATCCGATTTCGACATCGCGAAAAATTCAGATTAAAATTTCGAGTGCTTATTTAGAAAATTGCGGAAGCAACGAACCCTTCGCTGATGAAATCTGACCCTTCAACGGAGTATCCGCCAAAATATCTGGAAATAACAGTTCACCAATCGGTTAACGCAAAATCGCGAGCCAACTGACAGTCGCCGATACATTGACCATCAGAATGAAAGGCTGAAAAATTACGGAAACATTATGATAATAAAACCCTGTTGATTCCTGATATTCCGATATATAAATCTCCGCTGGCGGCGCCTCGGTACTGAATATGGCCGCTCATAGCCGGAATGGCCAAACCTATCACACTATCACATCGGGTTAGGTCAGGTGGATGAGAGAGTATGATATCAGCCAATGGCGGCTTGCCGGCACATAGATACACACCCCAAGTGCCCCCAAGATGGCCACGGGGGTCCGAACTGGCTTCACCCCCCTTCTCAGAGCGTTGTATCCGCTCGGAAACAATTGAAGAGAGGACGGGAGGACCCCAATGGGCTCCAACCCCCCCCTCCATGTCCCAAGGACACATGGAGGCCCCACACACGTCGTAGGCGTCCCCCATGCCCCAAGGGAGGGGTGAGGACACTGATAATCAGCGCCCTACGCCATATCCGGTCTCCTCTTGATCTACAACATGGACCAAGGGGATCAAAGATAGAAAAACGTCGTCGGTCGACCTAAATAAGTATACCACAATGCAATATATATGTGGAGATCGAGTGAAGGGGGTATATGGCCGATCAAGGCCGAAAAATCCCCGGATGAACGCCCTCACCCGTCTCCTCAATCACAGAAACAAACAAAATGCCAAGGGGAGATCCATTACGGTGCTACAGCAGCTACCAAATGGACCAACACGTCCTTGACATCCAAAGAAATGTTCTTTTTCTTTAGGTAGTCCATCCAGACTGTGGTATACCTCGGCACAAAACTGCTCGGAGGTTCCCACGAATCTCTGGAGGCGGCGAATTCCTTCCATCGGACTTTATAAAGCCTCCCCCCAGGCGTCCCCGGGTCCGGTTTGTCCGCCAGGATATTCTCCGCGGTGAAATCGTCGTCCTCACCCTCGTCGTCCGAGTCCACATCGCCGGCCGTGAACTCGAAGGTGACGGGACGTCCGCTGGGGTCTGGTGCTCGGGGACGAAGCCGGGTATGGTCGCGGTCCAGGATCTTGTTATCCCCCACACGAACCGCATACACATCTTGCCCGACCTTCCGCACGATTACCCCCGGCACATACCAAGATGCCTGCCGATGCCTGGACAGGACATCCTTGTGGTGCCGCTCCACCCACACGGTGTCTTGAAGAGCATACTTCTGGACTTTTCCTTGCTTGAAGTACTTGGCCCTCTTGTCGTGCTCGTCCTGAAGTGCCTTGCACACCTTGGCCGCTGTGTCGTCCGCCTCAGCCATCATGGCATTCGCATCCCGGGCCACTTTGCCATGGTTCATCCACGGGAGAGTGCGTGACACTCGATCCCGTAGGAACAGGATGCGATGGGGCGACAGTCCAGTGGGTCCCGGAAGGTCGTGATACGCTTGGAGCACTCTCCACAGCGAGTTATACCAGTTCCGGCCCGGTTCGTCAATGTGCAGCTGGCGGAACTTCTCGAACATCTGCCGCCCGGCCACTTCAGCACGGCCATTCGACCGGCTGTGGTATGCCACGGTCTTGGCGTGCCGAATCCCCATGTGCTTGCACATCGTCTTGAACCACGTCCCCACGAATTGACTGCCCCGATCGCTGCAGATGACAGCTGGGACATCGAAAATCGTCAGCCAATGCCTGATCATGTCATTAGCGACGGTCTTGGCCTGCAGCCCCACTCCATGCTCGTCCTTCTTGTCCTTCTTCTTGGATTTCTTGCCCGGGACTGCCACGATATACCCACTGTGCCTGTCCACCGCCAGGATGACACAGTCGTATGTCTCTCCTTCCACGGTGACCTCAGGCATGGCGAATACATCCATGGCCACGGACCGCATAGGGGCCTCCGGTATAGCCGTATACACCGGGTTGCCCGCTGTGGAGTGGTTGGGGCTCTTCGTGGCCCGACACACGGCACAGTCGCTGCAGTACCTATCCAGGATGGCGTAGTACCCTGGAGGGAATCTAAAACGCCACTCCAATTCCTGCTGCATCTTGTCTCGGCCAGGGTGCATGAGCTGGGCATTGTGCCAATGGTCAATGAGCTCCTCCACTCGGTTCTCGGGCACCAGCAGCTTGTCCTTGAGGAACAACTGGTCGCCATCCTCGGTCAAGCCCTCGGGCCATTCGTCGTCCGACGGGGCGCTCACGGCATTCCAGTACTTGCTCCAGTGCTCGAATGCTGCGTAGTCATCCGACCAGTCCTCTGTGAGCACCGACCTGACTAGCTCTACAGGGGCCACCATCCATTGCTCGAGGGTTTCCTCTCGAATAGCTTGGACGCGGGCACCCCGGAACTTGGCCAGGTCCGTACGGTTTGCCATCACCACAAAGCACTTGACCCCCTCTTGCTCCATGACCTTCTCCATCTCGATGATGCGCTTGGCCTCCTCGGTCTCCTCGGCGTCTCCATGGCTGGATATGTCCATCCAAGCCTTGCCCGCGGGGTAGGCCCACCGACTGAGGCAATCTGCCACAGTGTTGTCCTTCCCCGGGACGTATACGACGCTGAGGTCGAACTTGGCGAACGTCTCATGCCATCGGGCCCTGCTTGCCGCCGGTCCCGAGGGGGTGTCGACGTGCTCCTTGTGCCAGCTCTGCAAGGACTGATGGTCCGTACAGACCACCACCGGTTGCAATCCGATGTGGCCAGACCACTTCCTGAGCGCACAAACAATGGGATACGTCTCCTTCTCCCTCGCGGTCCAGGTGCGGCGTTGGCCCTCGGCCAGGATCCGGCTCCAGAACGCCACGGGTACATGTGACCCGTCGTCTTGGATCTGCTCGAGGACTGCCCCCACAGCATAGTCCGAGGCGTCCGTCCGGAGCACGAATCCCTTGTCCGGGTCCACCAGGAATAGCCCCAGTTGCCCCAGGAGTCGCTCCTTCAGGCAGCTGAACGCATCTTCGGCCTCAGGGGTCCAAGCAAGCTTCTTCTTGCTCCCCTTCCGGCCATCGAACTTGCCCACTTGCAGCATCTTGTGCAGCGGCCCCGACAGTTCTGCATACATCCGGACATAGCCCAAATAGTAGTTGCAGAACCCCATGAAGGATCGGAGTTCGCTGATGGTCTGGGGCTTCTCCCAGTGGTGCAGGGACACCAGCTTCCAAGGCATGGGACGACGTTGCCCGTGACCAACCACGTGACCCGCGAACTCCACTTCCTTCACGAAGAGTGAGGCTTTGGTGGGCTTGCACACCATGTTGTGCTTGTCCAACTCGCTGAGCACTCGGCTCAGATCCTTCTCATGCGCGTCGATGAGCTCGTCCTCGGTCATGTTCTCCGTGCCGGACCCGATGATGATGTCATCCACGAAGGGATCGGCACAGTCCCGGACAGGACCGAGTAGGTCCTCCATCATGCGCTGGAAAGCGGCATTGCCATTCTTGGCGCCCATGGGCACCACTTTCCACTGCATGGGCCTCAGCGGCGTCGACATCGCTGTGCAGGGCCTGGAGTCCGGGTGTAGCGGCATCTGGTGATAACCGTGTTTCAGGTCCAACACCGTGAAAATCCGCTTTTTCTGTTGTTTTTGGAGGATGGAGTCGATCAGGGGAAGCGAGTACAAGTCGTGCTCGGTCTGCTCGTTCAAACCTCTGTAATCAACCACCAACCTTCACTCGCCCTTCTCCTTCTTGGGCACGATGAAGGCTGGGCTGGCCCAATCACTGTCGGAGGGTTCGATCCATCCCCGCTCGATGAACTCGGCCAACAACTTCTTCATGGCCTCGGCCCGATCGCCCTGAAGTTGGTACTCCCGATGACGATAGATCTTGGGGTTTGGCTTCAGCTTGATCCTCGCGGTGCCAAACCTCCCACAATCTGGAGGGTTCTTGCTGGCGACGCCACTGAATAGCCGCGGACAGGCTTTGATCAGCCTCTCCTTCAGCTCGGCGACCTTCGGGTTCTCCTGGGCCTCTTCAGCCGCTTGCTTCGGTATCGATACAACCGAACGCACTGCGGTATAGGCCTCTTCCGGGTCCGAATCCGACTTCTCCTCGTCCGATATGCCGTCTTCATCGTCGTGGGGTGCACTTCCCACCGATAATCTTCGAAAATTTGCGGCCTCGGGCTGGTGACTGTCGCTATCGACACCCATTCTTGGAAAATTCCATGTTGGTGGGTCCGACCCAACCGGACCATCGTATTGGTCCGCGATGTGATCCATGACCCTCGCCACGAACTCATCCTTCTCGTACTTGCCGGTGACCAACATCTTGTCATCCCACCAATGCGGAGATGTGACCATGGCCCGCCTCTTCTTGGCTGCCACACGGTCGTGCATCCCCATTCGCATGTAGTTGACGACGTCGTCGATCTCGGAGTGGGACAGGATGTCAATGCCATCCACTGGCTGATCCGTCCCCTCCTTGGGCTCAAACATGACCTTCATGGGCACCGCCTCCACCCTACGGATGAATGCTTCATCACCCGTGGGCTGGGCTTGCGCCCCATCCACCAGGAAAGCCTTGGTACCCCACGCTTGGGCCGGGGAGGGCATTGATACACCCTTGGCGTCGATGAACAACTCCTCGTCTGGCCCGAATGACATCTCGTTCAGGGTGATGGAGTCCAGCGTCGACTTGAGACCCTCCAGCGGACATGGGGTGGATCCTATGCCGGTTATGACCAGGATCCCCTTCGCCCTATCCGCGATGATCTTCTCCACCGTACGTCCGCCGTTATCCAGGGAGCCATGCCAATACATGGGTCCCCACTCCTTCAAACCCCAATGCCTGTGCCAGGCTGAGTCTCCTCGATGCCAATGCCTCCTACACTTCCGCAGAAGTGGGGCATCCCGGGAAGCGAAGACGTCCGTCTCGGGCGCTTCGGCTCCCAGCGTCTGGATCATCCTGTCGTACACCTGCGGCGCCATTCCATACTCCGTGAGCTGAACTCCGCGGTCTCCTCTGTACTTGGCACCCACAGCTTGCACCGCTCGGACGATCCGATCCTCCTCCTCAGCATTCCGTTGGGATGATCCGCATGCATAGTCCGTGGACAGCCATGTGAGGCATTCATCATCCTCCCGGACCAGCGTTGCACGATGGGGAAGGGCTCCAATGGCGTTTGCCACCATGAAGTCATACCCCATGATCATATCCCAATCGGTAATGTCGGCCACATAGAAGTTCCCGGATAGAGTGCTTCTCTTCGCCTGATCAGGGCGGTTTAAGCGCTCATGCTCCCAGAATTCCATACTGATGGTGGCCTCATGGGTGCCGCCACCCATAATCTCTCCGTTGGCGACCTTCAGGCGGACCGGTCTCCGGCTGGGCTGCAGGAGTTCCTCCTTGGACAACCCTCTCCGGACCAGGCTCACCTGGGCACCCGTATCCACTAACACATCCACCACCTTCTCCTCTCGTCCGCACCGTACTCGCACTTTCAAGTGCAACTGCCGCTCGTCGCCATGAGGTGTATGGACGACTCTCACGGCATGCAACTCTAGCACGTCCGGGTGCATCAGGACTTCAAGGGTATGGTCGCGAATGGTGTAGATCTTGGGTTGGTCCTGCCCGTCCACGGGGCTCTCCGTGGTCGCTCCTTCCTTCTTGCCATGTCCCGTACCCACATGTACTTACCTTGGCAGGGCGCTCCAGGGGTTGGGAGTGGCGAAACTCAGTGGTTTTGGCTCTTCCGGAGCCTTCTTCGGCACCCGATGTGCCTTCGCTTTCTCTGGGATTCCACTGATTTTCGGAGGAGAGACCTCCGAGGTCCCACTCCCGTGGGGGCTCCTCTAGACCTGGCTTCCCGCAGCCCCTTCCGGCTGCGATCCGCCAGGACTTTGTCCACCACGTTGCTGGGCTTTGAGTTCCTCCAATGTCCTCAACATGTCCTCAGCAACCTCCTCGATCGACCTCACTCGTCGGTCTTGGCCAGGTCCACCACCATAGCCTCTTCCTCCGCCTTTTCCTTGGCCTTTGCCTTGGCCTTTTCCCCCGTCTCCGCCCTTCGCCTTCCAATCGGAAGTCCGCTGCTCCTTGGGCTTCTTCTCGGGGTGAGCTGCGAAGTAGGCCTTCTTGTCCGCCTCATACACCTTGCACTGACGGTGGTCGTGTGCATGGTTGTTTCCCTTGCCATAACAGACCCAGCATCCATCGTGCTGAGATCTGTACTCCCGGAACGAGAGTGGTGGGTTCCCGATCCTCCTCATTCCTTCTCTGTTCTTCCTGGGTCCCACCTGGCTCCATCTGGACCGATCCTGCCCATGGTTCTTCACGTTGTGCGCCACGAACGCGAAGAAATGGGCCTCCTCGTGATCCTCCCGGGACCAGTGGTCTTGGCCACTTCCACTTCCATCCTCCGCGGAGTTGGCCGTGTCCTCCTGGATCTCCCGATGATGGCGGTCTTCTCGGTGTCCTCGTTGTCCATGACCATGCCGATCCTGCACGTGGGCCTCGTTCTTCGCATTGAGCTTCAACTCCACCGTGATGTACTTCACGATCTCGTCCAGGCTCATGCGGGCGAAGATGACTTGCATCCTCAGCGGCTCCCCGCGCCTCCACTCCACGTTGTTGAGGCGCAGCAACCTTTGCCCCATGGAGTCCCCAAATACCTCCACGTACACGGCGTTCTTCAGGCCCAACATCCGGTTGGGTTCGCCCAGGTTCCTCCTGAAGAACTCCATGATACCCGAATGGGTATCCTCCGCCGCCATGATCCGCAGCGCCACCCGCTTCTTGGCGCGCTTCTTCTCCTCGTCCTCCACTCGCCTCTTCCAGTTGCTGGGGAGGACGTCCTTCAGCAAGTGGCGGATTTCACTGGCCTCGTTCCAGTCTTCCACCAGCTTGAGGCATCTGCGGTACTTCCGCAGATACCGGTTCCACTCCCGGACCCGCAACTCACCGCGGTCCAGCGGCAGCGGAATGGACCACAGGTCCTCCAGCTTCTGGTTAGGAGCGTCCACCCGCTCCTCATCCTCCAACCACTGGAGGCAGGCCTGCTCCGTCCGGATCAGTCCTTCTCGGATCTGATCCCGCAGCTCCTCCTTCAGGTCCTGCGCCAGCCGGTGTGGGAATGTCCGACATACCCACTTGTACCGCGGCGCTCCCCGCATCTCGCCGACGACCTCCTCGGCAAAATCCTCCCAATCCAGGATGAAGTCATCCAGATTGGAGGGGTTACCATCGTAGTAGGGGATTTTAATTCCCCTGAGGTCGTCAATCCTGATGGCGTCTCCGACGTCTCCAGCCACCACTCCACCGAGACGGATACCACCTGTGGCCGGAGGGTGTGAGTACACTGCCCGTACATCCCTCTCCTCCATGGAGTGCGGTCCAGTTGGGCCTGAACCCATGGGGTTTGGAATGCGGGAAGGACTTGCTCCATCGGCCGTCCATATCCCCGTATTGGGGTCCTTCGCCCACAGGTTTCCGCCTGGATGACCTCGACCATGTCCGTCGGCGCTTCCCATGGTTTGCCCCTGCATGGTGTGGTTCTCGATCTTCTCTTCCGCATACACCACCATATTCGTCGTGATCGGTACATCCTGGGCGGCATGGGACATCTGTACCGTCAGGCTCCTCGGGTCCGTGGTCACGTGCCCTTCCCGCATGGACCCAGCCGGTGCCGTGTGTTCCCCGAGCATTGTGGACTCGCTGAACAGGGGAACAAACGGCAGCGCACCCGGGTCAACACGCGGAGGCGCGTAGGGTGCCTCTGCAGGGCCGCCCATGGGTTTCTCCATGGCGCTCCTGAGGGTCTTAACCCGCTCCACCAGCTCCACCGCGGCCGGCTTTGCCGGGAGCTCCGGACCCGAGGCGAGGGGCTGTCGCTCCTCTAGCCTTCTCAGGCGTCCCGACATGTCCTCCACTAAGTGGAGGAGGCTGTCCACCACTTGCTGCTGCTTCTGCAGGGCCAGCTCCAGATTCTCCCGGTACCGGGCCTGATCCGCTCGCAGCTCCTCCATGTGGTTCTCCGCGGCCGACTGGTCGTCCAGGATCCCCGCGACGTCCTCCTCCAGAGCTTCCTTGGCGTTGTCCAGGCGGTCAAGGTGATGCACGATGGCGTCCATCCCCATCTTCGGGTACTTGCCCATGAGGAAGGACACGTGCTCACAGTGGCACGCAGCGTGCCTTCCGCCGGATTCAGCGCAACCCGCGGTTCCCGGCACCTCAGACTCATCGCCCATGGGCGTATCGCCTATGGCGTCCGTCTCTGGTCCCGTGTGCCGGGGCACAGGTGCCGTCCGGGCCCTGGCTGGCCTCTCCAAGCCCTCGGCGTCGTGCTTCAGGGCGGGCTCGGGGGCCGTATGCGCCCTGGCGATCGGCGCGGATATCTCCGGCTCCGAAGGTGGCTCGTAGGCTGTCCGGTAGCCCTCGGACTGCCCCTCGGATTCCCACAGCCTGACCGGGCTGGGGTCCGTGTCCATAGCCCCGGCGTCCCTTGCCGCGGACTTGGGTGACCCGCGCTTCCGGTAGCGCCGGGCCCGTCCTCCACTGCTGCCTGAATGGCAGGCCTCATCCGAGTCCTCCGCGGCGGAGCGGAGGTTGCATGCCTTTCGGCAGCGACGCTCGCACATGGGGACCAGGTCCTCCATGTCACGTCCTCCTCTTCCCGAATGTCGTTCTTCTCTTCGGGCTTCAACTTCCGGAGTTCGCCATGCTCTTGAACGTCTCGGTCCTTCTATGGCTCTAATCTCCGGCGTGGTCTCCACCGAGTCCACAATACGCACCCGGGCCGTACTTGGGCAGGGCTCATAAGGGTCCAAGTCCCCGGGTCGGCGGTTGGTAGGGGCAGCAGGTAAGCCTCTGCTACCAGAAAGAAGGTCCCTACCAGGACCGGCCCCCGCTGTGCCCCTTCCGCCTGTCACCCCTGCTGACTTGCTCCGGATCAACGATTGCATTTCTCAAAATCCTCAAAATCCAGGGTCCAAATCCAAAAATATAGAAAATGTAATCCTCCTTCAACCCTGAACAGCAACCAGATCCCACAAATGTAGCAATAACCCAATTCACAATTCAAATCAGGCTGCGGGCTTTCGTTCAGCACATCGGTCGTCTCACGATGGCGGGCATGTACAAGAATTGCACCAAGGAAGAAAGCCCTGAAATTGGCATATGAACACAAATAAAGCAAAGTTGGGGAAAGAGGTAAACATACACATTCACATCCATATACCCTTCATTCCCTGGACTCAAGACCTTCCCTTGACTCACCAACATACTGCCCTGACCCAGGTCAAATGAGATGGCTGAATGCCATGTGTCACAAGTCACTACACAAACCCCAAAAATGTGTTCACTCCCAAGCCTCTAAATCCTAGCCCAATAGGGGAGGTGGCGTGTCATGGCCTAGAGTGGCACTCAGGACCATGCCCTACCCTGACATAACCTTGGTTGGACTTGGAGTCGAATGGGCTTAGAGAAATGACCTATGAGTTTGAACTCATAACATGCCAAAAAACTGCCAATTCACACCATATTGGCCATATATCAAATATATGCTCAAAATTGAGGTTACCACTTATCCGAAGGCTCAAAGCATGCATGGAATCGAAGTCTAGTATTCATGGAGGATAGAGACCAAAGGCCAATGCCCATGTACATCCCCATTTTACCCTCGAAACCCTTTCGGATATGGGCGCCACGTACTGCCCAAGTCAGCCCATGATCTTGAGACTAATTCTTGTAATCCTTCGTGCGCCAAGCCAAATGGAGTACACGATCCGGCATATGGTGCTGTTCAACTCCAAAGCATATGCCAAAATATGAACAACATACCATGGTTCGACTCTCCATAGGCTTCTTGCTGTTAGCTGACCAGGTGAGTACACAAAACGCAAAAATGAGCAAAAATTGAGGTCAAAAGCATGAAAATATGACCAAATACAAAGTTGACATGATAGTATATCTCTATGCTCACCCATGATATCCGCTCATGGTTCGATACACAAATGATTGGAACCATTTGCGAACAATTCCCCCACTTGGATCCCCAATCGGACACATGGAGATACCTTCGCCACTAATATCTACATGCCCCATGAAAATGGGAGTGCACCCATGGATCTCTTTGTCAAACATACCATGAGCAATACATACGCGGTAGACTTGGTCTAGCGCTTTGAATTCCACAATTGGGACATGGGCAAAGCCCTTGTCACGTATGGCTCCCCATCTCTTCGGCCACACGAAGATATATAACATGGGCGTGAGCATATCAAACATATACCATGCATACAACACATACCCTCAAAATATGGCTCCCACCATGATATGCCATGTCCCTCCATTGACATAACTTCACGTTAAAAATACGTAGGAACCCAAGGAAAGTGGCTATGCAACCCCAACACTCATGCGGCACACTCGAAAGTCGCATTAAAATATTGGGTTGCACGGTCCAAGAGTTATATATCACTTTATACCCTCTTGACCCTTTTCCCTTGCTACACCGGGCATGTGTGCGCACCAAAGGCGTTTGATGCTTCCTAAATTAACTTGAGACTAAGGCGCTTGCAACCCAACTTTCCTTATTCTCTTTCCTCACACTCGCGCGTACATATGGTCCTTCAAAGTGGTCCCACGATTCGCTTTTGTTTCCCTTATATCTCCAAGTCAAATGGGTGGCAAGTATAAGGGAAACCTGATTCGGGCATAGGGAAAGGAGTACGACCACTCGAAGAAGTCCAAATCAAGTGCGGCGATGTCGAAGTTGAAAATCCGATTTCGACATCGCGAAAAATTCAGATTAAAATTTCGAGTGCTTATTTAGAAAATTGCGGAAGCAACGAACCCTTCGCTGATGAAATCTGACCCTTCAACGGAGTATCCGCCAAAATATCTGGAAATAACAGTTAACCAATCGGTTAACGCAAAATCGCGAGCCAACTGACAGTCGCCGATACATTGACCATCAGAATGAAAGGCTGAAAAATTACGGAAACATTATGATAATAAAACTCTGTTGATTCCTGATATTCCGATATATAAATCTCCGCTGGCGGCGCCTCGGTACTGAATATGGCCGCTCATAGCCGGAATGGCCAAACCTATCACACTATCACATCGGGTTAGGTCAGGTGGATGAGAGAGTATGATATCAGCCAATGGCGGCTTGCCGGCACATAGATACACACCCCAAGTGACCCCAAGATGGCCACGGGGGTCCGAACCGGCTTCACATGTCGGGGAGTTCACCTTCAACTTCCATAGGGCTGGCAGCCCCTTGTAGGTCCAGAGCGGCCATTTCCTCGTCGTTCAGCTCCCACTCCTCCCCACAGAGGTCTTCAGGATCATGGTAGCGCTTCAGGTGTTGAGCAGCGCACACCAGGGTCCCCCCTAGACGGGGAGAACACCGCACGGTGATACGGTGTCCATACACTGATAGAATCTTGTACGGCCCGAAGTATGGGTCATCGCTGGTAGAGCGTGGCCAGGCGGGTAGTCGACTGTGGTGCACCAGCACCCAGTCCCCCTCTTGGTGGGTGGCCGGTACTGGGTGCTTGTTCTTCTTGTTCCACTGACGCTCCCTCACTCTCTGGAGCATAGCCTTGGCCTTGTCCACCTTCGCTTGTTGCTCTTGGACCCATTCACCCACAGAAGAATGGGTGTCCTCTGGATAGGGGGCATGTAGGAACCATGCTGGGCGCCCTAGGAATAGCTCATGGGGCGAGTAGCCAGTAGCAGAACTCTCTTGGGAGTTCATCATCAAGGATATGACGGGGAGTAGTCTCACCCAGTCTCTGGTGCGTTCAGTTTTGCACCATATCCTTACATTCTCCTTGAGGACACGGATCTGTCGCTCACATAGGGGGTTGCTCGTGTGAGAGTAGGGAATCCCCGTAGACACCTCGACATATGAGGGATCTCAGGACCCTCTTGTACCAGCTAGTATCTGAGCGTACTCGTACGTCCTCATCGGAGTTGATCTCTTTGGGCGCCCCATAGACACAAAACCACTCCTCCAGGAGTATCTTGATAGTCTCCTCTCTGGTAATGTGCTTGGTACATGGGAACACCCTGGTAAACCTGGTCAACCCACAGGTTACCACGAGGGCGAAGTCATAGCCCCCGAACTTCGGCATCTCCGTGTAGTCCACGTATAAAACACTGTTAGCACAGTGAGGGATGGGCAGGGTCGAGTAGAGACCTCGGTCCCTGATATCCCCTGGTTTGCAGGACCTGCACGGGCACTTGTCCACGATGGGCTGGAGGGTTTTCCGCAGTTTGTCGTCAGTCCACGTAGTGTGGAACCACTGCTTGAACAGCCTCAGGGTACGGTCAGCACCCACATGACCGCTGGACTCATGGGTCCACTTCAGCAGCGCTAAGACTCTGTCACCAGTGTAAGTGCGGCTAGCCCCATCTGCTCAGATTTTCAGACATTCTGCCCAGATTGGCTACATTTTGGTCATTTTCTTTTCTTCGGCGGAATCGCCGCCTCGCAGCTCAGTCTCAGGATATTTCCTATATATTTCTGATATGCCGGATTTGATTCCGCGGTCCATTCCCCGTAAATCCGCCGCGTTCCGCTATTTTAGCTGGAATCGCCATTTGCCGCTGACGCGCGCTCGCGGGCCAGATCGGCCAAACATTTTTACATAATTGGATTATTTAAATCTTTTCAGACAGCTTCGGACACTCAGATGTATTTAGAATAATCCGCGTCAATTTTCTTCATAGACTGGGATTTTCTGCCGGATAACAATCAGCATGGACCTTGCTTCTGTTGTTGCTGCTCTCGCCTCCGTGGGTGTTCGAGTATCCGGTTCTACCCCCAATAGCAACGTTCATGGAGACTCCTCGCGTGCCTGCCCCACTGGTCTTGCCGGCCCCGAGCCCTCCGGCACCATCAACGACCCAGGGCAGCACTTTCATGGTAGCAGAGGCTACCTGAATGTTGTTCCTTTGGTGTCCCAACCACAGTTAGCTCCCCAGTACGGCCCCGTAGACTCCGCCGCTCCTGGAGACGTAACAATTACGCTGCTGTGGTGCTGTGCGAACGAGGCCTTGAGGGGAATGCCTTGCGCAAGCCCAAGCTGCCCAAGAAGGGCACAAATCAGCAGCTGTGGAGGCCCAGATTACCATCAAGATCCCAGTCGAAATTGGCCATCAAGCAGCTGGAATCTCCCAGCCTACGCCGATGGCAACGCTCCGGTGGAGCTTACGGACCTGGCAGGTACTAATACTCCTTACCAATGTCCACATTTTGAGACCATCGACGCCGACATTGACGACATTGAGATGGGTGGTCCAGGTGAGGTACCTACCTATAATCGACCAGCCTCTTGGGCACAATGAAACAACCATTTGTCTTCAGAAGTGACCCGTAACCTTGAGGCGCTTGAGGCCCTTTGTCTATTAGCCACGTCTAAGCTGATAGGACAAGAAAGAATCGCCTCTGATTTTTTATTCGAATATTTGTTCCTCCTTCAAGAAGAAATTAATACCAGGATGTGGTGGCGTTCTCAAGAAGATGACTCTTTTGCCATTTTTTTGCAGATCTGGGAGGCAAGTCCCTTCCCGAAGGAGAAGACCAAGGCACCTGTTGCCGGGCCCTCCGCCCCTCATCCCCCTGTTTCCATCCGCGACAATCTAGCCGCCGCGGTTGAGGAAGGAATTTTAGAGGCAGCCAGGCAGGCAAGTCTGGAATTTAGGGCTGAAGGAGCTCCCCAAGTGGACTCCTGGCTGCGAACCACCGAGATTAGCGGTCCGACAGCCTGCTCAGGCCCTTCAGGACACGGTATGTACTGTCCTGCCGACTGCTCCTGCAGATGCCAGCGAGATACCGAGCTCCAATTGCTCAAAGATCAAATGCAACTCATCATTCAAACGCTGGGAATTAAAGATCTTTTCAAGACACACATGCGGTCTGAGGGCGCATCATCGGTGGAACAAACAACAGAACCGTCGGAGGAGGCGAGAGAAATTTTTTCGATTGCTCCTTCGGTGGATTCTAAGACCACCGATGCAAGGATCAGCAGGACTAAGCTAAAGGAAAGGGTTACAATCTCTCGATCTCAGAGTAGGACGGCGAAGGCTAGGACTGAGGCTCAGAATGCCAAGCGAACTGCCTCCCGTACTGCCCTTCCTGCTGCTGATTCCAATGCATTAGCCCAGATGTTGCTCGCCCAGACCCTCGCCGGAGCTGGTGTGGCTAATGATGCCGCCAAGGTGTCTGCCATTACAGCCGGTGTTGGGCTGGATTCACTTCTAAATCCTACTTCATTGCGACTTCGTCAGGTTGCCAAGCAACCGAAGTATAATGGGAACCCCCGACGTTGGCCTCAGTTCCAACGGGAATTTAAACTGTGGGTTAAGACTCAAAAACTCCAAGATGATCAGTTCCTGATGGCCCTCTTGGACTGCCTTGAGGGAGCGCCGGCCAACACTTGGCTCAGGACCTGGAGTGATCGTGAGGATTCAAGTTCCCCCCTTACCTTTGATGAGGTGTGGGAACAGTTGGAGGTACGTGGATCCCGGCTGCCAGAGGACCATTACCATCAGATGTTGAAGAATTTTCCTTCATTCTCGCGATTAATCTTGCACGAAGTGCAAGACAAGAGACAGCGCTTCTGGAACTTACTGGAAGAATCTGAACATTCAGGCGAAAAATTTTCCAGTGCCGAGCTGAAAAATTTGATTTTTGACAAGATCCCCTCCGAAACTGCCGCCACCCTTCGGAATAAACAATCCGAAGAAAAGGTCAAGACCTGGTGGGCGGAGGTCGAAGGCTTTGATGCCTCGGCCAACAGGTTTACGGTCAGGGAGGCACTTCAGAAGTGCTCCCCCACGTCGTTTTCCAAGGTGAAATTCACTGAAAACACGTGGAAAATCAAATTTAATGAACACGAGGATCGGGACTTGTTTGTCCAAGTCCTCAACAAGGGAGTAAGTTTCCACGGCCATCGCCTGAAGGCCAGGAACTGGGTGTTTTCGTTCACCCCGCAGGAACTGTGGGAAGAGGTTGAGCGGCTCGCTGACGCCGCCAATCAAAATTTCCATGAGGGTCTTGGGGGAAACAAGAATACCCAGCAAAACACCCAAAATGGGGCCCAAAAGGGCAACAAAAAGGTGAATGACACCCGGAATGTTCAGGATCATTGTAGCATCTGCCTTCTTTTAGGTTCTACGAACCGAGCTAAGACGCATTCTACTGGTAATCACCGATGGTCTGCTTACGATCACAAGGTGATTGGTGAAAATGTCAGTAATTCGCAGAATTCAGACAGGAATGACAGACAGGTGCATGGTGGAAAGGGGGGAAAAGGGAATTCGACCCCCTCCGGTGGAAACAAAAATACCGGAGGCCCTGGCGGGTCCCAAGGCAAAGGAAATCGGACTCCATCCGGCTCCGGTGGGCAGCCAAACGGCCAGACAAGTCCCAATGGCAACGCCGGAGGCGGAAATCGAAATCCAGGCCAAACCCCTCAATCCGGTACAAACAAAGGAAAAGCTCCAGGATCACAGGGTAAGGGTAAGGGAAATCCTTCAGGAACCCCTTTCTCTGGTAAAGGCAGAGGGCGTGGCGACGGTGGTGGTCCATCATCCGGCGGCCGTGGCCGTGGACGTGGAAAGGGCAACCATCGTGTGGATCAGGTCTCAGGTGCAGATCAGGTGTCCGATGCGGATCGAGATTATGTCGAAAATGCCCTGAATCCAGCAGATGATCCGTTCCAAGATGAGTGGATCGACGAATCAGGCTGTGTTCACAATGTTAACGCAGCCACTGGAGGTCAGAACGCCTAGGGGAGCCACGAAAATCGCCCCTCCCCAGGCGATTTCAGGCATGATCCCCAGATTCCTGATGGACCATTACTTGATGTAGGGTCGCTTGTCTTCTCTCCCCTGGATCCGGCAGCGGATCCTTCTGTTGTAGTGGACGAGGTTGGTGTACAGTCCAAGCACAGGGCCCGTCAGTTTGTCACAAAGATGTGGGTCTCTGATTGCAAGGGAAATTTCCACCTCGCCAGTTGTTTGTGTGACAATGGATCAGAGGTAAATCTCCAATCCAATTCATTCTTACCCGACGACTGCGTGTTTGAGTCGCCTCATCCTGTTACCCTCGAGGGAGTTTCTGGACATTCTCTCGCAGGTGGGCAACGCGGTTGTTATATATCAACTCATTTGGTCGCTCAAGACCTTTGGGAAGAAGGTAATGTGGAGGAAGTTGTCCTTAAGGATGACTACTTCTATCGTGCCGACATAAAGTATGACCTTTACTTGGGCCATCCTTGGCTTCGCAAGAACAGGGTAGCGCCCGTAGGTCATCGACGTTGTTTTTTGCTGGAGTCAGGTCCCTTGGAGCGTCCTGAATTTCGTCTTTTGCACGCAGGGTTTAAAAGTGCAGAAGAATTTTTGAAGCAAAAAGTTACACCAAAATTTGGCGAAGATGTCACCATTGCAGAGGTGAATGGGAGTGCCGATTACTCCCAAGAGTTAGAATGTCTTCGTAGGGACTCCCAGCCGCGACGTCCTTCGCGCTGGCACTCTTCATCCTACAGAGTTGTAGACAAATGGCGCGATGCAATTTGGGAATATTTTCATGAACACCATTCCTTTTGGCCACAGTATGATGCCTTTGCTAACCGCGAGAACAAGCGCTTTGACAAGCACTTTCGCGACGCTTGGACCCACAAATGGGACAAGAAGTTGTGGATTAATCCTCCGTTTCACTTAATCCAGCAGGTCATCCACAAAATCAAGCAAGATAAAACCCAGGCAATTTTAGTTGTGCCCTTGTGGGACGACAAGCCTTGGTTTCAGGAATTACAAGACATTTGTGTAGATTACATCGAACTTCCCAGGAAGATTAAGCTGTATGCCAGGGACGACACAGGTCCCCTGCCACAGCGGTCCTGGAGTTCGCTTGCATTCCTGGTGGATGGAAAGCTTTCTGACTCTAATTCTGCTGATTCTGGTACTGATTCTTGTGTTGGGTCTGAATCTGAGGTTGAGCGTGGTACTGATGATGAATCTATTTTTTCTGATTTTTGTCCGTCAGATACCCAAGGTGATTCAACGTCCAATGGATCCGCCTCGTCTCCCTCTTCCCCAATACGATCGACATCGAAAAGAATCTTCAGTGCACGGGCGAAGAAAAATCTTAAATCGCGCCGCAAATTCAGAGTTTTTTATGAAAAACCCCCTGTGGGAGCTTTCATGGATCCTTTCGAGGAGCTGGATCACGAAGAGAATCTCTGGGATTTCGACACACGACCCACCTATCTTCAAGAGGCAGTTGATACGGACTTGTTTAGGGACATCCGTAAGAAGATTCTTCCTGCCAAGGCCGAAGAAGTCGCCAAAGTTTTTTCGACAGTAATTCCTGGCGATCAGGTGGACACTGAATTGTGTTCCAAGGCAAGAAAAAAGATTTTTGAGGAACGGAAGGACACAACCCTTTCGGGGAAGTTGATCAAAGACCCCCCTGTCCGTGGACAGTTCGGTGAAGCCTTCATCGAGCTTCGTGAAGGTTACAAGGCAAAGAAACAGCGTCCTTATGAGAACCATGGACACAAACATGAGATCCTCAGAAAAATAATCGAGAGAAATCTCAGGGAATTTGGTTGGCTTGAGGGTTGTATGACCAGCGAATGGTGCTGTGCACCCTTCACAGTCCCGAAGCCACCGCCTGCAGACCAGAACACTATTGATGGTTGGCGAATGGTTGTTGATTTTCGCAATCTCAACGCCGAAACCAAGGCGGATTCACACCCCCTGCCCCTCATTGAGGAGGAAATCGCCAAGAGGGCAAGAGGTCGTTTGTTTTCTGTGCTGGATCTCCGTCACGGCTTTCACCAAATGCCGTTGAGGAAGGACAGCCGACCTCTCACCTGTATGTGCACGCCATGTGGCCCAGTCCAATGGACGGTCATGCCCATGGGCCTGAAGAATGCCCCCTCGTTTTTTCAAAGAATGATGGAGGATGTGCTTTTTTCAGCCCATCCTGAGCTTCGTGCCTTCGTGAGTGTGTACATAGATGACATAATCATCGCGACGGAGGGGGAGGGACTGACCGAAGCCGAGCTGGTGGCCCTACATGAGAAGCAGCTGAACCAAGTTTTGGACATTCTTGACGCCAATCAGCTGATTTGTGGGCCAAAGAAGGGAAAATTATTTTTAAAATCAGTCGAATTTTGTGGTTCTCTCCTGGAGAATGGCACCCGACGACCCAGTCCAGGGAAGCTCGTCGCTTTTCAGAAGTGGAAGCGCCCTGAGATGATCACGGAGTTGAGAGGATTCCTGGGTTGTTGCAATTTTTACCACACTTTTGTGCCGAATTATGCCAAATTTGCTGCCCCCCTCACTGAATTATTGAAGGTAGGGAGAGATGCAGGCAAGGCAGGTTCAAAGGTTCGTGTCAAGTGGACTGATGAGTGCGAGGAGGCCTTCCATCACTTGAAGGCGGCCCTCTGTGAAGTCGCCACGTTGCATGTGCCCCAATTTGACCGACCCTTCTACATTAGAACCGACGCTTCTAGGTACGCGATCGGAGCTGTCCTTGAACAGGTTGATGAAGCCACCGGCGATCATTACCCTCTTGCATTTTGGTCTCGGAAGCTAGCCCCACGCCAAATGCAATGGTCGCCGCGTGAGCAAGAAACCTATGCCATCATCTGTGCTTTAAAAAAGTACCAATCGTGGGTTGGCACCAATCGAGTCGAGGTCCTGACGGATCATCGATCTCTGGAGTATTGGGCCACCGAACACATTGATACTGTCGCGAGCCCAGCTGGTCGACGGGCCAGATGGCACGAATTTCTCAGTCTGTTTGACCTCCATGTGTCGTATTTGCCTGGAAAACACAACACGGTAGCGGATGCTCTGAGCCAATGGGCTTACCCCGCCTCAGAGGGGCTGCAAAGTACCAACATCCATGGTACGGAGCAGGACCGCCATGTAATAATCGAATGGGATCAAGAAGAAAAGAAACTCATTCGACGTGCATGCATGCAATGCGCTGTTAAACAGCACGCATTACCGTGCCATGACATCACGGCCATCTCAGATCCGGCGCATGCCCATGAGATCTGCACCAAAACACTGAAAGTCGTGGAGAAAGTCACCGATCCCTCCTCAGGGAGTGTGAAACGGTTTGATTATACCCGACGAGTAAGTCGATTTCGGTTGATCCAAGGCATTAAGCGTCGAGATCCGGCCAAAACTCCACCCCTGCCGAAAGATTCCCTGATCATCCGTGACTGGACGTCCGATTATCTGCAGGATCCCATGTTTAAAGAGGTCTTTGGAAATCTCCAATCCAAAGATGCTCACAAGGATGGGATTTTTGCTGAGTACTCGTTGGATGGGGGGAAGCTGTGGATGGAGGGTAAATTGTGCGTACCAGACGCCCTGGCCCCCCGAGTGTTAAACTGGTGGCATAAATGGGAGTCCCCCCACGCACATGGCCGTCGACTGTGGTCGATGATTAAACATAGGTTGTTTGGCTCAAGGCTATATACTCACTGCATGAAAGTAGCCGCCAGATGCGCCCAATGTGCTGTCTCGACGCCCCCCAGCGCGAAGAAGCACGGCCATCTGAGGCCTCATCCTATTCCGGAGCGCCTCTTTAACAGAGTCACCAGTGATTTCTTCTATCTCGGTGAACTCGATGACGAAGAGTGCCATTGGACTAACAAAAAAGTCAATGGTGTGCTCCTTATTCAGTGCCGTCATTCCGGCTACATGCAGGTGTTGCCTTGCAACATCGAGTCGATGACTGGCAAGGCTGCCGCCAAATGGTGCGCGCAGACCTGGATGGGAGGTTGGGACGTCCCATCCGAGGTGGTTACGGACTCAGGCAAAGAGTACACCTCCGAATGGTGGAGGGAATTATGTGCTCGCCTTGGAATCCACCACCTCAGGTGTGAAATCCACTCGCATCGAGCGCTGCCTGGCGAAAGAGCCGGCCGCTCAATTATAAATATGCTTCGTAAGGAGCTCGCGAGTGAAGAGGATTTCCACTGGCTTGAAGTTCTCTTCGCATTGCTTCGCCGTTACCACAACACGCCTTTGTACCATGGCCTTTCTCCAAATGAAATTGTCTTTGGACGAAAGAAGTGTTGGTGGAACATGCCGTTGAATAATCCTCGCCCTTGTAAGGATGCTTCGTTGTTTTTGGACGACGTCCAACGAGCAGATAAAACTGTCTCGAAATTAATCGAAAAGCATCAAGCTGACTGGCTTTGGGTCCAGAATCAAGGCCGAAAAAACCCCCACAATTTTGAAGTCGATGATCGAGTTTGGCTTCGAAAATCCGAAACCACCCTGGACGGAGATGACAAGCTTCTTCCCTTGTGGGAGGGGCCATTCGCTGTTACAGCGCGTCTTGGTGAGAACAGGTGGAGGATTCGTGTGGATGTCAGCAGGGAAATTGACGTTTCGGGCGATCGCCTCAAGAGAGAGATCCCCTCCCCCAAGGATCGGGTTAAACCCCTTTTTTGGACTGCGAAACATTTGTCTGATCGGGTCATCGAAGGGGGGAAGTACGAACTCAAGAGGATTGTTGAAGCAAGACGTGACGCCAAGGGCGAATGGGAATTTCTGTGTGAGTGGAGGGGCTTTGATTCCAGTCACAACAACTGGGAACCAGCCCAATCTTTTGTCCATGGGTACACCAAGGGGTTCATCGACTTCCTCAAGAAGCACCCCGAAATTGGCGTACTCCTGACAGATTGTTTGTCGAAACCAGACAGACAAGTGGAGAGCGACGGAAAACGACCTGTGGTGAATCGAGATCCAGCCTTTTACGGCCCTCAGCAGCCACATTCCAGGGCTGATCCGTCGATCCCCCCTCCTGCGGTCAGGCCAGCCCAGGAGCCAAATGAGGACCAAGCTTCGAGTTCGGCCGCTGATTTGCAGCGCCCAAGCCGTACGAGGGCCAGGCCAGACAGGTTGGTGGTCACATGTATTCGTGCTTGGCCGAATTGAGGAAGCCATCCCACCACATTCTGCTCAATCCACTGTTCATTCTTTCTGTTTATGTCATGATGTGGAGAACTGCGAATGTTTGATAATTTGACGTCAATCAATCAATTTTTCTTTGGTCTCCGTTCGGTAGCGTATCGAAAGTCGAAAACCGAAAGCCACGGAGTGTGCTGCCGTGTTCAGAAAAAACCAAACTCAGGCTTAATTCAGGCAGATTCGGGGTAATCTTGTCTCTGTTGGTCTGTGCATCTTTGGAATTTGGCTACTCGTGCAGATGGAAGCAAATGTACATAATCAAAACGCTGGCCAGCGACATTCACCCCTACAGGCACCCCCTGTAGTACTGGCTGCACCAGATGCGACGCCAGGAACTCAGATCTTACCTTCATTTGCCGTGATGCTGACGCCAAAGTCCAGATTCAGATCCAGGATCCTCAAATTTGCCTTGAATTTCTCAGGTTTGTCCATCATTCTGCCACTGTTGTACGAAACCCAGACGTCAATTGTTCAGACAACCTTCAGATAGGAGCTCTAGGGACTTCTAAAAGCAACCTCTGAAGTCCGTAAGCTTCGTTGTATTTTTGGCACACGCCAATGTGAGCTCAATCCGACCTGAAACTGTCGAGAATGGTGAATCCAAGTGTCTTGTGGGACTCAATCAAAAGATTGGCCTTGTACAAGTCGATTGACACCACCGCCACTGTAAATTCGGTGTCTCTCAGTTATATACTGTCAGTAAAGCGCCTTCAGCGAACCTTCGGCGCGTTACATGCCAAGGATCCAGGGCCAGCATGTCCCATCATGATGCATCATCACATGATCCAGATTTTCATGGAATCTGTTGAATGCTCGCGAACCAACGTGCCGGAAAGCACAATTGAGCTGAATAAACGACAATATATATTAACTTTAGTCTAAACGAAAGTGTTAGTAGTTTCAGTTCTAGACATTCCGCTTCATTTCACCTTCATCTTAGGAATTTTGCTGATTTTAGGACAATTTAGGTTGATTGCCCTGTCATCTCCCATCATTCCTCGAAGATCTGTTTAGATCTAAGTGAACAGAAAAACATCCTTACCTTCTGTGGTTCACTTAGGTTCACTTGTATTTGTTTACCCTCTCTGTGATTGCTTAATCTCCTACATCTCTGCCCAAATTAACTCTCAAATTTGCTGAATCTTGTGATCATCCACCAGATGCGCCAAATCTGAAGCACATGCTGCACTTTTCAGAACGAGAAAAGCGGGACTAACACGATGTAGAGTTCGGCGAGGACACCGTAGCGTGCCCGCGACAGCGAAACTGTGCCAGAGCGCTGAGATGTCACTCCAATTCTTGATCCCCCCACTCAATCCACCAATAATCTACCTCATTCTCAACCAATGCATGGTTTGGTATCGATTCTCGATACGTTTACATGCTTTTTAGCCCTTGACCTAATGTTTTACTTCACGGAGGACTGTTCGTCACTTCTCATTCTGTCTCATTTCAGGTTCATCCATCCTGATTCAGTGCCAATTCAGCCCAAATCAGGTCAGATCAAGCAGATTTCGCCCCATCGAGGCTAGATTTCTATTTTTTTCTGGGACTTACCCGCACTACGTTCTTCGTTGACGTAGCGACACACCCCAGTGTGTTTTTGGAGGGGGAGTGTAAGTGCGGCTAGCCCCATCTGCTCAGATCTTCAGACATTCTGCCCAGATTGGCTACATTTTGGTCATTTTCTTTGCTTCGGCGGAATCGCCGCCTCGCAGCTCAGTCTCAGGATATTTCCTATATATTTCTGATATGCCGGATTTGATTCCGCGGTCCATTCCCCGTAAATCGGCCGCGTTCCGCTATTTTAGCTGGAATCGCCATTTGCCGCTGACGCGCGCTCGCGGGCCACATCGGCCATACACTTTTACATAATTGGATTATTTAAATCTTTTCAGACAGTTTTGGACACTCAGATGTATTTAGAATAATCCGCGTCAATTTTCTTCATAGACTGGGATTTTCTGCCGGATAACAATCAGCATGGACCTTGCTTCTGTTGTTGCTGCTCTCGCCTCCGTGGGTGTTCGAGTATCCGGTTCTACCCCCAATAGCAACGTTCAGGGAGACTCCTCGCGTGCCTGCCCCACTGGTCTTGCCGGCCCCGAGCCCTCCGGCACCATCAACGACCCAGGGCAGCACTTTCAACCAGGCACCACGATGCGGTCCTCGTGCCAGAGGTAGCTCTTGTCTCTCTGTCACTGATCTTGGTTGACCAGGAGGGGTTCAAGGCGTTTCTCCAGGCGCTTGTAGATATCCCCAAACTCCTTCAGGTACTCCGATTGTTGGAGTCCATCCAGGGGGCGTATCATCGTCATGTTGAGGTCAAAGTGGACGTCCATACGGCTGAACGCCTCCTTAGCCAGCGCTTCAGACCGGGCACTAATCAGGGCGTCGAAGTTGTTGCGGCTGATGTAGTCTGCACACTCGTTCCTCACTCCCTGGATATGGTGTACCGTCAGCCGTAGTTGACTGAGATAGGTCCACCAGCGCCGTAGCTTGGCCTTCTCAGGTGGGGGGCCCTTCTGGAAACTGCGGACCGGTTCTTGGTCGCACAGCCAGACCACAGGGTTACTCCCCAACAGTCGTGCTTGTGAGGATAGCACCAGCATACCCGCGAGCAATTCCTGCTCATAGGTGGAGTAGTTTCCCCTGGCCTGGTTCCACTTCCAGTTCCAGTGGCCCAGAGGTACTAGGACCCACTTGTCGTCAGGGTAGCTGTGCTTGAGGGTTCCATCTCGGTTGAGACCTTCCGTCCCCCTTTTGGAAATGGCCGCGTCGAACTCCTCCTTCTCTAGTGCTTGCCATTGGAACAACGTTCCACCACCGCCCACATTGCTGGCGTGGGTCACCAGGATAATCTCCCCTTGTGCCTTAGGCACGCCAAAGCACTTAGCGTTGGCCACCTTGTCTTTGAGTTCGTCAAACGCTTGTTCCTCTTGTGGGCCCCAGCGCCAAGTAGTACTCTTCTTGATCAAGTCCGTCAGAATGGCGCTGGTGTAGGTGAAGTTTTTGATACGGCGGCGATAGAAGTTGCACGCCCCAATGAAACTGCGTACATCATGAAGTCCTTTCTTGGGGTCTTCGTGTCGTACCTTAGCATCCATCAGGGGTTTGGCCTTAGAGGCCGCTGGGGTCCACCACCCATAGCTAACGTCAAACCCCAGGTACTGCGTGGTCTCCTGCATGAACTCACACTTCTCCACCTTGAGTCGTGTGTGGTTCTCCTGGCAGACCGCAAAGAACTCACCCAAGAGGATTAGGTGATCCTCCTGGGTATTGGTCCCGAGGCATACATCGTCAATGTGCGCCTCCATCTGGGCCCCACGGGATATAAGCTCCTGCACCTTAGGTCTCCTTCGTAGGATGGACAAGATCTTGTTCATCAGCTCTTGGAATAGAGCGGGTGCGTTGGCCACACCAAACGGCATGACCTTCCACTTGAACACCCTCCCCTGAGGGGTGATGAAGGCCAGTAGTTCCTGTGCGTTGGGCGTCAGGTCCACTTGCCAGAATCCGCTTCTCTTGTCCATCTTGGTCTTGTAGCGGCAGGAGGCTATCTTCTCCAGGGTAGACTCCATATTGGGAACGGACCCTGAGTAGTACAACGTCTTCTTGTTCAGCTCTCCGTAATCCACTACCAGCCGTTTGGCTGTAGACCCAGGTTTAGCCACCAGGAAACAGGGGCTGCAGTGGAGGGGGTAGTCCCCGTCCTTGTACTCCAGGACTAGGCCAGCTTGTATCTGTCGCTCGATCTCGTCGGCCTGCTCTTTAGGAGCTGGATAGGGTCTCCTCCGGATCTTGTGACCCACGAACTCGGGTTTCAGCTTGAGGTCCATCTGTACCAGCTTGTCGCATGAGGCTGGAGGGGGTAGTTCTCCGAACACCTCCAGATGGTTATCAGCTTCTGCACCCGTGGGTCCAATAGCTTGATCTTGTTCTCCATGTCCTCGTCAGAGTGTAAGTTTATGGCCCCCTGCGTAATAGACGTCCGGAGGTGATCCCCCACCGACTCTTCGCCCTTGGTGGTGTCCTTCAACCCTTGGTAGGCATATAGAAGGTCTTGTTCAACCATCTCCGGTGGACGATGGCAACATAGGTACGCTCGAGGGGGTTCACATACACATTCCTCCGAGAGGTCGTCCTCCTCCGGGGTCCTCACATGGGCGCCCCACACGCTCTTCATGAGCTTAAGATCTACCTCCCTTTGCCAGGTGGTGATCTTCTGTTCGAGGTCCTCCTTCAATTGGGATAGATCTCCCATACGTCCTTGCTTCAGTGGCCATGAGCTGCGGGTAGGCTTCGCGTAGCATGGCTTTTTCGCCACCCACTTCCTCTTGGAATCCAAATACTCCCTTAGCCTGGAACGAGGGTCCAGCTCTTCGTCCACGGGGTCTTCCACCCTCATGGAGAGTAGGGGTTTCAGTGGGGCGACGTACTCGGCGTTCTCCACTTCCTCCACACAGGTCTGCACGAAGAAGGCGTCGTGCTCAGTTTCGTCTTCTGAGTGGATAGAGCTAGGTAGCTCAGATAATCCACACTCAGAGACTCCATCAGGAACAGGTAAATGGCAGGGAGAGTTGGGGGCGTTGGTGTCAGTCATGACGTACTCATCTCCTCCGGGTGTAGTCCCAATAGCATCTTGAGGTCGTAGGCGATCCTTCAAGTCAGACAAAGCGAGTCCATCGCTTTCTCGTTGTATAGCCTGGACCAGAGTCGGGTCCAGATCTTCCCAGGGGATGGGAGTAAGACCTCCGTCCACCACGCTGAGCATACTCCCCCATCCGGGTTTCCCAATAGGCGTCTTGCGTCCCAGAGGCACGTAGATGGCCTCATCAGGCAAACAAACAGAGCTGATAGTCAGCCTGTCCAGGAGGTTTCGCCAGTACTCGTTGCCCCCATGGGCTCCCCAATCGGGGGAACACAGGACCATACGGGAACGTTCCAAGGCCACCTTGGTCAGGACCTTCCCCAGTTCACTGAACCCGGGGTTCCCGTAGGCCATCCCGAAAGAGGGCCAGTAAAATCTTTAGCTGCAGTTCTTCCCCTTGCTGCAGTAAAGGTCCAGTACATGCTGCTTGTCGCTGGCGAAACAACTCCACACTCAGGTCTTCTCTAGAGTAACTCAACTCCTTCACACCTTGGTCTAGGACTTCCCCCAATAGTTGATAGTCCTCAGGTTTGGAGGCCGCCATCATGTTCGAGGGCTCCTCCTTCGATAGCCTCAGGTAACTCGAGGTATGTTCCGACTGCTCCAGTGGCACAGACTCTCTGCCACTGCCGTGGTCCACGTAGAGGAGGTAGGGCGCTTGCAGCGTCAGGGATTGTATCTGGGAATGCTGCACGAAGAAGTCAGTCCCCAATACAAAGTCGAAGGCCTCCGTGTCCATCACATAGAACCGATGGGCGATAGTCCGGGAGCCCATAGGTACCTCCACTTCACAGTCCCCGCAGCTGTGCACCACATGTCCATCCCCCATGCGTATAGCCGCGGTGGTCATGGTGTTCTTCAGGCTCCCACAAGGTAAAATTTTCTTGGCCACTATAGATATTGTGGCGCCAGTATCCAATACCCCCAGGTATTCGCGTGCCCCTAGTCGGATACGTACCCAAAACACCAGGCTCGGGTGCCACCGGAGCGTCCCCGTCAGAACTCCGCGGGACAGGTCACCTCGAACCCCTTGTTCCGCAGTTTGCGGGCCATCCTCATGAAACGGCTCCTCTTCTTAGCGTTGCCGTCATCACCACCTTCATGCTCACGCTTGGCTCCTTGTTCTTGCTGGGCCTGCGTTTGTGAGCGTGTGGTAGGACCAGACTGCCCTCCAGAGGGCTCGGAGTTCCCCCCTGGATTAGGGTTGGGGTTGCCTCGGTTCTTGTCCTTGTTCTTGTTGTCCTTGTCTGGCTGGCGGTTAGCGCCTCCTCCTCGTCCACCTTGACTCTTGTCTTGCCCTTGTCCCCGTCCTTTCGACTTGCCCTTGCCGGAGTCGTTGCCTTTGCCTTTGCCTCCACCTTTGCCTGAGCCTTTGCCAGGATCTTCACGCTTAAGCTTCGCCAATAGGCGTTGCTTATGGTAGCACTCATCCTCGTAGTGCTTCTGCTTCCCGCAGAAGGCACAAGTGATGGTGCACCTGTAATGATCCGGCAGCTTCGCTTTGGCGCCGGTGTTTTTTCCTGCTGCTTCCCCTGGACTACGAGGCAGTCTGGCTGCTCGCAGTCAGGGGCATGCTGCAGGTGGCCCTGCTCGTCTCTGGCATCACACCAGAAGAGCTCCTTGACGTTCTCCATGATACGGGCGTGGGCGTGTTTGGGGGTAGTCCCCTGCCCAGGTCTGGACCCTTGGTATCCTTTGCCATGACCTCCAGAACCTCCTCCTCCAGGACGGTAGTTGTTCAGGTGCTGGTCGCTCTCCTTCTCCAGCGCCAGCTCCAGGAGTAGCACGCATAGATCCTGGCACCGGAGGGATCTAGCCTTGCGCTCCGCCGTCGAACGGCACTCGTCCCACAGCTCTCGAGGAAGCTTGGCCACCAACCAGAACAGCAGGTCGTCGCTGCTGTAGGAACCGGGCGTCAATCGTCCAGCCCAGTGATCCAGGTCAGCCAACAGCTCAGAGACCCTGCCAGGTTTGGGGTTGTTGGGCAGCACGGCCAGGTTCTGGATCTCGGCCCTGATGGAGAGGTCGGTTTCGTAGGTTGGGTACTGCCTCTCCAAGGCAACCAACACATCGGCAAAAGTGGCGGAGTTAGTCACGATCTGCCTGACCTGCTTCTCCAGGTACTTGGTCTTGCAGCACTGCAGGAGCAGATCGCATTTGACTCGTCCACTAGCGTGGGTTTGGCCGGTCAATCGGAGAAACCGGCCAAAATTCTCAGCGAACTCGCTGAGGTCCTTGCCTGTGAACTCAGGCAGGTTCACCACGATCTTGGAGGTGGCAATAGCCTTCGCCTCCTGAGACCTGCGTCCCTCAGGGCGTCGGGTCTTCTTCTTCTTCTTTTTCTTCTTTCCCCTTGGGTTCTCGGGGTCCTCCGGGTCATCGTCCTCCGAGGGCGAAGCAGAGTTCATAGACGGCGGCTCATCATCGGAGGGGTCTCCGCCTAGATCACTAGAGCCATGAGGCTCCACATCCACCATTGCCCTCAAGGCTGTCAGCCCCAGCCGGTCCAGCTCGGCCCTCGTAGAGTTCGTCACGTGGCTGTAGGGCGGCTGGGCCGTTCTCGGTTCACAAGGACTTCTCGGTATCGCTGCAGGGGTCGGCATCGGTCGGCTCCTCAGGCCCCCCAGGGTGTTTGTCAGCCCTGCCACCAGATGGTTGGCCTGTACTCGATGGGGTGAGACCTCCACCGTGGTAGGTGACGCTTGGGGCGGTATCATCAGGGGCTCCAGTTTCTCTCGGATCTCTTGCGTGAGGTCGCCCACGATTTTAGAAGTGGCTCCTCGGAGCACCTCGTTGATCTCCGACCGCGTCAGGGACCTGTTGGAGGATCTCCCCGATCCTCTACTCCTGCCTTCAAGAGACTCAGGTCCTCTCCTCAACCCACTCAAGGTTGCATACCCAGGTGCATACCCAGGAACATCCACATAGGTTCCCGTAGCGGGTAGAGGATGGTGATAGTCAGCCGCATACCATCGCGGCGCAGAACTGGAAGCCACCGGCTCACTGGCAGTAGTTGCCTCAGGAAACGCAGTGGTAGGTGGGCCCAAACCATAGGCAGGGTAGGCAGGCATGCCAGTAAAGCCTGTGCCCTCTGCCATAGGCGGGTTGGTTATGGGACTGGATGTTGCAGCGGCTGGGTCTGGAATTGGGAGTGTGGTGGTTATAGGAGAGGGTGATGCGTGGAGGCCAGAAGCGCTTGGTGCGCCTTCGAAGGTAGGGTCATTCGTCAGGTCTTGCCCTTGGCCCTCTCCTTCGTCTGCTTCGTCTCCAGCATCCTTCTCGCTCTCTCTCTTCCTCTTCACAGGCTGAGTGACCACCTCCTCGACTGAGAGGGCCCTGAAGGCCGACTGGAGTCCATCCAAAGAGTCCTCAGCCACGTCCACTGGCCCATGTAAGGGCTCCGAAGGTACAGCGCTAGGTCCAGGTCCAGGTTCACCAGGTGCTGGCCTTGCTGGTGCCTCAGGCGCTGACTTCACGTCGGTGTCCTCCTTCTTTGTGTCCATCTTCGCTCGCCCTTCTGCTTATATATGACTGTACTCGGCGCACTGGATGTACGGCACGGGGTTGCTGCCGGTACGCAGAGACAGTCTGCCTCTTGCTACCAGAAAAGTTTATAGTGATTTCAACACTGTGTTTGTGCCTCTCCTGCTGCTTGCTGCTGGTGTAGGGTTTCCTGCTGCCTGTTTTTGAAGATGAAAAGCTTTTGTTTGCTGAAATACAATCAATCCAGGATAGCCCAAGCCAGAGATATGCAAGTAGAAGAGAATCAGGATCAAAGCATGAAGGGCTGCAGTGCAAACAGCGAAAGATGAAAGGATATTCACAGAAACTGCAATTCAGGTCAAATCGGATTGCATATTCACAAAGATAGCTTTTTTTTCCCACGGCGTTGGCCGCCACCCATAACGTCATCATCATTGTTCCATTGTGCATGTCACACCGTCATTAACGTATGTACATTTAAGTATGTACAGTAACCCCACTTGGAGGTGGTTCTGGTGGTGGCCTGAGCTGAAAAAAATCCCAGAGGGAAGGAGAGAAGAATGGTTGAGGTGGTGGCAATGATTGTGGGCGCATGGCAGGCTGAATTAGTGGCCTGTGTGGTGTTTGTTTGCCCCTCTTTGGTGTCCTGGTAGCTGCTTTATGTGTGACCTTCGAGGGCAGGGGTTCAGGTTCATGGTACTGTGGCTTTCGCTTTGGGGCGGAAGAAAGGGATGTGCCCATTGGTGAACCTTTCATACTCCATAAATTCAGACTGACTGCAGGAGAGAGTGGGAAGCATAATGGGTTTTCAATCAGCCAATCCCTGGCTGCTTTGACTGCCTTTGTTGTCTTGTCTCTCCTTTCTTTCAATGCTGCCCTCAACTGGCTGTTGAATGATTTTTTTGTTAGGCCCATGCGGGAAAATAGATGATTATATAGTGGGATTGGAAGAAGTGTTCTGATGAAATTGCGTTTGTGTCTGGCTGAGGGGGCCGTATGCCACCACTCTGACACCAAGGCCTGGAATGGTGCTGGCCATGCGTGAATAAATTCATGCTGGAGGTGAGCTGCCTTAGTGACGCGTTCCCGTGGGGGGCCGGCCACGGGACGCTGCGGGACACGCGCAAGTGAGCAGGCAGGCAAAGCACTACGCTCACAGGGGCATCAATGCGCTCATGTCATGTGACAAAGCGTTTCAGGATCCTTGCCACTCTGCAACAAGGGAACGAAAGTATGTACAGCAACACATCAGGATATGTACACATGGGGTTGAGACTGGACTGGGGTAAGGGCATCACAGGACAATAGACACTCTATCCTAACTTATATCCCAATCCCAGGTCCGACCCTCTCAGTGGCTGGTGGGGGCGGGGGCTCAAACAAAACCCATGCCCTGCTCAGTCCGGACCCTGAAACCCTGCCAATGGGAGAGGTGTCCTGCCCGGCCACAGGCGTGTTCCTGGGAACCAAGAGGCTCCAAGGCCGACCGACAGTTGCTGCCTATGCTCCCTTAACGGCAGGTCCCAACTCCTCTCTGAGCCAGAGATATGGCCCCGCCATTATCACCCAGGAGTTGGTAGCTGAAAATGGGCTGTTTCAGCCCAAACTGATATTAGCTTGAAAAACTCCGAAATTGACCCCTCGTCCGGACCCGCCAGAGGTAGAGACGAGGCAACTGACCCTATGCCCTTCGAGTATGAACTCCCTGGAACCCTCACCCAACCTGGTTCCCTCTGAGGTCCCGGCATCAGGGCACCACGGGTTCCTCAAGTGGGGTCATGATGCCAAAATCATCAACATTGGCGTCATTCCCACGCGTGGCTCGCCCGGCCAAGGTAAGGCCAATGGCTCACAGGGTAGGAGGCAGGACCTAGGACTGATATCTGAGTGTACAACTTGAATTTAGGTCCGGGCTCCATATGGGCTTAGAGAAATGGGGCCGCCAATTGACCACACGGAAGGGGGAAATTGGGGTCCCAAAATGGGGTCATTTTGGCTGCTTGAAATGAGCCAAAATTCGGTGTGCTCCCAATAGTATATCTCCACGCCGGCTTGGAGATCGGATCCGCCATTCCATACACGATTCACCTGGAGTCCAACGAAGACTCCCATGCCCTTGGCCCTCAAAGATCTCCATGCTACTTGGCGTGGTGATGATCCCAATTGGGTCCACAAATGCCAAAATGGCAAAATTGCCCACACTCACTTTGGGCTAGCGCCTTAACGAAGGTGGCTCCGCCTCGCCCACGTGGTGTGTGGACCATGGGGACCATTACCCATAACACCCATGTCATATATGGTCCATTGGTCCATGCGTCCGGCGTGCACGAGGGTTAGAACATAGTGCACGGCGGGCAGCAAAAGTGGAAAATTGCTCAAAATGGCCAAAAATGCGCACACTCATGGCTGGGGCAAATGAGGCACATGCCCGACTTGGACCGGAGTGTGCCATAGGATTGATATCAAGTCATATGTGTCCAACATATCTTTGGGGCGTTGCCCAACTCCTCCGGTATTGGGAATGGCAGGGTCGCCAAGTGAGCCCATGATTTGGGATAGTCCCAAATTGCCAACATGGCGGCCACGGTATGCCAAGCCTAAGAGGAGTTATTCGCCAGGTCCAAGATATGTTGGCTACCGAAGTATGTACCCTCATAACATACTTGAGTCATGATGTCAATTGACCGCAACGTTGAGATACACGGTCGCCACTTGACATCATGACGAGCCAAAAATGGCAAAATTGGCACAATGACACACAAAAGTGCCTTGAAAGGCGCACAATTATATTATAATATCTTCGGCTTGGATCGTGCAATCAACTAATCCTTCTAAACACAATGACTTGACACCAATGACCTTCGATCCCACATATGTGCTCCACTTGGGGCGCTTTGAAAGGTTACGAGCGCTGCCTTCCAAGTGGGCACATGAAAATATGGAAAATTGCAAATCACACACCTTGCTCCCAACGTATCGCTTCGGGATCACCACACAAGCTTCCCTTCACGAAGGTTAGGCTTGCAATTGATCGTGGGGAGTATGGAGAAGGGGCTTGCACAATATTAGGTCCATTGGCGGGTTCGGTTTGGAGCAATGGACCCGCCAAATGGGCACGCAACACAACACATGGCACATACCACATATTGCCCAAAAAGGTAGCTCCCACCACGATATGTCATGCCCCTCCAAGGGCATAACTTTGTGTCAATCGCTCATAGGAACTCAAGGAGAGTTCCTATGCAACACCAACACTTGCGCGCTACACTCGAAAGTTATCTTAACGCACGCAATGTTATGGCCAAAGAGTTATAACGCAAACTCTACCCTATTGACCATGATCCATTACACTAGCGCGCACGTGTGGAAACACAAGGCATATAATGCTTCATAAATTACGTCGGGAGTATTGTGAATACATCCCACGTTTCCTTATCGTAAATCCTCGCAAGCAACACGAGATATGACCTTCACAAGTGGCCTCACGAATCAACTTTGTTTTGCCCATATCTTTAAGACAAATGGAGGGCAAGAGAAAAGGAAAGTTGATTCGTGCATAGGGAAGCACGTAGGTCCACTCGAAAGGGGTCAAATCAAGTGCGGGGATGTCGAAGTCGAAAATCCGATTTCGACATCCTGAAAAATTCGGATTAAGGTTGCGAGTGTAAGATGTGAAAATTGCGGAAGCGTCCATGCAGTTCCTGAAGGCTTTGGAGCCTTCGTGACGGATAGCGTTAAAATTTCCATTATAAACAGTTAAACTGGCGGTTACGGTAAAGTCGCGATCCAACCGCCAGCAGTCAAAACAGTGAGTATCAGAACGGAAGCGTAAAAATTGACAGAAACAATATGAAAATAAAACCCTGTTGATTCCTGATATTCTGATACACAAATCTCCGCTGGCGGTGCATCGGTTGCCGATGCGGGGCTTTACGGCACGGAACATAGGGTTAGTGGAACGGAGACCGGTTGTATGCCGTAACCGGGCCATGGGGTTCTGGGTACCGCTTCACCCCCCTCCTTAGAGCAAACCCTGGGGGGGGCTCGATAATACCCAAGCATGGCAGCGGGTACCCAGGACCATATCCTGAAGGGGGGGGGTCACATCCTCACTTCAGGTTGACTCACACACAGTAAGATAGGTATGATGCAGTATAAGCTCGTAGCACATGTATAGTATCAAGTATCAAGTCCCGGGTCCTGGCGGCGATTGTTCGGCATCCAAAGGACCCGTTAACCCATACCAGGCGCACCGGGTGCCGGCTGCTACGGTCACCACCACAATGGCAGTGGCATACACGGCCAACATAGGCGACACACGACGACCGAGGTGGTCCCACAGGTCGAGAGCGACCACAAAGATCCATCAGGCTACCCCAAGCTTCCCAAGGCCCGCCGACTGGGGAGAGTCCCCACGGGTCCTTCCTCGGGCGCACCATGTCCATATCCATACGACGCGAGTCCAGAGTGCCATAGTCGAACTCCTTAAGAACCCCAGATCTTAAGGGAACTCCTCCTGAAGGGATCGGGCATCAAGGCCGTCTTTTCCCTCGCCCTACTGCCACGAAGGCCATACATGAGGGAGTCCTCATGCAGTGTGGGCGGAGGCGTCGACTCCTCAAACCACCAGTTTCCCAGGCAGACTGACCGAGGTCAGGAGCACCGGAGGCCGCCATCCGAATGCAAGTGCGTCTGCGAATCGGTAGGCTCACACTGGGACTGACAGTGGCGGACCGCTGGGAGTGTAGTCAGGCAACTGGGCTTCCCGCCTGGCGCCATCAGGATCTCCACACATCACAGCGAATAGGGCAACACGGTATCACAGGCACTCAAACAGTAGAATCTGTATTCAGGTACTGGCCCAGGCTGGACCAGGCTGTATGAACATGTACACGGCGACTCAAGGCGCCTCTGTATCCCGATTCGTGGTGAAAAGCAGTCCATCCCTCAGCGATGGGCTGATGACACTTAACATACAGATGCACATATCCTGGAGGGCAGAGAAACAAGCAACAATCTGGGTAAATAGGCGTGTAAACACGCTCTGGACAGAGCGCCAAACCACGCCACGGTCAGGATAAGGCAATGCAGGAGGGTGGACAGGAAAACACCTGAGTTCAGGCCATATATAGTCAGCTGACACACGTCGACTGGTCTGGATTCCGCAAGTGCCATGGAACCAGACCACACACCAAAAATTCGCAATGCCGATGACAGCGGCATCCGTTGCGCAACGTCGTATGGGCTTCAAGGCCCCAAGAGCTCAGAAAAATGAAGGTCAGTCGCCCTACCTGGTTTCCCAAGGATTCAGCAGGTGGGGAGTGACGAATAGAATTGAAAGAGAGGGGCCATCCTCCTCTGGATTCAGCAGGGGGGGTATATGGCCACTCTGTCACCGAAAGATGGAAGAGAGCAAGCAAGTAGGGGACGATTCGTCGGCCTCACAAGCGCTCATGACGCATCAGGGGAGAGCTCAGGGCACCGATCAGGCGCCCCTGGCTGCAATCGCCCGGGTGAGTGCTGCCAAGTCCGAGACGTGGATCTTGGTCTTGTGCTTGCGGATGTACTCCATGAAGGGAGTATTGACCCGCGGCACGAACGAGGAGACGGGTTCCCAGGTATCGTGGGACGGCCCATAGCCTCGCCAACGAACCTTGAACTCCAGACCTCCGGGTGCCGAGGCTTTCGGACGCTGAGCCAGGATCTTCTCGACAGTATAGTCGTCCTGCTCAGCATAGTCATCATCCGAATCAGCCTCATGCGCGGCATAGCTCAGGGACACATGTTGGCCACGGAGGTCGGGTTCCCGCACACGGAGTTGACTCTCGTGGCGCTCCCGGAACTGTCCGTGACCCACCTTGATGCGGTAGGTGTCCTCACCAATCCTGCGCACCACCTCGCCGGGTGTGAACCAGGTCTTGGTGCGGTGGGTGCCCATAGGGCGGGGTCTGATCACCCACACCGGGTCTCCCACCCTGAACTTCTGCGCTGTCGAGCTCGGGGCGGACTTCTGACGCTCAGCATGCTCCTTCTCGAGCTGCTGGCGGATGTCCCGCGCCGTTTGCTCTTGCCGCGCGAAGAACTCTTTGGCATCCATGGCCATGCCATCACCAGACAAGGGAAGTCCCCTACCCAGGGGGTCCCTGCCGAACAGAATCTGGTGAGGGGACAAACCGCCCGGAGTGGGGGTGTCATGATGGGCCTTCAGAGCAGGCCACATCTCCTCGAACCAGTTCCGCCGTGGATTGGTGATGTGGATCTTGCGCAGCTTCTCGAACAGCTGCCGTCCAGCCACTTCAGCACGGCCGTTAGACCGGCTGAGATAGGCGACGCTCTTGGCATGACGTATCCCCATGAGGGAACACATAGCCTTGAACCAGCCACCAGTAAACTGGGGCCCTCGGTCACTGCAAATGGTGCGGGGGATGTCAAAGACGGTCAGCCAATGACGAATCATCATGACTGCCACTTCTCTGGCAAGCAACCCCTTTTTGCGTGCCGGAACGGCTACAACGTAGCCGCTGTGGCGGTCCACACAGAGAACCACACAGTCAAAGGTCTCCTTGCCAATGTGCACTTCGGGCATGGAGAAGACGTCCATGGCCACGCTCTCCATGGGCTGGTCAGGAACCGGCGTCCATTGGGGTTCCCCCTTGACGTTCCGGTTGTCGGGATTGCAGGCCTGACAGACCGAGCAACCCTTCCTGACCTTCTTGATGGCAGTGTAGAGAACGATATGGTCGATCTCGAACCGACGCTGCATGTCAAGAGCTTGCTTCTTGACCCCTGGGTGCAGCATGTGGTGGTGCCAAACTTCACACAGCTCGAGCACCCGGGACTCTGGTACTAGCAGCTTACCATTCCGGTAGAGCTTGCCATCTTCCTCAGTCAGCCCCTTTGGCCACTTCTGCCCGTCGTCAGGGTCGGTCACAGCCCTATACTCGGCCGCAAAGGCCTCAGACTTGGCGTAATCGTCGGTCCAGTCGTCCTGGAGGCAAGACTCCGGGAAGAGGTGCTTGTCGGACTCAGCTCCCTCAGGGGCGAGTACACTGACCGCTCTGCTCACCCTCGACGCGAGGGGGGCATCCGCAGCCATGACGACGAAGCATTTTGCACCCTCCTCCTCCATCAGGCGCTCCATCTCGATAATCCTCTTGGCTTCAGCGGTCTCAGCCTCATCGCCATGGGCAGAGATGTCCTGCATGCCCTTGCTGGCGGGATAGGCCCACCTACTGAGACAGTCCGCCACGGTGTTATCCTTTCCAGGAATGTAAACAACCGTAAGGTCGAACTTGGCCAAGGTCTCGTGCCATCTTGCCCGTCGGGAGGCGGGACCTGAGGGGGTGTCCACGTGCTCCTTGTGCCACGACTGCAGACTCTGATGGTCGGTGCAGACGGTGACGGGATGGAGGGCTATGTACCCAGCCCATTTCCTGAGAGCCATGACGATGGCATACGCCTCCTTTTCACGGGGCGTCCACGTCCGTGTCTGGCCTTCCGCCAGGACTCGGCTCCAGAAGGCCACGGGCACGTGCCTCCCATCGTCAAGCACTTGCTCCAACACAGCGCCAATGGCGTAGTCGGAAGCGTCGGTGCGCAGGACGAACCCTCGGTCGGGATCCACGAGGTGCAGACCCACTGCGGATAGCAGCGCCTGCTTCATCCCCTCAAAGGCACGGTCGGACTCAGCTGTCCAGACCAGAGCCTTCTTGGACCCCTTCTTGGTCTCCTCTCGGTTGCCCTTGAGCATGGTCGTCATGGGGGCTGCATACTCGGCATACATTTTGATATACCCCGAGTAGTAATTGCAGAACCCCAGATACGCCCGTAGCTCAGAGACCGTCTTGGGCTTTTCCCAGTGCTCAATCGCAGCCACCTTGCCAGGTATGGGCTTTCGCTGCCCGTTCCCGACTACGTGGCCAGCGAAGACCACCTCGCTTACCGCAATGGTGGCCTTGTCACTGCTGCCCGTGAGCTTGTGCCGAACCAGAAGGTCCAGCACTCGAGTGACGTCCCTCTCGTGTGCCTCCAGGAGCTCCTCGTAGCTCATGCTGGGGTCCCCGGACGCGATGATCACGTCGTCCACGAAGGGGCCCGCACAGTCGCGCACCGGCTCAAGCAGGTTCTCCAGCATCCGCTGAAAAGCTGCATTGCCGTTGGTAACGCCCATGGGCATCACCTTCCACTGCAGAGGTCCAAGTGGGGTGCTCATGGCTGTGCAGGCACGGGACTCTTCGGCGAGAGGCATCTGATGATAACCATGTTTCAGGTCAATCACCGTGAAGATCCTCCGCCGGTGTTGCTTTTGCAGCATATCCTCAATGAGGGGCAGCGTATAGCTGTCGTGCTGCGTTTGGGCGTTTAGGCCGCGGTAGTCGACCACGAGCCGCCACTCACCGGCAACCTTCTTGGGGACGACGAAGCAGGGAGAGGCCCATTCGGAGTGGCACGGCTCGAGCCAGCCTCTCTGGATGAAGTCACGGAGGATCTTCTCCATGGCCTCTTTCCTCTCGCCCCTCAGGGCAAACTCCCGGTGCCGATACACACGGGGGTCCTGCTTCAGTCGTATCTTGGCCTCGCCATACGGTCCACGCACCGGTGGGGGGAACACAGGTTTTCCGCTGAAGAAGGTCTCGCCATACTTCTGCTTCAGCCTGGCCCTCAACGCCTGGATCTTGGGGCAGTCATCGGACTCCGCCTTGGCTTTTCCGGGCACTTGAACCACGGAGCTTACTTGAGGGGTAGCTACTCCGCTCGCTTTCGGCTCAGGTGGTCTTCCCAGGTGGCCCAAAGGGCCATCTCTGGTCTTGCCTCGGAACAGATCGCCGTAGGTGGGTGGGTTACCGCCAGGCGGTTCGTCTTGGCTGGACATGTGATCCAGCACCCTCTGTACGAAGGTATTCCCGTCATAGGAACCAGAGACGATTGAGTCCACTTCCCACCAGGCTTTGTCCTGGCCTTTGCCCTCACGCTGGTTTCCCCAGTCGTGAAAGGGCTGATCCATATACCCCTGAACCAGATCCCACTCCTCTTCAGTGAGAGGGTCTTCCGAATCCGATTCTTCGATGTCAACAGGGGGAACCGCAAAGCATTGCCGCCAGGGCTCTGCTATGATGCGGTTGACACACACGAAGTCCGTGGCGTCGGCCTGATCAAGGCCCCCATCCACATAGTGGAATTCTGTTGGCCATCTCTGGGGTGGCATGGGCTGTCCCTTAGCGTCCTGATAGACACTCTCTCCAGCCGGTAGGACGACCTTGTTTAAGGTCATGTTGGTCAATGAGACTACCCAATGTCGGGTACTTTCCTCCTCGGTGCATCCCATAGGAACAACCAGCACTGCCTTGGAGCGGTCCTTGCGAATCTTCGCTATCGCTCTTGGAATGTCCCAACGGGGGCAATGGATCCACATCAATCCTTGATGCGGACCCCAGTGCTTCTCCCACGCGGAGTCCTGGGCGCTCCAGTAGTTCTCACATACCCGAAGATGGGCGGAGGTTCCTGAGGAGAACGCATCCAGGGCCAGATCCGACGCTCCCAAGTCCGCGACCACTCGGTTCGCCACTTCCGGCCTTACGCCGTACTCCTGGTTTGCTGGACCAGTTGGCTCAGTGTCCAGCGCGGCCACTTCGAGCTGATTGCGTTCGGGGTGGATCCATTGGCATTCCACATGGTGCTCAGGTGACGAAAGCCACGAGAGTTGGTCGTCCTGGTACAGGGTCATGGAGGCCTGGGCCGGGAGAACGCCGGAGTCCGTCTCCATCATGAAGTCGTACCCGACGATCATGTCCCAGTCCATCTCGGCCTCGTAGAAGCGACCGTGCAGGAGGATTTCCTTGCCGAGGTCTGGGCGGCTCAGCTCACGATGGTTCACGAACTGCAGCCCGATGGCCGCTTCCTTCGTGCCTCCCACCATGTACTGGCCGTTTGCCACCTTCAGCCTGACAGGTTTCCGACTGTCGGTCAGACACTCTGGTGGAAGTAGGCCAGCCTCTACCAAGCTGACTTGAGCTCCCGTGTCGACCAACACGTCGAAAACCTTTTCCACTTCCCCGCATAGGGCACGGACCTTAAGATGCAACTGCCGCTCGCGACCGACACGGCGCACGGCGTGCAAACTCAGGATCTCCGGCCGTTCCAGAAGCTCCACAAGCGACTGGTGCAGGTCGTGGACAATGGGCTCAGGCTGCTCATCTGCAGCATCCAGCTGCGGTCCGGGTGATCCTCCGATACTCTCGGATAGATCCCGTAGTACATCAAACACATTCTTGGTCGCGAAGGACGGACGGGTGCAAGGGTTCGTGCCTTCACTTGCCCTCACCCCGCCTCCGCGACTAGGCGCCGGACCGGGCCTTCCGCCCGCGGCAGTCCCCTTGTGCTTATAGACTCCCGACTGGGATGGTTCGGCGCTTCCCACGTCACCATCCTGCGACCGCCCTAGCTGGGGCCCTTGGCTGCAGGGGCTCCGCTAGGGGGCGTCGGTTGTGGAGGAAGGGGTGTTCTCCTCCGCATCAACTTCGTTGATGCCCTTCTTCCTTCCCCCTTTCTTACCCTTGTTCTTGTCCTTGTCCTTGTTCTGGTCATTCTGGTTGTTCTCCTTGTTCTTGTTGTCCGACCTGGGGACCCAGTTCCTCTTGATCTCCTGGATCTCCTTTGCCAACTCGGTCCCCACCGACGACATCAGCTTGGCCAGCTCGTCCTTGTCCACCTCCATCTTGGCTTCCCGGATACCCGCGGGCGCACGCTTCTTCGACCCATGCGCCTTCTTGTAAGCGTCCGTGTCAGCCTTGTGGATGTGGCATGTTCGGTGGTCATGGTTGAAGCCTCGCTTCCTCCCATAACACACGAAACAGCCCTGAGGGTGAGCTCGTATGAACTCCCCAAAGGACAGCGGAGGGTCGCCAATGCGGCGAGGGTCCCTCTTCTCCTGCTTCCTCCAACCCTGCTGCAGGGGCTTCCAGTTTGCCGGCTTGCTCCCCGCGCTCAGGTTCTTGGCCACGAAGGCACATACGGCCACTTCGGCGGGCTCATCGTCGTCGTCATCGTCGACGAGAGTCTCATCGCCGCCGGCTCCCGCTGGGTCCATGGCATCTTCCCCGCCAGGTCCCTCGCCAACGTAGTTGACGTCGCGGTCGCCGGGCTTCAACCCGCGGGTGTGGTGGAGGTTTCGGTACTCCTTGAGTACTTCCTCGCCAACCCACTCCAGGATCTCGTCGCAGCTCATCCGCGCCGGGATCGGCTGCAGACGGATGGTCTGGCCGCTCAACTCACAATCGTCAAGGCGCCACATCGCGGTCTTCTCGCGATCGCCCGAGACGGTGATGAGAAGAGCGTTCCGCAGGGAGTGCCGTTTGACATCCCGGGCCACGTTCTTCTTCGCCCAAGCCACCACGTTCGAGTGATACTCTTTGGGGAGCATCATCTTGACCGTGTGGTTGGACTTGGCCCTCTTGGATTCCTCCTTGGTGACCCTCTTGATCCATGCTTCCGGCAGCATGGAGAGCAGGCGGGCCTGCTCGTCACCCTCGTTCCAATCCTCCACGTTGCGGCGGAAGAGGGTGTGTTTCCCTCGGAAGTTTCGCCACTCTCGTAGGCGGATCTCCCGTCCATCATGCTCAAGCTTGATGGACTTCCAGCGCTTGGCCGCCACCTGCGGAGCGTCCACCCGCTCCTGCTCGTTGAGCCACTTCTTGGCTTCCTTGAGGGTCTTGATTTTCCCCTCCTTGGTCGCCATGAAGTATAGCTCTCCGAGCACTTCCGGCAGGCGGTACCTGAACCGTTTGAAGACATACTTCTCCGCATCAGCGGGAGGCAGGTCTTCAGTGACGGTCAGCCCCCAATCGTCCAGCTTCTCCAAGAAGCGGTCGAGGTTGAGGGGGTTGCCGTCGTACATGGGGGGCTTGATGTCCTTCAAGTCTTCCCACACGGCGGCATCCGCGGCCTTAGAGACCATGAACGCCGGCCGCGAGGTCGACCGAGGTTCCCATCGGCCTCGCCCACGGACTCCCACGGCCGCCACGTCCATCTCCTCCATGGAATCCCTGTGGCTACGCCGTGGTTCCTCCACGTACGCTGAACCAAAATGTTCACGCCGTACGGCATCCATGTACGCATCCTCATCACGGCGCCGGCGGCTGCGTTCAGCGGCCTCCCGTCGTACACCACGCGGCGGGCTGATGTCGAACTCCTCCAGGTCCAGATCCAGGTCCTCACCTTCGCCGACATTCCACTCCACGTCTCCTCTGGGGACCTCATCCCTGAGTCCACCATAACGTCCTCCAGCCCTGGGGATTGGCACCGGGGCTGGTGCCGGGCGTCGGGGGCGTACAGGCGTCCGCGGTGGAGCACGGCGGTTGTGGTAGTCCGCGCTGAGCCACTCATCGCGCCATTCCTCACTGCCACTGCCGGGCGGCACGCGCTCGTTGCGGCGGCCCGCGCTGTGGTGAGAGGGGGCGGTGAGAGAGGGGGCACTGGCGCTGGGGCGACTCCTGGGGGCTCCGCCGGGGGCGTGGGGTCTGCCTGGACCTGGTCCGGGTCCCCAGCCGTCGTCCGACGAGCCAGACTCCAGGGGTGGGTGGTCGCTGCCGACGCTCCCACGGGCTTCCAGCGCGTCCAGCCTCTCCTGCAGGCCGCTGACGACGTTGGTCAGCGACTTGGTCTCGGCCCTGGCGATGTCCAGCTCTTTCTGCGCGCGCGCGGCGACCCCGGAGATGCGAGTCATCTCGCCCTTGCCCGTGTCTACCTCGCATTCGAGGGAAAAGACCCTCCTGCGGAGGTAGACAATCCACCGCCAGGTGGTATCCGGGTCGCCGTTCCCTGGTGGGTCGTCGGGGTCCCCAGGGGGTCCTCCAGGAGGGCCTCCGCCGGGTCCCCCCGGTCCAGGGGGTCCTCCCCCGCCCGGTGGTCCGCCTCCAGGGGGTCCACTTGGTGGGCGTCCTCCAGGGGGTCCTGAAGGTCCTCCGCCAGGGGGTCCCGGTGGGTCTCCGCCGGGTCGCCTCGGTGGGTCCGAGGATGGGCGCTTCCTCGTGATGCCGAACTCCATGTCGTCATCCTCGTCCATGTCGCCCCACCTGGGCGTCTTGGTCACGGAGGACTCGGAGCTCCGGTAGGGAGGAGGGAGATCCTCATCCTCACCTTCCGGTTCCATGGGGACGTCTCCGCCGCCTCCGCCCGTCCAAGCCACCACTTGGCGATGTCGACGGCCTCGTTCATCCCCGTCACTGGCGGTGAAGAAGGGGTCACTGTCGTGGGGGTGTCCACCTGTTGGCCTCCGCGGCCTCTCGGGGGTCTTCCCCTTGCCCTTCCTCCGTCGATGGGCGGTGGTGCCACTGCTCCCACTGCTGCCCGTGTCCGCCTCATCCAGCGTCATCCTGGAGGAGGCGTCCCCTTCGAAAAGCTTTCGAAGGGTCTCCACTCGTGATCCTCCCGGGGGAGTCTCGCGGCGGAGTTTGGCCTCTGCCTCCTCCATTGCGGCGGCGGTGGCTGCGGCAGCCCGCACTTCGGCTTCTTCCCGAGCACGAGCCGCCTCGGCTTCCCGGGCCTGCTGCAGCCGCGCCTTCTGCGCCTCCAACGCCGCCAGCTCCGCCTCCGTCTTGGCCTTCTCCTCAGCGACCTTCCGTCGCGCGGCCTCGATGGCTTCCTTCTTGGCGGCGTCCTCCTGTGCCTTAGCCGTCGCTTCGGCGTGGGCCATTTCCTCCGCCTCCTTCTTTGCCCTCTCTTGGGCGAGCGCCTCTTCCAGCGCCTTCACCTCGGCCTCCTTGCAGGCAATGGCCTCCTGCGTCCGGCGGGCTTCCTCGTCGGTTGCCCTGATCCGGGCAGCCACTGCCTCATGGGCGGCCGCAGCCGTGAGACCGGCCGCGATGGCTGCCACTTTCGAGGCGTGGTAGTCCATGCCTCTGCCCCACTCGGTGGCCTCCTCACGGGCCATGGCGACGGCGCCCTCCACGGCAGCGTTCTGCTGCGTGGCCCGTTGCCGGGCGACCCGAAGGTTGCAGGGCGCCCCACAGACGCGCTCACAGGCGCGCGCCACGTCCCTTTGGGCGGGAGCGGCGCTGCTGCTGGAGCTGGCCTGGTCGGCCGGCATCCTCCCGCGGTGGGCCGACTCCATGTCGCTGCTGGGGCCTGCTGAGGCCTGCTGGGGCTTCAGGAGCAGCGGACGGGGCTTGGCCTTGGTCTGCCTGGCGACTCGGATGTAGTCGCCGAGGGTGGTGGAGCCGGGATGGTGACCACCATTGGCCCGTTGGGGACTGGGGGCTGGGGTTCCGCCCCTGGCGCCTTGGGCGGCTTCGGCGGCCAGGGACTCCTGGTACTCCCGCCACCTCCGGTCCCGCTTCCTGTCCCCGGCGGACCGCTTCTCCTTCCCCGGAGACGCGCTGCTGCTGCCCTGCAGCCTGCGCTCGCTCCCCGGTTCCGGGAAGTTCTTCTCGATCACGTCCCACAAGGAGACGTTGATCGAGGCGCCCGACGGGTAGGCGTTGGGGTCCTCTTCCTCCTCAATCCCGTCGGGGCGCAGCCCTTCGCCGGGCCTGTCCGGCCGGGTCCAGGTCCGCCAGCGCTTGCGGCGGAAGCGCCCTTCGTAGCCTTCCGCCCGCAGCCACTCCTCCACTGCCCGCAGGCGGTCCTCCCCCATGTCCTCGCGGAGCTCGAAGCTCCCGGGCATGCCGCCTTCACACTGGGGGTGGCTGTGGCGGTAGTGCTGGTCCCAGACCAACCCACGCAGCAGGCGTGCTGCATGGGGGTGGGGCCGCGGCCACAGCCTGCCCGCCTCCTGCCAATTCACCATGGCAGCGGGGGCGTAGTTGGTCTTGAGGTCCTTGATGTGCACTCGTTCAACTCAACGAACTGGTTGTGGTTGTTGAGGAGGGTGCTGCAGCACTGGATTGGAAGTGCGGCTGGTGCTGGTCAGCCGGTGGTTGTGGAGGTGGTTGACGCGGCCTTGCTGGTCGGCCGATGGGACTCCGGGTCGGCCGATGGGGCTGATGCAGGAGTCCTGGTCTGTGCACCTCTTTCACGGTTGCTGCGCGGTCAGGGCGATGCTCTGGACGGCGCTGCTGGCTCCGTGACGAGCTCGGCGCTGTCGCTGAGTGGCGCTGCGAGCCGCTGCGCTGCGCTGCGAGCCGCTGCGCTGCGCTGCGAGCTGCGAGCTGCGAGCTGCGCCGCGCTGCTCGGGGTTTGTGGCCCCGAGTGGCACGCGAGGGTTGGGTAACCCCGCGGCGGTGAAACGCTTTTGACGCGTTCCCGTGGGGGGCCGGCCACGGGACGCTGCGGGACACGCGCAAGTGAGCAGGCAGGCAAAGCACTACGCTCACAGGGGCATCAATGCGCTCATGTCATGTGACAAAGCGTTTCAGGATCCTTGCCACTCTGCAACAAGGGAACGAAAGTATGTACAGCAACACATCAGGATATGTACACATGGGGTTAAGACTGGACTGGGGTAAGGGCATCACAGGACAATAGACACTCTATCCTAACTTATATCCCAATCCCAGGTCCGACCCTCTCACTGGCTGGTGGGGGCGGGGGCTCAAACACAACCCATGCCCTGCTCAGTCCGGACCCTGAAACCCTGCCAATGGGAGAGGTGTCCTGCCCAGCCACAGGCGCGTTCCTGGGAACCAAGGGGCCCCAAGGCCGACGGACAGTGGCTGCCTATGCTCCCTTAACGGCAGGTCCCAACTCCTCTCTGGGCCAGAGATATGGCCCTGCCATTTTCACCCAGGAGTTGGTAGCTGAAAATGGGCTGTTTCAGCCCAAACTGATATTAGCTTTAAAAACTCCAAAATTGACCCCTCGTCCGGACCCGCCAGAGGTAGGGACGAGGCAACTGACCCTATGCCCTTCGAGTATGAACTCCCTGGAACCCTCACCCAACCTGGTTCCCTCTGAGGTCCCGGCATCAGGGCACCACGGGTTCGTCAAGTGGGGTCATGATGCCAAAATCATCAACATTGGCGTCATTCCCACGCGTGGCTCGCCCGGCCAAGGTAAGGCCAATGACTCACAGGGTAGGAGGCAGGACCTAGGACTCCTATCTGAGTGTACAACTTGAATTTAGGTCCGGGCTCCATATGGGCTTAGAGGAATGGGGCCGCCAATTGACCACACGGAAGGGGGAAATTGGGGTCCCAAAATGGGGTCATTTTGGCTGCTTGAAATGAGCCAAAATTCGGTGTGCTCCCAATAGTATATCTCCACGCCGGCTTGGAGATCGGATCCGCCATTCCATACACGATTCACCAGCAGTCCAACAAAGACTGCCATGCCCTTGGCCCTCAAAGATCTCCATGCTACTTGGCGTGGTGATGATCCCAATTGGGTCCACAAATGCCAAAATGGCAAAATTGCCCACACTCACTTTGGGCTAGCGCCTTAACGAAGGTGGCTCCGCCTCGCCCACGTGGTGTGTGGACCATGGGGATCATTACCCATAACACCCATGTCATATATGGTCCATTGGTCCATGCGTCCGGCTTGCACGAGGGTTAGAACATAGTGCACGGCGGGCAGCAAAAGTGGAAAATTGCTCAAAATGGCCAAAAATGCGCACACTCATGGCTGGGGCAAATGAGGCACATGCCCGACTTGGACCGGAGTGTGCCATAGGATTGATATCAAGTCATATGTGTCCAACATATCTTTGGGGCGTCGCCCAACTCCTCCGGTATTGGGAATGGCAGGGTCGCCAAGTGAGCCCATGATTTGGGATAGTCCCAAATCGCCAACATGGCGGCCACGGTATGCCAAGCCTAAGAGGAGTTATTCGCCGGGTCCAAGATATGTTGGCTACCGAAGTATGTACCCTCATAACATACTTGAGTCATGATGTCAATTGAGCGCAACGTTGAGATACACGGTCGCCACTTGACATCATGACGAGCCAAAAATGGCAAAATTGGCACAATGACACACAAAAGTGCCTTGAAAGGCGCACAATTATATTATAATATCTTCGGCTTGGATCGTGCAATCATCTAATCCTTCTAAACACAATGACTTGACACCAATGACCTTCGATCCCACATATGTGCTCCACTTGGGGCGCTTTGAAAGGTTACGAGCGCTGCCTTCCAAGTGGGCACATGAAAATATGGAAAATTGCAAATCACACACCTTGCTCCCAACGTATCGCTTCTGGATCACCACACAAGCTTCACTTCACGAAGGTTAGGCTTGCAATTGATCGTTGGGAGTATGGAGAAGGGGCTTGCACAATATTAGGTCCATTGGCGGGTTCGGTTTGGAGCAATGGACCCGCCAAATGGGCACGCAACACAACACATGGCACATACCACATATTGCCCAAAAAGGTAGCTCCCACCACGATATGTCATGCCCCTCCAAGGGCATAACTTTGTGTCAATCGCTCATAGGAACTCAAGGAGAGTTCCTATGCAACACCAACACTTGCGCGCTACACTCGAAAGATATCTTAACGCACGCAAGGTTATGGCCAAAGAGTTATAACGCAAACTCTACCCTATTGACCATGATCCATTACACTAGCGCGCACGTGTGGAAACGCAAGGCATATAATGCTTCCTAAATTACGTCGGGAGTATTGTGAATACATCCCACGTTTCCTTATCGTAAATCCTCGCAAGCAACACGAGATATGACCTTCACAAGTGGCCTCACGAATCAACTTTGTTTTGCCCATATCTTTAAGACAAATGGAGGGCAAGAGAAAAGGAAAGTTGATTCGTGCATAGGGAAGCACGTAGGTCCACTCGAAAGGGGTCAAATCAAGTGCGGGGATGTCGAAGTCGAAAATCCGATTTCGACATCCTGAAAAATTCGGATTAAGGTTGCGAGTGTAAGATGTGAAAATTGCGGAAGCGTCCATGCAGTTCCTGAAGGCTTTGGAGCCTTCGTGACGGATAGCGTTAAAATTTCCATTATAAACAGTTAAACTGGCGGTTACGGTAAAGTCGCGATCCAACCGCCAGCAGTCAAAACAGTGAGTATCAGAACGGAAGCGTAAAAATTGACGGAAACAATATGAAAATAAAACCCTGTTGATTCCTGATATTCTGATACACAAATCTCCGCTGGCGGTGCATCGGTTGCCGATGCGGGGCTTTACGGCACGGAACATAGGGTTAGTGGACCGGAGACCGGTTGTATGCCGTAACCGGGCCATGGGGTTCTGGGTACCGCTTCATTAGTGCACAGAGCTGTGACAGATATTGGGTCCATGGGGTGAGGGTGTGTGCAGGCTGGACAGGGGTGTTTTTCCATTCTGAAATGTGGGTTGTATCCCTTAGTGCAAAATATACCCGCAGACCATTTGAATGGCAAACTCCAGAACCAGGAAGTAGATTGAAACCAGTCATAGCTCTCGGGCAGCTTGATGTCTGTGTGCATGTGCTTGGGGAGGAGATGACTGTATGATTTTTGTGTAAGTTTACCAAGGACAGGCATGCCTTGCCATGTGATGCTTCCTTTTTGGGGTGGTGGAAGGATCAGTGAAGTTGGTAAAATTGCAAAACTCGCCCATTTGGCAAAAGCGTCCGCAATTTCATTTCCTTTGAATCCTGTGTGGGCCTTGATCCATCTTACCTCTACTCGCACACCCTGAGCAGAAAGCTGCACAATGGCTGACCTGAATGACTTGATCCAGTGTCCTGAAGGATGCTTGTGAAATAAATTGAAGTCTGGGTGTTTGGCAAGCCTGTAGCAATCTACCACATTCGCATTGTCGCAGAGGACAAATTGCAGTGGGTTAGCGTTTGGGTGTGTTTGCAGATGATGTAATTTCAAGTGTAAGGCCCAGAATTCTGAGCCCCCTGATGACTGTAGAGGTGAAACTGATGCAGTGACGTTGCAAGAATGCGCATTCAAACCTTCAAAAACAGCAAACGCTGACCCGAAGTGAGGGAAGGATGCAGAACCATCGAGATATGTCCAGGCAGCTGATGAGCTGAGAGGGTCCTGAAGTAGTTCCAGCGCCCCTGTGCAGTTCCAGCTCAGGAGATCTGATGGTAGGAGGACGTGATGTGTTGCAGGCAGGTGAACTGTGGCTCCCAGGCTGGACATGTCTGAAATTGCTGTGCTGAATGGTGGTGCGGGTGCAGAGGTAGAGAGGGATTGGTTGGCATTGGGAGTAGGCGAGATTTCTGAGAGGGAGAAGTGTGAGATGGGTTTTGGGTTGCTGTGGGGGTATGAGAAGGAGAAATTGTGTTTGTCTGCAATTTCTGCTGAGTAGCCTGAGAAGTCAACCTTCGCTTTTTTCCCCTGGATTTCTGAAACCGTGCCCAAGCATGGGCCCACCACTTGGAAATCGACATATATGTTGGCCCCTGGTGATAATGCAGACACGGGGCAGGGATTCCAAGGACCGAAGCCATGGATCAGGAGGTTGAGTGCATAGCATGAATCAACCAAGGCTTCCTGAAGGAAATGAGTTTTGGGACTGAGTAGTGTGCTGCAAATCGTCTGTGTAGAACTCGCTGGTCCTTCACCGCTCAGAAAACGTGTAGCCTGATTGACATTCTGGACATGATATGCATACAGAAAGTGCTTCAGGCCGAGACCACCCAGTGGCCTTCGCTGGTATATATCTTTTGGTGACGTCACTGACGACAAGTGTCCCAGTTGGCACAGGCGACGCCAGATCAGGGATTGGATGGAATGCAGCTATGTGATATGTATGTTGTGTGCCAAGAGCCTGTATTGTAATGTAGGTATTAACACAGTGTTGATCAGAGATATGTATTCGGAGTGTGTGAGGGGAAGTGACTGGAGGTTGTTGAAGTAGCTGTTTGTTTCATTGATGAGCAGTGTGTGTAGCAGTCTTGGTGAGTCTTCTGTGAATAGGTGTATGCCCAGATATTTGCAATGTGTGTGTGGTTTACCGTTTGTGTCTTTCGTTGACAGTGTTGTTGTTCGGTCTATGCGCAGTTCTATGTGTGGTATGTTATTCATGGCGTGTAGTTCTGTTTTGTCTGTGTTCATGTCTAGACCTAACTGTCTGGCTGTTGTGTGAAAAAATGTGTATGCTTTCTGGATTATGTGTGGGCTGTTTGATCGTATAAGTATGTCATCAATGTATGAATGGATGGTATCACTCTCTGTGAAGGCACAAACTTTCGGAAGGGTGTGTAATATGATATTTAGGTAGAGATTGAAGAGCAATGGGGAGAGAGGACAGCCCTGTCTCACTCCTCTGATTTGTTTGTGTTCACCCATATGTTGGCCATTGATGAGTGGCCTCTCGTAGGGGTGTGTGTATAAGTGTTTCAACGTGTCTATTAAGTGTGTTGGTAAGTTGTAGTATTGTAGTGTGTAGATGAGTGCCTGTTGTGGTATGCTATTGAAGGCCTTGTTGAAGTCGATGTATAGGTGATATGCTTGTTTGTTTTTGATTTGTAGTGCTTTTATGTGATATATGTGGTCTGCCGTGCGATGTGCTGCCAGGCCTCCGTGTTGGCTGTGGTGCATGATTTTGTGCTTCTCCACGTGGTGTGATAGCTGTTCCCGTATATGTGTTGCTATTATTTTATATATGCTGTGGAGTAGTGATATTGGTCTGTAATTCCGTGGGTCTGTGACATCTTTTTTTTTGTACAGCAGGAAGACGAGGGCTGTTGTCCAGTGTCTGGGCAGTGGCGAGTGCAGAAACAGATTGCACACATTCCAGAGCCACTCCTGAATTTTCTGCGGACAGAGATGGAAAATGTACAGATTGGACTTGTCCAGTCCTGCTGCCTTATTCACAAAGATAGCTGAAATGTTTTGGAAAAGAGTTGGAAAACTGCCCCATGGTCACTCAATCTCCATAGTGCCATCTCAGGAGATGTGCACTCTTTGTTTTGGGTCCCATATGTGCTGAGGTGGCAGGGCATGTGGCGATGAGGTCACTGCCATGTCACATGGGATCTTCCTACTTAGCTAGGCTGACCGGGAATTGAACCCAGGACCTCTCAAAAAGAGGTGCCCAGCCCCCTAGGGTGCATACCACTAGGACAGCTAAGAATTCATGAGAAAACATAGATAAATTTATAGGCTCTGCCCTGGATATGTCAGTTCTCAGTTAACTCAGGAAAAGATGATTTGCCTCACATTGATAGGGGATTAAGGGGTCCACTCCATATCCTGATTGGGTGTTTGGTTCCATAGGTCAAAATGTGTTATCACCAGTTTTCGTGGGGCCAATACTAAGATAGAAATGCCTGGATGCTCAGTGCATCTCTAATACAACTAGAGTATGCCTCAAAGCATTGGAAAAGCACTTTTTCTTACTACGGGCCGTATCTTGGGCTACGTGGCTCAAAAAAGAATTCCGAGGGCACCTAGTCCACCCGCAACCACGCACTTTTTCTGCTTTCCAAGCCTCAGAATCGCCCAACGAGACGCGTAGACCCCCGTACCAGTGGTCACTTGGTGCAGCCGGAGGGCCGGCCAGCCCAGGCACAGCTGGGGGCCAACGGTGGGTCCACCAGAGTCCCCGGGGCGAAAAAAATGATTTTTTTCAAAGTTGTTCCTAGACCACTTGGGATGCTCAAACAAGTGTTTTTAGGCCCTTTTGAGCCCGTGGTGGCGTGTTTTGGGCCATGGAAAATCCCAAAATGCCTTGGAAATGGGCCGTTTTGGGACCAACAATGCGTCAAAAATGGGTCAAAAAGGCGTTTTTCCAAAAATGATCCTGGACCATTTATGATGCTCAAACAAGTGGTTTTAGCCCATTTTGAGCCCGTGGCGACTGGTTTTGGCTCATTGAAACTCCCAAAATGCCTTGACAATGGGCCATTTTGGAACCAAAAATGGGTCAAAAATGAGTCAAAAACGCGTCTCTCCAAAAGTGATCCCGGACCATTTGGGATGCTCAAACAAGTGTTTTTTGCCCGTTTTGAGCCCGTTTTGACCGAGTTGAGCCCCTTCAACCACATGTATGCACCACTTTGTGCCCTTCGCACGTACCTTAGAGCCGTGTGGTGGAGCCACCTAGAGTTGGGAGAGGGGTGTAGATTGGAGGATATATATATGTATATGTATATATGTTATATATATATATATATATATATATATATATATATATATATATATTACTACACCCCTCTCCCCTTAAATTTAGCTAACAAGCAACAAGCAACAACAACAACAACGCGTCACCATTTCGTTTTGGCCACTGCACCTTCGCATCGCCTTGAGCTTGACTCTATTTTAGCCATCCTAGAGCCTAGGTGGTGGCCTTGCCAAATCCAAGTTTTGAGCCAAAGAATCACCGGTGGCGGCCCGGGGCGGTGGCGCCAAGTCGGGAGGTGCCCTCCCGAATCTGCGCAGTTTTGGGCCAAAAACAGCCATTTTTCGCCCAAAACAGCCCTAGTAAGGGTGCAAAACAGCCAAACGAAGGCAAACGGCTGCTACACTGCACGTGCGGCTTGACTTTCTCGTGACCAAGGGACCTTTGGTGCGCTCTAACTCCACGACATGTCCGAGAAACGGCCCAAAAAGGCGCCCAAAAACTGCGCAATGTGCACCATCACCCTGAAACAGAGAACGGGCCTTATCTTGCGCTACGTGGCTCAAAACTAAATTCCGAGGGCACCTAGTCCACCCGCAACCCCCAACTTTTTATGGTTTCCAACCCTCAGAATTGCCCAACGAGACACGTAGACCCCCGTACCAGTGGTCACTTGGTGCAGCCGGAGGGCCGGCCAGCTGTAGGAGGTCAACACACTTGCACAGCACTGAACTCAAGACGCAATTCTCCAAATCCAAAGATCGTGATTGTCGATGATTGTTAATTGCATCGAAGGCCTGTTGATAGGGCCTCACATGACAATGCTGCAAAACAGAAAATCAGCATAATTTTACAATCATTCTCATCAGACAATAAATCACAACATTTCCTATTGCGCGCATCTGCGACACTCATCTCTGCATTTCCGCATCATTTCCGCACCTGGCCTCTGCAAACCTGCACTCCCCTCCCAGGACCATTGCACGGGAGTGCGCATGGCAGAAAAATGACCTAGGGGTGCAGTGCCAGGGCCATCAACAATGGCTACGGCCATTCAGCACCATCAGAAAAAAAGTTTACAATACAAAATCAGAACAAACTGCATTACCAGAGCACCGGTGACATGGCACCATGTGCTTATGCATTCATACGCTCTTCCCAGGGTAAACGATAACCCATACACAGCACTCCACTCCTGTGGGTACACCGCTGTGCTGTCTACCTAAGGTAATTTACAATCAGCCACCTGCTGCTGTCCCTCCTGGGCACTGTGCACCCAACAACCTAGTGGGTCGTGCCGGGACACATGTAAAAAAAACATATATCTTGCTCCAAAAACAGATTGCAAAAAATCTCCTGATGGACTGCCATGTGGCCTCAAAGTAAAGAAGGTCCCTACCAGAACCGGCCCCCGCTGTGCCCCTTCCGCCTGTTACCCCTGCTGATTTACTCCGGATCAGTGATTGCATTCCTCAAATTCCAAAGGGTCCAAAGTCCAAAAATATAGAAAATAAAATCCTCCTTCAACCCTGAAACAGCAACCAGATCCCACAAATACAGCAATAACCCAATTCACAATCCAAATCAGGCTGCGGGCTTCCGTTCAGCACACCGATCGTCTCACGGTGGCGGGCATGTACAAGAATTGCACCAAGGAAGAAAGCCCTGAAATTGGCATATGAACACAAATAAAGCAAAGTTGGGGATAGAGGTAAACATACACATTCACAGCCATAAACCCCTCATTCCCTGGACTCAAGACCTTCCCTTGACTCACCAACATATTGCCCTGAACCAGGTCAAATGAGATGGCTGAATGCCATGTGTCAAAAGTCACTACACAAACCCCAAAAATGTGTTCACTCCCAAGCCTCTAAATTCTAGCCCAATAGGGGAGGTGGCGTGTCATGGCCTAGAGTGGCACTCAGGACCATGCCCTACCCTGACATAACCTTGGTTGGGCTTGGAGTCGATTGGGCTTGGAGAACTGCCCCATGATGATGACCTCACAACATGACAAAATCAGGCAAATCACACCATAATGCCCAAAATTCAATTATATACTCAAAAATGCATGCGGCAAATATTCAAATGCTCCATGCACGTGTCAAACCGGAACGTAATATACAAGGGTGATATAGACCAAAGGTCCATGCCCAAGAATATCCCATCATTGGCTCCGAAACCTCTCCGGTTATGTACATGGCATGCTCCACAAGTCAGCTCATGAGTTTGAGACCTAATTTTGTGAGGCCTCGTGTGCCAAGCCAAAGTGACTACGTGATCCGGCATATGGTGAGGTACAACACCGAAGATTATGCCAACATATAAGCAACATACCATAGTTCACGGATCTCTAGGCACTTTACTGTTAGCCGACCAGTTATGCACATAAAACACAAAAATGAGCAAAAATTGAGGTCAAAAACATGAAAATATGTCCGAATACAAAGTTGTCATGATAGTATATCTCTATGCTCACCCATGATATCCGCTCATGGTTCAATACACAAATGATTGGAACTATTTGCGAACAATTCCCCCACTAGGATCCCGAATCGGGCGCATGGAGGTACCTTCGCCACTCGTATCTACATGCCCCATGAAAATGGGAGTGCACTCATGGATCTCCTTGCCAAACATACCATGAGCGATACATATGCGGTAGACTTAGTCTAGCGCTTTGAATTCCACAATTGGGACATGGGCAAAGCCCTTGTCACGTGTGGCTCCCCATCTCTTCGGCCACACGAAGATATATAACATGGGCGTGAGCATATCGAAGCACATACCATGCATATAACACATACCCTCAAAAAGTGGCTCCCACCATGGTATGCCATGCCCCTCCATGGACATAACGTCACGTTAAAAATACGTAGGAACCCAAGGAAAGTATCTATGCAAGCCCAACACTCATGTGGTACACTCGAAAGTCGCATTAAAATATTCGGTTGCACGGTCCAAGAGTTATATATCACTTTATACCCTCTTAACCATTTTCCCTTGCTATACCGGGCATGTATGCACACCAAAGGCGTTTGATGCTTCCTAAATTAAGTTGAGACCAAGGCGCTTGCAACTCAACCTTCCTTATTCTCTTTCCTCACACTCGCGCGTAGATATGGCCCTTCAAAGTGGTCCCACGATTCACTTTTGCTTTCCTTATATCTCCAAGTCAAATGGGTGGCAAGTATAAGGGAAACCTGATTCGGGCATAGGGAAAAGAGTATGACCACTCGAAGAAGACCAAATCAAGTGCGGCGATGTCGAAGTCGAAAATCCGATTTCGACATCGCGAAAAATTCAGATTAAAATTTCGAGTGCATATTTAGAAAATTGCGGAAGCAACGAACCCTTTACTGATGAAATCTGACCCTTCATCGGGGTTTCCGCCAAAATATCTGGAAATAACAGTTAACCAATCGGTTAACGCAAAATCGGGAGCCAACTGACAGTCGCCGATACATTGACCATCAGAACGAAAGGCTGAAAAATTACGGAAACATTATGATAATAAAACCCTGTTGATTCCTGATATTCCGATATATAAATCTCCGCTGGCGGTGCCTCGGTACTGTATATGGCCGCTCATAGCCGGAATGGCCAAACCTATCACACCATCACATCGGGTTAGATCAGGTGGATGGGAGAGTATGATATCAGCCAATGGCGGCTTGCCGGCACATAGATACACACCCCAAGTGACCCAAAGATGGCCACGGGGGTCCGAACCGGCTTCAAAAGCCATTAATTAATGCAAAACATTCAGGGCCACTGTGCTGGGCTGTAAGCACCAGCTGGCCTGCATACAACTCCGTAAAACAGCAAAAAGAAGCCTATAACGAATACCCAAAAGACACACAAAATGTCTCCAAACTTGCAGCACGAAAGGCAAACACACTGCAGGCACTCAAAAGCAGGCAGCACGACAGGGTAGAGCCAAAAGTGTGGTCTTTGGAAGACATTGTTTCAAGCTGACTCGGTGCTGGAAAAGGAAACCCACTTAATAATGTACAGTGCACCAAGCCGTTTAGCCACACTTATCTTGAGCTCTCCCAATTCTGTCTTCAGACTTGCCTGTGACACAAAAGCAAAAACAGCAGCATGAAAAATAAAAGCTGGACCCATTGACACAAAAAAGGAAGCAACAAAAACGAACACTGCGTCGACGTGGCAAAACAACACCAATGAAAGAATGCAGGAAACAGAATGAAGGCCACGTTGCGTTGCAGGAGTTGCAGGAGCATCCTGCTTCTCATCTGCCTTGTAAAGAGTGAAAGCCACAAAACTCGAAAAGATGCAAAAAAAATGGACAAAGAGCGAAACCGAAAGCAAGCACGTATGTCTCTGCTATACCATGACACGAAGGGTATACCTCTCCGTGGTCCCCATCGCAAAGGCACAAACTCGAAAATTAAGATGACAAATCAGATTCACAGGGAGAAAACAGCGAGGACAACGAAACACACCGACGGAGACGAAAACGACAAAGAGACAACAACAAAACGCAAAGCACAGAGCAGACACACCCATTAAAAAGAGTGTCTTACTGCTCAAACAACAAGTCATTTTCCACTGTAGCTCATTTCAGATTCTGAGCATTCCTACACACACAGCATAATAAGGCAGTCCCTGCAGCCACAAAAAAAACAGCTCGCTGCCACAAGAGCTGTAAAAAAAAAACACCGCCAAGAGTACCGAAGAAACAAACGCAGACAGGCACACACCTGGTAAGGCGTGCGTCGTCTCGCTTGACAGCTGACTGGTAGGATGAGTTGAGGTCCTAAAAACAAAAGAAGACCTCACAAAAATGCAACCGATCCTGAGCTGGGTAAGCACAACCACAACAGACAGACCAACAACAACGGCGAACGTCGAAAAAACAAGGGCAACACACCGAAAGCAACGTTGCTACTCAATGGTGCGACACAGGAGCATGCTGCTTCTCTGATTGCACCAAAGGAGTAGAGAGCGCGTGCACTAGAGCAAAAAACTGCTACTCATTACACACACCCCAAGTTTATCTCTCACTAGTCACATTCTTGAGCTTCCGCCCTCTCCCACGTGTCCGTCTGCTGCGTGGCGCTACCCCGCGCTCTTGGTTCAGCGCCGTCGTAACCATCTTCACATCGTGGCGCTCAGCCCAGGACCTCCTAGGCGCGTTCACTGGCAGACTATCAGTCTCGAATAGGTACTTGTACAACACTTCAACTGCCAGCGGAGCAGGCCTCATTGTCCACAGGGTCTCAGGCAGCGGCGGTATCAACAAGTCATCGTCCACTTCACTTTTGCCGCAAACAACAAGCAGAGAAGGAAAGCGTAAACAGGCTTGCTCGGATTCTATGGTAGCTCGGTTCCAGATTCCGTCACGCTGAACTTCTTCTAGTCGCGGCACTTCTCTGGACCATTGACCGCCATCCCAGACGAGAGGTCCAAAGATCTTCCGCAGCTCGGTACTCGCCACGAATCGATCGTTCATGAACACATCAAAGCAAGCGCTGCGCTCAAGCTGGAGGTAGTCTGTCAAAATCATTTTCGACCTCCTGTTACGTCTAAGGCCCCAACAGGTGCGAAGCACTCGCCAAACGCTGCAATTGTAGGAGGTCAACACACTTGCACAGCACTGAACTCAAGACGCAATTCTCCAAATCCAAAGATCGTGATTGTCGATGATTGTTAATTGCAGCGAAGGCCTGTTGATAGGGCCTCACATGACAATGCTGCAAAACAGAAAATCAGCATAATTTTACAATCATTCTCATCAGACAATAAATCACAACATTTCCTATTGCGCGCATCTGCGACACTCATCTCTGCATTTCCGCATCATTTCCGCACCTGGCCTCTGCACACCTGCACCAGCCCACGCACAGTGGGGGCCAACGGTGGGTCCACCGGGGTCCCCGGGGCGAAAAAAAAGATTTTTTCCAAACTTGTTCCTAGACCACTTGGAATGCTCAAACAAGTGTTTTCAGGCCGTTTTGAGCCCATGGTGGCGCGTTTTGGGCCATGGAAAATCCCAAAATGCCTTGAAAATGGGCCGATTTGGGACCAACAATGGGTCAAAAATGGGTCAAAAACGTGTTTTCACAAAAATCACCCTGGACCATTTATGATGCTCAAACAAGTGGTTTTAGCCCATTTTGAGACCGTAGCGACGGGTTTTGGCTCATGGAAAATCCCAAAATGCCTTGAAAGCGGGCCATTTTGTGACCAAAAATGGGTCAAAAATGGGTCAAAAACGCGTTTTTCCAAAAGCGATCCCGGACCACCTGGGATGCTCAAACAAGTGTTTGTAGCCCGTTTTGAGCCCGTTTTGACCGAGTGTAGCCCAGTAAGAAAAAGTGCTTTTCCATTGCTTTGAGGCATACTCTAGTTGTATTAGAGATGCACTGAGCATCCATGCATTTCTATCTTAGTATTGGTCCCACCAAAACTGGTGATAACACATTTTGACCTATGGAACCAAACACCCAATCAGGATATGGAGTGGACCCCTTAATGCCCTTTCAATGTGAAGCTATTCGTCATTTCCTGAGTTGACTGAGCACTGACATATCCAGGGTAGAGCCTATGAATTTATCTACGTTTTTCCATGAATTCTTAGCTATCCTAGTGGTATGCACCCTAGGGGGCTGGGCACCTCTTTTTGAGAGGTCCTGGGTTCAATTCCCGGTCAGCCTAGCTAAGTAGGAAGATCCCATGTGACATGGCAGTGACCTCATCGCCACATACCATGCCACCTCAGCACATATGGGACCCAAAACAAAGAGTGCACATCTCCTGAGATGGCACTATGGAGAGAGAGTGATCATGAGGCAGTTTTCTGAGTCTTTTCCAAAAACATTTCAGCTATCTTTGTGAATATGCATTCATTTGTGACCTGAGTTGCAGTTTCTGTGAATATCCAATCATCTTTCACTGTTTACACTGCAGCCCTTCATGCTTTGATCCTGATCTTCTCCTCTTTGCACACTTCTGGCTTGGGTTATCCTGGATTGACTCTATTTCTGCAAAACAAAGGTTTTCATCTTCCAAAACAAGCAGCAGGAAACCCTACACCTACAGCAAGCAGCAGGAGAAGCAAAAACACAGTGCTGAAAACACTATAAACTTTTCTGGTAGCAGAGGCAGCCTGTCTCTGCGCACCGGCAGCAACCCCGTGCCGTACATCCAGTGCGCCGAGTACGGGCAAATATAAGCTGAAGGGTGAAAGAAGATGGATCCAGGAAAGGTGGACGCCGACGTGAAGACAGCGCCAGCGCCTGAGGCACCGGCAAGGCCGGCACCTGGCGCTGTACCTTCGGCGGAGCCCTTACATGGGCCAGTGGATACGGCTGAGGACTCCCTGGATGGACTCCAGACGGCCTTCGGGGCCCTGTCGGTCGAGGAAGTGGTCTCTCAGCCTCAGCCTGTGAAGAGGAAGAGAGAGAACGAGAGCGAGAAGGATGCTGGAGGAGAAGCAGACGAAGGAGAGGAACAAGGGCAAGACCTGACGCATGACCCTACCTTCGAAGGCGCACCAAGCGCTTCTGGCCTCCACGCATCACCCTCTCCTATAACCACCACACTCCCAGCCGCTGCAACATCCACATCCACAACCAACCCGCCTATGGCAGAGGGCACAGGCTTTACTGGCATGCCTCCCTACCCCGCCTATGGTATGGGCCCACCTACCACTGCGCTCCATGAGGCAACTACTGCCAGTGAGCCGGTGGCTTCCAGCTCTGCGCCGCGATGGTATGCGGCTCATTATCCCCATCCACTACATGCTACTGGAACCTATGTGGATGTTCCTGGGTATGCTCCTGGGTATGCACCTGGGTATGCACCCTTGAGTGGGTTGAGGAGAGGACCCGAATCTCTTGGAGGCAGGAGTAGAGGATCGGGGAGATCCTCCAACAGGTCCCTGACGCGGTCGGAGATCAACGAGGTGCTCCGAGGAGCCACTTCAAAAATCGTGGGCGACCTCACACAAGAGATCCGTGAGAAGCTGGAGCCCCTGATGATCCCGCCCCAATCGTCACCAATCTCGGTGGGAATGTCACCCCACCGAGTACAGGCTAACCACCTGACAGCAGGGTTGACAAATACCCTGGGGAGCCTGAGGAGCAGACCAATGCCGACGCCTGCAGCTATTCCGAGAAGTCCCTTCGTGCCGAGAACGGCCCAGCCGCCCTACAGCCACGTGACGAACTCGACGAGGGCTGAGCTGGACCGGCTGGGGCTGACAGCCTTAAGGGCTATGGTGGACGTGGAGCCTTATGGCTCCAGTGATCTAGGCGGAGACCCCTCCGATGACCAGCCGCCGTCGATGGATTCTTCTTCGCCCTCGACGGACGATGACCCGGAGGACCCTGAGGATCCAAAGGGTAAGAAGACGAAGAAGAAGAAGAAGAAGACCCGACGCCCTGAAGGACGCCGAGCTCAGGAGGCGAAGGCTATTGCCACCTCCAAGATCGTAGTGAACCTGCCGGAGTTCACAGGCAAGGACCTCAGCGAGTTCGCTGAGAACTTTGGCCGGTTTCTACGACTGACCGGCCAAACCCACGCTAGTGGGCGCGTGAAGTGCGATCTGCTCCTGCAGTGCTGCAAGACCAAGTACCTGGAGAAGCAGGTCAGGCAGATCGTGACTAACTCCGCCACCTTTGCCGATGTGTTGGTTGCCCTGGAGAGGCAGTACCCGACCTACGAGACCGACCTCTCGATCAGGGTCGAGATCCAGAACCTACCCGTGCTGCCCAACAACCCCAAGCCTGGCAGGGTATCTGAGCTGTTGGCTGATCTGGATCACTGGGCTGGACGACTGACGCCCGGTTCCTACAGCAGCGACGACCTGCTGTTCTGGTTGGTGGCCAAGCTCCCCCGAGAGCTATGGGACGAGTGCCGTTTGACGGCTGAGCGCAAGGCTAGATCCGTCCACTACGAGGATCTATGCGTGCTGCTCCTGGAGATGGCGCTGGAGAAGGAGAGCGACCAGCACTTGAACAACTACCGTCCTGGTGGTGGAGGTTCTGGAGGTTCTGGAGGCAAAGGGTACCAAGGGTCCCGACCTGGGCAGGGGACTACCCCCAAACACGCCCACGCCCGTACCATGGAGAACGTGAAGGAGCTATTCTGGTGTGATGCCAGAGACGAGCAGGGCCACCTGCAGCACGCCTCTGACTGCGAGCAGCGAGACTGCTTCGTAGTTCAGGGGAAGCAGCAGGAAAAGAACACCTGCGCTAAAGCGAGGCTGCCGGATCATTACCGGTGCACCATCACGTGTGCATTCTGCGGTAAGCGGAAGCACTACGAGGATGAGTGCTACCATAAGCAACGCCTATCGGCGAAGCTTAAAGGGGAAGATCCTGGCAAAGGCTCAAGCAAAGGTGGAGGCAAAGGCAAAGGCAACGACTCCGGCAAGGGCAAGTCGAAAGGACGTGGTCAAGGTGGTCAAGACAAGGGTCAAGGTGGACGAGGAGGAGGCGCTAACCGCCAGCCCGACAACAAGAACAAGGACAAGAACGGAGGCAACCCCAGCCCTAATCCAGGGGGGAACTCCGAGCCCTCTGGAGGGCAATCTGGTCCTACCACACGCTCACAGACGCAGGCCCAGCAAGAACAAGGAGCCAAGCGTGAGCATGAAGGTGGTGATGACGGCAACGCTAAGAAGAGGAGCCGTTTCATGAGGATGGCCCGCAAATTGCGGAACAAGGGGTTCGAGGTGACCTGTCCCGCGGAGTTCTGACGGGGACGCTCTGGTGGCACCCAAGACCTGGTGTTTTGGGTACGTATCCGACTAGGGGGACGTGAATACCTGGGGGTACTGGATACTGGCGCCACAATATCTATAGTGGCCAAGAAAATTTTACCTTGTGGGAGCCTGAAGAACACCATGACCACCGCGGCTATACGCATGGGGGATGGACATGTGGTGCACAGCTGCGGGGACTGTGAAGTGGAGGTACCTATGGGCTCCAGGACTATCGCCCATCGGTTCTATGTGATGGACACTGATGCCTTCGACTTTGTACTGGGGACTGACTTCTTTGTGCAGCACTCCCAGATACAATCCCTGACGCTGCAAGCGCCCTACCTCCTCTACGTGGACCACGGCAGTGGCAGAGAGTCTGTGCCACTGGAGCAGTCGGAACATACCTCGAGTTACCTGAGGCTATCGAAGGAGGAGCCCTCTAACATGATGGCGGCCTCCAAAACTGAGGACTATCAACTATTGGGGGAAGTCCTAGACCAAGGTCTGAAGGAGTTGGATTACTCTCGAGAAGACCTGAGTGTGGAGTTGTTCGCCAGCGACAAGCAACATGTACTGGACCTTTACTGCAGCAAGGGGAAGAACTGCAGCTACAAATTTTACTGGCCCTCTTTCGGGATGGCCTACGGGAACCCCAGATTCAGTGAACTGGGGAAGGTGCTGACCAAGGTGGCCTTGGAACATTCCCGTATGGTCCTGTGTTCCCCCGATTGGGGAGCCCATGGGGGCAACGAGTACTGGCGAAACCTCCTGGACAGGCTGACTATCAGCTCTGTACGTTTGCCTGATGAGGCCATCTACGTGCCTCTGGGGCGCAAGACGCCTATTGAGAAACCCGGATGGGGGAGTATGCTTAGCGTGGTGGACGGAGGTCTTACCTCCATTCCCTGGGAGGAACTGGACCCGACTCTGGTCCAGGCTATACAGCGAGAAAGCGATGGACTCGCCTTGGGTGACTTGAAGGATCGCCTACGACCTCAAGATGCTGTTGAGACTACACCTGGAGGAGATGAGTACGTCGTGACTGACACCAACACCCCCAACTCTCCCTGCCGTGTACCTGTTCCTGATGGAGTCTCTGAGTGTGGACTATCTGAGCTACCCAGCTCTATCCACTCAGAAGACGAAACTGAGCACGACGCCTTCTTCGTGCAGACCTGTGTGGAGGAAGTGGAGAATGCCGAGTACGTCGCCCCACTGAAACCCCTACTCTCCATGAGGGTGGAAGACCCCGTGGACGAGGAGCTGGACCCTCGTTCCAGGCTCAGGGAGTATGTGGATTCCAAGAGGAAGTTGGTGGCGAAAAAGCTATGCTACGCGAAGCCTACCCGCAGCTCATGGCCACTGAAGCAAGGACGTATGGGAGACCTATCCCAATTGAAGGAGGACCTCGAACAGAAGATCACCACCTGGCAAAGGGAGGTAGATCTCAAGATCATGAAGAGCGTATGGGGTGCCCATGTGAGGACCCCAGAGGAGGACGACCTCTCGGAGGAATGTGTATGTGAACCCCCGCGAGCGTGCCTATGTTGCCATCGTCCATCGGAGATGGTCGAGCAAGACCTTCTATATGCCTACCAAGGGCTGAAGGATACTACCACGGGCGAAGAGTCGGTGGAGGACCACCTCCCGACGTCTATTCAGGGGGCAAGCAACTTACACTCTGACGAGGACATGGAGGACAAGATCAAGGTATTGGACCCGCGGGTACAGAAGCTTATGAGGACCTATCTGGAGGTGTTCGGAGAACTACCCCCACCAGCCTCATGTGACAAGCTGGTACAGATGGACCTCAAGCTCAAACCCGAGTTCGTGGGTCACAAGATCCGGAGGAGACCCTATCCTGCTCCTAAAGAGCAGGCCGACGAGATTGAGCGACAGATACAGGAGTGTATCGACGCTGGCCTAGTCCTGGAGTACAAGGACGGGGACTATCCCCTACACTGCAGCCCCTGTTTCCTGGTGGCTAAACCTGGGTCTACAGCCAAACGGCTGGTAGCGGACTATGGAGAGCTGAACAAGAAGACGTTGAACCACTCAGGGTCCATTCCCAATATGGAGTCTACCCTGGAGAAGATAGCCTCCTGCCGCTACAAGACCAAGATGGACAAGCGAAGCGGATTCTGGCAAGTGGACCTGACGCCCAACGCACAGGAACTACTGGCCTTCATCACCCCTCAGGGGAGGGTGTTCAAGTGGAAGGTCATGCCGTTTGGCGTGGCTAACGCACCCGCTCTATTCCAAGAGCTGATGAACAACATCTTGTCCATCTTACGAAGGAGACCTAAGGTGCAGGAGCTCATATCCCGTGGTGCCCAGATGGAGGCTCATATCGACGATGTATGCCTCGGTACCAATACCCAGGAGGATCACCTAATCCTCTTGGGTGAGTTCTTTGCGGTCTGCCAGGAGAACCACACTCGACTCAAGCTGGAGAAGTGTGAGTTCATGCAGGAGACCATGCAGTACTTGGGGTTTGACGATGGCTATGGGTGGTGGACCCCAGCGGCCTCTAAGGGCAAACCCCTGATGGATGCCAAGGTACGACACGAAGACCCCAAGAAAGGACTTCATGATGTACGCAGTTTCATTGGGGCGTGCAACTTCTATCGCCGCCACATCAAAAACTTCACCTATACCAGCGCCGTACGGACGGACTTGATCAAGAAGAGTACTACTTGGCGCTGGGGCCCACAAGAGCAACAAGCGTTTGACGAGCTCAAAGACAAGGTAGCCAACGCTAAATGCTTGGGCGTGCCTAGGGCACAAGGGGAGATTATCCTGGTGACCGACGCCAGCAATGTGGGCGGTGGTGGAACGTTGTTCCAATGGCAAGCACTAGAGAAGGAGGAGTTCGACTCGGCCATTTCCCAATGGGGGACGGAAGGTCACAACCGAGATGGAACCCTCAAGCACAGCTACCCTGACGACAAGTGGGTCCTAGTACCTCTGGGCCACTGGAACTGGAAGTGGAACCAGGCCAGGGGGAACTACTCCACCTATGAGCAGGAATTGCTCGCGGGTATGCTGGTGCTATCCTCACAAGCACGACTGTTGGGGAGTAACCCTGTGGTCTGGCTATGCGACCAAGAACCGGTCCGCAGTTTCCAGAAGGGTCCCCCACCTGAGAAGGCCAAGCTACGACGCTGGTGGACCTACCTCAGTCAACTACGGCTGACGGTACACCATGTCCAGGGAGTGAAGAACGAGTGTGCCGACTACATCAGCCGTAACAACTTCGACGCCCTGATTGGTGCCCGGTCTGAAGCGCTGGCTAAGGAGGCGTTCAGCCGTATGGACGTACACCTGGACCTGAACATGTCGATGATACGCCCCCTGGATGGACTCCAACAATCGGAGTACCTGAAGGAGTTTGGGGATATCTACAAGCGCCTGGAGAAACGCCTTGAACCCCTCCTGGTCAACCAAGACCAGTGGAAGAATGACAACAGCTACCTCTGGCACGAGGACCGCATCGTGGTGCCTAGTGACCGAGTCCCAGCGCTGCTGAAGTGGACCCATGAGTCCAGTGGTCATGTGGGTGCTGACCGTACCCTGAGGCTGTTCAAGCAGTGGTTCCACACTACGTGGACTGACGACCAACTGCGGAAGACACTCCAGCCCATCGTGGACAAGTGCCCGTGCAGGTCCTGTAAACCAGGGGATATCAGGGACAGAGGTCTCTACTCGACCCTGCCCATCCCTCACTGTGCTAACAGTGTTCTATACGTGGACTACACGGAGATGCCGAAGTTCGGGGGCTATGACTTCGCCCTCGTGGTAACCTGTGGGTTGACCAGGTTTACCAGGGTGTTCCCATGTACCAAGCACATTACCGGGGAGGAGACTATCAAGATACTCCTGGAGGAGTGGTTTTGTGTCTATGGGGCGCCCAAGGAGATCAACTCCGATGAGGACGTGCGAGTACGCTCAGATACTGGCTGGTACAAGAGGGTCCTGAGATCCCTCAATGTCCAGGTGGCTACGGGGATTCCCTACTCTCACACGAGCAACCCCCTATGTGAGCGACAGATTCGTGTCCTGAAGGAGAACGTCAGGATATGGTGCAAAACTGAACGCACCAGAGACTGGGTGAGACTACTCCCCGTCATATCCTTGATGATGAACTCCCAAGAGAGTTCAGCTACTGGCTACTCGCCACATGAGCTATTCATGGGGCGCCCGGCATGGTTCCTACATGCCCCCTATCCAGAGGACACCCATTCTTCTGTGGGTGAATGGGTCCAAGAGCAACAAGCGAAGGTGGACAAGGCCAAGGCTATGCTCCAGAGAGTGAGGGAGCGTCAGTGGAACAAGAAGAACAAGCACCGAGTACCGGCCACCCACCAAGAGGGGGACTGGGTGCTGGTGCACCACAGTCGACTACCCGCCTGGCCACGCTCTACCAGCGATGACCCATACTTCGGGCCATACAAGATTCTATCTGTGGATGGTCACCGTATCACTGTGCGGTGTTCTCCCCGACTAGGGGGGACCCTGGTGTGCGCTGCTCAACACCTGAAGCGCTACCATGATCCTGAAGACCTCTGTGGGGAGGAGTGGGAGCTGAACGACGAGGAAATCGCCGCTCTGGACCTACAAGGGGCTGCCAGCCCTATGGAAGTTGAAGGTGAACTCCCCGACATGAACGCCGAGGAGATGGCTAAGGAGGGCTTCTACATGGTGAAGTCTGTCCTACGCCACCGCTATCGCCAGGGTTGGCGCTTCCTCACCCTCTGGGAAGGGTTTGGAGTCGAAGAGGCCACCTGGGAGCCCTTCTCTGCATTTGTTCTACCGGAGGGACGCCTAAACTCAGTTCTGGTTGACTACTTGTCCCAGAACAACCTTGGTGAGTTGCTGAGGCTCGCTGAGACGCTTGCCTCCAAGACTAAAGCTAGGGACTGAACCTTACCCTTACCTGCCAAAGCGTATGTGTGAGTGTGCTAGTCCTAAGGTCCTGAGAGCAAGCCGCAGAAGTGGTGTCCTAATTATACCCAAGTCTGCGCCCTTGCTAAACCTGGAGGGTTGGCTTATTGATGCCACGGGGTACGCCCCGGGTCTCCCCTCCCCTAAGCGCCCAATTTCTGTGCTGGCGCAAAACCTTTGGGGAATACCCAGCGTACTAATCCAGGTATTGTTTTCCCTACCTATCTGTCTACTACAGGGAGGGGTGGCCAAAAGCTATGAAGGCTTGAAAACGCCGTTTTGCTAAATGGCCAAAACACTGACCTAACCACTGCCACAGCCCACCAACCCTGCTAAAATTGCAGGAAACGGGTGGGACAGTGACACACGCACTACAGGTCCTACACACCCTACAGTGGCACCATCCTGGTGGGCGAGCACTGGGGCAACTGGCTCAAGCCCCCACCCAGGACTACCACTCCTACACGCACACTCTACTGGGCGTTGCGAAGGCAAAGGTGTCGTGGGTCCTAGCGACCCTCCTGTGAAATGACAAGAGAACACAGCGCTGCTAAGCAACTGTGGCCTAACAGGGGACGCCACAACGCGTTTCCCCTGCTAGGGCTTGGAGGGAAGGAGTGCTCTCGCGTGCAAGACGCAGATGTCGATGAAGTCGGACTCCCTGCTCTGCCACAGGCGGAGCGGAGTTACTTGTTTGTGTGATCTGCGCCCTTCTTTAGCAGGGCATAAAAAAAAAGGCTGCTGCACCAATCACCCTACCTGCCCACCTGTAAAACAAAGGCAAATGAAAGGGCGTTTGCGGTGGAGGAACCAAGCCACACTCCAGGTATTATACCCTTCTCAGTGTGACCTATAATACACTGTCCGCAAACACGCTGGAGGACCAGCTACCCTTGTCAAGCAAGCAAGCTTTAAGGGACTCCTCAGGTTCTCTTAAAGAACGTACCGAGGAGCCCCTGGGTAGCCTAAACAAGGTTTACCGTGCGCACTTCGCGTGGCCTACCCTTTAATGCGTGTGTGCATGCGCGAGTATGCACGACGGTAGTGGGCAAACCTGCCCATCTCAACGCCAATCACGAACTCCACCAGGGGGTGGCCCCACCTGGGCTTACTCACCTTACCTACCGCTTGAGAGAGAGAGCAAGTGAGGGGCGCACGCGAAGAACGTTGCAATGCACTTGTGTGTATGTCTAATCACCCTGATCTGACCGCTAATCATCTGCAATCTTTCTAATCAATCCCTCTATCGCGTCCTATCGTTGTTAGCGCTGCTACAAGGCTCGTTCACGGAGACACGAGACGAGCAATGTGTATGCGGCATACGAGACGAGCATACCTGTAGTTTATACCTGATTCGTTGAAGTCTTTTCGATTGATTCTCGAATTCTTGAATTTTTGAAGCTTCTATTAGTGTGGGTGGAATCTGTATGTTTATTTATTAATGTGTGTCTCGTCATTTTCAAGACTACGTGAGACATACGTTTATAATTCCATTATTTCTCCATTTTCCGGCGCTTCGCTAGGAGCCGCTCATGCGCGCCGCCATTTTATGCGTATGAATTTCTGGATTTAAAAAATCCAGAGATGACTATAATTTCTATAAAAATGTGCTTCTGATGCACAATTGGATTCTGCTCAGGTGTGTTGTCTTAGAAGCTGAGTAGGCCGTGTTCGGGCCGAAACGCAGGTGCCTGGAGAGACTGAGCAGAACCCAAGACCCCACCAAGGGGCAATTTAATTTTTGAACGCCTCCCTTCGCCCTAAGACAGGTCACAGGTCGCCAGCAGGTTTACGAGAACCCATGCGAATGTGTATATTGTGTCTTGCGTTTGGGTTGTGTCGACGCTGCGTCTTGGAGGGAGGGATGCACATGCACATGTTTTGGCATGCTCCCAAACTAACCCAACCAAGCCACAGGAGCCCCGGCAGCGCCATGAGCGCTGACTCTTCTGTAGGATATGTTACAAACAGAGCAGCAAAAGAGCGCCAGCCATGGTGAGCGCCTATTTTTCAGTGTGAGGGAAACCATAGGTATTTTAAAGTAGATGTGGAAACCAAGGAAAGTCCAAGAAAAATTCCCTTTTTCCTAAAATGCGACAGTGGTGGCCACCACAGCACAAGGGGGGAGTAAGAAAAAGTGCTTTTCCATTGCTTTGAGGCATACTCTAGTTGTATTAGAGATGCACTGAGCATCCATGCATTTCTATCTTAGTATTGGTCCCACCAAAACTGGTGATAACACATTTTGACCTATGGAACCAAACACCCAATCAGGATATGGAGTGGACCCCTTAATCCCCTTTCAATGTGAAGCTGTTCATCATTTCCTGAGTTGACTGAGCACTGACATACCTAAGGTAGAGCCTATGAATTTATCTATGTTTTTCCATGAATTCTTAGCTATCCTAGTGGTATGCACCCTAGGGGGCTGGGCACCTCTTTTTGAGAGGTCTTGGGTTCAATTCCCGGTCAGCCTAGCTAAGTAGGAAGATCCCATGTGACATGGCAGTGACCTCATCGCCACATACCATGCCACCTCAGCACATATGGGACCCAAAACAAAGAGTGCACATCTCCTGAGATGGCACTATGGAGAGAGAGTGACCATGAGGCAGTTTTCTAACTCTTTTCCAAAAAAATTTGAGCTATCTTTGTGAATATGCATTCATTTGTGACCTGAGTTGCAGTTTCTGTGAATATCCAATCATCTTTCACTGTTTACACTGCAGCCCTTCATGCTTTGATCCTGATCTTCTCCTCTTTGCACACTTCTGGCTTGGGTTATCCTGGATTGACTCTATTTCTGCAAAACAAAGGTTTTCAGCTTCCAAAACAAGCAGCAGGAAACCCTACACCTACAGCAAGCAGCAGGAGAAGCAAAAACACGGTGCTGAAAACACTATAAACTTTTCTAGCCCCTTCCACCACATGTATGCACCACTTTGTGCCCTTCGCACGTACCTTAGAGCCGTGTGGTGGAGCCACCTAGAGTTGGGAGAGGGGTGTAAATTGGAGGATATATCTATTACTACACCCCTCTCCCCTTAAATTTAGCTAACAAGCAACAAGCAACAACGACAACAACAACAACACGTCACCATTCCGTTTTGGCCACTGCACCTTCCCAACGCTTCGGGCTTGACTCTACTTTAGCCATCCTAGAGCCTAGGTGGTGGCCTTGCCAAATCCAAGTTTTGAGCCAAAAACTCCCCGGTGGCGGCCCGGGGCGGTGGCGCCAAGTCGTGAGGTGCCCTCCCAAATCCGCGCAGTTTTGGGCCAAAAACAGCCATTTTTCGCCCAAAACAGCCCTAATAAGGGTTCAAAACAGCCAAACGAAGGGAAACAGTTCCTACACACCACGTGCGGCTTGACTTTCTCCTGACCAAGGGACCTTTGGTGCCCTCTAACTCCACGACATGTCCGAGAAACGGCCCAAAAAGGCGCCAAAAAGCCCCAAAAACTGCGCAATGTGCACCAGCACCCCCAAACCAAGAAAGGGCCGTATCTTGGGCTACGTGGCTCAAAAAACGAATTCCGAGGGCACCTAGTCCACCCGCAACCCCCCACTTTTTATGGTTTACACCCCTCAAAATCGCCCAACGAGACACGAAGACCCCCGTACCAGTGATCACTTCGTGCGACTGGAGGGCCGGCCAGCCCACGCACAGTGGTGGCCAACGGTCGGTCCACCAGGGTCCCCAGGGCTAAAAAAATCATTTTTTCCAAAGTTGTTCTTACACCACTTGGGATGCTCAAACAAGTGTTTTTAGGCCGTTTTGAGTCCGTGGTGGCGTGTTTTGGGCCATAGAAAATCCCAGAATGCCTTGAAAATGGGCCGTTTTGGCACCAACAATGCGTCAAAGATGGGTCAAAAACGTGTGTTTCCAAAAATGATCCTGGACCATTTGGGATGCTCAAGAGAGATTAAGAGATTGGGTGGTGCCGCGCCGACAGCATGTGTTTTATCCTTGGAGCATAGTTGAGCGGTTACAACACTTAACTAACAACTCGACGACCTGAGATCGATTCCCGACAAGGAGAGTTATACCTGACCCTCTTGTGTGCAGGCACGGGAAGTGTGCTCAAGACCATACGAGAAATCAAGCAGAGACAGGAGCGAACAAAGCCGCGACGACCAAGGGGGATGGTGCCCTACAATACACCACCGGACAGAGACAGAACAACGGACGACGAAGCGAGGAAGGGGATATCAACACACTGGAGGCAGTGGCAGAGCCTAAGAGATTGGATGGTGCCGCGCCGACAGCATGTGTTTTATCCCTGGAGCATAGTTGAGCGGTTACAACACTTAACTAACAACTCGACGACTTGAGATCGATTCCCGGCAAGGAGAGTCATACCTGACCCTCTCGTGTGCAGGCACGGGAAGTGTGCTCAAGACCATACGAGAAATCAAGCAGAGACATGAGCGAACAAAGCCGCGACGACCAAGGGGGATGGTGCCCTACAATACACCACCAGACAGAGACAGAACAACGGACGACGAAGCGAGGAAGGGGATATCAACACACTGGAGGCAGTGGCAGAGCCTAAGAGATTGGGTGGTGCCGCGCCGACAGCATGTGTTTTATCCCTGGAGCATAGTTGAGCGGTTACAACACTTAACTAACAACTCGACGACCTGAGATCGATTCCCGACAAGGAGAGTCATACTATCAAACAAGTGGTTTTAGCGCATTTTGAGCCCGTGGCGACGGGTTTTGGCTCATGGAAACCCCAAAATGCCTCGAAAATGGGCCATTTTGGGACCAAAAATGGGTCCAAAATGGGTCAACAATGCGTTTTCTTAAAGTGATCCCGGATCATTTGGGATGCTCAAACAAGTGCTTTTAGCCCGTTTTGAGCCCGTTTTGACCGAGTTTAGCCCCTTCCACTGCATGTATGCACCACTTTGTGCCCTTCGCACGTACCTTAGAGCTGTGTAGTGGAGCCACCTAGAGTTGGGAGAGGGGTGTAGATTGGAGGATATATATATATATATATATATATATATATATATATATATATATATATATATATATATATATATATATATATATATATATATATATATATATATATATATATATATATATATATATATATATATATATATATATATATATATATATATATATATATATATATATATATATATATATATATATATATATATATATATATATATATATATATATATATATATATATATATATATATATATATATATATATATATATATATATATATATATATATATATATCCTCTAATCTACACCCCTCTCCCATACTCTACGTGGCTCCACTCTAAGGTACGTGCCAAGGGTACAACTTGGTGCATACACGTAGCGCAAGGGACTAAACTCGATCAAACAGGCTCAAAATGGGCTCAAAACATTTCTTTGTGCACCCCCAATGGTCCAAGATCACTTTTGAAAAAATGCATTTTTAACCCCTTTTTCACCCATTTTGCTCCCGAAAAGGCCCCTTTTCAAGGAATTTTGGGATTTCCATGGGCCAAAACCTGTCCAAATGGGCTCAAAATGGGCTAAAAACACATGTCCGAGCATCCCAAATGGTCCAGGATCACTTTTGGAAAAATGCCTTTCTTACCCATTTTTGACCCACTTTTGGTCCTAAAACGACCCATTTTCAAGGCATTTTGGGATTTTCCAAGGGCCTAAACCCGTCGCCACGGGCTCAAAATGGGCTAAAAACACTTGTTTGAGCATCCCAAATGGTCCAAGATCACTTTTGCAAGAATGCCTTTTTGACCCATTTTGGACCCATTTTTGGTCGCAAAACGGCCCAGTTTCAAGGCATTTTGGGATTTTCGATGGCCCAAAACGCGTCACCACGGGCTCAAAACAGGCTAAAAACACTTGTTTGAGCATCCCAAGTGGTCTAGGAACAACTTTGGAAAAAATGATTTTTTTCGCCCCGGGGACCCTGGTGGACCCACCGTTGGCCCCCACCGTGCGCGGGCCGGGCTGCCCTCCGGCTGCACCAAGTGACCACTAGTACGGGGGTCCGAGTGGCTCGTTGAGCGATTCTGAGGCTTGGAAACCACAAAAAGTGGGGGCTTGCGGGTGGACTAGGCGCCCTCGGAATTCGGATTTCAGCCACGTAACCCAAGATACGCCCTGTGCTTGGTTTCGGGGTGTTGGTGCGCATAGCGCAGGTTTTTGGGGCTTTTTGGCGCCTTTTTGGGCCGTTTCTCGGACATATCGTGGAGTTGAAGGGCACTAGAGAGCTCTTTGACACGGTGAAGTCAAGCCGCACGTGCAGTGTACTCACCGTATCCCTTCGTTTGGGCGTTTCGCCCGGGTTTCGGGGCTGTTTTGGGCGAAAAATGGCTGTTTTTGGCCCAAAACTGCGCAGATTTAGGAGGGCACCTCCCGACTTGGCGCCCCCGCCCCGGGCCGCCACCGGTGAGTTTTTGGCTCAAAACTTGGATTTGGCAAGGCCACCACCTGGGCTCCAAGATGGCTAGAGTAGAGTAGAGCCCGGAGCGATGAGGCGGAGCAATGGCCAAAACGGTGAGGAGAAGTGCTTGTTGTTGCTTGCTTGTTGTTGCTTGCTTGTTGTTGCTTGCTTGTTGCTTGTTAGCTAGATTTAAGGGGAGAGGGGTGTAGTAATATATATATATATATATATATATATATATATATATATATATATATATATATATATATATATATATATATATATATATATATATATATATATATATATATATATATATATATATATATAGGCGCCGGGAAGGGGCAATGGCCAAAACGCAATGGTGATGTGCTTGTTGCTTGCTTGGTTAGGGTTAGGGTTAGGGTTAGAATCGGTCCTTTAGGATTTTGGCATTGCGTAGAGCATTAGCAGTCGTTTGCTCAACTGGACCAAACCTTTGGCCCAACTTTTCAAAATCTCGCCCCAAATCATTCACAGAGTCACACACAATACGCAGAATGTTGTGCGATGTGCCAAGAATTGAGCCAAGCATTAACAACGGAAGACCTTTGGTTATGCCATTGCATGTGCCCGGTTCCTTCCTTTTTTCTAGTCGCCCATGGCTTGACACTTCCGGGCATCAGACCACACCATACCTCGTCCTCGTCTACCATGCGCAACAGTGGGCATTAAAAAAGTGTATTGGGAGGCCCTTCAAGAATGTCAGCATCAAAATTGGATTCAAAAGCAAAAGCAACGTCCTTCTTCATGATTTACCCTCCCAGGATTTTGCCCTTCACCAAATGATCCAAGGTAGCGCTGTCATATGCGTTGAAAGGATTCTGACAGTGTCAATACAAACACTGAACCATTACAAATCAGGTGATACAAAAAAATCAGCCTTTCTGAAGCATCGAAAATTGCGAAATCCAGATTCCGACAACTTTGAACCTGGAAAGTGGCATCGATGCATTCAGTACCAAAGTCTGATCTCAGATATGTAGTATTATGCTGCCATAACGAAATCCACACACAGCCCAGCTGGGCCTTTGGAGTTTGGTTAATTTAAACGTTGCCCGCGACGGCCGCAGAAACGTCGCGGATCGGGCGGGATGTTTGTGAAATTTTGATCGAGGGGTTTTTGGTTTGCCTTGAGTCACAGAGGATTAGACCGCTCCATTGAGTGAGTATCCGACTCCACGTCCACGCCTGGAGATGGCCTAAAGCGGGGCTGTAGGCCAATTTTGACACGATGGGTCATTGTGCATCGATGTCGGTGGTTCCGAGCGCCACCCCACAGTTACAAAATCCAGGTAGCGAACCTCACTGGCGTGCCCTTGCCCTAATACCTTGCCTTTCCACACCCATTTTGCGTGGCATGCCACAACGTTCCGTCCTCTAACCCCATGCATGTGTGCATGCGTTCATCCATCCATTCATGCACCAAGCCTGTGAATTTCATCGTACCACAAGATCCGGGCTTGAGGAGCGCGAAACGCAAATTCACCCACACAACGGCTCACACTCGCGCAAGTGCGGGTACAATACCCATCTTTTGTACGATTGGTGCATGTTATGTCGCATCCCCTTTGCAAACCCATATCACACGACGCAGTGACATAGTATCTTGAAAGGTGATGAGGCCGTGTTACTTTGTCTCTAGCGTGTCTACGGCTATGTGGAATACTTTTTGCCCTTCAAAAGTTCATGATATGATGATTTTGCGGTTTCTTATGTTGTGTGACCAGTCCATTGTGTTCGTGTCCTCACGAAATCCCGGAATAGGTCTCGCGAAATCGGTAACTCGATTTGAGAGGGAAGTTTGAAATCTTGCCCTTCGCACCACAACCTTTCCAAAAGGCAATAACTTTTCGTGAGGGTAACATTTTGGTGCTTTCGCGAAGATTTTTTGACCGCTCTTCAATCCTCTCTTCAGAGTTAAGGTGCGTCCCATTTCAGCGACGTCCGACATTGCCCCTACTCCTTCTTTTTCGTTGCCTACTACTCCCCGATCAACGATCGCAAAACAAAGAAAACACCCGGCATATGCCCACGCCTCCGCACATCCCCTCCTTCGAACAATTTACAGGCAAGTTTGTGTTGCGTGTGGTGTGCGCCAAGGATGTGCCCACATCGCAAGCCATCATCGGCAGCAAAACATCGGATTGGCGCGCCTTTGTGGAAGTAAACGGCCTTCTCCAAGAAACGCCCTTGCGACAAGGTCCAACTCGGTGCTACGCTCCTTGGGACAAATCCTCGTCCCCACTCCACCATCCTTATGCTATGCATTGTGTACACATCCCTTGTTGCACAAGCCTATTGCTTGTACATGGTGAGGGACTAATGTGACTCATTTGAGACATCCTTTAGTGTGCAAAGATTGGGCATCTACTACGTGCCTTCTTGAGAAACCTCGAGAAAATGGTACGAAACGGAACGGCCCAAAGTTTTGGCGTGTGCCGCAAAACCAAGAACGGGTCGTATCTTGGGCTCCGTTGCTCAAAATCCAATTCCGAGGGCACCTACTCGACCCGCAACTCCCCGCTTTTTGTGGTTTCCACCACTTAGAATGGCCCAAACGGACGCCTACACCCCTACTCAGTCCCCCCCGCCTGTAGACCCAAGTGGAAGCCCCCATTTATAAGACCCACCCCTTTTTTGGGCCCCTCCTCGGCAAAGACAACTATAAGACCCACTTCAAAAAGACCTCTATATAAGACCCACCCGGGAAATTTTTCTGGAGCGCTAGGAAATGAAACAGAATTGTCCTCAACCTCCCCAACCCTAAAAAAATGACAAAAAACATTCATTGGAATCTTTGAGTCCCCACGGCATGTGGTGTATAACTGTGTGATACTCTCGTCTCGCAAGCATTTGAGGCCAACTTGGCAACTCACATGACACCATCCCATCATATCAAACACAATGGATGAATAAATATCGAGAGGCATTACATTAAGAGTGCCGCAACCCAAGACCGATGGTTCGCGACAAAGAGCGATCTAGCTCGCGTTCTTCAAAAGCCTCCACCAACTCAGTTGAAAAATAAAAACGGATAAAGGTTACGTCACCGAAACCGGCATTCTTTGATGGCTGAGAAAACAGGTCACGGTGCGCTCCGGATCAAAGAAGTATAAGACCCACTTCAAAAAGACCACTATATAAGACCAACCCGACCTGGCTCCGGGGGGAAAAAATTATAAGACCCGGGTCTACAGTCGGGGGGGACTGAGTATACCGGTGCCCACTTGGCTCCGGCAAGTGGCGATGGTGACTTTGTTCCACCGCCTCATCTTGTTAGTCGTTGATTGATGTGATCTGATGTGCTCAATTCCGTTTCACAGTTTTTGTCAACCTTTTTTGCAAAGCAGCTCTGCATGCTGTGCTTGTGCTTGAGCCTATGTGCGTTATCTCCTCCTCTCCATTGATAAAGCGCCCGATGTCCCTCACTTTATTTGGTACCCTCATTGGGCGATGACCTCATAGGGCGATGGCAAGCCACCTTCCCGCATCTCCAGTTTCCATCCAGTTTTGCCCCATGAAGTCCCCGATCAACGCATGTGAAATATTTAAGGGTGTCCTTAGATTTGCTCGTACCATGGATGGTCAAGACCCCGTCCGCGATAAGCCCACAGCCCCCGCATAACATCAATGCTTCTCTCAAATTTTCCACCAAAGCACATGTTGAGAACTTAGAGGTCCTGCACTTAACCTGTTCTTCTACAAAAGCTCGGGTACATGTATACATGCACGATGGCGTTATCCGTCCAACAAGATGTACATAAGGCAAACGGTGGGAAATTGACTTGAATGTCGCTTCACAGCTTCACTCACAGGTGTACCGGTGGTGTGTCAAGAAAGGGTCGAAAGCTTTGCATTACCCTTACCTGACTAGCCCTCGTTGGCTCGCGCCTGTGCCACGTTTGCCATCTAATTGTGCGCGATCCCACGCCAAAGGGGTAGGATGTGTGCAACCGCACATGACAAAGATGCGCTAGATCAATCATATTCACAACCAGCCTGAATATGCTTGCTTCGCATACTATTCCCCCGTGGAAGCCCATGGCAAAAGTCCAATGTCGTCCGCATGCGCAGGTGCAACAAACCCTGAGTGGAATGCCACAATGGATTTCGGAGAAGTGTCGTTGCACAGCGTTGTGAGATTCGACATCGGGTATGTATGAGAGCACGATTTGCTCGGGCATCAATCTTATTTTAGAGGCTCATGGTCTCCCTTTTTCATAGCCCTTGGCTCAAGTGCGCGCCTCTACCACGGGCAAGTGGTGTTGCGTCTCCCTTGTGTTCAAGCTACCACGCCCTGTGCCAGGGTTGTAGAACTCTCAGTCCCTCGACACATTCTAGCAACTTCAACACTTTGGCGTTTGCTGCTGGGTCCCTCGCGGTCCTTCTTGCTACCGCTTCACGCGCTCCGCTTGTTGCTGCCGTCGGCTGCGCATCCAGCGTGGACCATCCCGCTCTTCCGCATGCTCCCGCTTCCGAATCTTGGATGGGATCCAAGCCCTCCCGACCCTAACAGAGGAGCCCCCCCCCCCCCCCCCGCGTAGGCGCTCGACGTCCCTTGAAGCGGCTAGAGCTTGGGAGAGTTCAGGTGCGTGAGCACAAAATGCCACATGGGTGTTTGACGCGAAGCCACATGTCACTGCACGGCACTCAAATTACGACGGACCATTTCACGTACCACCAGCCTTGTATGCGGTTTGCCTCCCAATGGTGAATCATCCCCACCCCACAACCGCCCCTCCACCCACGTCGTGCGACCCAGAAATGGGCTGTTGCGGCGGATTTATCACGTATCAGACACGTTTCGTTGACACTCTTTGAGTTTCTTGACACGTTTTTGTCGTGCCGGTAGCATTTTCACACACAGCTGCACAGAGTTGAGAGGGAACGCTGGACGTCATACACCCCTGCACCCAATTACACTTCTCTACACCTCTACACCTCTTTTCCCGCCTCACACCCTCCTCTCCGCACCTCCAAACCCCGGTACAGCCCTCTGCACACTCCTCGACACCCCTCAGAGCTCTACAAGCACACCATCGTGCTCCGGCCTCGCTACACCCCTCGGTCCTGCCCTCGGGACCCTTCTGGAACCCCACCTCTCTGCACTCCTTAACACCCCTGAACACCGCTCGAAGCCTCTACAGCCGCGCCAACTACCCTAATTTGGCCTGACCGCGTCCCATGCATTCGTTGATGGCATTCAGTAGCCCATCGCCTGTCAGTGTGCCTGCGGCCTCTTGATTCTTCACGATGATGTGGCAGGTCACACTACAAACTTCCTGTGTGCATGCAGGGGCAAACATGGACTCTGTGGGGACACAATAGGCGGGACATCGATATCGGTTGAAGACCTTCTCAGGTGCGTCGTCTTGCCCTGGTGGCAGCGTTTTCCTCCTTGGTTGGGATCTATGAAGCGCTTGGCTGAATGCTTTGCACATCAGCAATCATTGAGGAGAATTTGTTCCGTACGGCAACTACAGAAGTGATCTGATGCATTCTCATTTCGCCCTTGACCGACGACGGAGAAGAGAAACCTGGTCAATACAAGACGGAAGATGGCAAAAACAGCTGCCAGAGGATGAATGGAGAACGGCAATGTGTTTGGCTCAGGCGATGCGCCCGCAACCCATAGGCGGTAGGATCAGCTATACGTTCCATTGGGGCAAAAATTGATAGCGCCACGTCGTAGTGCCTGGTGGGATTGTATCCACACAAGAACACTACGTGGTGGGAAAGTGTAGTTGAGTGATATAAGGGGACCCTGCTCACACCTTATATGCGAAAACGTGGACGCCATCACATCCTCATTTGTTTAAGCCAAAGCTTGCCTCTGACACACTTTGCAGTGCCATGTGAACGCTTGCCAAGCATAGGGGCATCTAAGGCCTACTCGTGTCTGCAGGCGACCACGCGTCGGTCTCCTGCTGAGCAACGCCGATGCCCAGATCGTTATGAATCCGAAAACCCTGCGCCCCGTGCAGCTCTTCGTGGAGGTATGAAACGGCGCGTCACATGCTCGCCACTTTGCACCAGAATGCTCTGACTAGAGCCCTTAACCCCTCACCCCCATGACAATGGCCCGGGGCCATGTTTTTTCTTTCTGGCAGTGGAGTCTACTGGCAAAAGGTCGCACGTTTCTTCGTTTCAAAGTGGGGCTCCATTGACAGCAGAATTTTGTTCACAGCCCTCAAAAAAGCTGAGATGTTCGTTTGTTTGGAACATCCATTTCAAGGATATTTGGTACATTTGAAGTGGCGGTCGTAGACCAAACTTGGCTCCTATTTTTGTGTCCACAGTTACCGCCGATTGAAACCATTCCCAAGGGTCAACACAGCACCAAACCTCAAACGTCGGGTGGCAGTTGATTGTTTCGCGGCGAAGGTCGCTGTTGCCGCTAAATGAACGAGCTGTTTCCATTTGTTTTCCGTCCTCAGGTGGATACCACTGTCGTACCAACCACTTGGCCCACGCCTGTGGCGGTGCAGCACCACTGCACCACACCACAGCAACCAGTATTCCCGGAACACATCTTCATGATCACGCGTGGCACTCAGGTTTGTGTCCCGAGCCCCCCTGTTCAGACCAGGTTTGTCAACGTGGCCAGTCTCTCTTATTAGAGACACACCAGTGCGAGCCACTCAAGGCACTGTAAATCACATCGCCAGCGATGTTGTTAGATCAGCCCGGCGATTCCCAAATTTTGGGCTGAAAACCAGCCAGCCCAGCAGGCCCAATACCCCAAAAATGTGTGGGAGGGAGGTAGTGGGGCGTTCTGAAAAATGACCAACCTTTTTTTTCGACCTGGAAAACTTGGATTCTTTTGGGCTTATTTGATTTTGAGTCACCCTTTTTTGTCGGCGTCCAACTCTCTGGGGCTTTGGGTGGTGGGGGCTTTGGGCGCTTTTTTAGGCCATTCAGTGGCACTTGAAAATGATCGAAATTTTGATTTTTTCGAAGCCCTTCCAAGTGCTTTGTGGTGAGTTTGGGTCATAATTTGATGACAATGCGTGTCCTCTGGTACCCATAGGGACGCAAGCAGGAGCTGCTGGGCCCATGTAGCAAGGGCCATGTACCCCTCAAAACCCCTGAAATTGCTGTGTGCAGGCTGATCAGTGACACTTGAAATTGCTCGAAATTTTGGCTTCTACCAAAAGCCTTTTGTCGGGTCTAAGATGGGTTTGGGTCATCATTTGGTAACAGTATGGGCACCCCAGTGCCCATGCGGGCCCAAGTAAAGTCACAGTTGCTGGGCCCATTTACTTTGCCGAAGGGAATTGAATTTCCAAGCAACTTCCCACCCTCTACAGCTCAGAAATTGGAAATTTGGAAAACTGATGTTTTTGTTGTGACCACTCAAAATGATCAAACATCCTGTGTAAAACATGTTTTAGCCCCTCATTCTTTGTTTTTCACACTACTTAGGCATTAGGGGTCCCATGGGACTGGTCTACAAACTGCTCCAGCAGTTTTGCACCCTCAAAAATGCGAATTTTAACAATTGATTATCTTGATAGTTTGACCACTCACATTGATTCTGTGTCCCATGTACGGCATGCTTTAGGCTCTCTTTGTGTATTTTTCACCCCATTTGCGCAATGGGTTTTTGTGGCGGAGGTTCTTTAAGGGGACGGTGCACGAAGTGCTTAGGCAATCTTCCACGCTGTACAGCGATATTGTGACCTCACTCACGATGATGAAAGATTTTATGTAACACATGTTTTCGGCTTTCTTTGTGTAATTTTCACATGCCTGGTGATGCGCAGTCAAATCTTTCTGAGCCATTTTGCCGTGGTATGTTTTTTGCACCTCCATTGGGTCGTTGCATTTGCCCTCCTCCAACTGTACTTTGGGCCACCCAAAGATTTGTACAAGCAAGTGTACATTCTGTAGGTGCTAGCAGGCATATCAATTTGAGAAACCGGTGAATTTAAATATATAATGTGTGCCTATGCAACCCACAGAGAGTGTAAACAGTTGGACTGTGCAGGGCGGCAGGTTCCAAATCCAAATACAAACCCAAACAGTTCCAAATCACCTCGAAGAGGGCTGTTAGATCAAGCGGAGGCACAAACGCCATGTAACCCCCCTTTTCTGGGGTTCGTTTAGCATACTCCAAGTTGTGGTATCTGATGTCCAGCCCCCTGTAAACTGGACAGAAAATGATCCCCCAATGATTTTTTGGAATTTGACCCCACTACCCCCTCCCGTACCCGGGTACCCCAGTACAACGTCATTTTGTCCGCGCTTGCACCTGTGTTTCCAACCACATGCTGCAGCCAAAAACCACATTTGATGCTTTGATCACTCTCACAGAGCTTGACGCCTCTTTGGGAGGACGTTGTCTTTCTTCGGGTGTTATTTGCCATGTGTTGCTTTTTGCAGTGTCGTGGATTTCAGTGCGGGTTGGGCAGTGTACGGCATCACGTCCCTGTCCCTGGACCAGGGTAGCATGAAATAGCTCTGGTACACAACACCAGGATTTTTGGAGAGCTCCAGCCTAGCCTAGCCCTGGACCATCACATCGCCCCCCCAAGTTGTTCATGTATTGCCATTGTGTCCTGTATCATTCGCGTGGACTCTAATCAAAAGGGTGTGTGCAGCCCACCATGGGCACTGGAATCATATACAAGGGTGCTAAATCACAGGAGGGGTGTGTGCACCACAAAAACACATGCACTGTAATTCCCGAATTGGTTGACACATACACACACACTTTGTGAGGGCAACCAATGAACCAACGACCCAGAAACCCTGTGGAAGATACACAACAATGGGCGGTCACAGGGCAACGGTCTCTAGAACACCTCTTAGGCCATGCAACACAATGATTGTCATGAGGCCGGGTGCCTTGCTACTTCTAGCAGTACAAGCGGAGGGCAAGGTGCTCACTCCTTCATTGGTACAATCACGGACGCCCGCCCTGTGATCTCATTGACTGATGCCATGGGAGATGGGGATCGTGTAATGGTCTTTCCGTAACACAGATTTTCATGCCAAGATGTACCCTAGGGTTGTTCGTTGAACCAAGTGTACCCGCTTGCCCACATACACACAAAACATACTACGATACTAAGAGGGAGGAAAGGGGGGAGGACACTATGATTGGAGGCCGCCACCTCAACAATTGTGGACCAGTCATTGGATCGGTGCCCTGTGGTAGCCAATTTGATTCCTCCCCATTTTGGGGACCCCAAGAAGGCAAAGGTGATGTATCCTATTTGATTCCTCCCCATTTTGGGGCCCCCGAGAACACACGGCTGATGTAGCCAATTTGATTCCTCCCCACTTTGGGGCCCCCGAGAAGGCAAGGGTGATGTAGCCTATTTGATTCCTCCCCATTTTGGGGCCCCCGAGAAGGCACGGCTGATGTAGCCTATTTGATTCCTCCCCACTTTGGGGACCCCAAGAAGGCAAGGGTGATGTAGCCTATTTGATTCCTCCCCTCTTTGGGGACCCCAAGAAGGCAAGGGTGATGTAGCCTATTTGATTCATCCCCACTTTGGGGCCCACGAGAACGCACGGCTGATGTAGCCTATTTGATTCCTCCCCACTTTGGGGCCCCCGAGAAGGCAGGGCTGATGTAGGCAATTTGATTCCTCCCCATTTCGGGGCCCCCAAGAAGGCAAGGGTGATGTATCCAATTTGATTCCTCCCCACTTTGGGGACCCCAAGAAGGCAAAGGTGATGTAGCCTATTTGATTCCTCCCCATTTTGGGGACCCCAAGAAGGCAAAGGTGATGTAGCCTATTTGATTCCTCCCCATTTCGGGCCCCCCGAGAACGCACGGCTGAGGTAGCCTATTTGATTCCTCCCCATTTTGGGGCCCCCAAGAAGGCAAGGGTGGTAGCCAATTTGATTCCTCCCCACTTTGGGCCCCCCCGGAAAGGCAGGGCTGATGTAGGCAATTTGATTCCTCCCCATTTTGGGGCCCCCGAGAAGGCAGGGGTGATGTAGCCAATTTGCTTCCTCCCCATTTTGGGGACCCCAAGAAGGCAAAGGTGATGTATCTATTTGATTCCTCCCCATTTCGGGGGCCCCGAGAACGCACGGCTGATGTAGCCAATTTGATTCCTCCCCATTTAGGGGCCCCCGAGAAGGCAGGGGTGATGTAGCCAATTTGATTCCTCCCCACTTTGGGGACCCCAAGAAGGCAAAGGTGATGTAGCCAATTTGATTCCTCCCCATTTTGGGGACCCCAAGAAGGCAAAGGTGATGTAGCCTATTTGATTCCTCCCCATTTCGGGCCCCCCGAGAACGCACGGCTGATGTAGCCTATTTGATTCCTCCCCATTTTGGGGCCCCCAAGAAGGCAAGGGTGGTAGCCAATTTGATTTCTCCCCACTTTGGGGCCCCCCGGAAAGGCAGGGCTGATGTAGGCAATTTGATTCCTCCCCATTTTGGGGCCCCCGAGAAGGCAAAGGTGATGTATCTATTTGATTCCTCCCCATTTCGGGGGCCCCGAGAACGCACGGCTGATGTAGCCAATTTGATTCCTCCCCATTTAGGGGCCCCCGAGAAGGCAGGGGTGATGTAGCCAATTTGATTCCTCCCCATTTTGGGGACCCCAAGAAGGCAAGGGTGATGTAGCCTATTTGATTCCTCCCCACTTTGGGGCCCCCGAGAAGGCAAGGGTGATGTAGCCAATTTGATTCCTCCCCATTTTGGGGACCCCAAGAAGGCAAAGGTGATGTAGCCTATTTGCTTCCTCCCCGTTTCGGGGCCCCCAAGAAGGCAAGGGTGATGTAGGCAATTTGATTCTTCCCCATTTTGGGGTCCCCGAGAAGACAGGGGTGATGTAGGCAATTTGATTCCTCCCCATTTTGGGGACCCCAAGAAGGCAAAGGTGATGTAGCCAATTTGATTCCTCCCCTCTTTGGGGACCCCAAGAAGGCAAAGGTGATGTATCCTATTTGATTCCTCCCCATTATGGGGCCCCCGAGAACGCACGGCTGGTGTAGCCAATTTGATGCTTCCCCATTTTGGGGACCCCAAGAAGGCAAGGGTGATACAGGCAATTTGATTCCTCCCCATTTTGGGGACCCCAAGAAGGCAAAGGTGATGTATCCTATTTGAGTCCTCCCTATTTCGGGGCCCCCGAGAAGGCAGGGGTGATGTAGGCAATTTGATTCCTCCCCATTTTGGGGGCCCCAAGAAGGCAAGGGTGATGTAGCCTATTTGATTCCTCCCCTCTTTGGGGACCCCAAGAAGGCAAAGGTGATGTATCCTTTTTGATTCCTTCCCATTATGGGCCCCCCGAGAACGCACGGAATCGGTGTAGCCAATTCGATTCCTCCCCATTTTGGGGCCCCCGAGAAGGCAAAGGTGATGTAGCCAATTTGATTCCTCCCCACTTTGGGGACTCCAAGAAGGCAAAGGTGATGTAGCCTATTTGATTCCTCCCCATTTCGGGGCCGCGGAGAACGCAGGGCTGATGTAGCCAATTTGATTCTTCCCCATTTTGGGGACCCCAAGAAGGCAAGGGTGATGCAGGCAATTTGATTCCTCCCCACTTTGGGGCCCCCAAGAAGGCAAAGATGATGTAGCCAATTTGATTCCTCCCCATTTCGGGGCCCCGGAGAACGCACAGCTGATGTCGGCAATTTGATTCCTCCCCACTTTGGGGCCCCCGAGAAGGCACGGCTGATGTAGCCAATTGTATTCCTCCCCACTTTGGGGTCCCCAAGAAGGCAAAGGTGATGTATCCTTTTTGATTCCTCCCCATTTCGGGGCCCCTGAGAACGCACGGCTGATGTAGCCTATTTGATTCCTCCCCATTTTGGGGCCCCCGAGAAGGCAGGGGTGATGTAGCCAATTTGATTCCTCCCCACTTTGGGGACCCCAAGAAGGCAAAGGTGATGTAGCCTATTTGCTTCCTCCCCGTTTCGGGGCCCCCAAGAAGGCAAGGGTGATGTAGGCAATTTGATTCTTCCCCATTTTGGGGTCCCCGAGAAGACAGGGGTGATGTAGGCAATTTGATTCCTCCCCATTTTGGGGACCCCAAGAAGGCAAAGGTGATGTAGCCAATTTGATTCCTCCCCTCTTTGGGGACCCCAAGAAGGCAAAGGTGATGTATCCTATCTGATTCCTCCCCATTATGGGGCCCCCGAGAACGCACGGCTGGTGTAGCCAATTTGATGCTTCCCCATTTTGGGGACCCCAAGAAGGCAAGGGTGATGCAGGCAATTTGATTCCTCCCCATTTTGGGGACCCCAAGAAGGCAAAGGTGATGTATCCTATTTGAGTCCTCCCCATTTCGGGGCCCCCGAGAAGGCAGGGGTGATGTAGCCAATTTGATTCCTCCCCATTTTGGGGGCCCCAAGAAGGCAAGGGTGATGTAGCCTATTTGATTCCTCCCCTCTTTGGGGACCCCAAGAAGGCAAAGGTGATGTATCCTTTTTGATTCCTTCCCATTATGGGCCCCCCGAGAACGCACGGAATCGGTGTAGCCAATTCGATTCCTCCCCATTTTGGGGCCCCCGAGAAGGCAAAGGTGATGTAGCCAATTTGATTCCTCCCCACTTTGGGGACTCCAAGAAGGCAAAGGTGATGTAGCCTATTTGATTCCTCCCCATTTCGGGGCCGCGGAGAACGTAGGGCTGATGTAGCCAATTTGATTCTTCCCCATTTTGGGGACCCCAAGAAGGCAAGGGTGATGCAGGCAATTTGATTCCTCCCCACTTTGGGGCCCCCAAGAAGGCAAAGATGATGTAGCCAATTTGATTCCTCCCCATTTCGGGGCCCCGGAGAACGCACAGCTGATGTCGGCAATTTGATTCCTCCCCACTTTGGGGCCCCCGAGAAGGCACGGCTGATGTAGCCAATTGTATTCCTCCCCACTTTGGGGTCCCCAAGAAGGCAAAGGTGATGTATCCTTTTTGATTCCTCCCCATTTCGGGGCCCCTGAGAACGCACGGCTGATGTAGCCAATTTGATTCCTCCCCATTTTGGGGCCCCCGAGAAGGCAGGGGTGATGTAGCCAATTTGATTCCTCCCCACTTTGGGGACCCCAAGAAGGCAAAGGTGATGTAGCCTATTTGCTTCCTCCCCGTTTCGGGGCCCCCAAGAAGGCAAGGGTGATGTAGGCAATTTGATTCTTCCCCATTTTGGGGTCCCCGAGAAGACAGGGGTGATGTAGGCAATTTGATTCCTCCCCATTTTGGGGACCCCAAGAAGGCAAAGGTGATGTAGCCAATTTGATTCCTCCCCTCTTTGGGGACCCCAAGAAGGCAAAGGTGATGTATCCTATCTGATTCCTCCCCATTATGGGGCCCCCGAGAACGCACGGCTGGTGTAGCCAATTTGATGCTTCCCCATTTTGGGGACCCCAAGAAGGCAAGGGTGATGCAGGCAATTTGATTCCTCCCCATTTTGGGGACCCCAAGAAGGCAAAGGTGATGTATCCTATTTGAGTCCTCCCCATTTCGGGGCCCCCGAGAAGGCAGGGGTGATGTAGCCAATTTGATTCCTCCCCATTTTGGGGGCCCCAAGAAGGCAAGGGTGATGTAGCCTATTTGATTCCTCCCCTCTTTGGGGACCCCAAGAAGGCAAAGGTGATGTATCCTTTTTGATTCCTTCCCATTATGGGCCCCCCGAGAACGCACGGAATCGGTGTAGCCAATTCGATTCCTCCCCATTTTGGGGCCCCCGAGAAGGCAAAGGTGATGTAGCCAATTTGATTCCTCCCCACTTTGGGGACTCCAAGAAGGCAAAGGTGATGTAGCCTATTTGATTCCTCCCCATTTCGGGGCCGCGGAGAACGCACGGCTGATGTAGCCAATTTGATTCTTCCCCATTTTGGGGACCCCAAGAAGGCAAGGGTGATGCAGGCAATTTGATTCCTCCCCACTTTGGGGCCCCCAAGAAGGCAAAGGTGATGTAGCCAATTTGATTCCTCCCCATTTCGGGGCCCCGGAGAACGCACGGCTGATGTCGGCAATTTGATTCCTCCCCACTTTGGGGCCCCCGAGAAGGCACGGCTGATGTAGCCAATTGTATTCCTCCCCACTTTGGGGTCCCCGAGAAGGCAAAGGTGATGTATCCTTTTTGATTCCTCCCCATTTCGGGGCCCCTGAGAACGCACGGCTGATGTAGCCAATTTGATTCCTCCCCATTTTGGGGCCCCCGAGAAGGCAGGGGTGATGTAGCCAATTTGATTCCTCCCCACTTTGGGGCCCCCGAGAAGGCAAGGGTGATGTAGCCTATTTGATTCCTCCCCATTTCGGGGCCCCCGACAAAGGAGGGGTGATGTAGGCAATTTGATTCCTCCCCACTTTGGGGGCCCCAAGAAGGCAAAGGTGATATAGCCTATTTGATTCCTCTCTATTTGGGGGCCCCGGAGAACGCAGGGCTGATGTAGGCAATTTGATTCCTCCCCACTTTGGGGACCCCAAGAAGGCAAAGGTGATGTAGCCTATTAGATTCCTCCCCATTTCGGCGCCCCCGAGAAGGCAAGGGTGATGTAGTCAATTTGATTCTTCCCCATTTTGGGGCCCCCAAGAAGGCAGGGGTGATGTAGCCAATTTGATTCCTCCCCATTTCGGGGCCCCGGAGAATGCAGGGCTGATGTAGGCAATTTGATTCCTCCCCACTTTGGGGAGCCCAAGAAGGCAAGGGTGATGTAGCCTATTTGATTCCTCCCCACTTTGGGGCCCCCGAGAAGGTAGGGCTGATGTAGCCAATTTGATTCCTCCCCATTCTGGGGCCCCCGAGAAGGCAGGGGTGATGTAGCCAATTTGATTCCTCCCCACTTTGGGGACCCCAAGAAGGCAAAGGTGATGTAGCCTATTTGATTCCTCTCTATTTGGGGGCCCCGGAGAAAGCAGGGCTGATGTAGGCAATTTGATTCCTCCCCACTTTGGGGACCCCAAGAAGGCAAAGGTGATATAGCCTATTCGATTCCTCCCCATTTCGGCGCCCCCGAGAAGGCAAGGGTGATGTAGCCAATTTGATTCTTCCCCATTTCGGGGCCCCGGAGAATGCAGGGCTGATGTAGGCAATTTGATTCCTCTCCACTTTGGGGAGCCCAAGAAGGCAAGGGTGATGTAGCCTATTTGAGTCCTCCCCATTTCGGGGACCCCGAGAAGGCACGGGCTATGTACCCACTTTGATTCCCACTATGGGGACCTCATGGAGGCACAGGTTATGTTGCCTCTTTGAGTCCTCCACACCGTAAGAGTGGTGGCATTAGGATGCCAGCATGATTTCTAGTGTTGGGAGGGAACGTGATGATGAAGGACCAATGTGGCATATTTGATTGCCTTACCCGTTTCGGGGCCCTGAACTGTGAGCACATTTTCACCAAGCCCATTTGTTCCCCGAATCAAGAGGCAAGAGATTGCAAAGTTTACACATTCATTTTGATCTCATTTCACGCCAAACAGCCATGAATGGACGTGTTGTGCTGCTACCCCGAGAGTGCAAGTGTTGTGCGGGTACCCCGAGATTGCAAGCATTGTGCCATCATTTTGACTACACGGGAAATTTATGAAGTCAAGGATTGTACAAATGTTCTCATGTTTGGTTTAGGGTGCACACTTTGATTTCTCCCATTGTGGCGAATGTGAGAGGGTATCGATTGTGTAGCCAATTGGATTTCCCCCAATATTGGGGATTTTCAAAAGCCATTTGGTATGGCGTCATGATTGTTTGCCAGTTTAGGGAGCCCGAGAAGGCATTGCAGCCACTTTGACGCCTCCCCATTTTGGGCACCTCAAAAAGGCTGGTGATGTAACCATTCTGATTTCTCCCCATTTTGGGTTGCCAAGAAGGCGGGGGAAATCTAGCCATTTCAATTCCTCCCCACTTTTGGGGCCTCGAGAAGGCGGCAGTGATATAGCCAATTTGATTGCTCCCCACAACAAGGACGCAAAGCAGGCCGGTTTTATGCAGCCATTTTGAGTTTTCACCACGCTGGCTGAGCGTGGTGGTGTTAAATGCCGCTCTCCCAAAATGGGGCAGCTTGAGCATCCAAGATTCAATCTGAGTTTTTGTAGATGGTTTGCTTTGTCCCGAAATCAAGGACCAAGGGATGGTAAGGGTTGCGCGTACTTTTTACTTCTTTTTCACGGTGTGCAGGGGCGAAGGCAACTGTTTCATGGTGTGTAGGGGTGAAGGCAATTGCCTTGCTTTTCTTTCCATGTTGTGGAATGGATAAGCTAGGGCCTATGTAGCTTCTTCCATGTCCCCCCACCTTTACCACTTCGGAAGGCATTGGTTGTGTATCCAATTTCATATCTCCCCATAATGGGGACCTTGAGAAGGTAGGTGCTATGGTGCCATTTTTTTGTGACAAAATGGGGCTGCCGATACGGCTAGATTTATGTAGCCACTTTGATTCCTGTCTACATTGCGTATGATTGTAGCCACTTTGATTCCTGTCCACATTGCGTATGATTGGTTCCTTCTTTATGTTAGTCCACACTGGGAATCCGTGAGGGTTTTGCATTTTGTTTGGTGCATGTGCACATTGTGAACCCGCAAAGACAATGGCCATGTGGCCACTTTGATGTGCTTTCACTTTGGCAAGTATGAAAATGCATCGGGTGTGAAGCCAATTTGGTATCCCACTATACCCAGGATCTACAAAAGCTGGGGCCTCAAGGGCCGTTTGGAGTTCTCCACACTTTGGGGCAGCTGATATGGCAAGGGGTATGCATTTGATTGCTCCCCACTTTGGGGACCCTAAGAAGGCGCCGATGGTGTAGCGAGTTTGCCCTCCATTTCGGCGGTGTTGAGAAAGCAGGGGTGATGTAGCCAATTTGTTTCGTTGACCGCCAGAAGGCAGGGTTTATGGATCTTTTTTGATCTGTCTTTACCGTGGCTGAGAGTGGTGGCATTAGGATGTGGCTGCATTTTCTAGTGATACGAGGCCCAAGGTGCCCTCTATGATTGCCTCTCCAATTGGGGGGCGCAAAACGCCAAGAGTTGTGCAACACAGTCCACTTTTCCCCCAAAATAAGGGGAAAGAGATGGCAAGGGTTGTGCAATCATTTGCACATCGTTTCATAGCAAGCAGCCATCAAGGGAAGTGTGGTGCAAGTACCCCAAAAGCTAGGGGCACAACGCCCTTTGATTATTTTCCAGTTTGGAGAATTGCATCACGCAAGGGTGATGTAGCCACTTTGATTCCTCCCCACCTTGGGGAGGTGCAGAAGACCTGGATGATGTAACCATTTGCATCCCTCCCCACAACAGGGGTCACAAGAGGCATGGGTAATTTAGCCACTTTGGTTCCTCCCCATTTCGGGGACCTGGAGAAGGCAACGGTGTTGTAGCCACTTTGATTCCTCCCCACTTTTGGGACCCCGAGAAGGCAGGGGTAATGTAGCCACTTTGATTCCTTGCCACTTTGGGGACCCAGGGAAGGGGTGGCGTAGTCTTTTTGATTCCTCCTTACTTGGTAGAACCCGGGAAGGTTGGGGTTGTTGAGCCACTTTGGTTCCTCCTCATTTTGGTAACCATGAGGTGATGTAGGCATTTTGTTTCTTTCCCACAGCAATGAACCCGTGAAGGCGAGTGCTATGTCGTCTTTGTGGGTCCTCCACACCATACCTAAGAGTGGTGGCATTAGGATGCCAACATGATTTCTAGTTTTGCCAAGAACTTGAACAATGTAGGACCCAAGCCCTTGGTGCACGGCCAAACTTTGTTGTAGGCCAGATGCGGTAGAAAAGCTAGAACGAAAAAGACGAGCATTGCCCCGACTTGTTTGGGTTCAGGGTTGGTAAGACCAATGGTGGAACTTGAACCCGCGGAACTATACTAGGGGTCCGAGGTCCAATTTTTGGGGTTCTGAAATTTTTGATCCAACTTTCAGGTCCAACCTGTTTTGTTCTAGTCGCGTTCTAGCTTTTTTTTAGCAAGCAAGCTGGAATGGTTTCGTTCTAAGCTAGAGCATGTAGCCTAGAACGAAGGTGTAACCAGGACATTCACACGTTTGGGCAGTTCAGCAGACCCAAATAGAAGTGCGTGTGTGGAGTGTGTGTGGGGGCGGGGGGAAAAGGCGGGCACTAACACGCAAACGTCACCCAATGCAACTAGCACACTCCCGGCACACCAGCCACTAGGCTCCGCGAATGCGGAAATGACACATGCAGGAGCAACGGCCGCAGTGGACAACACAACACATCAACCTGACACAACATGCAAAAGGAAGAATGGGTGGCTATCTAGGGCTTGGGTTCAAGCATACATACATACATAGAAAGCAATAGATTCACTTGATGACTTGGTTGGTTTGTTGTTAGCTAGTTGGCTGGTTGGTTGTAGGTTGAATGGTTGTTTGTTGGTTGGTTTTTGGTTGGTTGTTGCTTCATTGGTTGGTTGCTGGTTGGTGCGTTGGTGGGTTTGGCGGGTTGTTTGTTGCTTGATTGATTGGCTGGTTGTTGGTTGATGAGTGGGTTGGTTGGTTGGTTGTTTGGTTGGTGGGTTGGTGAGCTGGTGGGTTTGGCTCATTGGTTGTTGCTTGGTTGGTTGGTTGGTTGTTCGTTGGTTGTTTGGTTGGTGGGTGGCTTGGGTTTGTTGATTAGTTGCGTGGAGTGTATGCGTGTGTACAAAAGTGCTTTGGCATGGTTTGTGGTGCCTAGACAATGTGCTGTGTGTTGTGTGGTGTTGTTCCTTGGTGTGATATGGTGTGCATGCGTGTACACTTGTATTTGAAGCCATTGCAAGGGGCCCGTGGGGGTTGTGCACATTTCATGGGCGAGGGGAAAATGGCTTGCGCGCCGGGGGGGGGGGGGGGGGTTCGTGGGAGCCCCCCGAAGGAGGGGGGGGGGGTCTGGCAATGGGGCTCTTGTGACAGAACCCTTGGTAAAATACCAATCATGTCGAAGACAGGTTGTTAGATCAAGCGCAACCGTGGGCCTCGTATACCCCCCCTTTTTGGGGTCATTCGCATAGCATACCCCAAGGCATGATAAAATAATGTGTAGTCAAAAAGTTCCAAGCAGTTGGGATGCACATTTCTGCCGTAACATCTCACGGTCGAATGGTAGCGTAGCCAATTGCAGTTTTTTTGGTCGGTAGTTTGAAACCTTGCCAGCCACTTGCCATGGGCGGCGCCGCCGGCATGTGCACCCGACCGGGGTTCGAACCGCCGACCAAAAAGTCTGCGGCCGGCTGCACTACCCTTCGGCCACTGCTTGCTTTTGGTAAGCAGTTCCTCCCCATTGCTTGGAGCCAAGTCTGCCACTGACGAAAACCTAAACTGTGTGTTTGTGTCTGACCGGGCATAAATACCACCACTGCTACCCCCCGCCCCCCCCTCAATGGAAGTTCAAGTTTGATGGCCACCATCTATGACCTTTTTCAATGCCCCGTCATGGGAGCCAAGGAGGGAGGGGACCGGGAAAGGAGCTCCAACGACGCCCCCCCCCCCCCGCAAGCCAATTTTCCCCCACCCATCTTTTCGTCCTAATTTCGGTCTAGTGCGCGTTCTAGTATTGCTCAAGCGACCGAAGCGAAGTCGCAAGCGGTGTCTAGAACAATACTAGTAGGCAGTCACGAGAACGAAATTGGAATGCAATCCCCCAGGACACTTGTATTGGCTGCACATATATGGAGACACGTGCACACAACATCTCACACCATAGAACAACACACCACACCACACAACAATCAGCACGGGGGGATTTAGTGTTCCACATCTTTGTTGGTCCACCCATGGTATTTCATTGCAAGGTTGCGTGGAGCACCGTGGAGCATCATCTAGGAAGAGCTGACATCAAAAGAGTGTTGTGGCCCGAGACCTTTGGCGCATGGCGTGCACTTCCCACATGTGCTACACGTGCATTGCATTTGTACACCTGTGCATTGACAATTAGAGCTTTATGCAGAAGTCACCTGACAAAACTAGCCCGCAACTAGCCCCCATTATGGGCGGGGGTCACATTTCATTACCTCGTGGGGGTGGCAGGGAAGGAGGGAAGGAGGAAAGGAGGGGAAGTGGGAAGGGAGGAGGGGAGGAGGGAAGGAGTAACACAACTACCTCTTAGTTCCAAGCAGCATGAAAAGCATCGAACATCAAAACATATTCAGCAACACACTTGTAAAAAGAAAAGGCACAACCTTCCCAACCTCAACCGCAATACAATAAGCAAGATAGCCCCTTACCCCACACCCCAAAATGGAAGGGGGCACAATAGGCTGACACTCCGTGGCTGTCTGTTGAGGTTTTCTTGCCCCCCTCGCCCCCATCGCAACCCTTGACCAAATTGGGTGTTGTAGCTTGTACCAAGGGAGCTATCTCTTTGCTTGCCTTCGCTGGGCAACCCGAACAACATTTCTTCATCATGTCGACTTGTTGCCCGAATCAAGAGTCAAGAGGCTGCAAAAGTTATGCATTCATGTTGACCCCATTTCACGCCAAGCAGCCATAAGGGGACGCGTTGTGCGGCTACCGCGAGATTGCAAGCATTGTGCAGTCTGTTTGACATCTTTTCACACCAAAGTTTGTGGAGGCGTTGTACAATATTTTCACGTTAGCTTTAAGGTACCCACTTTGATTTCCTCCCATTGTGGCGAATGTGAGAGGACATCCATTGTGTAGCCAATGAGCTCTCTCCCCACCTTCAAAACCCGTTCACGATGGCATCATCATTCTTTGCCATTTTAGGGAGCCCGAGAAGGCCGGGCCGATGCAGCTACTTTGATTTGTCCCCATTTAGGGTACTCTAGGAAGGCAGTCACTAGCTTTGTTGTTCCCCACACCGGGGTCCTGCAGAAGGCAAGGGAGATGAAGCCCCTTTGATTCCTCACCACAATGGGTGAGATTGGGGGTGTCAGGATGCCAATCTCCCAACATGGGGTAGCTGGAGCATCGAAGACCCGATCTAGAGTTTTCTAGCCGGTTTGCCCTCTACCACAATCACGGGCTAAGGATGGTTAGGGGTGTGCATTCATTTGGATTCCTTTTCACGCCGGGCAAGGGCTAAGGCAACCGTTGGGCAACTGCATTGATTTTGTTTTTTATGCACGTTGGGGAAGGTCACAATGATTCCTCCACACCATGGTTGCTAGTGGTAGCGCCACCAATCTCAGCTACAATATGGAGAAAACAAAGAGAATTCATAACTTTTTGCCTTATGGCGGCCCACAAAACAAATTTGCTACATCACCCCCGCCCTAACTCTCAGCATTCCAAAAATCAAAGGGAATCACTTGCTACATCATCCGTGCCTTCTCGCGGTCCTAACATAAGGAGGAAATAGGGAGGAATCAAGTACATAACCCGTGCAATTTCGGGTTCCCCAAAAAATGGAAAACTCACTATGGCGTTGTAGCCCCTAGCTTGTAAAGGTCACCCATATACTGCGATACCAAATTGGCTACCCAACCAATGGTGTCTCATAGTTGCCAAAAAGGGCGAGGAAATCAAAGAGGCCACCTTGGGACTGGTACTCTCACAGTTTGTGCAATCACTAGCACACACATCATTAGGATGTGAGTGTTTCTCGTGATGACACAAACAAAGAATACAAGACCCGGGGGGGGCTTTTTTGATTGCGTGGCCCATTGGAGAGCCCAACAACTCAAGAGTTCTACGTGGAGTCTGCTTCTTCCCGAACTGAAGGACCAAGATATCGCAAGGTTTGTGCATTTGTTTTCACCTCATTTCACGCCAAGTAGCCGTCAAGGGAAGCATTGTGTAGGTGCTCAGAGGTGGCAAGAGTTGTGCTGTCATTTTCCATTCCACATTTCATTCCACATACGGAACTTATGAAGCCAGCGTTGTGCAAGTATTTTGGATTTTGGGGAACGGTGCCGCTTTGATATTTCTCCCCTTTTGGTAAATGTGAGCAGGCATTGGTTGTGTATCCAATTAGATCTCTCTCCACAATTGGAACGCTCAAAAGCTAGGGTTTGCGGCACCATGTTGATGGAGTCCCATTTTGGGGACACAAAAAAAAGGCACCGGTGATGTAGCCAATTTGATTCCTCCCCACTTTCAGGACCTGCACGACACAGGGCAAATGTACCCATTTTGATCCCTCCCCACGTTGGGGATCCCAAGAAGGTTGGCGTTATGTAGCCTCCTTAATTGCTCCCCACTTCGGGAACCATGAAAGGCAGGTGTGTTGTAGCCACTTTGATTCCTCACCCTGAGGCGGCAGGGTTGATGTAGCCACTTTGATTCCTTGGTACTTTGGACACCCCGGGAAGGGAATCATGATGTCCCCAATTTCATTTTTCTCCTGACTTCGGAAACCTGGATAAGGTCGGGGTGATGTTGACCGCTTTGATGCCTCCCCTGATGCCTCCCCAATTCGGGGACCGCGAGAAGGCACAGGTTTTGTTGCTTTGTTGATTCCTTCGCAGCACGGGGGACAACAAGAAGGAAAGCGTGCTGACCCCATTTTGATTACCCCCCACTTCGGAGACCCCAAGAAGGCAGGGGTGATGCCGCCACTTTGATTCCATCCCTTTTCGGGCCCCCTCATAAGGCACGCGTGGTGTAGGCGATTTGATTCCTTCCCATCTTGTGGACGATGCGAAAGCAGCAGTTATGTAGCCATATTAATTCCTTTCAATCACGGGGACCCCGTGAAGGCAGAGGACATCTCCCACTTTGGTCCTCCACATTGCACCTAAGGGTGGTGGTATTAGGAAGCCAACATGATATCTAGTGTTGCCGGGAATCTTGACACACAGCCACTTGGATTCTTGCCCCCTTTGGGGACCCGTAATAAACAGGGTTGAGGCCTCTATTGTGATTGTTATCATTTAACCATTTTGACACTCTCCACAATGGGGACACCGAGACGACAACGCTCATCTAGCCTTTTTAATTTTTTTCCACTTCGGGGACCTCCAAGAGGCAGCGGTGATGCAGCCACTTTGCTTCCTCCCCCTTTGAGCACCCCGAGAAGGTAGGGGTAATGTCACCGCTTTGATTCTTTTTCTTAACAAGGAGCCCGTAAAGGTAGAGGTGATGTTTCCACTTTGATTCTTCGTGACTTCGGGCACCCCGAGAAGGTGGCGGTGATGTCACCACTTTGATTCTTTCCTATGTTGGGTTCCTTCGTAAGGTAGGGGCCATGCAGCTACTTTGATTCCTTCCCGCTTTGGGGAAGGAATCGGAGAAGGAAAGCGCTGTGTGGGTAGGCTGCCATACCCAAAGGGATTTGTGTATGTTGCAAGCAGGGACGTCGAGTGATGCTTGAAGAGAGCCTTTGTTGCATCTTGGAAAACGCGGCACTCAGCTCCGGTGAAAGTATTTAGTTGTGAGATGAGCGTGGTTCGTAGATTCAACATACTGCAGGTGCTCCAGCTGGGTGTCAGTAGTTGCTCGTCATACCAAGCCCACTCCTACGGTTGGTTCGCTCTAGGACTGGGCTGAAAGATGCGGCATGTGAGTGTTGATGGACTTTTGCGATGCAAAGCAGGTGCCAATAGCGCTCTCATGTTCGAACTCAGCCCCCCCCCCCCCTCCAAAGGATGCCTCATGGCAGTGTAGCCCCGTAACCCGCATCTCTTGGTTGGAAGTAGGGATCCCCATTCGGTTGACAATAAGACAAGGTTGTGCACGGTGGGGGGTCAATAGCGTACAATATGTTCTTCACACGGAGGCCCTCATCAAAGGACGTCGGCATGTGCAATATGACCTCGCTTGATCATCACAGAATGGTCAGTTTGGGTTAGGGGGTTGCGACCACAGTGGAGATTGGCTAATGCTTTTTTTTCTGCAAGATCTTTCAAACCCCCTTGTAGACGCCGATCACCTTTAATGGTCCTCGTTATGCATGTTAGAATGTTTTGGTGAGGCTTTGAAATGTTGACGACGCAAGATGGAGTTTCTCCGTCCCGATATCATTAGCTCGAATATGTTTTTCTTCTGTGTGCAAAATTTCTTGGTGCATTGCCGTTATCCCTCGCATCGAGTTCGGTGTTGCTACCATTCATGATTTGTGGATTTCCCAAGCATGGGCATCATGGGTACAAGTGCAAGCACACATCAATACACATGCCTCCACAATACCCCGTGTATTGCGAGTACTGGTGTTGTTTTTCGCGTCCCAGACTCGCCTTGAGGCCCAATTTGGCTCGCAATGTTGTGCTAAGACGGTGAGACGTTAAGACGGTTGGTAGTGTGTTGGGAGAGGGATGCAATGGAGGTGCATGCCGAAATCAAGGCCATCCATCCTGTAGCTTGGGGTGTGTCCCATGCGTACAAAATGTAGTAGTTTGTGAGGATGAATTGTGTTGACGGAATTTGTAAAGTTGCATTGATTTATTTGTGCCGGTTTAGGGTACTTTGCTCGTATGAATCACAGCAAAGGATTACAGAGTCTGAATCCATGATTGGTTTGAGTGATCTTTGCATTGCTTGGGTGCCATTCCGGAGGACCGTGGATTCTTAGCCATTACGATACCAGTCCATTACACTCACAAAAAAAAAGGCGCTCATCATAGGCACTAGGTGATGTAGCCCGCACCATGTGCGACATGATGGTCCTCATATAGTTCACCACGTAAAGGTGCTTGCGGCTACGGCGGTCCAGGAAGACCTGGTGATATGGCACAATAGGTAAAACCACTCATACAACGAACAAGGTAAGGCTACAAATCATGCGCACTAAGTAGGACGCCCCGTACCACGTGCGACGTTAAGGCACTCCAACGGTGAATCATTTAAATACACCTTCACGAAATTGCATGGAAACATGCTTGCCGCAATCGGTTAAGTGGCTCAGATGGTGCTCCAAGAGGCATTAATAACGAGGCTGCTTTCCAACGATACGCCCTCCACACTCCATCATAGTGTCGCAACTACAATGCGGCGCCACTTAATGCCATTGTACACTTCGCTTCCTTCCTACGTACATACATAGCTCTGTACGTTTTTGGAGTCCCCCTTGTTGTATTATTCAAGATGCCAAGAAAACCAACAACATGAAGCCGCTACGAAACAAATTGGGCAACCAAGAAAATGCACGCAATTGTGTGGTTGATATCAATTTTGAAAACTAACAGTTTGTTCAAAAATGTCCAACTCTAGCTGCTGCGTTCCACGGAGGAAAGGGAGATGTATGGTGCGACTTGATCTGAAGATCATGTCTGACAAAGTTATGCCATACGCCCGCCCGCAAACGTCCCACCATCAAGGGTGTTAGTGGTCGCAAGGGCCGGGGCATGCCCGCAGAACATGAGGCCCATGGGATGGCATAGCCGGGTTGCTCCATCCCATCTCCTTATCGACCCGAGGCCCCCAACGCGAAGCTAGTCTATGATTAGTCCCTAAGTGCCTATGGGAACACGTGGCTACAATCGGGGAAATGTACAAAGCTGGTACGACATTGATGCTGAAAAATGCGCAAAAATTGTAGAAAGATATGAAAACATGCAAGAAGTTGCCGCAATGCCACAAAGAAGCCAAAGAAACCTGTTTTTGTGTTGGATCTTTGGACGTCCTCATTCTTGCGTAATGCAACCCATTGATTGCATACATCCATGCATCTATCTTGTATTTTAGCATCCCTCTCAATTTCACGAGCGAGATATTTAAGGGTCTTCTAAGTTTTCCAGCCAATGGCACAATGCCATGTTGAGCATTTCCAGCTCCAATTTTGGTCAAAAAAGCTTCTTGATGCACAAGAAATCATTAGCTCCACAAGTGTGCGTTCTAGTAAGCAATTTTTGCAACATCTCTACAACTTGTTCCTCGTTTGGCATCAACCACACCTGCTTTATGTGGTCCTCCAAACCGGAATACTTTGGCCTAAAGATCACGCAGCAACTTCTCATTAAATGCAAAGCTGCACCTAGAAACGTTTCTGTTGATCATCTTGTTGCTAGGACGAATCCATTTAAGGCTTCAAGGAGTAAATTTTATGAGCGTTCTTTGTAATGAACCCTGGTGCAGGCTTTGGCCATTGCGTCATTAAAGTCCACCACGTGAATTGGAATTACCGATCAACTGCTTTGACCGGAGCTGGCTCGTTTTGCTACACTACACTATTTTGAACGCTTTGATCGGGGCTCCGTGGGTGGTGTGGCCACATTGCACTCCTTGCGGATAAAATGCTAAGATGTTATTTGTAGGCCATCTCTTCATTGCACATTACCAAGCCAGTGTGGTGGCCATCACAACGGCAATGCACCCCACGTAGATACGCCCCTTATGCAGGCAATCGGACTAAAAGGAGGAGGGGGAGGGGGGACGTAGCACATTTTGTCCATTTACTCACAAAAGTGGTGGGCCACGAAAAGCGTTGGGGGTAAACCTCCCTTTTCTTCTTTCCTTATGCACGAGTGTGGTGGTAATGATGAGTTGTGTCATGTCAATGAGTCTTTCTCACCAAAGGCGGTGGCATCTGTGCATTATTGAGCATTGGCTCATCAACACCGTACGGTGGTTGTGGGGCTATCATGGGCTATGTCACCCCTGGTTGGCAAAATAAATCATCATCCTACTCATGGGGTGGAAAGGAAGGCAAGCGATATGTCGTGCCAAAACCATTAATTTCATCCTTCGCCACATATCTCACATTATATTCACTTCACCTCCCCTTGGTTTTATCCCAGTAATGTTTGGAACGGCCTATGGCCCTTAACTTTATTAAATTCAAGTTGATTGGCCAAAAGTTCCATCAACGCATTTGTATCTACGTCATGCAAGGTCACCGAAATAGCTCGCAACTTGGGGCTACTGTTCACAATGTGGCAACAAAAGTCGGTGAGGGAGAGAGGCTTCTTGTCTCCCAAACTCGCCTTCCTTTTCCCACATGACCAAACAATGTGGCTGAAGATAAGGTTGGTAAGCTACCGATATAAAGGTCGGAGCCATCCCTAAACGAAGGTTGGGTGTGAGAAGGGTGCTCACAACAAAACCCATGTAATTCATTGCACACCAAGCGAGCAAAGGCTTATTAGCTCAAAAACACATGGCACGTGTCATAGTGGAAGCACCAAGGGTGCATTCAGTGTTCCGCGGCATTGGGTTTCGTCCTCGCTTGTTATCTCACTAAACTGATCTGCTTATTGCTCGATGCCCTGCCACCATGTCCCCATTTTTTACAGTCGGTGTACCACCGGCGAACCATGTACAATGGGGCGTCCCCGTGGGAGGTAGGCAATGTATTTTTTGCACACAATGGCGGCCACCACCAATGCTAGAGGTACTATTTGTACCCACACCCTTGCACTATGGTTTGCACGTCTCTCTTTAGGGCAGCCCCCGAGCTGGATAGGTCACAAACCTTTAAGGACATGGCAGGGATCATACTTTGCAAGACTCTAGCACAATTTTGGGACCAACGGTTGGGGCAGCACGTCAAGAGCTCAATCATAGGGGCATCTACGCCCACCCAAGGTAGTGCCGAGTGTGAGTCGTGGTAGCGAGGATGTGTGTAGGCGCGTGTGTGACCAATCAACAAATACACCCAATTTCTTTAACTTGAGCCTTTTAGGGTACACTATTCCATGCAGTGTTTGGACCAAACACTTGAGGTGTGTGTGATACGCATCGTGGATATTTGATAATGCAATATACACGCTATCCATATACCAGTGAGTGGCAGCCTAGGCTCAATGTGTGTAGGATGGAACCTCGCAAGCACGCGCTTGGTTAATCGAACCTTGCAAAATAACCGAGCAGTGCAGGGCGCTGCCTACACAAAGCCATGTCGACAATCTTGCCGACACGGCCATCGGGGTCCGCATCCCGCAGATTCATGGCAAACATGGGCAAGGACAGTGAGTCCAAGGACACAATAAATAACAATTTCACCTAACTTGCTAACCATCCATGTATACCTTGATTGTATGGTCCTTGGAGACCCATGCCACACGTGGATAAGTCAGCACAAGACTTGTTTTAACTTGAACATGGCCCAAGCTGGCACACCATTGTTTCCACAATGCTCTTTTGGGGCTAGCCTTGGTAGGGTCTTCTGCAGTGGTGGTTTTCTTCACTAGTGCCTATAAGCACGTGCGTTGCGCGCTGATGTATCCTTTGAAGGGAACTCGTCCTTTTGCTTGTTGGAGCTGCACTCCACGGCATCTAAAAAGTGTTTGATGAGGTACCCATGTACAAATTTTAGGATGTCGTCCCAGGGCAAGACATTCAAATTTTTTTGTAGGCGCTTTCCCTATCATGGGCAATGCACATAGGCATCCCTTGGTACTGCTTGGTCTCGAGTTAAGTTTGCTATTGGAGTTATATTGAGATCCTTCACATCAAATGATACCCCAATTACTAGGACCCATGTCCCTCCAAACATATGGGAGCACCTCTCTGGCTATTTATGTGGCCACATGGGATGGGGGTTCCTCTTCCCGGGTCTCCTTTTCTGGGCTCTCGGCAGCTTACCTTGTACAACAATCGATTCTTGTACCATCACCCCTGCACCACCGGACAACAAGCTATCGGACGGTGGTGAGCTGTAGTCGCGTTGTGTCGGTTTCCCAAGAGGAGGGAAGGGAGGCAAGCAGGGGTGTTCTCGGAAGCTGCACCTAGCACAGCAGGTTGGGGATGGTCAGCCTGTTGGAATAATTATTTTTTCATCACGAAACAAAGCACAAGAAGACAGAAGTATAACACAAACAACAAAAAGAAGATGTTGTGCGGGCACGAACAAGCAACTAGTACATGCAAGCTGCTTGGCAACATATACACTTGGGCCGGAGCAACCCACACAAGCACGTGGCGAGATGGGGTGCGTGAGTAGCCTTACGGCATCACCTAGATAGCGTTAGTATGCTTGCCAGCCACCATAGCCACAAGAGGAACCATAGGAATACCCCTAGCAGCAGTAGTAGTGGCGTAATCGTTGAAACCACATTGTCAAGACATTCCCAAACGGGGGTGTTTAAGATCTCCACAATCACTGTTGGTGGTTTATCTTCATCTTCATCCTCGGTTTTGTATTCATGACCTACTGCTATGTCCGTGGACAATATATTTGCTTTTGAAGTTGAGACTTGTGATGCCAAGTCGTGGTTTCCTCGGGTTTTGAATGCGTGCAACCATCCCCACCTGCGATGGGTCCCATCCCAAAGGGAGGTCTCGTGTGCCAATCCCTCCACATCCCAAGTGTTGCAATTGGGTGGCGCATCACTTCTAATACAGGAGCGGAGGAGTTGAGGCACGAAGCGGACGCGCATACCTGCCTAGTGTCGTGGCGGCTCAGGTGGATCAACAAAATCCGATGCGGTGATGTCAAATGAGTTGGTGCGTGAACAAAATGACCAGCAGACATACCCACCGAATCGAGGAGGGATATTTTTTTCAGTGGTAATTGTGTGCTTCTTCCTTCAAAGGATTCTAGCTCTTCTTTTTCCTTGCTGTTTGAATTTTGGCCTTTGACGCTTACTGCGTTGTTCATAAATGACCAAGACAGGGACACGCCAAGTTGAATAAGAGTGTAAGTGAACGAGTAAGTGAATGAGTGAGTGAGTGAGCAAGGGAGCGAGCGAGCGAGTGCACAAGTGGTCCTAATGGGTGGTTTCTATGGCCTCTTAGCAAGTTGGAAACACCAATTTTTGAAATTTGTTGTCAGTGCAGGCGATTCTCATATCTATTGTGACTGTCGTTGGTGTGAAACGTTGTAAAGGCCCATTCAACGTTTTTTCATGTGTTTGTGTGTGTGTGTGTGTGTGTGTGTGTGTGTGTGTGTGTGTGTGTGTGTTTGTGTGTGTGCGGGGGGGCTATTGGTGCTAAGCCTTGTTACATTATAGGTGCTAAGCCTTGTTACATGATGACAGACATGGGACCTTTGAGGTCAAAATATGGTTGTCTTGGCCGTGAACAAGGGGAAAAGTATCTAGGTTCTATCGTTTTGAGGTAGATAACCCGCCCTGTCCTATGTTGTGGTGGATTCGGAAGAATCGGAAAACGAAATTTGCCCTAGGGAGGGGGGGGGGTATTTACGGGGTACATGTTCCATCTTGAAGCAGGACCACATCATGCTATCTTGCGCCGTTTGCAACCCCGCCTACACTCCATTGAGCCTTCCCCCTCATTGCACAAACTGAAACTGGCCTCCTTGCAAGACATGGGGTGTGGGAAGTGGGACTAGGGTAGGCCCAAAAAATGTTACCCCTTTCTAGTACCCCTTTAAGTCCCAAATCCCCGCTTGGGGTGCGGCCCACCACAAAATCTAGCCAGTATGTCCACCCAAGTACACTCAATTGAAGCCCCATCACGCTCCAAAAGACAGGATGTAGCGACTGGAAATGGTCCTTTAACTTGTATTTTCAACAATAGTTGCATAGGTGCCCCATTTGGGGCGGTTCTTGTGACTCCGATGGGGGTTGCATCGTAGAAACATTATATTAACATTTCCTTGTCATCGTCTATGCATAATCTCCCGAATGGATCCCCACACTATTGAAGTTCTGACTTGTGATGTTGAATGTTGGTTTCCTCGGGGTTTAAATGACCGCAAACGTCCCCACTTGCGATGGGCCACCTCCACGTCCAAAAGGAAAGCCTCGTGTGCTAATACCTTCACATATAGAGGGCTGCACATTCTACTTGTAGTGTTGTGCCATGGGTCGTGTAGCACTTCCAAACCCCGAGCGGAGAAGTTGAGGCGCCAAGCGGATGCACAGACCCCCGTAGCGTCTTCGCGGCTCAAGCTCAAAACTTCAAAGTTGGACGATGTGATGTCAAATGAGTTGGTGCCTGATCGGAATAAGGAGCGCACATGCCCACCCAAAAGAGGAGGGATGTTTTTTTCAATGTTTCGTTTCTGCTTCTTTCTTCATAAGATCCGAGCTCTTTTTTTCGTTGCTGTTTGAATTTTGGACTTCGATACTTCTTGTGCTCTTCACAAATGGCCAAGGCACAAGCACACCAAGTTTAGTAAGTGTGTAAGTGAACGAGTGAATGAGTGAGTGAGTGAGTGAGCAAGGGAGGGAGCGAGCAAATGCATCAGTGCTGCTAGTAGGTGGTTTCTATGGCCTCTTAGCAAGTTGAAAACACTAGTTTTTGGAATTTGTTTTAGCCGTATAGCCAATTCTACGACGTCTTGTGACTCTTGTGGGTGTGAAACATTGTAAAGGTTTATTCAACACTTTTTCATGTGTGTGTGTGTGTGTGTGTGTGTGTGTGTGTTGTGTGTGTGTGTGTGTGTGTGTGTGTGTGTGTGTGTGTGTGTGTGTGTGTGTGTGTGTGTGTGTGTGCCACGGGGGGGGGGGGGCTATAGTTTATGACAATTATTACTCCATGGGGCCCGAAGAAGAGGAAAGGTATGTAGGTTCTAATGTTTTGAGGTAGATAGCCATTGTATGTCAAGTCCTATGACTTGGTGGAATCTTGAGGTTCTGAAAACCAAATTTTCCCTTGGGGGGCTTTTAACTGGTGACATGTTTCACACTAAAGTAGGACCACATGATCCCAGATTGCCCTGCTTACAATCCCGCCTACACTCCATTGAGCCTTCCTGCTTATTTGACCAAAATGGAACAGGCCTGCTTGCAAGACATGGGGTGTTGGAAGTGCGATAGGGTTGGGTTCCAACGAAGCTCCCAACATATTACCCCTTTGCACCACCCCTTTGAGTCCCAAATCCCCGCTTGGGGTGGGGTCTAGCACCAAATTTAAGCAGTTTGTCCACCCAAGCACACTCGATCGAAGCCCCACCAGGCTCCAAAAGATGGGGTATAACGGATGGGACTGCTCCAAGGTCCCACTTTTGCTGCTGTTTTCAACAAAAGTTGCATAGGTGACCGAGTGCTTGTTTCAGTGGTGTACATCTCTTTGAAGGTCGCGTGGATACGGCGGCAATCGTACTGAACTGTGAAGGAAATCTCCTTGAACGTACGGTATGTATTGTATGGCGTTGTTACGTTTTTCTATGCAATCTCTTTGCGATGGGGGATTGCAACATGTTGTTGTTGTTGCTTTTTGCTTGGACTATAAAAACGACGGACATTTCTTGCTGCATCATTGTTGTGCTTTTGCGTTGCATATTGATGATATTGCGAAGGCACCCACACATGTGTGCATGGATTTTGCACAAGGTTGGTATGTCTCCTTAGGGGTCATTTTGGGAGGTGTGTCAAAGCTATTTCCTTACTTGAAAACACCTTGGAAAAGTAGCGCGCGGCGCGCGCGCGGCGCAGGTTTCCCCCCCTATGTTTAATCTCACGAATGGCTCCCCACAACACTGAAGTTGAGACTTTGACAAATGGTGGTTTCCTTGGGGTTTGAATGAGTGGAAACATCCCCGCTTGCGATTGGTCAACTCCACATCCAAGAGGGAATCCTCCCGTGCCAATCCCTCCTCATGTAGAGGGGTGGCCATGGGGTGCCACACGACTTCTAAATCCGGAGCGTTGGAATGAAGTGAAGGCGGGTAGTGTGCTTTCTATTTTGACTCTGTCATCCCTTTGCACAGCCATTCAAGCCCCCTCATTGCCTCTCTTATTGACCTTTGACGTGGGGTCTCCAGTTCCGTGGTTGTCATAACAGTTTAATGCCATAAAACACTTTTGCATGGCATGTCCATGCCACGGACGTTTTGAAAATTTTGCAAACAAGAAAGAGCATGGTGTGCATCCCGAAGTCCCGATTCTCGTGTTGCTTGTTCTAATGAGGAATGAGAAGTTGTTGCCATGGCCTTTTGGCTTTGAACTACATCGCTGCGGCACAAAAAAGACAATTCTCTTTGTGGACTAACAAACTTTGAGCTCAAACAAATCAATGTGCCACGAGAGCGTGTGGCACACACATTCACGCGGCCATGCATCCGTTCATTCACCATTTATGCGCATACTCACTTGCCCATTGACAAGCCTAATCACGCCTGTAATCGTAGTAACTCACATTGATGCTTTGGAGCCACTTTGATCAATTATCAACACAATAGCTTTTCTTCCCTCTTTGAGCACTACTTGCGAGCAAGGACACTAGCAACGACGTCCCTCGTACACCAAGCGTGGATGCGTGCACATTTATACCTTTTGGCTTGTGTGTCCACTTTCTCACCAACACACATGGAATAGCATTGGCCCCCACATACAATTGGCCCCGAATCCTCCCAAATTGCACAACACCCACGAAATTCCCACACGTTTGCAACAAACATCTTCAAACTCAAGTTCCAAGCTGCGAACTTTTTCGAGAAGATCTGCGGTTGGGGCTGGGGCAAATTGCCTCCGTTGGTGCGAAAGCTCCTCTGTGTACGGGGGTATTCTGCTGTAAAAGACCAAATGGCGCAATGAGGTACTGTAGAATTTAAGTTAAATAGAGAATAATAATGCCACCGCGGACCTTTTGCTTGATCCTTATTTTTTCAAATCGTGGTAGTAGGAACCAGGATGTATTCTGTATCTTTTAACTGAGGCGGATTTCAAGGATGTATTTTGGTCTTTTCTTCAAATTTTTGCGTCGCCGCCTTCGGCGGCATTGTTTGTGGAATGAATGCACACAAGCATGCACTAGCACAAAGCACAAGCAAAAATTCCGAATGTCGTGACCACGGCTAGCCATGTGACGGTGCACTAAGTGTACTTGATTGGGATGCGTGTGGTGCGTCCACTTTGGCTGGTCGTAGCTTTAAAGCAATCGGTAAGATTCGTGGGCAATTGATTGTCATGCTTCTCTTCCTCTTCAACCTCCCCATCCTCCTCCCCCATCTCTGCCATGAAGTCAACCCCTCATCAAGCGCGGGTGCTTCAACATCAACCATCTCTTCACTTACGTTTACGGTTGTGAGACGGTTGCAACACCTTTTGTTCTAGCAACCACGCCTCCTGCGGCTGCATCCTTTGACCCCCCCCCCACCCCGGCGACAAGCGTCGACAAAAAAAAGACTCTCCTCGGCAATTGACAACTCCAGAGGGACGGATTCCAGAGACTGTAGAACGACGGCTCCGCTCTTTAAGCCCGATCCGAATCGGTGTCTTTTAATTGTTTCCGTTTCGGAAGATGTATTTAAAATCCGGAACTCTTATTGTTGCCGCTTGTCGGCTGAAACTGGATCTGTATTTGACTTAAATTCTACAGAATTCGGACTTCAACATACATGATCACAGTCACACCTCGGCATTCTGACCAATTGCCACGAGGCACAATTTTTTTTTGCAGATGCAGATGCAAGATGGCGGCGTTTTTGCAGCCTCTCTAGCCTCAAGCTCAGCAACCTTTGCCTTCTTTTTAGCGTGCCCTGTGTCAGGTGTTGGTCCCGTTTCTTCATGTGGCCACTTGTGCTTGGTCACCGTTGTTGCCTCCGTTCCCGCCCTCACTCGTAGTGACCAATGTTTGGCAGTGTTGCCCCCCCCCCCCCACCTCTTGTTTTTGTGGCTTGCTCTTTGCGGAATCAAACCATGGTGCGCTTATGGCCATGGAACGGTAACAGCACCCTCCCACAGTGGTGGTCATGCGCAACGTCAAAAACTGTGGCTTCTTTTTGCTCAGAGTGCTTGTGGGGCGGCTGTTGCTTTACTTGAGAACATTCAACAAGGATCATGGATGCGGAACTTGGGGCTAGGTAGCAAGTTCAGGCCCAACTGCACGATGGAAACTGAATTGCTGAGAGTGAATGATGGCGTCCTAGCCCCCTAACAACAACATCATCAACTTATTTATCCATGTGTGCAAGCGATTCACAAGTGAATTTGCTCTCATCCAACTTCTTAATCTCATTTCCACTCCATCCACATTTTTGCCGTAGGCCCCCTCCATTTCATTCTCTTTGTTGTGCTAATGGTTTGTTGACCTATTGGTTGCTCCTAGTTGTTGCGATGCGGCCATCTTCTCATCTTCTTCTGTTGAAGGTGGTGTCCACGGTATGCTGAAAGCAAAACGAACCAAGAATGTGGACAATGCTTGAAAGGCTGGTACTCGAGTGAACTGGCCAATATCGGACTTGTTGTGTTGCAAACAACATGCAGTGGATAGGTTGCTGCATTGGGTTCGGCGTGCACGGTTTTTCATGCAGGCCTAGCCGGAGGGGGGAAGTGACACACCAACAAGGCACATCACACCGCTAATCTTTTCAATTTTGTTTTATTGCTCCACGCCCATCAAAAACCCTTTTTGCAACAGCTCCCCCGCCACTGCTTGGGATGGGCATTCCAGCATACGCTTTCAAGACCTCTCATCTCATCTCTACTCTTTTGATATGTTCTCTTTTGTTTCCAAGGCCAACTTGAAAGCTCTTTCACCGGTCGGGCTGTCGATTCAATTGGCTTTAGACTCATTTCTCATGCCATGTGAATTGCAACTTGCAATGACTTTGTGGAAGCCTATGCCTTTCGATTCGAATTACACGAATTATTTGCCATTGTGCTTAGCAATCAAAGTTTTATACACAGCTATGCGCCCGGCTCAAGACATCGCATCAGCGATCGATGATGTCGCAATTGCATTGATCTTGTCTCCAATTACGGAATGTGGGGTCTTTGTTGCAACACCACAATACTTGTGAACTTCAATCACTTTGGGTTTCACCTTCATAATGTATAATGCATGAATGATGGCATCATGTTCACCGAAGACCCATTGTAAACCAAAGCAAAACTCCAACAACCAATAGTGCGGCCATCTCCAAAAATGTTACATGATCTCCCACCACCGGACATAGCCACAACAAATCAATGGCCATTTTCAAATTCAACCCACCGAACTCATGCTATAGCCAAAGTCATGGCCATTTGATGCCAATTGATGCCAGTGAATAGGCAGGCGGAAAATAGTTGTAGCAGAGATGGCATGAACGCAAAGAGCATATGCACCTGAAAACATGCAGAGAAAAACGTGTTAGGTGCCTCTGAACACATGGGTATGCGACTAAGGTGGTATCCAACATTTTGCACCATCCCTGGCGTACACCTCGTTTCCATCAGGGTATCATCGGCCCAAGCCGCAAAGGGAGGGTCCTAGAGGCGGCCCTATATACACGTGGCGCGCACTGTAACACATCAAGTCAACTTTGGTGTCCTTCATCTCAAAATTCTGAAGTTCTTGTGGCAAAAACACACTTAGGGACATGAGAGTAGCGGCGGCTTGATGGTTTGCCCCCCTCAAAAACTCAAGTAGCGAAAAGGCATTCTAATCTTCCTAGGAGGTTTTGGGGGCCATTGGATCTACGCAAAGCAAAAGCTAGTGCCGATTGCACATCCAAAGGACCCAAAGACACTATGCAATGCCATGCCATGGTGCACGTGCCTCGTAGTTGTAGGCCTTCTTCTCCTTCCGATGGTAGTCGCGCTCATATCCCGATGACAATGTTTTTGTATAATCACCCCATTGTGTTTGAGTTACAGCCCTTCCCCTTGTGTATTAGTGTGATTCCTTTCGGCGCATGCTGCCATTTGGTGTTTTCGTCATCCACCACCTTCTTTCTATGTATGTGCCACCGAAGAATGGCAAGGCCGGCTCAAATGATGATGCAGGCGTGAGACTCAAACGAAGCCATGCTTCCGGAAGTCCTTTTTTGTTAAGAGGCCCTGCTCAATCATATGCCTCAGCTTACCCTTAGCCACGATCCGGCCCTCCACCGTAACAATGAGAGCAAGGCCGCACGTTAGGGGGGAAGTGAAAGGGACTTCATGGCCATCACTTCCTCGTAACGCTTTGGCTTATGAAGAACAAGATGATCTCCAATCTTGTTGCACCTGGCCATCTAAGGAGTGGCCGCTCATGCCTAGGAACTGCACTAGGGGCGACCACCTCCAAAGGTGCCAGCAAGCAAGCGGTGCGCGCCTAGTGTGCGTGGTGCTGCAGATCCGGATTTGCGGCATTGCCGCAAGTGAGTGAAATGCAAATCTGCGACCGTGGGCAGGGGGTGGACGAACGACGGCGCTGCCAGGGCCGTTGCCAGCTTGGGAGCGCGGCGGCGCCGTTTATGGTTTGGCCCAAGCATGGGTGCGATAGAATCAGGACCCTAGAAAGGGACCCTGTGGCAAGAAAAACGCGACAGCCTTACTTTCAGCATTCTCCGTAAGCAGACTCATGCACGCATGAAAGACCCGATAAAGGAGCAGGCACCCGGGAACTGCGTTAACCGACCCCGGCTGTACCACGCCGCTTGTTCAGCCCTTGGCATCACTCCATGGAAATCCGATTCTAGTCTACTCAATGGATCGGCTGGCTGCAAGTCGGTTGGACACTAGATGACCCTGAACACCAAACCCGAGATCCTCAAACGCCACGCCATAGCACACAAGGCACACATCTGTTGCTTAAGCCATGTCTTGGCATTTAGGCTAGCCGTCTGATAACCGGCCACCGTACTGTCCATGTTGACTATGACTCCCTTCCATCGCAAACTTGAAGCTCACCTTATTGCCCATGCCATGCCTTCTAATTCTACTTGCTGCTGGTCTTGGACACGTCCCCGTGCACGCCATGACCTCACCCGGCGGCTAGGCAGCAAGCCACCGACCCGATAGCCATGTAGGTCCCATGCTGCATCAACATATATAACTGGCCCATAGAAATCCCAAAACCAGGCAAGACATGCCGTCAAAAGTACGTCAAATGGGTGCTGCAAGCCGAGTCCCCGGTTCGATTGACAAGACCATTGTTGTGGCCTACGCGTGTAGGATACACAATGGGATCGCCTGGTCATGCTCACCCCATCACATCTAGCAATATGCCCTTGCAAACAACACACCCATTCCCAAGTGGGGCCGAACATGCCACCGTAGGAAACCCACCAATTTGTTCATGACAAGACTATGCTTGGCCGTGCGCACTGCCAACTGCAGCCAAGCCGCCAAAGCCTGGAGAAAAGCCTTGCGATGCGCCATTGTTGTGCGTTCCACCAATGGGAGCCAATGATTCAGAACCAAATTGCTCGTTATTGGGCTCAAGGAGGACTTGGGGCTAACTATGATAACGCCGCTTCAACTCCTCTGCCACACGCCTATGATACCGCACCGCTTCAACTCCTCCGCCACACGCCTCATCACAGCCCGTGGGAGGTCCACATCGACACCAACCAAGAGAAAATCGTCAAGTTAATGGTACAAAAGACAGCTCCCTCAGGTCTAAGGCGGGAAAGAATCTCCGACAACGCAAATTGCCAAAGCACTGGAGAGTGTTTTTAGCCAAAAGGGAAACGGCCCACACTGCCTTTGTTTGGCAGCACAAGAGACCAAAATGCATTGGACAAATTGACAGCTCAACGTGAGCAAAAAAACGGGCTATCTTTTCCGATGAAGGCAACTCATAGCGTGGCGGCTTGCCGTTCAAGTCATTCATTCCGATGCATGACATGATGCCGTTTCCGCAGTAGCATCAGCCTTGGCCCTATGTGCCCCGCCTCCCCATTGGGACCACCCTCCACATCATAACCGCGCGCAAGGTCAACAAAATTGGACCGCACGACGCTGTCCCAAAGTCCCTCGAGGATCTTGTATGCACAGAGAGCGCCCAATCCCCGACAGGGCAGTCCTTAGGGAACCAAGGTTTTTTTCGTTAAGGACCGCCCCTAAGGCCCGCCCTCAGGGGCATTTTTGCAGTGGCCCGACGTGGGCCATTTTTGTCTCCCTTTTTTGGGACCCTCGAGAATCTGGGGGTGACGTAGCATTTCCGCCCCTTTTTGTGCCCCAGAGAAGGCACGGGTAGGGCAGCCAATTCTGATTTTGTTCCCCTTTGATGAGGATCCCCAAGAATGCAAGGGTGACATAGCATTTGTGCCCTCTTTTGGGCCCACGAGAACGCAGGCTGAGGCAACCAATTCTTACTTTCCCCCCCTTTGTTGGGGATCCCCGAGAATGCAGGGTGACGTAGCATTTCCAACCTCTTTTGGGCATCCGAGAAGGCAGGCTAGAGGCAGCCAATTCTCAACTCTTCCCCTTTGTGGGACCCAATGGTTGAACACATGGAGTGATGGTGGGCGTTTTTCGGGAAACTTGGTCACGGAACACAGGACCACCCTGATCCCCCGGCAGCAAGGTCTGGGTCTGTACGCATCAGTACTGGTATTGGCGAGGTAGTGAGATGCAACAGGGAGTCCAAAACCTCTTCACCCAATTCGCCCATCGCGGACACCCAGACTACCTTGCCGACCACAACCGCTAATCCTCCGCTGTGCAAAAAAGGCGCGAAATGAACAAACGGAGGTGCCTCACGAGAAGGTGGTAGGCGCAAGCCAATCGCCTCGCCAGCCAGTGTACATGAGGCGCTAGCGCCACCATGAACTAGACAAAAAGGGGCGGGGGTTGCGGGGGGATGGTAACCTCACTCGCCGGGTCCAAGGCGGCACTCAGCAACCACTGCGGTTGTGGGTGCCGCTGAGGGCAAAGAGCGTGGGGACACAGCCGCTGGCACGACAGAGACGCTAAGAACCCGGTCGGTCCCCCTGTCGATCAGTTCCCACCTAGGATTCTAATTGACTACCCGAGGGGGGGAGGGGCATCTTGTTGAAGACGGTCTACACTTACTAGAAACATGCAGATGGGAGTTGGGGTCAGGAGGTTCGGCACTCCCTGCTGTGTAACTTCGAAGAAGGCCGTTGGGGATCCCCAAGAATGCAGGAGTGGTGTAGCACTTCCGCCCTCTTTTGGGCCCCGGAGATGGCAGGGTTGAGGCAGCCAATTCTGATTTTGTTCCCCTTTGTTGGGTACCCCCGAGAATGCAGAATGCAATCTCATGTTCGTGTGAGAGAGTGTTCAGCTACGTGACAGCTACGGACTTTGCGCAGAGCAGGGCGCATGTGTGAGACATTGTGGGTGAGGTGCAACGGGCAAGCACTAGAGGACTGGGGGCCAGTTGAGCTGTTCGATGAGCTTCCCAAGACCCACTTCCGCCCCCGTAAGATGTGGTTGAGATGCAAGATGGTGGTTTGCTTGGGTTTGCTGCGTTCAAGGATTTGCAATTTTCTTTGGAACAGGATGCACAGGACCACGTTCCATTGGACATTCAAGTGGGTTCTCCCCAAGAGGGCAACTCGTGACACCGATATTGGGGCCCTGTACGGGGTTGGGTTGGAGGACGAGGATGAGGATACCGATGATGAGCACTCGGACCAGCCGGGTGATGTCGCAAGGAGCTCCTCTTTTGACCCGCTTAACCCTCCTACCATGGTCTCTACGTCCTCCAACCCTGCTTCCCGGTTGGTGGACATGTATGACGTGGATGAGGTAGTGGTGAAGGCAATGCAGAGGGGTAGTATGCATGAACGGCCTCATATTGAGTTCAAGGCCATTGGTAGGAGGTATGGTTTGTGTGTGAAAGGGACAAAGGGTGAGCTTATGCAGTGTGTCTAGGCCCACTTCCACTAGATGTACCGGTTTTAGAGAGCATACTCTAGCTGTGCTAGCAGCAATTGAACATTCTGGTTGTTGAACCCTATGTCACTACATTTGATGAAAAAACCGTGCTCATGTTCTTCTTCAATCGTGTAGGGTGTCAAGAAGGGAGCGGATGCTATCACGCAATACATGTAGGGGCAGGAACATATGGATGAGTGATGGCACACATGTGGGGCTAGGAAGTCATGTTTGAACAATTAAGAACCCTTGGATGAAGACGTGAAGGGCTAGGAACCAATGGTTGAACACATGAAGTGCCGGCAGGCTTAGCCTTGGTACTGTCCTTTTCCTTTCCCCCTTTGATGCTCGTCTTGATTCTGCACGTGATCTTTTTGGCGATTTCCTTCTTGTCCACCTTTTCCACTGGAATTGTCAACTTTTCCTTGGATAATCTTCATATCCGAAGCTTGCCAGCGGTGATCGGCCGTAGAATGTGTAGCTGCACGTTGGTCTTTGCCCCCAGACGGACAAACTGCACAACCATTGTTGGTCACAGCGTTCACCTTCATACCAAATCCCTTGGAATCTTGAGGTTTTTGCCTCTCCAGATTGGCAAATTTCTCCTACTAATCCCAAACTTGGTCCACACAACAGGAAAAAACCCAAGGAAAAACTTGAAGTACGATACCTTTGTACTTGATCTTTTTGTTGACCATCTTGGTAAAGAACTCAGCTCCTTCGCTGTCATGAAATTCCACCTTCCACCAGTCGCATGGCCCTTGGAAGGTGAGGTTGGACTTGTGGCCGCAGACTACCCCGGCACCACCTCGGCGGAAGCAGTGCCAAACGAACTCTGTCCAGTAGGACCCCTTGACATGGTCCGCCAAGGCTCTCTCAAGTGCACTGTCCCCACCCGCAAACGGGGTGTGCCATGGCACACTGTCGGTGACGGCATAGTCACACAGCCACTTCACCCACACACCGGGATACCTAGCCAACGGCCTCCGGTGCCATCTCGGCTGCTTGGTCTTGCTGCGTGCGAAAGTTAGGCCCACTTGTTCGACATCGCGATGCCGGATAGTAGCCATCTCGCTCACTCGCAGAAAGCAAGTCCAAGACCCAAGACCCAAGGCCCAAGACTCCAGACACGATAGTGAGGGCCGCAATGAGTTTTTGGTTGGACTTTTTAGCGACACCCCACATGAAATCCATACATGGGTGTGTGGCGTAGTCCTGTGCACCATCCCGCCCCTCCCCCCCCCGGCGATACGGCGGTGCAGGGGGAGGACAATGGACGGCAAAACCCACTGGTCCTCAAGAGCCCGGATGGCGGCAAAAATGGCCCGCATGCCCGAGGACGGGCGGGGTGCCGACTGCTCCACAAGGCACTCCGCTAGACACCTTGGACCTCAACGCGTCAAGCGATCCGCTGTCTCGACCGACTCTGTGATGGCCGACCGGTAGTGGGCTTGGTAGACAGCCTGTGCCCACACAGATCCTTCACCATCTGCTGGTTCCGCTGCATCCCAGATTGTACGGGCCTCGTGATACGACGGAGCCTCCGGCCCCCAAATTGGCTGAGGTCCTTGGGTGCCCACATCTAGGGGCAGGTGCAACCCGTAGAGAGGAAGGCCCGCATGGGTCCAGGGGTGGGCGCCCAGCGGAGGGGGCCTGTGCCAGAAGGATGTATGATGAAAAGCATCATGACTGCACTGGCCCCCCTTGAGAGTCGTCACCCTCGCCTAGGCCAGAGCCTCTGGTGGCTGTGGGTTCTGAGACCTCAGTGCCTGCACGCCCATGCCGCTCCGCTGTGTTCGAGCAGGGAGACGAAAGGGGCTGAGGTGTGCGTGCCGGAAGGCTACACTAGGACTAGGCACTAACCTTGGGTCAAACATCCTACAGAGAAAGGGGCTACCTTTTAGGCGTCCAAGCCGGGATGACGGCGAGTTGACGCACCGATGGAGGCACCTGGCGGAGGAGGCCCGCGACCACGGTCCGGAGCCGCTCCACCTCCTGACACCGAAACCACAGCTGGAGCTCTAGCTGGAACACCCGGCTCCGCAGACACGCAATTTGTTCTGTCTCACTTGTTGGTTGGTAATGCACGGGGTTCCGCTGACGCTCCCTGGAGGCTTGCTTGGACCCCTGTCTCGTTCTCTCCGCTCCCTCTTTTGGCGCTCCTCCGTGGCCTCCTTGACCTCCTCGATTTTGCGTTTTCGTCCGGACGTGGTGGAGGAGGAGGGCTCCCGGGGGCCCTCTGTGGAGACTGAATTGGAGGGGCCCCTCGTGGCCTCCATGGGGACGGCACCGGTGGGCTCCGCGCTTGCATCCTTTATGGTGACCAGGCCAGGTATAGGGACTCCTCCTCTTGGGAAGGCCAATCCCAGGCCTGCTCAAATTCCATTGATGAAGAGAGGTATGCCATGACAAAATTAGAAGCTGCAGTGTATCGGGAGGACTATGGGGGGGGTGCCCAACATCCACGACAAATAAAGTGAAATGGGAGGGGGGTGTTGGTAAAAAGAGGGGAAAAAGCCGAGAGAGGGGGGGGGGGAAGCGGGAGTTGAGGGAGTGACTTGGTTAGTCTTTTCTTCGGGCCGCTAGCCTCCTGGCTTCCCTGAGAGCTGATTGTAGGTCGTGTTTCGACAATATTCCACGAATTCGCCATTAACCCTATCCTTGGCGGAAAAACAAACAACGGCCTACCTGTATGTTTGGGTGGTTTGTGAAATGTGCTCGCTCCGGGGCTCACATTGTGCCATGCCTCTGGTTGTAGAATCATTCTCCCAGTTGGATGACAAATCGTCTATGAGTCGGAGTAAGAAATGAGTATCATTACCAACACAATACATAACGTCACACTTCGACACAAAAATCGTACCCACGGCCAATTTGGTGCCACTCAAACTTGGAGGATAAGTGGTTGGCCAATTGGAAATAGACCAATTGTGCTGCACTTGACAATTTGATACGAAGCAAATTCGGACCGCGATGATCAAACAACAATATGCACACATCAAAGTGTCACAGCTTGCCGTCAACAAACTACCCAGCTGCACCATGCCGTTTCAACACACAAGGCACCAAATTACAGCTGTAAGGAGCTATTCCACTTCGCGGCGGCAAGCCACTCGGGCCAACCTGGGTGGCCCTTTAGAAACGGTCAACTCCAAATGGGACAGTGGCAATGCCAGTGCTTTCGCTCCGCCTGGGGCTTGCACAGGTTTGCGTCGGTGCACGGACGGTACTCCCTGGAAGGTGTGGCCGTGATTGGGATATGGTTCCGGTTGCTGGCCACCCACTCCTCGGTGTTAAATTGCATGCCCCTGTAAACGAACTCAGCACCGCCTTGCTGCGCCGCCTACTCCCAGTGCAGCTCCTCGAAGGTATCCCTTGCACGGGCACTTTGCTCTTGTGCCTCCTACTGGTTGTTGTACGCCTCGGGGCTCTGGAGCATGTTGGCCGACAAATGATAAGCCAGTGGTTTGCCGAGCGATATTTGCGTCTCCACCGACCCGCCCACATCTATTTGGTGGTTCGGTTGCTGTACTTGCGCAACAATTTGCTGCGGGCCCCAAAGGCATCGCGCATTCATTGCGGCAGCCAAGACCTCCCCTAGAACTTGAGGATGGCAGCGTCCTAGAGAACGGGGACCACCGCCCGGTCGGCTTTTTTTTGAGCTATGAGCCTAGAATGAAGGCAATGCATTGCCTAACGCTGCCGGTCGAAGAGGGCCGTGAGTTTGTGCGGGAAGGCATTATCTGTTATGCTGGATGCCAACGCCGTTGGCGAGTCACCAACAGTCGCCCCAAGCATTCCTAGTGGATGCCTTTGCAGGAGATTGTGTGAACTTTGTGCAATAAAATCAGACAGAACCTGATGCAAAATGGTTGTGGTGACAAACACATAATCTCCATTTCCATTTCCATTGGAGATTCATGCTCCGCTAGGCTCTCCTCACCCTCTTCTATCTTTTGGACAATCGACTCACTTACAAGGAGGGCACTTGTTGCAAGCACCCACATGTTGCGCGCCCACGCGTTTAGGCAAAGGAAGCCTCTCCATTTGGACACCTAGCAGGCATGCCGTGGGGGCACAAGGATGGTGCTTGTGGGGCACAACGGTGGCGTACAGTTGGGGTGCATAGTAGGGGGCACACTGCAAGCCACAACGGTGGGTGAACAGCAGGGCGTAGGCAGCTCACTGGGCCATAGCGTGAGCTAGCCTCAATTGCACAAGGTGGCTACACCGCGGGGTACAAGCGGGGGCATGCTATTGAGCACACCTTGGCATCCTCTTGCGAATCTTTTTGGCCCTCTTGGGGCGTGCAAATCGTTCCCCTTTACCACCCACATGCTTGTTCTTGCCGTGCTTGCCGCGCTTGTTTTTTGAACCATGCATGGTGTTCAGCCCTCGGATTTGTTGCCCCATTTTTTCTGTCCAACCGTGGTATTCCAAGACGTTGGAGTCCTGCGCACGAATGATGCCGCGGGGTACCGCGACCTTGCCCCGTTGCTAGCGGCTTAATAGAACTCGTGCTCCCTTGTCGTGAGGGCGGGGGGGGGGGGGAGGGCAACCATAGGCCCCGTACAACGCGATATTGCTGTCCGCCTACGCCCAAAGCAGTGGACACCCAATGGGACACCAGTGGGGCCCATGAGGCGCACTGTAGAAAGGAGTGGTTGGCCAGGAAAGGGAAAGAACCTCCGACAAAACCGGGTGGGCAAAGCCAAGGACTACGCGACCACGGTGCCGCGCAGCTCGCCCGCGATACCACGCTAGCGCGCATGCCAACCACGTCAACCATAATGGAGCGCACAGCACCAAAAAAAAGTCAAACGATGCCGCACCAACCAACGCACCCTCGGCGATGCCTCGGCATGACCATTACTCGGCAAAGGTTGCGCACAAACGGGACCTGCCGCACCATCATATGCCCTAGTACACCACCCACTGGGCAGTGCAAACGCGCAGACGACACTAGCAGGAGCAAAGGCCACAGTGGCCGAGAAAACGCAACAACCCGATGCAGCATGAAAGCGGGAAGGGGGGTGATTGTCCAAGGGCCCGTAAAGAAGCACCAACCTGACCAAATGTCACATAGGGGGTCATTGCTCTCCTAGCTCGATCACCATGTTTGTAACTCCGTGCAATTAGCCCCTTTGATTATTGTGTAGGTGAAGGGTGCTTTGCAATACTCTCGTTGGACCGGTCCTATGGTTTTATGCGAGGTGGAGTCAACGGCCTAACATTGCGATTTTACTACCAAGAGCGAAGGGACGACCACAATAGAGCCATGGGCTTGTGCTGCTTGGACCCCACCAGAACAGCCATGGATCTTTGTCCCTCTGCCACCGGAATGATCCTCTACAGCCGGTCAGACAGCCACAGCACCCCCACATCCAGCACGGTGGCCACCGCCGAAGCTGGGAGGGAGCACAATGGTTGTTCGAGGACTGGCAGCACTTCACGGGGCCAGCCCATGATTTTCCCGACAGCCGGATGGTTTGGGAACACCTGAAGCTAGGGTTCGCCATGACCGTCCGAGTCGCGTACCATGGTACCACGGATTGTGGCCCAGGACTGTGCGGACACCGTACGGGGCCGCTCCCGGAACGCGGGATACTCATGGGCTACCCAGCATTCGATCCATTGGCAAAAGGCCTGCGCCGCCGCCGCCATCTACTGGGGAAACGTGGACATGGCCTGAATCATGTGTGATGTACGACCTGGACACCAACAATGCATGCAGCGGTGCCCTCTGTAAGGTCGCCTGCAGGTTGTCGGGAGGGCCATCGAAAGGGTTCCACGGCGGCAGCTGTCTTACCCTCCCAGGCGGCGGACAGAAGGGGGTATCACCCCGCAGGAATGCATATGCGGCCTTCCTCCAATCACGCATCGGCAGTTGCATGATCTGAGTGAGCCGATGATTCCTTCGGGCGTAGACATCTTCCCCAATCTGGATCATGTCCTCCACCAATAGCTTGGGCTTCGCAGGGCCATGGGACGACGCCGCCCTCACCGTCAGAGAGAGCCGTTTAAGGTCTCTTGGGACGACGCCTGTCATTAGGGACTGCGTTGAGCTGCAGCCGTGTTCTTTCCAAGACATGAACTCGATCACTTTGTCCGCCAGGGGCACGTCTGCAGTGAACTCCTCAACTGTTGCACATACGAGTCGCGCCACCACTTCGTCCCTTGCACACATGATGCCCTTAAGGCCCGTGTCCTCTTCGGGCCCCGACAGAAGATACACAGATGCGCCGCCACCCCGATGATCTCCGCCTCGGGGACCGTGCCGCGGATGGCACCCGTCCACGTGGGGACACCATGACTCGCCGCTGCCACGTTCGTGGCCCTGTCTTCGAGGGGAGAGGCATCAGACGACGTGACCTTCGCCGCCGCGGGCACCCAACAGTACCGGTGGGGCTCCAGCCACGCTACGTCCGAACGGGGGCTCCTCACGACCCTCCCCAGTGACTCCACATTGAACGCAGTTAGCTCCGCTGAAAGAACAGCTTTCGGCCAATACATAGCATGCGGCCGCTAGTGCACATCCCCCCCCGCAAATGGACTTGATGGCGTCAAGGGCTGTGGTATATTGTGCCCCCCACACGGCCGTGGAGCGGGGCGGCTGGAACACCACCACAGTGCCTTGCTTTACTGCCCCACTGTCGCGTAGCGAAGTGACTGCGACAGGTGGATCATGTGGTGCTTTGTCCAGCCAGACAACCTCTGGGACTGGGCTTTCATCGGCATCTAGGGCAGGGCCTTACGGCAGCAGCACGACTATTGCCCACTCCTCCTGCCCCCACACCGCTTTGCATGCCCTGTCATACGCGGGCCTCCCGCATACAACCCACAGAGGCGAGGGCTAAGGCCACCCCCGGCGTGCGGCGTAAGCAGGGGGACCGATGCCGGATCGTCTCGTAGCCGTTGACCGTCGAAGACATCCCCCAGCAGGTACATCAGGGCGGCAGGCGGCACGAATGGCATGGACGGTCCTGGTCAGTCCAGGTTCCATTTGTCGTCCCTATACCCGCCCACCACATACGCATCATCGGCAGCAGACTGCCTGCTGCGCTTGTTGGCTGTTTTGTGGCGCACCGGGTGTAGTAGGCGATGAGTCAGGGGACTGGGCATCTGGGACTAGAAGACCACCTGGAGACCCGTGAACCACACGTGGTCCAGCTGTGTGGGCCCAACCCCCGTATGGGGAAGATGCACGTGGTCCTGGTGACACTCCCGTAGCTGCACGGCCCAATAACCAGGTTCATGGCACGGAAACCGCGCGTGCAGAAGGTCATTCACCGGATCCGTAAGGGACCTCTCTACCGCGTCCGTGCGGGGCCCAGACAGCACAAAGATGTCTCTACCCTTGAAGGTGTAGGACCGGGTCGCCCACCTCATTCCACCCCATTGCACCTGCGGCAGATGGGCGTGCATGCACGAGTACACCGATGACGGCATGAGGAGTCCTACTCGCAACGTCCCCATCGCTGTGAGCACTCAGTCGACCCATGTGTCTACTTCATGTAACGCAAACGCCGTGGAGGGAACCGGGAATTGTCCGCACAACCCCTATGGCATGCACAGATCTCCGAGCATTGCTCTCAGCTCACTTCGGACCACAGCCGAGCGATGGTGGGCGAGCTGAGCCAAGGTTACTAGTACGGAGTCACAGCACAGCTCCCGGACATCCGCCAACTTGAGCCCGTTATCAGCCCACAGCGCCACGTTGGACACGTCTTCGGGTAGGTTTTCAAATTGCAAGGCCGCAGTCTTGATGGCAGCATACAGCGGCACCACTACCTCCACCGTGTCCCAGAGGTACGGCGCCGTGTACCGCACAATGCCACCCACCACAGCTGCCATGACCTCATGGGGTACCGACGTTGGTCCCAGGGTGTTCTTGCACCAGCCTAGGAGAGCTTCGCATCGGAGTACATGCTTCTCCTTCATGGACGCCATTCTTGTCGGATCCAGCCGGAGGCCGAGGTACGGCACCGTACTCTTGGCTTCTAGACAGACCCACGGAGTCGCTTCATCGCTAGGGTCCACGAACACCATGATTGAGGGGAAGTGAGCGGTGGTGGCATCCGCACACTTGCGGACGTTGAGGGACATGCCCATGTCTGTCAAGTACTGTGCGATTGCCGCTGTGCACTTCAAGAACTGCGGCCAGGAGTGCGCTATCAGCAAGACGTTGTCACAATACTCTTGTACCAGGGGTGGCACAGCGTGGCGGGCATCCCCTTGGGCTTTGCAGGCAAGGCTCCGCAAAAGGGGCTCCAAGAGGAGGAGGTAGAGCACGGCACTTTCCGCGCTGCCTTGCCTCAAGCCTCGGTGGATGCGGAGGCTCGGAGTGGGGCCATGCGCGACGACGATGCGCACTGTGGAGCCGCAACTAAGGGTATGGAAGAGCTTAATGAGCTCCTCCGGGACCCATGTGGCCTAGGAGGAGAGCCAGTGTTTCATGTGGGGGTGTGTCGAAAGCCTTGGAGACATCAAAGGCCGGGACATGATTCTCCTCTTGTCCCCGCTGCAGTCTGCGCTGGGCCAGAAACACCGGAGCCGCCGCCGTTGAAACCCAGCATGGCTGCAAACTGCCAGCATGCGGCCAACCCCTTACGAGCCAAGGCTGCTGTGAACCTCCTCATGAGCAGTGTCAGAAGCATTCTCACGTCCTGTTGCCCCAACGCTACAGGCCTGTATGCATGCAAGTCCCCCGTGGCCGTGCCCTTGGGCATCAGCCAAATAATGGGCTCGTGCCACGATTCCGGGACTTCCGCACCACGGAGGATGGCCCGGTAGGCGTGCACCGGGAGCCCTTGTACCGGCTAGGGTAGCTCTGCGATAAGGGTAGTCGGGACCCTATTGGATCCCGGCGCCTTGTCGTCCGCAACGGCCTACTTCACGGCGTCCTTGAGGTCTTGTAGGGTGTAGTCCTATACCGACCTCACCTCATATGGTACACCCCGAGGGATATGGGCCCGGACCACCCTTTCAAAGGCCCGTAGGTTCACCGGCCTCTTGGCATACAGGGCCTGCCAGTACCTCTGGACTTCCCCAATGACCTCCGAGGCTTCAATGAGCACTCGCTCCGATTCCCGGACACGTACCGGCCACAGGCCGGAGGGGGCGTAGCTGACCACATTGATAGCCCCGCGGATCGCCGTCCGGAGGAGCTGTAGATCCGGCATTTTGCTCCGCCAATAGTCCTGAATGCAATTGCGCCGGTTGCACGTGAGGAAACCCATATGCTCCTCAACACCACATTCTAGCTGCTGCAGCCACTCGTCCAAAGCAGCGCGCAAGTCCTCCATGGTGGCGGGGGACAAGTCGGGGTCGGCCTGCGGGAGGTGTGGCAGCAGGGCAGTCGCCTCCCGGGATGCGAGCCCTGCACTCGCCGCATCCCATTTCCAAAGCTCTTGGGCACGCCACGCAGGGGCCTGCTCATCCGTGAGGACCTGGGACAAAGACGCCTCTGTCTCCACTTGCCCATACAGATACTACGGGTCCATACTCGACGGCATGCACACCCCTGTCACTCGCGACACCACATCACGGAAGGCATAGAGGAGGTCAAACACCGCCTGAACCTCCGATGTGCCAAGGGTTGCAGTGTCGTGATCAAACGGAGCCACCCCCGAAGCATTGGATCAACATAAGGCTTCCGCAGCACTGCCACCGCCGCTTCGCGAACTCCCGGTAAGACCAGACGTATGGCGTGCACCCCGCCCTGAGTGTGCGAATAGGCCAGCCACGTGATCCTCTCCTTGGCAGCCACTGCCATCGGGATGCTCGGTACCACTGGGTCATGACCAGATCCCAGCGACGCAGGAGACGTCCTCGGCGCCAGGTGCGGGCGTTCGCACATCGCCCACGGGACCTGCGGCGCGTTGAGTAGGAAAGAGTCCAGCTTATGAAACGCCCGCGTAGGCTGCCGATCCTCCTCCGCCACGCCCCCTGCCCTCAGGAACCCACACTGGCCCCGCAGGGCCGTGAACCTCCTCGTGGTGGGGTGCCCGGGGGACTCCGGCCACACATTCAAGTCCCCCCCAATGAGGACCGACCTTGTGCCCCCTGGACTCTTGGCCGCCGCATACATGGCCACGTCAGCCCGGAAGGACGCCTTAGACGCCCAGGAGTCACCGCCACTGCCCGGGCCGTGGACGTTGACGATCGTAAGCGTCCCACCTGCGGTCACCGCATCGAGGGCCATGGCCTTGCCCGGCACGATGTCCACCACGTCTCGAACCTCCTCTGCAGCGGACACGTCCGCTCGAAGGGCAATCAAGAGGCCGCAACGCACTGCCGCCACCGACGCCGCCTCGGGATTGACCCCCCACGAATGCATGGTATCCATGGTGACGCCATTGATTATCCATATGTACCATGCCCTGGGGGTCCTACAGGCCCGTCTCTTGGACGAGACCCAGAATGGCACCTTCGGCCTTCAAATCCCCCGCCGCAACCGCCTCATTGTCGAGCATACCCGGGGCCGTGGGCACGCCGTCACCCCGCCTCAAGCCTTGGACGTTCCAAGACACTGCAGTCCGGGCGTCAGAGGCGGGATCTCTTCACGGCAGCGCCGGTAGACCCGGATCATGAGCAGGGTCGGGTTCGCCGGAAGGAGGAGGGCCGCCTGCACCTGGTGTAGGCGGCGGGCGCGACGATCCCGCAGCCCGACCGGACTCCGACCTCTGCCGCCCACCCGCTGAGGAAATCGCCGCCTGGCGCGCTCCACGGGACGCTGCACAAGTCCGCGGGGCCCCGCTGCGAGCCAAACCCGTGCCAGCTCCCGTGCTCCCTGTTGAAGTCACCGCTGCAAACACGCAAGGTCCACTCGACGTCGCCGACGATGACACTTCTTGCGTTCCCGAGGGATGGACTCCCGCGGGCAACGCGAGCGCCTTCGATCCAGCCTTGGCCACCGCGAGGGCCCCCGCCACTCCTCCAAGCATGACGCCTTTGATCATGGCCTCCGCTTGCTCACGCTGAGCCGGGTCCAATCCATGGTCTTTCGCCATGTGGTCCAGGAGGTCCCTGGGGTGGAAGCGGCTTGGCCTCAAGTGTTTGCCGGCCCACCACCTGCAATGGCCTGCCCCCTCCAGCTTAGACCAGGGGCACACGTTGAGCTCGCCTGACCCACGCTGCTCCGTGGATAGCCCCCGCCCGAAGTGCCGCAGCACTACCCTGATGTTGGAGTAGTTGCCAAACTGTTGGGGGAGGTCGGTGGCTTCGGCTGCGCTTTTGGGACCGCCTTCGCCACAGCGACCGCAAGGGCGGCTGGCCGGACCGGCGACACACCGGGTGGCTGCGGCAGGTGGAACGTCTCCTCCAGAGGGAACTGCCCCTCCAGCTAGGGGCGCCACGCGCCGGCAAACCTCTCCCAGTCACCCCCGATCAACCACCGGGAGGTAGAGAACACCCGGAGCCACGGTGCCATGTTCTCTGCCATGACCAGGCGGAAGGCATCTCCTCAGTACCGCCTGCGGAACCGGACCGCCGCCGAGCCCACCACGGCTCCGTGAAGGTACAGCCCCATGCCCCCGTCGCTGCTCATGACACTGCGATGCCGGGCTTCCAACTCGGCAGGGCGGACCGTTAGCTCGGTGGTGTCTCCACGATCATACAGGCGCAGTGCAGAGGAGTGCGGCTCCAGCGCCATGATGACCCAGCACCACGCCCGTGGCCCACCGTGCAGCATTGCCAGGCAGGCCGCCGGCCGGTTGCTGGACGACTGCGCCGCCGGTGCCCAGGGAAGGGCCGCGAGGTTGCCCTTGCACCACCCACACATGGTAGCTGCATGCTTAGCCTATCACAAGTTGCTCGGGCCTACGGGCCGGACGTCTTGCCCCAGGACGCGCGGTTTTTTCGCCACCTCCACAAACACAACCAGCACCTGTGGGATGTCTTCGGGTGTGCACCTACATGCGCGGCACAAGGGACCCGAGAACCGGAGACGGTCCCTGAGGACCCCGCAGCAGGCACGGCCCTTGAACTGCTGCCGCATGAGCCTGCTCGGAGTGACTACAATCCATTCCACGCCCCCTTTTTCCAACCGCACACAAGCCCAATACTCCGCTCCCTCCAATACCACTAGCTTCCCCATGTCTGCCTGGCCCACTGCGTGGGTGGGCGCGAGGTCCTCCACATGCTCTCCTCCCGCAGTTGGGGGGCGTACGGCCGCTGCTGATGCATCGCGTCCTTCACGTGCTGCAGCGAGGGCGACACAACCATGAACATTCCCCCCTCCGCCGCAGCCATGCACAGCAGGGCGTGCCGCTGCCGGGCCTCAGGCAGACCTGCCCGGTGCGGGATGTCCGCCACCGTCGGAGGAGTGCGGGGCGCCAAGAGCATCCAAAATCGCAGCGGGCAACGCCGCCAGTGAGGGCAGACGCGCGACCGGCCCCATGTCCTTGTTGAGGGCCAGCGCCGCCACCCACCTCCTGTCTAGCGTAAAAAGGAGATTGCTCGGCAGCGGCACCCGCAGGAGGGTGCCGACGGTGGTCAACAGCGTGTAAACACCGCAATCCTTGGCGTTGCCTGTCGGCTGTCTCACCTGTGCTGCTTGGGCTGTCACCAGCAGGTTCTCTGCACCCGGCCACACTGCCCTCTGGTCCCTCGGCGCAATGCGCATCGTGGTGACCGCCATGTCGCAGGTGTGCGGCCACTCGGGCAGATGACACGCCAACGTAGGGTGGCTCGGGGGTCTACGATCAATTGCACGTTGGAGGCCAAGAGGTGGTGGGCGGTCCCGTGCCGGAAATCGTGTTCCTCCAAGTCAAGGTACACTACCTCTCAGCCGTCCAGCGCAACGTACTACGCGACAAGAGGGGAGGCCGGAGTCTACGTGTGCTGCTGGCCCTCCCACCCCTCCCCGGGGAGGATCATGGCGTGGGGGGCAAGACACTGTCCCACGTCGGCAACCAGCGCAACTGTGTTGTCGCACAGCTCTGCAGCGTGGTCCATGGCCACCAGTAAGTGAGGCCATGGCCCGTGCTTATCGCCGGCACCAAACAGACCTTCCACTGCACTACGCAGCTCAGTCGGCGGCGGAGAGGCGTCCACGCAATCCCGGAGCTAGGGAAGTGCACCCGGGAGTTGCCGTCCCGCCCCCCCACGAATACATGGTGGCTTGCAGCGTCGGCCGGTCTCGCCACATAACCCTGACAATAGGGTCTCGCCAGGGTTGGGGCCTCTCGACCCCCACTGGAGGGTAACAACGACCACGTCTGTGGTCAGGGGCGCTGCAGCTAGCTGTATCGCCCATCTCCCATTCGTATCCACGACCGTGCCTCGCGGGGCCGTGAAGGCGTGCCCTCCATCTCCCGGACAGTCACCCATCCCCACAGGACCACAATGGCGTCCCAACTGGGACTGGTGCCCAACTTCCTATGCCACACCACCACTGGCGGAGTCGGGCCATTGGCCGCCCACACTCTCCATTCCACTCCCACCACGCGTTCGTGGCTAGGGGGCCGCAAGGACTTACACCAGGCTTCGGGGAGCTGGCAGTGGACCACTGTCCATACGTCAGCCCCGTCCCCGCGCGTGAGGTGGAGTCCCTCAAGGATCTCCCGCGTCACGGGATCGGGAAGGCGGATGGAACGGACCTCCATCCCCTTCCCCATCCTGAACCCCGGCCCATCCTCCAACGGACGGACCTCCGGATCAACCACAGCCAGCGTGGCCGCCACCGTTGGGAGGTGCAAGGAGACAGTCCACGGCTGGGTGGTGAGGGGCTCGCGAGGCAAGTCCGGGCAAGTGGCCGTGGCGCTACCATCCCGGGCCCAACTCAGCGCCTTGTCCCACCAGTGCGTTCAGGTAACGCTCGCCGTGGGCAGCGACCAGGACAAGTAGGTCACGGCTGCGCGAGCCTACCACCTCTACGGGTCCATACCGGCGGGATGCGTGTGCTACGTGCAAACCAACCCCAGGGACGCCTCTTGGAGGATGCCATGTCCCTCCATGGGACCACCGGAAACGGGTTGAGCAAGGCCGCCACGCCGCAGGGCAGCGCCACCGCCCACACGGTCCTACTCCCGTAGGCAACCGCGTACCCCACCGCCGGGAGCCCCCCTCCCTGCGCCGTCTCCACCACGTTGCGCAACAGCTTCTCGTGGTGGTCGGAACGGTGAAGGTTGAGGGCCCCCACGTGGGCGATAGCTTGAAGGATCAGGAGCATATCCTAGGGTACTCCCCGCGGCACGGGAGGCTGAGGGTGAGCGAATCGGCATGCGTCTGCCCGCATGCAGCACCCCTTGGCCCAGTGCCTGTAGGTTTCCACCTCCCCCATCTTGGGCTATGCCTTGTCCCCCACCTCCGTCTCTCCTCGCTCCACCTCGTGTGCCTCCCGTGTGCCCATGATCTCGAGCCCTTCATCCTCCGCACCGGCGTCCTCTACCCGTCAGCTACGCTCCTGGCCCTCGTTGTCCTCCCGCCGCAGCCGGCGGGCTAGCTCCAACCATGATCCTCGCGAGGGCTGCCTGCACGTGAGTCTCCACGTCCATCCCGCTGCCCTTGGGCGCGCCCGAGACCTGACCCTGTTCCTCCCGCTGCCTCGCCGAGGAGGGCCCTTCAGCAGCAACTGCTGCGGCCTCGTGCGCAGGGCCCGCGGACGTGCCCCCCGCACCGTCCTCCCCCACAGCAATAGCGCGCTGCGCGGATTCCCGGTGCCTTGCGTCCGCCCCCCCGGCGCGTGCCCGAAACCACCAACAGCCGGGGGTCACCACCGGGGTTTGCGAGGTGGTAGCCGCTGGACGTGGGGGCAGGAACAGCGTTGTCGACAGTGAGTGACAAGCGGTTCGCATGGTCCCCCCCGAACACGGCCTCCATGCCTTCGGTGTGCAGCGCCACCACGATAGCATGGGACCCTAGCGCGTGGGGCGTGAGGGGCCTCATGCCGTGTTTGAGGCGCAAGCCGCCCGACCTGCTCCTCCACAGGGCCACGTAAAGGCCGTCCTAATGCATTCCTTGCAGCCCCGCCTCCTAAAGGAGCCCCGCCGCCAGACGCACCACAAGTGGGAGGTGTTCATGCGGGTCAGCCGCCCGCACTTCACCTCGGTGGTGATCGAGGACCGCCGCGTCCCCCAACTGGATACAGGAGACCTGGTCACTCAACGGCGGCACGTCCTCCAGGCCCGTCTCCCGGACAACCCTCCCCGGGGGCTGGAAAACGTAGCGCTCCAGGGTGCCCTCCAGCAATGTCGCCGCCTGCCGCCCGTCGCTCGAGAGGCAGTGCTGGTGGACATCCTCGGCCGCATGGAACCTGCACTTCCGCCGTTCACAGCTCCACACGGGAGGGGGCGGCACCGCGGTGGGCATGGGCAGCAGCCGCGCATTCGCCGGGTCCGTGTCCATGCCGACGTAAACGTCGGGCCCGGTGTTGTCCTCGTACATGAGGGCCACTACCGAGTCACCGGGCCCATACTCCACCTCTTCCCCCACGTCCTCCACGCCCACATCCATCTCCCCTTCACCTTCCCCCCTAGCTGCTACTGCCGGCGGTGACTGTGATTGCCGGGGGAAGGGTGCCAGGGGCCGCTGGTCGGCATCTCCGCCGCCCGCTGCGTCCGTCGCATCGACCCGTTCCCTCAGGCGAAGCGGCAGCCGAGGCGGCTGGTACCCGTGGCGAAATCCATCTGGTATTGCAGCCCGCCCGGGCACAGCTCTCCGGGCGCCACCACACGCCAATCCCTACACTCCCACATCCACTCCTTCAACCCTTCCACCGCCGTACGCCCCCCATATGGCGCCACTGCTGCATGTGATCCGCGTCCCGATGTGCACTCGTCCACCTCGCGTCGAGACAAATCAACTGGTCAAGTCTTATCTCCCCACCAGCAGCCTCCTCCGCTTCCGCAGCAACGCCCTGCTCACGCACCGCGTCCTGTTGACGACGGGCAGCCAGGGCCTGCTCGATCAGTACGCTGAGCAGTGGCCAGCGGTGACTACTCCTTCCGGCGCAGGCCCCGCCTGGCCGCTGCTCGCCACCTCTTGACGGCAGCCCGCTAGGGCTTGCTCAAGCAGCACGCTGATGTCGGGGATGCCGGCCGCGGCTGCCCCTTATGCGGCAGGCTTTGCCAGCACGGCTGCCCGCAGCTGCCAGCAGCCCCTTCATTTGGGGTGCTGCCCTGTGATCCACTGGTGCAAGCGACGCCTCGTACGTCCGAGACGGCTCCCGCGTAACTTGCATCGGCTGCAGCCCCACTGGTACCGCACCGGGCGCCGGCACTTCAGGCACTTGAGGCGTTGGAGGGGCCCCCCGCTGGCGTCACCGGAGGCACATGCGTGGCCGGTTCCAGCGGAAGCCCCCATGGAGCAACGTGGGGTGTCGGTTTCGCATGCGTAGGGGTCACCGGCACAGTGCGCGCCGGCGGTTGCCTCATCGGTGCGAAGTGCAGTGGTGCAGCTCGCCCCTGAGTTACTCCTGCTGGCAGTGGCGGCGCCGTCCCAACGTGCTCGAGCTGCATCCCCGCCGACGCTACTTAGGGCGCCGTTGCCACAAGTGCCTGCGGGACTGGGCGTACTCCTCCCGGCACCGCCGGGGGCATAGATGTGGCCCAGGCCGGTGGCACTCCTCCTGTTGCAACATGAGGTGCGGTTGCCACTTGCGTCAACACGGGGTGTGCTGGCGGCCGTCCCGCTGCCGTCAACTCCCTGGGGACTCCTGCGGGCGCACGCTGCACCGGCACACTAGGCGCGTGCTGCATCCCGGACGGCACTGCCGGAGGTACTGGCATCGCCAGCGCCCGAAATACCCCGGCCGGCATCACCAGAGGCGCCGGTGCGTCTCGAGCTGCTGGCACCCCCACAGGTACCGCATGGGGCGCGGGCGCCGCATACGCACAATGCGCGTGCGGCGCCGGCACTCCCACTGGCGCCGCACGGGGAGCTGGCATCGTGTGCGGCAGCAGCTGCGAATGCCGTCGGCAGTGGCCGCTGGGGATGTTGCCAAACCGCGTGTTGGTGAATATGGTGATGGAGGTGAAACTGGACAGCCATCTGTGTGTGGTGGTGTGGGATATGGTGGTGTACCGCAGCGTGTCCCATTCAGTGATGGAATAGGTGAAGGTGATGGTGATGGTGATGGGCCCCAAACGGTAGGATCGCCCCTGGTAGGGGGCCCAAAGGAGGTGGGGGTTCCGGGAATAGGTGCGCCCCAGCCACTTGCCCCTGCCAACCCGCCGCCGGTCCTGCCGGTTGTCATCCTCCGGCTACCCAAAGTCTTCTTGAAGATGGTGGAGCAATCGGTCAAGGATGTGTACCCCGAACGGCACCACGCCCGCCGCAAACACCGCCTGCACGTCAGGCGCGTTGAACGGGGGGGGGAGGGGTTCGTTGACTAGCACTCTCCGCAAGCAGAGGTCGACGAATTGGTCCGACCCGTTGTCCGTGGCCGGAGACGGCCTCCACGCGCGCCTACCCTTGGTACACGCTAGAAGACGCAATCTTGATCTATCCTACAACGCTCTAGCTAGAATGTTCTAGCCTACATTAGATCAATACTAGAACGATATAATGTCTACCAACATATCCCAATTTCTTCATTGTTCCGTGCGTGCGTGCGTGCGTGCATGCTTGCTATTGTTCGTAGTGCATTGTTCCATGCTTCCTTCTTTCCCGCTTAGATATTGCACATTTCTTGGCAATGAAACGCCCCGCCACTTCCCCCCTTGCTCCCTCCTCAACCAAGAAGGATACTTCCCTCTAAGGCACTACGGGAGTTGAGTGGGGCCTGAAACCTCAAGGATGAGCGGGTGGGCCATTACTTGGCCACGTGGGCGCTATCATGCCCCCTAGCACGGCGGCAATTCAACAACACCGTCCAATATGTGAACTCCGCCACTTCTACCCATACCACGGGTGAGGCATGCAAGGCCGCCGTTGAGGCATAAGCCGCCTCCGTACTTCCCCCACCGCCATGTGTGAGCTAGTGCTCAACATGAGGGCCCCCAAGTCCTCGTGGAGGACCCTCTCGGAGCTCTACACGCTCCGTAAGTTGGAGTCTCACCGCACCCTCCCTACTGGCCCCTACTCCCGTCCAATTTGTACCGAGCGGGCTTTCCAAGCCCGTTGGAAGGAGTTGGTCGCCCCGCTGCAATTGGATGACCCCGTTGCCACGGTGTTGCCCAAGGCCACCGGGATCTCATGGCCCTTCGCCTCATGGGTTACATACATCCTCTCCCGGCCGGGCTTGGTGCGGTCAATCAACCGCACCTTCCCGTTGACGTTCATCGTCCGGGGAGATGCCTACCCCGTGGCCGGGGGCAATGGGACCCAACTCACCATCTCCTTGGCCAGCTTCGACCGCTTGGCCCGCTCCCCGGCGGGCCTTTGGGTGTTGAGCATGGCCAATTGCGATGACAAGGCCATGGACACCTTTGGGACGTTGTGGAAGAGCAATTGGGAGGTACTCCTCTCACCTAGTGCCTTTCACTCGTTCTACTTTTGATCTAGGCGGCCTCAAACACCGCTCGCTAGACGCTAGACTGGACTAGACTAGAACGAAAATTAACCACCCCCCATGTCTCGTGTTTAGGTGATTCAAGATATCATCGACACGGGGCTCGTCCAATGGGGGGCTTCCAAGGAGGAGGCAAAGGTGATCCTCGGGGGGGATCAACCGTGGACACGACGGGTGATCAGGGTGTCCACATGCCCCCAAGTGGGCTCCATGTTCAATGAGGGGATATGGAATGCCCAAACAAAGACTTGGGAGGGTAGTGCTAACCCGCGGACCATGGAGGGTGATGAGGCCAACTACACGGCCTTCCTCCTTGGGACGCCATCCTTGCAAGTCGCCGGCTGCAGTACGCAGCGCATTTTGAAATTGCCACGTGCCTGGGTCGTCTTGTGCATTTTGCACTTGACAATCGCCATGGGCGCTTTTCGGGGGAGTTTGTTGACCGGGAGGCACCCCTGCGCTCCGTCAAGACCTGCAAGTTCTCCTTTTGGAGAGGCGTGCAGGTTGGAGCATTTATGGGTCAGCATCCCCGGACGGGGAGGAGACGGCCAATTTTTTTTGACGCATGGCCGGATATTGCTAAGTGCCTCGGCATTAGGCCAAGCACGGCCAAGTACAAGGCCATCGCGAACATGTGGGACCTGCTGCAGGCCCTCTATTGTACATATCAGGGCCCTAACCCATTGAATTGTGCTGCCGTGGCGCGCGATTTCCGGCGACACTGTACTGTTGGAACAGCATCATGGTATCTACTGAGCCTTGAGCAGGATGTAGATACCATGTTGCAAAACATTAAGCCATTTGCCCTGGCTATGTTCTCAGCGCCATTTCGGAAAGCATTAACCGCTTTCTGAAACATGGTCACAACGAGCACAGCAACCGGGGGGGGGGGGGGCTGTCGAGTGGAGGGGGTGGACAAGGTGTCGGGTCGTCAGTGGTCGGCCATCCACAAGGAGGCCAATGTGCAAGCACAGTGCATGACATGGTTGTTTGCGTACTCTGACGTGTCGTGGGTTGTGCATGGGGGGCCGCGGTCGCAAGTGCCATGCTCGGGCAGGGATGCCATGGAGGTAAGGAGGGGCCAGGGTCACATGCACGTTTCCCTAACCCAGAGTATTTCGCAACAAGATGGCATCGCAAGAGTGGTTGGACGAGCTGGTGAGGCAGGTATATGTCGTGCTGTGCGTTCTAGCAGTGATCTAGGGAATCGTTCTAGTCTTGATCTAGGCAACACGATCGGCCGCTAGACTGTCACTAGAACGCCGCTAGAACAGTTGCCTAGAACGCCGCTAGAACGCTCCTCTGCTACAGAATGCAGCGACCCAAGCGCTGATTGCGCAGATCTTGGAGGCGTAGAGGCGTGCAGCTCCGGCCGAGGAAGCGGAGGCAAAGGCCGAGCAGGCCCCGAAGGGCCAGGCACCCTCCCTCGCCAAGCCCAAGTCCAAGCCCAAGCCCCAACCCCAAGCCCCACATCCACCATAGCCACCCCCTCCCCCATTGGTCGCCCGGAAGCGGGGGGCGGCAGCGGTCCCCGGGGAGGAGGAACCGGAGGTGGAGCAGGCGCGGGGGGAGCTCAAAGGGCTCTTGGATTCCCGCGCCGCCTCCAAGGCGGCCAAGGCAAGGGCGGAGACGAAAGTCTCGGCCTAGGAGGCCAAATTGGCCAGCCTCCGGGAGGAGGGGGCGGATGCAGAGAGAATCCGCCGGGGGGAGGCAAGGCGAAGGCGAAGGTGGCGGAGAATGAGGAGGCAATTGAGGGGTTCGATCGGGCGGTGAGGCGGAGCGAGAGGGAGTTGGCGGCGGTGGTGGCGAGGGTGAAGGACGAGGAGGTGGGCGAGGTGGTGGAGCTGGACGCGGAGATGGAGGAGGGGATCGTGAAGGAGGAGGAGGAGGCGAAGTTGGTGGTGGCGGCGCCGGCGGGGGGGGGGGGGGGGTAAGCCAGTGGCTCAGGGGGTTGATGGGGTTGAGGGATGCCGGGGCCATCCAGGACCTGCCATGGGACCCGGCAGTCCTGGTTGACCCCACCCCCCAAACCTGCACACCCCCCTCCTCGTCGCCCCGGAGAGTCCGGTATAGACTCTCCGGTTTTTGTTGGTGCGGGTGCACCACCAGCTATTGGGGGCGGGGCGGTGGGTGTGGGTGGACGAGGGGGGGGTTGTCCACCTGGACAAGCCCCTGCGCCTGAGGGTGGTCAACGGGTCGGGGGGGTGGCAACGTGAGTTGCCGGGGCGGGGGAAGCGATGGGGGGAGGTGGGGGACCCCCCGAAATGGGGGTGAAGATGTTTGAGTTGGCGCAAACCAACATCTTCACCCCCGAGCGGAAAAAGGGGGGGGGGCACCCACTGCGATTCGTCGCCCACTGCAGGCAGGGGCTGGGGTTGGGGGTGGTTGAGTGGGTGGGGAAGGCCTGGGTATGGACGCCGACCTGGTCGGCGCTGCTGGACTTCGGGGGTTTCAACCCCTAGGCGGCGAACCGGGGGTTGTATGCCGGGGTGGTGCATGGCATCGCCTCCCGGCCCAAGTCCAAGCCCAAGCCCGCCGCAGCCCCCGCTGGGGGGCCCCCGCAGCCGCACCCCCCCAACCCCGCGGACACCTTCGCCAAGGCAATGGGGGCCATCTCCCCCGCCCTGAACCGCCAAGGCACGGTATGTTGATTGCCTTCTAGCGTTGATCTAGCGAACCGTTCTAGCGTTGATCTAGCCACCGCCGTGACGCCACCGCTAGAACGTCGCTAGAGCGCCGCTAGAACAGTTGCCTGGAACGCCACTAGAACGCACCTGCATTTTGTTTCTGTCTTCAGGTTGTCAGCGTGCAAACATGTGGAGCCGACCCCCGCGGGGTGCGCGTGGAGTGGCGTGATGGCGGAGGGCGGACGCGCCTCGTGGGGGTCACCGAGTTGAGGCGGATGATGGGGACGAACCCCAATTTGGCCCTCTCGGTGCTGGAGGGTTTGCGTAGGTGGGAAGCGGGCAAGAGTGCGGGGGGCATGGACCCGCAGCGCAAGGGTTGGGGGAAGTTGCACGACCGGGCGGGGGATGACAGCAGCAGCAGCACCAGCAGCGGGGGGAAAACACCCCGCGCCAAGGCCCCCAAACCCCCCCCCAAGGCCCCCAAAAAAAGACCCCGCCACTTCGAGAGTAGCGACGAAGAGGCCCCCCCCCCCAAGGGCAGCAGGGCAAGCCCAAGGCCAAGGCCAAGCCGCACGCCAAGGGCAAGGGCAAAGCCACCCGCCCCCCCCAAAACCCCAAGCCCCCCCCTTGCAAGAAAGGGGCCGGGACCCCTCTGGGAACGTGCCGGGTGTAGGGGACACCCGGTATGTCCCTTGGGCGGAGGGGGGCAATGGGGGGACCGTCAGCCAAGTGACGGTGTTGGGGGGTTGGGATGAGGAGTTGGACCCGCGGGAGTGGTGGGTGGTGTCGCAGGGGTCCAATGGGGAGGGGGAGGGGGGGAACAAGGGGAAGAAGGGGAAGAAGAGGAAGCGCGAGAAAGAGGGGGGCACCTTCCGGGTAGCGGGGGAGCTCCTCTTCCTCACCCAGGAGGAGGCGGAGGCCCACCACCGGGAGGCCTTGGAGGCCGGGGACGACGGGGACGCCGGGGATGACGGGGATGAAGAGGGGGACGAGGGTGGTGCTAAGGGGGAGGGGGGTGACAAGGGGGTTGAGGTGGGGGGTGACAAGGGGGGTGAGAAGGAAGGGGACACGGGGGGTGAGTAGGGGGGTGCTGGGAGCAAGGATGAGCCCCGGCAACCCCCCACCACGCAGGAGGGGTAACCTGCGTGTCGCGACTCGCGAATGGGGGCCTGGGGGGGCAGGGGGGCTAATCGGGCTAACCAGGCTAATCCGGCTAACCCACCAGCAAGTGACCCTACGCCGGCCCGCCAAGTGACCTTCCAAGTGACCTATGGGGTGCGGTGGGGGGCTAACCGGGCAAACCGGGGGGTGGGGGGGGGGGGAACCCGGCGCTCCGTGAGTCGGATCCAGCATCGGGACCCTGTGATTGGCCACGGCTGGCCATGGTAGCTGGGGCAGCTTCTCTTTGAGGAGGGGCGGAGCATTCATACATATAGTTCTAGCGGCGTTCGGAACGAACCGTTTTAGCAGCGTTCTAGCGACGCTCGCTAGAACGTCGCTAGAACGCCGCTAGAGCGAAAATTTTTCGGACTCCAAAATCAGGTGAAAACAGTAAAATTGTGGAAAAAAAAGTATGGGCCCCCGAGTATGGATAGGGCGGTCGAGGTTAGACACCTCATCCCCCCCCCCCCCCCGCATCCCCCTTGTTTTTTCGTTCTAGCCGCTCTAGCCGGTTCTAGGCTAGAACGAGATTGGGTTCTCTAGCATGTACCCGGGGTAGAAGGAAGCATACGAGTGTTGCCCGTGTCTGATGAGGTTAGACACCATGTCTACCAGACGGCGGGCACGCCACCGGAGGGGTGACAACTCCGCGGGATTGGTCGGAACTGGAGGCAGCGACATCATGCGAACGAAGGCTGGGTGAGCTACGGATAGCATGGGAAATTGGGGAGAGATGGTATACCGCAGGCCCGCCCCGTGACTCGGGACCGACCGTTCACCTTGGGGGCCTGCGGCTGCACGCACGGAACACCACATTGTGCATGACACGAGGCCCCTCCTGGAGACCCTCCCCTGGTACACTCACGGTGTCTCTGCCCTCGTCCCGCGGCCCCCGTCCCCCTGCTGCCCGGTTTGGGGGGCTTTTTCGTGTGGTGGGGGGGGGGGGGTTGGGGGGGGGACGCCAGCATAGGTCCCTGTCCCTCGGCGTTTCCCCTTGGGGGGGGCGATGCTTGCATTCCCCGTAAGGGTGTAACGCTGTTGTACGGGCCGTCCATTTATACCCGCTCGTACAAATTGACCTGTGTTGTAGCCAGGTACGCCGGCCGTTCCCGACACCGGGGTCCGGTACAATATGGGTCGCTGGAGGAGCCCTTGCGGGGCAGGCATGACTCTTGTTTGCCCCGATGGACGGTGTGCCCTACCCGCAGCCCCTCACTGAGCACGAACCACAGTACGTGCCGTGGGGAGTGCCCCGTTTTAGGACCATTGGCCACCCCCCGGGCTGGTGCCACCATGGGCCGCGGGCCTACGGTCCCACGCGTATCCCGCCTTTTTGCATTTGCTCAGGCGGGGCCGATACGGTCACCGGGAGGGGGCCCTAACCCCTCACGCCAGGTCCCCTGCCAGCGTCTCCCGTGTGCTGCTGTGGTGTTCGACTGGTGTGGTCCCCGCGCTCTCGGCTTCCGTCACCTTCGCCCGCCCTCCCGCGTTTCCTCTCCCGGGCTCCTCCTTGTGTGCCCCCCCCCCTTCTTGTTTTTCGTTTTTTTCCGTGTCCGCTCCTCGCCTCCGTGGTTGGCCCATGTATCGCCTCGTGCACCTTTACTCGTTCTTCTTCACCCCCCCCTTCTCGGCGCTGCTGCCCTGCCTGATCCAGTTCTCGGCGTGGGCCCGGGCGATGGGGTGGTGTCACGGTGGTGTGTGGTGCGTTGCCATGGTCGGTTGTGGGGGTGGCGTGCGTTGGGCCAGGTTTCACCCCCCACCCTCTTATGCTCTTGGGCGGTGCACGGTGCTCTGTGCAGGTTTATGGATGGGCGGATTGCGGGCTGATGGTGGGACATGCACGAAGCGCGGCACGATGCATGACATTGTGTTACCCTGCTGCCTCCCCTCTTGTCCCATTCCCTGCCGTCCTTTCCTTGTGCCGGCTCTGTTCTCTCGCCTCTGCCCCTCTCATTCTTCCCAGGTCCCCCCTTGGTTCCCCGTTGCCTGGGGTCGGTGGGGTCTCGGGGTAGCCCGGTAATTTTTGCTTCCCGGGTTCGCCGGTTTGGTACCCCTGGGCTGTGTTTTCGACTCCCGTTTGCTGTTCGGGTGCACTCACGGAGCATGGCAGGCTGGGACAAGGGCAGGATTTGGGACAGGTGGTGCTGGACCCGCAAGGGCGAAGCATTGTGCATGACAACGCGTGTTCCTCCTGCCCCCGGGCGCCCTTCTGCCCCCCCCTCCCCTTATCGTGTCAGTGGCCCGTGGGGGGGGGGGGGGGGCAGGATGTTGCTTGTAGCAGCTCACCTCTTCTTGTGGCGCGTGCACACCGCTGCACACATGAGAGCACCATGCCCAAAAAGCAGCGGGGCACGCACGTGGGTGGCCAGCGGGCCGCATGTGGGCGTCAGTAACCCAGCTACTCACACGGCCTATCTGGGCAGTGCCTTCCCTGGCCTTGGGTTTGGGCTTTGCCTGCCGCCCACTTGGCCTCACGGTTGTTTGCTTTCCCCCGCGCAGGCCAGGACATGCTGCGGGAGCAGATAGCGCCAGACCATCAAAATCCCTACCCCCCCCCCCCCGTGGGGTGTGGGTCGGTAGACAAACAAAGGCGGCAACTGTCCACAGGTTGCGGCTGTGGGCAAAAAGCTGCCGAAAGTAACATATAAGCTACCCCACAGAACTTGTGGGAGCTGTCAGTCAAGACAATTTCATCCTTGCCCCTCTGTGGAGCGGGGGGTGGGCGGCCAGACTACGAGACAATTGTGCCTGCCTAGATAGGTGGGGGGGTTCTTTTCTGCCAACACTATCTCCGGAACGCCCGAACCCAACCACCCTCTGAGGGCATGGGAGCGACACAACGAGCCATAGGCACACACCACAACGCCATTCGCGACCCCTACCCCCCCCCCCCCCCAATCCTAGCAGAAATACCCACGGGTGGGTGGGTGGGCAGAAAGAAAACTGCCTGAAGAAGAAAGGCAAACAATTGTTTTTAGCAAAAACAAGACTTTGCCAAGGAGGGAAGGAACACACTGCACAAGAAAATAAAGGCATGTATCTCAGACCTGGTGTATTTCTCTCTCGTACAACGCAGTACCAGGATTGTGTATAAAGTTTAATGTCTGAGGTCTGATATGGGATGTTGTGTGCGCGGTGTATCCAAGAAGATGTCTGATATTCTGCCAGTTGGAGGTGGGTGTGGGGGTCCAATGCTTGGAGGAACTTGGGTTCCTAGGGAGCGGGGGGGGGGGGCGGTGGCAGAAATTGTGCCTAAATCAAATGTGCCCCCCCCCCCCTACTGAAAAAACAGAACCCAACGGGAAAAAGGGACGCCTTGACACAATTGAAAAACCATTGATCATTGGGGAACCACCTTGGAAATTCAGAAACATAGTAGTTACAAAAACAAAAAAAAGACATTGAAAACCAAAAGGGGACAATGGGGAAAATGTGGGAGCACGAAAAATTGGAAAATTGAATGACCACCAAATAAAAAAGACATGTGCAACATTGAAAACCAAAAGGGGAAAATGGGGAAAATGTGGGAGCAAGAAAATAGGAAAATTGAATAACTACAAAAGAATGAATGGCGACGCCTTGAAAACAATGCAGTAAAAAACAACAAACAGGCACATGCAAATATGTGGGCACCATCATTTTATTCTTCGATGAGTCCATCCATGTCATCCACCGGTTGCAGGCGAGAGGGTTGGGAGCTGCTTGGCGGTGCTGCAGAACGGGTAGCACGGTCTGTATCCGGCACAAAGGCATCCCACTGTGCCAACGAAGACAACGCATGCTGCATAGCAAGGTCCCTTATTTGTCGACGATAGCTCCCACTTGGTACCTTCACACGAAGCACATTGAGACAGTGCGACAATGCCCCCCTTGTCCAGTTGCGCAGCTTGCAATTATGCGCTGCAATCACTACTTTGCCTGCATCCTGGCGACGCGACGCCCCTACTCTAGCTTACGCGGTGTTGCCAATTCGTCTGCACTGTTGTTCTCACCTTTGTCAGAGACATCGTCCGCAACATTCAGCACCACCTCTTCTCAAGGATGTGGACCTGCAGAAAAGCAGGCATGGCACACAAGATCGACATGTGTCGCACAAGATGCAAACCACCTGCTTGCATGGGGCACACTGCATACCTGTACGAAACGTGATGAAGTCATGGTTCCTAGCATGCGAGCCACGGGTACCATCTGGTGCAACAGTGGTGACCACATCAGCACTGTGCCGTTCTGTACCCTTTCCTGAAGGTGCCGTTGAGGTTAGTGGTGTACCCGGCCCTCCAAAGAAGAGCACGATGTCACCATCATCAGCCACTGCTTCATTACCGGCCTTGCAGACATTGAAGCATTGCAGCTTCCACATGTTCTCTTTCATTTACCTTCCTTGAGACCCTGTGTCTTGGTGGCGGATCAAAACGTGCACGGGCAGCCAGGTAGGGTGCCACTGCAACGCCTTGTCGCTTTGCCCATTGCTGTAAAGCGGGCAAATTGGAATGCACTGCCATGCACATGCGAAGGACATGTGTCTCCACAACGTGCTGCAAACTGCTACTGAACCTCCCACGCAAAGAGATGGCACACTCTACAGCACCTTAAGCACGACAATATGTTCGCAACAACGCAAGAACACACCACATATTCACCCACTGTGCATGCGCCTTTTCGGGGGCCAAGGCCTCCCACATCTTGGACGTTTGCACATTTGCAAAGTGCTGTACATGGGATGCGCTGTTCTAGGGCGTGGTGCGGAACCCCCCCAATTTTGGGGGTTGTCAATATGGTTGGAACCCGGACTTTCACATGCTACATGGGTGCACTATGATGCAACATTGTGCCTTGCATGTCTCGTTTGATCGATATTGCCCATTTTGCCCTTTTTACGATTTGGTCTTTTTGTGCTGTAACTAGTTAGAATGGGGTTAGAGCACTAGTTATCACGTGGGTTATCGCGCGACAACCTAGTTATCGCGCGAGTTATCACGCTAGTTATCGCGCGATAAGTGGTCATCGCGCAAGTTATCGCGTAGGTTATCGCGCTTCCTTTTCTCTCGTTCCATGTTTCCCCTCTTCGCTTTAGCTCTCAAATAATCTACAATGGCCCTTGCTGCTGCCCACGCTTGATGCGAGCACCATCAAAAGCTCCTTGGGGTCCGTCGCTTTGGGGGACCTGAGGGGTTTACGATGGGTGACATCAATGTGAGGCGCCATGTGGCGAGTCAGTTTGAACATGGTGTGGACTTTGGACTCATCGTCCATAAGTCCCCCCTTCATGGCCGACGAGAAAGACCCCCTGGTTCTCAGCAACTACATCTTCGAGTTGCTAGAGGTAAATCCAGGGGTTGCTGGATTTTTGATCCAGCTGCATGGGGATGATGTGGATGCCGTGGTGGAGTCCGTCACCGCCCATGCCGAGAAGGGTGCGGGGAGAAAGACGACCCTCTATGTGGGTCATGAGGAAGAGGAGGAAGTGGAGGACGAAGTGGAGTAGGCGGTGGAGGTGGGGGGTGGAGGGGGAAGGAGAAGCCCCACAACCCCCTCATGATTCGTGTCCGGAAGGTAAGGATCCAACCTGGTAAGGGGAAGGGGAAGTCGGATGGTTGGTTCCCCCAACCCCTCACCCACAACACCCGCCGGGTCTGCACTGACGACCCTGAAACGAAGCTCCCCATGCACTCCCTTTGCTCCACAAGGGAGTGGGAGCGTTAGTGGTATGGGGTCACCACTCCCAACATTATTTTGGGGCAGGGGGTGATTCTTTTCCCTTTTGGGGCAAAACCCTCCCTTATTGGGGAGGCGGAGGAAGTGGCTGCGGCAGTTCCCATGGGTGCCTTTAATAGGGATCCAAATGATCTTGTGGTCACCACCGGGGAAAGGTTGGTGGCGAACCACTTGATCGAGCACAATTTTTTGAGTAATGTGCGGCTGGACAGTCTTTTGGAAGATCTTGATAGGGTGCCTCTCTCAGAGAAGGCACCCACTTTCAATGAGAACCCCCCCATTGTGGGCAGGCCTCAAGATTCAGGGACCCGCCGCTCAGTGTATGGCAACTTTGGGGGTCCCAACCACCACAAGCACAACCCCCACAAGCTCCACGATCTGACAGTCCTGAAAAGGGTCGCAGATCGTGTGCTTGAGACTGCGAAGAAGAGTGTGGTGGGGGGGGTTGGGTGGAGCTGCACCATTCTTGACGTGGCCGAAATTTCGAGCTATGACCACACCCCCCAGCACCTCCATCGCGATGCCCCCCCCTACACTGTGCCTGAAGGCAAGTTGCTTGTTAATTGCCTCATTATGCCTCTGCATGATGATGAGGCCCAGGATGGGTCGCATTTTCTTTTTGTGCCCTCTAGTAGTTCGGGGTTCCGTAACCCTTGGGTGGAGAGGGCTGTGCCATTCAAGAGGGGCATTGCCTTATTTTTTAACGCCCTTGATGTCCACCGGGGGTCGGCCATTCCAAAGGCCTCGCCCACTGAAACCTAGTTTTCGCGGGGTTACCGTGTGGGTTATCGCGTGTGTGTTTTGGGCCCTTGCTTCAAAACCCTCCCTCATTTCCCGCCCAGGACCTTCTTATTCTTCATGGATAATGTTGTTAATGAGGCCCTAAGGGCTCTGAATTCAGCTAACCTGCGGCGGTACACTGATTTGCAATGCCCCGGGGCCCGGCGGCGGCGGTTGAAGGCTGTTCAGCGGCTGGTGCGAGTTCTATTGGGGGATCCCAACATTGTGTGTGGCACCAACACCAAAGGAGAAGTTTGTTTAAGTGGTGGGGCGTGCACAGCCCTCTATGGCCCACTTGGTGGCCGTCTTGCATTCACAGCTCAGGAGCATGAGGCCATGAGCATGCTACGCATGGCATGCAGCATGCATCTTTCCCAGTGGGCCTTTTTGCGAATGCCCCGCCGTTGTACCCAACGGAACCTAAGGACCGTTCGGCAACGGGTCATACCCTACTTTCCCCAAGCAATCATTGCAAAGTGTACCACAGGCTGCAATAGGGCAGCTGCCCATGTGCCTTTGCAGTCAATTGTACATAATGCGATATTCCTTTGTCTACAAAAGCGCCATTTTTGGGTCTCCGCTCCGTACGTTATCCCCGTAAGCTAGGAGAACGCGCGGAACGACAATAACACTCCATACGGAGGAGAACGTGGAGAACACGGAAAACGCTTCCAGAAACACATGGGGTGCAGCCAAGGAAGGGTGGCCTAGGAACCCCCCTCCAAATGACATGGTAGTGCACCGCTAAAGTGACGGACCACACTTATGGGGGGTGTTTTGGGGGTCAAAATAAGGGTATAGGAACCAAGGGAGTCAACTTTTTTGGGGCAGGAACCCCCCTAGGAACCCCTTCCTAGACCCTTCCTGCACCCTTCGTGGACCCCTTCCTGGTAGGAACCCCCCTTCCTAGAGCCTTCCTAGACCCCTTCCTGGCCAGGAACCCCCCCCTTCCTGGCCAGGAACCCCCCTTCCTATGGCCCTTCCTGCCCCTCAAAGGCAGCCGGTTCTCGCAATGTCTGCCTGTCCGTTTGCTTGGGATTGGATGGCGGCCGTCACAGGCCTAGCCGGCACACGTGGTTGCTCCCTTCCGGAGGGGCACACGTTCCACGACACGGCCATCGCAACCAACTCCGCCGTAACTTGGGCGCCGGGCACGAGCATCGGCCGGGTGCGCATCACCAAGTCCATCCTCCGTGACAGGGACCCCTGTGCCCTCTCAGACCTCATTGCGGAGACAGTGCGCCGGAACCCCGAGATCACCGCTTTCCATGTGCCGCCCAGCGGAGCGGACTACTCCTCCTTGCTGGAGTCCCTATCGACCCGCCTTCCCAGCGACCACACGCGGATCCACAGCCATTACATGGCTGCGCACCCTGTCGATGCCGAGCCGCCCACCACCCTCCGCTTCGCTTCTACGAAGCCCAAGCCTGCGACTTTCGCCAAGGAGGGGTGGCACAAGGAGCCGGCAAAGCGGAAGCTCTTCCTCTTCGATCCGTGGCAGTCCGGTGAGGAGACGCTGCCCCTCTACTCGCTCTCAAGTCGCTCGGCGTGGGAATGGGACGGCGACGGTCCCGGGCTCACCGTCCCGACTGCATATGCGGCTAGCGAGCTCCTTGCCCTCCCCGTCACCTCCACGCCGTTGTTTGTCGCGCACGAGGATCCGCTGTTGGAGCTGCCGAGTGACTGCCCCACTGCCGTGAACAGCGACCCCAGTCAGCTTGCCGGCCTGCAGCACTTGTTCACCCGGAGTTTTTTTGCGGAGTATGAGGTGGAGGAGGCGCACAAGGAGGCACTGGCGATCGCCCAGGAGCGTTGGGCCCGGATCTTCAACCACAACCGCCCAGTTGCCGGCCGAGCTCACGACCCCCCGGACCGCAAGATGTTGTGGGGGAAGCCGGGGGATATGGCGAAGCATCCGGACGGTGAGGAGCACATCCGCCTCTGGGACCTGCCGCGCCTATCGGCCATGGTGACGCGGGTGAAGGCCAAGTTGGAGGCGATCTTTGTACCCCCCCCCCCCGCCTACCCCTGGCTCCTCTCCCTCTCCCTCCTCTCCCTCTTCTCCCTCTTCTTTCTCTTTTTCTCCTTCTTCTCTTTTTTGTGCCTATCCGAGGAGTCTTCGCTTGACTCCTCGGATGGCGGGTGTGCGGCGGGTGGAGGAGGCGGAGGTGGCGCTGAAGCTGCTGGAGGAGCTGCTGGAGCAGCTACTACTGCCGGTTCCGCAGGCAATCGCAGGCCGCCTCCTTCATGCACCACTGTCGAGCAGATCACCCAGAGGGAACCCCTTCTCATCGGCATGCGGTGGATGATCCAAGGCCGAGGGAACGCACGGGCAGACATCGCGACGAACTGCGCGCAGACCTTACCATCAGGGATGTCCATCGACAAAGCCCAGGACACGGAGAGGGCGATGCCATCCACAGGCAGTGACGCTGCTGGATAATCTCGGTGCGGCAGTTGGCGGACGTGGGTGATGGACTCAATGTAGCCCTACGTCATGGGGTCCCGCCGTATTATTGGGTTCTGTGGATTGTCGACGCACACCGTCTCTTACGCCACCACGCACGCGATCACGCCCCCGTTCTGGGCGCACCAGGCCGCTGTCAGTTGTGGAGTCCACGGATGCCGCCGGAAGCCGACAAGTGAGAAGTGCTTTGGGTGTGGAGTCCAAGTCCTTTGCCGCAATCACACGGGGATGGAGTGCAGCAAGTGCGACACTGAAGCAGTAGCAGCAGCAGCATCCGATCCGGGGAGTGCCGAGGCCGCTGATCCGAGTTGTGTCCCTGCCCTGCAGCACATGGTGACCTGTTTGATTCCATCGGATGGGACGACGCTTTACACGGGGCATTACGAGGCAGCGCCCGCACCACATGTGCTTCCCGCTGACACAACCCCCAAGCCGTAGGACTGCCCGCTGGTGGGGCATGCACACGCGAGCGAGTGGCTGCCCTGGCCGAGATCGGAACACCACGCCCTGTTGGTTACGCCGCCTGGGAGCATTCTGGTGGTGGTGAACGGCCGCTTTGGAGGATTCGCCCGGGGTGCCGAGGAGAGCAGTGACGTTTCGGTGTACCGGATGGAGATGGCACCACCCGAGCCCAGACCCGTGGACCCGAGCTTGTTGATGGCCGCCGGGGCGATCGTTCGGAACACCAAGGTGGCGTAGGAGCACGCCTTTTGGTGTGCATGCCAGCACGTTGACACTCTGTCCCCTTTGATTCGCAGGGCATTTGGTTGGAGGGGTTCACAATGCAATGGGGCAAATATACGGTCAGTACCGCGTGCCAAGGGTCAGCAGCAGTGGCAATGCAAGGGGAGGGCCGTTGGAGGGCTTCAATTGGGCACCGTGTGTGGGCTGTGGCATGTGCATGTCACTCAGGAACCCCCCCCCGTCCTGCACAGGAACTGTCCCAGGAACCCCCGAGGAACCCCCTTCCTGCACAGGAACCCCCCCCCTTCCTGCACAGGAACCATCCCAGGAACCCCCCAGGAACCCCCTTCCTGCACAAGAACCCCCCCCTTCCTGCACAGGAACCCCCCTTCCTAGACCCTTCCTAGACCCTTCCTGGACCCTTCCTGCACAGGAACCCCCCCCTTCCTGCGCAAGAACCACCCTTCCTGGACCACTTCCTGTCCCCTTTTGTCGCTGGCACTTCCCGTACTTCTCTTCAGGCGGATGTCGACGTGTACCCGCGGCTGGTCCTGAATTCCGTCGATGAGGAAGAGCGGGCGGCCCCACTGCCAGTGGCACCATCGGAGGCTGCACGGACCGTGGATGGGCGAGCACCAAGTCTTCAAGATCCTCCGACATGGGTGTTGCAATCGACGCTGACCATCATTGACATGCACAGTCCTGTGACCAGGCAGGGGGGCACGTTCTGGTATCGCGACTGCACACTGACCGTCCGGAAGGGGAAGGCAGCCACTGCCCTGCAATTGCGGTTGCCAGTGGCATGTACGGACAGTCTGGCGGAGCTGCCCCAGGGGCATGCAGGACATGGCAAGACGTACGTGGTTGCGGAGTACTTGTGCCTTGTTGGCCATGCCAAGGCCAGCAACACATGGTCGTTCTTGGTGTACAGCGAGCAGACCAGCTTCAAGAGGCTGAAGAGTCTGGCAAGGCTGACGGGTTTGGATGCCGGTGTCCCCATTGAGGTGCACAACGCGGTTGACGATTGGCTGGAGAAGTACCGCAAGCGGCAAGAATAGGGTCAATTGGGTGGACGCTCAGACGTGAAGAAGGAGCCCGGCACGGAGGAACGTACACAGCCACTGTGGCAGCAACCTGGGGCCGAGGTCAAGCCGGAGCAATCAGATAGGGCAGCGCGGGGATCTGTGAAGCGTCCTGCCCAGAGGATTATCATCCCCGACTCCCCCTCCAAGCGGCGCGTACCTGGCAGTCCGGGGCGGGCAAGGCCAATGGCGATGGACACGGGGACCGTGATCACGCAGCTGGCACCTGGGTTGCAGGAGGTCGTGCGCACGGCGTTGAAGGAGGTGTTGCCTGATGCCGTTGAGAAGGCGATCGCAAGTGGCGGCAAGACCCAGGCAGAGCGGGCCACGGAGCAGGCAACCAAGAAGGAGCGCGAAGCACGGGAAGAGGTGGTCAAGCACAAGGCAACCATTGCAAGTATGCAGGCACGACTGAATGCCCTGGAAGACCGGTTGGAGGCTGCTGAGTACGCGGCGCGCGAGGCGCAGGCAGGCAGGGTGAAGGCCGAGTCTCTGCTGCAAGAGAAAGCTGCGGAATGGGACCGGGCGTTGAGCATCCTCAACCGGACGTACGGCCGGGGCCCCAGCCCCAGCAAGTGATGAGGAGTGGCGAGACACGGCGGCGATGAGAGCGCAAGAATCCCAAGTGTCCCTCTGGCCTGGTGGCTGTTGAGGGCTGCTCGGGTTCTGCCAACCTGTGTGGGCATGCATGAGACGTGGAGAGACAACCCTTGGTGGCACACGGCAAGGGAGTTGCGTCCCGTTGGTTGCAGTGCACATGTGCTGTGCCCAGGCCACTCCCAAGATTGCACGTATGCATGCATGGCTGTTCGAACGCACCAAGGGTTGTGCGACGCGGTGCGCAAAAAAAAATCCGCACCTTAACCCATAACCCTTATAAACCATAATCCATAACCCTAACCCTAATTTTGTGCGCGACAGTCGCATAGGATACTAGTCACGTCGTGCGCAGGGCGCGTAAGGTGGTGCCACGAGCGGGGAGCCTCACATAGCTTCACCCTTGGGGGCACCACCGAGATTCCCAAGCTCTCCAAGCATGGACGCAGTTGCATCGCATGTGTGGTTGCAATGCCCCAATGTGACAGCGGTGTTTGAGAGGATCAGACTGTCTGAGAAGGCAACCGATGGGGCAGTACACCGAAACACCAGGTACAGGAAGGGGAGGGGGTTCCTGTGCAGAAAGTGTCTAGGAAGGGGTACAGGAAGGGGGTTCTTTTGCAGGAAGGGGGGGGGTTCCTGTGCAGGAAGGGGTCCAGGATGGGTCCACGAAGGGTCTTCGTGTACAAGAAGGGGGGTTCCTGTGGGGTTCCTGTGACCCTTCCCGGCCAGGAAGGGGGGGGGTTCCTGTGCAGGAAGGGGGTTCCTGTGGGGTTCCTGTGGCACTTCCTGTGCACATCCTGCCCTCACAATTCTTGGCAAGCTTCCATTTTAAATGTAATGCAAAAGGCCGTCACAAATTTCCTTGGCAGTGTCGTTCGAGAGACCCCGTATTGGGATCTGGAGGTTGATGCGCGGCGACAGAGACGGAATTACATTCGCGACGTTGTGGGCGCCGTGCTTGGAGATGCCGACATCGTCGTGCGCGCAACCGGTAACGGTATAGTGATTGAGTCCAACAACCACGAGGTGCGCGATGACGACGAACAGCATGTCTCCGAGGAAGTGATCCAAGTTTTGCTAACGGCACACCAAATGAGCCTCTCCACGCGCAACATGTTAAAATTGGAGCGCAATTGTACAAGAAGGGAATTAATGGAGGGGCGTAGCAAACTGCTGCCATATGTCGCGACGGCCCTGGAGGTTTCATCGGGGGTGGTATCGTGCCGATCTGCCGTTGTATGTCCACTCCTTGAAGTAGTGCAAAGCCAGCTGACGTTGAGTAGGGCGTGCGGTACCTTTAACATCCCTCGCCAAGACCGGCTTTTGATTATCATTTGCGCAGATGCCACTCCACTGTGGCAGACCTCGGTCACCAAGTGCGACATCCACGTGACCGTTTGGTCAGAGGGTGTAGCAGCTGCAAGCGACGTGCGACGCTGGGCGACTTGGTGGGCGCTGGATGGACCGGATGACACGCACTCTCCCCGGGCCATTGACACTAAGGCGAACCTTAATCAGGATGTTTTGGATGTTTTGTCCAGTGTGGATGTTTGGCACTTGGGGAATCACATCCCCAGTGTATGTGCCTTGACAGGTGATGGCAAGGCCATGCTTTCGGCCAATTATCACAAGGGGAAATGTTGGGTAGGCTGCCATTGCATTGATTCCTTGGCACGTGCCAATTCTGTACCGGCCCAATGCAGGTGGGGCTCATTTTTGAGGGCAATTGGCCCATGCGACCGCGTTGGTGACGTGGAGCATGGCTCATGTCGTATTGTGAACGCAATTGTTAAGCGAGTCAACGAAACATTGAAAGACTTGATTGAAAACGGGGAAGCCGAAGTTGCCCGTGCCGCAAGGGACGCAGGGAAAGCTTTGGTTTTGGAGCTTCACAAGCTTTTGGATGAGGTGAAAAACGTTCCGCATGCTGAGCGGTTGGCTCCCCGGCCAACCAAGGCCGGAAAGTTTGATATAACAGGTGGCAAAATGTTTTTTGAAGAAAGTGCATTACATGGCCGAGTTGTGGCCGTATTGCGGGACAACCTACCCGACGTGGCCTTTGGTGGCGTTAAATGTTTCCTATTGATGCAGCATGTGTTATTATCAATACATCCAATGCACGCGCTCTGGCGCAAAAGGGATTGGGTAACACAGGCCGAACTCAAGGAAGTGGAGTCCGCGAGTGACCGTTTAGGGGAGTGTTGGGGTAAATTGCAATGGGGTGTGACCCCTTGGGTACATTGGGCATGTATGCACAGCGCATATTTCTTTGTCTACAGAAGCGCCATTTTGGGGCTTCCACTCAACATACCTGCTAGTACGTTATCCCCGTAAGCTAGGAGAACGCGCAGAACGCGGATAACGCTCCAGAACACTCCGGAACGCGGATAACGCGGAGAATGCGGAAAACGCTTCCACAAGCATGGGTGGAAGCACTGAACCGGAACGCGCAGAACGCGGAAAACGCGTAAAACACAGCACACCTATGTTGGGGGGAGCGCGTCCTCACAGTTGGGTATCCAGCCTACGCGGTTGGTCCCCCCCAGGTTTCGCACTGGTCCCCATGGGTGCAGATGGCAGAGGCTTGGCAGCCATGACCTTCTCGATCCCACCACGGCCGCCTCCGCCACCCCGTCTACTGCACGCTGAAGGAGAAGTTCTCCAACGTATTGTCCTCTACGCTCCCTCTAGCGTCCTCCGCTTCCTCCTCTTCTTCCTACTCATCGCTATCCGCCTCCTCCTCGTCCTCGCCGTCCGCTTCCGCGTCGTCCTCCCCGGCGTCCCCCTCATGAGTCTCCTGGCTAAGGGGCGGCTCGCTTCCCTCGGCGTCCTCCGTGCCCGTTGTCGTGATCCCGTGCGCAGGTGCAAAGCATTGCACATGCAACGGGGTGTCCAGGCATCCGCTACACACGTATTGTGTGCGGCCTTTGCCGCAATGTGCACAAGTGCGCCGTTGGGCGCCGGCAACGGGGACGTGGATGTTGCGTCGCGGCTGCACATCGGTACAGTACCGGCGGCAAAGGAGGGCCCACTGCCACTCCCACATGCTATCCGTGCCACAGCACCTTTCTAGGGCACGGCGGGTTGCAAACGCGTTGGCCGCGGCGTATCGCAGCAAGAAGCCTCGCACGGCTTGCGACCAGGACATCTGCCTTCCCAAGAGGCGCATCTGCAACGCCATCTGGTTGGCAGAGTCCACCCCCCGTGCCACTTGGCGGTACGCAGCAACGAGGGGGTGGATTTCCCGGCCCGTGTGGTGCAGGGGGCCCCGCGCAGCGTACCACACGTTGGACAAGATCGGCACCAATTTGGGAGGTTTGCCTCCGGTTTTTGGCTGCTTGTACACCTGCAGGGCGTACTTCTGGCCGTCAACCGTGGCCACAGCCGTCTGCCCGGCCTGGATGGCGTCATCGGCTTGCTGGACACCGGCCGTGTCCTTTCGCACCTTGGTGATGAAGGGGCGGCCCTCACGCGCAAGCCGTTGTGCGGTGGCGTGTGACCCGAAGAACGAGTCCCCTACAAGGACCGTGTAAGCCGGCAGCTGTTTGGACCACATCGCCATCAGCTATCGGGCGTTGAGGTTGCCCGCACCACAACCGTGTCGGCGGAGGACACCACGGCGGCCAGTGTAGAGATACACGTCCACAATGTAGCCCGTACCGGCATCGGCCTAGCAATAGAGCTTGATGCCGGTGTTGTGCGGTTTCCGCACAATGTACATCTTGAGGGGGCCTGCCCTAAGGCCCGTATGCGGCACTAGTGTTTCATCCCCCGTGGCCGCGCCTCCCATGGTCCATGCTGCAGCCCAAGGGGCACTAACCGCCTCAATAAGGTCCACCACATCCGGGCGACAATGTTTGTGTAGATCGTAGTATTGCCCCCGGGATAGCAACCGTGCTAGATAGGCATTGTACACCAATCCCTCACGGTCCCGGACACCATCCATCTGCATGGGCCGCACCATGCCCAGCAATAGCACTAAGGGGATGAGGTCCTCCCTTTCCCGGGCTCGGAGGATGGCCTCTTGGGCATCCACAATGGGTTTCATCATGTAGTCCCATATTCCTTTGTCTACCACGCGCAGAACGGAATCAACGTTTTTTGTTCGTCAAAAATGAATCCATAAGGTCCCCCACCTCCCTGTCGCTGGGGGGGAGGACCTCGGGGTGGGTGGCCACGTCGGTGTGGGGGAGCTGCGGCCCACTCCCCACGATGGCCACAATGACGCTGCCCGGCGTCATTGGGTGGAGGTCCCCAACCCCAGGGACACTTTCGGTGAGGTGGGGGTGGAACTTCTTGAAGAGAGGCCCCCCCACCCCCGACCCCAAGGTGCTCTTGCTTTGCCACCGGCGGGGGAGCGGAGGATCCTTGGCCTGCTCCTCACTCCGCACGGCGTTGAAACGGAGCTCAAAATTCTTTGCGACGACTTTTTCGTCGCCGCTGCCCCACGCCTTCATCACCTTGTTCCACCCCACCTCACAATCCCGTGCCTCCACAAGCCCCCGAAGCACAATGTAGCCGTTCCCATCAACAAAGTTGAGGGGCGGCTGAGAGGGGCCAACCCTGTCGGGGGCGGGGTCAGGGCTGCCCGTCACCCCATGAGGGGGGTCGCGAAGGGGTTCGGTGCGGACGGGGGGCTCACTTGAAATGAAGGGGGGGGCGCATGAGGCACCACGGTACCATTGCAAAGAAGTTGTGCTATAGAAGGTGGGGTGGGTGACGTCGGGGACGTGCACCTGGGGGGGGATGGTGGGATGGAAAGGGGCGACGCCCAAATCATCCCACCACCGGGGGTTGGCAAGATGCCAAGAAAAGGGGAAAAAAGAGTGGTCTGCTAGTGCACCTGCAGCAAGATCCTGCAAGCACACCATATCGCAGTGGGGGGGGGTGTGGACGAGGTTAGTGGTGGGGTACACCTGGACGTGGGCGTCCTTAGGCTTCCCCACAGGGTTATTCCTCATCGTGTTGAGGAGCTGGTCAACACTGGAGGGGAGAGGGGTTAGATGCAGAAATTTGAGGGTGGGGAGTTGGCGGCGCAGTACCCTCCACAGGGTTGTGGCCCATCCCCTCCCCCCGAGGTAGCTGTTGCGGGTGGGGCTGCGCATGTCGATGTGGATGACATCGGGGGAGGGGTCGAGGGAGGCTGCCCAGCCCACGATGTCATCCACCCCCAGTGCCTCCGACTCGTACGTTGCCTCCTCCAATTGATGGTGGGCAACGGGGAGGGCTTGGTAGTGGGCGAGGGTGTCGGCTGCGGGGTCGGGGCGAGAGGCCAGGCTGGCGAGCTGTGACATAGTCTGCTGGGACATTGTCAAAAGAGAATGCGAAGAAAGGCTTTGAGAGCTGTAACAAAGCGAAAGAGTAGAAAGGAGGGTAAATTCGTGCGAAATTCGTACGAAATTCGTAGGAATTTCGTACGAATTCGTACGAAATTCGTGCGAATTTCACATTCTCGTGAACCTGTGAATCTAGCGTGAATTTCTGCGTGAATTTAGGTGCGTGAATGTCACATTCACGCGAATCTCACCAAATGTGTTAAACCATGCGGGGACTTTAAACCTCTAAATTGCACCTATTTGTTGCATCTTACTTTGGGCGAAGGTAGCACGACAAAAGCACACGATAGCACCAAGTTACGAGCAAAACACAGCAAAATTGGGTGAAATTCACGGTACCGTGAATCTCGGATTCATACGGCCGGTTCACGAAGGGTACATGCGTGCACCTCATGGGGGTTTATCGAGCGACGCAGTGCACTTCGAGCACCCCCCACACCTCCAATTTTTGTTTTAACGAGGTTTTGCACCCCCGCACTTGGGCACGAAGCAGACGGGACCCTTGCAACGTCTCCGTGTCCAAGCTGAGTTCCGTGACCTGGGGCACACTTAACGCACGCCTCTGCGAAAGCACTGTTGCCATGGGCGTGCACGAGACGGACGTTGTGAAACCATACTGGAGCTGGCGCAGAGAAAGTCCTTGCCGCCGCATGTCCCATGGGATGCAGCGTTCTAGGGCGTGGTGCGGAACCCCTAGTTAGAACGCATTTTTTGGAACACCCACCTAGCCTCAATTTTGGGGCAAACCACCTTAAAAAATGGATTCAGCACCCTCAAAAACCCCCCATCCCCTTTCTTTCTCCACATAACCCTCATTGTAGGGATGGTTTTTTTGGGGGGGGTCAAAGAGTTAGAGCACAGTTAGAACAGCGTTAGAACACAGTTAGAGCACCTTGCTCTAACTAGTTATCGCGCTGGTTATCGCGCGATAACTCAGTTATCGCGCAGTTATCGCGGGTAGTTATCGCGCACCCCTCCTCCATCCCCCACTAGGACAAACAACACAAAACACTTGGCACAAAGCATGTACGGTCGTTTTTCATACAAAGTCATCAATGTCTGAGGCCTTGGCTGCCTCCAGTCCCAAAAGCCCTTGCTCCAGGGCGTTCATGGACATGCAATGGTGCACGTGGTGGAGGGACATACTTGGCCTCACCAAGGACCAACCCCCAAAACAATTTTTGAGCCTCCTCTTGTAAGGCCCATGCCGATACTCCGTTGGGATGGAGGAAAACTGAAAAATGTTTCTCCATTTCGGGGGGTACCAAGGGGGAGGGCCTGAAGGGTGGTCTCAGTCCGCTTTGCAATGCCGTTTAGAATGCGGCATGCTAGCTGCATGTTTGTAGTCCCCCGGCCGCCTGTCAGGGTCACACTTCTCAAGAATGCCCCCCATCTTGAGGTGGACTCCACCCCCATTTGCTCAACAATACCATTGGGGTCTTTGCACAACCAACACTTAGACCCAGCCCCCCCCATTGCTTGCATCCCCTTCCCATCCCCCGTCAAAATGACAGTGCAAGTCAAAAATTGGTTTGCAAAGAGGACAACGTCCTCCTCCACATCCCTCACCTCTTGGTTGAGGTAGGCGGAGATGTCCAGGCTTCTCAAAAAAGCCTGTTCATCCCCGCCATCCATGCAAAACCATGAGGCCCATAGCTTCACCTTTGAAGCATACTTTGCCCCCCCCCATAAATTGACCCATACATCTGCAAGGGTAGAGGATGCCTTCCACAAGGAAGTCGCATCAACTGAAATGACAATAATGGCAACGCCACTAGGGGGGGATTTCCCAATAACTCGGGCCATGAATATTGCATTTTGCACAATTGACTGCAAAGGCACATGGGCGGCTGCCCTATTGCGGCCTGTGGTAGACTTTACAATGGTTGCTTGGGGAAAGTAGGGCATGACCCGTTGCCGAACGGTCCTTAGGTCCCGTTGTGTGCAACGGCGGGGCATTCGCAAAAGGGCCTGCTGCATGCCATGGGTAGCCTGCTCAGGGCCTCATGCTCCTGAGCTGTGAATGCAAGATGGCCACCAAGTGGGCCAGACAGGGCAGTGCACGCCCCATCACTTAAACAAACTTCTCCTTTGGTGTTGGTGCCACACGCAATGTTCGCATCACTCAATAGAACTCGCACCAGCCGCTGAACCGCCTTCAACCGCCGTCGCCGGGCCTTGGGGCACTGCAAATCAGTGTACCGCCGGGGGTTAGCTGTGTTCAGAGCCCTGAGGGCCTCGTTAACAGCATTATCCATGAAGAATGTAAGAGGGCCTGGGCAGGAAATGAGGGAGGGTTTTGAAGCAAGGGCCCAAAAAACACACGCGATAACCCACACGATAACCTCCGCGATAACTAGGTTATCGCGCGATAACCCCCGCGATAACTAGTTAGAACGCGATAACCCCCCGCGATAACTAGTTAGAGCACCCAGTTAGAGCGCGATAACTACCGCAATAACTAGTTAGAGCAGAGGTTAGTGCACTATGCACATGCGCACTAACTGGTGCTCTAGCCCCGTTCTAACCCCGTTCTAACTAGTTAGAGCACACAAAGACCCCGTTCTAACCCCGTTCTAACCCTGTTCTAACTAGTTAGAGCACACAAAGACCCCGTTCTAACCCCGTTCTAACTAGTTAGAGCACACAAAGACCCCGTTCCAACCCCGTTCTAACTAGTTAGAGCACACAAAGACCCCGTTCTAACCCCGTTCTAACTAATTAGAGCACACAAAGACCCCGTTCTAACCCCGTTCTAACTAGTTAGAGCACACAAAGACCCTGTTCTAACCCCGTTCTAACTAGTTAGAGCACACAAAGACCCCGTTCTAACCCCGTTCTAACTAGTTAGAGCACACAAAGACCCCGTTCTAACCCCGTTCTAACTAGTTAGAGCACACAAAGACCCCGTTCTAACCCCGTTCTAACTAGTTAGAGCAGACAAAGACCCCGTTCTAACCCCGTTCTAACTAATTAGAGCACACAAAGACCCCGCTCTAACCCCGTTCTAACTAGTTAGAGCACACAAAGACCCCGTTCTAACCCCGTTCTGACTAGTTAGAGCACACAAAGACCCCGTTCTAACCCCGTTCTGACTAGTTAGGGCACACAAAGATCAAATCGCAAAAAGTGCAAAACGGGCAATATCGAGCAAACGAAACATGGGGCTTGGGGGGTGGCCTTGCATGCCCAACCCTCCACCGCCCTACCCTTGCACACACGGGTGTGCCGCTTTCTTTCCCTCAGGGAGGGATTTAGCAGACCACCACTCTCCACCCAAAAATCACCCCTGGTGAAAGACCCCACACACACAATAAGCGCCATGGGCGCCCCATCACGCAAATGGGCGTGAAGGCTCATGGTGTCCGTCCCTTGGGGGCGAACAACTTGGATGCTACACCATGTGGAGGTGAGGGTGCGCACCTGCGCCTCAGCAAACCCCCGGCGCTGCTGGAGGTCATCCCCCCTCCTCCGCTGCGCCTCCACCTCCACCCTGAGCTGGGCCGCCTCCACCTCCGCCTTCCGCCTCCCCTTCTCGGCCTCCCTCAGGGCCCCCCTCATCGCCTCCACCTCCTCCCCCCTCTTGTTGGCAAGGTTGAGGGCCTGGTCCAGGGCACGCTGGGAGTTGCCCTGGACCTTTTCGGCGTTCGCCAAGGCCGACTTGTGGTCGGCCGACCGACCCTTGGCCAGTGCGGCCTCAACACCCGTGGCGGCCGCTTGCTCCACCAAAACCTGGCAAGCGTCCGTCACGTGGGTGGCCACACTGGCCCCCAAGGCCTCCACATCCAGGGCCTCGGGGGGGGGCTGGGCTGCCACCTTCGCCACCTTCCACGGCTTGGGGGAGGGGGTGGGGCCCTTACCCCTATGGGGGGGGGGGGGGCATCCGCCTCAACAACCACCACCTCAGGCCGCCGCTTCGTCTGCTTTCCCGGCCTTCCCCCCTTGGCGCCTGGGCTTCGTCCTTGACAAAAAAATGCGGCAGCTGCAAGATGGTGGCCTGAGAAAAACAAAAGAATAAAAAAAAAAAACACGCGATAACTGCCGCGATAACTCGCGCGATAACCTAGTTAGAACGCGATAACCCCCGCGATAACCCCCCGCGATAACCCCGCGATAAGTAGTTAGAACGCGATAACCTAGCGCGATAACTAGTTAGAGCACCTAGTTAGAACGCGATAACCTAGCGCGATAACTAGTTAGAGCAGGGGTTAGTGCAGGGTGTTGTGGGAAGTTTTCACACCTGGTGACATGGGCACATGCCTTGGCCCTCCTTCTTGGCGTCGTCCAGCACCAGCTTCATCCTCCTCAGCCACACGAAGTCCGTGACGGCGGCATACTCCCCCACTTGCCTCCACTCCACCACCTGGGCCACCCCCTCGACCTCAGGGGCGACCCTTGCCACTCCTCCATACAATCCCTTCCTCACCACCAAAATGCAGCCCGGCGGCACCCTAATCCCAACATGCCCTTGCAGGGAGGGCCACGGCAGTGCCTCCCCATGGCACACCTTGAGCAAGGGGCACTGACCGGGTGGCCTGCGACCCCCCCCACCTCCTCATTAGTGAGGGGGGCAATCACCTCCATCCCATTCCTCCACCCCGACAACAAAAAATGCCCGGTGGTTGTTCCCAGCAGGAGCAATCTGCTCAGTGCTAGCACTGAGCAGATTGCTCAATGCTGACCCCATTGGGGTCCTCCACCACCAACTAGCTCCTCCTCCCCCCCATCCACCTCCTCCCCCTCCTGGCATGGCACACAAAGGCCATCTTTGTGGGAGGCGCGCAAAACCGTCCGGTCCTAGCCGTAGCACTTGGCTACGACCTTCCCCCTACACCTAACCGCCCCGTCACACTGGACTGTCTTGGCCACCCGGCCACCAGGTGCAGCTCCATCCGACACCCCCCACCACAGTCTTCTTCGCCGTCTCCAGCACACGATCTGCCACCCTTTTGAGGACTGGCAGATCATGGAGCTTGTGGGGGTTGTGCTTGTGGTGGTTGGCACCCCCATACTTGCCATACAATGTGCGGCGGGTCCCGGAATCTTGGGGCCTGCCGACAATGGGGGGGTTCTCATTGAAAATGGGTGCCTTCTCTGAGAGAGGCACCCTATGCAGATCGTCCAAAAGACTTTGCAGCTGCACATCACTCAAAAAATCGTGCTCCAGGAGGTGGTTGACCACCAGCCTTCCCCCCACAATGCAGCTTGCGCACAAAGTTCGGGCTCGGCATGAGGTTCGGCAGCTGCTGCATGACATATCAACTCATATGGTGAGCATAACCTGGCATACCAAGAATACCCCCCCAAAACAGCCATTTTGTCACACGCACCTAGTCGTTCCGTGTGCCCATGGGATATGAAAAAATGAGTTTAGCACCCTGAAAATAGGGGGGGGGGGTCAAAAAACCATAAAGCCAATTCCATACACCCACACCTGTGTGTGGTAATCCACACATTTTGAGGTATTTGTCAGTATACTCGAAGTATTGGAGAAGTATTCTTGCTGTATACTCGGAAGTATACGGCCGTATACTCGGAAGTATACGGCCGTATACTCGGAGTATACGGAGACTTTCTACCTTCCACCCATGCCACCATTCTCATCAACTACCCCCCCCCCCCCTTGCAAGTACTCATCTTGTAGGCCTTCGCATCCACAACACCACCTCCATGTACATCCAACCGCATCGGGGTCCCTTGCATGGGACTATGGAGCACTCCACCTGTTTCAACACAGACCTCCCCACCACTATGCGCCCCGACAACGCATATGGCGGAAAGCGGAGAAGGATCCCTCATATGGCGATGGCCCGGCATTCTTTGTGAAGTATCGCATTGTACCACTTGAATGGTGGTCCAATGGAACCACCTTGGAAAATTCGCATGCGCATGTGCATTTGAAAGGCAAATAGGCAAAAAGGCGAATAGTATCCCGTGTCCTTGCCAGTGGTGCACGCCAGGTCGGAGGGCGCACTGGCAACATCCCCCGGACCCACATGAATGGGGTCCACGTACTCCCGACCGGAGATCACTTGCCCTGCGGCAGCCTTTGGCGCCACCAACTCCACCTCGGGCTCGGCCACCACGTAATCGGTGATGCTCCGCAGTGGCCAGGGATCATACTGGACCTGAATGGGAAGAAAGGGTGGAATTCTAACAAAGAACTAGGCAAAATAGATTGAAATTGTAAACAAATACTATGAGCATACGGCCGTATACCTCCGAGTATACGGCCGTATACCTCGGAGTATACGGCCGTATACTCAAAATGGGTGGGCAGGTATACGGCCGTATACTCGCGGTATACGGCCGTATACTGGGAGTATACGGCCGTATACCGTGGGTATACGGCCCTATACACAAGGTATACGGCCGTATTCCAAGACCATGGCACTGGGTGGGTGAGAGGTATGCATGCTACACTTGCAAACGAAACGTTCCTGGTTCAAACCCCATTGCCCTCAAACATGCAAAAACATGTGTAGGCCATTGAAGAATCCTGGGAAGAAGTTGAAGAGGTTGATGATCAATTCAATTCAACTCAACCTGAAGAACTGCAACCATATAGGGAGGCGCTGAAGACAGGCCAAACAAAAAAACCCACCAGTGACCCTACCTTTTGAGATAAACGGGACTTAATGAATAACAACAACACAGTTCAACCCATGCCCGGATCCCACAAATACCTGACTGCAGATGCACCACAGCTCTTGCTTCTCCTCTTCCTCCTCCTCCACGTCCTCATCTTCTTCTCCGGCCTTCTCCTTGCCCTTCCTTGACTTTGCCTTGGGCTTCAGCTTCGACTTCTTCTTCCTCGAAACCGTCTTGAATGGCCACCACTTCACCCAACCATAGCTCTCCGCCAGTGCAACATCCATGAGGTGGTGCTTGTGCCCAAGTGCAAACCAATGCAAAACCCCACCAATTGTGGTATCGGTGGAAGCCAAAGCAACACCACCAATCAAACCCCGCGAAACCACCAATGAACCGGGGGGACAAGCAAGGAAAGTGCCACCCGAGCCCACAGAAGGCAAGGGGTTAGCATGCATTTGCCGCAATGGGCACTCCTCATATGAAGGGTGACCCTCAACCCCAACTCGAAGGGGGCTAGGGGACAAATGTTCATGAGCTGCAAAAAAAGTAGCCCCATCAACGGGCATGTAGAACTGCAGTGGGGCCGGACAACGACCCCATGCAACACCACTGTGTTGCGTCATTGTCTCACCCTGATTCCAAGCGCCCTCCGCACAGGCACCACACTGCCCCTCCACGGCGTGGGTGGCACACAATGGCACGTTACCACATGTAACACAAAAAACTGTGGTAGCATCACTCACATCCAACAACACCTCACAACCAACTGCACCACAAGTGGCATGAGGGCCTTGAGACCCTTCGGGGGATGCAGCCGCTTTGCCGGCCCAAGGGGGAACAACAACAGGGCAAGTGTTGTTGTAGTCGAACCTGGAGGTACCAACCGAAATGAAACCAAAAACACGGGGCCGATGGGGGTTTGTGGTAGGGCAAATACCTCCGCGATGCACAGTCAGTGCATTGCCCAACCACACATCCCCGATGTCCAATGGGGCCATTGGGGCCACCACCCAAGGGTCGGGGAGGCCCGTGTAGGATGCAACCACAAAATCCCCAGCACAACCATCATCAGGTGTGGGGGCGAACATCGGAAACAAGCAAATAACATGGTGTTGGTCCGGGCCGGCAACATAGCTGAGGTTAATGTCACGGTGCCACGCTGTTTTTTTTTCACATCCACTGTACCGGCCTTCACCACAATAAAGGTGGTAACATTCACGACCGGACACTTCCAACCCAAATGAGTCTCCAAGTGGGGTATGAGGACCTCCCTTGCGAAACTGTACATTGCACCCCCCTCCGGTGGAGTCATTGTGCGGCGGGTGTCACTGTCCCCTGTACGAGTCTCGGCGGGCCAATCCTCATTAAAAATATTGAGCCCCGCATCTGCCCTAAGTTCCCCATACTCATCCTGAAGCTTGTCCATCCAATTGACAGAAATAAAGGCAGATTGGAAAGCATGGCCCCATTGGGGCAATTCCTTGAGGTCGTCGACATGACGATGATCGACGACGTCAACGGGGATGGAGACACGATGGTGTTCAACACCAAAAAGGGGGGTGGTGGTGAGGGGGAAGAAAAGGGAGGGGTGCATCCCAGTACCCTTGTACCAGGTGGGGAGGGTGTGGCCCTCCAAATCGGCATGCGAGGACCATGGCGATTGGGAGTGGAGGGAGTAGAGGGGGGCGGTGTCCTCCCAATGCCCCCGCTGCACTTGCTGGGCCTTGCACTCCCATTTGCGCCAGCCAGCAGCCAGGTCCCCCGAGACATGAATCCCCGGAGAGCCATCCTGCATCTCCCATTCCCTCAAATACAAACTCATCCCCCTATTGGGCCCCCCACAGCTTTTTTTAACATGCTCCACGACAGCGCGGGCATCCGAATCATGGAGCTGCAACACAATAGCTTGCAGATTAGGGTTGTTGTCAAACAACGACAACAAAGGGTCAGTGAGGCTATGGAGTTGGGCAACGCCGGGGTGCGTTAGCTTCACCGGGGCCACAGGGGTGTCCAAGGTGGACCAAGCACAATTCTCAAGAGAAGGCCAAGACACGGTGTGTGTGCTGTCGGGGCTGTAAACACCTCTGTGCACTGTGCGGAGAGCTACGGCATCGGCGCACTTCTTCAACAAGGCATGAGTGCCCGCATCAGTCATGGTGGCAGAAAAAGAGGGCCTGGGAGAGCAAGAAGCAACATAATATGGATTGGAATGGACACATATGGAGACATACATTGCAATCTTGAGTGAAGTATGAGCCTAGATTGGTTTCAAGTGGTGTGCAATTGTTGGGCAAAGGCAAAGAATGCAACAAGATGGGCACAAAAGGCACAACAATGGAATTTTTCAACTTGAAACAACCACGTGGTGCAAACAAATACCCCCAGTATACGGCCGTATACTCTAAGTATACGGCCGTATACTCCAGAGTATACGGCCGTATACTAAGGTATTGGAGCCTTGAGTATACGGCCGTATACCCCAAGAGCCCAAAATGGGGTATTTTCAAACACAACATTGATCATCACAATTGGCAAACTAGAGGTATTCCCCAACCCACCTATGCATGCATTGTGCATTATACATTCGTACCCACCTGTACATGCCACATACCCCTTTCTCCCAAAACCCCCTTTTTTACCCGTATACTCCCAGGTATTCCTGGTATGCCAGGTTATGCTCACCATACAAGCGAACGGCGTTGCCGTTCCTCCCCCAATATAGCGTGCACCTGCACACGCAGAGCCCTTAGGCGCTCACGGCGGGTGGTATGGTTGCGGGATCCCAACTCATGATACTGCAAGTGTGCCATGGCAGTCTGCGTGGTAAGATTAGGCGAACAAACTTGCGGCCCTCATCTGTGCCCACACTGGTCCTTGAATCCAGAGGTAGTGCCTTCCCCCCTTCCCTCCCGAATGACACGAAAATGTAACGACCGCTGGGCGGTCGCCGTCCGTCCACCAGATTTCCCACAAAACATTACATAGGTGCATCCCCGGCGGCTTCTCCCATGGATGGCCGTTTGCATTGAGGCGCTGATGGGCTTCACCGTTGGTCCGCGTCGCAATGTCGTTTGCGGCAACTGACAGATACTCAGCCGCATCAGCGCGGCTGGGCGGCTCACTGATCCACAGCCTGACCCCGTTTGGGGCAACTTCCTTTTGGCAGGTGCGGAAAGCAACACGGTGTCGTAGCCGGCCTTCAATCACGGCGCTGCGGACTGCTGCTCGTTCCTGCTCCTTGTGCTCCGACCGTGTGTGGGTTCTCTTCTTCTTCCCCATGACAAACAAAGCTGTGGAGAGAGTGCGGCAATGGGGGGCACATCACGGCCATCGGGCCAGACAGACACCCCCACTACTGCCAACAACTCTCTTACGCCTCACACTGACTACTATTAACCCCCCCCCCCCCCCCCGGACTAACTTTTGACACTGTACTTCTCCGGCAGTTTGTTGTATTGCTCTACCGCAACAAGGGGCGCCGCCTGACCCTTCTCCTTTCCCAGCGTGTCAATCAGCCATGAGGTACATTGCAGAGCCGTCACTGCGCTCGTCAAAGATCCATGCAATGCGCCCGCGGCTTCTCGGAGGTATCGCGTCGACCCCGCGATGTCCCCCTCGTCACTGACACCTGCCACGGGCGCACTCCCGGCCTATGGCTTTGGGGCTTTCAGGAGCCGGTCCTGCAAAGACTTGCGCTCTGTTTCCCATTTGGCTTCCCTCGCACGCCATTGGTCTTCACGTGTCTTGCTTGCTGCCTCGAGGCCTGAAGGCATGCGCGCATGCTTCTGCCGTTGCTTGGCAAGCATGGCCGTCCAGGGAGCACACCACGTTACACGCGAGCACATGTGACCACTCAAAGCATCGCCTCCTCTGCAACTGCCCCAAGGTATCAAAGAAGCATCCCACAAGGTACACATGCGTTGATCTCTGTCTCGTATACATCAACGGGACAAGCAAGGTCTCCTCCCCCTTCCGTGACGCCACCAGCACCCAAAATGGGCAAGTCACCGTGAATGAGTCCATGTTGCTGCGAAGCCCGCAGGTGATGATCATTTTCTCAGCAACCAGGCCATCCGCATCGGTAATGTCCACCGCAGCTTTGTCGAGCGTGTCCTCCTTCTTGAATTGCCGACGCTCCATGAAGTCAATGTCAGGCGTGCAAATGGTCGTGGGATCCATCGGGTCTGCGTCGCCCTTAGACTCCGCATCGTCTCCGACCGGTGCACCTTCGCCTGCGGGTGACGATTTCAACGGAGGTGCAATGACTAGCTGGCTGCTTGGCGTCAGCTTTGGGTCCTCCAGCGCGCCGTAGGACAAGGGGTTCACGGCCGCAACTGGAAGATGGACCTACAAGAACGTGGAACATGTTTCCACTTGCGTTACCGCATTTTGACGCGCGCTAAAGCCAGTTTTAACGTGCGCTAAAACCTGCTTTGACGTGTGTTGAAAGCGGTGTACTACAAAGCAAAGCGCATTTTGACGTACGTTAAAGCACGCTTTGACGTGCGCTAAATCGCGTTTTGACGTACGCGAGACACGTTTTGACGTGCGCTAAAACAAGGAATGACGCGCGCTAAAACAAGGAATGACGCGCGCCAGAACACGGTAAACGGTAGGTGCACACCTGGTACTGACAGTTGCACACCCACCTGTCCACCTTCCACTAGGCGGCGTTGCGGAGGTTGTCAACAGGGGTCAGGGCTCCCCAGTAGTGGGCCATCTGCGAATAGGACATCACTTCGAAGGTTGGTTGTTTCGTGAAACCCCAGGCTGCCGGCACGAAGGCAAACGCAACGTCGCCCATTTGCAAATTGGGTCGCGGCAACCTCGCATTGCTAACGGCTGGGACCCACCATCGATGCACCCAAGGTGTTGAACAGTTTGGTACATCGTCCTCGCCTTCGGGCGCAATGTCCGTGTACTGCACCCCCTTTACCGCCAGCCACATGTTGCAGTCTGCAATGTGCCGACGGAGATGCATGACGTCGCCCATATACTGCCATGGTACCGGCACGTGCGTGCACTCGCCCATGTCGAACTCCCTCTCCCGTGGTGTCGGTAGTGGAGGCTACTTGCACGCCATCTCCATGACCTCGGGACCCTCCACGCACGGCAGAACCTTGCGCACCCCATGCGGCAAAAATGTAAAGACCAGGTACCTGCTCTTACCACCACCAAAGCGCACGAACAAAGGCCCGTTCATGAGCAGGGCATCCCCAAGTTTCATCGGCAGCGTGTGCATCTTGTTCGCTGTGTGCTGTCCACGATGTGACCCAACCTGCACCTGCAGAGCTTGCGCAGCCTCAACGTCCTGAAGGGGGACAATGACCATGTGCGTCAAGTGGGCGTACGCGCGGGACCAGTGGTGCATGCGGTGAAGTAGCTCGTATCCTGCCCAATCCTCCGTATTGGTGTCCTCTGGCCGGGTATACAAAACCGTCCCCAAGGTGTCGCTGTCCTTCAGGAAGACCCACTGCTCGTAGATGGCGGTGTACAAGGCGTTCTAGAGCGGCAAAGGAAACCAAGTCACCGCGTCCCGCTGGGTTTGCAGTCGCACCCCCGGATAACCAGCACCATGGACAGGCCACTCCTCCAACGTCTGCCGTTCCGGGTTGACAATGTGCCGCGGCCTTCTGGTTTGTCGTTAGGGCTGCGTGCCAATCATACCTTTCTGTTTTGGCCGCCCAGCCAAAAGAGGCAGCTAGTTTGCCTCCTACCAAGAAATTGTGGCTCTGAAAACCGTTGTATTGTCGCTCGGCAGTTGAAGTCACCACCAAGTCACAAACTCCTAGCGTTGCTTCCTACCCATTCCAGAACGCATGGGCCCAGTGCTTTTTTGAGGCGCCCACAACACCCCTCAGCCACGCTCCCTGCACTAACCCACCCCATACCTCCAAACCGCCCAACACGTCACCCACAAAATCCTCTCAACCAACTTCTTTTCTCCCTCTCACACAGCCCCCCGCCAACCCCCCCCCGCCAGTCCTCCAACCGGAACCCTTCCTACAAATTGCCCCATGCCAACCCCCCCCTCCCCCTCCCTCCCTTTGTTTTCCGTTTAAGACACAGTGTGTGTGTCTTGAGGTTTAACTAGGTTTGCCATAGAGAATAAAGATGCACTTATGCCCCACTATGGAATGCATTACCTGTGGTTTGTATTTGTGTGTTTTTTTTAAATAGGTCACACACCCGCCTCCAAATCACCGGACAACATGGACTAGGGCAGTCTAGCCGCGGGCAGCTGTGGGGGCTCGGGCGACAATCCGCTGCGGCCTGTGCACCATGTGGTCCAACCCATGGGCGGTGGTGCGGGCCGGCAACCTGGAAGCGTGTTGGCGGCCCCCCTCGCGCCCCTGCCGTTCTAGGTCTACTATGCCACCGGGGACTGAACCTTGGCTACCCTGGGCCTCAACGGGGGCACGCCGTCCGACTCCCGCTAGGGTGACCACGTCCGCATGGCGTATTCCTAGGCTCTACACTAGCACTACCTGGACATGTAGGTATCGTCCAAGCACGGCACATGTTGGGACTGGCTTCCTCCCGGCCTGCAAGTGGCGGCTGAGTCTAGAGCCTTTAGAGTATGAGGAAGCAGGGCTACATCAGGTTGACGTGTGGGGATTGTCGTAGATGGGTTTGGGTGGTCACGGGTGGAGAAGTAATAGGTCTTCCCTGGGACGGCAAAGACGTCCAGCCGTGTTGGGATAATTGGCCAACAAAGCGTCAGTAATTGCTCCCCGAGCCCTTAACACAAATGTGTTTCACGGGTCTCTTTACGGACTCTCGTTGAGGTTCCGTTACAGTCCATTGCTCAGTTCCTGGGTCCATCATCCTACGACCGCCGAGACTGTCTTTTGCATGTTTAATGTTATAGGGAGGCTCGGTCTTGTCCTTTTTTATCTCGGATGACACAATGATTAGTTCTTCCATCTTTTTGCAAAGGTGTTGCCAAGTGAATTCTAGCTATTTCTTGGTATTTTTTGCACTCTTGCCTCTTCTTCCGCTCTCCTATCCTCCCTTCTTGTCTTCTTCAAATTCTTCCACAACCCTTTCCAACTTTCCTCCCCCTCCACCTTGTCCTGTTCAACCCTGTTCCTCTTATTTCTTCTTACCCCATTACTTGCTTTCTTCTTTGTTGCTGGTTTCCAATTCCTCTCCCCCTTACATCTTCTACACCCTTAACCCTCTTTCTTATCCTTATTGTTGCTTGCTTTTCCATTCAATCCTCCTTACCGCCGCTCTAGGCCCAGTCCTAAGTCTTATTGCCCACTACCAGGCTCCCCAAGGGTTTGCTTTACCCACCCACTTTAGGGTGCAGGGAGATTAGGGCAAGGGGGGGGGGTTGAGGTCGGCAATCTTTCGCACTTTTTTGTGATTTCGCCACTTTCCAATTTCCTACATTTTGTCGCAATTTCCCGCCAATTTTTGCGCAATTTTTCTGACTTGTCCATCTCTTGTGCCCGTTGGTGTCCGGTGCTGTCAATGATGAGCCAGATTACTGTGCACAGCTATGCAGACTCCATTTTGTGCACGCTCGAAAATGACTGAACGCGGTTCCTTCTTGTGCCAGAGGGACATGCTGCGATTTGCGTCTAAAAAGTGCCATTTTCTGTGTCCCACACTCTGTGCCCCCCTTTTTTTGTTTTTGCCACCAGCAATATGCCATCAACATCTGACACACTCTCCCTGAATCCAGCTTTCGACGAGGTTCTTTAGTGTGGTCCCTTGAAGAGGAAGAATGAGGTCGTGGAGGTGCAAGGGCAACACATTGCAGCATGTACCTTGGCAATGGAAGGAACAGTTCCATCGCCCTTTTGAATGACTGAATGAAAAGATGTGCTCGACATGTGTAGAATGGTTGCACCATGAGGGCTAAGGAGGGTTGCTTATGGTATCGCAATTTCCCCACAATTTTTCGGCAATTTTTCGCAATAGGATTGCACCCCCCCACCCCCTCGACTGCAACCCCCCCCCCCCCTCCTAATTAGGGCCTTGGCTCCTACGGCGGCAAGAAAATTTCCCGGCCCGGCCATGCTCGCTGTTAGGCTTCGTTTGCTCTATTCGCCATTCTCACCTGCTTAGGATATTTTTGTTATCAAGAAAATTTTTGACCACGTTTCCTAAACCATTTCATTTCCCTAATTTGATCGTAATCGCGTCTTCTACTACAATATAAAGAGAAGTCATCTCCGTACAAAACAAAAATTTAGATGAAAGCAATATTTTTTGTGATAAAACTTTCATCGAAGAACAAAATGTATTCATAAAATCTAGCTTACACAAAATAACTTCTGCGGACCCCATTGAAAAATTTTGAGGAATATCCTCACCCAAGAAAATGAAATAGCATTTAAAATAAACATGTCACACAACTTAAGTAATGGGCTTTTCTTCTTCAAAACGAGTTGTGCAAGTTTTTGCTTCCTCTATGTATATACATGTATATATATTACTACACCCCTCTCCCCTTAAATTTAGCTAACAAGCAACAAGCAACAACAACACGTCACCGTTCCGTTTTGGCCATTGCCCCTTCCCATCGCCTCGGGCTTGACTCTACTTTAGCCATCCCAGAGCCTAGGTGGTGGCCTTGCCAAATCCAAGTTTTGAGCCAGAAACTCACCGGTGGCGGCCCGGGGCGGGGGCGCCAAGTCGGGAGGTGCCCTCCCAAATCTGCGCATTTTTGGGCCAAAAACAGCCATTTTTCGCCCAAAACAGCCCTAGTAAGGGTTCAAAACAGCCAAACGAAGGCAAACGGCTGCTACACTCCACGTGCGGCTTGACTTTCTCGTGACCAAGGGACCTTTGGTGCCCTCTAACTCCAAGATATGTCCGAGAAACGGCCTAAAGAGGCGCCAAAAAGCCCCAAAAACTGCGCAATGTGCACCAGCACCGCGAAACCAAGAACGGGCCGTATCTTGGGCTACGTGGCTCAAAAACGAATTCCGAGGGCACCTAGTCCACCCGCAACCCCCCACTTTTTATGGTTTCCAAGCCTCAGAATGGCCCAACGAGACACGTAGACCCCCGTACCAATGGTCACTTGCCGGCTAGCCCACGCACAATGGGGGCCAACGGTGGGTCCACCAGGGTCCCCGGGGCGAAAAAAATGATTTTTTCCAAACTTGTTCCTAGACCACTTGGGATGCTCAAACAAGTGTTTTCTGGCCGTTTTGAGCCCGTGGTGGCACGTTTCGGGCCATGGAAAATCCCAAAATGCCTTGAAAATGGGCCGTTTTGGGACCAACAATGGGTCAAAAATGGGTCAAAAACGTGTTTTTACAAAAATGATCGTGGACCATTTGGGATGCTCAAACAAGTGTTTTTAGCCTGTTTTGAGCCCGTTTTGACCGAGTTTAGCCCCTTCCACCACATGTATGCACCACTTTGTGCCCTTCGCACGTACCTTAGAGCCGTGTGGTGGAGCCACCTACAGTTGGGAGAGGGGTGTAGATTGGAGGATATATATATATATATATATATACATATATATGTGTATGTATGTGTATATATATATTACTACACCCCCTCTCCCCTTAAATTTAGCTAACAAGCAACAAGCAACAAGCAACAAGCAACAAGCAACAAGCAACAACAAGCACGTCTCCGTGCCGTTTTGGCCATTGCACCTTCCCAGCGCCTCGGGCCCGACTCTACTTTAGCCATCCTAGAGCCTAGGTGGTGCCCTTGCCAAATCCAAGTTTTGAGCCACAAACTCACCGGTGGCGGCCCGGGGCGGTGGCGCCAAGTCGGGAGGTGCCCTCCCAAATCTGCGCAATTTTTGGGCCAAAAACAGCCAATTTTCGCCCAAAACAGCCCTAGTAAGGGTTCAAAACAGCCAAACGAAGGCAAACGGGTGCTACACTCCACGTGCGGCTTGATTTTCTCTCGACCAAGGGACCTTTGGTGCCCTTCAACTCCACGATACGTCCGACAAACTGCCCAAAAAGGCGCCAAAAAGCCCCAAAAACTGCGCAATGTGCACCAGCTTCCCGAAACCAAGAACGGGCCGTATCTTGGGCTACGTGGCTCAAAAACGAATTCCGAGGGCACCTAGTCCACCCGCAACCCTCCACTTTTTATGGTTTCCAAGCCTCCGAATCGCCCAACGAGACACCTAGACCCCCGTACCAATGGTCACTTGGTGCAGCCGGAGGGACGGCCAGCCCACGCAAAATGGGGGCCAACGGTGGGTCCACTGGGGTCCCCGGGGCGAAAAAAAATGATTTTTTTCAAAGTTGTTCCTAGGCCACTTGGGATGCTTAAACAAGTGTTTTTAGGCCGTTTTGAGCCCATGGTGGCGCGTTTTGGGCCATGGAAAATCCCAAAATGCCTTGAAAATGGGCCGTTTTGGGACCAACGATGGGTCAAAAATGGGTCAAAAACGCGTTTTTCCAAAAATGATCCTGGACCATTTATGATGCTCAAACAAGTAGTTTTAGCCCATTTTGAGCCCGTGGCGACGGGTTTTGGCTCATGGAAAATCCCAAAATGCCTTGACAATGGGCCATTTTGGGACCAAAAATGGGTCAAAAATGGGTCAAAAACGCGTTTTTCCAAAAGTGATGCCTTACCATTTGGGATGCTCAAACAAGTGTTTTTAGCCCGCTTTGAGCCCGTTTTGACCGAGTTTAGCCCCTTCCACCACATGTATGCACCACTTTGTGCCCTTCGCACGTACCTTAGAGCCGTGTGGTGGAGCCACCTAGAGTTGGGAGAGGGGTGTAGATTAGAGGATATCTATGTATATATATATATAGATATATATATATATATATATATATATATATATATATATATATATATATATACATATACATATATGTATATATATATATATATATGTATATATATATATATATATGTATATATATATATATATATATATGTATATATACATATATATATATATATATATATATATATATATATATACACACATATATATATACATGCATATATATATATATATATATATATATGTATATGTATATATATATATGTATATATATATATATATGTGTGTGTGTGTGTGTGTGTATATATATATATATATATGTATATATACATATATATATATATATATATATATATATATATATATATGTATATATATATATATATATATACACATACATACCCATATATATGTATATATATATATATATATATATATCCTCCAATCTACACCCCTCTCCCAACTCTAGGTGGCTCCATTACACGGCTCTAAGGTACGTGCGAAGGGCACAGAGTGGTGCATACATGTGGTGGAAGGGGCTAAACTCGGTCAAAACGGGCTCAAAACGGGCTGAAAACACTTGTTTGAGTATCCCAAATGGCCCAGTATCACTTTTGGAAAAGCGCGTTTTTGACCCATTTTGACCCATTGTTGGTCCCAAAATGGCCCATTTTCAAGGCATTTTGGGATTTTCCATGGCCCAAAACGCGCCACCACAAGCTCAAAACGGCCTAAAAACACATGTTTGAGCATCCCAAGTGGTCTAGGAACAACTTTGGAAAAAATGTTTTTTTCCCCCTCGGGACCCTGGTGGACCCACCGTTGGCCCCCACTGTGCGTGGGGTGGCCGGCCCTCCGGCTGCACCAAGTGACCACTGGTACGGGGGTTTACGTGTCTCGTTGGGCGAGTCTGAGGCTTGGAAACCATAAAAAGTGGGGGGTTGCGGGTGGACTAGGTGCCCTCGGAATTCGTTTTTGAGCCACGTAGCCCAAGATACGGCCCGTTCTTGGTTTCGGGGTGCTGGTGCACATTGCGCAGTTTTTGGGGCTTTTTGGCGCCTTTTTGGGCCGTTTCTCGGACATATCGTGGAGTTAGAGGGCACCAAAGGTCCCTTGGTCGCGAGAAAATCAAGCCGCACGTGGAGTGTAGCAGCCGTTTGCCTTCGTTTGGCTGTTTTGAACCCTTACTAGGGCTGTTTTGGGCGAAAATTGGCTGTTTTTGGCCAAAAATTGCGCAGGTTTGGGAGGGCACCTCCCGACTTGGCGCCACCGCCCCGGGCCGCCACCGGTGAGTTTTTGGCTCAAAACTTGGATTTGGCAAGGGCACCACCTAGGCTCCAAGATGGCTACATAGGGACAAGACCCGAAGCGTTGGGACGGAGCAATGGCCAAAACGGCACGGAGACGTGTTGTTGCTTGCTTGTTGTTGTTGTTGTTAGCTAAATTTAAGGGGAGAGGGGTGTAGTAATATATATATATATATATATATATATATATATATGTCACACCACATGGTGCCCACCACGGACATGTTGCGTGTGCGCAAGTTCCGCCGCGTATACTACTCTTTCCCTTGCTTGGGCTGGGGGGACCACATGGCTTGCGACTGTGTGGCCGCCGTGGACGCTACACTCGTGGGACTTCGTGAGCTTGTACTCTCCCTCACGGGCGAGTGGTGCATGCACCGTGTGCCGTGAGTGACTCTTCTACTCCGCTTTGACTTGATACTTGTGGTAGGCCGTACTTAAACGGTGAGGTATTTGATTCCAAGCTCCAAACAAAGCACCCTCTTCCACTTATCTAATAGAAAGTAAACCAAAGCACGCGATGTCGTATTTATGCATATGAAGCCAAATGGATCTACAAAGAACTATTTTTCCCTGCGCGGACACCATGGACGCCCGTGTGCAAGACCATGGTGGCGCGGTCTCGCAGTTGCGCATGGTGCAAGACATTGATGTTAAAGCCCAAGCCATGTTTGCGGCATGGGACCATGGTCGCGAACGAGAAAGATATCAGCTAAAGAAAATGAAGTGGCATTGAGGTTCATTTTCATGCTCACAACGAACAAAACTTGCAAACACACCAACACCCTTCTAGTTTCTTTTCATGGGGTTTCGTTTGGTTTGATTTCGGATGCAAAATTTCTCGTTTTGGTTGTTGCCGATTACTGCAATCTAATGGCCGTTGATGTGCTCTTTAAGTCCGCCCCAGTGCTCCCTGCCACCTACGTGGCCCAGTTTCTTTTACTATTTTTTGACCGACCACAGGCTGGCTCGGCCCTTCCTCTGGCCTTCTACCCCGTTGTACACCCAAAGGATGTGGACACATCGCCCCCTCCCGCTCCCTCCTCCCATGGCTGATAATGGCACGTCAATCAGCAATGCGACCATGCCCATCCGTGATGCCCACCCCCTCCGGGAGGCGGCTAGATGGCGATCATGCGCGCGTTAGTGCTCATGTAAAACTTTACCTCTCAATTGCATCCGTCCCACGACGCATGGCGTCCACCTCTGGCCCCCCTGAGTGCATGGGTTTGGTTACCAATGCATAATGGGCTGGCCCTCCTGATTTGGACAACATCTGTGCACTGTGGACTTGTATTTCCAAAAAAAAAAAACTATTGACGTACAAATGCCAAAAAACAGCTTGAGGATCGGGTGACATTTTCAATTCATGGGTAAAGCCCTTGCGAAGCCAAATAAGATTGATCTTATTGGTAATTTGCCAATGCAATATTAAAATTGCTCCTTTCGGCTTTGCGTCATTATCCGTGTCCAACCCCGTACGAAAGCAATGCGCAGTTGTGAAGTTCAGGAAGTTGCAGTTGAAAGCACGAAGGTGAAAGCGCCCATTCCAACATGCTATATGCGGTACCTTCTTGTCTGCAATCCTCACAATCCTGATAGGGCGAGCTATATCTGAAACCAGAAGATTAAAAGTCTTCTTTTGCTAAAAACACAGCACTTCATCAGAGAAGAGCGCTGTGGTGCAGCCGGCTATAATTTCTGAGGGACGCGGAACAAGGTATGTCGCCTGACAGCCCGCTTCTACGGCAAAGGTGATGAACGCCGGCAGCTCTGAAATTTGGAAAGCCCATTCAGTACCTAGAAGGTGGGGCCTCATGGTGACGGTTGTCACATAGAATGCATCACTCCTGTTTGTCAAGTGCCCGATCAACTGCGCATGTACGGAATGCGGACGCACGATGCAGGAAAACAGTTGTAGACGCAGGTGACAACCCCATCCTGCACCACAGCATCGAATCGATTGGAAATGTACCAACGGCTCGGATAAAAATGTGTCAATTCTGTAAGACGCGCTCGGTTCGGAGAATGTAGTTTGATATACAGGCGTGAAACTTGGTAGACTTGCCGAAGAGAACACTGATGTGGGAGAACGCACGGAAGTCCATGATGTCATCAACTTGGATTTATTAGAAGTGGCCCACCCATGATTGACAACGCGAGACCTTTCTGTCAATAAATTGAAGGCAGCACCAAAATCTTGATGCCCATCCAAATAGACCACATCAAGAACATGCAGTTTCTCATCCGAAATGCTGACGGTCATGGCTCCCAATGGGTTTTGGAAGATGGTGAACGTGTTGGCATTGTAGAAGGTCATTCCATGGTACATTGGGTGCACCTTTCCACTCCCCGGGCCTCTCCACTCACGGGGAAGACCTGTGCACCACCGCATGGTCAATGTGGATATGTTTTTTATCACTGCACATGTCATCTTGCAGACAGCAACAATGTGTTTGAAATTCACAAACACGTCGTTTGGCATGATAAATTCAATGGCATTCCCATGCAACGGATCGCCTGTTTGTGGAATACGGCCCTTGAAATGTTTCTGTATCCATGGGTCCGCTACCGGGTCGGCTGAGACCACAATTCTGCCATTCCAGTCCACCGCTACAACGTTTTGCCAACCATTGCTTGAACGATTGACGTACAAAATGCCAAAAAAGAGGTTGAGGATTGGGTGATATTTCAATTCATGGGTAAAGCCCTCGCGAAGCCAAATAAGATTGATCTTATTGGTAATTTGCCAATGCCATATCAAAATTGCTCCTTTCGACTTTGCGTCATCATCCGTGTCCCGCCCGTCACAAAAACAATATGCAGTTGTGAAGTTCAGGAAGTTGCAGTTGAAAGCACGAAGGTGAAGGCGCTCATTCCAACGTGCTATATGCAGTACCTTCTTGTCTGCAATCCTCACAATCCTGACAGGGTTGCTACTGGATTTCTGCGAAATGAACGATCCGTAGAGTGCCAGGACCTTATTGTGGCAGGATGGTGCAGCACCAACGGTCGAGGTTTGGGGCTTGGGTTGGGTTTGGGGTAGGTTTTGGAGTTGGGTGGTGTTGGTATTGGGCTTCGGCTCCTGCTTCTTCAGCTGTCGGGCTAGCCGCTCTGTACCCTGAAGAGTTGGACCCGGCATACATTGGTGTCCACAACTAGGACCGCAGTTCTGAAACTCTGCTCGACAGCCACATGGTAGTAAACCATCGAGGTTAGAAATCAATGTAGCCCAAGGCCAAATGGAGGAGTATATCTGCAGTGTCCTTTTGTCACGGGGGGGGGGGTTCCCATCGCCCGTCATGGGGTTCAGGTCGGCAACAATAATGTGTGTAGGGGCATACCCTGAGAAGATGAACCGCATCATTTGTAGCATTATCCAAACTACCAGCAGTATCCAAAAGTAACAAAGTCTGATTGCCATTGTCAAAGAACCAGCGATTGGAAGATGTGTGTAAAGCATTCCCTACTTTATATACCCTACCTTTGCTTTTGCATATCCAGCCAAGAACAAGCTATGCAAGATGTGAATTGCCCTGGGCATAGATGTGCGTCCCGTGTGGCAAGTGGTGAAGGGCCAATTTCGAAGGAAATGGTTTTGTTCTGTTCAACGTTTTCTCATATTCCTGACCAGTGCAAGACCACTCATCTCTGTACAAAGAACACCACGAATGCCCACTAGAATTGACAGATCGAAAGACGTCCATCCACCAGTTGCGTCTCTGTGGGTATATTGGATTCCCCTCAATGGGTGGCCGGTGTATGTCAACAACTTCCGGGGCTTGCAACCAATCCCAAAACGCTGCAGGAAAGCATGAGCCAACAATAAAGGAGGCAAAAAGGAGACCTGTCACCAAGGGCTTCATACACAAAGAGCCTGAATCAGAAAAAATGGAAAGGAGATCTTCACACACGCTCTGATCTAGAGACGTGTGTCCCCAACTCTGGCAACGCGCCTCTCTAGTTCCAGCTATGCACGTCCCTACCTATAGGGCCGAGTGTCTGCAACTCTAGGGAAGCACTTCCCTAGTTCTAGTTCACCTGAGGGAGGACACCACACGGGCTCTTGAGAAGATGCCGTGGCCCTCTACATAATCAGGCGCCAGCACAGTGAATGTCACGCTTGTGTCCAGATGCCTATGTGCCCTGCTCTGCCGCAAAGATACCACTGCCGCCGCCCTTTGTTTTTTTTCTTCGGGTCTTTTCTTCCTGGGTGCTTCATATTGATCCAAGTAATTCACAACATGCGTTTGTAGCCACATCAAAGATTAACAACTATCGAAGAAAGTGACATACTCCGAACCTTGATTCTCCCTCATTGAAGAACAACCCCAAAGTCAATGCTTTAACCCCAAGTTAAATCTCATTGAATGATGTAAGGCATCCACACGAATGAACCCAACCATAACCCCGATCTCATTGGATGAAGCAAACCATTCACACTCACCAACCTCAATCAAACCCCTTATTGCCTTCCATGTAAAACAATCCTAAGCAAACAAACCTAACCCTACTCTGACCTTGCTGAGCACAAATCGTTCGGCGAAGATTTTACAAACCCTACTTGCCGACTTTGCATGCCCACGTTCCCTACCCACAATTGCTTCAACGATTCAAAAAGTGTTGCAACAAAGGAAACAAGTCGAGGGTTGGGGCATTTCCTCTTGTTTTGCGAGCCCTCAGAGGGCTTGCAAAGAGAGGAAAGCCCCCCCAACCCCAACCCCCTAAGAAGGCCCTCAAGCCATCCCAAGGGCAGCCCCCGCTCCCTGCCCCACGCCACCAACCAAAAATAATTCGTTTCACAATGATGCAATGTGTACCCAGGGCTGGTAAATAGGCTCGACCTTAGGGGTGTCTTTTTGCTCATACATTTTGCATAATTAGCCTAGTGTAATTGTTCATTTGGGTAAACCCAACCCAAATCAAGGGGGGGGTGCAAGTACAAGGCGGGGGAGAATGCGGATGTTATTGTTTGTGACAAGGGAGTGTGGGGTAGCGAAAATAGCAAGCAGGCCCCTGCCGAGGGTGTACCCCCAAAGGGAGAGACATTAAAGAGCTTTTTGGAGGATAAGGAACTGTTTGGCGTGCCCAAGGCTGCCGTGTGGCGGACCAAAAAGCAACCAACACAGTTCCTCAAGGAGAAGAAGAAGGAGAAGGAGGCACGTGAAGAGGACGAGGGTGATGGGCAGGACAAGGACACGGACAATGAGGACAGGGACGGGGACGGTGATGGGAGCGGGGGTGCATGACACCAAGGGGATGGGCCACGGGTAGGTGAAGGTGCTCCAGCTCGCCACCCACACCTACATACATGTCACCTCAAGTCTTTGCACCTTCTTACTGCACCCCACCACCCAAGATCGTCCCAGCATATGCCCATACACCCCCTTGGCAAAGGCTACCAACCCCATCACCCCCCGCACAGAGTAGTGGCTCACCCAGTCCTTGGAATCTTTGAATGGATACTTTGACATGGGGTGGGCAAGGTACCAATTTTCTATGCGTTGAAGGGGGCAAGTGGCGTTGTGGCAAGGTGGGCAACAAGTTTCCCGCTCTCAATTTCTAGACCGTAGTCTAGAGAGGGCACGCCTCATCCTCGCCGCCTCGATCCCCCGCCCCGGCCCTATGCAACCCTCCCTTGCCCCACCAATCCCTCTACCACCGGGTCACACCACACTGCCCGGTGTGCTGACACACAAGCAGACTTCGCCGTTGCCCTTGTGGACTTCGCTCCTGCCATCGCACCCCCACCCACCACCACCACCCCAACCCGCCCATATCCCTGTGAGGCGGCGCCTTTGGTTGAACCCGGATGCGCGCACTTTGACTCAGATGGCCTGCCCCAAACCCAAACCCCAGCCTGCCGTCAGGCCACGGTACCAGCGCTATCAACATGGGCAGCAACGCGTTGCACCCGGGTGCACCTATTTCCGTCGCTAGAGACGCACCCTTCGGGTAAGCTCCGTGCCCCCTTTTTCTGTACTGTCTGTAGTGGAATCATGTGGGACTCATCTGTTCCTGTGTTGCCTGTACCTGTTCCGATTGCGTCCGCAAATGCGCCCGCGAATGAGCCCTCGATTGCACCCGTGGTACTCTTTGAGTTGATGCACATGTGGTCCAAGCAGGGAAGCTAGGAAAATTGGACGTACTCACCATTGGCGCATTGTCGTAGTTGCTGTAGACATTGTTCTAGCATTTGTTGAATTGCGATAACATTGTCGTGAGCACGCGTTGCTGGCATACTGGCATTGATGACAAACCATAGCTTATGTCACTAGGGTCAGTGACCTTCCTCCACGGTGCCCAAAAGTGGCTGAAAGATGCTACACACCATGGGTGCTACCCCACAAACCACCACCATGTATGCTGGCATGTTAATGGCCACCATGCTTGATGGTGGGACCAATCGTATCCATGGTGCCTCCGTACTAGAAAAGTAATCCCGGGCCTCCCTTGGAAAAGCTGCCCACCCACAAGATGGCAAGAAACAGGCATGGACACAAAAGGCATAAACGGCACCTGGTTGTAGTCCATGGTACAGGCATAGGATTTCAATGCCCGGATTGCTACAACAATTTTGCCGAAGAAAGCTAACTTTTTCATCGCCAAGCACTCGCACAATGTCGTTCCAATAATCCATGTCCACGGTTGCATACTTCGTACCGCGAGCATCCATAGTATGTTGCTGCGCAATGCCACATCAATTGTTCAAATAGAGTTGACAAGCCTTGTAGTCGATGGCATCCATGTCCTCTATTTGCCTAATCCTTTCCAGCCTCGGCAGACAAGAAATACTCGACTGTGAAAGTACAAACACAAGAGACAAAACCCAATGTGTGACATGAGGCATGGTTATTTTAAAGAACATCACATTAATCAAACATCCCGATATTTGAAAACTAGTTTCGTGGTGGCGTACACAAGACGTGAAAACAATGCCAAGCCAATCCAAGCACCGGTCATTAGAGTTTGAGGCCACGCCAATTAAATCCTTCGCTTTCTTGTGGCGTTTGAATGGGCGGAAGCGCCAACATTCAACACGAGTGGCTGGATATAGTGTACCAACAACATTGTGTTTGGAGCGTGCTTGACCAAATTCTACATTACAATTATCATGGTTCATGCATTGATCAAACTTGAGCAACACATCTCCGTGGTGCCATTTTGCGCACTCTTGCATGGCTACTAACCAAGGGCCGGTGACCATGTCTTCATACCACAGTTGTACGCTCCCGATTATATGCAACCCCAATTGTGCACGTGATGTCATCTTGGGGAGTCGTGATTTTTGTTTCATTTACCCCGGCCTCTTGGAAACTACAGACACCAAGACGATTTGAGCTTGCAAACCTTGTGAAGCGGTCCAAAGTGGCCAAATGCCCAAGAATGCGGAGGCTTACATCAAACTTGCGCGCGCAATTAACAATATGGCGAATCCACAACATTTGTGCATAGTGCACGGTAACCATTGCCACTGCCCCATTTGCAACTGCCGTATCCTCAACACAACCTAGATTTGCGAACATGGGTAGGCGCTTGAAATCGCGTTTGGAGCCACGTAGCCCAAGATATGGTCTTTTTTTGGTTTGGGCCGTTGGCGGCGAATGGACACAAATTCTGGGGCTTTTGGGGGCCTTTTGGGGGCGGTTTAGACACATATTGTGGAGTTAGAGTGCCCAAGAGGGCCCTCCGGCACAGGGAAGTTCAAATGCATGTGTTCTGTAGCCACTATTTCGCTTCATTTGGCTGTCATTTGGCAGCAGGTTCTAGGGCTTTTTTGGGCCAAAAAAAGGCCGATTTTGGCCCTAAATTGCAGATTTTGAAATGGAGGTCCGGCACTTGCTACGCCTGTTCTCGGCCGCCACCGCTGAGTTTCCGTCTCATACTTTTTGTGGTTGTCCCTCACATCCATTGATCGCATCCGCCAAATTTTGGCCAAATGCGAAGCACAACAACGGAGCTGTGCGTTTCCTCAATTTCATGCTTGCTGCTTGCTGCTTACTTGTTGCTTGCTTGCCAAGCCTCTTAGGTCCACCAGAGACACTAAAGAGCGTTACAAAATCAAGACTGGTTCTACCGGCTCGTTGACCCAAACCCTAACCCTAAGGCTAGCCCGAGCCCTAGCGTTAGCCCTAGAGTTCCTATTTGGGTCCAAAATGGAGAGAAATGCTCCGATAAAAGCATCGATAATGCATGGCACATGTGGTGTGGCCAACGACAGGTCGTTGTTTATGCGTCAATGGTTTGAGGCAATCGAGAGAGTAACAGTTGACTCAGTGCTAACTCAGGAGGTGCAACTGGCGGAAGCAGCAACAGTAGCCACAGCCATCGCAGTAGCAGTGGCAGCAGCAGTGAGTCACTGCAAGGGCCAGTAGGCAAACTAGTGTTTTGCAAGGGTCCTATGCTGCCTTGTGAATACCTTTTGACTTGTTCTAATGTTCTCTTCCAAGTTGTGAGCCTGCCATCCCGTTCATCATCCTCATGTTTACATTATGCCCATGAGATTGAATTCCCTTCCTCCTTCCTCTGCACATGCACACACCCACATGCACAGAGGTGCAAACACACCGATTTGTGTCGTCATTGATCGGCATGGTGTCCATCATTCATGTGGCACCAAGGAACGTCTCCTCCGAAGGCTTGAGGTACGCACACTTGATGTTCTTTGTGCAAGGTGTCTTTCGTCGTTGTCCTCTATTTGCCGGCGATTAGATTGAGTTGACCGGGTTAGAGTTGCTATGTGGTGCAGCCTCGAAAACAAAGTCCCGCCCTGTTTTTGTAACAACAATATCACTTTCTTCAGAACGGCATCGCCATCGGAAAAATGCACAACATACTGGCAGATCCCTTTTGAGATGGTGAACGACCTGCCCCAAAGTTGCCTCATTCTCACAAGTGATGAGCACCTCCAAAGCCTTTACTTTAGTAAGAGTCCCATGCTTATTCGTCTGTACCCACTTGCAATAGCCTATCACAGTTGTTGGAAACCGAAAGTAGTATGAAATGATGTCACGGACCCGACACCATCGTGTTCAACGGTTGGACGCCCTGCAAAATGGATGCCAAGCATAATCAGCCCGTTACCTATCCTATACCCATGTCCTACATGTTGCTCAACCATCATAACATTTGCCGAACTTGTCACCACACCCTTTGAACACTTCCGAAAAGGGTCCAGAACCCGGAAACATCCTATAGCACCCCTTCACGAACCTCCACAACTAGTCACAACACACCAGGCTTGGTCATATTCTGCCCGTGTGGCTCTTCACGATCCTCAGCCGTCAAAGGTAGAGACATGTGACCTGCAAAACGAATACCAAGTATAATCGGCTTCCTATAGCCTTTGATACCTCCGTTGTACAGGCTGCTCTACCACCACAAATTTTGCCCAAATGAAATCAAAAAGCAAACTGGAAAAACTTCCAAAAACTCTCTACAAAAAAAAAGCATCCCTTCAAACCACTTCACTAGCCTCCACAACTCGTCACAACACACCACATTCGCTCTGAAGATGCCCGCCATCATCTTCACCATCCTCTTCGCCTGTATCACGCCCTGCAAACGAAACACCAAGCATAAGCAGCCTCCTAAACTCTTTTTGATACCTATGTCCCACAATGCGCTCTACCATCATAAAATTTGCCGGACTCACTAAAACGAACTTTGGAAACTACCGAAATCTCTCAACTGTGCACAACGACAATCACCACCAAAACCATCAAACGCGCAAAATCACAAGCATGGCATGGCAGTCCAAACACCTTGATTGTTGTTGGCCATATCACAATTCGATGCGCCATTGTCCACCCCAAACAACGCCTTGTCAACCCCAAACAACGCCTTGTCAATGATGTTGTCGCCGTCCAGGTCCACGGGATATCTTGGGTGCTCGTCCACGCGGCCCAAGGGTCGGTACCAAAAAATGGCATCAATAGGTGAGGTCATTGGTCGGGCGGAGAGCCAAGTTGTGCCTCTTTGTTGGCAGCTGCATCCCACAACTCCAACACCCTAGGCTTCTTCTTAGGGGGTGGGAGGATGGGCTCTGCTGCAGCACCACACAATGCGAGCTCAATTCGCCACAACAACCCATGGGGCATATTCTGAGCTGGCACAGTAACGTCAAAATACTCACCAGCAGGTGCCTTGACAGAGCGTTCAAAAGAGCCAGCAGATGCCTCATCTCAAGCGTGCCAATCTGCGGTGGCCGGGTTGTTGCTTCGGAGCCAATCCTGGGTTATGCACCCCTTTGATGACGGCCTCGTGCGCACTTACTGAAGCGGTACCCAGGACCCCATGGCCCATATGGTGAATGTCTAACCTTCCCCGCCACACATGGCTATTCCCCGTCCTGCCTGTGGGAATATGTTATCTCTGGCGCCTTGGGAACCGGCATGGGACCAATTCCGTCCCTAACCTTCCCAATCGATTAAATCGATCTTGAATTTTTATAATTTCGATTTGATGATCGAATCTTGCGGGAAATCGATTAAAATCGATTATTCTGACCCGATTTCTCGCCGCCGTGAAAATGCCGCCCGTCGTCGCCTGCGCGCGGTTCGGCGCCTACTTTCCGTGGCGAGTTTTGCTTTGACTTTTTCTCCTGTACCTTTGAGGGTAGAAAGGAAGCTAAGGGCTGAATCTGTGGGGTATTTCACGTACTTTCATCTGGTATACTCACCAGAATTTTGGGCCGTCGCGTTTGGGAGAAAATTGACGCGCAAGCTTTTCCGTCAAGTGCCCGAACTCATGTTTACCATAGACCATGAGTTCGTTGGGAACTCTACATCTCCCCCCTTTGCCTCCCTTTCATACCCCTTTCACATGGGCATATCGTTTCCTTTGGGGAAGCGGCTTACAAGGGTGTTTTGGGGCACCTATGGGTGCGAAAAACTCAAGTTTTTATCCTGCGCAAACGCTAACTTTGTGTACTTGTGAGCATGAACGTAAATAACTTAACGCGATGCTCACAAGACCAAAAGCCCGAGGCCATTTTCGATTTTGGAGCTAACTCAACGATGGCTCCACGCAATTCAATGCGTACCAAAACATGGTCATTTGAAAAGACGACTTTTCCTCTAAAATTTGGCCAAAATGGGCGTGGCACCAAGGCTCGTTCTCGAAGCCAACGGCGAAGTGGGCCTCGAGCCAAGGCAATATGGAAAGCAAAGAGCACGAAGGACATCGTGCATGGCTTGTTTGATTTTTCCGAGCTTGTCTATCATGTTATATATAATATTGCCTTGTGAGCACGCGTGCCAGTTCTTGATTGTCCACACGTGACCATATGCATGCACGATTGACTTGGGATCCAAGGGAGGACTTGACCCATAGTAAGCATGTTTGTAAACACTTACTATGGGTCCTTCAATTTAGCCATATGCCATATTATATGGGATTTGGTGCCCCATGGGTATATATGTCCCGATATTGGCATTTTGGCCCTTTTTCCCACTTTTCGTGTGCTCCAAGGGTCGAAGTGTTAAAAATAGCTTTCTTGTGCTTTGAACCCGAACCCTTGTTGATAAAGGAACTTAAGGCTTTGGGTTACTTCCATGCAAAAGCCCAAAGCCCATCTCCCTTGGGAACCGGAGATACAATTTTTGGAGTGATCACTTTTGGGACGACTAACCCTCTTTTGGGCCACAATGGCCCCCAACTCAATCTCCCCCTCGTTTCAGCCCCGGGGTTGAGTGCGCCCAGTATCCAAGGTTAAGGGCGATTTGGAAAGGGTACAAGAACCCGCCTCGATTAGGCTATGTCCCCATGTATCCTCGCCTTGGTATGGGAGATCCGTATATCCTCAGGCCTATCATAGAAAACTAGTTTTTGACCAAAAACATTCCTAGATGTGATAGAAAAAGTTGATTCTGCTGAATGCAAGCATTGCAGAATTTCTTCCAGCATCAGCATCATCTTATCTTGGGCTTGCTTGGCTTCTGCAGAAAAGCACATGGAATGCACTGAGGAGTCCGGTGGGTGCTCGTGCTAGTGGAGGGGAGGGGGGTCAGGACCTGTTTGGAGGGGGTGCCGGCACACTCCCCGGGGCAACCCAAAATTTTCCACCGGTGTGCTGGCCCCCAGGGGTTTCGGGGGTGGGAGTGGGGGTTCATGGGGGTGGTGGGGTGCTGCACGGACACAAAACAAAAAACAAGACCCGGAAAAACAACAGCAAAATAATGGTTCAGCAAACGGATTTGGGGTCATAGAGTGCGGTCCCGGGTCGCTTGAGTGACTTGGGGGTGGCACCTATCATTTGCATGGGGGGGGGGGGGGCTCCCCCACAACCCAAACACAATACGGGGAACCGGAACCCTGTTAAACAAACTGTGCAAACGGCACTGGAATGAACCAACAACCGGAAACACTTCGTGAACTGTGTGTGGGGGGGGGAGGGAGGGGGGTAATAGTCATTGCGACCCGGAACCCAAAGCTCCACCGGGTGTGGCGGGTGCACCCTACATCCTGCTGATGGTGCCCCGCAAGAAAGTCTTATCTTCCTCAAGCTCTGGCACCCTCTTCCGCAAGATCTCCACCTCTGCCGTGAGGTTGACCTCCCATCCCCTGGCTTACCCCAAAGGTGTCATGGCCTCCGCTTTTTGTTTTTGGAGGACCTCGCTGTTTTGCACCAGCTCCTTCAGCTGCCCCACAAGGGCCTCCAGGCCCGGTGCCTACTGGTCTGCGCGCCTCTCCGCTCTGCCTGCACACCCCTAGGGTCTGGTGTCGCCGCTCAGCACCTTGTTGACTTGGTCCACCACCTCCTGGGCCAGTCTCTTTAAAAGGGCCTCCTCATCCAACACTGGGGACCGCGGCCTCTTTCGGGTGTCCTCCACGTCACAGCTAGGCTGGGTGTCCGTGGGTGGCTTTCCTTGCCTTGCTTGCTTGGTGGTTGGCTTGGCCTCCACCTTGGCTGCGGGACCCTTGGCTTCTCGTGCCAGTGAAGTCTCTACCGGAACATCCGCATCCACATCCGTGGCCGCAGCCTTTGCAGCCTTCACGCCCTCCATCTGGTGCGTATCCATCTCACCTTTTGCACTCCAATAGCCTTGTGCCTCCTCTTGCACCCAATCCGGGACTGCACCACCAATGGCCAGGATACGACCAAACCCTTGAGCTCTCTTCAAGCGCCAGTTTTGTGGGTTTGCAACCTCACTTTGCTTGAAGAGGTAGCCCAATTTGGTCTAAGTCCGCGTGACAACGGCGGGTAACTTCCTCTCATAGGTAGTGACCGCCAACCCACACCAGACGTCATTGACCTAGGACACGGGGGCATTGTGCTAATCCACACCGGACTCTTGCACCGCCACGGGTGCAAATCTTTGGTTTTAGCCGTTGCCACTTGGTTGTTTGCTCCTCTATCCACTTCCACGGGCTATTGTCCTTGATCAAATGTGCTAAACTTGCCGAGAATTCCGTAAACTTTTTGACCTACCTTTGATAGAAATTACATCCTCCAATGAATGGACACACTTCACTCCTTTGGCTAGTCGTTTGACCCCGTGTATCGAAAAATTCATTGGGGGCTTCGGCTTGTCTATTGGCCATCCTTGTAACCCAAGTACCCGAGTTGAGAAACTCACATTTCCTCGAATTTTACATGGAGATTTTGCTTAAGGCAAACGCCAAATAATTCCGCCCGCTAGAGTAGGTGATCTTCGATGGAGTAAATACCCAGCAACATGTTGTCGATGTGCGCTTCAGCCACGGCTCCTCTTGGGATTAGTTGTTGGACAACTACTAGTTTTTTGGGGATCGTTAAAACTTGGTTCATCAAATCGGAGAATAGTGCTGGGGCATTGGCACCGCCAAAGCGCATGACAAGCCAACGGAACGCGCCCCATTCGAGTTTGGGAAGGCCATCAGCTTCTTCGCACACTTGTCGACTTGCTAGAAACCTCATCTTTTCTCCATCTTGCACTTGACTTTGGAGCACACAGTGCTTTTGATATCACATGTAAACTTCTAGTGTGTGATATAATCATTTTGTCAAACTCTCCACGATAAGCCTTTTTGCCATCCATCAATTTTTGCCACCAAGAAACACATTGACCAATGCTCAGGAACTTGGTGTGTTTGCAGGCACCACAAATTCTTGCCTCCAGGCACTCTAGAACCTGCGCATAAACTCGACATAAACTCTTCTTGGTCTTTCTTCGAGCAAGGCTAGCCTCGCAAGCTCGCCCTTTGGTGTTTGAACTTTGGTTTGAGCTCCACATCCATCTTGATGAATTTCTTACAAGTTCCGGGGGGCAGAAGGGGTCAAAATGCTTTTTCGTAGCGAGAGAGAATTTCCGTCACTCCTGGGTCACGCTCTTGAATCTTCTTTTTGAAGTCTTCGGGGGTAGATAAGTTACTTTTGCCATACTCTTGTTTCAATATCAATACTTCGTTTGTTTCATCATGGTTGCCACATTGAATTTGTGTGAGATCAAGGCCGCGTTCGCAATTTATGCAACGTTGGGTATGCTATTGCTCATCTTGATCCCCGTACTCTTGCAGAAGCCGTCAAACTTGCTTCACCGCCATCGTGCTTGCTTGGCAACAAGCTAGTTGAGGTTGTCGCTCCCCTTTGTGTACTTCTTCGTCGTGTTTGCTATACACACAACCGCAAGTGCGCATTTCACTTGTTCGTCAAGTTCATCTTGCTGTGGACAGGCTGGCTTCGGTTGTCAGGAGCACTGTGTCAATGAGGTCATCCTAGTTTTCCGATTGGTATCTCTCAGACTCGTGGACAGGGATGGCAGAGACACCCGGCCTCGGCGTTCTTCCGTTGTCGAGGTTCCCCCTTCTTCATCACCCTCGTTGTCGACTCCCAAGCTGGGTGGGCCGATGTCCAGTTCCTTCTCTTCCCACTTCACTTTCGGATGTGTGGAAACTTGCTCAACATCTTCGCCTTCCAACAATCGCTGCTTTGTAACCCATTGTGCAACCTGTTGATCCAGCACTTCTATGGGCAGGGCGGCGTCGAAGTGGAACACAGAATTCCGCCAAACGGGTTGAGGGTATTTTTTTTGGGCTTCCATCCTTATTGTACATGGTTACATCCGGTAATGTTATCTTGGAAACCATGAGCTGCACCACTAGGTCCTTCCACTTGGCCCGTTCTCTCCCACTTTTTAGCTTCTGGTATAACCACAACTAAAGGTGCCCGACTGACCGCAACCTTGATGAGAACTATTATGAGTTGGGAAAATCTTGGGTTCACATAAAGTTGCTTCCACCATTGTAGCCAGGGCCAATGGTACCAAAAGGCGGAATAGTCTTTGCGATTGCAGTGCAATTTGAGTTCATAGTTTTCCTTGAAACCAAGAGCTCGATCAAAGGGGAACCTGTAGTGTCACCAGGAAGGGACGGGTCCTCTAACCCTTTTCTGTTCATCTCTAACCAACGTTTGTACATCCCGGTTTTTAGCGAGCTGAGCAGCCTTCCTTGTTTCGCGTGACATGCGCAAAGCTGCCGCAGGTTGGCTCCATTCCATTCAATGGATGCACACAATGCTGTTGCAATGCAAGTTGTTGTCATGCTAATCATTGCCGGCGTTATACAAACGTCACATACCACAACGCTGTGGATGGAGAGTGCCCATGAAGTTGTCCCAATCCTGGTGGTTGTTGGTGAAGGTGACCCGGACCTCAAAAGAAGACCAGTCACGGGCACGGCCGTTGGTGGGTCGGGGAATGGGGGGGGGGGGGGTTGTTTAGAAGAGGTCGCAAGCGGCTAAAACGGGACTCGGGTCTGCATTTGCCACTTGCCCCCCCTTCCTCCACGCATTGGAGGTGTACAAGAGGTCATCACCCCACCCCACCACCCACGGATACCCCGCGCTGTGCGTGCAGGGCCACCATGCCTTTCAGTTTCATGTATGCACCCAGGTTGAGCGACAAACCTTGAATGACTTGCACGGAGGGTTTGTGTTTGGTGTCTTCGTTCATTGGCACTTCCACTCAGTGCCCTTGTCTCCGCACCAGTACATGGTGGGGCACTTGTGAGGAGAGGTGCCATGTGTGTGACCTCGTCTCGAAAAAGGTGTTACCCAATACGACGTCGAAGGTGTCTTTGTCAAAGGTGGTGAATGTGAAGGGGGTGTCTTCATCTGCCATGTGGACAACTCGCTCTGTTTCCCCATTTGTCAGGTGTACGACCCCGCTGCCCACCTTGACTCCAAAAATCTCCCCCATCCCGATTTTTTCTTTTCCCACAAATCTCTCTGCTACCGGGGGGGGGGGGGGCGTAAGACGGGGAAGGGCAGTCTAGTTTGACCAAGCTGCGGATCGAAACGTGCAGCCCAAATGCGCGCGGTAGGCCCCGAAGCCAAGCTGTTCACAAGAGAAAGCGGAGTGCAACAAACAGCCCGCAGCGCGGTCCAACAACCCGAACAAGAGAAGGCAGCGAAGCGCGCAGCACAAAAACCTAAGATGCCAGCATGCCCACTTCCGACACCGACTCCACTCGTCTCATCGCCCGGTTAAGCATTTGTGTCGACTAGCCCCTAATGAACTTGGTCACCCAGTGAGACTAGGCACGCGTGAAGTCTTTTGCGCGAGGACCCACCCCTCTGCCTCTACTCCGCTTACGATGACTTTAAGGGCGCAAGTAACAGCAAACACTTTTCCAAAGCCAAAAATTTCCTCTTTTCCTTCTTGTTGCCCCCTTTTTCATGGAGCCAGTAATAGCTTCCCCTGTTTTCCCCTCTTGCGCCGTTTCCATTTCTCGCTTGACCCGGTTGTGGTCCTGTTTGTGGTTGTGGTCCTCCCCTTCGTCCTTGGATTCCGATACATTGGTTGGCAAGGTGGGCGATGGATTGCCACAGGACCCAGAGGAGTCTTCACAAAAAACATTTGTGGGCCACTCCGCCCACGTCAAGAAGGAATCCGATGAAACCCCACTCCTCAAACACCCCTCGCAAGAATTTGAGGAAGGAGGCACACAATCTGGATTCTGTTTTGGTGAGGAATCACCGGACGACCATGGAAGCATAAATCACAAGCCTGACCACGATCGCCAGCGCATCAACGGACTTTCGCACTGCTTGGGCTGAGACAAAAAGTAGGAGGGGAGTGGTAAGAGTGTTGTGGTTAGCTCAAAGGTCTTAGACATTACGGGGATCCACAAGCCGTCAAGGAAACTTTGGTAAAAAAAAGCCTTGTCAATCATTGTCCCTGATGTTGTACCATCCTCTGTGCCTCTTCCACATTAGTGATGAAAAATGGACAATTAATCAATTAAGTTGTCGGCATTCTCCTCCTAGCCCCAAGGCTGTTGCAAAGCTTGGACTCACAATTGAGAGCCAAATATATTTTGTGGGGAGGGGGGTAGTAGTTCACAGTAGTGCACAAACCAAATCTGGCCCACACATCCAACTCTCTGACTCAAAAAAAGAAGGTCTTGTGTGCACACGTGATACCTGCCACGTGTGCGGTGAGTTGACGTTGACGTTGACGCTTGAATGGGCCAATATGTCCTCCATCCCCTCACTCACGTGCTGATGCTAGACGGCTCCTTCTCTTTGCATAGGATGTTAGCGTAATTGAGCATGGGGGCTTTGTGTTGAGGCGTAGACTTACAATCGGACCACATCTTTATGGGAATCTTGCTATGAAGTAGAAGTAGGATCAACTTAGCGTATTTTGAGTAGCCGGATGTCCTTCTTGCCACAAGATTTCTTATCCTCGCCTCCAACTCGCTGATCTCGTCCAACTTGGGGAACTCCTTGAGCTTAGATAGCTTAGCTAGAGCTTAGTGTCGTTGTCACCTGTGGCGTTGGCTTTGGCAGCCCGCGTGACTTGAGTGTGCTAGATGCGTAGAGACCCTCCCTCCTCCAAACGTAAGTAGCGGAGGGCCTCGGCAAGGTTGGGGAAATGCATCCAAGCAAGAGGAAGCTTTCCGTGATTTTGACACCGACATGCACATCCGCCAACCAGCTGCTGGACCTACTTGCACGTTTGAGGAGCCAGCGCAGCGGCGGCACCCCCGCCCAAATTGTCATCCTTTGGTTTGCCGCTGTGCGATGTGCGATGTGCTTGGTGCGGCGAGAACAATTGGGGTACCAAGCACTCATACAGCAAGTGGCATCGGGTTGTTGATGAGACTTGCATGCAACTTGTGGAAAGGGTGGTCCAATGCTTTACAAGCACTTGGGGTACTTGTGGAAACGAGGTGGCATCCCGTACTGTTGAATGCCAAGGGTGTTACTTCCGTGTGCATATCGCCTGCACCACTGATGATGTTTATAACTGGTGTGCTGCGAGGGGAGTGGTGTCCACACCATAGCCACTAATGAACTGCATGCATCTGGTGATGTACAATAATAAACCTTGTTGTGCGGAGCACAACCAGGAATAAACAGCAAGCATGCATCCAAAGGCGTAAAATAAAGAACCATGATTTCCAAGTCACATACATGAATCAACAAATTGTCCATTATGAAACAATTGGTGAAGGGGTAGGAAGATGTGGGCATGAAGCAAGAAAACTAGTAGATTTTTTGCTCAACTTCTTGCCCCAAAAAGGGAAACAAAATTTACGCCAAAATTTATGTTTGCAATGGCCAATGGCCGAAAAGCTTTGGGCCATTGTTAATTTACCGCTTGCTTGCCGAACCCAATGCATTTCCATGGTAGATCGATGGTAGATTAGATGGGGAAGGGTGGGACGACTCACCTGCTTGTAGATTGTGAAGAAGCACAAGAAGTAATGCAATCGCACAGTTGGGGTGAACAGCTGCGAAAAAATCATTGCAAGGATATACAAAGGAGGAGGCACCCACCTTTTACTTGGGTTGTTTGGAATGGCAGCGGCAACCCCCCCCCCCCCCAACAACAACAACACTGAGGCCCTATTGAGGCTTTCTAGATTTCCCAAGCACGACACAACTTTCACCACCCCAAACCAAGGACACCTTTGATGGGTAGAGAGGGCGTCCGGTGTCATGCTTTGTCTCTCATCTCATCTCAGTGGCCTGCACTGCTATGGACGCAAGAGTGTCACAAGCAGTAGCACATTTGTGGACACTGCTTCTGTTTCTCCACCTTTATCTGTCGTACATGCTATGGGTAGATGCATGTCGTTACATGGTATGGCTACATGCGCCCGAATGAGTATGATCAATGGGCAGCCTTTTTGCTCGGCAACCCTACACAGATTTCACTCTGAAGTCACTTTACGGACGGACCTAGGGACCACGCATGGAGAATCACAGCGTGTATATGGTACTGAATTCGTCTGAAACTGGACAACATTTTTTAGGGAGGTGGGGGTGGTGGGGATGGGGTGGGGGGGTCAAAAGTTTGTGCCTAGCAGGATTTGAACCAAGGGAAAAAGAGCTGTCACCGGCCGGCGAGTGCTGGCATCGAGTGGCCGGGATTCGAGCCAGCTGCCGGTCGATTGTGGTTTGAGTGTTCTGCTATTCGACCATCAACTGTTCCTCCGAAAACTTAGTTCCCCTTATTTTGTAGCTGTGGCCCTCCCACTGAAAAAAGCTTAACTGTGTGTTTCTGCCTGCCTGCCTGCCTGCCTGCTTGCCCGACTGACTGCCTGACTGACTCCTTGCCTGGCGACTGACTGATTGGCTGACTTTGAGCCCCTCTTCGAGGTGCCTTGCCGAAGGCAATAGAATTTGCTGGTGGGCTCAATTCACCCGTTTGTGTACCCTTGCTTCTAGTGCTTTCTGTAATGCTTTTTTAATGCCTTTGTATTAATTTGTACTGCTCTTGTTGTGCAACAGGGGCAAATAGGACAAACCCTAGGCCTTGGTTTGCATAACTAGAATGGGGATCGAAGGCACCAGTGGTCAGGAGGCACACGAATGTGCATGTTTGTGGAACAAAAAAAGAATGCAAGGAAACGCTCCGGAGACAAACATTGAGGAGCCCATCATTCATCCTCCTCCCATAGCAGTTCCCGGGTTGGGCACTGGTTCTGTGGAACCACAAAAATCACGCAAGCTGGTGGAATCACGCAAATCGCACAAGGAGAAGGCTGTGCCCCCTGTGCCCTGTGCCTTGCTCGAGCAGGCTGCGCCCCCTGTGCCTAATACTCTGGGCCCTGCACTACCACGCTTATGCCTTCGATCTGTCAGGGTGATGTTGCCCCTTTTGTGGCATTGGCCAGGGGTCTGGCAGACTTGAAGGGGTTCACGGTGACCCTCTGCACGGAGCTGCGCTACAAGCACATGGTCCATCGTGCGGCTGCAAGTCTGCAGCAGGGCTGCATCCGGTGACTCCCCCATCCTCTTGCGTATTGTGTACCCGCCCCAAGGTCGGCGTCACTCCCCTTTGCCCATAGCCCCGCACCTCACCCCACACCAGTGATGCCTTCGATTGATCATTTTGTGAGGAGGTCCCGGCACAGGGGGACCACCCCAAAATCCCACCCCCCGGAAAGAAAACTCCGCAGGGGAAAAGTCGAATTTCACGCAGAGAAAAAGATGGGGCTTTGGGGGGGCAAGACAAACCCTTGGGTTGTACTCCACTCCTCCCCCTCCTCCGGTTGTAAAGCGTCTCTGCCTGCGATCCATACCCTCCATTGCATCTGCGGAACGTCATTTACTCTGCACGTGTTTCCAGATTTCTGCCCAGTGGTGGAGACACTATGGTCAGAACAAATACAGCAATGGCGCGTTGGGCCATCCGCCGGAAGAGCGATATGATGCAGTCCCTGATGCTGTCTCGCTATGAGGTTTGTCTCCCCTGACCCTGGCAACGCGGGTCCAAGCTGTACATCCTACCCTTCCCTGGCCCTGTCCCTGTCACTGTCCTGGCCGCTGTTCGTTTCGTTTCCGCATTCCCCGTTTTCGAAAGTCGGTGCGTCACTGGCACCAATGCGTTTTTCGCAGCGACTTTTGTCTGGGGCGTGGATTCAGGTTATTATTGCATTTTTTGTCCAATGTTCGTCCCATTTATCATATGACTTCTGTCCACATGTCTGGACTGCCGTACCTCGGGTTTTTTGACACCAGAATGAAAAACGAGCAAGCATTAAATGCAATCAAGGGGCCGCTCGCATTTGAGTGGCATGTGCAGTGTGTTCAAACGAAGGCTGCCGTGATGCATGTTTGGAATGATTCGTCGCATATCACTCACACTGCATGCTTGTCCGCTGGCCACGCACCTAACAGGGTGGAGGTGCCCGACATCCCAAGTTTTCCAACAGATACTGCCGCGTGGGTGGGTCCCGTCAGTCGCAATACCTGATCCCCTGCGCGTCTCGCCATTTCAGATTGCGACAACAGTGATGCGCTTGGGAGCATGTTGTGGCTACAATACCGGGGGAGGGGAAAATTAGGAACAGGCAAATTTTGGAATGGCAAAATTTGGCACAACAAAAGTGTGCCAAATTATGCTGTGGTATTTGAAGGCCCGAAGCCATTTTTCTGGGTTTCATTTTGCCAGCTCTTGACATGCACGTTTCCATTGTGCCCAGCACCCTCCAGGAAATAAAAGCAACCATCCAAGCAACCATCCAGAGGCCACCAAGAAATAACAGCAACCAACCACAGGCCTGTAGGAAATAACAACCACTATTCACGGTCTATGCTTGTTGGTGTGCCACAATCTGCGAATTTGTACCGAATTTGCGGTTGTATTTAGGAACTGTGCTCCGCACCAATTTTCGCCATTCCAAATTTCGCACGTCCCTAATTTTCCCCTCCCCGGTAGTGTTCTCTATTCCTTGGTGGGTGTATCCCATATCACACTCAATATCGGGGATGCTCGCCCCCAGGAGAGGGATCAGAGACTGCGGTGGCACGCTTTCACAGCCCTTTTCAGGCCAGAACTGTTCCCTCGCCCGCTCCTTCCCTCCCTGCTTTGCCCCATCTGTCTCCTTCAGGTCGAATTTTTTGACTCCGCAGACATCTGCGCCCATTGGGTGTATGAGTATCGGCCCTCCCTTTTGATGTTTGGCTTCACAATGGCTTCTATTGCTGCTCTAATTTCGCAGAAGTATCAGGTACTGAGATTCCTGACGATTTTGACAGGAGCCCGGTGTTGCTGTCCGCTTTTGGTCGGTTGATTTTATTGTGCTTGCGGTGTCACCTGTCACCTGCCAGGTGCATGTACCAGTCCCCGTTGAGCCCCGTTGGCTGCATGAATCAGCCTGCTTTGGTTGCAAGTTAATCGTATTGGGCGACCTGAAAATTGCTCTGCGGGGGGGGGGGGGTGACATGGACGCCCGCCGAAGGAGGGGGGGGGGGGTTGGAGAAATGGGGTTCCGTGCCGGGCCCTTTGTTTTGTGTAAGAATGGATGTTGGCGCCGAAGGCGCAGGAACACAAAATTTTGGCCCGAAAAAGTTTTTTCCACCAATAATCCCCCCCCCCCACACATTTGAGTAGTCAAAATGATCAGCGCGACGTGGGTATCATTTTGAGCCATAGATGTTGGGTTGACCCCCCCCCCCGCAGCACAGCAGGTCGGCCCCCCCCGCCCTGAACCCCCCCTCCCGTCACGGTGGCCAAGGAGGGGGGAGGGTTGGGAAAATGGGCCTCCGTGTCACCCCCCCCCCCCCCCCCCCCGCAGAGCAATTTTCTTCCCGCCTTGGCGGACAGCTGCCCACTCTCTTTGGTTTTGCCTTCAATAGTGTTGACTTGGGTTGGCAGCCATCCTCCTGTGTGCAGGTACCTATCATGGGCCTCGTTCTGCAGCCGACCTGCATTCCCTCAGTCCACCATACACCCCTGCGTCCCCTCAAACCCTCCAACCTCTCGTGTTTGGATGTAGCATCAAGTATGCCTTACTCCTGTGCCCAAGCAGCCCTCCCTCGCAACTGCAGGCGGAACAACATTGACGATTAGGATCGCATTCTTTGCCTCCGTGCCGCATATGTGGTTTTGTTTTTCCTGCAGGTGAGGGAGTCCACAAGAAGCTGAAAAGGGTCATGGAGACAAGCCTCTCTGGTAGCGTTGACCTGTGCTTGATTTTCTCTGTTGCAATGCTTGTGTGCCGTGTGCTGGGCGCGCTTGTGTGCATGATGCTGCTTGTCTGCTGCTGTGCAGCCCTCGTCCCAGCACACAATAAAAGGCGCTTGGACGGCCCTAGAACGTTGCTTGCCTCTCTGCTTTGTGTGTGTGGGCGCGCGCGCGTGCTTGTGAATTTCGATTGCAGCCGAACCTTGTGGATCGAATTGCCACACAGGACAGGTCTGCCGAAGCTTCCGTCCCCGTCGTGTGCATCATTCCCTGCCCCGACCCCGACCCCAGCCCAGTGGAGTATATTGCAGCCCTGCAGCCCACTCCAATTTTGTGCACGTGATCTGGCCCAGATGGCCGCAAACGATGACCCACTGTGGTAAACTCCCGCCCTCGGAGACAGTTCACAGGAAAGCAAACGTGGCACCGTCCGTGTGGACCGCTTCGTGCATTCTTATCCTGCCCTGCCCTTTCCTCACATCCTCAACCTTCTGCCCTGGAATGACGGCTGGCTGCTGGATCCCGTGTTGCCCCCGCTTCATAGATATTCGGCAGAGGCACGGCTTACCTCCCATCAAATATGAGCATATCTGGACTACACTGGCTCGTGAGGTACAGTGTGCTACTGACAACTCTGGTTGAATGGTTTCGTAGTATTTGCTTGGATTGTGCCCGTGCCACCTATCATACCCATGTGTGCAGTGTCCTCTCACACTCCTACCATCCCTCAGCCCTCAACCCCCTGCACACTGCAGAGCGCTCCTACGCACCCACAATGCCTTCACACACAAGCACACAGCTAATGAGTAGGAGATCGGGTGGTTGAACCTCGCAGTTTGAGCATGATTTGAATTGTTTGGGGTGTCGCGCGTGCGTGCACGCACCCGCCGCAAGCACGCACACGGACACCCAGACCCTGGTACTGGTCTGCCGCAGCCCAGTCCAACTTCCGAGAGAGGGACAGGCGCTGGGACCCAGACCCATCGAATCTAATCTAATGTGGCACAACCGCTTAGAAATGGCTGACGTCGCCGAACTTCAGTGACACCCAGTGCACACTCTGCCCCACAGCCGTCCAGGTGCTGAAAATCAGCCCTACCTTTGTAACCGACGCCGTGTGGGACAAGCGCGCATCCTTAACCATCACCTCTCGTGCGGCTGGCGTGCGAATGGCAGGGAAGGCCGTGCGTGAGGCAGCTCATGCCCAGCTGTCCCAAGCTGCAGGGCCAACAAGTGCAGGCCCTCTGGGACTCGCTCCTGCCAAAACCGGCAGGGACTCCTCCTTGCTAGAGGTGTTTGGCACTATCTAGGCCAGCCTAGGCGCTCGCCAGACTGGGGAAGAGGTGCTGAACTGAGGGCACCCCACCTGAGGCAGTGGCTGGCCGGTGGATGCACACAAATGGTTCCTCTTGCTCAGCACACGGGCCGGTACCTGTGCTGGCGTCGCCTGCTTCCGCAACACAGTGTCGTTCCTGGCGCAGCACTAGAAGGGAGTGGAGGACTCCAGGTTCGAGGACTATGCACCCATGCACCCCAAAGGTCCCACAGTGCATAGGCCTCCTTGTCAGATGGGGCTTGGCACAGACTGTGATTTAGGGCGTTGTGGCTCTTGCCATTTGCAGGACTGCAGGGCTGCCACGTGCTGGTCATTGTCCAGGAGGTTCCGCCCATGTGTCTACACCAAGGAGGACCACCAGGAGGTTGTGGTGGCGGGTGTTGCAGGGAGGTCCACAGGGTGCTGTTGGCAGAGTTACAAGCCAACAACCAGTGCAGGGCTTCCACAGTGGCCGTGAGAGCTGTGGTGACTCGCAAGGCCTGCCCCTGTTGGGATATTGTGGCCTCCCGGGTGGTCTTTGCTGCGCGACCTCTAAGGACCTCAGTTGTGCTGGATTGGCAGATGATACCTGGAAGCCAATCCTTTGGGGCTTGCTCCTACTGAGGGGCAGGGGACTGCTGTACTGGGCGAAGGTCGTGCATGTGCTTGGAACCATGCATTGCCTGATGGCCTTGCAGTCTAGGGGTGCGACCGCGCATGTCTCGTGAGGTCCTCAGTGCCCCATTCAGGTGCTCCCTCGGGCGAGGACAGTGGGTGGTTGGACGTGTGTGATGTTCAACAGGCTGACATAGGTGGTGGCCGCCAGGGGTGTTGTGTGGGCCGCGTCCGGCTCGTTACACGACTCACATGACTCACACGACGGTACAGGTCAGGTACACCTGGTAGACCACCAAGGTGCATATGAGGTGGGGGCACAGCTGGCGGGTGTAGTGGCCCAGTGCCGTATTTACCGGACAACCTCCTCCGAGAGCCTGGTATGTCGCCTCGTGGTTTTTCTGGGCCTAGCGGAAACGGCCGCCTAGGGCCCACCCATCTACCTGTCCCTGTGGGTGGGCATCCTGACCAATCCTTTTTGGTCACACTGCCTTCCACACACACACACACACACACACACACACACACACACACACAAACACACACACACGCGCGCGCGCGCACACACACACACACACACACACATCAAGACACCGTTCGCCAACCCCAGTACATTGCACTGCCCTCCCCTATTACCAAACCTCCCTTGCAATGCCATCCTCCCCAGCACAACACGCGCTGCAGGATGTCCCAATGGTCATACCCGTCGACAAGACTTGTTTTGGTGGAACGCCAGGCGATTGGCCAGACACGTGCAGAATGACCCAATTTCTGTTCCCGACTGCCAATTTACTGCAGGAGCTGTCACCGCAACTTGTGGCATTCATTGAAGGTGTGGTCATTACAATCCCAGGCCTTTCAATGGCAAGTTTCGCCCCTCACCCTGCCCACGGATCGTGCTGGGAATCACTCCTTCTTCTGTGTAGCGGCAAAATTGGCGGAGGCTCCGTTGGTGGTCATGGGGTTCAGCAGCATGCCTGTCACCAGGTCAGAGATCCTGAAAGCGGCCATTGCATTTGTCACCAAATGCACTGCAAAACCGCGGGTAATTGCGTTGGGTATGTCCCTGTGGATGAGATTTGTGGCTATCTTTGTGGAGAAGTGGGCTTGTGGGTGAGGGAAGTGTGTCTGAGAGCGTCCATCCCGGCAATATTTCTCGCCCGAAGCGGGACGGGACTTGTGTGGGAGCTGAGGGCCTCGGCCGCTGAGCCGAGCACTTTCAGCCATGCTGCAGCTGGCCAACCTCTTGGGGAAGCAGGCAGCCAAGCAAGCGGATTCATGCCTGTGTGCCCTTGACCTGCCGTGAACACCAGGCAGTTGCTGAAACCGCTGCTCCCGCTTTCCCTTTTCTAATACTCGCTTTTCACATTTGCTCTTGTTTGTATTGCAGTGGGGTCCCATGACGCGTCTAGCGAACCGCTCAGTAAGCGATCCACCAAAAAGGTACATGCAATGTCTCGCCCTACGCACCCGTTGCGAGGTTGCGAGAGATCCAGAGGCTGGAAGGGAGGGATATGGGGCTGGGAAAGTGGGAGGGGAGGCAAACATTTTGTGGCACATATGCGCAACGCCGCCTGCCAAGTGTCCGTTGATGCAGCGGCTGGTGTACATCGGATCAGAAATGAAGGGGCAATGCCGGGCAGTCAACGTGCGCTGAGTGGGAGGCACGACTCACAGCGTGCTGGACGGGCTGCATTGATGAGGGAGCCCGGGCTGGGGATCCGACCAGTGCCAGCCTCGTAGGCCAGCAGCGGGCCCTGAATCGGGCGGTGGCACTGGGGAATGGCGTACCCCTCCGTACGCTGAGATCTGGCCATCCCCGACCAGCCGGCACCAGAGCGGCGGGGGTCGTTTGCAGACGCCATTGCACGGGATTGGGCTTAGGCAAGGTGCAGTGTTGTCAGATGATTGCATGAGTGGCAGCTCCAGCCCGCCGATGCCAGGAGAAGGGGCAATGCATGTCCATGGACTGAAGTTTGGGCCTTTTCGGTACAAGTGCAATTACGCAGAAATCCCGGGCACACAATCCTCGGGATTTCAGACCCCCCCCTCTGGGGGACGTCACCATCATCGCGGGAATTAAACAAGGTATGAAACAAGGCACATAATCAGTTTGTTGCAACGGTGTGAGAAAAACTGTCACTTCATGCCTTTTTCATGAAAATTGTGATCAACACGGTGGAGCTTTTATGGGGGGGGTTTACACGCGATTGTTTTCTCAATCTCCCCAGCCAAGGTTGCCTGAACAGATGGCAGCAGGTCTGCAAGATGGACCAGCGCTGCTTTTGTTGGGTTGTACTGTGCAAATAATCCCTGGAACTCAAAAGGCTGGAGGGGACACGTAAAGTCAGACACCACCAAAGCTCAAAATGCAATGCAAATGTATGATTGGAAGTATTTACAAAGAAATCGGTTGCAAACTTCTTCACAGCGGTGTCACCATGATTTTGGCCTGGCAACCGTTCAAAGCACGCATTTGTTTCGCATGCGCAAAGTTTGGCGACGCCGCACACTGCATCAGAATGACCCACATTGATTGACCCACATAGGGCTACACACCGCACAGCAAGAATCATGATGGCTGTAGTGAGGCGCAGACAGGCCGCCGCGCACAGCTGGGATGTGTCGGGGGTGAGCTGGGGCATGCAAGGGGCATGTGGTCCTTGGCGTTCGCTCCTCCACTGTTTCTCGTGGCTGCCTGGCCATCGGACCCTCTGTCCCACATTTTCCTGTGTAGCTCGCAACGCTCAAAGCGGAGGCGCGCATCTTTGAGACTGAGAGTGCCAGTTACCCGCTGCTGTTCCCACACATGGATTGCCTCGTATTGCATGGAGGGCTGGGCAGCACAGCAGAGGCGCTAAGGGCGGGACTGCCCTGCATTGTTACTGGGACACTGCTGTTTGACCAGCGGTTCTGGGGCAAACGGCTGAACGGTATGACATGTTGTGCGACATTCCACCCACCAGGACTGTGACCTGTTCCAGGGCCCTCTCCCGTGCACAACGAAGTAACATCCATCTACTTCTTCGGGGTGCTGAACAGTCACCTGTTTGTCCCAAATTATTGCGAAAAGTAGGTGTGGGTGGTTTGGCTGGGTGGATGCGCGGGTGGGTGGTTTGGCTGAGGTCGGCCACTTTCTCAAAAGACATCCCCCCCCCCTTTCGGGGCACCTCAAGCTATGGCCTGTACAGGAGATGTGAGGGGTCAATGGAAGGGACGATATTTGCGGTGAATTGCATGTGTGACGTTGCCGATGTACATTCAAGGGTCTGGGTGTTTGCAGAGGTGCGAACAAGAGATCAGAGGGTAGAGGTAGGAGGGGAGCTCCGAGAGGCAACAGGTGGGACATGGGAGGCGTCGTTCTACCGTCTCAAGTTAGAGAGTAGCGGGATGGAGCGGTGGTATGAAATGGTGTTGCACAGTGGTGGTAGAGAGTGGGAGGGATTGGGTCGAAAATCGTGGGCCAAAACGGATCGCCATCTCTGCTCTCGATCCCTGCCGGGTCGCACCTGTAGCTCCAAGATGCATTTGACGTCATTTTCAGACTTGGGAGTTGCCCCTGCGCCGGTCCATATTTCTGATTTCCAAAAGAAGTGCGTGGGGTTGATGAATTCTGTGCTGGAGCAGGACAGTGTGTACAAGGCGAGAGCCAAGGCAGTAGCGAAGGGCCTGCAGGTGTGTACATGCCGAGCAATGGAAGTTGGTCCAAATAGCCCCATTCCTAGATGGTTACTGAAAAACGAGGGGAAACGGGGGTGAGCGGGGGAAAACGAGGCTTTTTTTTCTGGACAAACAGGAAAATTTGGTAAATATTGGGGGAAAGTGCAGGTGCAGTGAGTTGATCGTGTTTTCCCTGAGGAGAGAACTTTCTTGAGACAATCCCCCCCCCCCCAGGGTGTTGCTTTACTTTCCATTTCGGCAGGGGGAGACCCCTCCCTCCCTTCCCTGGACCCCCTCCCCCGGTCACCCCACATAACCCCTGCGTAACCCCTGCATAACCCCTGCGTAACCCCTGCGTAACCCCGTGTAACCCTTGCGTAACCCCGCGCAACCCCTGCGTAACCCGCGTAACCCCTGCGTAACCCGCGTAACCCCTGCGTAACCCCGCGTGACCGCTCACTCTAAATCATGTAGGAGTCAGGGTTCTGGGAACCTTCTTTCGTTTGGCCAATTTCTCTTTCCCGCGCCTTTGGCGCACATTTCGCAGTGTTCTTTGGTCATTCCACTCCCTTGATTCACCACACGGTACTAAGTATGATGTTTCTGGTGTGGCCACAGAGGTCCGAAAAGTGCGGCGAGTTCGCAATTTGCGTGGCAGGCAAAAGGATAAGGGTGTGCACACAGACGCTGCTTCGGGTTCTGATCCAACACCCTCTGATCCTGAGTCTGAGACAGACACAGATGGTATCCTCTCCGATGTGTCAGCCCCAAGTGGTGAATCATCATCCAGCTCAGATTCTTCTAGTTCTCTTCCAGTTCAGAAGAGGATGACAATGGTGAGGCCAGGTCAGGTGAGTCCAACTCTGATTGATCTTTGACAAGGACTTTGATGACAATGAGCATTCCTCCGTGTTTCCTGTTTGCGTTGCCTGGTAGTGTTTAGGTGGGGGCACAATGTATGGACCCGAAAAGATGAGTTGCATTGCCTGTCTTCAAACATTCTGACAAATGAATATGCTGAATGGGTCAGTGTGGTACATTTTTGCAGTTCCTTGCGGATATGCTGCATTTCGCCAGGGGGGGGGGGGGGCTGGACCCCCCTCCTCCCCCCTCCGCTCAAGCAACGCCTCCCCCCCTCATCTACATCAAAGGTGGGAGGGTATACATGCCGCAAAACTTGATTTGTGGCCGGACAAAATGGTTCAACATGCAGGCGATGCATGTGCAGAGGAGGGTGACGTACTGCTGCCCCCGTCCACAAAACGGCCCCCACAATACCGGGTGTACTCCTGGCTCTATGGAGGGGCAGAGGCGTGCCAATGCTACTTTTACCCTGATGCAGCAGCAGCACGCAAAACAGGCAAAGTCAGATATACACCCTCGGCACCGGGCACGTTGTTGCAGGCAGGAAAGAGGCTGCGGACTGCCCAGTGCTGCGGCGATGATCTGCAACGGCGTGCATTTCCAAAGGGTCATTGCCCCCTTTTGCACTAGTAAACACTTTGGAAGCTGTTGTTGTACGGGCCGACCTCCGGAACGTTGTTGAGGTGTCCCCAACGTTCGGATGATCACTGCCGAATGGGGTTTGCTGCAAAACCGCATTTTTCTACTGCCGACCACCTGCTGCTACTCTTGGTGGCAGCAGCAGCAGGAGAGACCCCCAGTCTCAATGTACATGCCACTTTGCAAAACTCAACGCACACGGACGGGCGTGCGCACGTACTTGTTATGTTGCGAGGAGGAAGTTCCAGCCAGACCAGGCCTCACCACACGCAGGGCCCCCTCCCCCGAACACAAGTAAGGGAACGAAAGTAGGGAATCCCGGTTTGGGTGGTATCACGGACCCCAGGACATGCAGTGCGCACGTATCACTCAAAGGGGCAGGATAGGGCGCGCTCGCGGGGCAAATCAGGAGAGGCCAAGGTATGAGCAGTCGGATTTTTTGGAGCTGACACAGGGCTGTCGCTTAGGGAATGAAGCCCCTTGGCCAGTGACTGACCGGAACTGGTTGGCCGGTGTTCTGTTGAGGTCTGGGCGTATGGGAGTGCGCCAGGCGTGCTTTCCTTTCACCAGATCCACAGCCTGCGGACTGGCGCCTGCTTTGTTCTGGATGTGGGGAGCTGGGGTCTCTCCTGCCTTGAGGGAAGGCGCATGGGAAGGCGCCGGGCGCCAGAGGCGGTGTGCCATCGTAGTGGGCCGCCGGGTGAACCGGTTCCCACAGCTCTTGGTGGACGGCTGCGTCCAACAGGGGTCAGTCTGCTGGGGCTGTGCCGTCCGCACTGTTCGTCCGACATGTCGAACCTGATTTGAAAATGTGTGCATACGTGTACCCGGTGTAGGTACCGGCCTCCCCCTGTGCCTTCGTGTCCCATCCCGGGCCCCCTCCCCATTCCAGACCGAAGGTGATGACCCCCTTGTCTTAGTGGGTTCCCAGTTTCTGACGCCTCGAGACCCCCCTCCCCTACACCTCCCGACCCCAGGCTTCTGTCTTCTGACCGTGTGTGGGCAGGGCCGCCTTCCTCCCCAGGCCCTGAGGAGGCCTTAGGGGATGTCAGGCTCCCCGGAGCAGACAGGTGCAGGGGCCAGAAGCGGAGTGGCCTAGCGTATCGATTCTGCCTCCCGATGCTGCAGGGCACCGACTCTGAAAGCGCCCTGTTGGAGACTGTTGAGGCTGTGGTGCATCTGATGGCGCACGCCAAGCCCCTGAGACGCCTGGTATTTTACAAACGTGGCAGTGTAATCCCTTTGCCAGCATCTTTCGAACCTGTACCCCGCTGACGACGAAGGAGTCGAGCTCGAGATGGAACCATTGTGTCAGTGGATGAATAAGATGTGTTGCCGCTCCGGTGGTGCGGGTGCCGGGAGGCCGCAAAGCTTGCGGATCGTGTCATACCACGATATCTGCTGCTGGCCCTGAAAGCCTCTTCCAGTTCTTTAGGACCTTGTCATCAGATTCTGTCTGTAGAATCGTGTGACATCAGAGCCTGTCTGCAGTGCTGTCGAGAAATTTACAGCTTCTGACCATGTACTGTTTGAGTGTGCAAACGCGTACCTCACGGTGGTGGTGGAAGTGGCCGGTTTTTCCGCGCGACGGGTCTCGTGACAAATTAGGGGACGGTGGCTCGGGGGGGGGGGCAACAGGTGGCACGCTCCCCGCAATTGTACCAATCATTGGTTGCGATTGGGTGTTCCCAATGCGGATTTGTACAAAGCTTTGTTGCATTCAGTTCGTGTTTTGTGCTTATCATATTGTTTGCTACTATGCTGCTGCTGTGCACTGCTGGGCAAACAGGCCCAAAAAGGAAGGGCTGCGCATGTTTATGTGCCGAGCTCATCAGAGGGACGCAGCATGCAGCGGCACAATTCATGGCACAGGGCTTCGCGGGCAAAAATGTACACTCTCTGCCTCGGTACCTTCATGCAGAGATTGTAATGTAATTATTAGCCCATATTTTGCTCTGCATTGAGACACAGTCCTTGCATCAATTCTACGGATTTATCTGTATTTGACCCTGAGCCTCCATTTCCCATGTGTTTTCCAACGCAAATCATGCAGCATCTTTGTTACTTGCGGCAATACAAGGCCTCTCTGTGCGATGGTGTACTGTTTCAGGCTCCCTCTAAGGCAGAGTTGTATTGTAGAGCTCCCCCCCCCCACCTCCCCCTGTGACGGGCACTCCTGCCTCCCTGTCGCCCGAGTGAAGGCACAGACGACGGTGTCAGATGATGGTGCCAGACTGCAAAGACAATGCTCAAATACCAACTGCCTCGGATGAGCTGGTTTGAGAAGCTTTTGATGGACGGCTTCGTGGAACAATGTACAGTCTTCTGGAGGTTCTGTCCAGACTGTCCTTCTGCCTGCCTCATGCAGTATGTACTGACCTGAAAACTGCAGTGTGGTAATTTTTCCGGTGTACACACCGGCTTTTCCTGAAACCCCACACGTCTGTGCATGCCCCCCCCCCCCCCAAAAGAATAAGAAGGACCGTAGACCTTAGCAGAGGGACTCCTTCAGACACCCCCCCCCCAGGCCCCGCCCCCCCCTCCTCCCCTTGCGGGGCAAAATGTGTTCCGACAAATATTCCGCCAACAAATGTGTTCCATTCCTCAAAAATATGGCGTAATTAAGTACCCATTCTCAATCTAGTGCAAAGCTGTGTGGCTCAGTGCAGCTCCCCTGAGCTCCGTAGCTTTGCTTTTCTTTTTCCAGTATTCCTCACTCCACCTTCCGTTCCGGCCCTTCACGCTGTATACCGGAGGAGGAACGGGCTCCCCGCCGGACCCCAACCTCCAGCTCAACACCCCAACCCCACCTTCCACCAATGTCTCCCTCCTCCTATCGCTGCTGCAGAGATTGCCCAGTGTTCTAGTCGCTGGTGGCTGTGACTATGTGCTCTGCACAATACTGTCACATCTCCGCAGAGGGCCAGGGACCGCTGCCCGATTTTCCATCGGCAGTTCAGTGATTGGATCTACTCTTGCGGGTCAGGGGGCCAGTGCTCAGGCTGCCTGATCGCCTTTCATGCCCTGATCTCAGATGGCGGCAGCAGCCCCTCGTTGACATTCTTGTGCAGAAGTGAGAATTGGGCCGGCCGTGTCTTCCCTCTATAATTGTACGGCCAATGGATTCCTCTTGGGGGCACTTAAACGCACGGGAGAGGTTGCATGGAATGCACGTCAGCAGGTGCAAGATTTGTGAAGACGATTCTCTGTAAAGCGTGCTGCAAAGAGTTTGAGGTTTTCAGTGGATTCAGCTTCCGGTGTCAATTTCATTGATGAGGCTGGGCAGACCCAGCTTTTGCCCCACCTTCATCCCCAGCCTCTCGTGATGAAACCTGGTATGACTCATTTCTGCACTGAGGATCCAACCTTTCTGGCTGCCGCTAGCAAATGTGTTCACTTTTTTTTTCTTGCTGATTTGATGTCTCTAATTCGCAGTTCTGCATCACCAGCTCCCGAATGAGGACATTCTCCCTCCATCCCCTTGACAATCTGCAACCCCCCCACTTTGCGGTGTGGGAAATTCTATTGCCTTTTGCAAGACACCTCGAAGAGGGATTTCTGTGATGAGTTTGCTCTTGTTGTTAGGACATGTGTTGCCCACCAGCTGCCCCCCCTGCTCCTTTCAGATTCTCGAGCCAAAATTCATTTTCACTCCAAACCAACCTCAGAATAGGCCCACTCTCGGCTGTTGCAGACACAACTGTACAAGTGGTTTCTGTAATTGATTCAGATTCTTCCAACCCCAATCAGGGTGACTGTTTTCGATTCTCATGCCAAAACCCACAACCATACAAGTGTTTCTTGGGGTTCATCATCTCCATTTTTTGGAACATCCATCATCCCCCTCATCCAATCACCAATCAGGATCATCATGATTGCATTTTCTTGCGCCAAACCTCATTTTCATACGAAACAGACATCAAAATAAGTCCACTCTGGACTGTTGTAGACGGAATTGCATAAGTGGTTTTTTGTAAGTTTGTTTAGTCTCAGCTCTTCGATTTGGGGATCATCTATCATCATCATCCACCATCCCATCGCCAGACGGAGTCACGATATATTAGATTCTCGGGCCAAAACTCACTTTCATACCAAACAAACATCAAAACAGGTCCGCTCTACACTGTTACACACACAACTGTACAACTGGGTTTTGGGATTTAGCATCTCCGATTTTGGGATCCACCAGCATTATTATTCATCATCCATACCCCAATCAGCGTAAGTTGACACCCCCATGAAGTTGCCGCTCTTCCGCTTCCCTGATTTTACCAATTTTTTGCTTTTTCGCTGCACCGCGTCCACACTTAGCAGTGGTTTCTGCTGAGTGCATGAGACGGTGGAATTGCCAATATGTTACTCCGTAACACCATGCAGCTGTGTGCAATACAGCGAAACACGTTGCTGCGTACTCTGGTAACATGATAGAGCCATTCACTACGGTGGCGCCCTTCTCTTGCGCGAGCACGCCCTTTTGTAAAAACAGCGACCTTGTCGGACCGTTGCCATTCTGACCGCATTATTTGCTGTCAATGACACACACGTCAGTGCACTGTCGTAGAAAGGAATGGCTGGGTCATGCATGTGGGCGTTGTTTCTGCTACCGAAAGCCGTCTGCCTCAGAGTGCCATCCATTTCTGCTTTGGATTGGGAGTCCCATCCAGCTTGGAATCTGCGGAATATGTTGTGCATTGACACAGCTTTCGGTAGCTCTGTGTCCGCCATTGCCATTCCTGATTTGGCGCACCTGAGTTGCCAGTGGACGTGAAAGCTTAAGCTGCGCTCGATTGTGTGTGCTGGTGAATAGCGTGAGGGGCATCGTCCTGCCTGGGCAACACACTCGCACTGTGGGATGCGTGGTACATCATACCCTGTATGCACATTATTCCGTGGTTGTTCCTTTCCTCAACTGAACTCTCTAATTCATCCGAACAGTCGAATACTTCCAAAGTCAGCGCCCGGAAAAAATTTATGTACGGTTTTGTTCACATGGACTCCCCATCTAATCATCCGTTTCCCTGAGGCGCTTGTGCAAGAGGCACACCAGGTTACCAGCGCTGAACGGTATGGACATGGCTTTGCACTGTTGCCCCCTCTTGTGAGACTATTTGTACCTTGAGGCCAGCCGTCAGCACTCCGCGCCTTTGGTGGCTCGCACTGACGCCAGCTAACAAATGGCTGACCCAATGCGGATTGATTTGTCAGTTTGAGTCTGCTCATTGGCTTTCAAAAATTTTACAAATTTTACAAATTTTACAAATTTTACAAACGCCTTTCGGCCCTCCCTTGCACAAAGGTGCCAAATAGTGTGGAAACGACAGCGAGTGTAGGTCAGGCAACACCGTTGTTTATGGACGACAATGTGGCACACATGCCCAGGACAAGGTACCCGAAAATGGATCATCTGCGGATCGGCACAGTACACCATCGCTCTGCTGACAGCCCAGTATAACAGAGCAAACAAATACCATCCCCACCCAGCAGACCACGGAAAAGCACAGCAAACACGCCCATTTCTAGTTCCAACCAAATAATAAGCGCAAAATCCATCCTCCACTCTTATTGCACTGACACGAATGCCATTCTGCTGGCTTTCTTACTACGGTGACCTGACTTGTTAACTGTTGTACTTTCGAGTCCGGCGAGGTCTTTGGCTCAGATTCAGATTGTCCCTCACTTGGCTGTGGGGAAACGTCTTTTGAGACTAGTGTGGAGGTGTGCAGGATGCACTATGCGCAGAAAGGCACAGGACCATAGCACAGCCCCGGCTTATTTCAAGTCCAAAGTGGTACCACAAATTTACATCTCTTCAGGCTAGGGGTCAATGGGAAATGTATACCAACAAATAAGCGCCCACAGCGTCGAATGATGACCTCATCCATATATCCAGATTGCACATCCTGAATCTGAATGACATATTCTGAGGCACCATGGTGCTCGTTTTTGGGACCACATTCTTTTGATTGTTGCAATTTTCAATGGAGATTTTTCAATCCCCCCCCCCCCCGGCCCCCGGCAGTTACGACTTCTATCCCAATCAATATTGGCATGGTTCGTGGAAACCTAAGGCCAAAAAATGTGACACCCATTCCTCCTCCTAAAGCCTCCGAGGAGCAAGTTGACTACACCCCCCAAACCAAAACACCCCTGAGACAAGAGCGGCAGAAAAAGACAATAAAATGGCCATTGCAGCGCTCAAAGCTACATCTTCTCCACGCACTCGGGCACATGCAGGTTTCCTGTTACAAACTGGAGTGATTCTTTGGGAATGCCATGCACGCAGTGCGCACGCAGTGCGAAGTTTTGGATGTCGGCAAATACTCGAACCCTAGTTTTGGCCCCCTTTCACAAGTTTTTGGTTCCGTACCAGGGTTTTTTTGGCTTCCCAAGCATTTAGGATGTGGCATATTTGAATTGTCAACCATTTCCCCCTAGAAGAGGCCCATCGACAAAGTGTACACCGTCGACACGACCCGGATCTCGACGTCGTCATTGTCGACACTGCAGCGATCCTGGTATCCGTAGAGGCAGTTCGATTCGCCCTGCAGAGTACTCTTCCCGACAGTTCGATTCGCCCTGCAGAGTACTCTTCCCGACAGATAGTATGTGCACCAAAAGGTTGGTCGACTTCAAGGTGATTCTCGAACCGAGATGCTCAAGATCATCGATCGGTATGGCCACGTCCACGACTGCAAAGAAGGCAACGTGGTCATCGTCGCTCGAAGGCTCTCGATCGCCGATACTCGATGGTGGCGAGTCGACACCAGGACCGGACAGTTCTTCTTTGACGATGCTGTTGGTGATAACTACAACCAGAAGTATCGATGGACACCTGGCCAACCCTATGGTATTGACACCTTTCAGTCTTCCCCCTAGTAAACAGGTGACAGGTATTCTTGGGTGAGTATCCTAGCCTCTGCGTGCGCAATATGCACGCAGTGCGCACGCAGTGCACACGCAGTGCGCACGCAGTGCAAACACTTAGCCTTTACGTGAATAATTATACACATGTTGAGATTCTACATCCGCCACCGAGATTCTGCTCCGCCCCCCGCCCCCCGCCCCCGCCTCCGATGGCTACTTCTGCTTGAACACTGCTCACCCTTATTAAATGAACACCCTTCACACAAAACACCAATACCACCTTGTCGTCAGGCCAGTGTACTGCTACAAGTGGACGTCGTTGACACCACACTGCTGGACCGCCTCCGGCCACTGGCCCGTGTCTTGGGGATGCTGCTTACTGCTCTGCCACTGGTTGCTGTATGCCTGGTCGTTCAGGCGTGCCGGTCATCATACGTGCACTGGGCACTGAGGCAGTACTACTGCTTGTGTCTCCTCAGGATGCGCGTAGACAACGCCCTCGTCAGAACAACATCAGGCGATGTTTCCGTCATTTTCAGTCCTCTTACCAGTGTTCTGGCAAGGGGTTATCTTTGTCAACAACTGCCTTGCATTTCAGCTTAACTTGTTAGCTTAACTAACAGATTTCCACTCACGAGATATTGCATTTTGGAAATGCGAAAACGCATTTTTTTTTGGAAATGCGTGAAAGCATTTTGGAAATGCCTGAAGGCATTCCGGAAATGCAAAAACGCATTCCGGAAATGCAAAAATGCATTTTGGAAATGCAAAAACACATTCCTCAATGCGGCTTCAGCGCAGCAGCTCTTGCTGCAATCCAAACTGTCCACAACCTCTTGGCTGCAGGTTTTCTGCAGCAATGCATCTTCCCTGTCCACAGAGTGTTGAGGGCAACACTGCGGATGTAGAGCCCGGGAACCTTTTCTTGACTCCCCCCCCCCCAGGCACACACACTCCCTATTCCCTTGTTTTTTCCCTCCTGACCTTGATAGGTTGCTGGGTGGCCTGGCCGAATGAGTGCTATTAGCGGTGACAAATAGCGGACATGCCAAGGTATGTAGTGCAATGCAGGTCAGCTGTTTTGGCCGACAAAACACGGCCAAACATGTCAAAGTTGACCACACCGTGCGCTCTGCATTTTTTGAGATGGATACCAGTCATGTGCGGATGCTTCAAGCTGCCGAACAATGCTGCATATGCACACCACAACGTGTTTGATGTGCTTCTTGACTTGCGCCCCCCCCCCCCGTCCCTTGTTTAATTGCTGCCCTTGATTGGTACTTTGGGGGGGGTTTGGCACAAGGCCTCGGTATCTGATTGTTTGCCTTTGGCGGCGCCTATTGGCCTCTCGCCACTGCTCATTCTGACCCTCTGTGGGCCCGAACGTGTTTTGGTTGTGTCAACGGAGCCCCTGGATGACTTGTCCTGTTTGACTACTCCAGGGTCGGCTGTCCCGGAGACGGGCTGTTGCCCGTGCTATTGACCAGGTGCATTCAGATGCACACTCCGAGTCCATGCTGGGTTTGCCGACTCCAGCACTGACTTGAGCGCGCTGGGGCGCGCTGGGGCTCCTTGTTGGTGTCGGTGTGCTTGGGGTGGGTGGTTTTGGCCACTTGCTTCTGCTGGCCCACATATCCCTTTGATGTGCTTCTTGACTTGTGCCCCCCCCCCTTGGTACTTTGGGGGGGGGTCATCGCTTTTAGTTTTCCAATTTTTATTAGAACGTTGCAGATTGAGCTTCTCCTATACCGTCACACGCAGGTGGATACTGATCAAGTGGGGGGGGGGTACCGTTAAAATTTTTGTACGTAGGCCTGAAAAAGAAAGGCATTCATGACAATCGTTTTTGATGGTGATGCATGTCGGTGCCGCTTTGCGTTCTGTATCCTGACATGACGGATCGGTCAAAGACGCCACCTTGCTCCTCTACAACGGCAAGGCATTTGTGGAGTGATGTAATGCCGTTTTCCTACTTCTACATGGCAATGCGCCTCGCCGTGTCTGATGTTACTTTGTCGGACTGTTGTCTGATGAAGCCCCCCCCCCCCCTTTGTCTAAGCTACGGCCTAAGCCACAGCGGGCATAGGGATCGTATTAATTCCATACCTAATTCAACTACCGGCACACACGCCACCACTCAGAAAGGGGAAGATAATGCACAACTATCCCCAAAATCAGAGCTATGTGGGTTCAATTGGGCAAACAATCACAACAAATGTGTCCATGACTCCAGCTATTACAAGGGGGGGGGGGTCCCGAGCCTTGACCAATACCTGTTTATCTCATCTATGGAAGTTTTAGGTGCAGAAGCCGAGTCGGATGGGCTAGAGGGCGGCCCTCGGTGTGGTTGAATGCGGGTGCCCCAGCAGGGGACGGTGATCTCTGGATGAGGTAAATGCCCCAGTGCTGTTGCATACAACCACACATTTCCGGGACCGGGGTCCAAGGCCCCCAAACGACCCCCTTCTTTCAGGTTGAGAGGAGGGGGTCCAGAACCTTGATTCCGAGGTGTTGTCTTGAGCACCATGTGATGAACAGGGTACGCCAGCTTACCTTGGTCTGGACCAAAAAAAGAGAGGAGGGGGTCCAAAAAAGATTCCCCCAACACCTCATTTTCCCCTGACCCTGAACGTCGTGCTGTGGATGCCTCTAGGAGGGTCAATGATTTCACCTCACCTGACCTGTCCTCACCTTGTTATGTGGCTAGGGGTTCATACACCCAGATCGATCATTGACAGCATCCTGCAGTACACCAAACGAGCAGAACGGGTGCATGGTGCTGCGTATCGGCCATTGAACTTTGTCATCTTGTGCACCTCTGAAATCTGATATCTTTTGCCCACCCTTCTTGGGTTGCGACTCATTTTCATCATGCAGTTTGACGACCGAGAACCGCAGCTACGGTCATCGGATTCAGTGCCGTGGAAAGACTCCTGTCATGCCTATAGTGCCACGCGCCTATTTCTCAGCACATCTGTTCTCCACCCCCATGTCCATGCCTGTCCTTTCTGTGAATCAATTTGGGGCAAAGGCTTCCAATCCAACCAATCATTTGGTAAAGGGGCTTATGAAATTTTTGAGCACGTCAGAGGTATATGAAGTTTCAATCAAAAGACACACAAAATGGCATGGCCTGTCACCTCTGTGCCTGAGTATTGGCAACATTTTTGAATACTCTGGGATCGTTTGGACTGTATTCCCTGGTAAAAAGTAGAAGTCTTGGGACCAACGAAAATCTTGGTTGCTGTGATTGAGGATGGAGACTAAAGGTTGACAACCAAACACAAAAAAATCTCGAATGGGGATGGTGCCATTTTCAAGAACATGAAAGACCAAACCAAGATGAAATGCATGGAGCTGAGTGTGGTTTTCTTTTGGTCTTGGATGCAACAACATCCACCATGGCCTATGAAGTGCGTCATCGCTTATTTGTGGGGAGGTGATTACTTGCATGCAACAAATTTGGAGGCGAACACTTGCTACAAACAAACACACCATGCGGGGGAGGTTAGCGGGGCAAATTGGCTCAAGAGGGGTCAACTTGAGTGCCCAAGAGAAGTTCCATTCTTTCTACCATATTGGCTCCCTAAGGCGGGAAAGAGTTGGATAACCCCTTGGACAGCACCGGTTGGGGGTGCTGAGGCCTAAAAATTGTTTGGCGTCCTAACACTCCCTCAAAGTCGCTTCCTTGGGCATCTACCAGAGATGTCCTCAGGCACTGTACGGGTTGAACTGTTTTTGGCAAAAAACAAAAAACCCTCAGACCCTCAGCCCTTGGCCTCCGAAATCAAAGATGACACACATTGGACACGCAGGGCACCCATATTGGAAATGGACTTTGTATTCCCCTGTTGTATTGGGGTGTCCAAAGCATCGAGTCGGATGGGCCAGAGCGGGCCCCGGGAGCAGCCAATACGGAGTGCCCCTCCCAGGGACGGTGCTATCTAGATGAGGCAGACACCACTGCCAAACCCAGTGTCAAGATGATCAAGGAAACGTTCAATCTACGGTTCTCTCCTGAAAGGAGCCGCGGTGGGTGCATAACGAACCGCCCTGCTCGCCACCCCTGGCCGTCCAGCCAGCAACAATTAGGGGCTGTCCTATGATGGGCCGTCCTGCCCTACCTCTCAGAGTATGTGTGTACAGCTAGACGTCTTGCCGCTCGACACCATTTGATGGGCTTGTGGACAGTGGTTGTTGGCATGACCTGACCTGACTTGGGTGTCCAAAGCAGAGAGGGGTGGCTACCTGACCCCTCTGGGTATTATGCACACACCATCTTACAAGCAACTGAACACCCTTTCCACAACCCCCAGGCATGCACACAAATTCCTATGACATGGATGGCATCAACACAATTCATCTCATTTTTATACCTTGTGGAAAAGGCCAAAAAATGAGGTCCGGGTAGTTGCCATTGTACAAGACTGTTCACTACATGACATACATGTTTTGCCCATGGATCGTAGGGCAGAGACAGCCCTGCTTGCAAATGCGAGGCAGCAACAACATGCACACCAACTGATGTTCCTCATTTGCACCACCACACTAAATAGTCCAAACCATACAAAGGAGCAAATAGTTGCTCAATCATCATGTTAAACCACCCACGTGCATCATTCAAGGACTGTTAGTAGGTGAGAGAGTACCATTCTTTTGTTTTTTTGACTGAATCAATCTGTGAGAGATCAATCATATAGTAGAAAGAATTGGCCCTCTACAGGGGGGCCTTGAGGGTACAAGTGCAGAACTCGTTTGTCCAAACAGTGCTAGGTGCTGCTAATTTCTCAATATGCGGGTATCTTTTCAGTACTTGCAAGTGCAATTAAAAGATTCCCGGGAAGGAACCCCCCCCCCCCTTCTGAGTAGTCGCCCTTGCAAATTGTTTGAGGGAAATGGACCCAGAAAAGAATCCTAAATTTTTTGTGTATTGCCTGTTGTGTTTGTTCCAGCCCCTAACAGTGGTGCATTATGCGGCTTGGCAGAGAGGAGGGGACCACAAAACACGATGCAGATGAAGACGAGGAGCTTTTTACGCCCCCTGCATGAACCCTTTGCAGCGAAGAGGAAGTGGCTGTGCAGCTCGCAGGTCTCAACAAGCCCCTCAAGCGGCCATGCTTTCCCACTATGAACTATGTTGCCTTGGAGTTGCCGTGGTTGAAAAAGCACTGCCCTAAGGGAATGCCATGCACGCAGTGCGCACACAGTGCAAAGTTTTGTATGTCGGCAAATACCCGAACCCTAGTTTTGGTCCCTTGGGGGAGCACCTGACGCAGCACGCGCGCGGCGCGTGCGCAGCGAGGAGATTCAGCCTTCTGGCCCACCCAAGCACCCACAGTTCCTACCCTGGGGGCCCCTCGTCTAGGGATTTGGGGCCTGATCCGTGACAATCTTGAGTAAGAAATGTCGTTTGTTGCGATCCATTGAACATCCGCGGTAGATGGGGCAAGATGAGGCGAGTAAGAAATGTTGTTTTGCTCTTCGAAGATCCCACCCTCGAAGCTGAGCCCCAGCACGAGGTAGCGGTTGGTGTGGCGCAAAATTATTGTTGGGTTGTGATAATATCGGACCTAGCGCTCGTTTCCATGGTGTACATCGGCGTTCAGATCCCGCGGGTACGACGGCTATCTCAATATTTGGAGAGGTAATGGGACTACCCTTCACAAATCTATTCGCATCTTGTTGTACCTCACCCAATTTTGTATTCGGCGCCGGGTTTGCTACCCCTCACATGGCCCTTGACCCCATGTGCCCCCTCATGTGTTGGTTGTCATCTTGTGGGCTTTGCTGCATTGCTGTCCTAGTAGACATGTGGCAGGTGATCTTGGGTGAGTTTCCTGGCAGGTGCACGCAGTGCGCACACAGTGCAACAACTTGGCCTAAAGCCCAACAGCCAACCATGCCACGGGGACACCCATATCACCCGGGAAACTCTGGTTTGCTTGAAGTCTGTCGAGCTGTTGAGTTGTTTGGCTTGGCAATGTGAAGCATTCATGCAAAAAGAAATGGTACATTGAGCCTGTGTCTGGTTATCTCGGGGGCTGGCTAGGACACATCATTTGGCCAAAAGGTTTTTGAAAGTTGTGTCCTTGTTGTGTGAGTATTGGGTCGTTGCTCCTCGTCCTGGTCCCAAATTTTGTTCGGCTTATCCACTTTCCAGGTTGAAGCCCGCAAAATTCAGTAAACCCCGATGCTTGGCCTCTCTTCATGTGTGGATAGATAGACCCATCCATTGTGAATCTGGCTCGTGCCAGCTGGATTACCTGCACCTCATTAGGATACACTTGCAACCGTTCACTGAAGTAAGAAAAAGTGCTTTTCCATTGCTTTGAAGCATACTCTAGTTGTATTAGAGATACACTGAGCATCCATGCATTTCTATCTTAGTATTGGTCCCACCAAAACTGGTGATAACACATTTTGACCTATGGAACCAAACACCCAATCAGGATATGGAGTGGACCCCTTAATCCCCTTTCAATGTGAGGCAAAACATCTTTTCCTGAGTTGACTGAGAACTGACATATCCACAGTAGAGCCTATGAATTTATCTATGTTTTTCCATGAATTCTTAGCTATCCTAGTGGTATGCACCCTAGGGGGCTGGGCACCTCTTTTTGAGAGGTCCTGGGTTCAATTCCTGGTCAGCCTAGCTAAGTAGGAAGATCCCCTGTGACATGGCAGTGACCTCATCGCCACATGCCCTGCCACCTCAGCACATATGGGACCCAAAACAAAGAGTGCACATCTCCTGAGATGGCACTATGGAGAGAGAGTGACCATGGGGCAGTTTTCCAACTCTTTTCCAAAACATTTCAGCTATCTTTGTGAATATGCATTCCGATTTGACCTGAGTTGCAGTTTCTGTGAATATCCAATCATCTTTCACTGTTTACACTGCAGCCCTTCATGCTTTGATCCTGAATCTCTTCTCCTTGCACACTATTGGCTTGGGTTATCCTGGATTGACTCTATTTCTGCAAACAAAAGGTTTTCATCTTCCAAAACAAGCAGCAGGAAACCCTACACCTACAGCAAGCAGCAGGAGAAGCAAAAACACAGTGCTGAAACCACTATAAACTTTTCTGGTAGCAAGAGGCAGCCTGTCTCTGCGCACCGGCAGCAACCCCGCGCCGTACATCCAGTGCGCCGAGTACGGGCATATATAAGCAGAAGGGTGAAAGAAGATGGATCCAAGAAAGGAGGACGCCGACGTGAAGACAGCGCCAGCGCCTGAGGCACCGGCAAGGCCAGCACCTGGCGCTGTACCTTCGGCAGAGCCCTTACATGGGCCAGTGGATGCGGCTGAGGACTCCCTGGATGGACTCCAGACGGCCTTCGGGGCCCTGTCCGTCGAAGAGGTGGTGGCGCAGCCTGCAAAGAGGAAGAGAGAGAGCGAGAAGGATGCTGGAGACGAAGCAGACGAAGGAGAGGAACAAGGGCAAGACCTGACGCATGACCCTACCTTCGAAGGCGCACCAAGCGCTTCTGGCCTCCACGCATCACCCTCTCCTATAACCACCACACTCCCAGCCGCCGCAACATCCACTCCTACAACCAACCCGCCTATGGCAGAGGCACAGGCTTTACTGGCATGCCTCCCTACCCCGCCTATGGTATGGGCCCACCTACCACTGCGCTCCTTGAGGCAACTACTGCCAGTGAGCCGGTGGCTTCCAGCTCTGCGCCGCGATGGTATGCGGCTGAATATCCCCATCCACTACCCGCTACTGGAACCTATGTGGATGTTCCTGGGTATGCTCCTGGGTATGCACCTGGGTATGCACCCTTGAGTGGGTTGAGGAGAGGACCAGAGTCTCTTGGAGGCAGGAGTAGAGGATCGGGGAGATCCTCCAACAGGTCCCTGACCTGGTCGGAGATCAACGAGGTGCTCCGAGGAGCAACTTCAAAAATTGTGGGCGACCTCACCCAAGAGATCCGTGAGAAGCTGGAGCCCCTGATGATCCCGCCCCAAGCGTCACCTATCTCGGTGGGAATGTCACCCCACCGAGTACAGGCTAACCACCTGGCTGCAGGGTTGACAAATACCCTGGGGAGCCTGAGGAGCCGACCGATGCCGACTCCTGCAGCTGTACCGAGAACTCCCTTCGTGCCGAGAACGGCCCAGCCGCCCTACAGCCACGTGACGAACTCGACGAGGGCCGAGCTGGACCGGCTGGGGCTGACAGCCTTGAGGGCTATGGTGGACGTGGAGCCTTATGGCCCCAGTGATCTAGGCGGAGACCCCTCCGAGGACGAGCCGCCGTCGATGGATTCTTCTTCGCCCTCAGATGACAATGACCCTGAGGAAACCGAGGACCCCAAGGGTAAGAAGAAGAAGAAGAAGAAGAAGAAGAAGACCCGACGCCCTGAAGGACGCAGGACTCAGGAGGCGAAGGCTATTGCCACCTCCAAGATCGTGGTGAACCTGCCTGAGTTCACAGGCAAGGACCTCAGCGAGTTCGCTGAGAATTTTGGCCGGTTCCTACGACTGACTGGCCAAACCCACGCCAGTGGGCGAGTGAAGTGCGATCTGCTCCTGCAGTGCTGCAAGACCAAGTACCTGGAGAAGCAGGTCAGGCAGATCGTTACTAACTCCGCCACCTTTGCCGATGTGTTGGTTGCCCTGGAGAGGCAGTACCCGACCTACGAAACCGACCTCTCCATCAGGGCCGAGATCCAGAACCTGCCCGTGCTGCCCAACAACCCCAAACCTGGCAGGGTCTCTGAGCTGTTGGCTGACCTGGATCACTGGGCTGGACGACTGACGCCCGGTTCCTACAGCAGCGACGACCTGCTGTTCTGGTTGGTGGCCAAGCTCCCTCGAGAGCTATGGGACGAGTGCCGTTCGACGGCGGAGCGCAAGGCTAGGTCCCTCCGCTACGAGGACCTATGCGTGCTACTCCTGGAGCTGGCGCTGGAGAAGGAGAGCGACCAGCACTTGAACAACTACCGTCCTGGTGGTGGAGGTTCTGGAGGCCATGGCAAAGGGTACCAAGGGTCCCGACCTGGGCAGGGGACTACCCCCAAACACGCCCACGCCCGTATCATGGAGAACGTGAAGGAGCTATTCTGGTGTGATGCCAGAGACGAGCAGGGGCACCTGCAGCACGCCCCTGACTGCGAGCAGCGAGACTGCTTCGTAGTCCAGGGGAAGCAGCAGGAAAAGAACACCGGCGCCAAAGCGAAGCTGCCGGATCATTACCGGTGCACCATCACGTGTGCATTCTGCGGTAAGCGGAAGCACTACGAGGATGAGTGCTACCATAAGCAACGCCTATCGGCGAAGCTTAAGGGTGAAGATCCTGGCAAAGGCTCAGGCAAAGGTGGAGGCAAGGGCAAAGGCAACGACTCCGGCAAGGGCAAGTCGAAAGGACGTGGTCAAGGGCAAGACAAGGGTCAAGGTGGACGAGGAGGAGGCGCTAACCGCCAGCCCGACAACAAGAACAAGGACAAGAACGGAGGCAACCCCAACCCTAATCCAGGGGGGAACTCCGAGCCCTCTGGAGGGTAGTCTGGTCCTACCACACGCTCTCAAACGCAGGCCCAGCAAGAAGAAGGAGCCAAGCGTGAGCATGAAGGTGGTGATGACGGCAACGCTAAGAAGAGGAGCCGTTTCATGAGGATGGCCCGCAAATTGCGGAACAAGGGGTTCGAGGTGACCTGTCCCGCGGAGTTCTGACGGGGACGCTCTGGTGGCACCCAAGACCTGGTGTTTTGGGTACGTATCCGACTAGGGGGACGCGAATACCTGGGGGTACTGGATACTGGAGCCACAATATCTATAGTGGCCAAGAAAATTTTACCCTGTGGGAGCCTGAAGAACACCATGACCACCGCTGCTATACGTATGGGGGATGGACATGTGGTGCACAGCTGAGGGGACTGTGAAGTGGAGGTACCTATGGGCTCCCGGACTATCGCCCATCGGTTCTATGTGATGGACACTGAGGCCTTCGACTTTGTACTGGGTACTGACTTCTTCGTACAGCACTCCCAGATACAATCCCTGACGCTGCAAGCACCCTACCTCCTCTACGTGGACCACGGCAGTGGCAGAGAGTCTGTGCCACAGGAGCAGTCGGAACATACCTCGAGTTACCTGAGACTATCGAAGGAGGAGCCCTCGAACATGATGGCGGCCTCCAAAACTGAGGACTATCAACTATTGGGGGAAGTGAAGCCGGTTCGGACCCCTGTGGCCATCTTGGGGTCACTTGGGGTGTGTATCTATGTGCCGGCAAGCCGCCATTGGCTGATATCATACTCTCCCATCCACCTGATCTAACCCGATGTGATAGTGTGATAGGTTTGGCCATTCCGGCTATGAGCGGCCATATTCAGAACCGAGGCGCCGCCAGCGGAGATTTATATATCGGAATATCAGGAATCAACAGGGTTTTATTATCATAATGTTTCCGTAATTTTTCAGCCTTTCGTTCTGATGGTCAATGTATCGGCGACTGTCAGTTGGCTCGCGATTTTGCGTTAACCGATTGGTTAACTGTTATTTCCAGATATTTTGACGGATATTCCGTTGAAGGGTCAGATCTCATCAGCAAAGGGTTCGTTGCTTCCGCAATTCTCTAAATAAGCACTCGAAATTTTAGTCAGAATTTTTCGCGATGTCGAAATCGGATTTTCGACTTCGACATCGCCGCACTTGATTTGGACTTCTTCGAGTGGTCGTACTCTTTTCCCTATGCCCGAATCAGGTTTCCCTTGTACTTGCCACCCATTTGACTTGGAGATATAAGGGAAACAAAAGTGAATCGTGGGACCACTTTGAAGAGCCATATCTACGAGCGAGTGTGAGGAAAGAGAATAAGGAAGGTTGGGTTGGAACTGCCTTGGTCTCAACTTAATTAAGGAAGCATCAAACGCCTTTGGTGTGTACACATGCCCGATAGAGCAAGGGATAATGGTCAAGAGGGTATAAAGTGATGTATAACTCTTGGACCGTGCAACCGAACATTTTATTGTGACTTTCGAGTGTACCGCATGAGTGTTGGGGTTGCATAGCAACTTTCCTTGGGTTCCTACGTATTTTTAACGTGAAGTTATGTCAATGGAGGGACATGGCATATCATGGTGGGAGCCATATTTTGAGGGTATGTGTTGTATGCATGGTATATGTTTGATATGCTCACGCCCATGTTATATATCTTCGTGTGGCCGAAGAGATGGGGAGCCATACGTGACAAGGGCTTTGCCCATGTCCCAATTGTGGAATTCAAAGCGCTAGACCAAGTCTACCGCGTATGTATTGCTCATGGTATGTTTGACAAAGAGATCCATGGGTGCACTCCCATTTTCATGGGGCATGTAGATATTAGTGGCGAAGGTATCTCCATGCGCCCGATTGGGGATCCAAGTGGGGGCATTGTTCGCAAATGGTTCCAATCATTTGTGTATTGAATCATGAGCGGATATCATGGGTGAGCATAGAGATATACTATCATGACAACTTTGTATTTGGTCATATTTTCATGTTTTTGACCTCAATTTTTGCTCATTTTTGCGTTTTGTGTACTTACCTGGTCAGCAAACAGCAAGAAGCCTATGGAGAGTCGAACCATGGTATGTTGTTCATATGTTGGCATATGCTTTGGAGTTGAACACCACCATATGCCGGATCGCGTACTCCATTTGGCTTGGCGCACGAAGGATCACAAGATTTGGTCTCAAGATCATGGGCCGACTTGGGCAGTGCGTGGCGCCCATATCCGAAGGGGTTTCGAGGGTAAAGTGGGGATGTACATGGGCATTGGCCTTTGGTCTATATCCTCCATGAATATTAGACTTCGATTCCATGCATGCTTTGAGCCTTCGGATAAGTGGTAACTTCAATTTTGAGCATATATGTGATATATGGCCAATATGGTGTGAATTGGCAGTTTTTTGGCATGTTATGAGTTCAAACTCATAGGTCATTTCTCCAAGCCCATTCGACTCCAAGTCCAACCAAGGTTATGTCAGGGTAGGGCATGGTCCTGAGTGCCACTCTAGGCCATGACACGCCACCTCCCCTATTGGGCTAGGATTTAGAGGCTTGGGAGTGAACACATTTTTGGGGTTTGTGTAGTGACTTGTGACACATGGCATTCAACCATCTCATTTGACCTGGTTCAGGGCAATATGTTGGTGAGTCAAGGGAAGGTCTTGAGTCCAGGGAATGAGGGGTTTATGGCTATGAATGTGTATGTTTACCTCTTTCCCCAACTTTGCTTATTTGTGTTCATGTGCCAATTTCAGGGCTTTCTTCCTTGGTGCAATTCTTGTACATGCCCGCCACCGTGGGAGTACCGGTGTGCTGAACGAAAGCCCGCAGCCTGATTTGGATTGTGAATTGGGTTATTGCTATACTTGTGGGATCTGGTTGCTGCTCAGGGTTGAAAGAGGATTACATTGTCTATATTTTTGGATTTGGACCCTGGATTTTGAGGATTTTGAGAAATGCAATCGTTGATCCGAAGCAAGTCAGCAGGGGTGACAGGCGGAAGGGGCACAGCGGGGGCCGGTCCTGGTAGGGACCTTCTTTATGGTAGCAGGGGCTTACCTGCTGCCCCTACCAACCGCCGACCCGGGGACTTGGGCCCTTATGAGCCCTGCCCAAGTACGCCCCGGGTGCGTATTGTGGACTCGGTGGAGACCACGCCGGAGATTGGAGCCATAGAAGGACCGAGACGTTCAAGAGCATGGCGAACTCCGGAAGTTGAAGCCCGAAGAGAAGAACGACACTCGGGAAGAGGAGGACGTGACATGGAGGACCTGGTCTCCATGTCTGAGCGTCACTGCCGAAAGGCATGCAACCTCCGCTCCGCCGCGGAGGACTCTGATGAGGCCTGCCATTCAGGCAGCAGTGGAGGACGGGCCCGGCGCTACCGGAAGCGCGGGTCACCCAAGTCCGCGGCAAGGGACGCCGGGGCTATGGACACGGACCCCAGCCCGGTCAGGCTGTGGGAATCGGAGGGGCACTCTGAGGGCTATCAGACAGCCTACGAGCCACCTTTGGAGCCGGAGACGCCCGCGCCGATCGTCAGGGCGCATACGGCCCCTGAGCCCGCCCTGCAGCACGACGCCGAGGGCTTGGAGAGGCCAGCCAGGGCCCGGACGGCACCTGTGCCCCGGCACACGGGTCCAGAGACGGACGCCATAGGCGATACGCCCATGGGCGATGAGTCCGAGGTGCCGGGAACCGCGGGTTGCGCTGAATCCGGCGGAAAGCACGCTGCGTGCCACTGCGAGCACGTGTCCTTCCTCATGGGCAAGTACCCGAAGATGGGGATCGACACCATCGTGCATCACCTTGACCGGCTGGACAACGCCAAGGACGCTCTAGAGGAGGACGTCGCGGGGATCCTGAACGACCAGTCGGCCGCGGAAAACCACATGGAGGAGCTGCGAGCGGATCAGGCCCGGTACCGGGAGAATCTGGAGCTGGCCCTGCAGAAGCAGCAGCAAGTGGTGGACAGCCTCCTCCACTTAGTGGAGGACATGTCGGGACGCCTGAGAAGGCTAGAGGAGCGACAGCCCCTCGCCTCGGGTCCGGAGCTCCCGGCAAAGCCGGCCGCGGTGGAGCCGGTGGAGCGGGTTAAGACCCTCAGGAGCGCCATGGAGAAACCCATGGGCGGCCCTGCAGAGGCACCATACGCGCCTCCGCGTGTTGACCCGGGTGCGCTGCCGTATGTTCCCCTGTTCAGCGAATCCACAATGCTCGGGGAACACACGGCACCGGCTGGGTCCATGCGGGAAGGGCACGTGACCACGGACCCGAGGAGCCTGACGGTACAGATGTCCCATGCCGCCCAGGATGTACCGCTCACGACGAATATGGCAGTCTATGCGGAAGAGAAGATCGAGATCCAGAACCAGACCATGCAGGGGCGAACCATGGGAAGCGCCGACGGACATGGTCGAGGCCATCCAAGCGGAAACCTGTGGGCGAAGGATCCCAATACGGGGATATGGACGGCCGATGGGGCAAATCCTTCCCGCATTCCAAACCCCATGGGTTCAGGCCCAACTGGACCGCACTCCATGGAGGAGAGGGATGTACGGGGAGTGTACTCACACCCCCCGGCCACAGGTGGTATCCGTCTCGGTGGAGTGGTGGCTGGAGACGTCGGAGACGCCATCAGGATTGACGACCTCAGGGGAATCAAAATCCCCTATTACGACGGGAACCCGTCCAACCTGGGGGACTTCATCCTGGACTGGGAGGACTTCGCCGAGGAGGTCGTCGGCGAGATGCGGGGAGCGCCGCGGGACAAGTGGGTATGCCGGACATTCCCACACCGGCTGGCGCAGGACCTCAAGGAGGAGCTGCGGGATCAGATCCGGGAAGGATTGATCCGCACGGAGCAGGCCTGCCTCCAGTGGCTGGAGGACGAGGAGCGGGTGGACGCTCCGAACCAGAAGCTGGAGGACCTGTGGTCCATTCCACTGCCGCTGGACCGCGGTGAGTTGCGGGTCCGGGAGTGGAACCGGTATCTGCGGAAGTACCGCAGATGCCTCAAGTTGGTGGAAGACTGGAACGAGGCCAGTGAGATCCGCCACTTGCTGAAGGACGTCCTCCCCAGCAACTGGAAGAGGAGAGTGGAGGACGAGGAGAAGAAGAGGGCGAAGAAGCGCGTGGCGGTGAGGATTATGGCGGCGGAGGATACCCATGCGGGTATCATGGAGTTCTTCAGGAGGAACCTGGGCGAACCCAACCGGATGTTGGGCCTGAAGAACGCCGTGTATGTGGAGGTATTCGGGGACTCCATGAGGCAAAGGTTGCTGCGCCTCAACAACGTGGAGTGGAGGCGCGGGGAGCCGCTGAGGATGCAAGTCATCTTCGCCCGCATGAGCCTTGACGAGATCGTGAAGTACATCACGGTGGAGTTGAAGCTCAATGCGAAGAACGAGGCCCACGTGCAGGATCGACATGGTCATGGACAACGAGGACACCGAGACGACCGCCATCATCGGGAGATCCAGGAGGACACGGCCAACTCCGCGGAGGATGGAAGTGGAAGTGGCCAAGACCACTGGTCCCGGGAGGATCACGAGGAGGCCTATTTCTTCGCGTTCGTGGCGCACAACGTGAAGAACCATGGGCAGGATCGGTCCAGATGGAGCCAGGTGGGACCCAAGAAGGGCAAAGAGCCAAGGAGGATCGGGAACCCACCGTTCTCGTTCCGGGAGTACAGATCTTAGCACGACGGGTGCTGGGTCTGTTATGGCAAGGGAAACAACCATGCACATGACCACCGTCAGTGCAAGGTGTATGAGGCGGACAAGAAGGCCTACTTCGCAGCCCACCCCGAGAAGAAGCCCAAGGAGCAGCGGATTTCCGACTGGAAGGCGAAGGGCGGAGACGGGGGAAAAGGCCAAGGCAAAGGCCAAGGAAAGGGCGGAGGAAGAGGCTATGGTGGTGGACCTGGCCAAGACCGACGAGTGAGGTCGATCGAGGAGGTTGCTGAGGACTTGTTGAGGACGTTGGAGGAACTCAAAGCCCAGCAACGTGGTGGACAAAGTCCTGGCGGGTCGCAGCCGGAAGGGGCTGCGGGAAGCCAAGTCTAGAGGAGCCCCCACGGGAGTGGGACCTCGGAGGTCTCTCCTCCGAAAATCAGTGGAATCCCAGAGAAAGCGAAGGCACATCGGGTGCCGAAGAAGGCTCCGGAAGAGCCAAAACCACTGAGTTTCGCCACTCCCAACCCCTGGAGCGCCCTGCCAAGGGAAGTACATGTGGGTACGGGACATGGCAAGAAGGAAGGAGCGACCACGGAGAGCCCCGTGGACGGGCAGGACCAACCCAAGATCTACACCATCCGTGACCATACCCTTGAAGTCCTGATGCACCCGGACGTGCTAGAGTTGCATGCCGTGAGAGTCGTCCATACACCTCATGGCGACGAGCGGCAGTTGCACTTGAAAGTGCGAGTACGGTGCGGACGAGAGGAGAAGGTGGTGGATGTGTTGGTGGATACGGGTGCCCAGGTGAGCCTGGTCCGGAGAGGGTTGTTCAAGGAGGAATTCCTGCAGCCCAGCCGGAGACCGGTCCGCCTGAAGGTCGCCAACGGAGAGATCATGGGTGGTGGCACCCATGAGGCCACTATCAGTATGGAATTCTGGGAGCATGAGCGCTTGAACCGCCCTGATCAGGCGAAGAGAAGCACTCTATCCGGGAACTTCTATGTGGCCGACATTACAGATTGGGATATGATCATGGGGTATGACTTCATGGTGGCAAACGCCATTGGAGCCCTTCCCCATCGTGCAACGCTGGTCCGGGAGGATGATGAATGCCTAACATGGCTGTCCACGGACTATGCATGCGGATCATCCCAATGGAATGCTGAGAAAGAGGATCGAATCGTCCAAGCGGTGCAAGCTGTGGGTGCCAAGTCCAGAGGAGACCGCGGAGTTCAGCTCACGGAATATGGAATGGCGCCACAGGTGTACGACAGGATGATCCAGACGCTGGGAGCCGAAGCGCCCGAGACGGACGTCTTCGCTTCCCGGGATGCCCCACTTCTGCGGAAGTGTAGGAGGCATTGGCATCGAGGAGACTCAGCCTGGCTCAGGCATTGGGGTTTGAAGGAGTGGGGACCCATGTATTGGCATGGCTCCCTGGACAATACCAGACGTACGGTGGAGAAGATCATCGCGGATAGGGCGAAGGGGATCCTGGTCGTAACCGGCATAGGATCCACCCCATGTCCGCCGGAGGGTCTCAAGTCGACGCTGGACTCCATCACCCTGAACGAGATGTCATTCGGGCCAGAGGAGGAGTTGTTCATCGACGCCAAGGGTGTATCAATGCCCTCCCCGGGTCAAGCGTGGGGTACCAAGGCTTTCCTGGTGGATGGAGCGCAAGCCCAGCCCACGGGTGATGAAGCACTCATCCGTAGGGTGGAGGCGGTGCCCATGAAGGTCATGTTTGAGCCCAAGGAGGGGACGGATCAGCCTATTGATGGCATTGACGTCCTGTCCTACGCCGAGATCGACGACGTCGTCAACTACATGCGGATGGGGATGCACGACCGTGTGGCAGCCAAGAAGAGGCGGGCCATGGTCACATCTCCGCATTGGTGGGATGACAAGATGTTGGTCACCGGCAAGTACGAGAAGGATGAGTTCGTGGCGAGGGTCATGGATCACATCGCGGACCAATACGATGGTCCGGTTGGGTCGGACCCACGAACGTGGGGTTTTCCAAGAGTGGGAACCGGTAGCGACGAGCACCAGCCCGAGGCCGCAAATTTTCGAAGATTATCGGTGGGAATCGCGACCCACGACGATGAAGACGGCATATCGGACGAGGAGAAGTCGGACTCGGACCCAGAAGAGGCCTATACCGCAGTGCGGTCGGTGGTTTCGATACCGAAGCAAGCGGCTGAAGAGGCCCAGGAGAACCCGAAGGTCGCCGAGCTGAAGGAGAGGCTGATCCATGCCTATCCGCGGCTATTCAGTGGCGTCGCCAACAAGAACCCTCCAGATCGTGGGAGGTTTGGTACAGCGCAGATCAAGCTGAAGCCGAACCCGAAGATCTATCGTCATCGGGAGTACCAACTTCAGGGCGATCGGGCCGAAGCCATGAAGAAGCTGTTGGCCGAGTTCATTGAGCGGGGATGGATCGAACCCTCCGACAGTGAGTGGGCCAGCCCAGCCTTCATCGTGCCCAAGAAAGAGAAGGGCGAGTGGAGGTTGGTGGTGGATTACAGGGGTTTGAACGAGCAAACCGAGCACGACTCGTACTCGCTTCCCCTGATCCACTCCATCCTCCAAAAACAACAGAAGAAGCGGATCTTCACGGTGTTGGACCTGAAACATGGTTACCACCAGATGCCGCTACACCCGGACTCCAGGCCCTGCACAGCGATGTCGACGCCGCTGGGGCCCATTCAGTGGAAAGTGGTGCCTATGGGTGCCAAGAATGGCAACGCCGCTTTCCAGCGCATGATGGAGGACCTACTCGGTCCTGTCCGGGACTGTGCCGATCCCTTCGTGGATGACATCATCATCGGGTCCGGCACGGAGAACATGACTGAGGATGAGCTCATCGACGCGCATGAGAAGGATCTGCGCCGAGTGCTCAGCGAGTTGGACAAGCACAACATGGTGTGCAAGCCCACCAAAGCCTCACTATTCGTGAAGGAAGTGGAGTTCGCGGGTCACGTGGTTGGTCACGGGCAACGCCGTCCCATGCCTGGGAAGCTGGCGTCCCTGCACCACTGGAAGAAGCCCCAGACCATCAGCGAACTCCGGTCCTTCATGGGGTTCTGCAATTACTATTCCGGCTACGTCCGGATGTATGCAGAACTCTCGGGGCCGCTGCACAAGATGCTGCAAGTGGGCAAGTTCGATGGCCGGAAGGGGAGCAAGAAGAAGCTTGCCTGGACCCCTGAGGCTGAGGATGCGTTCAACCGCCTGAAGGAGCGACTCCTGGGGCAGTTGGGGCTATTCCTGGTGGACCCGGACAAGGGATTCGTGCTACGGACGGACGCCTCGGACTATGCCGTGGGAGCAGTCCTCGAGCAAGTCCGGGACGACGGGACTCATGTTCCCGTGGCGTTTTGGAGCAGGATCCTGGCCGAGGGCCAACGCCGAACATGGACCGCGAGGGAGAAGGAGACATACGCCATTGTATGTGCGCTCAGGAAGTGGTCTGGCCACATCGGACTGCAGCCGGTGGTGGTTTGCACGGACCACCAGTCCCTACAGAGCTGGCACAAGGAGCATGTCGACACCCCCTCAGGACCAGCGGCTAGGAGGGCCCGATGGCACGAGACGTTCGCCAAGTTCGACCTCAGCGTCGTGTACGTCCCGGGGAAGGACAACACTGTGGCAGATTGCCTCAGTCGCTGGGCCTACCCCGCGGGCAAGGCGTGGATGGACATATCCAGCCATGGCGACGCCGAGGAGACCGAGGAGGCCAAGCGCATCATCGAGATGGAGAAGGTCATGGAGCAAGAGGGGGTCAAGTGTTTTGTGGTGATGGCAAACCGTACAGACCTGGCCAAGTTCCGGGGCGCCCGAGTCCAGGCTATTCGAGAGGAAACCCTCGAGCAATGGATGGTGGCCCCTGTAGAGCTAGTCAGGTCGGTCCTCACAGAGGACTGGTCGGATGACTATGCGGCATCCGAGCACTGGAGCAGGTACTGGAACGCCGTGAGCGCCCCGTCGGACGACGAATGGCCCGAGGGCTTGACTGAGGATGGCGACAAGTTGTTCCTCAAGGACAAGCTGCTGGTGCCCGAGAACCGAGTGGAGGAGCTCATTGACCACTGGCACAACGCGCAGCTCATGCACCCTGGCCGAGACAAGATGCAGCAGGACCTGGAGTGGCGTTTCAAGTTCCCTCCGGGGTACTACGCCATCCTGGATAGGTACTGCAGTGACTGTGCCGTGTGTCGGGCCACGAAGAGCCCCAACCACTCCACAGCGGTCAACCCGGTGTACACGGCTATACCGGAGGCCCCTATGCGGTCCGTGGCCATGGATGTATTCGCCATGCCTGAGGTCACCGTGGAAGGAGAGACCTACGACTGTGTCATCCTGGCGGTGGATAGGCACAGTGGGTATATCGTGGCGGTCCCTGGCAAGAAGTCCAAGAAGAAGGACAAGAAGGACAAGCATGGAGTGGGGCTGCAGGCCAAGACCGTCGCTAATGCCATGATCAGGCATTGGCTGACGATTTTCGATGTCCCAGCTGTCATCTGCAGCGATCGGGGCAGTCAATTCGTGGGGACGTGGTTCAAGACGATGTGCAAGCACATGGGGATTCGGCATGCCAAGACCGTGGCATACCACAGCCGGTCGAATGGCCGGGCTGAGGTGGCCGGGCGGCAGATGTTCGAGAAGTTCCGCCAGCTGCACATTGACGAACCGGGCCGGAATTGGTATAATTCGCTGTGGAGAGTACTCCAAGCGTATCACGACCTTCCGGGACCCACTGGACTGTCGCCCCATCGCATCCTGTTCCTACGGGATCGAGTGTCACGCACTCTCCCGTGGATGAACCATGGCAAAGTGGCCCGGGATGCGAACGCTATGATGGCTGAGGCGGACGACACGGCGGCCAAGGTGTGTAAGGCACTACAGGAGGAGCACGACAAGAGGGCCAAGTACTTCAAGCAGGGAAAGGTCCAGAAGTATGCTCTCCAAGACACCGTGTGGGTGGAGCGGCACCACAAGGATGTCCTGTCCAGGCATCGGCAGGCATCTTGGTATGTGCCGGGGGTAATCGTGCGGAAGGTCGGGCAGGATGTGTACGCGGTTCGTGTGGGGGATAACAAGATCCTGGACCGCGACCATACCCAGCTTCGTCCCCGAGCACCAGACCCCAGCGGACGTCCCGTCACCTTCGAGTTCACGGCCGGCGATGAGGACTCGGACGACGAGGGTGAGGACGACGACTTCACCGCTGAGAAGATCCTGGCGGACAAGCCGGACCCGGGGACGCCTGGGGGGAGGCTTTATAAAGTCCGTTGGAAAGGATTCGCCGCATCCAGGGACTCGTGGGAACCTCGGAGCAGTTTTGTGCCGAGGTACACCACGGTCTGGATGGACTACCTAAAGAAAAAGGATATTTCTTTGGATGTCAAGGACGTATTGGTCCATTTGGTTGCTGCTGTAGCACCGTAATGGATCCCCCTTGGCATTTTGTTTGTTTCTGTGAATGGGGAGACAAGTGAGGGCGTTCATCCGGGGATTTTTCGGCCTTGATCGGCCATATACCCCCTTCACTCGATCTCCACATATATATTGCATTGTGGTATACTTATTTAGGTCGACCGACGACGTTTTTCTATCTTTGATCCCCTTGGTCCATGTTGTAGATCAAGAGGAGACCGGATATGGCGTAGGGCGCTGATTATCAGTGTCCTCAGGCCTCCCTTGGGGCATGGGGGACGCCTACGACGTGTGTGGGGCCTCCATGTGTCCTTGGGACATGGAGGGGGGGGTTGGAGCCCATTGGGGTCCTCCCGTCCTCTCTTCATTGGTTTCCGAGCGGATACAACGCTCTGAGAAGGGGGGTGAAGCCGGTTCGGACCCCCGTGGCCATTTTGGGGTCACTTGGGGTGTGTATCTATGTGCCGGCAAGCCGCCATTGGCTGATATCATACTCTCCCATCCACCTGATCTAACCCGATGTGATAGTGTGATAGGTTTGGCCATTCCGGCTATGAGCGGCCATATTCAGAACCGAGGCGCCGCCAGCGGAGATTTATATATCGGAATATCAGGAATCAACAGGGTTTTATTATCATAATGTTTCCGTAATTTTTCAGCCTTTCGTTCTGATGGTCAATGTATCGGCGACTGTCAGTTGGCTCGCGATTTTGCGTTAACCGATTGGTTAACTGTTATTTCCAGATATTTTGACGGATATTCCGTTGAAGGGTCAGATCTCATCAGCAAAGGGTTCGTTGCTTCCGCAATTCTCTAAATAAACACTCGAAATTTTAGTCAGAATTTTTCGCGATGTCGAAATCGGATTTTCGACTTCGACATCGCCGCACTTGATTTGGACTTCTTCGAGTGGTCGTACTCTTTTCCCTATGCCCGAATCAGGTTTCCCTTATACTTGCCACCCATTTGACTTGGAGATATAAGGGAAACAAAAGCGAATCGTGGGACCACTTTGAAGAGCCATATCTACGACCGAGTGTGAGGAAAGAGAATAAGGAAGGTTGGGTTGGAACTGCCTTGGTCTCAACTTAATTTAGGAAGCATCAAACGCCTTTGGTGTGTACACATGCCCGATAGAGCAAGGGATAATGGTCAAGAGGGTATAAAGTGATGTATAACTCTCGGACCGTGCAACCGAACATTTTATTGTGACTTTCGAGTGTACCGCATGAGTGTTGGGGTTGCATAGCAACTTTCCTTGGGTTCCTACGTATTTTTAACGTGAAGTTATGTCAATGGAGGGACATGGCATATCATGGTGGGAGCCATATTTTGAGGGTATGTGTTGTATGCATGGTATATGTTTGATATGCTCACGCCCATGTTATATATCTTCGTGTGGCCGAAGAGATGGGGAGCCATACTTGACAAGGGCTTTGCCCATGTCCCAATTGTGGAATTCAAAGCGCTAGACCAAGTCTACCGCGTATGTATTGCTCATGGTATGTTTGACAAAGAGATCCATGGGTGCACTCCCATTTTCATGGGGCATGTAGATATTAGTGGCGAAGGTATCTCCCTGCGCCCGATTGGGGATCCAAGTGGGGGAATTGTTCGCAAATGGTTCCAATCATTTGTGTATTAAATCATGAGCGGATATCATGGGTGAGCATAGAGATATACTATCATGACAACTTTGTATTTGGTCATATTTTCATGTTTTTGACCTCAATTTTTGCTCATTTTTGCGTTTTGTGTACTTACCTGGTCAGCAAACAGCAAGAAGCCTATGGAGAGTCGAACCATGGTATGTTGTTCATATGTTGGCATATGCTTTGGAGGCGAACACCACCATATGCCGGATCGCGTACTCCATTTGGCTTGGCGCACGAAGGATCACAAGGTCTGAAGGAGTTGGGTTACTCTCGAGAAGACCTGAGTGTGGAGTTGTTCGCCAGCGACAAGCAGCATGTACTGCCCCTTTACTGCAGCAAGGGGAAGAACTGCAGCTACAAATTTTACTGGCCCTCTTTCGGGATGGCCTACGGGAACCCCAGGTTCAGTGAACTGGGGAAGGTGCTGACCAAGGTGGCCTTGGAACGTTCCCGTATGGTCCTGTGTTCCCCCGATTGGGGAGCCCATGGGGGCAACGAGTACTGGCGAAACCTCCTGGACAGGCTGACTATCAGCTCTGTTGGTTTGCCTGATGAGGCCATCTACGTGCCTCTGGGACACAAGACGCCTATTGGGAAGCCCGGATGGGGGAGTATGCTCAGCGTGGTGGACGGAAGTCTTACCACCATCCCCTGGGAGGACCTGGACCCGATTCTGGTCCAGGCTATTCAACGAGAAAGTGATGGACTCGCTGTAAGTGCGGCTAACCCCCATCTGCTCAGATTTTCACAGATCTGCCCCAGATTGGCTACATTTTGGTCATTTTCTCTGCTTCGGCGGAACCGCCGCCCCGCAGCTCAGTCTCAGGATCAGACCTATATATTTCTGATGTGCCGGATCTGATTCCGCGGTCCATTCATCGTAAATGCTCCGCGTCTCCGATCATTTACCCGGAATCGCCAATTGCCTCTGATGCGCGCCCGGAGCCAAATCAGCCAAATATTTTTTCACAATCGGATTTATATAAATCTTTTCAGATAGATATGGACACTCAGATGTACTTAGGATTATCCACATCAATTTTCTTCATAGACTGGGATTTTTTGCCGGATAACAATCAGCATGGATCTTGCCTCCGTTGTCGCCGCTCTTGCCTCCGTTGGTGTCCGTGTATCCGGTTCTGCCCCCAACAGCAGCGTTCAGGTCGACTCCTCGCGTGCCTGCCCCCCCGGTTTTGCCGGCCCTGAGCCCTCCGGCACCATCCACGACCTAGGGCAGCACTTTCATGGTAGCAGAGGCTACCTGAATGCTGTTCCTGTGGCGTACTATCCACAGCCCGCTCCCCAGTACGGCCCCGTAGACCCCGCCGCTTCTGGAGAAGTAACGATTACACTGCCTTGGTGCTGTGCGAAGGAGGCCTTCAGAGGAATGCCTTGCGCAAGTCCAAGCTGCCCAAGAAGGGCGCTCATCAGCAGCTGTGGGGACCCAGATTACCATAATCCCAGTCGAAACTGGCCATCGAGCAGCTGGAATCCGCCGGCCTACGACGATGGCAATGCTCCGGTGGAGCTTACGGAGCTGACAGGTACCAACATTCCTTACGCATGTCCAACATTTGAGACCACGGACGCCGGTCTGGACGACATTGAGATGGGCGGTCCAGGTGAGGTACCTAGCTATAATCGACCAGCCTCTTGGGCACACTGGGACGACCATTTGTCTCCAGAAGTGACCCGTAACCTTGAGGCCCTTGAGGCCCTTTGTTACTTAGCCTCGTCTAAGCTGATCGAACAAGAAAGAATCGCCTCTGATTTTTTAACGGAATATTTTTTCCTCCTTCAGAACGAAATTAATACCAGGATGTGGTGGCGTTCTCAAGAAGATGACTCTTTTGCCATTTTTTTGCAGATCTGGGAGGAGGTCCGGGCACCTGTTCCCGGGCCCTCCGCCCCTCATCCCCCTGTTTCCATCCGCGACGATCTAGCCGCCGCGGTTGAGGAGGGAATTTTAGAGGCGGCCAGGCAGGCAAGCCTGGAAATCAGGGCTGAAGGAGCTCCCCAAGTGGACTCCTGGCTGCGGACCACCGAGATCAGCGGTCCGACAGCCTGCTCAGGCCCTTCAGGACACGGCATGTACTGTCCTGCCGACTGCTCCTGCAGATTCCAGCGAGATGCTGAGCTCCAACAGCTCAAAGATCAAATGCACCTCATCATTCAAACGCTGGGAATAAAAAATCTTTTCAAGACGCACATGCGGTCTGAGGGCGCCTCATCGGTGGAACAAGCAACAGAGCCATCGGAGGAGGCGACAGAAATTTTTTCAATTGCTCCTTCGGTGGACTCCAGGACCACCGATGCAAGGCTCAGCAGGACCAAGCTAAAGGAAAGGGTTAAAATCTCTCGTTCTGAGAGTAGGACGGCGAAGGCTAGGACTGAGGCTCAGAATGCCAAGCGAACTGCCTCCCGTACTGCCCCTCCTGCTGCTGATTCCAATACCTTAGCCCAGCTGTTGCTCGCCCAGACCCTCGCCGGAGCTGGTGTGGCGAATGATGCCGCCAAGGTGTCTGCCATTACGGCCGGTGTTGGGCTGGATTCGCTTCTTAATCCTACTTCCTTGCGACTTCGTCAGGTTGCCAAGCAACCGAAGTATAATGGGAACCCCCGACGTTGGCCTCAGTTCCAACGGGAATTTAAACTGTGGGTTAAGACTCAAAAACTCCAAGATGATCAGTTCCTGATGGCCCTCTTGGATTGCCTTGAGGGAGCGCCGGCCAACACTTGGCTCAGGACTTGGAGTGATCGCGAGGATACAAGTTCCCCCCTTACCTTTGATGAGGTGTGGGAACAGTTGGAGGTACGTGGATCCCGGCTGCCAGAGGACCACTACCACCAAATGTTGAAGAATTTTCCTTCATTGTCGCGATTAATCTTGCACGAAGTGCAAGACAAAAAACAGCGCTTCTGGAATTTAGTGGAAGAAGCTGAACATTCAGGCGAAAAATTTTCTAGTGCCGAGCTGAAAAGTCTGATTTTTGACAAGATCCCCTCAGAAACTGCCGCCACCCTTCGGAACAAACAGTCCGAAGAAAAGGTCAAGACCTGGTGGGCGGAGGTGGAAGGCTTCGATGCCTCTGCCAACAAGTTTTCCGTCAGGGAGGCACTTCAAAAGTGCTCCCCCACGTCCTTCTCCAAGGTGAAATTCACTGAGGAGACGTGGAAAATCAAGTTTCATGAACACGAGGATCGGGACTTGTTTGTCCAAGTCCTCAACAGGGGAGTCAGCTTCCATGGCCATCGCCTGAAGGCCAAGAACTGGGTGTTTTCGTACACCCCGAAGGAACTCTGGGAGGAGGTTGAGCGGCTCGCCGACGCCGCCAACCAGAATTTCCATGAGGGTCTTGGGGGAAACAAGAATACCCAGCAAAACACCCGAAATGGGGCCCAAAAGGGCAACAAAAAGGTGAATGACACCCGGAATGTTCAGCAGCACTGTAGCATCTGCCTTCTTTTAGGTTCTACGAACCGAGCTAAGACGCATTCTACTGATAATCACCGATGGTCTCCTTACGATCACAAGGTGATTGGTGAAAATATCAGTAATTCGCAGAATTCAGACAGGAATGACAGACAGGTGCACTGTGGGAAGGCTGGAAAAGGGAATCCGACCCCCTCCGGTGGAAACAAAAATCCTGGAGGCCCTGGCGGGTCCCAAGGCACAGGAAATTGGACTCCATCCGGCTCCGGTGGGCAGCCGAACGGCCAGAAAAATCCCAATAGCAACGCCGGAGGCGGAAATCGAAATCCAGGCCAAACCCCTCAATCCGGTGCAAACAAGGGAAATGCTCTAGGATTCCAGGGTAAAGGTAAGGGAAATCCTTCGGGAACCCCTTCCTCTGGTAAGGGCAGAGGGCGTGGCGAGGGTGGAGGTCCATCATCCGGCGGCCGTGGCCGTGGACGTGGAAAGGGCAACCATCGTGTGGATCAGGTCTCAGGTGCAGATCAGGTGTCCGATGCGGACCGAGATTACGTTGAAAATGCCTTGAATCCAGCAGATGATCCGCTCCAAGATGAGTGGGTCGACGAATCAGGGTGTGTCCATAATGTTGACGCAGCCACTGGAGGTCAGAACGCCTAGGGGAGCCACGAAAATCGCCCCTCCCCAGGCGATTTCAGGCATGATCCCCAGATTCCTTCTCGACCATTACTTGATGTAGGGTCGCTTGTCTCCTCTCCTCTGGATCCGGCAGCGGATCCTTCTGTTGTAGTGGACAAGGTTGGTATACAGTCCAAGCACAGGGCCCGTCAGTTTGTCACAAAGCTGTGGGTCTCTGATTGCAAGGGCAATTTCCACCTCGCCACTTGTTTGTGTGACAATGGATCGGAGGTAAATCTCCAATCCAATTCTTTTTTGCCTGACGACTGCGTGTTTGATTCGCCTCATCCTGTTACCCTCGAGGGAGTTTCTGGACATTCTCTCGCAGGTGGGCAACGCGGTTGTTATATATCAACTCATTTCGTCGCTCAAGACCTTTGGGAAGATGGCAATGTGGAGGGAGTTATCCTTAAGGATGACTACTTCTATCGTGCCGACATAAAGTATGACCTTTACTTGGGCCATCCTTGGCTTCGCAAGAACAGGGTGGCGCCCGTAGATCATCGGCGTTGTTTTTTGCTGGAGTCAGGTCCCTTGGAGCGTCCTGAATTTCGTTTTTTGCACGCAGGGTTTAAAAGTGCAGAAGAATTCTTGAAGCAAAAGGTTACACCAAAGTTTGGCGAAGATGTCACCATTGCAGAGGTGAATGGGAGTGCCGATTACTCCCGAGAGTTAGAATGTCCTCGTAGGGACTCCCAGCCACGACGCCCTTCGCGCTGGCACTCTTCATCCTACAGAGTTGTCGACAAATGGCGTGATACAATTTGTGAATATTTTTATGAACACCATTCCTTTTGGCCACAGTGTGATGCCTTTGCTAACCGCGAGAACAAGCGCTTTGACAAGCACTTTCGCGACGCTTGGACCCATAAATGGGACAAGAAGTTATGGATTAATCCTCCGTTTCACTTAATCCAGCAGGTCATCCACAAAATCAAGCAAGATAAAACCCAGGCGATTTTAGTTGTGCCCTTGTGGGACGACAAGCCTTGGTTTCAGGGATTGCAAGACATTTGTGTAGGTTACATCGAACTTCCCAGGAAGATTAAGCTGTATGCCAGGGACGACACAGGTCCCCTGCCACAGCGGCCCTGGAGTTCGCTTTCATTCCTGGTGGATGGAAAGCTTTCTGACTCTAATTCTGCTGATTCTAGTACTGATTCCTGTGTTGGGTCTGAATCTGAGGTTGAGCGTGGTACTGATGATGAATCTATTTTTTCTGATTTTTGTCCGTCAGATGCCCAAGGTGATCCAACGTCAAATGGATCCGCCTCGTCTCCCTCTTCCCCAATACGATCTACATCCAAAAGAATCTACGGCACACGGACGACAAAAAAATTTTCTTCGCGCCGCAAATTCAGAGTTTTTTATGAAAAACCCCGTGTGGAAGCTTTCATAGATCCTTTCGAGGAGCTGGATCACGAAGAGAATCTCTGGAATGTCGACACTCGACCCACCTATCTTCAAGAGGCAGTTGATACGGACCTTTTTAGGGACATCCGTAAGAAGATTCTTCCTGCCAAGGCCGAAGAAATCGCCAAAGTTTTTTCGACAGTAATTCCTGGCGATCAGGTGGACACTGAGTTGTGTTCCAAGAAAAGAGACAAGATTTTTGAGGAACGGAAGGACACAACCCTTTCGGGGAAGTTGATCAAAAACCCCCCTGTTCGTGGGCAGTTCGGTGAAGCCTTCATCGAGCTTCGTGAAGGGTACAAGGCGAAGAAACAGCGTCCTTATGAGAACCATGGACAGAAACATGAGATACTCAGAAAAATAATCGAGAGAAATCTCAGGGAATTTGGTTGGCTTGAGGGTTGTATGACCAGCGAGTGGTGCTGTGCACCCTTCACAGTCCCGAAGCCGCCGCCTGCAGACCAGAACACTATTGATGGTTGGCGAATGGTTGTTGATTTTCGCAACCTCAACGCCGAAACCAAGGCGGATTCACACCCCCTGCCCCTCATTGAGGAGGAAATCGCCAAGAGGGCAAGAGGTCGTTTGTTTTCTGTGCTGGATCTCCGTCACGGCTTTCACCAAATGCCGTTGAGGAAGGACAGCCGACCTCTCACCTGTATGTGCACGCCATGTGGCCCAGTCCAGTGGACGGTCATGCCCATGGGCCTGAAGAACGCCCCTTCGTTTTTTCAAAGAATGATGGAGGATGTGCTTTTTACAGCTCATCCTGAGCTTCGTGCCTTCGTGAGTGTGTACATAGATGACATAATCATCGCGACAGAGGGGGAGGGACTGACCGAAGCCGAGCTGGTGGCCCTACATGAAAAGCAGCTGAACCAGGTTTTGGACATTCTTGATGCCAATCAGCTGATTTGTGGGCCAAAGAAGGGAAAACTATTTTTAAAATCAGTCGAATTTTGTGGTTCTCTCCTTGAGAATGGCACCCGACGACCCAGTCCAGGGAAGCTCGTCGCTATTCAGAAGTGGAAGCGCCCTGAGACGATCACGGAATTGAGAGGATTCCTGGGTTGTTGCAATTTTTACCACACTTTCGTGCCGAATTATGCCAAATTTGCTGCCCCCCTCACTGAACTATTGAAGGTAGGGAGAGATGCGGGCAAGGCAGGTTCAAAGGTTCGTGTCAAGTGGACTGACGAGTGCGAGGAGGCCTTCCGTCACTTGAAGGCGGCCCTCTGCGAAGTCGCCACGTTGCATGTGCCGAAATTCGACCGACCCTTCTACATAAGAACCGACGCTTCTAGGTACGCGATCGGAGCTGTCCTTGAACAGGTTGATGAAGCCACAGGTGATCATTACCCTCTTGCATTTTGGTCTCGGAAGCTAGCTCCACGCCAGATGCAATGGTCACCGCGTGAGCAAGAGACGTATGCCATAATCTGCGCTCTGAAGAAGTATCAATCGTGGGTTGGCACCAATCGAGTCGAGGTCCTGACGGATCATCGATCTCTGGAGTATTGGGCCACCGAACACATTGATACTGTCGCGAGCCCAGCTGGTCGACGGGCCAGATGGCATGAATTTCTCAGTTTGTTTGACCTCCATGTGTCGTACTTGCCTGGAAAACACAACACGGTAGCGGATGCTCTGAGCCGATGGGCTTACCCCGCTTCAGAGGGGCTGCAAAGTACCAACATCCATGGTACGGAGCAGGACCGCCACGTCGTAATCGAGTGGGATCAGGAAGAAAAAAAGCTCATTCGACGTGAATGCATGCAATGCTCTGTTAAACAGCATGCATTACCGTGCCATGACATCACGGCCTTCTCAGATCCGTCGCATGCTCATGAAATTATCACCAAATCACTGAAAGTCGTGGAGAAAGTCACCGATTCCTCCTCAGGGAGTGTGAAACGGTTCGAGTATACCCGACCAGTAAGTGGATTTCGGTTGATTCAGGGCATTAAGCGTCGAGATCCGGCCAAAACTCCACCCCTGCCGAAAGATTCCCTTATCATCCGTGACTGGACGAACGATTATCTGCATGATTCCATGTTTAAAGAGGTCTTTGAGAATCTCAAATCCAAAGATGCTCACAAGGATGGAATTTATGCTGAATATTCGTTGGATGGGGGGAAGCTGTGGATGGAGGGTAAATTGTGCGTACCAGACGCCCTGGCCCCCCGAGTGTTAAACTGGTGGCACAAATGGGAGTCCCCCCACGCACATGGCCGTAGATTATGGTCGATGATTAAACATAGGTTGTTCGGCTCAAGGCTATATACTCATTGCATGAAAGTAGCCGCCGGATGTGCCCAATGTGCTGTCGCGACGCCACCCAGCGCGAAGAAGCACGGCCATCTGAGGCCACATCCTATTCCGGAGCGCCTCTTTAACAGAGTCACCAGTGATTTTTTCCATCTTGGTGAACTCGACGACGAAGAGTGCCATTGGACCAACAAAAAGGTCAATGGAGTGCTCCTTATACAATGCCGTCATTCTGGCTACATTCAGGTGTTGCCTTGCAACATCGAGTCAATGACTGGCAAGGCTGCCGCCAAATGGTGCGCGCAGACCTGGATGGGAGGTTGGGACGTCCCATCCGAGGTGGTTACGGACTCAGGCAAAGAGTACACCTCCGAATGGTGGAAGGAATTATGTGCTCGCCTTGGAATCCACCACCTCAGATGTGAAATCCACTCACATCGAGCGCTGCCTGGCGAAAGAGCCGGCCGCTCCATTATAAATATGCTTCGTAAGGAGCTCGCCAGTGAGAAAGACTTCCATTGGCTTGAAGTTCTCTTCGCATTGCTTCGCCGTTACCACAACACGCCTTTGTACCATGGCCTTTCTCCAAATGAAATTGTCTTTGGACGAAAGAAGTGTTGGTGGAACATGCCGTTGAATAATCCTCGCCCTTGTAAAGATGCTTCGTTGTTTTTGGACGAAATCCAACGAGCAGAAAAAACTGTCTCGAAATTAATTGATAAGCATCAAGCTGACTGGCTTTGGGTCCAGAATCAAGGCCGAAAAAACCCCCACAATTTTGAAGTCGATGATCGAGTTTGGCTTCGAAAATCCGAGACCACCCTGGACGGAGATGATAAGCTTCTTCCCTTGTGGGAGGGGCCATTCGCTGTTACAGCGCGTCTAGGTGAGAACAGGTGGAGGATTCGTGTGGATGTCAGCAGGGAAATTGAAGTTTCGGGCGATCGCCTCAAGAGAGAGATCCCCTCCCCCAAGGATCGGGTTAAACCCCTTTTTTGGACTTCGAAATTTTTGTCCGATCGGGTCATCGAAGGGGGGAAGTACGAACTCAAGAGGATTTTAGAAGCAAGACGTGACGAAAAGGGCGAATGGGAATTTCTATGTGAGTGGAGGGGCTTTGATTCCAGTCACAACAACTGGGAACCAGCCCATTCTTTTGTCCATGGGTACACCAAGGGGTTCATCGACTTCCTCAAGAAGCACCCCGAAATTGGCGTACTCCTGACAGACTGTCTGTCGAAACCAGACAGACAGGTGGAGAGCGACGGAAAAAGACCTGTGGTGAATCGAGATCCAGCCTTTTACGGCCCTCAGCAGCCACATTCCAGGGCTGATCCGTCGATCCCCCCTCCTGCGGTCAGGCCAGCCCAGGAGCCAAATGAGGACCAAGCTTCGAGCTCGGCCGCTGATTTGCAGCGCCCAAGTCGTACGAGGGCCCCACCAGACAGGTTGGTGGTCACATGTATTCGTGCTTGGCCGAATTGAGGAAGCCATCCCAAGACTTGAGTCGCCGGCGCCCTAAGTTGGCTAACAGTCCTCTAGTCCAGGGCGTCATGGCACTCGTCGCTAGGGCTCAAGGGTGTAGGTTCAAAACCCTTGCATGTCCAACTCCTACAAAAGCTCCAGCCTCGCCCCGTCGACCACTTATTCCAATGTGAGTGTTCTGACGACTTGAAAAAACCACATTCTGCTCAATCCACTGTTCGTTCTTCCTGATTACGACATGATGTGGAGAACTGCGAATGTTTGATAATTTGACGTCAATCAACTTTTCTTTGGTCTCCGTTCGGCAGACAAGGCGTAGATACGCTGCCGAAAGCCACGGAGTGTGCTGCCGTGTCCAGAAAAAACCAAACTCAGGCTTAATTCAGGCAGATCCGGGGTAATCTTGTCTCTGTTGGTCTGTGCATCTTTGGAATTTGGCTACCCGTGCAGATGGAAGCAAATGTACATAGTAAAAACGCCGGCCGGCGACATTCACCCCTACAGGCACCCCCTGTAGTACTGGCTGCACTAGATGCGATGCCAGGAACTCAGATCTTACCTTCATTTGCCGTGATGCTGAAGCCAAAGTCCAGATTCAGATCCAGATTCCTTGAATTTACCTTGAATTCCTCAGGTTTGTCCATCATTCTGCGCAACAGTGCAAAACCCCGACGTCAATTGTTCAGACAACCAAAATACACCGAAGCTACACCGAGTGTATTTTTGGCACACGCCAATGTGAGCTCAATCCGACCTGAAACTGTCGAAAATGGTGAATCCAAGTGTCTTGTGGGACTCAATCGAAAGATGGGCCTTGTCCAAGTCAATTGACACCGCCGCCACTGTAAATAAAGGACTATTCGGTGTCTCTCAGTTATATACTGTCAGTAAAGCGCCTTCAGCGAACCTTCGGCGCGTTACATGCCAAGGATCCAGGGCCATCATGTCCCATCATGATGCATCATCACATGATCCACATTTTCATGGAATCTGTTGGATGCTCGCGAACCAACGTGCCGGAAAGCACAATTCAGCTGAATAAACGACAATATATATTAACTCTAGTCTAAACGAAGGTGTTAGTAGTTTCAGTTCTAGACATTCCGCTTCATTTCACCTTCATCTGAGGGAATTTACTCATTTTAGGACAGTTTAGGTTGATTTCCTTGTCATCTCCTCTCATTCCTCGAAGATCTGTTTACGGCTTTGCCTAACTTCGTTGACGCTGATGTTTTTCTGTTCACTTAGGGCCTGCAGACTACATTTGTATTTGTTTTCCCTCTCTGTGATTGTTTCATCTTCTTCATCTCTGCTCAAATTGATTCTCAATCTTGCTGAATCTTGTGATCATCCACCAGATGCGCCAAATCTGAAGCACATGCTGCACTTTTCAGAACGAGAAAAGCGGGAGTAACACGATGTAGAGTACGTGGAGGACACCGTAGCGTGCCCGCGACAGCTAAACTGTGCCAGAGCGCCGAGATGTCACTCCATTTCTTGATTCTCCCACTCAATCCACCAATAATCTACCTCATTCTCAACCAGGGCATGGTTTGGTATCGATTCTCGATATGTTTGCATGCTTTTTAGCCCATAACCTAATGTTTTACTGCCCGGAGGACTGTTCGTCACTCCTCATTCTGTCTCATTTCAGGTTCATCCATCCTGATTCAGTGCCAATTCAGCCCAAATCAGGTCAGATCAAGCAGATTTCGCCCCATCGAGGCTACATTTCTATTTTTTTCTGGGACTTACCCGCACTACGTTCTTCGTTGACGTAGCGACACACCCCAGTGTGTTTTTGGAGGGGGAGTGTAAGTGCGGCTAACCCCCATCTGCTCAGATTTTCACAGATCTGCCCCAGATTGGCTACATTTTGGTCATTTTCTCTGCTTCGGCGGAACCGCCGCCCCGCAGCTCAGTCTCAGGATCAGACCTATATATTTCTGATGTGCCGGATCTGATTCCGCGGTCCATTCATCGTAAATGCGCCGCGTTCCGATCATTTACCCGGAATCGCCAATTGCCGCTGATGCGCGCCCGGAGCCAAATCAGCCAAATATTTTTTCACAATCGGATTTATATAAATCTTTTCAGATAGATATGGACACTCAGATGTACTTAGGATTATCCACATCAATTTTCTTCATAGACTGGGATTTTTTGCCGGATAACAATCAGCATGGATCTTGCCTCCGTTGTCGCCGCTCTTGCCTCCGTTGGTGTCCGTGTATCCGGTTCTGCCCCCAACAGCAGCGTTCAGGTCGACTCCTCGCGTGCCTGCCCCCCCGGTCTTGCCGGCCCTGAGCCCTCCGGCACCATCCACGACCTAGGGCAGCACTTTCACTCGCCTTGGGTGACTTGAAGGATCGCCTACGACCTCCAGATGCTGTTGAGACTACACCCGGAGGAGATGAGTACGTCGTGACCGACACCAACGCCCCCAACTCTCCCTGTCATGTACCTGTTCCTGATGGAGTCTCTGAGTGTGGACTATCTGAGCTACCTAGCTCTATCCACTCAGATGACGAAACTGAGCACGACGCCTTCTTCGTGCAGACCTGTGTGGAGGAAGTGGAGAACGCCGAGTACGTCGCCCCACTGAAACCCCTACTCTCCATGAGGGTGGAAGACCCCGTGGATGAGGAGCTGGACCCTCGATCCAGGCTCAGGGAGTATGTGGATTCCAAGAGGAAGTTTGTGGCAAAAAAGCTATGCTACGCGAAGCCTACCCGCAGCTCATGGCCACTGAAGCAAGGACGTATGGGAGACCTATCCCAATTGAAGGAGGACCTCGAACAGAAGATCACCACCTGGCAAAGGGAGGTAGATCTCAAGCTCATGAAGGGCGTGTGGGGCGCCCATGTGAGGACCCCAGAGGAGGACGACCCCTCGGAGGAATGTGTATGTGAACCCCCTCGAGCGTGCCTATGTTGCCATCGTCCACCGGAGATGGTTGAACAAGACCTTCTATATGCCTACCAAGGGCTGAAGGATACTACCACGGGCGAAGAATCGGTGGAGGACCACCTCCCGACGTCTATTACTCAGGGGGCAAGCAACTTACACTCTGACGAGGACATGGAGGACAAGATCAAGATATTGGACCCGCGGGTACAGAAGCTTATAAGGACCTATCTGGAGGTGTTCGGAGAACTACCCCCTCCAGCCTCATGCGACAAGCTGGTACAGATGGACCTCAAGCTGAAACCCGAGTTCGTGGGTCACAAGATCCGGAGGAGACCCTATCCAGCTCCTAAAGAGCAGGCCGACGAGATCGAGCGACAGATACAAGAATGTATCGACGCTGGCCTAGTCCTGGAGTACAAGGACGGGGACTACCCCCTACACTGCAGCCCCTGTTTCCTGGTGGCTAAACCTGGGTCTACAGCCAAACGGCTGGTAGTGGACTACGGAGAGCTGAACAAGAAGACGCTGAACCACTCAGGGTCCATTCCCAATATGGAGTCTACCCTGGAGAAGATAGCCTCCTGCCGCTACAAGACCAAGATGGACAAGCGAAGCGGATTCTGGCAAGTGGACCTGACGCCCAACGCACAGGAACTACTGGCCTTCATCACCCCTCAGGGGAGGGTGTTCAAGTGGAAGGTCATGCCGTTTGGCGTGGCTAACGCACCCGCTCCATTCCAAGAGCTGATGAACAAGATCTTGTCCATCCTACGAAGGAGACCTAAGGTGCAGGAGCTTATATCCCGTGGGGCCCAGATGGAGGCGCACATTGACGATGTATGCCTCGGGACCAATACCCAGGAGGATCACCTAATCCTCTTGGGTGAGTTCTTTGCGGTCTGCCAGGAGAACCACACACGACTCAAGCTGGAGAAGTGTGAGTTCATGCAGGAGACCATGCAGTACTTGGGGTTCGATGTTGGCTATGGGTGGTGGACCCCAGCGGCCTCTAAGGCCAAACCCCTGATGGATGCCAAGGTACGACACGAAGACCCCAAGAAAGGACTTCATGATGTACGCAGTTTCATTGGGGCGTGCAACTTCTATCGCCGCGCCGTTTTGACGGACTTGATCAAGAAGAGTACTACTTGGCGCTGGGGCCCACAAGAGCAACAAGCGTTTGACGAGCTCAAAGACAAGGTAGCCAACGCTAAGTGCTTGGGCGTGCCTAGGGCACAAGGGGAGATTATCCTGGTGACCGACGCCAGCAATGTGGGCGGTGGTGGAACGTTGTTCCAATGGCAAGCACTAGAGAAGGAGGAGTTCGACTCGGCCATTTCCCAATGGGGGACGGAAGGTCTCAACCGAGATGGAACCCTCAAGCACAGCTACCCTGACGACAAGTGGGTCCTAGTACCTCTGGGCCACTGGAACCCGAAGTGGAACCAGGCCAGGGGGAACTACTCCACCTATGAGCAAGAATTGCTCGCGGGTATGCTGGTGCTATCCTCACAAGCACGACTGTTGGGGAGTAACCCTGTGGTCTGGCTGTGCGACCAAGAACCGGTCCGCAGTTTCCAGAAGGGTCCCCCACCTGACAAGGCCAAGCTACGGCGCTGGTGGACCTACCTCAGTCAACTACGGCTGACGGTGCACCATATCCAGGGAGTGGAGAACGAGTGTGCCGACTACATCAGCCGCAACAACTTCGACGCCCTGATTGGTGCCCGGTCTGAAGCGCTGGCTAAGGAGGCGTTCAGCCTTATGGACGTCCACTTGGACCTCACCATGACGATGATACGCCCCCTGGATGGACTCCAACAATCGGAGTACCTGAAGGAGTTTGGGGATATCTACAAGCGCCTGGAGAAACGCCTTGAACCCCTCCTGGTCAACCACGACCAGTGGAAGAGGGACAAGAGCTACCTCTGGCACGAGGACCGCATCGTGGTGCCTAGTGACCGAGTCCCAGCGCTCCTGAAGTGGACCCATGAGTCCAGTGGTCCTGTGGGTGCTGACCGTACCCTGAGGCTGTTCAAGCAGTGGTTCCACACTACGTGGACTGACGACCAACTGCGGAAAACCCTCCAGCCTATCGTGGACAAGTGCCCGTGCAGGTCCTGTAAACCAGGGGATATCAGGGACAGAGGTCTCTACTCGACCCTGCCCATCCCTCACTGTGCTAACAGTGTTCTATACGTGGACTACACGGAGATGCCGAAGTTCGGGGGCTATGACTTCGCCCTCGTGGTAACCTGTGGGTTGACCAGGTTTACCAGGGTGTTCCCATGTACCAAGCACATTACCGGGGAGGAGACTATCAAGATACTCCTGGAGGAGTGGTTTTGTGTCTATGGGGCGCCCAAGGAGATCAACTCCGATGAGGACGTACGAGTACGCTCAGATACTGGCTGGTACAAGAGGGTCCTGAGATCCCTCAATGTCCAGGTGTCTACGGGGATTCCCTACTCTCACACGAGCAACCCCCTATGTGAGCGACAGATCCGTGTCCTGAAGGAGAACGTACGGATATGGTGCAAAACTGAACGCACCAGAGACTGGGTGAGACTACTCCCCGTCATATCCTTGATGATGAACTCCCAAGAGAGTTCAGCTACTGGCTACTCGCCCCATGAGCTATTCCTAGGGCGCCCGGCATGGTTCCTACATGCCCCCTATCCAGAGGACACCCATTCTTCTGTGGGTGAATGGGTCCAAGAGCAACAAGCGAAGGTGGACAAGGCCAAGGCTATGCTCCAGAGAGTGAGGGAGCGTCAGTGGAACAAGAAGAACAAGCACCGAGTACCGGCCACCTACCAAGAGGGGGACTGGGTGCTGGTGCACCAGAGTCGACTACCCGCCTGGCCACGCTCCACCAGCGATGACCCATACTTCGGGCCGTACAAGATTCTATCAGTGGATGGACACCGTATCACCGTGCGGTGTTCTCCCCGTCTAGGGGGGACCCTGGTGTGCGCTGCTCAACACCTGAAGCGCTACTATGATCCTGAGGACCTCTGTGGGGAGGAGTGGGAGCTGAACGACGAGGAAATCGCCGCTCTGGACCTACAAGGGGCTGCCAGCCCTATGGAAGTGGAAGGTGAACTCCCCGACATGAACGCCGAGGAGATGGCTAAGGAGGGCTTCTACCTGGTGAAGTCTGTCCTACGCCACCGCTATCGCCAGGGTTGGCGCTTCCTCACCCTCTGGGAAGGGTTTGGAGTCAAAGAGGCCACCTGGGAGCCCTTCTCTGCATTTGTTCTACCTGAGGGACGCCTAAACTCAGTTCTGGTTGACTACTTGTCCCAGAACAACCTTGGTGAGTTGCTGAGGCTCGCTGAGACGCTTGCCTCCAAGACTAAAGCTAGGGACTGAACCTTACCCTTACCTGCCAAAGCGTATGTGTGAGTGTGCTATTCCTAAGGTCCTGAGAGCAAGCCGCAGAAGTGGTGTCCTAATTATACCCAAGTCTGCACGCTTGCTAAACCTGGAGGGTTGGCTTATTGATGCCACGGGGTACGCCCCGGGTCTCCCCTCCCCTAAGCGCCCAATTTCTGTGCTGGCGCAAAACCTTTGGGGAATACCCAGCGTACTAATCCAGGTATTGTTTTCCCTACCTATCTGTCTACTACCGGGAGGGGTGGCCAAAAGCTATGAAGGCATGAAAACGCCGTTTTGCTATGTGGCCAAAACACTGACCTAACCACTGCCACAGCCCACCAACCCTGCTAAAATTGCAGGAAACGGGTGGGACAGTGACACACGCACTACAGGTCCTACACACCCTACAGTGGCACCATCCTGGTGGGCGAGCACTGGGGCGACTGGCTCAAGCCCCCACTCAGGACTACCACTCCTACACGCACACTCTACTGGGCGTTGCGAAGGCGAAGGTCTCATGGGTCCTAACGACCCTCCTGTGAAATGACAAGAGAACACAGCGCTGCTAAGCAACTGTGGCCTAACAGGGGACGCCACAACGCGTTTCTCCTGCTAGGGCTTGGAGGGAAGAGGTGCTCTTGCGTGCACGGCGCAGATGACGATGGAGTCGGACTCCCTGCTCTGCCACAGGCAGAGGGGAGTTACTTGTTTGTGTGATCTGCGCCCTTGTTTAGCAGGGCATGAAAAAAATGGTATGCTGCTGCACCAATCACCCTACCTGCCCACCTGTAAAGCAAAGGCAAATGAAGGGGCGTTTGCGGCGGAGGAACCAAGCCACTCTCCACGTATTATACGCTTCTCAGAGTGACCTATAATACACTGTCCGCAAACACGCTGCAGGAGCAGCTACCCCTGTCAAGCAAGCAAGCGTTAAGGGACTCCTCAGGTTCTCTTAAAGAACGTACCGAGGAGCCCCTGGGTAGCCTAAACAACGTTTACCGTGCGCACTTCGCGTGGCCTACCCTTTAATGCGTGTGTGCATGCGCGAGTATGCACGACCATCTTGGGCAAACCTGCCCATCTCAAACCCAATCACGAACTCCACCAGGGGGTGGCCCCGCCTGGGCTTACTCACCTTACCTACCGCTGGAGAGAGAGAGCAAGTGAGGGGCGCACGCGAAGAACGTTGCTATGCACTTGTGTGTATGTCTAATCACCCTGATCTGACCGCTAATCATCTGCAATCTTTCTAATCAATCCCTCTATCGCGTCCTATTGCTGTTAGCGCTGCTACAAGACTCGTTCACGGAGACACGAGACGAGCAATGTGTATGCGGCATGCGAGACGAGCATACCTGTAGTTTATACCTGTTTCATTGAAGTCTTTTTCGTTCATTTTCGAATTCTTGAATTTTTGATTCTTCTAATAGTGTGGGTGGAATCTGTATCTTTATTTATTAATGTGTGTCTCGTCATTTTCAAGACTACGTGAGACATACGTTTATAATTCCATTATTTCTCCATTTTCCGGCGCTTCGCTAGGAGCCGCTCCTGCGCGCCGCTTTTTTATGCGTATGAATTTCTGGATTTAAAAAATCCAGAGATGACTATAATTTTTATAAAAATGTGCTTCTGATGCACAATTGGATTCTGCTCAGGTGTGTTGTTTCAGAAAAATTCTAGGCCGTCATTTGACGGATTTTGATGTCGTCACTTCGTTTTTGCGTGGATTCGTCCATAATTCTCCCATTCCTGCCTCTGCAGATACCCACGCGCAGCTTCGCTGAGTAGGCCGTGTTCGGGCCGAAACGCAGCAGCCTGGAGAGACTGAGCAGAACCCAAGACCCCACCAAGGGGCAAATTAATTTTTCTCAGGACTCCCTTCGCCCTAAGACAGGTCACATGTCGCCAGCAGGTTTACGAGAACCCATGCGAGTGTGTATATTGTGTCTTGCGTTGGGTTTGTGTCGCGCTGCGTCTTGGAGGGAGGGATGCACATGCACATGTTTTGGCATGCTCCCAAACTAACCCAACCAAGCCACAGGAGCCCCGGCAGCGCCATGAGCGCTGAGTCTTCTGTAGGAAATGATACAATCAGAGCAGCAAAAGAGCGCCAGCCATGGGGAGCGCCCATTTTTCTGTGTGAGGGAAACCATAGGTATTTTAAAGTAGATGTGGAAACCAAGGAAAGGCCAAGAAAAAATCCCTTTTTCCTAAAATGCGACAGTGGTGGCCACCACAGCACAAGGGGGCAGTAAGAAAAAGTGCTTTTCCATTGCTTTGAAGCATACTCTAGTTGTATTAGAGATGCACTGAGCATCCATGCATTTCTATCTTAGTATTGGTCCCACCAAAACTGGTGATAACACATTTTGACCTATGGAACCAAACACCCAATCAGGATATGGAGTGGACCCCTTCATCCCCTTTCAATGTGAGGCAAAACATCTTTTCCTGAGTTGACTGAGAACTGACATATCCAAAGTAGAGCCTATGAATTTATCTATGTTTTTCCATGAATTCTTAGCTATCCTAGTGGTATGCACCCCAGGGGGCTGGGCACCTCTTTTTGAGAGGTCCTGGGTTCAATTCCTGGTCAGCCTAGCTAAGTAGGAAGATCCCATGTGACATGGCAGTGACCTCATCGCCACATGCCCTGCCACCTCACCACATATGGGACCCAAAACAAAGAGTGCACATCTCCTGAGATGGCACTATGGAGAGAGAGTGACCATGGGGCAGTTTTCCAACTCTTTTCCAAAACATTTCAGCTATCTTTGTGAATATGCATTCCGATTTGACCTGAGTTGCAGTTTCTGTGAATATCCAATCATCTTTCACTGTTTACACTGAAGCCCTTCATGCTTTGATCCTGATTCTCTTCTCCTTGCACACTATTGGCTTGGGTTATCCTGGATTGACTCTATTTCTGCAAACAAAAGGTTTTCATCTTCCAAAACAAGCAGCAGGAAACCCTACACCTACAGCAAGCAGCAGAAGAAGCAAAAACACAGTGCTGAAACCACTATAAACTTTTCTACTGAAGCTGGGAGGTTTTAGAGGCAGATCAACGCCGATGGGTGGCGTAAGCCGTGGGCCAATGACCAACATCTCATTCACGTCCCAATGGCTTGTCCAATCTACCTTGCCTTGAGCAGATAGAGTGCAATGCCTCATGACTTCACCCTGTTTGAATTCGAGGAGCACATCCCACCCATCCCTCCTGGTGATCAAGGTAATCCACTCCTGCGAGCGCATCACCTCAACGAGCTCGGAGTGCTCTGTGAGCTGGCTGCCGGGAAGGTCACTCTCATCAAGATACATCCAAACATGATGCACCCCGGCTAATCGATGCCATGTGAGCCACTCCAGCATGTACGGGGCCTCGTATCGTAGTGTTGCTAGTACGCAGATCCCAAAAGTTTGCTCATGAGTGGGGCGCCGGACTGTGTATTTGTCACATTCTGGCGCCACCGCCTCCACCGTCTCCCGAGCCTCTTGTGCACTCCTGCCCCAGGCTTGCACACTGGTGCGATTCAAAACGGGCTGCCCATGCACGGCGCCTTGCATAGTGGGTTGGCCATGCACTGCACCAAGGGCAAGGCAGACTTTCTCCAGGCTGAAGAGCAAATTGATCATCAGAGTCAAAATCAGAACCAGCACCATGAGGATCGGCAACCCGATCGTCAACCTGCACCGTAGGTTGGATGTGGTGCGTGGGAGCAGCCATGCAAAGACATACAAAAGAGATTAGCGCCCACTGCTGAACAGGAGGAGTCAGGCGCTGCGGAAAAGTAAGGCGGTGCTTGGGCGGGCCATTGTACTGACGACATGTTCGAGATTTTCGTCCGTTTCGGACGGGCCTGTGTTCCTTACTGCCTCTTTTTGTCAACAGGCAGCTACCATGTCCGCATACAAATTCACTCCATACCTGTTGCTTCCCCTGATGCACCACAGAAACCTTTGGTGCGCAGAAGAACGCACTCTGGGGGGTGTAAATTGGGTGCAGGTGAGCCACGGTGGCAGAGAGGCCTGGCAGAAAGGCCAAAAATCCTCGTACGGCCGGTTCACAGCAGCCTGCATGCACCCACAGAGGCCACCAGACTTTGACCACCGCAGAGGCCGCTTCTTTTGCAAGTCAATTTTGGGATCATACAGTGCACCCCACGAAGGCTTCACAGCAGGAGTTTCTGGCCACGTGCATTGACGTTGATTTGGAGAAAAATGTCAAGCATGCATAGTGGCACAAATACACTAGAAAGAGGGGTCACAATTTTTGGAATGTGTCGAAATGGCTGGGTGGTGCCTGTAAGTCTTCAGCCAGCCATCTGGACCAGCAGCAGACCCCTGTTTTGATCAGGGATGACAAGATTAAATGGTTGGATTTTGGTACAACCCCAGGCCCTGAGAACAACAAAGGGGGACAAAATCAGAAGTCAAAACCTCTGCTAGGGGTCACCATGATGCCCTAGGGCCCCTAGTATCTCAAAGTATGATTCTCTAGTACGGCGAGACACCCTGATAGTTGCACTGCGCGCGCACTGCGCTTAAGGCGCCCCCATATAGTTCAGGTTTGTCACCTAGGACTTTATGCCTCCTAGCCCCCCCGCCCCCCGGTGAGAAGCAAAACTGAAGTTATTCGCATAACTTAAGCACTAGGCACTGCTGTGCAGGTTGTGTGTAGTCATGTACAAACTTTTTGCATAGCAAGCAAGACCACCCCCCCACGGTTGGTATATTGCGTTGGCACTAATCCGGAACTAGCATTATCCTTCATAATCTTGGGGATCGGTGCGCTGGTCTCTCTGCACAAGTAGGTGGCACAATCAGAACTCTGTGCGCAGGGCGTGCTGCATGACTTGTACCCCATTGGGTGTGCTCTCGCTGTGCTCGGATGGACATACAACGGGGTCGCACAACATGCCTTGGCGAAACAAGATGGCCCAAAATCCTTTCGATTGTACCTCCATCATGTTGTGTTATGCCCTGCAAAAAGGGGTCACAAAAGAGCTTTGCCATGTTGCGCGTTCATCTCACCTCTTTTCATGGGGACAGCACCGTAGCCTGATGGAGGTATTAACAAAGTAATTTTGGGCTCTTGCCAGCACCTGTCACACGATGCCCCAAATGCTACTTTGTTGTTCTGCCCATGTAGCGGCTGCCTATCTTGGTTCATGGCTCTGGGTTTCGGCCGCGAAGAGCTTTGGTGCCTACCATCAGTTTGCTGTCTTCAGCCTTATATTCGCCACAGTCCCATATGACATCTCGGACTTGGGACCAGTGTGCAAAATCATAATTGTTGGTTGGGATTCCCCTGCACCATTATAGCCTTCTTCATACTGCTCGCTACCGATCCGTCTGGCAGTACCGATGTTATTGGCGAGTACATAGTGCCGCGTGCACTGTTATCTTTCCGTTGGTCTTCTTGTTCACTTATGCACCATCCAATCAGGAGTGATTGGGTCGCTTGTAGAAGTCCATGTGGGCTGCTCTTTCTGCTTAGAAGAGCTACCACATCCACATCAGAAGTTTTCTGAACCACCGGTCGACCTCTACAGGGCACGGCCCCAAGAAATCATGAAATGAAGTCATAAAAAAACATGAGAAAAGATCCTTCCAATGACGAAATCTGCCATTCCATTGCACCAAAACCTGCCACTTCGGTGTGACGGGTGCACGGTGCGCGCAGGGTGCGTGCCGCTCCCCCTTCATATATCCCACCCCAATCTCCATGCTCATGCACAGTTGTAAATTGAATCACCTAACTGACCAAACCCATCGCCCCAGCACCTACCTACAACAGCAAAAATCTGACTTGGTGATGATAACAACAAAATGTGACTCAGTCCAATGTATTTTCCTTTCTGACTGTGATCGAAATAAACACGACTAATCTGTATGTTCAGCCCCCAGAGATACATTTGCAAGTAGATCAATCAGTGGAATAACAAACGCTGGCCTTCAACCCTACACACAGGCGCACATTTACACCCTGGAGAACTCAGCCCCCACAGCAACCAGCTCAGGCCCATGTTCATGCTCACCACTCGCCACTCAGCAGCTTTCCTGCAAATACGCACACAAACACGCAAAGACGGTACAATACAGCTACGCTTGCTTGGCATAATTGTGGCAAGCCATCCACAACAGAATCAGAGAATGACAACCCCCGTTTGGTCACAAGCTGTTTGAATTGACCCAGAATTCAAAAATAATAAAAAAAGAACAATGCAACAATGCAAACACAGAGTGGCTTGAACAGTGTGCTTGAAGACAGAAAAGCAGGGCATGAAAAGTGCCTGATAATGGTTGGAGTACGAGCCAATTATGGCTGCACTCTGTTTGGGCAAAAGGGCTTCACGGGCAGACCCCTGCGTTGGAAAATTTGTGCATATCACACAAACAACTACATCCACTAGTTTCTGCATCTGCCAGGGTAGACGTATTAACCACCCCCTCTCGACAAGCCCCTCCAACCGTCATCCAAAACACAATGTGGCTTGAAAGGCGGCCACTCATGCTTCACACTGAGCTGTAAATTGGTGAGGTAGGAAGTGCCCAATCCGCTGTGCATGCAACAGTGCTTCAGGATACTGGTCCCTCTCTGTAATATGCCAGCCTTGTAGGAAAAAGAATAAGCAACCCTCAAGTGAAAACGAACGCCTCCCATCCTGTGTTCCCCTGTTCCCCCAAAGGAACCAGCCCTGTGCTGACATAGATATGGGTAATATAACCAGTAAACCAACATAGTGCAGAAAATCAGACCCGTCCTGTGAATACCGCAGCAATTGCATGTGACCTGTGGAGATTCAGCAACCCATGCGATGCTTTGGCGCAATGCACCGATGGAACAGCAACCCAACAGCATGTGCACTGCATCTCTGGTACTATTGATGAGAAAGACCCATGTGCGACCATGAGCAGGGCACGAATATTCAGAAACACTGAAATGCCACCACCCCATCAACGCATCAGGACCTCAGCAGAGGCCCTATGAAATACTCCAAACTCGCTCTTCCACAGCCTTGACTGAACAGCGTCCAGGCCACTGGTGCCATTGTCTGCCCTCCTCATCCGGCACCTCTACAGCTCTAGAGGTGCAAATGCAGGAAGGGGATTTGGGCTGCTGGATACAATCTCACTGAGGTTTCCTGGTTCCTTCAGACATCCAGGACTTGTGGTTATGTCCCCCCTGCCCCCCATCTGTTGCTAAAAGGAATGGACTGCTGGACTGCATGTACCTCAAGGCATGGAGCCCATGAACCTCGAACCTTTGGTCTGGTCTCATATAGTGTAGGAACCCAACTCCAAGATAAATTGCCACCCCCCCACCCCCACAAGTGGGACATACCTTTGCTACACTTATGCAGCCATACACAAGTTCCAGGCTGGTGCAACGTCATGAAATAGCATCTGAAACAGGGGGCAAAATGGGCCTCCCATCCCTTTTCCGATACTCTCTTTGGGCATTTGCAGACAGCTCGCACGCACAGCGCATGCACAGCGGCCACCTCAAACGCACCCAAATGAAAACCCAGCATGCCAAGGTCAAAACTTGCATGTAAGCCACCGATTTCAATATTCACGGTCTCAGTGCACCAGATGAATGACCCAGATGACCCAGATGGAAAGGTAATCTGCAGCTTTGCACCTAGGCTTCTTCAACACACTTTCTCCTTCAACCTTTCCGGTGAGGTGGAACACCCTGCAACAGCAGCGCAGTCCATAGTCCAAGGCAAAACTGTGGTCGCTGAGCTTGGGTAGCCCAATCAATGTAACCATTCAGCTTTAGCAGTATCAGCACTTTGTAGTACGCTGACTGCTGACTGTTGTCCCATGACTGCCACACCATTCACATGTGCATGATGTTCTAGAAGCATGTAGTCACATGTTCACTTTCCTCAAGTTACAGCCCCATGGTATCAATACAGTTCCATAGAACAAAGGAGTGGAGAATGATGCACCAGAGTACCAGTCCAGGTGTGTATTGTTGCATCATGTTGCATTGCTTTCAGAATGGAATGTGAAAAACAGCCTAAAATGCGCACGACGCGTGCACAGTCCACAGTGCACCCCGTCCATATACAAAATGGCCCACTCATACTGAGAAAATAGGCTTGTGCCCCTTGGAACCCCTGTTCAGAACCACGCCATCCTAATTTTAGGAGTGCTCTAAGGGGCCTACTGCCCCAAGAGCTAATGGTACCTCCAGCAAGTGCGCACTCACTCACCGTCACCCTGTTTCTTTTGTGCCTGTGGTGTTCAGTCATGCCCACAAACAATTAAAACCCACAGCCAAAATAGCCTTTGAAAGTAGGACTGCCCAAAAGGTAACCTTCAATGCCAACAATCCCTTGAACTGTGTGGATGCTGTATCAAGGCAATTTTCGAAGGAGGGGTGGGGGGCAGGGTACTTTTCTGTGCCGCTTCAGGAGGGCACACTGACCCTTGTAGCATTGTGGGCTGAGCACAACGAAAACACTGAGAGCAGAAGTGTGCATCTGCCAGCAATTCAGGCTTTGAAGGAAAAATGCAAAATCTGTGACGCTGAGATGCTGTGCCACCACAAGCACAAATGCTGCCCATAGAGTGAAAAACAATCTGCCCAGATAAGACCAAATACTGTGAGCACTGCTGCATTGACTGGGACTGAAACATCAGCAAAATTTCGGGGGGAATCAGGGGGATTGGCCCAGCGTGGGGAGGGGGGGGGGGATCACTGTTCTAATGAAGCGCACTCAATACAAACTTGTGAAATAATGTGTCGCTTACCACCAGCTGTCTGTGCACCCGGGCTTTGCGGAATAAATGGGGGCCACAACCCAGAAACTTGCAAGTTGCATGTATGTATGTTGTAGGTTGTATGTAGCCTCTTTGAGCATGGTCCAGTGCATGCTCATGGTTCTGTCTGGTTTAGGAGCAGGGCAACAGCGCCAGGTGGTCGGTCCTGTTGGAATCCATGCTCCCCATTGCCACTACAGAAGCTGCTGCACTTCGTGCAGCACTGGCTCTCTTCCACGATAGGGCGCCCACCTTCCTGCAGGGGAGCCGGGTGGAGGTGTGCGCTGTGCACCCCCGTGCAGGTACCCAGATTTGCACCGTGTCGACCACAACCAAAAATAATCCACCCTTGGCTCAACGGGGATGGTGTCATGTATCGTTGCGGTGTGTGGAGGGAGGGCCATCAGGTCCTTGAATCCCACCCTGTGCATCTGGGAAGCTGGCCCCGGCGAATGGGCGAAAAATGGCTGGCCAGATGACGAATGGTTGCAACGATTCCCGAAATTTGTGGAAAGAAGAAGATGCAGCGTATAGACAGTGTGCCTGCATCAGCACAGGACGGGCCAAGTGTCCACGACCGCAGACACCACCGGGCCCTGGCTGGGTCTGACGGGGCCGTGGACCTGACGCGGCCGTCTTCTAACGAGCTCGAATGGGGATGGGGCCATGACGTCATGGTTCAAGTCATCAGCATGATCCTAATCCCAAATGAGGGATGGGGAGGAGGAGGGGGTTCTAGTGGACTTTATGCGACAAGGCAATAAACTGCGCCGGATTTGGACCTCAGATCAAAACAGAACGAAAGCAGACAACACAGGCCCTGCCCATGGGGACTGGGCGTGCCGGGGCACAAGGGAAAGCAAAGCACCAATGCAACAACACGGGCCCAATGGTCTTCTGGTGCCCGTCCATTGCGTCGGCGCCGCAATGGGCGTGTCATGGGTCTGGCAGACGCGGAGGTGGCGATTTGCCTGGATCACCGGAGCTGTCCTCGACGGAAAAGGACAGTCCTCCGCTGGGCTTCAGCGGAACGTGCAGTGCTGGGGAGTCGAGTGCTGTGTTTACGCGAAATGTGGTGGTCGGCCAAGGGTTTGCGTACCTGCATGGCCGTCGAATGATGCCACCCAAAGACAATTCGTGAGGGAGGAGTGCTGAGTACATGGACAAACAAGCAGGAGCCTCCTCGCGCAGGTTGGGGGGGGGGGTTCCGATGGCTGGTGGTAGTCAACTGACTGCGATGGCAGTTAGCACGACGTTGTGAAGCCGACAACCGCCAGCGGATGGCGGTTAACGGCCGACGGTTGACTAGTAACCGCCAGCACGGGGGGCTGTGCTTAAAGGCGGTCCTCAGTGAAACAGAAAACTGTTGCTTCAGGGCAGTCATGGAGAGAAGACCATGGCTCCGTGGTTATTGCGTGGCGTGTTTGCGGGAAAGGGTCAGAAAGCGCATTGCCGGATAGATGGGCTACAACCTAAACAATGGAGAGCGCAGCACATTACAAAAGGTTGTTCTCAAAACGCACACGCACACACACACCCCCTCTGTCTCTCGATCTCTCTCTGTTCCGTCGTGCTTCAGCAGGAAACCTGGTGGGCAAGCAACAGGAGTCGGCCGGGTCACTAACGGCAGTTGGTGACTAACCCGCAGCCGTTGGTGGTGGATGACCGGTATGTGGCCGGTAACCGCCAGCGGTTGGGGATTAACCGATCATTAACCGACGACTTTAAGCCGGGGACCGCCTCAACAGAAAAAAATTTTCCTGGTCGGGGGAAGTGGGTTTTGGGAGAGCCCAACATTTGTATGTCGCTGGATGATTCAGTGTTGTGTTTGCGCGAAAGTTTGCAGTCAAATAGAGGCTTGATTGCCTGCCTTGCCACCCTATAATGCCGTCCAGAGGGAAGCTGCGGTATTGCGAGGAGTGCTCACGCCCAGCCTCATGCCAAAGCGCTGAAGACAACAAGAATAACTACTGCATGTCCAGTAGGTGCACGTTTCGGCACACAATTGCTTGTATGCAACCCGCAGGCGCCACCAATGGGCAGGCGCCCGTGGGACGCAGGCAACATCCCTTTGAATGGGTACTTAGGTGCAGTAAGCAACACCAAGAACACCATGCGCCCGTATGTCTGGGTACAGGGTCAGGACTTGCCTTGCCCACGGAGCATGGACGCCAAAGCCCTGCACCGCCCTGAGTGACGCTGGGAGGTGTGGCAGAGGAAGGGGTCGACCAATCCACCGCTCATGCCACTTACCCAGGGAGCAAGGGTGGAGAGAGGGCGGGGGCATGGGTTGGGATGGAATGGGGGTGCGTCGACCCACCCAAACCAGGGCTTAACCCAACACTTCGCGCGGGGAAACGATCAGATTCGAATCAGCAGTCCCTTCCCCCCATTCTGCAAGGTACTTCCCCACACAAGAGGCCTGCTCTCGCCCCTGCAGGAGCAAAGGATTGTAGCTGCAGATGCCGCACACCGAAAACGGCCTAAGCTCAAGAGAGCGCAGCAGCAGCACAACCATTTGTTCTGAGCCGAATCAAAAGAAGCGCTCCTCCGTGACACAAAAGGAGATGCAATGGGTCCAACAACTACGGGGCCATGGCTACCAGAAACGGAGGTTCGAAGCCTCCTTGGAAAAAGCCACACCCAATACCATTGTTGGTTTCGACACACAATTTTTGGTGTGGTATCTGGCACCAAGGCTCACCTTTATGCAAAAAAAAAAAGGGGGCGTGGGGCATGGGGCTGCCTGGCGGCCTCCGGACGAGTAACTGCTGTCGGTTACTGGTCGGTTGACCGCCAAATGCCGTCGGTTGGATGACGTCCGCCGTGGGACATCGACAATCCTGGCGCCTGGACCCTCAGGCTGTCTTCGCTGGAGACGAAAGGAGGAAACATGCACCATCGCCGGTGGCACTCCCGGTCCCTACGATCGGGCCCCCCATACCCTTGCGAAGGGCCTGCCCACAAAAGGCTTGCATGAGCACGCCGTGCCCGCAGGCAACGGTCCCTGTGCCGGGGTCACGGCAGAACAGGTCATGCCCGCCCCCTTCCCCCCCCCCCCCCCACACGCGATGCAACGACGTGGACCGCGGCGTGTCAAGCGGCAGTGCCGACCGCTGTTGAGGCAATCGAGTTCGCTCGGACTTGAAGGCCTTGGCAGCACTTGGCCGATCGTTGGCAGCAACCATCGCCTAAAAGCAGTCGCGGAGATGGGGGTGTGGCAGGGGCAGTGCCAGAGAGGCTTGGGAAACTCTTCACCATAAATCAGGAGCGAGCCAGGGCGGTCGGGGAGCAGGCACACACTGCACGCGTCACAGCCCAACAAGCACACGACGCCCCCCGGCACATCGGCAGCTCTCTGTCAACGCGCCATACTGCGCCTTCCAGAAAGCACTGCGAGGCACCGCCACGTGCAAACTCCCGGGCCCCTTCAGCCTCCCCCTCATCGACACGGAGATTGACGCCGGCAACGACGGTGCATCTCTATCGGACATTGCGGGGCTGAACAGCCCCTGATCATGTCACTAGCACTTCTGTGCACACTTTTCGGTCAAATAAAAAGTCGGTAAATCATGAACCAAAAAAAAAAATGGAGCACTCAGGCCCCTGACGTCCCTGGGCTGAACTTGAGCGGGTGGAGCTCATGAGCTTCGTCCGAAGGTCATACCACAGTGGATCTATGCTGGACACTGGGCAGTCCTGATGCTGGACCTACCGTACGGATGGAGAGAGGACACCATTTCCTCCCACCGCACCGGGAGCTGAGGAATGCGGAGAGCTCCATAAAGGCTGGTGGGCTGCTGGGTAGCACCACCGATGTTCAGCGGCGTGACCCTTGTCTGACTTGCTTGTTGGTCGACTTGCTTGTTGGTGTGGGGGTGCAGGGCAATCTCGTGGGTGAAGTGGGGTGTCTGTCCCACTGCGCACAATGGCAGCTACTGTCCCTGTGGCGGCCCCTCGCCTGACGGCGCTGCGGAAGTCATTCCCGTGACTGCTAAGTCTGGAGGGTGCTCACCACCACATCTGATGTGGGAAATTCTACACAGGGCCCAGGGGGTGCCCGATCGCCCGGTGTTCCACATCAGTGCAGCCTTTGCAGTTGAGGTGTTGCTGCAGGTGTGCGTGTGGGGGGGGGGGGGGTAATTGAGGTGAGCTAACCGAAGGTGTTGGTGGAACCTTTGGCAGACTACCCCAGTGTAACAGCGGCGTGGGGGGGGGGGGGGGTGATATTGGAATGTCCGTCCCACTGCTCGGGATGGCAGAAGTCTCAGAACTGCAGTGTTCAATGTGCCCCCGTGGCGTCCGTCCCTCTGTGGGGAAGGAAGGGGGGGGGGGTCGGCACAAGGCCTCGGTATTAGGTTGTTTGCCTTTCGCGGCGCCTATTGGCCTCTCGCCACTGCTCATTCTGACCCTCTGTGGGTCCGAGCGTGTTTTGGTTGTGTCAACGGAGCCCCTGGATGCCTTGTCCTGTTTGACTACTCCAGGGTCGGCTGTCCCGGAGACGGGCTGTTGCCCGTGCCGTTGACCAGGTGCATCCAGATGCACACTCCGAGTCCATGCTGGGTTTGCCGACTCCAGCACTGACTTGTGCGCGCTGGGGTGTGCATCTGCAGGATAATTTTCCTGACAGGGGCTTCTAACAACCACAATGATTCTTTCCCTCTTGTCCTTTCCTTCTCCTCCTTCTGCGCTCTGCACCGTTTTCGGCGAGCACGGTCTGCCCTGTCCTGTTATCTCCCCTTGTTCGTCCCTTTCCCCATGCCAAGTTTCCTCTGGGCCCTCCCTGTTCTTTCTGCCCTGGGGGGCATTGGGTGGCGGGGGGGCGTGTTGCTGTAGGGAGTGGTTAGAGGAGGGGGCCGGGGGAGGGGGAGTGGGAGTGGGTTTGTCGCACCCTGTCCCCTCCTTCCCCTTGAGGAGGAAGATCCTGGCTCAAGGGGGCCCCTTTGTCGCTGTCGGTGTGCTTGGTGTTGGTGGTTTTGGCCACTTGCTTCTGCTTCTGCCCACATATTCCAGTCTGTCCTGGGCGTAGTTGCATGCTGTTTGCTGGCATATTGGCCTTAGGAGGGGGGGTGGGGAAGGGGCATTGAAGATGGACAGCTTGCGGGGGGAGGGGGGAGTGCACGCAGGACACCAGCGCCCCGAGGAGAGCAGAACACAAAGAAGGAGAGGGCAGCCTGCTCACGACGTTGCTTTTATCTGCCTGCGGCTCACTGTCATGACGGAAGCAGAACATGGCAAAATATGCGACAAATGCGAACAGTGACTTTCTCCCGACCACACGAGCTCACGTCCATGCACCCGCACAAGGCAGGATGCCCATTGACCTGGGCGGGTGGAGGGCCTTCGAGCCCCGAAAACTAAGAGGGGGGGGGCTGGCAGAAAAGGGGTTTGAAGGTCCAGAGATTTTGTTGTGTCAACTGCCGTTTCAGGAGGGTCTTAAAGGTCTGGGGCGTTGGGTGTGTGTGTTGTGTGCCATTGGGCGGCTCCGGGGCAGCAGGGGGCATGTCACAGTCAAAACACCCCCAAGACAGCCCCCCCGGCTTCCTGCAAGGAACCAATGGCGACTGTGCCCTGTTCACAGGGCGCACGGCTTGCTCAATGGGGGGGCACAGCGGCGTGAGAGGAAGCCGGTGTGCACACCGGTACAGCTACAGGTACATTCGCAAATGCAGGTGAGAGTCCCACCTGCCACCTCAGCTAATCCTCTTCGGATTCTTCTCCGTCCTCTGCATCTTCGTCCGCGTTGCCCGCAGCGTCACCGTCGTTGTGCTGCGATTTCAGGGACTGCAGGAACGTGTTCACCTCAAAGATGGCCTGCACGAAGCAGTGCGGGGATGTGGGACAGGGCAAAATAGTTGGTGCGGTCCGCTGCGCGTGCGTCCCTCAGTGCAAACGGATGGAAGTAGCCCCGGGCCATCGGCCTCGTCGACGCGAGTTGGCCGACAGGGTCACTGTGCTCAGACAAGGCCGCGCTTACACGACATGACACGAAGGGGGTGCAGTTGGGTACCCGTGGGGGGGAGGGGGGGATATTCCGTGGCTGGGAAAGTCTGAATCTACAAATTCTGGCGCGACAAAGCCTGTGCCATTTCCGCAAAAATGAGCGAACAAATTATGCAGGATTGGCAAAAGTTGCTCATGAGAAACAGTGGACGGTTGCTGTTATTTCCTGGAGGACTTTCCTGGTGCATCAAGCAGCACTCTTATCTGTACCCCATTGAATGCCACAGGAGCACAGCAAATGAGGAGAGACAACTTCAGCACTTCTGCAACGTGCATGGGAAACTAATTATCATGAACCAAACCCTTCGTCATGGTGCACGTGAGCAAAGGCACAGCCTAACGTATACCCGTGCAAACCCTTAAAAACACCGAACAAATTGCGCACAAAATTTTCGCACAGAATTTGTGACACAGAAATTCTACCCTGTGTAATTCCCCCCTCCCGGTACGGCATCATTGTCCATGGCTTCCAGTCATATGAGACAAGATCGAAATGGCTCGCACTCCAAGAGCACAACACGGGGGTGGGCAACTCTTACACGCATGCACAAGCCCCTCCTTCGTTGTCGTCCCACACACAATGGCCCCACATCTCTATGCTCTGCATTCTGGACCACAAAAACGATGGTCACTTAAATGACGCCAACACGTGCCGTTGTGTTGCGCAAGCAAAAGGGTGGGGAGGGGGGTAATCCTGAGGACCACTCGCCGACAGGCCAGCGCACGACGGGGCGTGCTGCCAACCACCAGTGCCAAACCACGGATTCAAACATACAACCTCCGGGCAGTGTTCGGGTGCTCTGGCCTCACTCGCGAGGCTGGTCGAGTGGCTGAAAGTGCAATCCCGGATTGGCAGTAGACCCCAGGCCCCCTGACCCACCAACAAGCGGGTGTCTGTGAGAGAGCTGGTGGTAACCGATGGCATTTTAGGGTTGAGCGGTGACCGGACGCCCCACCCCCCTAAAGCAGGAGGGTCGTTGTTGCTTCCCCAGAAGCAGCCACAGACCACAGCCCTCCCCTGTGCCGAGGTTCTGGGCGGTTGCTGGAGAACCCCCTCCTTCGAGTACTCAGCATTTATGCCAAACTCCCCCTCAGAAGGTCTCCTGAGGAGGACGTCCCATCCTCGTCAGTCAGCCTGTGTGATGCATAAAAAGAGGGGGCCCACAACAAACAACCAGCACCAAGCGTGTTGCCAGGATATCCCTCTGTGGGGCTGTTCAAATGTGTGGCTGTGTGCCGGACACCGTGTCGCATATGCCCCCAGGCTCATGACCAGGGTGTTTGTGGGATGGGGTGAGCAGGTGGCTCCGGAGATCCATTGCATATGCTGGCCATCCTTGGACAACTCCGGCAATGCTCCTGAATCTTTGGACTTGACCCGGCTTTTGTGTAAGATCCATTGCCTATGCATTGCAACTCCTGCAGGTCTTGGAGCACGACACCGTATGCGACGCACTCCCCTGACAATTGGGGCACAATGATCATTGGAGCTGATGTAATGCTGGCCTTTGTTGTGCTCCTTGGGCAATGCTCTGTGCACCCACGTTTGATCTCGTCTTCTAAAACTGGACGTCCTCACCTGAGGAGCAAACCCTTTTTGGGGCCAGCCACTCGGTAAGCTGGCTCCTGTTGCACCGTTTTCCTCTCTTGCCCTCCTCCCCCCGGTCCGTGTTTCCACCCCACCACGCCCCACGCGCTCTGTGTGTGTTTGCGTTCGCACTATGCTTTGTCCTTGACTAGTGTGCCCTCTGATGTCGAGCTGATTTCTATGCCCTCTGCCTTGCCTGTGCCAGACATCTGGCATGTGTGAACTTGGGCAGAGGACACTACCCGGACCTTTCTTGGAGTGAGTGGAATAGCATTATCCTCTGAACTGGCGCATGCTGGGAATTGTTTTGGTCTTCCTTGACATGGGGCAGTGATGCAGTCCATGGGTGCACTTAAATCTGCCATCTGTTGTTGAGGTGTCTTACCTTTTATGCCTTCGTTTTGTTGTGTGTGCACTTCGTGTTTGTGTTCCGGCTGTCGTTGCCGCTGCTGTGGGGGACAGACAAATTTGCTGGGCACCCTACTGTAATAACACATACCGCACAGGGCTCTTACTGCTCTGGCAACAGTCATTGTGGAGTTTTCCTGTTTGGTAACCCTCCTGCATGACTGCACAGGTCGTTACTGCTCTCGTCTTGCATTCTCTGGACCATTTGCGGTCCCAGCAGGGGAAACCAGCCTGCGGCCAGCACCCTCACTTTGTGGTGGCTTGAAATTTGGGCTGACTGGGCAAGGTGAAACAAACGCTGTGTCGGTGTGCCAGTTGGTACTTCTGGGTGCACACAATGGTTTGCGTTTTGAGGAATAAACTGTTGACGGTGGAACTCGTGGTGCACAGCCCACGCAGGGGCGCAAGGGGGGAAGGGGGGCCTACCCAACATAAATGAGTCAAAATGATTCCCATGACACGCTGATTATCTCGAGGTATGTGTCATGTGGGGGGATTGTGTTCAAACAATTGCCGAGTCAAAACATGCCTCGGTCACAGGAGCCCCTCGTCCAAACCCCCCCCCCCGCCTGCAAGTAAATCTTTCACTTGCCCAAGAACTGAGGAGTTAGGGCTAGCATTACCAAATGAAGAAAACATGGAATGGGCTTGGCTGTTCAACCGCAGCCTCCTGGAATCCAAGAACCAGAGAGATTGTGGTGGACTGAGCACACGAGTTGAAAACGTACGCCTCGCTCTGCAGCACACCTTCCCTTTGTCAGGGACGTCAGTTGCCCCCTCGATCCAGTCCTCGAAGGCAAAACTGGAGCACACGCCTGCCTCATACAGCAACCGGAACATCCGCGCCATGTGCCCTGCGGCAGAACGAGGGCAGTGCAGTGCCCTCAGACACCACCGCACGAGTTCCATTGCGGATATCGCCACACGCTCTGTGTCGAGCTCGTGAACGCGCGTTATGGCCACAACGACGCACGCCGTCCAGGGGCCCGGAATGTCAAGCCCGGGACGGCGCTTGACATTCCAATAAAGCCCCTTCGCCGCCCCCCCCCCCCCCCCAGCGGAAGGGGCTGAAATGACGGAACGGCCCATCCAGACGTCATCCGGGTGTTCGGCATAGGCAGTCAAGTACATGGCACTGGCTTTGGGTGGCCAAAAACTACCGCTAAAATGAAGTGCAGACCGGAATGGGGCAGGTGGCTTCAAAAAATGAGCAGAACCAGAAACCGGGAGAGGGGGGTGATTGACACACATGGGGACCACTTTTTTGACTTAAAAGTGGGATCTAATGATGTACTTGTGATATAGTGCGATTTTAAATCAATGAAGGTTGTCCCTAGAGCTGGTTTAGGCTAGGCAAATAACAAATTGTCACCGGGCATGCTCCATACGCAAGATTTTAATCCAGAGGGTGCCAAAAATGCCTCAAAACAGTCATAATTGCACTTTTGAACCCAAAGATGTCGTATGCAATCATGTCCTTGAGATTTCGTACCATTCAAAATTGATGAAGGTCGTCCTTAGAGTGAGTTTAGGATGGGCAAATAACAAATTGTCATCGTGCATGCTCTATACGCAAGATTTTAATCCGAAGGGTGCTAAAATTGCCGTTTAATGGCCATATTTGCACTTTTAAACCCAAAGATGAGGTACGCAGTGATGTCCATGAGGTTTTGTGCCATTCAAAAGGGCTACCCAACCCCCTCCTTGAGGTATCACCAGTCCACCGCACCTCTCATCGGCACGTCATCCGCTTTTACCCACGTGTCCCGCAAGTGGGTTTGGTTGCCCAACGTTGCTTTTCAATCAGCCTCTTGCCGCGCCCCCCAAAATTGTGGCATCCACTGCAGCCCGCCACTCCCTCCCTCTCCACTTCCGCTCGGCTTCATCCGGGAGGGCCTGTGCAGAGCCCTGCCGGGGTGGGGGGGGGGGGGGTCCAAGGCTCCGGGTGCCCCCTTCCGCATCCCCCACGCTGGGCCCTGGACCGGAGCTCCGCCTTGCTCCTCTGCCATCCGCTCTTGTGCGTGCTGGGGCTCGAACCAGCGACATTTCAACCGCGCACTGTACATCATACCTCCGGGGCGCCACCCGCGGTGCCGGGGAGCCGGGGGGATTCGCGTCCACGGACTGGACCGGACGGCGCCCCCAGCGAGTAACAGTGTTTGTTGTCAAACTTTATTGATCACATTCACGCAACACTCATCTTCTGGCATTCAATGCTTGGGATCTGTGACGCTCTGAGGCCCAGGCACCCCTCATCATCCCCCCTCTCTCACGCCCCCCTTCCAACCCCAGACTGCCGGTCCCCTGCCACACCTTTCGGGAACGAGAACTGCACGCACGCACGGTGCACTTCGTCCAGGACCAAGACTTGGAGCTGGATTTCCATCTCCGTGTCCTCGCAGGTCAAGTGCAGCCGCAGCATCGACTGAACAGACGCTAAAGTGGACGACTCAAACGCCACCAGTTTGCTTTCCTCCGCCTGAGAAAGCCAACAAAAAGGTACCAGGACCGGCTGCTGTTGCCTTACTGACTGCATGCTGTTCCCGATAGCCCCACAACATGGGGAGTGCTGTTCAGTCCCGTTCTGTGTTCGTCCCAATTGTGTCTGAGACCCGCTGCCGGTGCCTCTCCCTGTCTACCTCCAGTGCTGGCCAGTCCCTTTCCTCGCTGGTTTGGGGGAAGGGATGTTCCATAAAGACTACGTGAGTGTGCCAGTCGGGGATGCCAAGTATACGCACTGGTTTGGAGTTTCAGGAGGAAAGTGTCTGCATTGCGTGCCCCACGCCACCAGGAACGGTGTTTTTTCGTACGTGAGAGTGGGACACTTGCCCGTCTGCTCACACATGTGCTGCTTCTGCCCCTTGGGGTCCATCCCACGGCGGCGCCAGCAATGCTCACCACCACCGAAGTGGTAACACAGGGCCAGGTCCCCGAGTGTTACCCATCAGTGGTGCGGGCATTTTGCCATTGGCTCTTTATCCTGCCCCGGGGCGGGGGGGTTTTCCACAAAGGCTGGTTGAGCACCATGTGGTATGGTTGGCGTCCATATCTTTTGTGTGACCTGCTTTCGTTGACCAAGGTGACGTTGTTGGGGGTGGGGGTGCGGGGTGGGACTGACACGTTGTGTGGGTGAAATAGGAAGGTATGCCCCACTCCTCACCCTTGCAGCGTTCTGCGCCCGTGGCGTCCATTGCCCTGCTCGGGTGGGGAGTGGCTTGGGGCTGCACTGTGCAAGGGCGTACGGAACAGTACCCGCAGGGTGGTGTGCCAGAAGAGAGTGGAGTAACACCTCAAAATCGAGAAATCCTGGTCTGAGGAGGCTGCAGCAAAAGCAGTGGACTGGCGCGTGTGCACCGCGTCCGCACACCTTTTTGCTGCCCACCTCATCAATATGTCCGCCCATAATGAAGGGCAGCACCAACACTCTGGTCAACGCTCTGGTCTACATGGTCTACGGGGCCCTGTTCCTCACAATACGAGGCGCTGTTTCCGCAGCCTTCCGTGCTTGTACCGTTGTGTGCGGGGGTATCAACGTCGTAGGTAAGACGACTACGGACGACTCCCGGGTGGCAGGACTGCCGTCAGTGGATGGCGATTGGCGCCGAGCGGACGGTCGGCAGTCAGCCGACTACGAATATGGCCACCTGACGTCCTAAGGCACTTACTCTGGGTGGATTCCGGAGGAGCTAGGTAAACGGTACAATGAGGGATTGAATGAAATGGAAACCACGGGGAGGGAGGGCTGCCGGCCGTCAGGGGATAGGCACAAGTGCTACATGAGCGTGTTGATGCAACCGTACGGACACGTGCGCACAGACACGCAGTGTGAAGCCCAATGCCGTGCTGGCCACCGTCACAGCAACAGCAACAAGTCCCGGACCCGACATCACTGCAAAGCACGGCACAGGACCTGATTTCCAGTGAGCGAGGCCACTTCCGCCGTCAAATAGTTCAGAACGGCCGCGACAACCTTCTGACACACCACTTTTCTGTGGCGCTGCACCACTTCCGGGCTTACTCGGGACTGCAATACACGTGGGGCAACGCCGGAATGTTTAAGACACCACGTCAGGGATGGAGATGACAATCGGCCCCAGCACCAACCAATGACGATTATGAGTACGTTTACAATTGCGATTGCGATCACAATTACGATCGTGATGCTGACTACGATACTGGGGTGCATGGAAGCAAGCAGCAACTATGAGCAGCGGGACAGACATTCCACTCTCATCCACAAAACTGCACCCCCCCCCCTGGCCCCATCCCAACCCCAAACACTGTGCACAACTGACACAAACTTTGACCAACTGAAAAGACAAGGCACTGGACACCGGCTGCACTCTCCGGTACCCCACCAGCCTTTATGAAACACCCCCGACTGTGAGGGGCGATTCACAGCCTCCACACTGAACCACAGTCAGCCCCAACAAACCGACCCAACACCCACCAAATGGCCCCAGGGCCAGTCAAAGGGGCTCCCACATGGCGGTTTGCCATTGAAAAATGCTGACCGAAAGGATGACCACCATCAGACCAGGCATGTCGACCCAACAGGACCGGCTACCTGTGGTTTGATTATGGGGCTGGCGAGGGGCATCACACCACACCCCTGTCCAGGGGGCAGGGGAGGGGGGTTCCACGAAGGCTTGTTCGGTACCGTGTGCTATGACCGGTGTCCAGTGCCATGTCTTTTGTTTGACCTTGCGGTCACTTCTGGGGGTTGTGTGGGGAGCAGTGGAGATAGGGGGCCCCTTGTGGGTGGGAGCCAACTGCTCACAACTGCAGCAGCACTGGCCCCATAGCGTCCAACCCTCTGCCAACACTGGCAGAGGCCTCACATGCGGTCATTCCCAGACCGTGAAGTTTGGATGTTGTTGGGGCTTCACACAGTCCTAAGGGGGGGGGGGGGGCGGGGGGGGTATTGCAGAGGGATGCCTAATGTCCCATCAGACATGTCTGTCCACATTGCACCTGAAAAGGTTTCTGTACACTCTGTCTTCCATCCCTGCCTCTTTGTCACAGTGTCCACAGAGAAGGCACGTAGCATTTAGCGTCGTATTGCTGTGTGCAGACCACTCTGCCAGCACAATGGCAGGTGTGTGTGTGGGGGGGGGGGGGGGCGGGGGGGGTCAGGCGTTAGGTGTGTTGGTAAGTGTTCCTTGATGCACATGTGGCACTGGACCTAGATTTGTGGGTATGTGTGCCAAAGCCTACCCCCCCCCCCTTGCGCAAGCATGTTGAAAGTCAGGAAAACGACGGTCAGCCGGGGTTCCGTGCTTAGACAAGGCAGTGCTTGCGCAAGGGGGGCTTACTTGCTGAGCTGGTGCAGTTCTGTGGACTCTAAAGCTCCGAAAGCGACCCACCACCTCTAGAACATGTAGCGTTGACAGCTAGAGTAACAAAACACAGGAGGTGGGACCTCGCCTCCCCCCCCCCACAGCCGTGCAATGGCACACAACACACACACCCAACGCCCCAGACCTTTAAGACCCTCCTGAAACGGCAGTTGACACAACAAAATCTCTGGACCTTGAAACCCCTTTTCTGCCAGCCCCCCCCCTCTTTAGTTTTAGGGGCTCGAAGGCCCTCCACCCGCCCAGGTCAATGGGCATCCTGCCTTGTGCGGGTGCATGGACGCGAGCTCGTGTCGTCGGGTCCTTGGGCCAGAATGGTGGTGCCCCAATCGTTTTTTTTGCCCCTATCTCCCTACCCCAAGAGCAAGCCTCTCCCGTGCCAGTTGGAGGGGAAGGGGTGTCCATGGACAAACCCACCAGCAATGTGTTGGTTGCACGCTATGTTCCCATCAGCTCTCGCCCCCCCCTTGCTGTTGCAAAGCACCACCGGCACGACACTGTTCATTGTTCCTTCCAATTGCCGCCCGTGCTCTCACACAAGTGCCGGCACTCTACACTTGGCAAAGGCCGGGTCCCCTGTCCATTTTTCTGGCTGCCAAACCCTTGCAGCTGCAACAGAAAGGCGGCCACATTGGGGGTTCTTGTGCGCACTGCGCAAGCCTATTGGGGTGTGCAAGATGTGAAGTCAGGCAACCAAGACCCGTCAATGGGCAGCCATCGGAGGGTTGCGCTCGCCCAGGACACTCTTTGTTGGTGTCAAAGCAAATACAAAGTGCGCGGGCGCACCACGCAGTAAGAGCGCCCATCACTCCACGGCACGGATGAGTACTTTCCCTCCACAGCAGAAACCCCTGCCGCAACCCCATGCCCTTTCAACACAACCACTGCCCTCCACACCGCATCCCCCCATCGCACCCCTTTTCCTCCGAGCCACACCATGAGCACAAGTTTACCTGGAGCCAGCGGAGAATCTCCTCCCCCGGCTGCTGGGTCTTCAAAGCAGAATACACGTACAGAGTGACATCGGTATCAATCAAATCCTGCGAATACACAGTGTCCACACTGTGGGCGTTTCGCATGCGCCTCGCAAACCCATCTCACTGTCGGAACTCCGACTCACCGCCCCTCAAAAGGCCGTTACAGACAGCGTGCCTGACTGTCCTACCTGTCACCTTGGCACGTACCCATTCTTGGGAAGGTTTACCTCCCCTTAGTGTACTTCTGTACCACAGGGCTGTGCCCAAGCAATAGTAGGCACAGGGATCAACAAGCAGTACGAAATGACAGCCCAGACCAAACCCGTCCGCAATCAAGCGCGTCCATTGCCCCCTATTTAGCTGCTACTGCACACCTTTGCTCGCAAAGCCTGTATTAATTCAGGCACGTGTTTCGCTGGCATCAGCGCCAGTACTCTGTAAAAGGCTGTGCAGCATCTCCATTCTGCCTCCTGAAGTAAATGAGGTACAGGCATCCATAACCTGTGCACAGAAATCTCCAGTTACATCATCAGTGCAATCAGTTTTCGACGCCACAACCTTCCCATGTATCTGGTGATGGCCAAGCTACCGGCCACCGTACTGACCCACCTGGCATCACTCTTGCCCAGCCACACATACTGCACCACCACTTCGTAATCTTGTAACACACCAATATTTCAAATCTGGTCGTCGGTGAAATGACAAGCTGAGAAACACCGCCAAATCATTCATCCCAAGCACGCATTCATTTGGGGCTTTCGCCCGCCCAAAATGATCTGGGCTAATGGTGTGTCCATTGGCTTGATTGAATGTGAAACTCAAGAGGAGCATTGGTGATAATCCTCAGAATCTGCCCCAATGCGTTTGCAGTTCAGTCCATGGTGCCACCCCAAACATGCACTCCTCAAAATGCTCTCCATCAAGTGCTGATCATGTTGAGATATGGACCAGAACGATACTTTCGTGCGGAGGTCTTAACGGGTGTGCACAGTAGCGCAGGCATAGCGGTGTTCTGGCTGGTAGTGCCCACGTAGCCCCAGGCAGTGGGTGGGGCACGCTGGTTGGCAGTTGGTCTGCTGGCAACGCCTTTGCCACGTGCACAGTCCCGCGTAGCCCCCCCCCCCCCCCCCATCGTGTTGCTATGGTCACCACCACAGATGAGAACATCCCAATTCGCAGCAGGCTTACCGCTTTGACGTTTGGCACAAACAACATCAAACAACGCTGACACTACCAGCCCGAGGGCAGAAGGGCGCCGACATCCGTGGCCCCTCTCCCAAGTTTCAGGCGTGTCAAAAGGCGTGCTCACAGGAGCCAACAAACAAAACGGCCACGAGACCAAACTTTGACCGACCCAAAATGGACAGGCCTTCAGCTCTGAGTCCCTGCAGCTGGTTGCTTACCAAAGCTGGGTGTCGGAAGGATGCACCCCACGGACTTGAGTGAGGGAGGCGCCTGGCAGTACACTCGTGTGTAGGGGCTCTCGCCCCTTTGCATAGGAGGGGGCAATCACAGCCCCTCTGAGGGGTGGTGGGCTGTGGGAATCAGCCATTCGGAAGCCCAGCGCCTCGCCGATGCGATGTGCGCCAACCCGGAGCATCCCAGGCCAGGCTCAGCCGACACCGACGCAACACCGGAACACAACACACGAGGCACACGGCGACCCATACCTTTGCTTTGAGCTGGCTGAACAGTTCCAGAATAAAGTTCTGCGCCTGGTCATGATACTACAGACAACGCAGACATGTTGCACGGCCCTCCCACTACCTACCCCTACCACAATTACACTGCCACTGCTGCTACCACAAATACGTAAGAAATTCGGAACCGCCGGTGTGGAGGTTAGGGGGGTGCGGTGTGAGCGCACTTTCTGGACCGCACCTTCCCCCCCGTGACCGGAGCTCCAAATGGGCCATAGAGGGGGGGCATAAAGGCTGAGCGAGTATGCGTAGAAGGGGGGGGGAGGGGGTCGAGGAGCGGGGTATGGGTACTCCACACCGCAAACCCCCAAAACCATTCCCAGAACGCAGTGATCATCAGGGGGATACTTGACGCAAACACAAAAGCTCCCCAATGCACGACCCACCCAACCACTGCGCACACCGCCAGGGAGAAGGCCACCGCGCACTGCACACAGCAAGGCGTCAAATCATCCCGCAGCCCATCCATCTGAAATTTATCAGTGGTGAAGAGCAGGTGTGAACCACTTGAACGAAAAATTCGCCATTAACTGACGCTGTTGCAGGTCAACCCCCGGCAATTGGCGGTTCCGTCAGCCCAGAGGGCTGTCCATAGGGGGTGAAAATTCAACAAATCAGACCCCCCGGGGGATGGTTGTCAGGTGTGGTATCATGAGGAACAGCCTAACCCTAACCCTCGCTGGTTTGCCGCCCATCGTGAAGCAAACACAGGCCTTCAGCACTGCACATCCGTCTGGGTTCGGTCACGGGAGCCTCTTTTCTTGCCCCCGCACACACGCACAACTTTGGGGTGGCGGACCCAGCACCCCCCCCCCCCTGTGTGACATTCCGTCTGGTTGTTGTTCCTTTACGGGGCTCGAGACAGTTGCCTGTTTTTCCCTTCGCATGTTGCGTCGGGTCGCTGTGTTCTGTCGGCCGCTGCGGCCGGTGCTCTTGCTGGTGTCGTTTCCGCGTTCACGGAGCCCAGTATTTGGTGTGCCGGGGCTGTGCTGAATGTGGCATAGTGTGCGGTTTCCGCGTCAGCGGCGCCCAATAGTTGGCGTATTGAGGATGTGCTGGTTGTTGCCGGGGTCGTTTGACTGTTTTTGTTGTCCACGCGCCTCTGTCCACAGGCCGTCCATAGCCTGCCTGGCTGTGTTTCTGTGTGCGTGAGGCCGTCCACCATATGTCCTTTTCTCCCTCCCGGCTGGTCTGCCCACGATGGGCTCCTGCTCCTGCTCCTGTGCACAAACAGCCCATCTGGGCTGCGGGAGACACCCCCCACCTGATGCCGGTTGAGCAGGGGTTTCCCTGGCACCCGGTAGCGACGGGGCTGGCTGGCCAGGCCATCCCCTTTATTGTCGCTGCCACCCATGCGCACGCTCTCCCATCCCCTCCGTTCTGGTTCCCTGTTCCCGCTGTTCTGGTTGCCTCTCTTGCCTTGCTGTGCCCCTCCTCCTGGGGGGCAGGGCTGTGCTTGGACAGGAACTTGGAACGCGCAATCCCACCCCCCCCCCCCCTCTGGGGGGAGGGATCCACCGCACAGTACCTGAGGGTCAAAATCAGATGTTACAAAGTGAAATTACATTTGGGGGAATTTTTGTTCATGAACCTTTGCGTCCCTCCCCCACCCTCCCCCCCTTCAAGCACAGCCCTTAAGGCGGGGGGCTTGTGGCAAGTGGATGGCCACGGCAGCAAAGGCAAGGGGTCCAGGCAGATATGGCATGGGCTGGAAGTACAGGAGCACGTGCAGGTCTGACCCAATCGCACGAGGGGACCCGTTGCCAGTCGTACGTGGGACGGAGGTGGTGGGCAGATGACTTCTGAGAAGAGAGCACTGGGGAACTCTAAGGGGCTCCGTGAGGCATGTGGAGCGCACCGGAGTGTGCGCGGGGGGTCCCACAGGTGTGCGAAGAAGAGGATGGGGGTTGATCGGATGGACGTTGTACTCTGGCGTCAACTATCGCCCTCTGATGCCAACCACCCCCGTCTTCCGCGTCCTGTACCCTCTGATAGTGAGTCCCACCTGCGGTGCTGAGGAGGTGGTGATGGGCACCGAAGGGTGGCAGTTTGGCACCAGATGGCACCGATGTGTGCTGCGTGCCCCCTTGGGGTTTGGACACCTCCTTTGTGTGGGTGTGTGTGTGGGGGGGGGTGCTGGGTCCGCCACCCCAAAGTTGTGTGTGCGTGCGGAGGCTGAGAAAAGAGGCTCCCGTGACCGAACCCAGATAGAAGTGCAGTGCTGAAGGCCTGTGTTTGCATGACGATGGGCGGCCACACCAGGAGGGACAAGGGCGAGCACAGCAGACAAGCACCACTACCACCACCCCCCGTTGGTGGCCCCCCCCCCGGACGTGGATTGCCTCGTTCGTGCTGCCTGCCGGCCTATCTTCTGGGTACGCTTGCGTGTTGCACGGAGATCACACGGCAGTGCAGCGGGTATGCGCAGACCACCCCTCTCTTCGGGTGCCCCCCCAGGCTTCCCCCCGAGGCAGCGCTGTGATCTGCCGTAGTATGGCACTGTCCCTTGGAGCTCGCGAGTTGCATAGAAACCAAACGAAGCGTTACCTGATTGTAGAACTCTGCGGGGAACAGGGTGTTCAGGAATCCGAGCTCCACGATGCCCTTTGTGAAGAGCTGAAGGCGAAGAGGGATGAACGAATGCACAATGGAGCGCATGCCGCCACGACCCAGGCTGATCCTGGCGGCCTCCACCAAAGGCCACACTCATTGCAATGTGAAGACGCATGCGTGACCCGACTTGAGGCTGGAACACACGGGCCACCGATGTCCGTTGTTCGGGGGTTGTAGTCCTAATGCAAAGGCCGGGGGCGCAATGTGATTGAAAATGCAATGCAGCCCCAGTAAATGAACCCTACGTTGATCCCACAGGAATTGTTCAGGTTTGCTGTTGCATCGTAACCAGTTCGTGCTATGCGCAGGTTTGGGTAACCCCCCCAGGGATGATCGCTTTCGTTGTACAACCCCCCCCCCCCGCAGGTGTTCCATGGCCCCAGGGGCGTGTGGTCCAAGGGTGTGTTCCGAACATTTGCAGCCAAGTCAAAGCACTCTTGAGCCTGACTCATCGATGTCTCTCATCCCGTTTCCATTTTTTTCGTTTTGGTCTGGCATCGTTGCGTCCAGCGACACACTGATATTCTGACGTGTTGTCCCAATGCGTACACAACTCTCGGGACGACTGCAAATGCGCCCTCATCCACCACCTGAGACCCGCCTGCAGTCTCTGGTACTGAAAGTGAACTGCGCGGCACCCTCGGGCCTGTCCTCATTGGATGCAAGGGGCCTGATCCTTATCGGAGCCCTCGGACTCAGATGTGCTTTCTGTGGCGCACAACCTTCGACAACTTTCAACAATACGCAGCTGGTTTTAAACTCAAAGGGAAAGTAAGTTTGCGGTCTAGAGGCCGGCAGACAATCTGAAGCAGCAAAAAAAATGCGAAATTTGCAAGACCAAGAGCTCTGTACACCCGAGTAGATTCAGAGGACCGTTTGAGGACTCCCTTTCGGAGAGAGATCCCCCCCCCCACCACTTCCACACGGCTCAGTGCTGGAAGGGGTCGGGGTCCCTTCGGTAAAGGCCTTCACAGACGGAGGCGTGACGATGCTGCACCACCGATGTGCAATCCATACCGCCAACAAAAGTTCGCAGAGGTCATGCCACAGCAGCGGAGAGTCCACCCACAATTCATATTCAGAGATGTCCCGAATGGCGAGGTGAATCCTAAAAAGAATCCCAGAAAATAGGTGCGCGAGTGAACGAGCGAGTGAGCGAGTGAGCGATCGAGCGAGTGGGTGGGTGGGTGCGTGGGTGTGAGGAAATGAGTTGAGTCAGTGCGTGGCGGTGCTGTCGCACAGTGCAGGTGCGTTGCGGGGTGCAGTCTTGCGACTCACTCTTCCGGTTTCAGCCCTGGACACCGGGGCCCCGCAAAGGTTGCCCACCCACCGCCGCCGGCAGACCAGCAACCCGCGCGACCCGTGTTCAAAAGCGCCGCGGCGCTTCCGCGTCGTCGTCGGCCACATATGACACACCCTTTGTGCAGCGACAGTTGGCGCTGCTTCATGACGCTCCGCTCCGTCTCCTCCGACGGCTGCAGGAACACCTCCAGCATGCAGGCCAACACGGCACGCTCGTTGCTGAGCTTGTGGCTCTCGACGACACGATACACGGCCCGTGCCACAAACGAGGGATGGTTGATGTTGCCCAGATCCTGCAGTGGCAGCGGCATCGCTACGTCACATGCACACAGACATGCACACACACACACACACACACACACATGGTGCGCAGGTGTCTGTGCGCGGGTGCATATGTGTGTATGCGTGTGTGCATGCCTGTTTGCGTGCGCGTGCGCGGTGCGTGGTGCGTGGTGCGCGTGCGCGTGCGTATGCGCGTGTGCATATCCAGCAACAGAACCACATCGAAACCCAGCCCCACCACAGAGAACCCAGAACTTCAAGCACACCGCCAAGCATTCCACAAATTCAGAAGTATTCTGTGTTTCTGCGAATTCTCCGATTAGCCACGACACCTTCCCGTCCATCTGTTCGTTCGACAGCTCCTGGCAGAGGATTGGAAACGCAGTCTGAAGGGGGCCAGCACAAGGATGGTGTGGCCCGATACGCGAATGGCATGAGGGTCGAAAGGCTCAGCGGCATAATTGGGAGGAACATTGCAAGAATACCAAAATACACAACAGGCGTTCTGTTCTTGGCAGCTCCATGGAAACACAGATGCCGAGGCGGCCCCCCTGTCCCTTTCACAGGCAGGGCGCAGGTCCCAGGAACCGACCGTAACACAGGGGTCACTGTGCTCAGACAAGGCCGTGCCTACACGTGGACGTGAAGGGGGTGCGTGATAGGTACGGCACCATTAGCCATGGCTCCCCATCGAAATCCAAAGCACAATGCTGTGGCGGCAGATGAAAGTCTTCCACGCATGTTTAAGCCCCTCTCTCCTCGTCTTCCCGGACAAAATGGGCTCACACTCTTGTGCATTCTGAACCACAAAAATGGCGGTTGCAAAAATGAAGGTCACACGGTGCTGTTAAGGTTAGACGAGACCGTGCTTGGGAAAGGAGGCGGAGTACACAAGAAGCGTTCCAAGCAGCAGCATGGCAAGGCACACACACACTCTCTCACGGCCACTCACTCATGAATCTCATGCAAAACAGGCCTTGCTCATGAATCCCTGAAATCGCGGTCTGGAAGGTACGAAAGCTGCATCCTTCGCTACACATACCTTTGGTGCGGTGGGCGCTTGAGCCTTGGCTTTGGGCTTCTGTTCATATGAAACAATATTGAATGTGATGGTGACAAGCCATATCCCTCGACTGGCGCACCACATGCCATAGTATTACGGAAGGCAACCCTCAACCCAATAACAATTTCGCAACGATTTCCCATTCACACGCCATTCACATGGCATGCCATGCACTGTACATACAACAGTGTGCCCATCTCACAGTGCCCTCTGGGGGAATGTTTGCCCGGTGCGTGCCTGGCGCGCTACCTTTGTAGTAAGTATCCTGGCTCTAGCCCCAAGTTTATCCTCACCTAGGGAAGTCTCCCAAGTAGACCGCACTGGACCGCAAGCCTTCCATGCAAAGCACGTTGCACAACCTGAAAAATGAGAATTCAACAACGCAAAATGTCACTCAGAATGTGATTAACAAATAATATTATTCCCACAAGTGTGGGTGTCAATACATACACAACAATAGTGCTCCTTCACTCATCACAAACTGTGACGGTGGAGCGCTTGTGACAACACAACGCACACACTTCTACCTCATCCTCTCCTCATCCTCCGTGGCGGCCGAGTTGCTCTCGTCCGTCCAAACATGAGGCAGAACATGGTCCCATGGTCCATAAAGAGGGTGGCGGACCTGCCTCCAAATGCAAAATTGAGAAACTTGCAATAAAATACGGACGGATTGGTGCGATTCATCGCCACGACACGCCAAATGTTCCTAACCAAGCCCCAATGCGACAAGCGAGCAAACAATTGCTCATCGTGTGCGTGATACCACCCATGTACATTATTATAGCGTTGTTGCCGGGCTGTCAAAGTTCCATTCTTTCTTCCAATGAATGGCACAATGACATGAACCCGGCCTTTACAAGCACCAGCATGGCCCCCAACTTCAAAATCGAAGAAATCACCTCAGGTACGAGAAGGACCATCCCCATCCCCAATGAGAACATCAGCGGATGTCCCGGGAGCCAAGGGGCAAATCCATACAATGTTGCCCAACATGTCAACGACAACGGTGACCTTGAAAACATGCGATGCACACTTGGGATTCCAACAGAAGCGATGGGCATGGAGTCCGTGAACTAGGTCATGAAAAACAAAAAATGCGGGCACTGGTTGAAAGGATTCAACCTGTCGGCCCACCAAATTTCTTGTACAACATGGTTAGGGTATTCGTGAATATGTGCCATGCTTTGCCGCCAAGCTCCCTCTGAACACCCTCAACACCTTGTGCTACGTGACATAAATGCGCTGCTATGCACTGGTGCGTTTCATCCAAAAAAAGAGTGGAAAACCTCCACCCGGTCAAGGAGCTCACGGTGGCCATATTTTAGCCCAAATTTCTGTAATGTGGCTGCATCCACATCCATCCGCGCAACTTGGATACGTAGAGAGGTGGACTCCCAACGCTGCTCCCACTACTTCATACCACCACCCTTGCCATCGTCTTAAACTGGTGGCAAAGGATGGGCAAGATTCTTAGACATGGCCAGAAGGCACTCCGATATCTCATCTAATGCTTTTTGGGGCTCCTTCTCACGCTCTTCCTCGGTGTACTCTCTTTCGGTAGAGGGTGGTTGGGCAGGCTTGGGCTGAGGCTTGGGTTTGGGTTGACATCCCGCAGCGGACACCTTGGAGTTGTATCACCACATACCTGGACCAGGGAGTCCGTTTCACAAATGTGAGACCAAGCACACGGTTGCAAAAGCACGCATCATTGCCTACCACCCACATTACATGACAAAGCTACCACAAGAGGTTAATCACAATTGGTCCAGTTTCCTCACTAGCGTCGGAAGATTGAATCGAAGACAAAGGACGGTTAGGTTCCCCGCAGGTACTGAAACCACTGAAGCAAAGGTCAGGACGGCCTTGGGTTCCCTGAAGGTACTTCCTTAACACTTGTTCCAAGAAGCACAAGGCATACGTTCTTCGGCTTCCTTTGTCACTCAGTAGTTGCTGCTTAACCCCTGCCGTCTCGGGGGCCCACATGTGGGCGGGATGGCTACATCACCCGTGCCTTCCCAGGGGTCCCCACATGGGGACAAATCAGAATTGGCTTCCTAACCCTTGCTCTCTGGGGGTCACCAATAAAGGGGGACAAAATCACAAGTGGCTACATCACCCCGACCTTCTTGGGGGCCCAAAAATGCCACATAACCCCTACCTTCTCGGGGCCCCCGATAGAAGGGGACAAAATCAGAATGGGCTACATCACCCCTATGTTCTTGGGGGCAGATAGTTTGGTGGGGGTGGGGAGGGCAAAAATAGGCACAGGTGGAGAATGGTCAAAAAAAGATGCCTGGCACGCTAATACTCGCCCTCAAACATTCGGAGATGCGTCATATGAAAGGCTCAACGGAAGCTGCCATTCCGGCGTACAAGAATTCTGCATGCAGCTTCCACACCACGCCAGAAGTCAAAAGCCTCGCAGCAGCACAGTATCGTTCAGAGGGGGTAGGCTAGTCTCAACCATCGGTCACCCATGATTGCAAACCACCCCTCAGAGAGACTTTGCACAATGGTGAAGGGTTGGATGAACAGGGTTTCAGGCGCCACGGATGGTACACAATTCAGCAAGCAGCGAACCCTGCAGCCCGACCGCCAGGAAACCCCCACGGAGCACCTTCAAAGGCTGGGGAGGATCTCCACGGGGAAGTAGTAGAAGGGCGGAAGAGGAGATCTGGGCCCCACAAATGTATGTACCAAAAAAATGGGCGACAAAAAATCCCCCAAGCAAAATTCATTTGATTCTTCTGTGGTCTGTCAGGGGTTGCTCCGTAAAGGCTGGTTGGATACCGTGCAGCACGACCGGTGTCCAGTGCCTTCTTTTGTGTTGTTGATGGAGGTCACTTCTGGAAGGCAATGAGCCTGTGTTGAGGGTGTAGGGAGGAGGGAGAGTGGGGCCATGTACGGGGGGATGCAGTTTTCTGGATGAGGGTGGAATGTCTGTCCCACGGCTCACAATGGCAGCAGGGGGGGCGGGGTGCCATCAAGGCTGAGTGAGTACACCAGTTGGTACTTCCGGGTGTACGTACTTGTTCACCTCTTAAGGAGGAAATCCTCCACGCCTGGATGGGTGGGTTGGGGTGGGGGGGGGGGGGCACCAGTCTTATTTCGCGTACGGCCCTATTAATACCTCCCTGCCTACCAAACCCCATCACGATGGTGTGCACTATTTGACAACAGCCCTCAACACCACATCACACGGTCCCTCAAGGCACACCGCATCTTTGCCTTTCTGCCCCTTGGATGACCTGAGGAGACAACAGGACAGATGTATGGTACAATCATCGTCCCACAAGTACTTTGTACGTCTGCCAGTATCAACGCTGGTGAGTAACCCGTTGGCGTGGGACGCGCAATTCTTTCCAGGGCTGTCCTTAAGCCCCCCCCCCCCGAAAAAAATGCCGGCCTTCGGGACGCTCGAATGTCCGCACGGCGCCAGCCGGCGAGTGACCGGTGTCGGTCATTGGTCAACCGGCGTCGGCTAGCTATCAACTGCCGTCAGTTAAGTGCTGACGTCATTTGGCTGAGTGTCAACTGCCATAAACCGAATCCTGCCACCAAACACCTAAGGTCGTCCTTAGTGAGAGAAAAAAATGTTCCTGAAGGACGGCCCTGGGTTTTCCTTTGGGATTTACAAGATTCTTGTGTGAACTGCGCAGCTGATACATAACGCACCAAAATTTTGCGCTCCTGCGGGAGCACTGCGGTCGCCCAGGGACCACTGCGTGAGGCATACACCGAACTACTGAACTCATGTGGGCGCCCGCAGAGCGGAGCAGCACGCCAGTATCCGTGTGTGCACGCCAGGCTCTTGCAGCAGCCGGACGACAACGTGCTGCAGGTCCACAAATATACCACATCCCTCTTGGGGACTGCAGGCCACCCCAGGACACCAGGAAGACAGCCCATCCCGGGCGTTCCATACACATCGGCAGCACACGTGTTGGAATGCACACGGCATACACGAGACGTGCGGGTGGGATAAACACTGAACATGCAACACTTGTTGTTGCGATCCCCATGGGCGGATCACGTCTAAGCACCCCTGGCCAACTCTGTGTAAAGGGCCAGGGCTGCTCTTGAGGGTGAGATAATTTTCGTTTTGGTCCAATGAGGGGGCGGGTCGCGGAGTCAGGGCCCAAGCCACTTAATGGAGCCCTGACACATATCACCTTGCGGCAACTTCCGGCCAGCTTGTTCGTGGCCCCTCGCCATCATTCGGGATGATTACGTTGGCAACTCTAACTCTATTCCCTTCAGTAACGTGTCCAAACCTATCCCCAAGTGTCTTTGGGGACCGCCTCCAGCCTACCCAACGTCACATGGCTAGCCACTTCAGCAAAGTCGACAATATGAACCAAATGATAAGAAGTTGCAGTTGGACGGTGAGACGGAGTTCAAAAAGTGCAATGTTTTTTGGGGTGTTGCGGGAATTTCAGACTTGGGGTCGGTGCCGTGAACAAAAACTCGGGAAGTGCGCTGCGGTCTGACATGAAGATGGGGGTGCTAGATTCAAAGCGAGTTAGCCAGGGCGTGAGTACAAGAGGTTCGAAGGGCTGATGACCACTCGACGGGCGCATGGCCCAGCCCACCCGACTTTTGGGGGGGGGGGGGGTCCGCTCCCACCAGCACGTTCAACGCAACTCCCAGCCCCACTGTCATAAACGCTGCCAGCCCCCCTCTGTTCGTGCAACTAGACTTTCTGCGGGAATTTGCGTGCGGCCACAATACGACCTGGGGTCCGCCGTGCATCGCATTGTGAACTGCCCCGAGCGCTGCACCTCTGGACGGGTGTGTGAACAGCCACTGGGCGTCCTGCCCCGGGGAAGAGCACGGCATGGGATGCATCCGTCGTCGAAAACGTGTGAGATTAAGCCCGAGTCCAGAAGGAAAACAGGGGCCTGTTCAAAGCCCCGTAAGCCAATGAGTAGGCGGAAACTGAGGCAACCCGGGCACAGTCGCTTGCAAAGTACAGCAGACACGTACACACACACACACACACACAACCGGCAAGGCAGGAGTGTGCATCCCGAAGCATACCCTTGTTTGCCTTTGCCCGGCACACTGGCGTCCACGGGCAGCCCGGATGGTGTTGCGGGGGAGACTGGGGGTGAGGCTCGGTCCGAAGAGGGTGATAGTGGAGTGTTGAGCGGAGGCGAGCTGGAACGGCTGCCCCTTCCAGTCTTCTGCACAACAAAATGCCCGTGGCCCGACGTGCAGACGGCACCGAAGTGGCTGAAGGTCCGTCAGTCCGGGTCAGACAAAGGCCAAACACACCCAACCAAACGCTCACACGACGCAAACGCAATCGATTTGTTCCCCCGCATACACAAGTGGCCCAGCGTCAACCTGCCTGGGGCCCCGGGGCAAATGCATGGCTCAGCGGAAGGGTCCCCGGGCGCGGGATGGGACCGATCGACGCCGGCACCGCTCCCCAAGCCTAGATGCGGCCCGGCGTTTGGAATACGACGCCCCGGACACCCGGCGCCGGCCGGACTGGGAGCCCAGAACCTCCCCCCACGCCAGACCGCCCCATATGGCGCAGGAGGAACCCATGCGCAAATGCAAGCGTGGAAACGGCAAGGCCCAAAAGGCTGAGGCCCGGCCGGCAGAGGAGGCCCAACGCAGGCCGGCCCATACCCCTGTGCTTGAAGAGGGGGGGCGCAAATGCTTCCAACCGCTTTGCAAGCGCCAGGGCTCGCGCCTCCCACACGCTGTTCCAACGGCCAGGAATCGCTTTGCAAGAACGAAATGACAAGAAGGTGCAGCTCAAAATGTGCAACTTTTGGGTCTCGCGAGCATTTCAGGGTCGAGGTCGGGGCCGTGAACAAAAACTCGGGAAGTGCCCTGCGGTCTGACGTGAAAATTTGCTTGTTTTAGCACCGGGTGTACGTTGGCTTGCGCGTATGTCCTTGCGGACCACCCCGCGTACCGGGGCTGCCCCCAAAACCGACGGGCGCATGGCCCAGCCCACCCGACTTTTGGGGGGAGGGGGGGGTCCGCTCCCACCAGCACGTTCAACGCAACTCCCAGCCCCACTGTCATAAACGCTGCCAGCCCCCCTCTGTTCGTGCAACTAGACTTTCCGCGGGAATTTGCGTGCGGCCACAATACGACCTGGGGTCCGCCGTGCATCGCATTGTGAACTGCCCCGAGCGCTGCACCTCTGGACGGGTGTGTGAACAGCCACTGGGCGTCCTCCCCCGGGGAAGAGCACGGCATGGGATGCATCCGTCGTCGAAAACGTGTGAGATTAAGCCCGAGTCCAGAAGGAAAACAGGGGCCTGTTCAAAGCCCCGTAAGCCAATGAGTAGGCGGAAGGGGAGGGGGGGGTTGGGCACGAGCGCGGAGGGCAGGACAGCGGCGAGGAGAGGCACGAATGGAGGGGAAGAGTGGCTGCAGGGGGCTCTTTTTAACTTGTGGACCCCCGACCGCGCGCACCGACACCACCAGCCCAACACCACGCACCTGGACCCCAGCCCCCCCAAGGAGGCCCTGGACGTTGCTGGGGATTTGTCCAGCTGGGACTTCCCCAGCGTGGACCAGGTGTTGTGGGTGGGGAAGTCCCACCCAAGAGTGCATTGTCCCACCCAAGAGAGCATTGTCCCACCGAAGAGAGCATTGTCCCACCCAAGAGAGCATTGTCCCACCGAAGAGAGCATTGTCCCACCGAAGAGAGCATTGTCCCACCGAAGAGAGCATTGTCCCACCAAAGAGTGCATTGTCCCACCAAAGAGTGCATTGTCCCTGGGCACTCCAAAGAGAGGGGGCTGGGGGGGTTACCCCCCCCCCCCTTCAGGGACAAGCCTGGGGCAGGGGGTGGGAAGGGATGGCACGGGGTGGGCATGGGGGTGAGGCCCTGGGGCCATCGAGGCACGGGAGCACACCTGCTGACCCCCCCCTGTGGGGGGCGGCGGCGACCGGGAGTTGCTGGTCCGTGCAGACGCCTTCGTGGGAGCTCCTCCTTTGGCTTGGTCCTTCGCATGGCGGCCCCGCATGGCGTCCCCCGGGGGCGTCAGCCGGGGGGGAGGCGCTGCAGGCCCACCGCCTTTGCCATGGAACTACAGAGGCCAGGAAAGTGGTGTTGCCGGTCTGTCATCCGCCCAATACAATGCCACGAGACGGGGCCCGTGCCGCACACAACGTGCACGCACAACGGATGCACACGGCACTGCAGCATGGCACATGCCGCACAGGGAGCACAGACGGTCGCGCTCGCGAACGAGAAAGAGGCAACACCTCATCCTCAATCTCCGATAAAGTTTTTGCCGTTTCTTGCTGCCGCCGAGGCACCCACTTGTTGGATCGGAGATCGATGATGTCCTGCGGCCCAAACAGAACGGTGGTGCAGCCGTTGTACAGACAAACAGGCCTCGGTGCGTTGTGAAGGCTGAGGGGGAGCAACCATCGCTCTTCAAGTCCCTCGTCCAGCGAGCGAAGAAAATGCTCAGAACGCGTTGTGCGGATATCGGGGGGTGCTCCTCATCCGGGCACCACAAGAAACAAGAAAAATTGTGTTTGCGCGTGGGGAGGCCGTTGTCTTTGCCTCGCACTCGGGTGATGGTGTCGACACGGTGCCGGAAAACAAATGCAGTACAACCGCATGACAGTCAAGTGCCTCCGAGTGAATCAACTTCAGTCAGCGCCCGGTGCACGGCTTGTCACACAGGGTCAGGCTGTCGGGGGATACGTCTACACAGTCCGTCCGCCTGCCCGATGCACACCAACCGGACCCGAAAACTGCATGAGTAGTCGTACTTGTGGTACAGATCGGCTTCCTTTCAGCCCGTGTGGATGAACCAACCCCCCCACATACACATACACACACAAGTGGCTCTATGCAGTGCTGCATTCCATGTGCACCCTGTCTCACGCCTCGTGTCTAGAACGCGTTTGGCAATAAGCCTCACGATGTCCGCCATCATACTCTCACCTACCAAAATACGTTGCCCCACCATCGGTGGACAAACAACGTAAACCCCCCCCCAAAAAAAAAACAACACGCATCAAGAACACGCATCACCATAAGAACACGCACGCAGAGGCTCTTCATTGCATGCGCTTTGAGTAACATGGACATGACCAATGGGTTGCTCCTTCTCTGAAAAACTCAAAATGGTGTCATTGTTGTCCAACACAACAGTGGGGAGGGGTCTCTGGGGGAGGCACCATGAGCACACGCACATGGGACATACCTCTGTGCCTATCTGTGTGGGCTTGGTGTGTGTGTATGGGGGGGGGGGGGGGTCGGTAAGTGTTGCGGTTGGTGCCCCCGGATGCGCGAATTTGCTCGGGTTCAGGGGAGGAAATTGTAGAAACATCAAACATCAAACAACACCCGTTCGCATGCGCTGGCGGGGCCGCAGTGTGAACAGTCCCTCAGGCAGTGAGACGGGGCGTCACGCAGTACGGGCCAGGCCCTTGACTGCCAACGGAGGCCATGTCCCGGCCGAGCATGACCCCCCCGGTGGTGGCAGCATTGCATGGCAGCATGGGTACCCCTCACTTCCTCACCTCACTCCCCCCCTGTTAGTGGGACAACAAGGCGGCACATGCACGGTCCCCGAAAGATGGGCCAAGGGCGCAGGTGGAGGGGGGATCCCTCCATTTTTAATGATATCCTCAGTGTGTGGGAGCCTCGATTGAGGATGCCTAAACCTGACAAGAGCGCAACACGCGCCAGAGCACCAACAGGTATCATAATATCCATCCATCCATCCACCCACCCATCCACCCATCCATCCACCCACCCATCCACCCATCCACCCATCTACCCATCCACCCATCCATCCATCCACCCATCCATCCACCCACCCATCCACCCACCCACCCATCCACCCATCCACCCACCCATCCACCCATCCATCCACCCACCCATCCACCCATCCACCCATCCACCCATCCACCCATCCACCCACCCACCCATCCACCCATCCATCCACCCACCCATCCACCCATCCACCCATCCACCCATCCACCCATCCACCCATCCACCCATCCATCCACCCACCCATCCACCCATCCACCCATCCACCCATCCACCCATCCACCCATCCACCCATCCATCCATCCACCCAACCGCCCATCCACCCATCCACCCATCCACCCATCCACCCATCCACCCATCCACCCATCCACTCATCCACACATACATACATGCATCTACTCATGCATGCATGCATCCTTCACACAGCCACTCCTGCATCATCCATTTCTTCACACATCCATTCACACATCTACTCATGCATGCATACATCCAATCATCCATGCATCCACCCCTTCATACATCCTTTCATACGCCCATCCATCCAATCATCCATGCATCCATCCATGCATCCCAACATAAATCCATTCATGCATCCATGGATCCATCCGAGTGACGCCCAACCAAACGCGCCGAGTTGCGAGCTGGGCGCACTGTTGTGTCACAACATGCAAGACGCACGGAATGCCATACCACTAACATGAAGCGAATCCGTGTGTCCTCATAGCTCTGACTGTGCCGGCTCATGATTGCAAAGTAGTAGTTGATGTATTCCACGGCTTCTGCACGGTCCAGCAGCTGCCCAGCCGCACTCCACAACTTGCACAGAACTGCACATGAGATTGCAGTGGCACCAAGCGGAGGTGCGGGGCGGGTTCAACTTGGGGGCACTCAAAAAATCAATTCCTGCGAGACCACCAGCAAGGGCGAGTGAAATGGCCATGTTTTCTGTCGCTATCACACCACAATAAGCAAGCGTGGTGTGCATCCATAAAATCTATCAAACCGATCTGGCAAACAACCACAGCAGTCGCCAACCGACGGCGACGTTGATCAACCGACGGCGATGGGCGATTCATACGACGGTTGGCAGGCCCGGGGGCTTCATCAAAGGCCGTCTTGTCGATTGATGGGACACACTGCCCAATTTACATCTTTACATCTTGTACATCCCCAGTGCATACGTCCGATTCCTTACATCCACAGTGCATGCACTGCATGCGTAGATGTAACCCTGACCCTTAAGAACTTGTGGTCAGCCCAGATGGGCCAATATGGCTTCCGAAATCAAATCGGGCTTTCCCAGAGAAGAGCGCTTGTTTGGGGGTGGCTGTTTTCGTGTTCACGACAAACAGAAAGCAATCCCGTCCACAAAAACGTCCCGTCGTGCACACTGTCATCCTTTGGGCCAGGCCCTCAATGTGTGTGTTGAGAGGTTGAGTGCCCATTGCTGCCTGTCCTCTGTTGCCTTCAGGGTTGATGCTGGGCTTCGCGTGCATGCGCGCACGCGCGCGAGTGGGTGGTGGAGTGGCATCTGTAAGTGCGCGGCTCTGTGCACTCAGGCTGAGCATTCGCCGGTGCCTGTTTGTCGGTGTGCGCGTCTTGAGAAACTACGCACGCGGACAAACAGGCGTATCGTAAAGTACTTCACCGGCAGAAGGCACACCTTCGAGCTCTTCAGCCGCGGGCATATGCTGCTCTGAATGCGGTGGGGGGCCCAACAACAGATTCTTGATCACATCGTGCATGATCTGGGATACAAAACACAAAAACGCACGCACCTACGCACAGATACGACAGCCACACACAGCCACACACCATTCCTTGGTCCCTGACTGTGGGCAGTGATGCAGAGCCCTAAGATCCCCCGAAGCAGCACGTTCCAGCGCCTCAAGCGCATATCCGTGCCCAATAGTGTTCTGTGGGATTTCACCGTAACCACGGGTCCACCCACAAGATGCTTCGAGCAGACACCGACGGAGCACAGAGAGCCCGTTCAAAATCCCATCAGACTCATCAAGCAGCCAAAGACACGTACCCACAATACGACTCTGCGACTTTCTGGACGGTGACAACAAATGTGCCCCACCAGGTCTGTCAGATGACTGGAGGCACGTGAGAGCGGGGGTGCGCCTAAGTATGGCACGGCAATTTACGTTCGTTGATGCAAACAGCATGTCGCTTGGTGCACTGGCATGTACACAAGCTGTCCAGCCTCGGTGTTGAAACTCCGGAGACGGACCAGAGGTACTGGCACCTGCCCTGCGGCAAGGGTCAGGCAAAACAAGAGGCAGGACGGCGTGGACAGAGCATGCAGCTTCCTGCAGCCATCAATCGAGTGCTGACGAGAATCGATTCACTCGAAGGCACTGTGCCGCACACACATACACACACACACACACACACAAACAACACAAATACACCTTTTGTTGTCATCACACCGGCACCCCTACCGGTGTGCCCCCACACCTTCTCTGTCAGCATGCTGCGCTTGAACAATTCCGCAATAAACTTGATGTTGCCCACACTGCGCTTCCGATGCTTTGCCTCGAGGCGGGCACGCTCATCCGGGTCGTCTGGCAAACAGACTAACCGCTGAATGAATGCAAGAACACAGGAGGAGACGCGAGCTCGGAAGGAAGAGGGAGAGGAAGGATGCCCCGGAGGATACGAGGGCGAAAGGGAGGGGGGAAGCGGGAAGGGAGGGGGAGAGGAAGCATGTTCAGGATTCCCAGCTGTGATTGCAATACCCCCATGGGGTTGTACAATGGATTACCCGGGCTGTCAAGTGGTCTTGCCATGCCCTTCTCGGGCAGGCGGAATCCAATCTGCCTTTGTTCCCGACTTTACAACGCACCAACTACTCTACCTTGAGGCCCAACATGTTGTTTGCACAAGAGGGTCATGCCGTCTGGGTACGGGAGTCTGTGTTGTGCCGTGCTGTACTCTTCCCCTCTTTGGCATCCTCCCACTTTCACCCCCGCTGCCTCTCCATCCCCCATCCTCAAACCCTCCTGGCGATCCAGCACCCCAAGGTCGGGGGGGGGGGGGGTAGGGGGGCGAGACCCCCCTCCCCCGGAGCAGCTTTAGCCATGCCATGCAATGGCATCTCCCTGAAGGGATAGTGCTACACATGCTGTCAAGGCCAGTGTTTGTGGAAGGGCAGCTTCAGGCTTCCTCCACTTCATGAACATAGATGCCTTAGCTGTAGTATAGGGCTGCACAATACAACAGGCAAACGAAGGTAACAATGACAGAAGGAATGCAGTACAGAGTACAAAGCAGGCCACTGCATGGATCTATTGCGCCGAAAGCGCCCAAGCAGAAATTTGGCCCAATCTTTTCCGAGGGGGTTGGGTCGGTGGGTGAGTCTGGGGGCCCCGCCCCGCCCCACCCCGCCCCCGTGGTGTGCTGAGTTGTTGAAAGGAACTCTGCCCTCTGACCCCCCAATTTTGGCGTGATTTCTGTCAAGTTATGTTGAAAACCGGGACAGGGGGGGTTTCCTGAAACCCCTGCTGTTTAGACCAAATGCCCCAACCTGGACTGGAAGGGAGTACCGCACACAAGAAGCAATGGTCATGCAAGGTGCCTGGCCATTTCCAGAGGCATGCTACTGATCCCTCACCCCGTTGCGCTCGATTTTTCTAGGGGCATGGCGTTGATTCTTGGGCACACAACATGAATTGTTGAGAGCACTATATTGATTGCTAGAACTGATGTGTTGATTCTTGGAAGCAACACTCTGATTCCTACAGGAAGCATCGAGTGCTCATCCGGGTTTTACATGCATGGCACTGATACTTGGAGGCACTGCGTTGTTTGCTGGAGATAGATTGCAGGTATTTGGTAAATTCATTTTTGTTGTTTTCCAAAGACACAATTGCATTCATCTTGGGGACAGTGGTACTGTACCCTTCCATTCCTCATCATAATTGTGTGCACATTGCACTGAGACTTTTTCACTCCAAACATTGCATCACCTTTCAGCATTGTGTGTCATGCCGTGTGCATCGCGTGACTACGAAAAGCGCTGGTCCTCACCCAGGCATGCGCGATTCCGCGGACGACCAGCAGAAGTTTTCAAGCCCTCCTGACCCAGCCCTGCCGCCCTCCGACCTTCAAAATCCTTATCCCCAACCTCCACAAAGAGACTGCTTAGCACCCGGGGACCATGGATCTTTGCCGCTGTCGGTCCAGGTCATGCATGTTCAGCGCTTCCATCTCCCCCTCTAACCCCCCAAGAGTATGGCCGACACACGTGAGGCACTGGGGAAGAGTCTGCACTGCTGTGACAGTAAGAGCTGCCCCCAGCACAGCACGGAGTAGGACTCGCTGCCAAAGTTGCGAATTTCCAGTCATAAACCACCAATTTTGGTTGGAAGTTCGTGGTTTCCCACAGCGTTCCGTGGGGTGGCACTAGGGCAGCTCCCCATAAGCAATTGGGGGGGCGGGGGGCATCCCATCTCAGACTGCTTACAGGGGGGGAGATTCTTATACAGCAGGGGGCGTCCAATGCAGTGAAATGGGATGGGGAGACAAAAGGAGTCGGAGCCGACGATGCAGCCACTCTCGCCCACACACCGTCTCGAATTCCGTCTGGCATCGATCCAAAAGCATCTTGCGGAAGTGTTGCAGCGGCTTTGCATCCCCTGAGACAGAGCAACCCATCGATGCAGTCAAGCTCGACATTCAGCCCTTATCCCTTGCGGCGGGGGGGTGGGGGGGTTGTAGCCGGTACCGGGTACATGCGGCAGGTGGTCGGCGCCCCTGCATGAGGCATATGAAGACTGCCGGGGAAACTGTGATTCATCGCAAAACAGAGTTGGATCACGATTTCACTGTTTGCTTTGGTGCTGCAGCAAAAATGTCGGGACAACACTCAAGCGACCCACAAGCCCCCCTGCCCGTCCCGTTCTGAAGGTTTGAGGCCACAAATGTGAGGGCGGGGTGCGACTGAGACACGTATGCTGCAGGGCAAGCTTCGCATGGGATTTCTCTGCATCACGAGCACTTGGATGCCATGAGCCTTGCGGAAAGCGCCCCGAAGGCATTCCCAGAGACGCTGAGCAATGCGCATGCGCAATAGACCTATTAAACAAGCTGATGGCCCTCCACCGATATCCATCCACACCAGCCTCGTCCATGCTCACTTGTCCTCTCTGGGCATACTCCTGCTCTATTCCCAGTCCATGCTGCTGCACCGACATGTCACAACGACGTAACATACGATTGCCAGTCTCTTGTGACACGGCCGTTGCGAAATCACACAAGTGGCGTGCAATGTCCGCGTACATATTACTGTACGACGGTTCACCCAAAGCCTTCTCAAAGATCTGCACACATCCAATCGGGGCTTGTGGGGAGGGTAAAACATGCTGGATCCTACGGGACCCTGGCTGGACCGTCCTGACATTCTTGACATTTGCAAATCTTGTTGATGCATGTGTGTTTGGTACATGAGCTGATACTTGCTGGCACTTTGGCCCGCCCATATTTCTTGCCAAAGCCGCCGAACCACCATGCAGGGACCATCCAGGGTACCACCATCCCGGTGGTCCCGAGCACAGAGGTCCCTGTGTGGTCCGAGAAAGGAACCTCCTCGACCGAAACAAGGTCAACGAAGTGACCCCGACGTGGCTCGTGGCAACACAGGCGCAGGGACGGGCACACAAAGAAACACCGGTGCAAACGCAGGAACAGAGCTGCATACAAGGCAGAGCAGGCACTAGCACAAAAACAGGGACAGGGACAGGAACAATAATTGACAGAATTCGGACCGAGACCCAAGTGCAGCCGGGCCTTGTACTAGTGACCCAGGTCGCCGCAATACTTGCCCCATGGACCATCCCGAACTGCCCCCGCAACCGCCAGTGACTGGCACTGCTTTCAGCCGCTTCAGACGCTCCAGCTGCCTCTGGAGTTACTGCCCAGAACGACGTCAATCAATGGGTGTGGGGGAAACTTGGCGCTGCGCACGGGCTGTCCGAGAAAGCCTGCAAACAGACCACCTTCCAAAACGCTTACCTAAACTCCCCTGTGAATCGCCCTTCAGGTTCCTTTATAGTATCACCAACCATCTTTATCTGGTGGTGCGCGGCCGCATTACTACTCGGTCCCACAAATCCTTGGTCGAACCCGACTGAGCACATAATTGCGCTGCGCTCGCGCCTCCCGACCGGCAAATCATTGCGCTGCGCGCTGCGCTCACACGCACCACAGTCTTGCTTCTGGGTGCGCCCACTCCCTCGGGGTCTGACTTCAGAGCTGTTGCGCGGGGCTGCATGCCTCTTAATTCTGTGGAACCTTGTGCAAACCACGGCAGTGTGCCCGTGGGGGGGGCGAATGATAACAACTACAGATTGCACAAGACCGTCCGGCTCACATTCAGCTGGTCAACATGGGTGTCTGCGCGTGTGTCGACCAACATCAACGCGTGCAGGTCAACGTGATTGCCAGCGTGTATCAACGCAGGTGTCAACGTGGATCAATAGGGCATCTGCGTGCGTCACAGGGGCAGCGCATACCATTCCGATGACTTGGTCAAGAACGTTCATCGCATCGTCGTCATCGACGTCGTACAAATTGAACTCGTTCAGATCTTCCCACATTTGTTGAAACAATTCGTTGTACTTCTCCGGAGTGATTTTGTTCAGGGCCCTGCACGATTCCGTGACAAGTGGCGACCGATACAGCGGAACCGTAAACCACTCGTGCCCCACTCCCGTCACCACCACACCCACCGTGGCCAACTACAAGTGTGCCTAGCCGAAAGGAGGAACAGGACCCACATTACGCCAAGAAGCATTGTACGCTGAGTTGGAATTCCCGCGGCCATGACACTGCCAGGTCGGCCATTCGCGAATCAACTCGGGTGAGGACGTCAAATGGCATCGCCCACGCGGTGTTGAAATCGTCACTTGCAGTCAGTCTCACTGCCGCCATCGCCAAAGCTCATGCGCCCCAATTTTCGGTCGGAAGCTCGCAATTTCCGCAACATCTATGCAGGGGAGTGGGGCTTGTATGTGGGGGGGGGGGGTTTGCCACGCAAGCTGAGTGTGCCACTTCGTACTTCCGGGTGTGCGCACTTGTTTGGGCTGTTAGAAATACATGTTCACATTGCTTGCCTGCCAGACGACTGAGGATCATCATTGTCAATAGGTGAGAGTGGAACAGTCCCTCACAAATGCTGCTTCTGCCCCTTGGTGTTCCTTTTCCCACGCTGGCGTCGGCATGCTTCACACACACTCTTTCCCCAGACAATGAAGTTTGGAGGGTGCTCACCACCACTGATGTGGGAAATGTAACAGGGCCAGGGGGTTCCCGGATCACCAAGTGTTGCCCATCAGTGGTGCAGAGCATTCCCAGGCATTTTGCCATTGTGTTTTTTCCTTTATTTTCCCGTTTGTGCAGTGTGCCAACAGCCGCAGAATGTAGACCAGGTCACAGCCCCGTGACTCCTGTCAAAAGCGGACTGGACCTTCCAAAAGATGCTAACGGGGTCACAGCTCCTTTATTGGGCGGACCGGATTGGCCATATGCGACCACACAAGTTGCACTGTGTGTGTTGGGCGGCGGCGGCGGGGGGGGGGGGGGGGGGGGTGCTGTGTGTGTGCACGGATTACCGACAAGGCATTTGCTGTCGAAGGACTTTCCCCCCATCAGTGCTACCCCACCTAGTGCAGCTCACTGGACTCCTGAGCCTTGGAGACCGCTGGTTCTGGCTGCCAGTGGTGGCAGGTGCAGCGAACCTCCCTCAATCCCGCCCGACCCCGTGCCCCCCTTGCGGAGATCTCCTAGACCCTCCCCGTTCCTATTCGTCCCCCCCCCCCCCCGCCGCCCGCATGGAGCTGTATCATTGGGTGCCTTGTGGGGGCGCAACCCAATCAACACAGGTTCGGTTTGTTGGCAGCCTCCAGCCCAGCCCAGGAGGCAGGCACCCACTCACTGTGGCATAGAGAGATCGGACGCCATGCAACAGACGAAACGGGACAGAGCAACAGACAGAACAGGAGCATGCATGGAATACATGCACGACTCGACTCACGACGCAAAAGAGTGTAAACTGCGGGAGTCGAGCCCGACTGCCATTCTTATGCCCCTGCCATTTGCCACTGAGCTCACCTCCACATCCGACATACATTGACTAACAGGCTTTTGTTCGGACGCTACGTGAGGAAAAAAAGACTGAGCCCCTGCGAGGGTTAGGGGACACATTGAGAAAGGAAAAAAAAAGGGGAGGGAAACCCCGTGGGGTATCCCCCCCCCCCCCCAAAAGCATTAGCCTCACGGGGATATACGGCCACTCCCACCACCACCGCTGCTGCCCGCGCCGTGGTACACCGGAGTGTTGTGGAGGGTCAGGGAGGGCCGGTGAACGGCTGTTGAGGGTCGGTTGTCAGGGATTGCCCAGGGTTGTAGGGGGCCATTGCGGAGGCATTCGGGTTGCGAAGGATTGTTGAGAGGTGCAACCCTCCGCAGATGGCTGCGGAGGGTTGGGGCTGGGAGGGTCCCAGGGCCGCCAATACTCATAGAGACCGAGTCAAGGGTTGGGGATGGGTGGAGCGTTATTGAGAGGTGGAGAGGTCAGTCGTCGGGGCTTGCGGGGAAAGCGGTTGGCTGCACAATCTCAGAGGCACCCGGGCAATCCGCACATCGGATGGGTAAGGGCACACTGCGGCATTGGAGGGCAGGCAGCGGTCATTTCGGGGCAACGGTTGCCAGTGTGGCTCCACTGTTGATGCTGACACACATGCCCACGGGCACATATACACGTGCGCGCGCGCGCATGCACGCACGGACACACACGGAAACACACAGACACAACTGCACAAACTGACACAGCTGCCAAATGGTTGCACTCCCGGTATTTTACTGCTCTGATGGACGATCTCCCTTTCCTTGTCTTCCTTTGAGAGCCCGTGTCCCTCTCACAGCTTGTGTTTGTGTCCTCCTTGTGCACAACCCCATCCCATCCCATAGCCCTCACTCCTGCCGTCATCACCGTCTCTCACCCTTGCCATCTCGGGTCCCCCAGGCACAAAATTTCTCAACATGAAACCCCCCGCAACTATGGGGAGTGCACGTGACGTGTTCCACGCGGCCTTGATGGCATCAAGCAAGGTGCACCCTCGGATCCTGAGATAAACTTGCTGGGCTCAGCAGCTTCCATGAGCTGACCTTGGGGCTGGGACACACCCTTGTACGCGTTTGACGGTCGCTTGCATCTCACTCTCGGGCTTGGTCGCTTTGAAAGGGTTTGCCACGCGCCGCTCCAGCTTGGCCTTCAAAGAGTGAGGGCAGACAGCGTGGGTTGGGCAGGCGTTGCGGTCTGAGGCTGACGCTCAATCTTGATTGGGTCATCGTTTCTGCGTCCATGGGTACTTGCAAACCGGAGCTCACCCATGAGTGTTCACGAGATGCTACCCAGCACTGCCCGGTGTGTCTTTGCTGTGATGCATCCCAACACGGATTCGAACCACGATCACTTGGGCTGCGTATTGCGTTTCCGTCATGTGCAAACCAACACATCAAACTTCTGAGCCTCGAGTTGTATAACGCCCGTGACGTTTGGAGGTTCCACAGCCTCAGAATCCGGCCGTTTTCAAACATTTGGAGGCATCCTTTGGCGCCAGACTGGGCCCCTACTACTACTGCTACTACTACTACTACTACTACTACTACTGGGCCCCCAGTTTTTCCCCAGATCTCCACAACACCTTGTCGTACGGGCTCTGCAGACTGCGCACTTCCACGATGGCATACCAACGCACGTTGCTCACGTTGCTGCTTTGACGACCCTCCACGACCACCCACTTGAGTTCCGAACAGTGGCCTTGCACCAGCTTGAGGCTGGCCCATGAACGGGTTGCTTGAGAGTGCTGCGTCCTGGACAGAATTCGCGAGAGAACCCCAATTGAACAGAATCGTGGCAGCAACATTCTGTTTGACGTTCGCACAACGCACACAAGCAACTGCCGCAATGATGGCCACAACGGAGGGAGCTGGTGCATGGTGCACGCACAGTGCACCGGCCACATAACAGTCTCCGCTAGTACGCACCCTGGAGCACTCTTCCTGTTGTTCACCCATTCAAAGGCGGGTCATTGATGAATGAGTACTATGATTGACCGGGGGGGGGGGGGTCTTCATGCCGCTTTTGCCAAAGCTCAACTTGAGGCCAAAGCTCTCAACGGGGCATAGCAGCAATTTCTTTGCTGCCAGATTTGGCCTTCAATGTGCACGATCTCGGATGCCTTTTTTGGTGCAGCGCGTTTGTGTACCACACGTCCCGCCAATCCGCCACCGAGGTGGTAACGTGATAAAGTCCTCTTGCCACAGTGGCGAAATGACACAGTCAATGCCATCCATCAAACTTTCGGCAGTGCCGAATGCATCTCCGTTACAAGGTTTTGCCAAGCTGTGGTCCCTGCTGTCGCCAAAATTTTCCGACGGATTTTCATAAATGGAGCCAAAGGTTTCCCGCTACACTTGTACCCTGCCCAATCTTGGACCCATCGAAGCCACCCCCTGGTATGCCGAAAGTGAAAGGGTTTACAAGAAACGAAAACCGATGCCATTTTTGCTGGCCACTTGTGTGCACTAGGCACAAACACACAGGAAGGTACATCGTTACCACGTTTCGGGGTCGTTGAGCTTCTGCTCGGTGTGCACATGGAAGCAAAACTGCCGTATTTAACGTAGTCTTCTCATTGAAAGGTGTGGACTAGCAGAGGACCACATTAGTAACCATTGCGGTCATTCCAATTCTGCTGTCACAGAAAATTCGGACATTTTGGTTCACCCAAAGTGAGTTTGTCGAATGGAATATTCTCGTGACCGCCTGCATGCTACAATGATTGCAAAGCCCCTCAAAAAGTTGCGGGAGACTTGAATCGCAGCCACTGTCGAACTAGCGAGATGACCAGCGTGCGGAGGCTGTCGATATTTACCAATAAGGGGCCATATGCTGTTGTGCATCCGGAAACAAGCATTCGATGGGGAACAAAAACCCCCGGGGCGATGTGTGCAGCCCAAGTGCAACCTAAACACTCAAGAAATTTATGCACGACGATGCATACATGCACCCAAGCAGATAGATGTGTTGGAACATGCATACGCCGCAAGGAGACATAGAGGAGTCTCCAAAATGTTCTAGCCTACACGACACCCTATGCGTGCGTATGTACCACTGTTGGCCCTAGGGAGTCACATGTCACGACACCATACCGGATCCATCACGATGGGTCGGTTGTCGCTTGTGATGCCAATGTTTGCGAAAGGCCGATCCCTCGCCGCTTGGGGCTCATGCCCGAATCCCTACGGAAGGAGGAGAAAAAGGTTGCCAAGCTGACAGAAGTCGTGACAACGCCCCGGCCGTATTGTCGAGCCCATTTTGTGTCCCACCAAGACGTTGAAAATCTTTCCACGATAAAATTTGAGATGCAAATGAAAGGATTGTTGTTCATGCTTTCTACAACCATGTTGTGGACAACGTATGCATACTTGCCTTCCAATCGGGCTTGCGGTTCACCAACCACCCGAATCGAGCCCGTCTAATGAAGGAGGGATAAACAGTTGCCAATACCGCTACTCTTTACGTAGTTTGGTTAAATGAATGGCCCCGTCGATCAGCGCGCAGTTGTTTTGGGCAAATCCCCGCCAAACTCTCCGTACCCGTCGGCCCGCTCCCTCACAACTCCACGCCAAACGTTCAAGTGTGTTGAGACACAGCTATCGCATCTACATTTACAGTTGCGGCGAATGTAACTTCGTGGAGGGAGGGAGTGCTTTTTGTCTCCATGTCATCACCCATTAATTCGTGCGCTCTTGAGTTTATTTTTCTTTGCACCATCATTATTCATTGCGAACGTAGCGCGTGGCAATAAGCCAAAATTCCAACAGCCATGTGCTAGAAGTTGTGTGCCCCTCCCAAAGCGACGCTTTGGCATCTCCTCAAGGTGTGGCGGAAAAAGCTTGCACACCGAGCAACAACATTCAATTGGTCTCAACATACCATTCGAGTGTCGGGCCTCTTTCCTTTCTTGTCCTTCTTTTCGTCCTGCCGGATATCCGTTTCGATCTGCACGAGGATTGACGACGCGACTTTATTTGAAACCTACCTTACATGCCAAAAGTTTCAGTGCAGTGAATCCCTGTTGTCCTAAAGTCTCAAGAGGAAGAGGAAGCGAGGGAGCAACAATCATTGTCTCGATTGCCCTAGCCCACCACACCGCTGCCGAGCGCGAGTTCGGAATCAGCAGTCTCGCAAGTACTTCCCCATCTCACATCGCCTTCACACGATTGTCAAATTCCTTTACCCGCTACATTACCGTGGTTTGGAAGTGAGGGCTAGTCAAGTGCTTGGTCATTGCGTGTGGCCCGGCTTGTTTTAGGACTTCCATCAAGTGCAACGCAACGCAACTCAAAAAGTTTCATACGAAGTGAGCTCTCCGCTTGGCCCAACTTCAAGATGACACACATGAAGCGAGCGCGACAAGTACGAGTACAGCAATAACACTTCCACATAGACGCAAAACAAATGGCTTGCTCCCACACCTTCTTCTCCTCCTTCTTGGGTGGTGCAGGCTCCGGGAACATGCGTTTCACTCTCATGTTAGGGGGTTGAGGCTTGAATTGTAACAGATAATCCAAATCGTAGACCTTAAGTGGTCCGGGAGACTTTGGGCTTTGCAAAACCGATGGCTTTGTGGGAGTCGTAGCAAGTTGAATGGTATCGGCATCTGTATCTTCCCAACTCTCCCAGCTGTCCTCTTCGATAGCCTTTGATACAAGGAATAGCAATGCATTAACCTTCGATGCAAACATGTCAAGCTTCGACGCAAATTTTTGACACCGTGATTTCATCCAAGGAAGACCGTCTAGATTGCCACTTCATATTTGCATCTTGACCCTCACTTCTTATGGGCTGACTTCTGTTTGAGCCCATTCCACCTTACACGCGAAGAAGAAATCGGAAAATCGCATGCAGAAGCTTTGAGCCGTTTGCGCATGAATACCTCAGACAGTGTGGGGATTCTTTGCTTCGGCGGAGTCTTCGGTCCATCATCACTCATGTTTCAAAGAATAAGGGTTCCCTAAATGAGGTATGAATGGTATGAATGAGCCGCCGAATTCCGAGGTTTCGCGGCACTGGTATTTCGAAATAGCGGCCCCATGAGTTGCATGAGGTCACAAAATTCTACATGACACAATCGTGGTCCCAAACGTGCAAGTTTCGGTATTCCGTGCAACACACTGCAATGCTACAAAACACAAAACAACCGAGCACCCGAATGGAACACGCCCAACTAGAGTTGCACGAACAACAAAAAGTGCCTCAAGGGCATGTGACAAACACGGTGCATATATCACTCTACTATACTCATGTACGACAATGTACAAATCAGAGCTACGTTGGGATCACCAAATTTGTTGTAACCCGAGGAAGGCCTTTGAAGCTAACCACAATATAGGGTTGGACTATTCAATCCAAGTCTAGTGTATCGACAGGTTTTCCAAAGACATGGCATAAATTAGCAAACAAACTCACCCACGCCTCATCCATCGTGAGTTGAGCCCTCAGTAGTGTTGCACCTCCACCGTACCAACACAAGTGAGATTTGCCACCTATAGCCCTTTGATGTGTGGCATTGCATTGCTTCTACCTACACTCTCTGCTCGTTGTGTCTCAAGTCTTTTGGTGCAAGAAACCACCTGACAAAGTGCATTGGCAATGCTAGTTGGCTTGCACCACGTTATGAACCATACATCGGACAGGTTGACACCCAACAAAAAGCAGTCGTTCAAGAAGATACTCAAGTTCGAGAATCGAAATTGGAGTGGATAAACGTACCGAAGTAATCATACTACTTACATGCGCAAAACAACTTGTAACCAACACGGGCACTACCCCACCGGCCGGGTGTGTGCAGGCCGAAAAATCATAAGGTGGGGAAAGTGGGGGAACCTCTTTGGGACTTGTTGGGGAGGGTGAAATCATAGTTTTCCCACCTTTCTCTAGTGGTACACCCTCACATATTGGCCAATTAGCCAAAGCAGGGTAGGCACAAAAAGCAGGCACCAAGAATACATACACCCCATTGAAGCACAACACAAGAACTGCAAGCAACGCATCGTGCGGTAAGGGTCCTTCGCACTCGGTATATCACGCTCGCTTTTGTGCAACGGTCGAAACAAGGTGTATTTGCGACGGTTACCACAATACAGGCACGATGCGTCACATGCCTAGAACATGACATCCGAAACATCGCAATGCACGGTCAATTTGTCGCTATATTTCGATACAGCATGACAGAACCGGCAAGTGGGCAGGTGGGAAGCAATGCGCAGCAACATCTCAAGTCTGGCGTAAAAATCGACAGTCGCGACCTGTGATACTGCAAAATGAATACAGCTCGTCAACTTTTATCCAATGGTATGAAGCTTTCCCGCATTTTCGCCTGTTTTGGTGGGCCTTTAAGTCGTCGCCTTGGGAAAGGCTGACAACGCTCGCGACACTCCCACCGCTTCCCCTCCAGGAGCCCCAACTCCAGTCTCCTGTCAGTTTACCCCCATTTGAATATCTACCCCTGATGATAGCAATGAACTTTGTACTGTACTGTGGACCGTGGACTTGGCATTGGTATTGTCATTGGGCATTAGCATTGGCGGTGACGTTGGAGGCTACTAAGCTAATGCATTCACTTTTACCATATGCTGAAGAACCCACCATTTCCCAGTGTTCTGCCCTGGGATGTGTGGATCCAGATGCTGTGCATCCATTCCGTGAAATTTTGGTTCAGAAAGTACTACATTTATGCGCGGATCAAACTCGTCACTGTTGTTATAGGATTCTCCGATGGGACGGATATTGTTGTTTTTGGCACTACTCTTTTGCTTCCATGAAGACGCTTCAAGCGCTTTGATAGGTTTGGCATGACCGTGTTTGCGCCCCATTGCTTGTGCCTCGTTCTTCAACGAGCCGCAGCTGCCAAGTTATGGCGAACCCTTTGCTTAAGCCGCTGCCTTCAGCAGAATTTTCTACTTCCTTGTGTTTGTAGGAATAGACTTGGGTTCTGAATTCGCCAAAGTTGCGGCCATCAAGTCCGTGACGGGACTAGACATTGTGTTGAATGAGCAAACCAAGCGTAAAACGAAGACTTACGTCGGCTTCCGTGGACAAGAACGTTACTTTGGTGAAGACGCATATAACTTGGTATGCTCAGGAACAACTATGGCGGGGTTGGAGGGTTGCGCCAAACAAAAAGTGATGCGATAACGCATTCCATTTTGACCTCTCTTCTCGTGCTGGGTTTTCCCTTTTCTCAGCATACACGGTTCCCGAGTAATATGATTACGTATATGAAGCATCTCGTGGGTGTTGATGGAGGCGACATGGAAGATTGGAAGCAAGCTTACTTGTTCCCTTATTTCATGACCAACACGACTGAGCGAAATACCGTAAAAGTGGTGTGTAAAACAATGACTGCACGCCCCCTTCTGAGATTTCAAAACATGCAGTGAGCTCGAAAGGGCTGGAGGCTTGTGGTTGTAGAGGATGAGTTGAAACTGGTGCATAGGGTGCCTTTGGTATTTTTTAGCACATCGATGACAAGGTGGAATACACCGCGGAAGAAATTCTCGGCATGTACCTTGCCAATCTCAAAGAGATGTCGGAGAAACACACCGAACAGGCGGTGACGGATTGCATGATCACGGTATGCGCTTCGGAAACACGAGTGGACGTGGGAAAGCTCGTTTTGGTGTCAATTTCATGTGCTCACCCGTACGATGCACCCGCAAACTGCCTAGCACTCGCTTGTATGACTCCAGTTTAGCAAGTACCCACGAATTAGGGTGTGCGCACCACCTCTTCAGATCCCCGCCGGCTACACGATCCGTCAGCAACAGATGATTCTCGATGCAGCAAAGCTGGCAAACCTCAACGTGTTGAGTTTCATGCACGACACCACTGCTGGTATGGTTGCCCCCTGCCTTCTTCTCAACAAGCTACATTCCCAGTGTAAACGCGCGCTGTGGTGTGTTTGGTGCCAGTCGCGTTTTGGGCTTTCGTCCCCATTTTGTACAGCTGCTTTGCAGTTCGGAGTGCAACAACGCGGTTTCAACAACGAAACCAACGTGGTGGTTTTCGATATGGGTAGCTCGAAGCTGGAGGTTGGTGTCTTTACCTTCACCCCGCGGCCCGAGGAGCCTGATGCAAACAAGAAAAGGAAGATGGATGCTGTTGGCCTTGGTATGTGTGGGGTAGTTTTGGCTCTGAGATGAATTGTGTAACCAGTGTCCGGACGCCGGGAGCATACGTGGGGTGGGAGCACATCGCTGACTTGTAGTTGACCTGCGTGGGGGACGCTCGTTCTCCTCCGGCTTTGTTTGGCGGGTTCGGACTGGCACACGGTCGCAGGGAAAAAAGGATATGCTGGGGCCTCATGTTAACAGCTCAGTCCGCATAAACAGCCTGTGCGATTTCCTATCCTGAGAATTCTGAGAATTTGTGCCAACCTTCCACTGAAGAGGTGCGCAATTCACACGCCATAGGCATCAAGCAGGGGGGGGGGGGGAGTATTTTTCGCCTCCCTGTTGGGGCTGTGCTCACACGTCCTCCCACTGCTGTGTAGCGTTGTGTGGTGTTGTGTACACAACACAACACAAAAAGAAAACAAAACAAGGAACTTGTGTTGTGTTGGGTTTTGTGTTGTTCGTTTTGTTTTTTTACTTTGTTGTGTTGTGGACCGCAAATGCTGAACCCGCCGTCTTTGGGTACAGTGTGTCATGCATCAAGAAGTGGTCCAGCAATTGTTGCATTCCATGTCTCCATTGCTTACATCTACACACCACACCACACCACAACACGACACAACGCAACACAACACAACACGACACGACACAAGACCAACACAACACACCACACACCACAACACAAAACAACACAACACAACACAACACAACACAACACAACACAACACAACACAACACAACACAACCACAACACAAACTACCCGTCTTCTTGTGTTGCCATCTCCTTTTTGGTGGAGCACTGCTAAGGCTACAAATGGCTACCGGCCGGTTGGGTTGTGTAGTGTTGCGTTATGTTCAAGTGTTTACATTGCGGGTCCATTGGGGCACGCAATGACCGCGCCTCTGAGCCTCACAATCAATGGGTTGCCCAATCGTGAGCCGGCGTCTTGTTGGGTATGCAGTGGCACGGGTACCTCCGTCGGCGGTGCATTTGTTCAGGGACACTGACAGTGCGGGCGATCGAATCCGATATGAAGAACGGGGGTCGGCATTACGATGCTCTGATTGCCAAGCAAATTGCCAAGCAGTTCGCGAAGAAGTCAGGTAAACGCCTTTTGAATGGCTGGGGGCAACGTCACACTGGTTCTTGATTGTGGGGGAGGGGGGGGCTGTCGAGCAAAGAAAATGTCACGGAGCCCCCCGAGCCCCCGCATGCAAGATGAGCTGCGCCGAGGCAGATGACGGGGACGAGTCGTATTCTCTCCTTCCGGTGCCGCCGCCAGCGAAGAGGCCGCGGGTTCGGAATGTATCAGTGTGAAGCTGCTGTGGCACGTCCAACTGCCGGGGGCAGGGCGCAAGGAAGAGCAAATGTTACCTCTTTTGGGACACAGACCCTTGCGTCTCGAGCCCCTCGCTCGAGGGAAAATATCCTGAAGGTCTGTTACTGCCGAGCAGTGCAGCAGCGGGAGGTAGTTTTGGCGGTTACAAAAGCGGTTTGCAGTGGTTCGAGACCAACCGCTCTGAGAGAGAGACGTGGAGGGCTGTTAGCCCCCTTCACGCGATTCCTTGCCCTCCCCTGTTCCGAAACAAGCCTGGAGGAGGGCTAGTGAAGAAGTTGCATTGTAGTTCAAGAGCAAGGCCCATGTCCTGTGCCTTGTGGCGATTCTCTGAGTAACAGAGCGAACGTGGCGCGCACGTGTGTGTGCCACGCGGCACACCTGCAGAAGCAGCCCACGCGGTGGACCACTTGTTGTGGTGTGCAACGGCAGCATGTTCCGGTTTTTTTGAGTAGGACCTGATTTCACTGCTGCACAGGACCACCTCAGTTCACCATTTGACCATGATTTTGCCAAAGCAACGCGTAGTAGTGACAAGGGAATACCACGTGAACCGCGAGATTGGAAACGGCCGCGCCGACGGTACACCCCTTGCCTGTTCCGTGCGCTTGGCCCATTTTCAGGGGTGGACGTGCTGTCCGAGAACAATGCCGCGGGCTACAAGGCGGTTGCGAAACTGATGAGGTCAGCTCAGAAGGGGAAGGAAACGTTGAGCGCCAACAAAGATTCTCGGGTTTCGGTATGCGGCTGCCCGGGTCTTTCCAATGTCTGCAGGCGCCACAACGCTTGACTGCACACGACCTCCAAATGCACACGTGTCGCTCCTTTGCTCCCTCATGCTCCGACTCCTTCCTCACTCACTGACGCCCTCATGGCTCCCCCCCTCGCCCCTGTCCTCTCCCCACCCCTCAGCACCATCTATCCTTGTACCCTGTTCTTCCCCCGGACTAGTCCCTCCCTCCTTTGGTCACTCATTCACTCGGTTAGTGTGTGCATGCGGTTTGTTGTGGGGTTTCACCAGTTCCTCAGGAAGCCTCATCGTTTGCAGCACGTCTCATGAGTAGTTTGTATGGCCCATTGCCGAATCCTGAGCCCGATGGTCGCCCTCGAGTTTTCGAAAATTCAGACAGCTGACGGACGAGGGACTGTGCTTTGGGTCCGCCACCACTTTCAGTTGATTTTGCTAAACCTGATCAGAATTAGTGCCACTTTCTTTGTGCAATCATATTCAACTGGTGTAAAAGCAACGGCGAGCGTGTTTGGTTTCGAAGTCATTCGTGGCATGATGGATCGTCGTTGGTAACCTCAGTGCAGAGATCTTCAGGCTGAACTACCATATCCCGCATTTGTTGTCTGCGACATCTTCCAATTCGGATTTTCAACATCTCAGGTTGAGGGTATTTGGGAGGAGACTGATTTTAATACCGTCATTAACCGTGCGGATTTTGAAGAGTCTGCATCGGCTCTTTTCGACAGCGCCATTGAGACTTTCAAGAGGGCCGTTGCAAAAGCAGGCCTAACTATGGTATGTGCAGCACCTGTTGTGTGCTTGTTTATGTTTCTGCAGCACGACTGATCGTGACCGACAAGACAACATACAATAGAAACTGGTGCTCAGCGCTCACTGCCTGTCTGCAACTATGTGAGCCAGGACGTCACTGGCACGCACCTACACAAACCCACACCCCACACACCATAAACAGACACATGGGTTGCTTGGTGTGCTGTCTGCATTTCTTTGTGCGTCTTGTGCTGGAATAGGCGCTAAGACTGGACCCGTCCCACTTCTTGTCCCCCAACTGGTTGCTGTGGCTCACAAGGGGTGCACAGATATTGGACCACTGGAGCTAGGTGCACTCAGGGGTGATAAAGGTTCCTGCAGCCCGCTGCTGTGCCCTGTTGCGTTCAGGGTGTTGTCGTTGGGCTGCGTTGCATATGTGTGTGCAGCAGTTGGTTCAGTTCGGACCCCGACTCCGCGGTGTGAGAAGGGAGGGGGGGATCAAAAAAATTTTCAGGGTTTGGGTGCAGTTTTGAATTGCCCGTTTCATTATCACGGGTAAGGCCGGGCCCACCCCCCTCCAGACCCCCTGAACCTTGCGCCAATGGGGAACAGCAATTTTGCCAATGGGGGAGCACGCCCAGGCACACGACAGCCAGGCCGGGCCCGTGGGGCAATCGACCTGATGAAGATGTACACAAATATGGAATGGTAAGTGGTATTTTACCCCCGTATTCAAAATGCTCAGCCCCCCCCCTCCTGCCCCCCCACCCTACACCCCCCATTCCTCCCAACAGCCACATTTGTAAAAGAGTCAGAGAGGTGCTGAATGCCTCATTTTGGTCTTGCATTTGAACCCTTTCTGCATTCGAAAGGTCTTGTACAGCAGTCATTTGCATCCCGGTTGCCACATGATTTGAAGTGTGGAGCCCGGCACGCGTTTGTTGTCTTAATACCTGCTGAAAGTTTGTCAAATCGTCGTGCCTGGTTTTCGTGCAGGAGGACATCAATTCCGTGGAGCTCATGGGCGGCGGGTCACGAATTCCGGCGTTGCAGACCAAATTGGCGGAGGCTTATGGCAAAAAGTATTTCTTGTCAATGCCGCTCTGCCGCCTGCCCATACACTGCTCGGGCGTACCCATCGCGATATTGAATCTCGTGCCCTCAACACAGCCATAATTTGGTGGTTCCCGGATCAAGCTCCATTCGTCACATTTGCACCCTCTCCGAATGCCAGTACGGCTGGGTGCTGTCTGTCACAGTCATGTGTCATGTGGACAGAGATATTGGGAGAAGGGAAAGCGATTCATTCGCCTGGCGTGAGAAGTGTGCACCGCAAGACAGCGAATTAGGGTGCTGATTTGGTTGCGCTGGCGGGGGCTGCCTGGTCCCCCAAAGATACAGCCCCAAGAACGAACGTCAGAGGCTTGGCCTTCACACCACGCCGGCCGCAGTGCTCGCAATGTCGTCTCGCCGCAGTGCTCGCAATGTCGTCTCGACGAGAAATTTGCCCCATTGCCCCTTCTCACCCCCCCCCCCAACTCCACACACACACCGACACAGGGCACACCAACCACGATTTCTAAGATCCCAGAAATAGCCGAACCTGAGTCTCGGGCTTCACGGCCAAGAACAGTTGAAAAATTGTTGGGTGCTCAAGTGTATCAGGTGGGTGGGATGATGTTGCTGTGCACATAGTTGTGTTCAGTCTGCATCCCTTAGTGCCAGGCATCTTCGCGCAATGTTTCCTTTGTAGCTCTTTCGAAGTGCCAAGAAGTTTCATCTGCAGATCAGGGGATGCATGCTGCTGCATGGTGGTGGGGATCTGGTGGGAGGGGGGGGGGGGGGCTTTTCGCTTCAAGCACAACCACGGGGAGCACAAAGGCTCAGCAAATGTGGCAGTCGGTACTTGTGGGTGTCCGCACTGGTTTGGGCTTTCGGGAGGAAATTGTCTGCATTGCTTGTCCACAGACGGCGGGCTGCTCTGCATCCGGGGGATGTGTGCCCCAGGCTTTACCCCCCAGGAGGGCCAGATCCATGGCGCCCCTGCTGTGGGTTCGAACTCTGTTTTGTTCCCGCTGCGGTTTACCCTACCCGGCTGTTTCTCACCCTCTGGGACCCCGCTGCATCCGCACATTCTTCTGCTTTTGCCTCCGTCTCGCTGCAATGACGCCCAGTAATCGGCATGTGCAAACTCCAGCGCAGCGCTCCACTGATCGCTAGTTAGCGCTTTGGCGGAAAGGCGTCTGTGTACCCAGAGTGAGGTGCAGCATTGTGCGGGGGTAGGGTGTGTGTGTGTGTGTGGGTGGGTGTCAGACGGCCCAGAGAGGTTTGTGGACTTACCTTCAAGTTTCCAGCCCCTTGCATGAATTGTATTTTTCTTTCTTTCGCAGGCAACTTGGTCGCACTCTGAACACTGACGAAGCCAGTGCACTCGGTGTGTATTTGTTGGTTTGTGTTGGGTGTTGGGGGTTGGGGTTGGTTTGTGGCGTGGGGTGGTGTTTTCGTGGTGATCGTGTGATGTTGTTGGTGTTGGTGTGCCGGAGGTGGTTGGTTGTGGGCAGCAGAGGGCCACCTCTTGCAACCTCCCGTACACGTTTTGTGCACGTGTGTGCCCAGGCGCCGACACGGGGAGGGGGGGGGCGCCAAGGGGCAGAAGCAGCATATGTCAGCAGAGGGACAAAAAGTCCCACTTGACTACCAAAGATGCGCTCCCCCGCCGTCCGTGGACAAGCAGTGTAGACAATTTCCTTCTGAAAACCCGAACCAGTGCGGACGCCCGGAAGTGTAAACCGCCACATTCACTGAGCCTCTGTGCTCACGCCCCCCGCACACACACCTCCTGCCGCTGTTTGTTATTTCACCATTAATCTATTTTCTACTGAATGGGTCTGACCCTCCTCTTGCGCAATTGATCACCCCTGGTGAAGCGGCTCTTGTTTCCCTTTAGACACGGTCTGATGACCCCTCTGGTCAAATATGGGAACGTTATTGGTCGTTGCGCGAGGGGGGCTACGGAGTACCGATTTTGTGTGTATTTCTTTCCGTGGACGGGCCCCCATCGCAAGCACATCAAAGTTTGGGGAGATTCCTGATGGTTTTTATATTTGTACCCATTGCATCCCTCCGCCCCTGGTCTTCCCCTTCCTGTATTTTAGTGGGCTGTGCCCTCCTCACCCGCTCTGCTCCCTGCCTCCAGCATGCCAGAAGTTTTTTACCAGCCTGTCTCCCAACCGCGGTTTCAACCAGGAGCCGCTTTTGAAACCCCCCACCCCCACCCTTCAAGCGCATCCCTGAGGAGGGTATTCATGCTCCACTCCGTGGAGGGGGCAGATATTTTGGTCCGGGGGAATTCATATTTGCTGGAACCACCCCAAAAAATAACAACCACTTTTTCCACTGAGTGCGCCAAAAGATCAGAACCACTCTGGACCCTGACAATCATCATGCAAAAGTCTCTGAATCATGCACATCAATGCCATCAAACAGATCTATGATTCTGGTGGTACCAGGAGGCAGCAGTATGGGCAAAAAATTCAGAACCACCCCCAGAAATAGGAACCCCCACCAAGACAGCCACTGGCAGGACCGAGGTTAAGAACCATTCTCATTTTTTGGGTAGTAGGGGTTTGCCCCCTGGAATCCCCTTTTGGAACCCCCCAGCCACAATCGCCCCCTGTGGGACCCTTGGGGTTGGGCTGGGGGGTCCCCGTGTTCAGGGCTTCGTCTTAGAACGTGTCTGTCTGCTCCGCCACGAAGATCTGCATCCGGCGTGTTCCGTGCCCAGGGTCGACGTTTCATGGGGCCAGGTTGTCTGGGGCCTTCCACGTCCGCAGCTTTGCGCTGACGGAGTACCATCCCCGAAACATCAGTTTTGCCCTCTCTGCCGACAACGCCAACAAGGAGCCTGCCAAGCGGCCCTTGTTCATCAACAGCAAGTATCCGTCCAAAAAGCTGGTGACAGTGTTCCGGAAGCAGAACTTCAACGTCACACTGTATGAGGCAGCGACCGACCCCACCAGGTGCCCCCTGCACTCCAAAGGGGTCCTTGTCGCGGTGGCTTTTGTTTGGTTTGCACTGAGGGGCGCCATTTCTGCGACTGCATTTGGCAGAGATGTGCACTGTGTCCATACCTTTGCTTAAGGGTGGTCCGACTGGACTGGGGGGGGGGGGGGTGGGTGGGTGGGTCCGTGGCCTGTGGGTGGGTGGGTTAGTTTGGTTTTGGGCAATTTGGCCCAACGTGCCTACTCCCCCCCAGGGGGGGGGGGTGGGGTCTGGTTGGGTGGGTGGGTGGGTGGGTGGGTGCTGTTTCTTGTGTTTCCAGGTGCAAAGACATTTCTTCTGATAAAAAAATCAGATGGCAGCCTGTACAAAGTACTTGAGCAAAGCGCTGCTGTAACAACTAGTGGTCCAGTGGTAAAACCCTGCGCCGCAGATGTGCAGGCGTGGATTCAAACCCAGGTTCCTGCAATTTCGAACTTTGGGTCCGTGACACTTTCGCAAAATTTTTCAGTATGCAATGGACATATGATGCAGGCTGAACTAACCCCCCCCCCCCCCGACTGGGGGACCCCCCCCCTACTGGGGGAGTAGGGGGGGGGTCTGGGTGGGTGGGTGGGTGGGTCAGCTTGGGTGGGTGGGTGGCTTGGCCAGTCCTGAGGCAGCCCCAAAATGACACCCCCCCCCCAGTTGCTAAGCAAAGGTATGACTGTGTCCATAACGCACTGTGTCCAGAGACAGCAGCCAACGGCGGTTAACGACGCTAACCGCTGTGCCCGTCCGAGAGATGTCCAGGAGTGCAAGCGGTGGCCATGCCACGGATTGCTCTCCACTACTGGAGTATTCGCCTTAGACCCTTCCTGTGGTAGACTACAGCGGCGGTCAACATAAGGATTCCACATCGGCGTTTGATTGGTCCCCGATTGGTCCCCAATCGCCCCACAGCCTGCAGTCCCAGCTCCCAACTCTGCTTGGCAACACATAATTCTCAAGCAGAGGTGGATGTAATTGTGTGTAATCATTTGGTGGTGGTGGTGGTGGTGGTGGTGGTGGTGGTGGTGACTGGGGTTGTAGCCCGATGATGAAGTAGGGGGAAACCGCCGTGGTGGCACTGCGTCGAACCGTGCCACCTTAGGTCTTGCTGAGTTTCGTTGGGGTCTGAACAAGATCCTGCTTTACGTGCCGGTATCGTAGCCCTAATCGTTATCGATACTCTCGAGGGCGGTCCATCCCGGCCTTTCCCTCGAATTCCCGCTCGTTTCCCGGCTGATCAACGCCAGGCTTCGTTTATAAGAATTAAGTTGCAATGGGGGGGGGGTCTGGGTGGGTGGGTCTTCAGCCAGGTGGGTGGGTCTACAGCTTTGGACCCCCGCCCTCTTATAATTCCAAGGGTTTCCTGGGTTGGGCTCCAGCCACCCCTTCTTTCTTTGGTCACAGGAGCCTTGTCTGGCTGGTTGCTGGTGCCCCTTTCCTCTCTGTTGTTGTGCAGGCACCATGCCAAAAGGGTTAAAAAAAAAGTGTTTTCACCCCATGTGTTTATGCTCCATATACTCAGAATTTTCAGGAGAATTTAAAAATGCACAAAAATGGGCATTTTTCCAGTCCCAAAATAATTATCTCATTCCTGACCGTGTGCTTGTCAAAGATGTCCAGTATCCTAGGTGGAACACTGATGCACAACTGCAAGATCCTGGGTTCAATTCCTCGGGTTGGCATATACCTGTCATTACCGTGGAGCTGTTTCCCCCTTTTTTTCCCTGGCTCATCATGAAACTAATTTGCGAAGGCAGGGTCATGTAGCCAATTTGGTTTACAAAAAATGCTCCCCACAGAATTATAAGAGGGGGGGGGGTCTGGGTGGATCAAAAGTGGGGTGGGTGCGTCCAAAGTTGGGTGGGTGGGTCTTGTCCAAAATACCCCCCCCCCCCCCCCTTATAAACGAAGCCTGGTTGGACCAACACCTGGCCCATTGTCGCTACCTCGGCTCAGCACCACCTATGCGTCCCCCTTCGCACTGTGCAGTGGAGAGCAGTCCTTCACGCCTTTGAATGAATACGTACTCCAGGGAGTTGGTGCTGCCTTTGACAAGATGGGGGCCAACAAACCTGACGGTACAGCCCTTCCGCAACGAGCAGTGTTGTTCTGTGCCCCGTGCCTGCTCATGTGTGATGCGGGGATAGTGTCGCCCCCTCCACCTCCTTCTGTGGCGGAGCTCGGGGTTGGAAGTTACCTGGAAGGGTGGGGGCTCAGTGATTAAACCCTACCCGCCGCGTTCTTTGGCTCATTGTGCGGATTCTGTCAAAATGCTCACACGGTGTCGGGGGGAGGGGGGGCTGCACAGTCGCTGTGCAACAATCCCCAATTCGGCCACCGGGGAGGGGAGATCTCCCGACAGCCGTCTTGGTCATTTTGAGAACCCGGGTTTAATTTCCGGTATTTTCGAGGACAGAACAGTCTTCTTGCGAGAACCCCCCCTTCCAGGTTCCCGATTGGGGGATTTTTGTCCTCGACATTCACGGGTTCGATTCCTGGAATGTCCGGGTGTGTGGTTCCTTCCCCCTTGCTGCCGCCTGCCACTCTGCTGCCTGTTGCTGCTCTGCACCTGCCAATGCGTGAGGCCGGGCCTGGCGGGTGGATGGGGGCCTTCTGGACGGGGTGCAAGGTTTTGCCCAACTTCCTGACCTACACAAGCATGGCGAAAAGCAAAGGAAAGGAAGCGTGGCGAACAGCATGCGGACTTTCGAGGTTCCTGCACACGGGACAGGAGGTCATGATGGTGGGACTGTCCTAGCAGCATCCCTGTTCTAGAATGCCCCGGGCCTTTGGGCCTGGGCGGCAGGGTAAGACCATGTTGGGTAGGGCCTTCCTGAATGCCAGTGGAGTGCCTCGGCGCACTGCTGGTTGGGGCAGGGGGGTTTGTTTGGGGAACTTGAGACATAGGGAGGCCATCGTGTCCCCCCTCGCAGTCCCTCCAGCCAAAATCGGATTTCCGTCGAAGACAAGGACACCTTTGTCATCTTTTTCCGCTGCAGACCGGAGACACTGGCCCATGCCAATGATCAAGGGGGTGTGGGGGATTCTCCCTGATGACGCTGAAGAGATTTTCTAAATTTTCTGACGGCCAGCCCCGCCCAAAGTTGCCACCAGCATCTGTCAGGGCCACTCAGTTCCACCAGTAATCAGCCCGGTGCCATTTGGCACTCAGTAATACCTGCTGCTGTCACACCCGGAGTCCAGTAAGAAACAGCTACATCCACCGCATAACCGGTAGGACCCAGGCCAGGACCCTGCATTGGCACAAGGCATCCAAATTTCTGGCGTGGCAATGTGCCCAAAGTGGAATGCATCCATGCATGATACCCGTGGGTGGCGTGTAACGGAAGTTTGATTGGACGTTACCGAGGTTACCGAGTAGGTACCCAACGATTTCACGGATATCCCTGCCGACGTCAGCACCACATCTGCCCGCAAAGACGTTCAACCGATTCATCACGGACAGAATGTTTGTTGGATACTAGAGCGACAACAAATGCGATTGCTCTGTCTCAAGTCCCGAACAGAGAAGTGCTGTCCGGGCCAAAGCAACGCTCAAAATGGGGGACAACCACCGCTGAGTTAATGATCTCGAGCTTCCATGAAAATGGGCGTCAGTTCGTACCATGTTCAGCCATTGGCCAGAGCATTCACACGTTTTGCAATGGGTTTCCACGCACCAAATGCACTGAAGGTTCCCATTTCGAACAGACAGACCCTCAGATCATGGGACAGAGCCCAAGGAATGGAAGTTTTCCCCCAGTGCTGCGCCCCTCCTTCACCACCATTCTGTCGCTCACAGCCCATCCCAAGAGCAAACACTCCCTTGAGATGAAGTTCCGTTTGTCCGATGGTGGGATCGTCGCTTTGGACTCTGTTTTGGCAAAGTATGACGAGGTGGTGAACACGACCAAGAAAGTGAAGATCAACTCGGTGTGCTTTTGCGCGCTCCGCTGGGCATGGGGCGCCGCGGCACCACAGTGCGGACGGTGCATAGGACATCGTGTTCCACACACCGCTGACAACCACAGGAGAATGGTCCCCCCCCCTCCCCTTGGACCCCTCTTCCCCCAGGTTCAGCTTTCGTGGCGGGAAATCGAATTTACTCGGGGACATTGATTTGGGCCAATATGGGTACATACACCCCTTTTTGGGTTCCGGACCCGTCCCCCCCCCCCCACCCCCAACTGTCCTCCAAGCATCAGCTGGGTGTCCAATGGTTGACATGGGGGGTCGGCGGTCCTCACCACGGGACAATGGGGTACCGCAGAGCGCGGGGTGTGAGGGGGGTGTGCGTTCTGAGGGTGTTGCTCACCCCCAGCAGTCTTTTAGGCCACTGCAAGAGCTGATAGGGACAAGGTGCGAGGACAGGGCCACACAACCATGGCCTCCTGATGTCACAGCGAGCATCCTCAAAGCTTGCAAACATGATTTCCTTCAATGCTTTCCATCTCTTGTCTTGCGTGGTGCACCTTGACAATTCAAATATGCCACATCCTAAATGCTTAGGAAGCTAAAACAAAACCCTGGTACGGAACCAAAAACTTGTGAAAAGGGGCCGAAACTAGGGTTCGAGTATTTGTCGACATCCAAAACTTCGCACTGCGTGTGCACTGCGTGCGCACTGCGTGCATGGCATTCCCCGTGTGTGGGGTATGTGGTAACAAGGCATGCAACCCCCCCCCCCCCCCAGCAAGTTGACCGGTTCCTAGTGACAGGGGGTGCAGAGCTCGTTCCTCATTGGTTAGTGCACAAGCTCAAAAGGTATTGACTCCTTCTGCGGAACACTCCAGCCAGGTCCACAACAAACTGAGGTGACCCCTGTCACCCCACTTCAACGAGGGGGAGAGCCGTGCTACAGCGAGTCCTGTGACTCCCATAGGTTGGGGTGCACCCAATGACAGCAAGCACAAAGCAAGCACTGTGAGGGGGGGTTGCCTCATGGCGAGTCTGAGGGCTCCCACGGGTCGAAGTGCTCCTCTGATCGCGGGAGCAGGAAGGAAAACCTGGAGAAACAGGCGGTCATCCTTCTCCTGCCAAGATCAGCTCCCAAAACACAAATGGCAAGGTACAATTACACATTGATGAACCTATGCATGTGTAGATGCGTAGTTCTGCATGTGGATGTTTGGCGCCCTTGAAGGCCCTTGAAGGCATTTTCATTGTTCTCATGTGGGCTTTGCTGCTTCGCCGTGCTACTAGACAGGTGACAGGTATTCTTGGGTGAGTATCCCAGCCTCTGTGTCCGCAGTATGCACGCAGTGCGCACGCAGTGCAAGAACTTGGCCATGGGTGGTCTATTGTGGGGTGGGTGGCCCTGAGCCAAGCAAAAGGCTCAGACTTTTGCATATCCAGAAGTACAAAGCGGCATATTTACTGAGCCTCTGTGACCCCCCCCCCCCTTCCCCCCTTCTTCTCTTCACAAAGGAGGGTACACATCCATGAGACAGAAACCAGGTTTTCCATAACTCGAGGCCTGACTCGCCCTAATTTTGTGCCCCGATCCAGTGGATTTTTTTTTTTTTGAGCCAGTCAACAGAGAAGGTCTGGCCTGCCTGGCTTCCGCACTGCGGTACATACCACCCCACGCCTCCCACCTAATGCCACACCACACCACACCACACCACACCACACATCATACCACACCACACCACACGACACACCACACGACACACCACACCACATCTTCTCGCAGTGGAAGAAGACCAATAAGACGAGCGATAAGAACGCAAGCTCAGAAAAGGAGGAGGAGCAGCCTTCTGGTGATAAGGCAGAGACAAAGGAGGAGAAAAAGGCTGAGGACAAGGCAGCGGACAAGGTGTATGATTTGACAATCGTTTTGGTGCTGTAGGATTTGCTTTCTGACTGGTACAGTGCAGGGGGGGGAAATTATGCACGTGCATAATTGTGCATAATTGTGCATAATGGTCTGCTCCACTCTTGTCCAATGCAGTTTGTTGTTGTGTTTATCATGGACAATTTTGTCCAGCAAAATGCACCTGCACATGCTTCCACTGCTGAAGATGTTTTGCCGGATGATGAAATTCTTCCACCGTCTGAAAATGAGGGAGAGCAAGGTGATTTTCTGACCAAAATAGGCATAAATGGCTGCTGCAGATTTCACTGTGTTGTCTGTTTGTGGGGGATCGCAATCCCAGGTTCCCTCTTGTTTGCAATCCCTGTGTGTCTTTGTTGAAATGCAGCCCGCATAGTCGTGCATAATTTTGCATAATTGTGCATAATTGTGCATAATTGTGCATTGCATAATCCAAGGCCCCTGCGTGCATAAAATTCCCCCCCCTGTACAGTGCACGGGACAGTGACAGGGCAGGTGCGAGGAAAAAGTAATGCAGAGGTTCCAAGGGAGACCGGGTCCCGGACTTAATGCACTATCAAGTGTGCCATGCAAGCCTAGCCTTTTCGCTGTGCCCTGCCATCCCCATGCTTTACAGCCAGTTTTTGCGTGTTATGACCCAAATTCTTAACCCCACTGGGGCTCATACTGCGTGGTTCGGGGAGGAGACGAATGCAAGAAATGCCGCATTTGTCGTGTGAGCAACGAAGAGTGCTGTCATTGTTGCGGTGCTATATTCCACCCTCCACCCTTTTTGGCTGGAGCCTTTGCTGTGCCGGGGCATTGGGCGCCCAGAATAGGGGAGCTGCGCCGACAGGGGGTGTTCGGTGGGGCCGAATGCGCACACACGAAGCGAAAGAAGGAACGATCCCCCACAGCGATTGTGGGGACCGAGTGCCTGCAGCTGTTACCCACGGCGGAAACAAGGGGCACGAGACATTTTGAGCCTCCGGGAGTGCAGCAACAAGCCGCAGGATTGAGTGAGTCCAGAGCCACACAGTCGTTCCCGGGCAACGCTGTGTTGGGGCTGGCAGAAGCATAAGGCAGGCGTGGGCTGAGCACAGCGCCAGCCCTTTGACGGCTTCAGGCAGCTCTTTGATTGGCCATGTTACACACGCATCCCACGGCTGGAGCACTCAGAGGAGAGGCCCGAGGAAACGCGCCCCATATCCCCCTCCACAAGTGTATTGTATCCGTGGCGAAGGCGGGTGCTGGGCGGGCAAGTGCTGACGCTTTGAGAGCCCCACTGCCCCCTGCGTGCTGCTGGGCATGGACAACCGCAGGATGTTGCCCCATGTGTTGCCCACGGACGTTTATAGCGAATGTGGCTGCGATCGGGTGGGGCCAGAGTGGGAACGCAAACAACTGCCTGCCTCCGGGACGCCCGGATCTCAACAGAATGCCAACCGGTAGTTGCTGCCGGTGACCGGCCCAACGATGTTGGTTGACCATCCCCACCGTCGGTTGACCGCCAACCGTACGGTTGACCGCCAACCGTCATCAACCGCCGCCGGTGGTGCGCCAACCGCCGTAAGTCGACCGCAATTCTGCTCCGCGCTCCTGAAGGATTCGCGTGGACTCACATTTGCGTTTACTTGGAATGTGGTGTTTGGCAGAGGATGCCTCAGTGTGATCCGGCGTTGCCTTGCTGGTGCGACGTGTATTTTTGCACCAGCCGACGGAAGGCGCCAAAGAGGACAAGGCAGAGAAGTCGGACCCCAAGGCTATCGAGGACGAGCACACGGAGGACGGCAAGGCAGACGAAGGCAAGTCAGAGAAAGAGGGCGAAAACGGAACGGAAGCCGAGAAGAAGAATGCGTCCAAGGTGTGGCTGCGATGTAGTCCCGTGGTACAGGGTGGGCGCCTTGACCGGATGCCCCGCGAGCTCCGCAGCGGCTACGGTCCGTTGAGAGGTTGGAGCACATGACTCGTGTACCAGCGTTGTACTTAGGGGTCGGCCTATGGGACGGGGGGGGACAGAGAACCAGAATGGAGCGGATGGCAGAGCGTGCGCATGGGAGGCAGCGACAATAAAGGGGATGGCTTGGCCAGCCAACCCCGTCGCTACCGGGTGCCAGGGCAACCCCTGCTCAACCGGCATCAGGTGGGGGGTGTCTCCCGCAGCCCAGATGGGCTGTTTGCGCAACAGGAGTGGGAGCCCATCAGGGGCAGACCAACCGTGAGGGGGAAAAGGACATATAGTGGACGGCCCGGACAGCGCGTGGAGGAAGGCACCTGGGCCGCACAGAAACACAGCGAGGCAGGCGATGGACGGCCTGTGGACAGAGGTGTGTGGACAGCAAAAACAGTCAAACGACCCCGGCAGCAACCAGCACATCCTCAATACGCCAATTATTGGGCGCCGCTGACACGCAAACGGCACACCATGCCGCATTCAGCACAGTCCCAACACGCCAACCACTGGGCTCCGCGAACGCGGAAACGACACCAGCAAGAGCACCGGCCGCAGCGGCCGACAGAAAGCAGCGACCCGACGCAACATGCGAAGGGAAGAACGGGTGACCGTCCAGGGCCCCGTAAAGGAGCAACAACCAGACGGAATGTCACACAGGGGGGGGATGGGTGCGTGGGTATGAGGCACAAAGAAGCTTGTGCATATAAGATGGGCCTCTCGGTTTTGGCTCTCCATTCAAAATTTCAGTTTTCCCCAGAGGAATGTTTTTTTCCGTTTGGGCGGGTGGGTGGTTTGGCCTGGGTGGGTGGGTCCACCAGATACCCCCCCCCCCCTCCCTCCCTCCCTCCCTCCCGCTCCGGCCATGCCGGTAATGCATGGTGTCTTTATCCGACACTGATTGCTGATGTCTGACTGACAGCTACTGACTGTGATTGTCTGACTAATGTAGTCAGACATAATGTTCTGTTTTCTGTTTCAGACACAGTGTGTGTCTTGAGGTTCAACCAGGTTTGGCATAGAGAATAAAGATGCACTTATGCCTGACTGTGGAGTGCATTGCCTCTGGTTTGCATTTGTCTGTTTTTTAATTAGGTCACACCCCCTCCCTCCCTCCCCCGTAGATAACCACATCCCTGTCTTGTCCCCATGGTACCAGGTCCCAACCCGAAATGTTCGACCGGCGCCCAGGGCTTCCTGCCATACGCAAGGACTTCCGGTCAGCACACCCCGAACACGGGGGGCAGGACTGTCCACGGGATTGTGGAAAATGCACAGGAGGACTGCAGCACGACGAGAGTGAAGTGGGAAACGATGAGTTGTCGAAGCCACGTCGGAGCGATCAATGTGCACCAACGCTGTGTTGTACCGGGGGGGGGGGGGGGGGCGCTGGCGTCCTCCTCCCGTGCGCCCGCTCCCGCACGCAATTTCTTCGGTCTTCTGCAGGACGAGCCCCAGTATGAGAGCATCAACACGACGAAAACGGTCAGCAAGCGGGAGTCACTGGAGCACAGCGTCGCGTACATCCAGCCGCCAGTCCCAATGAACCAGTCCCACTTCATCGATTCGGTGTACATGTATGAGCTCGTTCAGCTTTGCACTCGGGTCAGGGGAGGGCTGTTCGTTAGGAATGCGGTGCTTTTCTTTCTGCTTGATGACCGCTGGCTTCAAGTGGCCCCAACTACGGTGAATCGATGGCAGTTGGCCTCCAGCCGACGCCACTTGCTTGGTAACCGTGATCGGCCAGTGCTGTACCGAGCCCAGGCATCGTACCGTATCGTATCGTATCGTATCGTATCGTATCGTATCGTATCGTATCGTATCGTATCGTATCGTATCGTGTTAATATTTTCAATACAGCCTCATCATTGTTCATGACCGATTGTGTGTCAGATTGAACAAGTTGAAAGAGCGTGACGAAGCGAAGCTCCGCATTGCACACGCCAAAAACTCCCTTGAAGCTTTCATGATCTCCACAAAGTACGACGGGTTCTTTGAGGATGAGAGTCTCAAGGAGTATTACACCGACGAGGAGGCAGGACCCATCCGCACCGCTTTGCAACAGGCTGAGGAGTGGCTCGAGGAGGTGGACTCCCCTGTGCCTCGTGGTTTGCCTGCTCTACTGTTTATACAGCGTGACTCTGGGGGTTGCTGCTGGAGCGTCCAGAACAGGCAAAGATACCTCCTTGGCTCGTCCCTAGAGGGTAACAGCAGGTGCCGCAGACAGACACGCACATAGCCGACGGACAGACAGACAGGCAGGCAGACAGGCAGACAGACAGACAGCCAGACGGGTATGGGTGCGAGTACAACTGGCTGCCAACCAACTGGCTCTCTCAGCGGGCCGCATAGGCCAAAATGGTAGGCTGGATCAGCAAAAATGGGCTTGCTTGGCAGGCTTGCATCCGCCGAAGTGAGCTCTCTAGGTGGGACAAAATGGGCTCTCTCATCAAGCATAGACCGGCCAATGTGTGTTCTCTGTGCGGGCCCGTATCTGCCAGAGTGCATTCGGCTCTCTTGGTGAGCCCAGATCTTCCAGAATGCACACGGCTCTCTCAGCAGGCTCGGATCATCCAAAATGGGCTCTTTGGCAGGCTAGGATTGGCGAAAAAGGGCTCTCTCCGCTGGCCGCGCTGGCCAAAATGGTAGGCCTAGATCTACCAAAGAGGCCTTGTTTGCTCATCATGTGGTGTCAGCTTCCCATGTTCCCAAATGCAGCCTACTATCAATGGCTGCTTGATACACGTATGTGCACAAAATGTCATGATTGTGGTCTTTCTTGCTTCATGCATCGTGCACGTGTGTGCACAAAATGTCATGAGTGTGGTTTTTCTTGCTTCATGCACACACAAGGTGTCTTAAGATAAGACTGAGTGCATGTGGATATTGAATGTCACACGGCTTTCTCAGTGTCTATTTTTTCGCCAAATAGATCTCTTCCCGTCTTGTTGATGCGTGCCATTGTTGCTACATATGTGAATACAAGATCCTAAGATAAGATTGAGTGCATGAGCAATATTGGATACCACACGCTGGCCCATCGCTGCCCTGGGCCCAAAACGTGTGGGATGCATGCGCATCATCTTATGTTGAGGGGTTTTCAGCACCCACCCTGTTTGAGTTGGAGTGGGTCATTGCAACTTGGAGAGACAACGCATTTCGAAGACATCTTGGGGTTGGATCTGCAGGTTGAAGGGTTTGGACCAGATCAGGTTTCTCTAGAGGCGCATATGTCTTTTCACCCTTGTAGTGCCCAAATTAGGATGCGCAAGCTGAATTTACATACACCAAACACCAAACACCCAAGATGTGACCCACAACTAAAGGGGAGTATCTACGCCGCGTGCGCACTGCGCGCTACTTTTACGGCGGGTTTACCCGGAATGGGTTGGCTTTTACCCCCTCACAAAATGCCCCCTAAGAGAGCAAACCCCTGGGTACAAAACTTATGTAAACATCCCTCCATCTTGCCTTATCCGGCCTATCCGGCGCCTCGCAAGGTGAAAGTACACAAGATGGCGCCTTTGGAGCACCCACCATTTCAGTCAGGATTGTCGATCTTTCCTACTCTTGTCCAAATATCGGAGGGAAATTATAGCTCTTCCGGCCTAGCCACCAGTTAATCTACAGCTACTTGGTTGGGCTAGATCGCCAAATCTCCGTGCCGTGCGCGTGGCACACACGCCGCGTCAGGTGCTTCCCCTAAGCACCATACCCCTCCCCCCACCTATCCCGCCCCACAAACATCTTGTCCGATTTCCGATGCGCACACTCCCTCTTTACAGAGTTTACAGAGTGTGCCTCATATGCCCCACACACCTCGTAGCCCACGACAACCATCGGATTTGGTCGTAGAGCTCACGTTGCAGACTGAGCCCGGGAGGGGGGGGGCATGCCACAACCAAGAAAAAGAAAAAGAAAAGAAAGAAAAAGAAAAGAAAAAACAAAAAACAAGAAGGAAACGACGGCGCGTGGATCCTAGGCTTGAGCCAGACAGTTGAGCATAGGCACTCGCACAGGGTTAGGGTTAGGGTAAGCCCGCAGCGGTGTTGGATGGTTCTTGCCCATGCCCGGGAGCCGGCCATCTACGGGGGTCCTGCTAGGGCTTAGCAGACCCCGTTGGTGAGTGCCAGACTTTGCTTGAGCGAACCGACGGGTTGATTGCCGCGACCACCACTGAGGAATGCAGCACGGGTGCCACACCACGGTCGGGGGGATGAGGGAAGGTATGGATCCTTAATGTCTTGACCACCACAACCCGCCGCCATGGAGAAGTAGAAATGGTGGGGTCAAGACAGCGGCGTGGCGGACCCTCAGGAGAAGATCTACACTGCATCATGCGGTGAAGAAGAAACCGGTGACTGTCCAGGGCTCCGTAAAGAAACCACAGATGGAGTATATGTTCAGGGGGGTATGGGGCGGGCTTGATCCTCCCTTATATCCCTGCAGATAGACAGATCTGCGGGCTGGCAGGCAGAACAGACAGACAGTGAACCCACTAGGAGGAGTGGTCTCCCAGTGGCTTCCAAGCCTGGGGCATTCAGTCATGCCCTGCCCTATTCAGTCCCGTTCAGTTGCGTCCCACTCAATTCCTCACCTGATGCTGCGTGCCCCCCCAGCCGGCTGGGCATGGTATGAAGGCATAGTACTTACAGAGGCTGACAGTGCGAGGCACTCGTGATGCCAGATTGGGAGATTGGGATCCCTCGAGCCCCATGTTGCTGCATTTCAGGGAGAGGGCATGGATGCCTCTGCGGAGGCCTATGACAAGAAGTTGAAGGAGCTCAAATCTCTGACGGACCCCATTATCCAGCGCAAGCTTGACAAAGAGGTCTCTTAGAGTTGCTGTTTGCCAAACAAATCCCACGCAGGGCAGTCCCCTATCACTTGTTATCTCCGTTGTGCACTAAGATCCGTGTTCTGGGGATTGTCTGTGGATTGACCGGCGGTGTTCAATGTTCGACCGTGTTGAACTGACGGCGGTTGATGTACAAATGACAGTGTTTGGCAGTACGCAAGTGGCACACTGGTTGGTGTTGCGGCACGGTTTCTGTGTCTGAGGTTTACGTGTTGACAAGTGTATCCAACCATCGGTGTCGAACCTCGGGTTCAGACCCACGAGCTCTTGGGAGGCTTTTGCGCCAGCCTGCGCCTCTCCGCCCCCAGACGAAAGAACTGGCAAGTCTGATAGGAACCAAAACCTTTTGGAATCTTGTTCGGTATACATACTTTTGGGGTCCCAGATCCCCATCACGCCCCACTCCTGAGACCCAGGACCCAGACTGAATCATTTGGGGTCAAAATCAAAAAATTCAAAACAATCTATTTACCTGCAGCAACTCCACCATACAGCGAAATGTGTGTAATGACATGCCAAAAAGTGGGCTCAGTGTTTGCCCGGAATCTTGACAAGACCCGAGAAATAGGGGGTCCAAAAGAAGAAAGAAGCAAAAAGTTGAATGGGACACAGATCTGGATTGATGCCAACACCAGCAAAAAAGGTCCCCAACCAACAATCTCAATGCGGGCTATTTTCGTTGGACGAAATAAGGATTTTACAAGGGGTTAAAACACGAATTTAACCCCTTTGGCTATAGTATGTGAATGGGCCCCAAAGCGGGGGGGGGGGGGGATGTGGCGCTTCCGCCACATGCGGGCCCACCTAATTCCTCTCACAACCTTGTGAGGTGATGTGGAGGTCAAAACGGCGGCCTCACCAGACAGCCTGTACAAACCTGCACACGAGTATGCCGATATTGCCGGGGGGGGGGGGGAGGTGGCCAGGCCAATGGACCGAGCAGTGCCAAGTGACTAGTAGTTCGGTTCTCACTGCAATGGGGATGGTTCCCAAAACATCCTGAACACGGACCCATCCTCTGCCCCAAGCAACCAGGGGTAAAAAGTGCGGTCGTCCCCTGGGAGCTCAAGCGGTGTCCCTGATGGGACGGAATGGCATGGGTGGGCAGGAGAGCACAGGCTCTCCCTTGACCTCGCCTGGTGCTGGCTGAGACGGCGTCAAAAAGCAAGTTATCAAAATGTATTTTTTGTTTATTTCCTGACTATCAAAAAATGATTAGAAACATTTGCGCAGCTTGATTTTAGCCACCTTTGCGTGGTGCTCATTTTGGTTGCCGGGAGCTGGGGGGGGGGGGGGTGCATTGGGATTTTGGGAATCTGGGACTTCCATTCCTCTGTTTAGAGGTGATCCAAAAAAAATCGAAGTTTTCGAATCCGAAATGTGTTTTCAGCACTGTGGCTGATCATTAGAAACCCGAGGCAAGAGTAGGTTGGGGAACGGCCTCTTCATGGTGCCGTGCCGACGACCTCCAATTTTGATGGTACCTTCACCTTTTTTTCATCTTCTCTTTGCTTACAATGTGATGCCTCACCATTCCCTCCCCATCCCAGCCCCAATCCCTGGGTTCTGCAGGTGAGTTGGTAATTTTACAGGCCGACTCATCCTCAATAAGGTGGGTACTGCGACATCCAAGCAACACAGACACAGAAAACACGAAAATCACGGACATCAAAACTGATCTGGTGATACCCAGTGAGTCCGAAGCACCCACACTGAAGGGTCCTGTCCTAGTCCTGTGATCGACCCGGATACCGGCCAGACTCATGTCGCCGTTGATCTCACAGAAGGAGCTTGGCGGTGGGTCAGACAGTGATTCCGATGAGGATTCGCAGGACGATTCCGCCTCTGAAGGAGACGATGCAGCAGCTGCTGAAGGGGACGACTCAGCTGCTGCGGAAGGAGAGGAGGCTGCTGAAGGAGAGGAGGCAGCAGCAGCTGACACAGGTGTGATGAGATGAGCAGCTGATGACTAAGAGTGACACAAGTGTAGGTCACAAGAACACGCTCTAGTACGAGTTGTCTCATGTGGTGCAGGAGGCAGTGGCTTGGGTGTGGCAGGACAGCACTGGTAGCCTTTGAGTGGAGCTTGCTTATTGAGTGTTGCATGAAACGAGGGCCTCAACGTCCGGACTGGCGGCGATCCACGGTCTCCTGGGCCGGTGGAAGTGGGGCCACCCCCTGCGTGCTGCCTGCACCTCGAGTTTCCTCAAGGAGAAGTAGGAGAAGAGCAGGCCTGGCATGAAGCAACAGGTGATAAGGGGGGGTCTAGCGGCCACCGCACCAGCACACATTGCATCAGCACCTGCTGCGTTTGGCTGTGTGGCAGCCTTGTATGGCTGCATCTCTTCTCCCCCTTCTCCTGTGCTGTGCCGTGCCGTGCCGTGCCGTGCTGTCGTCTTGTGGGGTGCTCCTGTCATCTTGCTTACTTCATGTGGCCGAAGATGAGCCTCGAAGAATCTGGTCTCAATGATACCGACTGTAGCTGTTGCTGGTGTGACCTTTCTATCCACTGATTTGCAGAGCCCGCTGCTGAAGGAGAGGAGGAGAAGAAGCCCGATGAGTTATAATGGAGTCGTGGTATGGGTGTGCTTTGGGTGAGCAGGCATAAAGTCCATATAGTGCGATCAAATTCTGCCACACAAAATTTGTGATTTGCAATATATCTGCAACCAGCTTGATTACACGTCCCCTTTTGGGGGTGCGGGGCGCCTAGAGGCCAGCCCCCCCCCCCCCCTCTCCCCAGTTGTACACGGCCGTTCCTTTTTTCCCCGTGTTGATGTGCATGGTACAACGGCTGGGGAAACCTAAGGACCCCCTGGGCCTCTCTGGGCCCAGGATGGTACCGCCTGGCTGAGGTGTTGAGGCCAGCTCTTCCCTCCATGGGTCCCCAAGACAGCAAGGGTTCGCCTCTTTGATTTATCCCCCTCGTTGGGGTCCCCAAGATGGCAGGGGTTATGTAGCCCCTCCTCCAGCTCCTCCTCCTCCTCCTCCAGCTCCTCCTCCTCCTCCTCCTCCAGCCCCAGCTCCTCCTCCTCCTCCTCCTTGTCGTCCTCCTTGTCCGCAGAGTCAGGCTGTTGGGCAGCAGGATTGTTATGCCCTGGCAGCCAATAAACGCCTCATGCACTACTCCGACTCGGACAGCGAAGGCAAATTGTATAAACATTAGTGGATGTATTCCACTATGAATTGCAACACGCACCGAGATGATAAAAAAAGCCGTAAACCAGCTGCAACACTAGTTTGATGCCGCCGGAGGAGAAAGCCCTACACTGTTGCTTTATACTAGGTGGGTATTACAAAACATTCTCACCCCGACAGGAACACCCCATCCCCCACCTTGGGTCACAAGGCTGAGGCATCCGCTGTCACTGTTTGGTTGATGAGCTGTAGAATGACCCCCCTTTGCCTCCCGCAACCCCCCCCCCCCCGGCTGGGGTATTTCCAAAACGGGGACATTGCCACGGTGGCATCATGAGCAGGCTCCCCAATTTTTGAACCTGCTTCACCCCAACGCAGTGGGTGGACAACCAACCCGCTTATCCACATGTGGAGGATTCTCTCTTCAGAAGTGAACAAGTATGTACACCTGGAAGTACCAACCGGCATACTCATGATGGCACACCCACCCAGAATGCCTTCCAGGTTTAGCATAGCCATTTTCCACATTGTATCACATGTACGACAGGTTGATCAAAATGCATAGTCATAGTCCATAATCCGGATCCGGATCCGGTGAAAATTATCATTGGCCGTCATGGTTCACACACAGAAGCTATTTAGAGTTTGTTCAACATGTGTGTGCTTCAGTATGTTTTCATCATCTCATAAAATACTGGCAGAGCCCAAAAGGGCAAGCTTGCCAGTTTGATAAAATCTGGTAAAAGCTAGCAACTACCAGTGCAGCACCTCAGGATGTAAGCACCGATCGGCTGTGGCCCACGTTGGTGGGCCTCCAATACTATAAATACCTAAACTGGGCCCCGTTTGGTGTCCCATGAACAATGTCCCACACACACACACACACACACCCCTTGTGTTGTGTTGTGTTGTGTTGTGTTGTGTTGTGTTGTGTTGTGTTGTGTTGTGTTGTGTTGTGTTGTGTTGTGTTGTGTTGTGTTGTGTTGTGTTGTGCCGAAGGCGCAGTTACCAAAAGGCAATGGCCGGGATGTCTACCCATGAGTACAGGTAAACAGGAGGGCTGTGTGTGTTGCGCGCGCACTGTGTGCGAGTGTGTTGACACGGCTGGGGCGCGGGTGCGGGGCACGGGGACCTGGAGGCTTCTAATCAGGCTATCGTGGTAAGCCCAGTAGCTCCCGAGAGACCCCCTCCCGCTGTGCCCGTTGGTGCAGGCGCAGGTCCTCCAAAGCCTGTGCCATGGTGCTTTGCGGGCCCCGTTGGGCCTTCAGCAGCGTGGTGCACGCCTTGGCGTGGGCATGTGCGCCCACCCCAGCTGTTGCGCCCCTGTGGCTGAGGGCTGTCCCTCTGTTGGGCGCCAGGCAGCTGTTGTGCTGGGCTGCCCTGGGGATATCCCGCCGCTCTGCCTGATGGTGCTTCTGAAGGTCTTGCTAGGCCCAGGCCTTGGTGCCTCCAGGCCCTGGTTGGGCTGTGACAAGGCCGGGCAGCCGAGATCCTTCCAATCACTGCCACACTGTGTAGTGGGCTGTGCGACTCATTGGGCCTCATTGAGTTCCTAGCCACCATGCGGGAGCGTATTGGGGCCTTATTGTACTCATGGCCCTTGTGCATGAGTGCACTGGGGCCTCATTGAAATCCTGGCCCCTGTGCGGGAGTGCACTGGGGTCTCGTTGAACTCATGGCCCCTGTGTGGGAGCGCACTGAAGCCTGGTTGGACTCATGGTCCCTGTGCATGAGCGCGCTAGGGCTTCATTGAACTCGTGGCTCCATGGAGCCATGACTTCAAAGAGGCCCCAGTGCGCTCCTCAGCGGTGTGGGGATGCACTGAAGGAGTCCCACTGCCCACTGCCCCCCAGCAGTGGGGCAGTGTACTGAAGAAATCCCACGGCCCATTGCTTCCCAGCAGTGTGGCAGTGTACATCAGGAGTTCCACTGGCTCACAGGCTGGGGGGACCTGGAGGCTAGCCGAGCCAGTGGTCGCAGCCCACAGTGCGCGTGAAGGGGATGGCAGTCCCCAATGGCACAGGCTCACAGGCTGGGGGGACAGGGAGTCCAGCCCAGCTGGTGGTTGCAGCTCTCCATGCGTCTGTGGGGATGGCAGCCATTGATGGCACGGGCTCACAGGCTGGGGGGACGGGGAGTCCAGGGGAACGGGGAGTGTTGTGTTGTGTTGTGTTGTGTTGTGTTGTGTTGTGCTGTGTTGCGTTGTGCTGTGTTGTGTTGTGTTGTGTTGTGTTGTGTTGTGTTGTGTTGTGTTGTGTGGTGTGGTGTGGTGTGGTGTGGTGTGGTGTGGTGTGGTGTGGTGTGGTGTGGTGTGGTGTGCCGAAGGCGCTGTTACCAAAGGGCAAAAGGCCGGGATGTCTACCCACGGGTACAGGTAAACGGGCTGGGCTGTGTGTGTTGTGTGCGCGCTGTGTGTAAGTGTGTTGTGGCATAGCCGGACAAGTGCACTCTCGCACTTGGCCGACACTGCCTTGCCGACGCCTGCGCGCAGTCACACAGGGTCTCGTGGGCCCACTGCACCCTGCGTGCCGCGCTGCACCATCAGTGCTTATTGTGTGGTGCCGCACTGCTTGGTGCTGTGCACTACACTGCACTGTGCGTGCCCTGCTGCACGGTTGTTGCGGGCAGGGGGCAGTGGGCAGTGTAACGCACTGCCACGCCGCCCGGGGGCTGTGGGCAGTGGAAATCCTGCTTCACACCGCCGCATTGCCTGAGGGCAGTGGGGAGTGGTACTCCTGCCATTCTCTGCCTCCCTGCCTTGGGGCAGTGGGCCGGGCATCTCCTGCAATACACTGCCACCGTGCCTGGGGCAGTGGTCAGTGGAACTCCTGCGACACACTGCGCCACGGCCCGGGGGCAGGGGGCAGTGGATCTCCTGCAATGCACTGCCTCACTGCCTGGGGGCAGTGGACAGTGCAACTCCTGCAATGCACCGCCTCACTGCCGGGGGGCAGTGGGCAGTGCAACTTCTGCAATGCACTGCCTCACTGCCCTCGGGCAGCAGGCCGTGCCACTCCTGCAATGCACTGCCTCACTGGCTGGGGGCAGTGGGCAGTGCAACTCCTGCAATGCACTGCCTCACTGCCCTCGGGCAGCAGGCCGTGCCACTCCTGCAATGCACTGCCGCACTGCCTGGGGGCAGTGGGCAGTGGAACTCCTGCAACGCTCTGCCCCACTGCCTGGGGGCAGTGGGCAGTGCAACTCCTGCAATGCGCTGCCTCACTGCCTGGGGGCAGTGGGCAGTGGAACTCCCGCAATACACCGTCTCACTGCCTGGGAGCAGCGGGCAGTACAACTCCCGCAATGCACTGCCTCACTGCCTGGGGGCAGTGGGCAGTGCCACTCCTGCAATCCACTGCCGCACTGCCTGGGGGCAGTGGGCAGTGCAACTCCTGCAATGCACTGCCTCACTGCCTGGGGGCAGTGGGCAGTGGAACTCCCGCAATACACCGTCTCACTGCCTGGGAGCAGTGGGCAGTACAACTCCCGCAATGCACTGCCTCACTGCCTGGGGGCAGTGGGCAGTACAACTCCCGCAATGCACTGCCTCACTGCCTGGGGGCAGTGGGCAGTGCCACTCCTGCAATCCACTGCCGCACTGCCTGGGGGCAGTGGGCAGTGCAGCTCCTGCAATGTACTGCCTCACTGGCTGGGGGCAGTGGGCAGTGCAACTCCTGCAATGCACTGCCTCACTGCCCTCGGGCAGTAGGCAGTGCCACTCCTGCAATGCACTGCCTCACTTCCTGGGGGCAGTGGGCAGTGGAACTCCTGCAATGCTCTGCCCCACTGCCTGGGGGTAGTGGGCAGTGGAACTCCCGCAATACACCGCCTCACTGACCGGGAGGAGTGGGCAGTGCAACTCCTGCAATGCACTGCCGCACTGCCTGGGGGCAGTGGACAGTGCAACTCCTGCAATGCACTGCCTCACTGCCTGGGAACAGTGGGCAGTGCAACTCCTGCAATGCACTGCCTCACTGCCTGGGGGCAGTGGGCAGTGCCACTCCTGCAATCCACTGCCGCACTGCCTGGGGGCAGTGGGCAGTGCAGCTCCTGCAATGCACTGCCTCACTGCCTGGGAACAGTGGGCAGTGCAACTCCTGCAATGCACTGCCTCACTGCCTGGGGGCAGTGGGCAGTGCCACTCCTGCAATCCAGTGCCGCACTGCCTGGGGGCAGTGGGCAGTGCCACTCCTGCAATCCACTGCCGCACTGCCTGGGAACAGTGGGCAGTGCAACTCCTGCATTGCACTGCCTCACTGGCTGGGGGCAGTGGGCAGTGCAACTCCTGCAATGCACTGCCTCACTACCCTCGGGCAGTAGGCAGTGCCACTCCTGCAATGCACTGCCTCACTGCCTGGGGGCAGTGGGCAGTGGAACTCCTGCAATGCTCTGCCCCACTGCCTGGGGGTAGTGGGCAGTGCCACTCCTGCAATCCACTGCCGCACTGCCTGGGGGCAGTGGGCAGTGCAGCTCCTGCAATGCACTGCCTCACTGCCTGGGGGCAGTAGGCAGTGCCACTCCTGCAATCCACTGCCTCACTGCTTGGGGGCAGTGGACAGTGCAGCTCCTGCAATGCACTGCCTCACTGCCTGGGAGCAGTGGGCAGTGCAACTCCTGCAATGCACTGCCTCACTGCCTGGGGGCAGTGGGCAGTGCAACTCCTGCAATGCACTGCCTCACTGCCCTCGGGCAGCAGGCCGTGCCACTCCTGCAATGCACTGCCTCACTGGCTGGGGGCAGTGGGCAGTGCAACTCCTGCAATGCACTGCCTCACTGCCCTCGGGCAGCAGGCCGTGCCACTCCTGCAATGCACTGCCTCACTGGCTGGGGGCAGTGGGCAGTGGAACTCCTGCAATGCTCTGCCCCACTGCCTGGGGGCAGTGGGCAGCGCAACTCCTGCAATGCACTGCCTCACTGGCTGGGGGCAGTGGGCAGTGGAACTCCCGCAATACACGGTCTCACTGCCTGGGAGCAGTGGGCAGTGCAACTCCTGCAATGCACTGCCGCACTGCCTGGGGGCAGTGGGCAGTGCAGCTCCTGCAATGCACTGCCTCACTGGCTGCGGGCAGTGGGCAGTGCAACTCCTGCAATGCACTGCCTCCCTGCCCTCGGGCAGCAGGCAGTGCCACTCCTGCAATGCACTGCCTCACTGCCTGGGAGCAGTGGGCAGTGTAACTCCTGCAATGCACTGCCTCACTGCCTGGGGGCAGTGGGCAGTGCAACTCCTGCAATGCACTGCCTCACTGCCTGGGGGTAGTGGGCAGTGCCACTCCTGCAATCCACTGCCGCACTGCCTGGGGGCAGTGGGCAGTGCAGCTCCTGCAATGCACTGCCTCACTGGCTGGGGGCAGTGGGAAGTGCAACTCCTGCAATGCACTGCCTCACTGCCCTCGGGCAGCAGGCAGTGCCACTCCCGCAATGCACTGCCTCCCTGCCCTCGGGCAGCAGGCAGTGCCACTCCTGCAATGCACTGCCTCACTGGCTGGGGGCAGTGGGCAGTGGAACTCCTGCAATGTTCTGCCCCACTGCCTGGGGGCAGTGGGCAGCGCAACTCCTGCAATGCGCTGCCTCACTGCCTGGGGGCAGTGGGCAGTGGAACTCCCGCAATACACCGCCTTACTGCCCGGGAGAAGTGGGCAGTGCAACTCCTGCAATGCACTGCCTCACTGCCTGGGAACAGTGGGCAGTGCAACTCCTGCAATGCACTGCCTCACTGCCTGGGGGCAGTGGGCAGTGCCACTCCTGCAATCCACTGCCGCACTGCCTGGGGGCAGTGGGCAGTGCAGCTCTTGCAATGCACTGCCTCACTGGCTGGGGGCAGTGGGCAGTGGAACTCCTGCAATACACCGCCTCACTGCCTGGGAACAGTGGGCAGTGCAACTCCTGCAATGCACTGCCTCACTGCCTGGGGGCAGTGGGCAGTGCCACTCCTGCAATCCACTGCCGCACTGCCTTGGGGCAGTGGGCAGTGCAGCTCCTGCATTGCACTGCCTCACTGGCTGGGGGCAGTGGGCAGTGCAGCTCCTGCATTGCACTGCCTCACTGGCTGGGGGCAGTGGGCAGTGCCACTCCTGCAATGCACTGCCGCACTGCCTGGGAACTGTGGGCAGTGCAGCTCCTGCATTGCACTGCCTCACTGCCTGGGGGCAGTGGGCAGTGCAACTCCTGCAATGCACTGCCGCACTGCCTGGGGGCAGTGGGCAGTGCAACTCCTGCAATGCACTGCCCCACTGCCTGGGGGCAGTGGGCAGTGCAGCTCCTGCAATCCACTGCCGCACTGCCTGGGGGCAGTGGGCAGTGCAGCTCCTGCATTGCACTACCTCACTGCCTGGGGGCAGTGGGCAGTGCCACTCCTGCAATCCACTGCCGCACTGCCTGGGGGCAGTGGGCAGTGCAGCTCCTGCATTGCACTGCCTCACTGGCTGGGGGCAGTGGGCAGTGCAACTCCTGCAATACACCGCCTCACTGCCTGGGGGCAGTGGGCAGTGCAACTCCTGCAATGCACTGCCTCACTGGCTGGGGGCAGTGGGCAGTGGAACTCCCGCAATACACCGCCTCACTGCCTGGGGGCAGTGGGCAGTGCAACTCCTGCAATGCACTGCCTCACTGCTTGGGGGCAGTGGGCAGTGCAGCTCCTGCAATGCTCTGCCCCAGTGGCTGGGGGCAGTGGGCAGTGCCACTCCTGCAATCCACTGCCTCGCTGCCTGGGGGCAGTGGGCAGTGCAGCTCCTGCAATCCACTGCCGCACTGCCTGGGGGCAGTGGGCAGTGCCACTCCTGCAATCCACTGCCGCACTGCCTGGGAACAGTGGGCAGTGCAGCTCCTGCATTGCACTGCCTCACTGGCTGGCGGCAGTGGGCAGTGCAACTCCTGCAATGCACTGCCTCACTGCCTGGGGGCAGTGGGCAGTGGAACTCCTGCAATGCACTGCCCCACTGGCTGGGGGCAGTGGGGACTCCAGCCCAGGGGGTGGTCAGAGTGTCCTGCAGGGCTCGTGGGGACGTAGAACCGGGCACACCGGCCTGGGGGGATGGGGAGTCCAGCCCAGGGGGTGGTCGGAGTGTCCTGCAGGGCCTGCGGGGATGGACAACTGGGCCCACCGGCCTGGGGGGATGGGGAGTCCTGCCCAGGGGGTGGTCGGAGCGTCCTGCAGGGCCTGTGGGGGCGTAGAACCGGGCACACCGGCCTGGGGGGACGGGGAGTGCAGCCCAGCGGGTGGTCGGAGTTTCCTGCAGGGCCTGCGGGGATGGACAACCGGGCCCACCGGCCTGGGGGGATGGGGAGTCCTGCCCAGGGGGTGGTCGGAGCGTCCTGCAGGGCCTGTGGGGACGTAGAACCGGGCACACCGGCCTGGGGGGATGGGGAGTCCTGCCCAGGGGGTGGTCGGAGTGCATCGCTGGGCCTGTGGGGAGGTAGATTCGGGCACACCGGCCTTGGGGGACGGGGAGTTGTGCCCAGGGGGTGGTCGGAGCGTCCTGCAGGGCCTGTGGGGACGTAGAACCGGGCACACCGGCCTGGGGGAATGGGGAGTCCAGCCCAGGGGGTGGTCGGAGTTTCCTGCCGGGGCTGCGGGGATGGACAACTGGGCCCACCGGCTTGGGGGGATGGGGAGTCCTGCCCAAGGGGTGGTCGGAGCGTCCTGCAGGGCCTGTGGGGAGGTAGAACCGGGCACACCGGCCTTGGGGGACGGGGAGTTGTGCCCAGGGGGTGGTCAGAGCGTCCTGCAGGGCCTGTGGGGACGTAGAACCGGGCACACCGGCCTGGGGGGATGGGGAGTCCAGCCCAGGGGGTGGTCGGAGTTTCCTGCAGGGGCTGCGGGGATGGACAACCGGGCACACCGGCCTGGGGGGATGGGGAGTCCTGCCCAGGGGGTGGTCGGAGTGTCCTGCAGGGCCTGTGGGGAGGTAGAACCGGGCACACCGGCCCGGGGGGATGGGGAGTCCTGCCCAGGGGTTGGTCGGAGTGCCCTGCTGGGCCTGTGGGGAGGTAGATTCGGGCACACCGCACCGGGGGGATGGGGAGTCCTGCCCAGGGGGTGGTCGGAGTGTCCTGCAGGGCCTGTGGGGACGTAGAACCGGGCACACCGGCCTGGGGGGATGGGGAGTCCAGCCCAGGGGATGGTCGGAGTTTCCTGTAGGGCCTGCGTGGACGGACAACCGGGCCCACCGGCCTGGGGGGATGGGGAGTCCTGCCCAGGGGGTGGTCGGAGCGTCCTGCAGGGCCTGTGGGGACGTAGAACTCGGCACACCGGCCTGGGGGGACGGGGAGTCCTGCCCAGGGGATGGTCGGAGTTTCCTGCAGGGCCTGCGGGGATGGACAACCGGGCCCACCGGCATGGGGGGATGGGGAGTCCTGCCCAGGGGGCGGTCGGAGTGTCCTGCAGCGCCTGTGGGGACGTAGAACCGGGCACACCGGCCTGGGGGGATGGGGAGTCCAGCCCAGGGGGTGGTCGGAGTGTCCTGCAGGGCCTGCGGGGGCGTAGAACCGGGCACACCGGCCTGGGGGGATGGGGAGTCCAGCCCAGGGGGTGGCGGGAGTTTTCTGCAGGGCCTGCGGGGATGGACAACCGGGCCCACCGGCCTGGGGGGATGGGGAGTCCTGCCCAGGGGGTGGTCGGAGTCTCCTGCAGGGCCTGTGGGGACGTAGAACCGGGCACACCGGCTTGGGGGGATGGGGAGTCCAGCCCAGGGGGTGGTCGGAGTTTCCTGCAGGGCCTGCGGGGATGGACAACCAGGCCCACCGGCCTGGGGGGATGGGGAGCCCTGCCCAGGGGGTGGTCGGAGTGTCCTGCAGGGCCTGTGGGGACGTAGAACCGGGCACACCGGCCTGGGGGGACGGGGAGTCCTGCCCAGGGGGTGGTCGGAGCTTTGTGCAGGGCCTGCGGGGATGGACATCCGGGCCCACCGGCCTGAGGGGATGGGGAGTCCTGCCCAGGGGGTGGTCGGAGTGTCCTGTAGGGACTGTGGGGAGGTAGATTCGGGCACACCAGCCTGGGGGGATGGGGAGTCCTGCCCAGGGGTTGGTCGGAGCGTCCTGCAGGGCCTGTGGGGACGTAGAACCGGGCACACCGGCCTGGGGGGATGGGGAGTCCTGCCCAGGGGTTGGTCGGAGTGTCTTGCTGGGAGTGTGGGGAGGTAGATTCGGGCACACCGCCCCGGGGGGACGGGGAGTCCTGCCCAAGGGGTGGTCGGAGTGTCCTGCAGGGCCTGTGGGGACGTAGAACCGGGCATACCGGCCTGGGGGGATGGGGAGTCCAGCCCAGGGGGTGGTCGGAGTTTCCTGCAGGGCCTGCGGGGATGGACAACCGGGCCCACCAGCCTGGGGGGATGGGGAGTCCTGCCCAGGGGGTGGTCGGAGCGTCCTGCAGGGCCTGTGGGGACGTAGAACCGGGCACACCGGCCTGGGGGGATGGGGAGTCCCGCCCAGGGGGTGGTCGGAGTTTCCTGCAGGGCCTGTGGGGATGGACAACCGGGCCCACCGGCCTGGGGGGACGGGGAGCCCAGCCCAAGGGGTGTTCGGAGTCTCCTGTAAGGCCAGTGGGGGGCCATCTGCTTCAGAGAACCGGGCGCACCGGCCTGGGGGGGACGGGGAGCCCAGCCCAGGGGGTGGTCGGAGTCTCCTGTAAGGCCAATGGGGGGCCATCTGCTTCAGAGAACCGGGCGCACCGGCCTGGGGGGGACGGGGAGCCCAGCCCAGGGGGTGTTCGGAGCCTCCTGCAAGGCCAATGGGGGGCCATCTTCTTCAGAGAACCGGGCGCACCTGCCTGGGGGGGACGGGGAGCCCTGCCCAGGGGGTGTTCGGAGCCTCCTGCAAGGCCAATGGGGGGCCATCTGTGGTGTGGTGTGGTGTGGTGTGGTGTGGTGTGGTGTGGTGTGGTGTGGTGTGGTGTGGTGTGGTGTGTTGTGTTGTGTTGTGTTGTGTTGTGTTGTGTGGTGTTGTGTTGTGTTGTGTTGTGTTGTGTTGTGTTGTGTTGTGTTGTGTTGTGTTGTGTTGTGCAGTGCACTGTGGTGCATATGGACCCTCCCCCCTCCTGCAGCAGCCTTTGTGGAGCAACCCCTCCCTCATTCTTTTGAGTCACCCTCACCATCCCCCCCCACCAGCCCCCAATATCTACCCAGCGACGTCACAACTCCTGCGTCACCCTCCCACCCTTCCGGCGTCCTGTTGCAGCCCGTGTGTCTCATCGGCAGGGATGCGACTACAGGACTGAGCACTCGCCCTGGACAGTGGTGGGTGTGTCCAAGAGCCACCCAACCCATGCAACGCTCATGCACTGGCACACCGGAGCAAAGCAAGACGAGGCTCTCCAGTGGCAGCTGCTGTATGAGTGGCTGGGACGACTCCTAGCGCTTCGAATACAAGGCGTTTTTACATGTGTGTGGTGTACGTGTGGTGCGTCGACATGCCCAACGGACCGCACGAACGGAAGCTTGGGCCTGAACGTAAGGCAGCTGTTGAGGATCAAGGACCGTGGGGATGGCGGTTGACGGGGGGTGATTTGCGCCCTGTAGATGGCAATCTTGATTGATGATTAACCAACAGCGGTTGGTGGTCCGCACATATGGCGGTTGACCAGTGGTGATTCCTGGTGGACCGATGCCTTTCTGAGGGTCAGGGGTAGCGGAGTCTACATCACCTTTGCCTGAGGGCCAGTTTAGGGCCAGTTGAGGGCAGTCGCATCCCTCTGTCTCTACCTGAGAGCACCCCCTTTGACCTTCTCATGTACGCTCTGGGTCCCACCAGCGAAAAAAAAAAGGTTTTTGCGACAGGCGAGATGCGGCTGCAAGAGGCCTTTCGGGGTTCTCATCTTCACGACTGCTGCCAGCAGCTCTGCAGCACTTCCTGCCACAAGTGTCGAAGGAAGGGGCCCTGGGCTGAATCCCCTCATTCATGCCCACCCCATCTCCGAGGGCAGATCTACCCACCCCTGTGGTTTGCATGGCCTCTGAGCGAACGGGTGGCTGAAAGGGGCAAGGGCGGGTTGTCTTCAGTCTTGGTTACTTGTGCAAGCTTCTTTGTGCACACGCGGGCCTTTGCATAAGGGTTGCGGTTTCGCTGGAAAAATTTGTGCCATTTTCGGTCCCATGGGAATGGTGAATATCGTCTGCAGGAGGATTGTCATGTTTCGGGCTGCAGTGTGACCCGGCCAACAGGCCTCACTTGCCTGCAGTCAAAGATCCACATTCACAAGGCAAACAGGACAATTCAGTGATTATTTCATGGCAAGAAAAAAATCTGCATCTACACGCCTCTTTAAGCCGCAACAGCTCTGACAACTCTTGCCATGGTGACACACCCTCATCAGCCTTGCCAATAGCTATGGCTGTGTGTGCAACTGCAAGCCCCTTTTAGAATGAGCTGGGCAATGCAATCGTGACGCGTAGAGAGTCACCATATCATGGCGCCACCTGTGATTATAGTATCAGTGCTCAATGGCCGAGAAAGATGAAGAAATGGGGCAAGGTTTGGGTTACCTTCGTGTTCATGAGTGGAGCCCAAAGCAAGGGTCTCAAGGGGTGGCCATGCAGACCAGAACCGGCCCTGCAAATCTTCCAAAGTGTATTTATTGCAGGTGGTTGCGCACTCCTTGCCTGACAAGCTCAACCGCCTCCGATGTGGAGGCCTGTGAGGCAAGTGAAAGTCAACGCAGTTGTGGGCGAGCCCTTGGGCTGCGATGTTGCAGTGAGGATAACCCATTGCTGGACAAGGATCTGTCCCGCATTGAGTAACCATGTCCCAAGGAATGCTTGGGTCAGGTGGTTTAGCAACCAATTCTTGAACTGCCCTGGATGGGGCGGGGCTGGGGTGACTGACCTGAGAAATGGCAGTGAAAACGGGCTGGGTGGTCCGGAAACCGACCCGAAAAGTGGCAAGTGCAGGTGTATGGGCAGGTTACAATTCCCCCCCCCCCCCCTCGTTTGGCATTGTGATGGTGGACGGATGGGTGGTGTTGGGATGGATTAAAGGGATTGTAGGCAGTCAGCATGTGCTTATTATATATGGGTTTGGCGCGGCGAATTCGGTTCAGCCGGCCAGACCCCTTTTCACACCGGCAAAATGGTGGATTGATTCTTGGGGATGTTCCCTTTTCGGGCGGTGGCTTTTTTATGGTGTTTGGGTTGCCACGTCTGCACGGAGGCAGTGTGGCAGCATTGCTGCTGCTGCTTCCAATGGTTGTGGTATTGCCATTGAAACTGTTATCGGGTTCCAACACGGTTGGTGCTCTGCATTTCATGTGTCGGATTTTGTCTGTCTGTCTGTCTGTCTGTCTCTCTGTCTCTGTTGGTGCAATGGGAAATATTCAGCTGCAGAAAAGGTTGTCACCATTCGCAGCGACAGCCAATTCACCATTTCAGGGAGACTCAGGCATGTTAGCTTTTGCGGAGACGGACATATTGTTGCTCTGGAGAAGCGCTATTTGTATTTCACGATTATTTTTCCATGGTGGAGTGTGCTCAAGGGATGAGGAAGCCCTGAGCACCACGAGGCAGTGTATTGGGGCTGGACATGGGCCGTCAGACTCGCAAGGAGATGGGCAAAAAATAAACGACAACAAATAAGCTGTCAGAGGACTCCAAAAATTTTTATCATTCTATTTAAATTTGTAATTCCTGGTGATTTGGTCAACTGCGTTGTACTGCCAGAAGTAGTGCAGAAAACATTGCTTTGTGTGTGTGTGTGTGTGTGTGTGTATGCGTGTGTGTGCGTGCTCGCGTGCGTGCGCGCGGGTACAGAGGGCATGCGCACATGCAGGTTCTGTGAGGGATGTGGATATGGGGGGGACTGAGATGCAATGGCAGCCTAATTGGCACACATGCCAAGGGTCGGGAGATGGACATGGAACCAGAGAGGCATCTCACCCCTTGGTTGCAATTGCAGTCATTTGGATTACTTGAATATAACCTTTGTGCTAACTTGGTATACTGACATCAATGTAACTGTGTCCGCTTGTGGATGAGGATCCGGAGAGCATTTGTCTTTTTTGCCTTTTCTTTGCATTTCAAGTTGCATGCGTGTCAATATTCAAGCCATATTGAGCCGTTGCTGGATTCAGATATGGATCATTACTCTTTGTCCAGCAAGGTGCAGACCATATCAATTACGCAATTTTAATCCGGTGCCCATTGTTGTGATGCCATCAGAAGCCAGGGCTCCGGGGTTTGAAATGCCAATTTTGGAGACAATTGTGTGATTTCGCACCAATCTGCACTATAGAAAGCGTTGGTATTTTTTGTATTTTCTGTTCCATGTGTTCCGCATGCAAGGCAATTTGTTTTGAACATTGGTGCCAGGTGGTGAATATTGGAGCCACGTGTGCATCATTTGGGCACAGCAGGTGCGGATGAGATGAAGTTGCACCCAGAGATAGAGTGGGGGGGCGCTGGCCTGGTTCAAGGATTCTTTAGGATTTTTGGGCCTTGTTTTCAATTGTTCAGCATATTTGAGGACCAATAGTGGTTGCTTGTAGTAGCTTGCACGCGGATCCGCAGGATGTCCCAGGCTGCTGGTCATTGATCCCCAACAGTTCAGGCACAGTGCATAGACACTTGGTAGGCATAGACACTGACTAGAAATGGTCCAAAGTACGTTGATGTGGAGATATCTTGAAGGGTATGGCAGGGTATAACATGGGTTTGTCCGAACATGGCGACCCTGTATTTCAGCAGCTTTTTTTGGAACTACCATTTTTGCGGTTCCAACCCATTATAGGATGTGATTTGCAGGGCCATCCTGCTGCCCATAAAGCGCAAGGAAGCAACGGAAATTGTTGAAGGTGTTCGCTGCAATGTCACGCTTGCAACCCATGAGGTCGGCCCCAAGCTCAACAAGGGTTTCAAACGTTGCAAGAAAGGCTATGTGGTTCGCAATTGGTGAAAAGACCCCCCCCCCCAGTTTTGACCAAAAAAACCTCCATTCTGGCGCAAAATGCACCCCCCCCCCGCCCCGAAATGTACCAGAGAACCCCTCACAGGGGGTTTTTTTTGGAAGAAAATACTTTTTTTTAGATGCGAAAATAACTTTTTTTGAATGCGCTAAAAAATAATAGAACTTCAAAAAAATACAAACATCTAAAATTTAATACAAAACATCTGAAAAAAATGTCGCAAATGACTAAAAATTTGGATGGCTCTCTAAAAACAATGCTTCAGGAACACACTTCGGGACCTGAAAAATAAAACAATTTCTAAAAAAAAATAAAATAACGGATAACGCTACCCCCACGTCCCTGCCCTGGCCCTCCAGGCTACATGCAATAGAAACCACTAATTCACACTGTTCGTTGCATCTAGGGATAGCATGACACTACCGCCAACCAACAAGATTGCCTGATGCCATAGTGCAGATGACTCAGCACTTTCCGAACGTGCTGTCCGAACGTGCTGTTGCAGTACACTTTACATGAGGTGAGGATGATGGATCACGCAACCCTCTTGATGGTGTAGGAACCCGCCACTGTGCAAATGATGCACAAGACGCCTGCTTTGTAGACAAGGGCTGCAGTGCCGTGGATTTTTGGACATGACCCAAACAAATACAGAACTAGCATCCCTCTCTGTGTGCACCCTGGTCAGCCCATGTTGACCCACCATCCGAAGACATTTAGAAAAAGCAACACTTGAATTACGGGCAAAATTGTACACCCACCGAGTAGTGCTTGAAAACCACTTCTCAGAGGCAAAACCACTCCTTTTTATCCACCGAATAATGCCTTTGAACAAATTCTGAGCAAGTAATCCGGAAGTTGGGATGGACGGGGCAGACTGCGAAAGCCGCAAAAAATGAGCATTTGATGCACGAGCGGATGTGTTGGGCTGCAAGATTGTCAGAAGTTGATCACTTGGGCTGCAAGACACTGCAGCATAGGCACGTGCGTGGCACGTTGTATTGCAGAAGAAATGAGCAACAAAAACCTAGTTGGATCACTCTGCGTCTGGGTAGTCTCCTAACCACTGGAGCGTAGGGAAGTTTTTAGGTCAGTAGCTTCGTGGTCAGATTCCGGATACAAAGGGGCCTCTGATGCACTATCCGAACTAGGAATGCTATGAAAAGCGGTAAGAAAAACACCTGTAATAGAATCAGAACGGGGCTTCTTATTTGTCTGCCACTTCATTGTGCACTCAGAGCCCTCCAATGCGAGCACCTTACTCCAATGCAAATGACCCTTGAAATTGTGCCCCTGCGCTCTGGCCCAGGTGGTTGTGTACCCTACTTCGCAAGATTCATACATTATGTGCGATCCGTTCAAATGACCTTTCTGCATAGGTCCCCTAGCGAACGTAGAACCTTGTTCTCTGAGCAGATAGAACTCTCCACATGGGCTCTGGCCAAGCTGGGTTGGTACCCTACTTTATGACATTCAAATAGCACCTGTGATCCTCTGTGATGAACACTGTGCATAGGTCCAGAAGCGAAGGAACATCCTTAATCTCCAAGCGGATGAAATTATGCACACGGGCTGTGGCCACGGTGGTTGGGTACCTTACTTTATAACATTCAGAAAGTACCTTTGATCCTCTACATTCCCTAGATGTGCCACAATACGGGACAGGATAACCAAAAAGAGTCTACATTCTCGAGATGTGCCACAGCACGGGACAGCATAACCAAAACGAGTCTACATTCTAGAGATCAATGGCATCTCCTTGGGATGCGTGGCCGATAAGGCATACCCTGATGGTTGCACGTACCACTATTGGGAATTCGAAGGACTGTTTTGTAAAACGCCCCGGACAGACCATCATGTACTACCATTATGGACCGTGGCATTGCCATGTTTCCGCTACCCACTGGGACCTTCTATGGACTGGCGGAGTACACAAAAAAAAAGATCAATGGCGTTGACTGTATATCTTTACCTTTCTGGATGAGAGAGTGAGGTAGGGCATCAAGCACAAGAGGGGAAGCCACGCCATTGCTCCCGGAAGTCAGGGACTGGGAGGCTGGGGGCCTGCTAGTGTCTTGGGGGCTCTGTAGGTGGTGTGCCGAAACTGGACAACCCTTCGGTAAGAAGACTTCGCCAGCTTGCCTGGGTCTGGAACTCCCCCCCCCACCCCAAAAAAAATCTTTGCAGAGGACACCCACTTTTGGACTAATGGCCGCCAGTGCCTATGGTGGGGGGCATTCAGTCGATTGGAACCGACGATTGCTCTCTCTTTCGAAAAAAAATTCTATCCAACCCTTTTCGGAGTTTCTGTGCTTTTGAGGACGGGCCACATGACTCATTCCTCTACATCTTATCTGCGCCATGTCTTGCTACGAAACCGGATTCCCTAAGTCTTTTGTGTCCGCATGCCACTAAATACAAAGCTTTGCAGTCCATCTCATGGTTATCTTCTGACGGCTCAAGATCAGCCCTTCTAGGAAGCTGAGGGAGAATCTTTGCACTGCGCGGTAATTTTAGACTATGTTCCCCCCGAAGAGCCCCCAAGCACACCCTTTGGAGACGTTGTTGCAAACTACCTGCCTTTAACATAACACACACATGTTCTTTACGATGCCCTAGTGCCACATGCGTGGTTTCGGTTGTGAGGAAGGGGCGCTCTCCTTTCCCTTGCGGTTAGAATCGGATTGGGGTTGAGATTGTGTAGCCACACGGGGTTGCGAGGACTGAGAGGGTTGAGGGAGACTGGAGCTGGACGAAGCCACATCGGCTCGAGGGGGCGCGGCAACACAAAAAGCATCCAGTGTGTGTTGCCGCTTTTCTAGGACATGCTATGCATGTTTTGCTTGTTTCTTGGCCTCTCTCTCTCTCTCTTGGCTCACGGCGCAAACGGTCAATCCCAGGCTGCAGTGTTGGCGCTTCACTGCCGCCTTCAGGAATGGTTGGCCATCAAGCCCATCCTGGATAATTACACTTTCACACAAGGGATGAGTAAGTGGTTACCCTTGCCGAACCGCAAGATCTGCTCAATCACCTTTGGCACACCCAAACAAAGGGGGACAAAATCAGAAGTCAAAACCTCCGCTAGAGGTCACCATGATGCCCCTAGGGGCCCCTAGTATCTCAAAGTATGGGTCTCTAGTACGGCCAGACGCCCAAGTAGTTGCACTGCGCGCGCACTGCGCTTAAGGCTCCCCCTGACACCACACTGTCAACCTGCTATAAGTGAAGTGGAGATGGTGGTACACAAGCAAAGGGTTGACATATGCATTAAAACACTCATGAGCAGCGATCATTAGGGACCAAGGACTGGCCCATACAGTTGGAAAACATTGAACATTACAGGTCCACAGGCTCAGAAATGGAGCCCTTCTTGGTCAAGGTATAACGCATCGTGAACTGTTGGACGTTCTTGTTCTTCTTGCCCTGTGCATCACCCTTTGCTGGTTTATTTAGGTGGAGGGTTTGGGGCCAATTTTGGGGCTGGTTTTGGGACAGCAATATGCGGAAGGATGCAAGCATCATCCACCAAATCTTTGGACTGTGTGTAGTACAACGGCCCACCAGGCTTTATCCAAGACATGGTGCACTATTCGTTTTTTTTTGGTTCACACTAAGATGAGCTGGCGTAGCCTGCTCAGTTCACAGTACTCGAGCTAACCTCTTGGGATCAAGGTTCAGAGCTGTCCAGTGCTACACCCCCCCTCCCCTTGTCCAAGCACGCCAAAAGTCAGAAAAACGACGGTCTGACGGGCTCATGTGCTTAGACAAGCCTGTGCTTGCGCGCGACGCACGGTACCAACAGAACGTATGTCACCGAAAACTTGCCCGGACCTCACCCTAACCACAATTGTTGCAACAGGTCCAATTTTGCCCTGCCTTCACAGGCCGTTTGTCCTTGTGCAGGCAGGCCTTGGGAGGTTTTGGAGCGATGGTTGCGTATGGGGGCAACTCACGACGCTCCCAAGTTGTGATTTCCCAATGGTGGTCAACATATTACAGCACGCCACCTCTGAAGGTTCGGGAGAAGTGCTGCAGATTGCAAATAGGACACGGTCCATAGGAGCATGATGCTCAAGCTTATGCCCATTCCCCGTGTACTTCACGTGAAAGAAACCATCCCCAGGAGTAGAAAGACCAACCATTGTAGCGGGCACATGTCCACCAGTGGACTGGACGTACGTAACAACCATGCTAGCAGTGGCAACATCAGCCATGGCTGAAAATCACACCAGAACAGACAGCATTGGGCTGCAGTTGCAAGGGGAATGTTGGTATGAGCAGGAGGAACTACCAGAAGCATGATCCAGCTCCCCTTTCCCTCTACAATTGAAGCACAACCCCGTAACGTCATATTGCGGACCAAAAAACTGTGATCAGAAAAATCCAGAAAAACGACACTCAGACGGGCTAGAGCTCATGTGCTTGGACAAAGGGGAGGGGGTACGATGATCCCACAGCAGGTGTGGAAGCAGATCTGACACGTAGTGAGGATTAGCTGAATCTGAAACAAGGTTATGCAGTGGGAGACTGCCACACCCTTAGGCTTCCCAGTGTGCATGAGGCACAATGACTGTAGGCTGTAAAAAACAACGGTGTGAAGATTGAAGGCTGAGATGCAGATTGCATGTCATACACTATTAGCATGGGATCGGGATAGGATGATATACAGGTACAGCTGGTCACTATTCGCTTGGGGCAGAGAGCACTGCTGTCCCCATTACTATGCAAGGGGAGAGGGGGGGTAAAACACCATTGTATGGGGGAAAGAGGAGTGGCAGCACTGGTTGCAGGGTGAAGGTCGGGTGCTCAGGGTATTAGCTCGCGGCTGGGCAGGCTCAGAACAGTCCTCCCAACCTGGCCAGCATGGCCCCCTAGTCATTGATTTTTTTTTTGTGGGTTCCAGTCTTGGCAAGCTGGCGAAGCCTGCTCGCCACAAGGCACCCGAGAAACTCTCGGAATCAACGATCAGAGCTGCCCAATGCTACGATTGTCCCACAAGGTGATGCGGGAGCGCACATAAGATACTGTAGTGCTGCGCAGGTGAAAACAATATGACTGCCCAAAGTCTGGGCTGCATCTGCTGTGATTGAAGCAAAAGAAAACGGGGTCCCTTTTCCCATCGACATTGTTGCCACCGGGATCGAACCCACATCTTTGGTGTGCCAGCCAGGTGCGTTATCTATGCTACAATGTCAGTAATTGAGTCCAAAACCACCAGGACGGGATAGATGAAAAGGTTCCCGAAAATCAGAAAAACTTCTCGATAAACACCAACATCACCGGGGTGCAGGTGGGGTCCCCACCCTCGCCGGCTACTCTGCCGCCATCGAGGACAGCACCTCCAAAATGGAGGGCCACCCAGGTATGCATTGCTTGCTTATACTTAACCATGAGCACACACCTAATCAGATTCGGAGACTGGTGTGTGACAGCCTGTCACTGTCCAGTGTTGCGGTGAACTGGCATTGGTACTCGGGGTGTTGAGTCAATGCCATTGTCTTGGTTGAACCAGTGTGTCAGGAGCAGTTAAGCCAAGTGATGTCCAGATTTCCTCCAGGTCATCGCTGATGCCTGAGCCGTGAAAGCTCAGAGTAGATGTGGGGGGGGGGGTGGAGGGGCAGGGGCGTCATATTTCGGAGGGTAGCCTCCGTTTTGCATTGTATTCAGGAGGGAGTCAAATAGATACGGTGTTGAGGTCATGAAACAATGGATACATAGCTACTGTGTCACAGGCCATTCGGTCATCGCTCAATCAGTTCAGTGTGATTGTCCGGCTCATCCCCCTCCCTCAGACGCCGGTGAGCTGTCGCTTGCGCAGAGGGAACTCCTGTGACTCCTGTGACTCCTGTGATCCCTCACTGAGCACTTCCCCATCTGTACTTTCTGCTGACTCACTGTCGGACTCACCCCCCCCCCCCCACTCATATCATCGTCACTAACATCATTCAACTCTTCTAGTCCCAACTCATGCCAGATGTCCCCGACCTCCCTATCTCTCAGTACCTCTTGAAATGCTTGTGTAGATCCCCTGAACCCCCCCTCATCAGCACGCTCATTGCCCTGCACCCCCACATGTGACTGTATTGTCACACTGTCCCTTAGCAACTGCCAGCTGTCCCATAACTCTGCCCACTGATCAACATGCGCCAGCGGCCCTCTTGACCCCACCCACCCCTGCTGCTGCCACTTGACACCTGCCCTGCAGCCCGAGGAAAATCACTCATTTGACTCCAGGTGTTCCTGGTGTGGGGGGGATATCAGGGTGGTCAAACAGGCCGGCACTCCACAGAGGGTTGGGGGGGCTTGGGGGCGCACTGCAAAATGGAGCCACCTGGGTGGGGAATTGGCCCGAATAGATGCCCGGTGCCTGACGGTCCCCCAGTAGAAGGCTGTAACCCCATGTCCATAAGGAGAAAAGCTCAGAATGTACTTCTTCACACACAAGAACACACCAACCGGGGCATAAAATGACGGGGCATGACAGCTTGAGGTGCGTGGAAGCAAGGTACGTTGGGCCCACGAAAGTTGGCACGTTGCATTGTGGCTGTCTGTTTTCAGGCTGCTGAAAATGAGAGTACGAACCTGCAGTCTCACTCCCAGTTCTGTGTCTGAGCTCCTCAGCATAGCTTCGAGACAATCTTGCAGCACAACATGAATTTTGCACTGTTCCTGACTGCGGTGGGATGGTGCCCCATCCACATGTGTATACACACTCTTGATAATATGGTTTATAGAATGGCTTTCAACCCAAGTAAATACATGAGGTGTGCTTTCGAGAGAAATGCGGCAACTACATCAGATCGGGGCAGCATGGTGCAGCTCGTCTCAGTGATGCATTACTATGCCCAGCCCGAGGGTCAGGATCCGGCCCGTACATGAAGGGGTCTGAAAACCTTGAAGGTGATACCGTGCCAATCCCTGGAGGCTGGGCCAAATATAATGTGCACCAGAAGCAGGAGCTGCTGTAGTTGTTTGTACAAAGCATTGCAGAAATGGCAACTGCTACAGTCCCAACGACAGCAGGAATGCCTGCCACAGTCCAATGGTGTCAAACCAGCACAAGCGAGAACCGTGGCTTCAATATGTGCGCGCGGGTCTTGTTTCCATTGCCAACATCCGCATAATGGGGCAGGGGAAGGGCGATGCGAAGATGATGCAAATGCGACATTCCTTACAACCAGTGAGGAGAAGGTCGACGACAGGATGCGGAATCAGAACCCAAGCCACACGACAACCCCTTGGGGCCTCCAAGCGACCCCATTGGCCGCCTGGGCCTCCGCGGTGGGTACCCACGCAGAAACGTCACAGCAGGGCCTCTCCCCTCATTGCACCACCTCTTGAGGACCAAACCCCAGCCCGTAATGCGGGAAGGGGCACACCGTCTTCGTTTACTTGCCCATCACTGCGTAAGGGGCAGGGTCAAGGGAAAGCACACTTTGGAGCGTAGCCCTTGGGCCTTTTGGGTGCGCATCCCCTCTCGTGCCCTCCAAAGCGGATGGCGTGAGAGCAGCCACCCTCTCTGCCAACAGAGCACGAGGCACCCGCCCATTGCCCCTTGGCGAGCACGTGCCGAACACGTGCTGTGCGTAAGGGGCAGGGGTTGGGGGGAAAGACGAGCGGAAGATGATGCAAATACTATGTTCTTTGCAACCGATGGGACGCAGGGTTATACTGTGCACAAAGACTGCCCAGCGACCGTGAGACGGGGACGTCACGCACGGTCAGAGACATCAACAGGATTCGCCACCGCCCGCTTCCGGTCCCGCTTTCAGAGAAACGTAAAAGGGCTGGGCGGTACTTTTCAGACTGAGAATGGTTTGGTTTCGTTGGTCAGGCTTCTCCCAGGGGCGGAGGCAGGGGGCTGCAGGGTCTGCCTGGGCCGTTGAAAGCGTCTTGGGGTTGCGCAGCGGTTTGTCACCGGTCGCAGGTTTTCCATTTGCCGTGTCCGGGTCAGCCGGGATACGTCCTCTGCCCCAGCCTGGGTCGGCCGAGACTCAGCCCCAATTCTGCCCGGAGACCAGGGAGAAGGCTGGTTTTATGCTTAGTTTTGGGTATGGAAGGCAAGCCCCCCCTAGTCATAGAGAGGGGGGGTACTTGAGCCGCACGGACCTTTTTGAGGTGATTGTCCCAAGAATGGCCCAATTACTTCCCCCCAACAAGACATGCAGAGAGGCATCAATAACACACGCATACAAAAAGACACAAAGCACACATATGCTTGCCCCCAGTTGCCCCGGTTTCACCACGTCAAATAACCCTCCCAATGGCACAGAAGGACGTGTCATTTGTTCTAAAGGATGCGTCTTCTATGTTGTGCTGCATGGGCTCTGGGGGGGGGGGAGTTGTGGTCCCCCCGACCCCGAAAAAATTGTGATAAATTGCGGTAAAATTGCGGTAAAATTGCGGTAAAATTGTGGTCTTTGGTAACATTCCAAAATGGTCCCTGGATGGTTGTTGGATGCACAGGACATGCAAGCTGAACCAAGGCAATGCAAAGTAATCGGGAGCCTGACTTAATGCAACCGTCCTTCCACATCACCATTATAATGAGCCATGAAGGCCACACGGCAAGAATTATCATTCATTGAATGCCTCTGGCTAGTGTAGTATATTTGCGAAACGAAAAGACCCGTTCAACAGAGCTAGTCCCCATCACCATGGAAATGAGGAAAAGGACACGCTCTCTAAAAGGTGATGCAGGGCGGGCCTCCCACCACTGGAGGGGGTGTGTTGGACCAGTTATGTCCCTAAATATTGTCTCCAATTTTGCTTGAGGGATGGGTAAGCTTGCATGGGATCGGCACACGAAGCTCCTTAAAGAATTGCACTTGATCGGCCTCCTTTTCCATCCGGTTGACGAATGTAGTGTGAAAAAGCTTCACCGCTTCTCGAAGGAGACGTCGGAAGCCATCAGGATTGGCAGATTGCTGAAGTGCAAACTCAAGGTGAGGGGAAAATTCCATTGCCTTCAGCAGTGCACCTCGAAGAGAGGTTGACAGTCAGCCAATCAGTCAGTTAGACAGGCCAGCAGTCAGTCAGACAGAAACACACACTTTGGGTTTTTTGTCAGTGGCAGACACAGCTCCAAGCAGTGGGGAGAATATTTGGCCTGAAAATTGGCAGTGGCCGAATGGTAATGCAGGCGGCAGGAGACTTTTTGGTCGGCGGTTCGAACCCTGGTGAGCCCATCGACCAGGAATCGAACCGCCGACCTAAAATTCCGCGTCCGGGTGCGTTACCATTCGACGAGGGGTCGATGTGACACAAGGGTGTCTCCCATTGCTTGGAGCCTTCTCAGCGAAAACTTTTGACCCCCCCCACTCCCCCCCCAGCCCCCCCTCAAAAAAGTGTCATCCAGTTTTAGGGGATAGAGGCCTCAGAATCAAAAAAACCATTGGGGGATGGTCTTATTGGGCAAAATAATGATTTTACAAGGGGTTGGACATCAAATATCATGCCTTGGGGTATGCTACACGAATGACCCCAAAAAAGGGGGGTATACGACGCCCGCGCCTGCGCTTGATCTAACAACCTCTCTTCGAGGTGATTCTGTTAACTCAGGGTGGGCAGGATCTGTGCCAAACTACCAAATGGAGCGCCACTAGTCCCTCACCGCCACAAATTTGTCATATACGTAGCATGCAGCGGGCCCATCACCATCGAGCAGCAGGCGAAATCTGTGTGGCATAACGCGCCTTTTGGCCACCCTGTCCTTTGCCACGCTTCACTGGCCTTTTACCCTTGCCGGAAGCCGGAATCACTGTCCCCAGAAGTGGACGACGCAGGACAGATGAGAACACATACACGTACAGTGTGCCTAGTGACAGGGAAGGGAGAGAAAGAATTTTCCTCAGGGGAAAAATGAACCGAGGTAAATTGCGGACCTCAACCCCCCTCCCAGATGGGCTGTGTTGCAGTCGCACATGGAACACAAGGTTTGTACAAAGAATTGTGCACAGGCTTGAGGGTGGTGTTGGTGGACTGAATTTCGTGTTCCAGGCCTATGTACAAACCGTCGGTGTATTACAGGAAGGGTCGGAGCAGGGCGTCTCCACTTCGCCCTTACGAGCCCTGTACCTGAAGCTACCGTTTGTTGTTGGGGATCCCTCTGAGTCGGCCAGACCAGCCATACTCCTGAAGCTCAGATTTTGCGGGGAGACCAGAAAGTCCTCGGTGTCGATGACGCCCAGGAAGCAGTTCTTGTAGGGCTGCCAGAGGACTCCCGGGACCTGCAGGGGCAGCTCCACGTCCGTCAGGATCTGGACCTGCAGGTCCGCCGCCTGACGGGCCAACCCCCGGGCCCTGTCGAACAGGCCCCCGTAGAAGCCCAGGTCGCAGTGCCGCGGCTCGCTGCCGGCGTTCAGGAGGAGCATGGCCCCCTCGGAGACCCCGACGTGGACCGGGAAGTCGGCGCACAGGTCGGCCACCTCGTCGAACAGCACCTCCCGGCTGCACGCGAAGGCGTACCCCACGAGGTCGCCCCCGCACAGCCCCACGACCTCCCCCCCGCGGCTCAGGAACTCAGCGAGCGCGCTCAGCACTGGCACCCCGATCCCGTCGAGCTGCTCCGCCTGATGGACCGCGAAGGCGATCAGCCGACAGTGCGTGTGCGCGCCCGGGTCCACGACCACGTCGGAAAGGAGGATGTCGTGCTGCAGCCGCGGCAGCCAGACCGGGAGGTTGTGGAACTGGCTGGACAGGAGGTGCAGGGCCTCCCGCAGCGGCAGCACTTCCTCAAAGTCGCCCCGGTCGAAGTCGATGACCTGCATGTTCCAGTGCTCGAAGGCGCGGACCCGGCCCTCCAGGGCGCGTGACTTCACGAGTGTGATCTTGTGGTGCCGCCGGTCTGCGCGGATCTTCACGAAGACGTTCTTCACGTGGGCGGCGGGCCCCTGTTCAAGATGCGGTGCAAGGGTGCAAGGCTTTGCGGTCACGCCGATCCAATGCCAACGGAGGTCACTCAGCACCACACAGAATGGCATGGGATGATGGAACGGAGCGGGATAGGACGGCATGGGATGGGATGAGATGGGATGGGATGGGATGGGATGGGATGGGATGGGATGGGATGTTTGTTTTGTTTTGTTTTGTGAAAAACGCTTTGGCCAGGGTCGTACTGGTCCCCTCCCGGAGATTACCCATCTTCTCTTTGGTGGTGCGCTTCCCTTACCTTTGTATTGCCCGTGCCCTTTTTTTTTTCTTTTTTTTTTCCCCAAAATTTTCACGTCTTCTTGAATTTGTACTGCCAAAGAAAACAAAACAACCTGCCACTGGCTTGTACCGGCAGGTACCTTTTCTGGTTTTTCTCATGTCTTTCTGGTAGATGTTGTTTTTGCTGTGGATTGATTGTTGCACCTGCTTTTGTGTGATCCTGATGATGGGATGGGATGGGATGGGATGGGATGGGATGGGGTGGGATGGGATGGGATGGGATGGGGTGGGATGGGATGGGATGGGATGGGATGGGATGGGATGGGATGGGATGGGATGGGATGGGATGGGATGGGATGGGATGGGATGGGATGGGATGGGATGCGGTGGGATGGGATGGGATGGGATGGGATGGGATGGGATGGGATGTTTTGTTTTGTTTTGTTTTGTGAAAAACGCTTTGGCCAGGGTCGTACTGGTCCCCTCCCGGAGATTACCCATCTTCTCTTCGGTGGTGCTCTTCCCTTACCCTTGTATTACCCGTGCCCCCGAAAATTTTCACGTCTTCTTGAACTTGTACTGCCAAAGAAAACAAAACAACCTGCCACTGGCTTGTACCGGCAGGTACCTTTTCTGGTTTTTCTCATGTCTTTCTCGAAGATGTTGTTTTTGCTGTGGATTGATTGTTGCACCTGTTTTTGTGTGATCCTGACTCTTCTTTCCCCTGCCTACCCCCTGCACAGGACACGCACTGCACCATTTGCTCATGTGATGTCTCTGCTGCTGCACTGTTTCTCTGGGGCCTTTGTGCCAGGGCCTGCTGCGTTGCGGCAGTGCTCTGTGCAGAGAGGCTCTGTCTGTCTGCGATGTTACAACGTCCCACTGCCACATGGTGGTTCTGTGGTGTGCTGCCCGTGCTCGGGAATGCCCTGCTGCACTGTGGCTGCTTCTGGTATCTGGAGTACCTGATCTGAACCTGTGCACGACGTTTGACTGACTGGACATACATACGGCTGTTCCCTTCTGTTGGGACTTGACCGTTGACAGGACTTTTTATATACGTCACCTGGGCTTCTGTGTCCGTTGCTGGACATTTCATATACTGCACCTGGGCATCCATGTCTGTTGCTGGCTGCAGTTAATGGTCCGACGTTGCTCATCGTCTCGTGTATGGCTGCTGCCATAGTTTGGGGTACCCCTTGGTACCTCCTTTTGGGCCTCTGTCTCCTTTGGCCCACGTTGCGCTGCGAGCGTACCTCATGGCAGAGCCTTTGCCTCCTTTTCCTTTGGCTTCGTGATGTCCTGTAGAAGAGTCACAGCGTTCCTGCACACGTCTGGCCGCACTCCCTTCACTGTATCTCGGTCCCTGATCACCCACTTGACGAACTGCTCGTTTATCTCCAGACACCACAGCTGCATGCCACTATCCATTCTGCACCCTGTCCATTCCCACGCACTGCCAACCAGACACCAATACACCCCTCTCCCCTGTGATCCTCTGCTTTGCGCTTCTCGTATAACCTGACCCTTGTCTCCTCCATCTTCTCCTACCCACACATCCGGTACTCTCCTAGTCCATTCTGCTGCTCCTATGCCTTCTGGAGATTGCACCAGTAGTGCCACGACTGTATCTGTTCGTGGCCTTGTTGCTGAGATGAGGGTCCACCATGTGTGGAGGGCCATGGGTCTGACTGCTCTTTTTCGTTTTTTCACTTGACCTACTGCTATTCTGCAGTTGGTTCTTGCTTGCCAGTCTGCCAGTAGTCTGTTGTGCTGGTCCATCTTCATCTCTGATTCCTCCGCTGCATACACTATGGCATATGCTGCTTCTAGGGTTCTGAACACCACTGATTTGGGGTGCTGTACCCCCACTCTCGCTAGTGGCACTGTGATTCCTTGCACTGGACCTATGCCCAGCCACACTGGCCACACTGTTCTGTTTGAGTGTTTCTGTGGTTGCAGTGCACTCGCTCTGGACTCGCACCAGACTGCAGAAACAAACCAGAGCCGCCATAGGCATTGTTGACCCCTCGGGTTTCCATCCCGGCGCCAACCCTGGTTTGCTTCTTAGGCTGAAAATTGCCGCGCTAAAATAGCGGAAAACAGAAGAAAACGAAACAATTGTTACTGCACCTACCTATCTTTACTAGTGCTGCTCTCTCACTATACCTCGTCAGCGTTCTGTACCCTGTCACCCCGGTCTCCCGGCTCTTTGTCAGCGCACCAGATGAGCGGTGCCATGAGTCTTGTTGTCCTTTACTTGTCTTGGCCGCACGACACCACGACGCCCCGCTCACCCAACCGCCACGAGAGACGGAGTAAGGGTGGATCCTCTTCAGATACAGCCTGAGGCTCTGCTTGAGGTCTGGGGGGTGTGCTTTCGCGACCACCTACAGCTGGAGCCCACGCTCAACCACTGCAAGCGCCGTGGCCGGACCATGATTGCGAAGCCACACGGGGACCACAAGGCCCACGGGGGCTGTTGCCTAGGTTGGGGATGAGCCGACCTTCTTTGTTCTGGTGTGTTGGGCTGTTTTGCCCTCCCAGCAGAAACCCTCGCCCGGCAGGTTTCTGCTTTTTACCGTACCGGCAACTCGTCAGCACCACGTGGCACCGGCGAGTTGCATCAATTCCACAAACAAATCGATCCGCATACCCGCCACGTGGCTGGGCCCCAGGTCTGTCGCCCAGGATTGGGAAGGGAGACTTTCCTATTTACCACAAACCAATATCGAGCCTGACAGTCACCTGCCACCCTGTGGCTAGGCCCCAGGTCGCTTGCCCGGGTTTTGGAAGGGAGACAGTGTGTTACACCATGTACCCTGGTTGATATTGACGTTCGTGATTTTGCTTTCGCTGTCTTTCTCCACTCTCTTGTCACTGATCACTTACTCCATTCACTCGTACTGTATCGGACGTCTCGCGTTTCAGAGCCTATAAGAGAAAAACAGGCATACCTCCCCAAACCTTCCCTGTTTGCAACCACCTTCGCAGAAGAGGGCCCGGTCAAGGATATGGGATGGGATGGGATGGGATGGGATGGGATGGGATGGGATGGGATGGGATGGGATGGGATGGGATGGGATGGGATGCGGTGGGATGGGATGGGATGGGATGGGATGGGATGGGATGGGATGGGGTGGGATGGGATGGGATGGGATGGGATGGGATGGGATGGGATGGGATGGGATGGGGTGGGATGGGATGGGATGGGATGGGATGGGGTACTTAGTCCAGGTAGAACCCCTCCCTTCACTTGGCTGTAGCAATGACAATCATTTTTAACTCTTATCTTTGCATTTTGGAACACTAAGCACATTTTTGAAAGCTATTGGGGTTATTTGCTCAATAACCCTAGCCCCACAAGAAGTTCACCCCTACCACTGAACGGGGGATTGCAATGCCCCAACCACTTGTGAGTGGATCACAGTGCTTTTGGGGCCAAAACTGAAGCTATTTTGGCACACCACAGGCCCCAAAAGTGCTCGACTATCCGCCCCCTTTTTCTTCTCATGTGGACCCCACATTGTTGTGTTCTGAAAGGGGCGGATAGTCGAGCAGTTTTGGGGGCGGATGGGGTGAAATGGAATGGAACGGGATGGACCTCGAGGTACTGCAGGAAGAAGGGGCGCGTGAACAGTAGGAACCCGGTCAGCCCCAGCTCGGCGTTGCGCCGCGCGGCCCGGTCCCCGAGCCGCTGGACGTCCGCGATGGACATGCGGCAGTCCGGCGCCACGGTGGACACGTAGATGATGTTGAGGAGCTGGCTGCCGCCGGAGCCGTGGCTGGACGGGCAGAACGAGGGACTTGCGGGGGCAGTGGCGTCTGGGGCGGCCAAGGGCCTGCTCTTGCGGCGGCCCTTCCGCTTCGCCTGCCGCACGTGGGCCCTCGACAGGCTCTCCAATTGGTACATCCACTCGAGGTCCGCCAGGACTTCGGAGGCCTCACTCGCCGCGTCCGACGCACAGCCGCTCGCCCCCTCCGGCTCGTCCCCCAGCGGCCGGTAGCTCACCAGGCGCGACACGGCGGTCTCACCGGAGTGGGCCGCCGGCCCCGCGGCCGCCGCCGCCCAGCGGGGCGACCCCCGCGCGGCCGCCGGGAACACCTCGACCGCCCGCATGGGGCGGCCGCCGACGGTGACGGCCGACGTGCGGAACTCGGGCAGCAGCTTCTCGGCCACCGTCTCCCCGACCGCCAGGAGCCACGGCGTGCGGTGCAGGGCCGTCGCGGCCTCCAGGGCCGCCGTCAGGGGGCTGCCGTACATGCACCGGCCCTTCCAGGGCTCGCCGCCGGGGACCGGGTGCTTGACGGTCACCCACCCTCGCGCCACGCCGCAGCGCACCTCCCCCCGCGGCGCCGCGCGCGCGACAAGCTGGCTGCACGCGCGCACGACCTTGTTGGCGAGGTTGGGCCGCAGGGGCTGCCAGTCGATGGCGAGCTGGATGGCGGTGCCCCCGTAGAGCGACACCATCCCCCTCCCTTCCGAGTTGAGGGTGCAGAGCCGGAGGTGCAGGTGGTCCACGACGTCCGAGATCAGCTGCACGTTCACGGCGCCCTGGGCGTCGCCGACGGGGACCACCGACGCCCCGAGGCTGACGGTCACGACGATCATCTCGCACTGCTGGTCCGTGGGGACCAGCTCGGCACCCATCAGCAGCTGCTTGCAGAACTGGGGCGGGATGTGCTTGGCGCTCGCGATGCAGCCCCTTGACAGCATCTGCATCATGCACGAGACCGCCTCGAAGCCCGTGACCCCGCTCTTGATGGCGTTGATCATCCGCATCGACCAGCTGCCGTAGGCGCGGGCGCTGATCAGCTTCTGCTGCACCAGAAAGAAGTTGTCGTGGCGGAGATCCCCTTTGATCCCCTGGACTAGGGCGTCGATGTGATGCGGGTGCCCTTCGAGGCGCTGGAAGAAGAACGGCTTGGCCACGATGATGTAGCCTGAGATCTTCAGGGCCTTGTTGTTGGCGGCCGCAAAGGTGACCAATTCTTGGATGTCTCTTTCGTCTTCAAAGTAGTCGCCTACCTTCCGAGACAGGTACACGACGGTCTTCAGCATGTCCGGGGACACGGTATCGGTGCCACTCGGGTTCCGAAAATGGACAACACGGGAACGGGAGCTTCCGCCACCCATTGAGATGGAGGAAGCACTTTGCCTCCGTAACTGACAAAAAAAAACTAGGAGATGGAGGTGCAATAATGTGGAGATTGCGGCAGGCTGATGCGTGTTACTGGCAGTTGCTGCAGATTGCTGGAGGTTGCACTGGACGTTGCCAGAGGTTGGTGGAGGCTGCCAAAAATATGTGTGAGGGGGGGGGGGGTCATTCTGGCCAAAACCACGCAAGGTGGTAGTTTTTGGCAGATTTCGGAGTTTCCTCGTGATATTGGTAAGTTGTTTGGTGAAACCATGCAACACCCATATTTTGGGTAGGGAGAAATCAAAAATCAAAGTGCAAACTGCAAAGTATCAAAATTGGGTGATCTTGGCTGTTTCAGGGTTTCAGCCTGCACTACATCGGGCATATCTTTTTTTTTCTTCTGGCTCAACAGTTCAACAGTTCCACTGAGTACAGTATGAGCTCTCAGGCAGCAGCCTGGGTCAAGAAGTAGGGCATATAGTACAAACGAGGGTTCCACATGCATCATGTGTCCCAGCCTCACCTGGGGAACCTGCTCTGTCCACTATCAGCTTGATCTACCTCACGCAGTGCTACATCGGGCATATCTCAACCTTGCCAGCCCTATGTCAAGTCGTTCAGGGTGGATTTGTTGCATTTGATGTGTAGAAGCTCCCCTCAGCTCAACAATATGTTGGCTAATTTGACCACCCTACACAACCTGGTGCAGGGTGGTACTGCTACTTCATGCCAGGTTACACAAGGGCTTCCAGGGTGTTTGTTGGTCAAATTAGCCAGCATTTTGTTGAGTCAAGGGGAGCCACTTTCAACAAGGCTTCTACGAATCAAACGCAACAAATTCACCCTGAATGATTTGACCTCAAACTGACAATATGTGGAGGAATAGGGCCGGCAGTTGAGACGCCCCCTTTGAAGCCTGGCCGGCAACTGGCCTAAAGCTCGAAAAGTTCAAAAGTTGGCCTGCGGCCCTGAAAAATATGGCTTTGGGAACTCCCATTGACCCATCCCTTTCCAAAACAGCCATTTCCTCCAGATTTCAAAAATGTACCACACCCACACCTCCCTCCAAAATGATATCTTGGAGAAAACGGCCGAAAGCTGAAACAATCCCATTTTGCATCATAATGACCCCCCCCCCCCCCTCATCCCCAAGCATTACACCCATTTATAAAATATGTGCTGCCCCGAGTTTGCACGAAAAACGAATGCACTCCCCACTTTTTTGCATGGCTCAAGGAATGGAGCCTCTCATATGCGGGTCAAAATGAATGCACTCCCCCCTGTGTGAATGGCAAAATGCATGTAGCCTCCTTTTGAGATTGCAATTTGCCCCTGATTGGGGATGAAAGAAAATGAGCATAACACCAGCAAAACCAAGCAAGTTGAATGGGTCCCCATGCTTGGGATGGCGGAACGAATGCATTTCCCCCATTTCAAAGGGAAAAATGAATGCACCCCTTTGGATTGGGGTGGCAAAATGAATGCAATCCCCTTTTGGGATGGCAGACACAATGTAGCCCCCCTTCTTTGCATGAAACGAATGCAGTTCACCCTTGTCACATGGCAAAATGAATAAAGTTTGCCCACATTTCATTTCATATCGACAGATGCATTGTGTATTTTGTGTGTTTTGCTTGCTTGTATGTGCAAAACAAACTAAAACACTACTTATGTGTCCATCAGCCTCAGGCGAAGCTTGAGCATCTAATGTGCTGTCCCAATAGACAATCAATTGCTGAATGAGTCATGATGCTCACCAGACTTCATGCTTCTACGGACTCACTGGTGTGTGTGTGTGTGTGTGTGTGTGTGTGTGTGTGTGTGCGTGTGGGTAGGGGGGGGGTGGCACCATATTATAGAGGAAGGCCTGTATGGGTCTGCAGGTGGGTCAGAGAGGCGGGCCCCTGTGCTTCAGAGAATGACACTCGTGGTGTCTGCACTGGCTCCCTCCGTGTGTGTGTGTGTGTGTGTGGGTATTACCGTTTTTACCAGGTCTTCCCGGTTGGAACTGCATGGCCACACTGGCGTCCTCAGGTCGGGTCGCTCCCCATTATAGCAGGCCTTCGGTGCAGGCCAGGGGTGCATCCCTGTGTTGCCCCTCGACCAGCGCGATATGCACTTAGGCCAGAACCTGGCTCGCTGCCCCAGGACCACCCTGGAAGTGGGGTGGTAGCTCCGTGGCTTCCGCCGGGCCAGCTCCATGGTAATAGTTCAACGAGCCCGTCATCGCCATGTCACCCCGTGTGTTGTGTGTGTATTGGGGCTTTCACAGCTGGTGGTGCTCGCGGCAGCGAGGCGGCCTCCACGGCCTACTCAATTTGGCGATTTCCCCAGAAAGGATGCCCGTGACGCACGGCTGCCACCGCCCGCCTCCAGACATGCCCGATCCGGGGATCGATCCCACGACCTTTCGGTTGCAAGACCTATGCTTAGCCCGGTGAGTTAGCCGGGGATCCTGCTGTGTGTGTGTGTGTGTGTGTGTGTGTGTGTGTGTGTGTGTGTGTGTGTGTGTGGTGAATGAATGTCTGGTTATTCGCAACAGGGTGAAAAAAGCCTAGTGGGTGGCAAATGTTCAATATTCCGAGACATATCATTGCAAAAATAAATGACCAGAGAATTCAGTGTTGCATTAAGAGCTCAAGGGTGAGACGTCAGTCAGGTATAGATGACCGCACATCGACAGCCGTGAAGAGATGCCATAAGGAGTGGAATAGCAGAGAGAAAAATCTGGCAACCCCAGGTAGTCTCTGCATGAAATTGGCGTGCACAAGGGCCAACGCTTTACTTTGCATTAGTGCCAAATGATGACCAACTTAGTGGTCCCAAAAGGGTTGTTGGTTGGCGATTAACTGGTGGTTGACCATCACTGTTGGCAGTTGGCAGTGCACCATTGGCAGTTGGGGTTACCCACCAGCATTTGGTAGCAAATTGTCAGCTGTTGGCCGTTCACTACTGGTGCAGTCCCAGACTTTCCTTCTGCAAAAAAAAAAGGAAAATCCTCTCCTTTGAGGAAACCCCTGTCAAAGAAACATATGGGTTTGGATTTTTCCAATTGTTCATCAGAGCTTCTACGGCCTCGGGGCAGTAATTCGTGCGAATTGCGGCCATGCGAGTTTGCCCAATGTGCATGCAGCGCGCTACTTTTGAGCAAGTGCCTGGGCTCTTGTCCCATTTGCCATCAACTGCTAAAGACCCAAAGCCAAAGACCAGAAAGTTGTCACACTATGCCACAAAGCATGCTCCTCGAGCAACTTGTGCAACTTGAGCTGTAACTGGAGCTGTAACTTGAGCGGCAACTTGAGCTGCACAGTTGCTGTCTGAGCAACCCTGCAGCGCTGCCCAATGCCCATCCAAAGCGTACACAACCAGGCAACAAAGCAATCCCCAAATTCAAGCACGTTGGTATTGTGTATCATGCACCTGGAAGAAGTGCTGTGCGTAGATTACACCAATCCATTGTGACATTGTGATGCCCCTCCCCACGAATTTCATTTCAAAATTGTTCCACTGAGGTGTATGTGATGGCCAGAGCTTGGTGTAGGTGCATTGTGGGCGAGCAAGATGGAGAGGATTGTGATGAAAACTGCTCTTTGCCTACTAATATAATTCAACAACATGCTGTTGAGCTGAAAATGGCAGGCCCTGGTGATGAAAGAAGGGGAGTTGTGCATTTGCAAGAGTGCGGGCGGGGGCGTTTAACTGTTGGGCAAAAGGTTACCAGATATTTCGGAGGGTTATAAAATACTTGAACGGGGTTTGATAAATGTCGTTGGCGAATAAATCTATCAACCGATCATGCTGCTGCTATGAGCCCTGAGACATGGTCCATGCATGATGCACGTCAAACCTGGTGTGCTGGGAGCCTCAATCATCCCACTTCTGCAGAAACATAACATAGCCACTGTGCCCCTTGTGCCCCTGATAGTCTGAGGATCGACCAACTCGTGCAGGCAACCCGATCTATCAATTTGTCTGTTTTCTCACCGCTACTGAAGACGAAATCTACTAAACGCTTCCATATCTCTTGTGCGTGTGCAGCATCCAACTGACAGACTCATGATGGAAATTGAGAACATGCCAGTGGGTGGTCCTGCAAGATGGGAAGACACTCGCTGGTCGCAATGCAGCTGGCAAACCGTAGTTGGTGACGAGGCACAGCCCCCACATGTTCAAAGCCTATCCAAATTAGACAAAACGGGAAAATCGTCGGATCAAAAAACGCAGCATCTCACAAGGAATACAAATACGTTATTTCAAACGCTTGAACACCAGCGTGCTACCCCCAATTCAGCAACACCAGTAATACAACACACCGACAATCCTATTCTGTCCAACAGATGCGACAATCCGCGCTTCAGGCTGTGTCTGAAGGGGTGTGTGTCCCAAGGGGTGAGATGCTCCGTTTCCGGGCCGGCACGTTGGTGCCCTCCTTTGGTCACCACCTGCATTCACAGATCTTCGAGCAGGCACACAAACATGGACGCAAGGGCGCACAGTGCAAACGCTGCTGCGAGCGCACGGTGGGGTCTGCAAAGGGTCACGGATCCACTTAAGGTCCACTGAGGGCCCTCTGCCCTTTGACTGCATCAGCACTGTGTTACGCTACGTGTGTCCGGCGGCCCAGAACAATCCCGCCGCAGACCAGAGAGAAGGGAGGGGCAAGCAATGGTGGCGTGTCGCGCCCATCGGCACAGGTGCCCAGCATTGTGGACATCGACCTCAACGTGCGCACCACACACCGAAATGTCGGGGTCTTTTTTCTTGGCAAACTGGCGAAAGCACCCTGCCCCCTGCTTGAGCCCCCTGGGGTTCGTGACGTCGTGGGGCCTCACCCTGCGACCCCTACACCGGCCCCTCGGCACTGCATCTGTGGTCGTCGGTGGGCCATCAACTGTCGGCTGGTGGCTGGCCATCGGGGGTTTTGTTGGTCGGAGGCTGGCCGCCAGCGGCGGTCCGGGACTCTCCTTTTGTCAAAGAAAACAAAGCCCCTGTCCCTTGTCTGACAGCAAACGGTTGTCATTGGGTTGGTCGAAGTCACCGTTGCCCCGTCCCTTGCCCTTTGCCAGCCCCAACCGTACGGCAGGCAGAGCCGTGCGTTGGGTTTGCGGTGGCCGGAGCCGGGGCTGTTCTCGATGCTGCAACAAAACAAAAAACGTGCCGGACTCTGGTACGCTTGGCTCCCAACAGAGCGCCGGCCGACCGGTGACTGCGGTCGGGTACCAGCCAACCGGCGCCGGGTGACCGCAGTCCGACAACTCAGGCTGTTCGTAGTGGAGGACAAGAGGAGACGCATATCCCCGATGGAAACCCTGGGTCTGGACCAACAAGCCCTCAGAACTTGAAGGCTTTGTGGGGTTTGTTCCCCTTCCCCTTCTCCTTCTTCGCTCGCTTGCGACTTTCAGCGTCGAACACCTCATCCACTCCCTCTCGCTCCTCGCGACTTCTAGCCTGGGCATCCTGCAGCATGGGTGGGTGTGGGTGGTTGAGCAAGTGGGCAAGCAGGGGGGGGGGAGGGAGGGAGGGAGGGAGGGATTGGATTGGATTGCAAGGGGGCCGTACGATATTGGCATACCTGTGGTGATGCCTCACGCCTGGACGGTAGGAGAGCGGCCGCCGTTGATGCCGGGGCCCCACCCGTCACCCTCGGGCAGGGCCTCCTGCGATTGTGCTGGGGGCCTTTGCGCGCTCTGCCTCTGCACGCTCCGCGTCTCACTCTTGGTTTCGCGCGCATTGCTTTGCGTTCGTCGTGTGTTGTGTGCTGCCTGGCAGACTGTGTTGGACAGTTGCAGTTGCACTGCTGTCCCCCGTCCCGTTACCAATCAAGGGACTATGGGATGCTGCAGCTATACAGCTGTGCAGCCCCTGCGCTGCAGCTATACAGCTGTGCAGCTCTGACGCTCTGCAATCCTACAGTCTGTGCTGCAGCTATACAACTGTGTGGCTCCGCAGCTGTGCAGCCCTTGGCTGCGGCTGTACAGCTGTGCAGCTCCGCTGTTCCGCTATCCTGCGGTCTGTGCTGCAGCTATACAACCCCGCCCCGTTACCAATCGAGGGGCTGCGGGCGTGCTGCTCACCGGTGCTGCAGCTGCTAAGCAGCAGCATTTCAGCTGCCACACTCACGCCGCAGCTGCTGCTTCCGTCTTGGTGCTGCTGTGCCCTTGCTGCAACTCATTGCAGCCAACCCCTGCCCCGTTACCAATCGAGGGGCTAAGGGGGTGTGCACCATGGTGCTGCAGCTGCTGCTGCAGGTGCTGGGCAGCAGCATTGCAGCTGCCACACTCATGCTGCAGCTGCTGCGGCCGTCTTTGTTCCTCTGCACACTGCACACTGGATGTAGCCCACTGCAGCCAACCCCTGCACCGTTACCAATCGAGGGGCTATGGGGGTGCTGCACTCTGGTGCTGCGGCTGCCGCGACCGGTCCGGAGCAGCAGCATTTCAGCTGCCACACTCATGCTGCAGCTGCCACAGCCGCTTTAGCGCTGCTGCACATCTGCTGCAGCAAACTGTAGCCAACCCCCGCCCTGTTACCAATCGAGGGGCCATGGGGGTGTTGCCCCCGGTGCTGCATCAGCTGCTGTAGCTGCTGAGCAGCAACATTTCAGTTGCCGGGCTTGCGCTGCATCTGCTGCAGCCGTCTTGGTGCAGCTGCACGTTTGCTGCAGCCAGCCCCTGCTGCGGCTTATGTGCTGCAGCTTGCTGCAGCCAGCCCCTGCCCCGTTACCAATCTGGGGGCTAAGGGGGGGCTGCTGCAGTTGCCTGTTGGCCGCTGTGTTGCCGCAGTTGCGGCTTTCGTGCTGCAGCTCTCTGCAGCCTACCCTCTGCTTCTTCGCCGCGCCGTGGCTCCATTATCCTATTGTTTGTGCCGTGTGGTTTGTTTGGTTTCACGCGCGTCTCTTCATGTTCGCCGCGTGTCTCGGGCATGTGGTGCGCTGGGCTGCTGCTTGTGTTGGGGGGGGGGGGGGGCTGTGTACCCCATCCGCCCCCTGTGCCCCAGGCTACTCCCACAGGCTACTCCCCGAGAGGAACCTCAACTATGGGCAACTCAACTAAGGCACAGGGGGTACAGAGGGGGTACTGCGGGGGGGGGGGGGGTGTTCCAGTGGCGTGGCCTGCTGTTCTGCAGGTCCGCTGCTCTGCATTCCCCGTCTCATTCGTTACCTGCGATCTGTGCAGCAGCTATACAACTGCATAATGCGACAGCTGTTCAGCCCTGGAGCTGCAGCTACCCGCGGTCAGAGCTGCAGCAATACAGCTGCGTAGCACCGCAGCTTTTGTGCAGCAGCGTTTCAGCTGCACCCCGGTGCTGCTCTGCTGCTGCTGTCGCTGGCGCTAGAGCTGCAGCAGCTGCTGCTGAGCAGTAGCATTTCGGCTGTCGTACTTGTGCTGCAGCTGCATCTTGGTGCAGCTGCACGCTTGCTGCAGCTCACTGCAGCCAACCCCCGCCCCGTTACCAATCGAGGGGCCATAGGGGCGTTGCTCCCTAGCGCTACAGCTGCTGCCGCAGCTGCTGTGCAGCGGCACTTCGGCTGCCTCTCTCTTTGTGCTGTGCGCTGCGCTCGTTGCATGGTGCGCGCACTTCGTATGCGGTTGTCGCGCGCTGTTTTGTGGATGAGTGTGCCGATCCCTGCTACCTTCCTTTACAGGAGGTTGGGTACAGCGCGTAGCCCCTGACGGCAACACTCGGGCACCGCACCGTATACACGGCCTCCTAGGCCTTGTTCTGGTCACCATGTATCTCTCATGGTGCTGCCGGCAACGGGGTTTGGGACCGTCAGCTCAGCAGGGTGGGACTTGTTAGGGGTACGCGTTGTGGCCCTTTGTCTGGTTCTGTGTTTGATGATTGTGGCGGTGCTGCGCTTTGCTTGCCGCGCCCTTGGGGCGGTGCCTGCCCTTGGGCTGGGTGACTCCAGTGGCCTGGCGTATACACGCGCGCTGGAGGGTCCCACCTGTTGGAGGGAGGAAGGGAGGGAGGGAAAAGCGAGAGAGCGAGGAGATGGATGATGGGATGTATCACTGTATCACTGAGGAAGCCAATGAGGGAGTTAAAAAGATGCGAGCGCGTGTAAGAGTGTGTATGTGGTGGCAACAGCAGTTTTGTCCATCGCAGCCAATCACATGCCCCAGCCTGCGGTGTCGTGCTGTGGGGCTATGCATGGCTGCGTGGGGCTGTGTGTCGCTGTGTGTGGCTTTGTGGAGCTGTGTGTAGAGCTGTGTGTGGCTGTGTGTGGCGGCTGTGTGTAGGACTGTGTGTCATCAATTGGGTTCCACCTCCACCGTTCTCGACCTCCAGGCAGGGTGCTATGCCAGGTGGGAGAGCTAGGGAGAAAGAGCGAGAAAGAGTGGATGACCGAGAAAGCGAGAGAGAGAGAGAGAGGGAGAGAGAGAGAGAGGGAGAGGGAGGGAGGGAGGGAGAGCGAGAGAGAGGGAGAGCGAGAGGGGGGGGGGGGAGAGAGAGACAGAGAGGACGCCAAATTGAGGATAAAGACTCAGTATAGGACAAGCACAGGACATCGAACCTCTAACGCACGATCGTACTTCTCCTTCGCTAGTTCGGGATCTTGGTATGCCTCCAACTCCGCCGGATTCAAAGAGACCTCAACATCTCCAGCCTTGGGAACATTGTACGTGTACGCAGACCCCATGATATTGGCCCCAACGGTGGCCTTCTGCATCTCAAGCGTCTGGTACAGCTGCTTCTGGTCATCGCTGAGGGGGGTTGAGACATCGTAGCCGGGGAAGGATGTTTGGCGTTCAGGTTGTGGGACAGCGCACAGGCAGGAGTCGTGAAGGCAAGGACGAGGGGCAAAAAAACCATGGCCCTGACATGGGGGAGGCGCCAGTGTTACACAAGCCAAATCAGTGGTTGACAGCACCCCCCGAACCTCACGGCACTGGCATGTGAGGCCCGCGGACACCAGCAGGGGAGTAGCAGGATGTAGGATGTGGACGTCACAGGGGCCATCTGCTGCAAAGCCACACAGTCCCCCGTTGCTGCCTCCGTCTCCTGCAGTCAATGGGGGGGCACCTCCCCTTCAAGCGCAGCCCCGGAGGGGGGGGGGATAGCCGGCTGGCTGAGTAAGTGTGCCGGTTGGTATTTCTGGGTGTACACACTGCTTTGATTTTTTACGCGTGAAGTGTTTGCATCGCTTGCCCCAAGCCACTGGGGAAAAGTAGGGTTTCTCGGTGAGGGTTGGCCCAGGTTCTGCTCCTGCCCCCAAGCATCCTTCCCATGCTGGCGCCGGCACGCTTCACACAAAGTCTTTCCCAGACCGGGAATCCCGGAGGGTGCTCACCACCACCGATGGGAAATGCAGTGCAGGGCAGGGGGTGTAAATGTTACCCATCAATGGTGCACAGCATTTCCAGGCATTTTGTCAATGTTTGTTCCCCCTTCCATTTGTACGCTGTGCCAATGTGGCATGTAGACGAGGTCACAGCACCGTGACTTCTGTCAAGGGCGGACCAGATCTACCGAAGGAGACTCATGGGGGTGACAGCTCCTTCCTGGGGCAGAACAAATCGGCCATATGTTAGCGCATGGGTTGCACTGTGTGTAGAGGGGGGGGGGGGTGCTGTATGTGTGCAGGGCAGGGCGGGGCGGGGGCGGGGGGGGGGGGGGGCTGGCCAAAGGCTGAACGAGTATGCCGGTTGGTACTTCCAGGTGTACATACATGTTCGGCTTTTTAGGAGGGAAGCTTCCACTCATGGAAGGTGGGGGGGGGGGGAGGGGACAAGGCCTTTGTTATTGAAGGATTTTCCTGTTCATTGCCACTCCCCTCGCCCAGTCAGTTTCTCCCAGACCCCTGCCTAGTGTAGCTCACTATGTCTTTCGGCATGGGTGGGATTTGTGCCAACTCGGTGGGTTTTCGCTGGTCATCGTCATTGTTGCCTGATTTGTGCCCGCTGAGTGTCCCAGGTAGGGGTATGTGGGGTATATTCGGAAAGCCTGCGAAAAGGGCGATTCGAAACATCCGGGTCTGCATGCTGTACTGACGACATGTTTGATGTTTTTGTCAGTTACCATTGACGGTTTGCGGTTTTTTTTTGCCTGTTCTGGTCTGGTTTCAGACACACTGCACTGCACCCCTACCCCCATTACTCCAACATATGGGCATATGAAGGTCAAGTCATTTGGGTGGATTGGTTGCATTTGATATGTAGAAGACAAAATTTCTGAAACACGCTGCCAAATTGGAAGATGAGACCATAATATTTGGATTCAGCATGTCAAAATGCATCCACTAATCTCCTTTCACTTTTCTCCAGCTCCACAATATTTTGGAGCACCTGGGGGAACACCTATGAGTTGGTGTCCCGCACGCGTGTGCGGAGCAGCCTGAGGCCTGAAACCCCTGAAACGCCGGAAGGTTCGGCCTTGGTATTCAAAAATGTGAACACCTACCCCGCCTAACCCATACATTTCTGAAACAGCCTTTTCTCACAGATTTCAAAAAGCATCACATACCCCACCGAAGGGAACGAAATTTTGGCGCATCGGACCGAAAATTCAGAAAACCTGGGAAAAGTGCCTAAACCCACCGAGTGAGCACATTACAACAACACCCCGAGAGATGTGGGTTGCCATAAAGGGTTGAGGTGAGTAAGTGTAGCTTGCTTCCAACTGTATGCACTGGTTTGAGTGTTCAAGAAGAAAGGAAAAGTTTTTCCGTTGCTGGTCTCAAGCCACTGGGGAAAAGTATTCTTACCTGGGTGAGAGTGGGACAGTTGTCCCTCTGCTCAGAAGTGCTGCTTCTACCCCTTGGCATCCCTCCCACGCCGGCAATGACACACCAGACAAATGGGAACATAAAAACAACCAATGGCAACATGCCCGGAACTGATGGGTACCACTTGTTGATCCAGGACACCTGGTCCTGTTTTGGGTCCCCACATCAGTGGTGGTGAGCACTCTCCTGCATTGGCATCCCAGATAGGGGTGATGCCCCCCCCCACCACCACTTTTCAAATTGGCTGATTGTTACCCCAAACAGCATGGTGTTCGCAGATTCCTTAACCCTGCAGCCTCCTAAGGGGTGCCAAAAGGACAGGGTTTAACAGGTGGAAGCCAGCGGACACACCAAATTTGGCTTGGTTTGCCCCCACGCCCCATCCCCCCAGCCACTCCTCTTTGAAGTTATGTGCCATTGAGTGGTTGCAATCCAGCAGCTTTTGGTGGGTGGCTGCGTTAAACATGGTATGTGTTCCCCCGTGGAAAGAAGCTGTGGCCCTGTTAGCTCACTTCAGCAGATCCGGTCCGCCCTTGACAAATGCCATGGAGCTGTGACCCGTCTAGAGGCTGTTGTCGTGCCAATGCCAGCATGCTCACATTCAGCTATTCTCAAGACCATAAGATCCAATGGGCCACAGATTTGCCAATAATTATATCCCTGAGACAATTTCCCACTTGCTGCACCCTTTTGACACGGCTAAAAACCAAGGGTGGTTCCTATGGAGGCTGCTTGAAAAAGGGGGGTTTTCCCTCCATACTGTAAATGTCTTTTGGTGGAGAAACCTGGACAGGGGAAAGGGGGGGTGAACAACACCGCATCAATTTCCAGCGAACCCCCCCCCCTTACATGAATCCTACGCCCCAGGACCACTCCAGAACACACTAGCGCACAACTAGGTATGCTTCCAATCATCGGTGTCAGCCCCCGGCTGCGGACATGGCGACCATGAGGCCTTTCGGAGTGCTCGGAGGCCGCAGCTTCACTGCACGCGTCGAGCGGAACCTTAGGGCCTTGAGACTCGAAACCCGACCCATGAGTGCAGGAGTCATGTGCTCCAACCGGAACAACTAAATCTCTGGCCGTGTTCCTGGCACCCTCCTACCCTTGCGGTCGTCCCCGTGGTCTCAACGATGTACGGAAGAGCAGGCACGCAGATGGGCTCGGGACAGCTTCAGCAGCAAGGCACACCGGGCGCCGAATTTCTTAATCTGGACAATATCAGGGGTCTCCGTCCCAGTGTCAGTGCCTGTGGCACTTTCCGTGGTCTCCGTAAGTCCTGAGCAACCACCAGAAATGGGGTGGTGTGGTCAGGACGGTTTTTAATTCGAAGAAAAAGGTGGGGCCAGCTTCGTATTGAGGGACAAGGAGAGAGCACAACGGTCTCTTCACTCGGCATCAATCAGGCTGATGACAGCCGTTTGGAAGCCAACAGACGGCGCTTGTGGGCCAAGGGACGGCAGCTGTTTGCGAACCGACGGTGGTTGGCGGTTGGACTTGACGTTTTTAGCAAAAAAACAAACAAACCATTGTCCACTAAAACCACGGCAGGTGGTTGAGGGGAGGGCTGCGTTCTGCATAACAGTGCAGGACAGCACGTGAAACTGTGGGGTACGTCTTAAGGCAAGAGGAGAGGCTCGGGTTGCATGGGTTGCATGCCTGCCTTCTGAAACGGTAACTGAGGGGCGTGGATGCTTCTTAGCGTGCGGACAACAAATTTCAAGCAAAACCAGCACAAAATTGGAGTTGGATTTCCTGATTTCCTATTGGAATGGTCTGGACAACCGGGCGACAATCATGCGACACTTTTCAGTGGGGAGAAATTGTGCATGTGTGGGTGTGCGTGTGTGTGCGTGTACATGTCGGTCTGTTGAGGCGGTACTGCTGTTTGTACCAGGTATGCCCGGTTGCCCTGTGTCGCAGTGGCATCCTTGGTTTGAGCGTACCCACTGGTTGGTACCAGCCCATCGGGCCACAGTGAACCCTTACCAGGGCGCCTTATCAGGGATAGAACCTGTGTGGGTGTCTGTTTCAACTCTGTGGTCTGTGTGGCACTTTGGTAGCTCCTACTTCCACCCCCGTGCAGCACTCTACCCTACCCCACAAGCATTCAACCCTCGCCAGGCCCATTAGTCCTTCAATGCCCGTCAATTTCATGACTGTGAATATTTACGTCGGGACAGAGTTCTGGTGAGGGGGTGGGAGCATATTGAACAAAACAGAATTTCAATTTGTAAATTTCTTTCTTCGGGAAGTAATCCCAAACCATCATCAAAAGTGGAGGGGGGTTTTTGACACGTTTCCCCTGAATTGGAAGTGCATACCTTAAAAAGGTGGCCGTCATGGTGAAGGTTTCCGAGGGGGGGGTGGCTGTCCTCGCTGGCCAAAGGGCGAAAGCTATCATATGGCATGGGGGTGGATGGGTTGTTGGACACAGCTCACCAGCAGCATCAACATGACCCTAATGACTTATAGCATGCAACAAGCATGAGGAATACCCTATTTGCAAGCTACAACATTTAACTGAAAAGGCTCTTGCACACCTTTTCATGAAAGCCCGGAGCGGGGGAGGGGGCACAATGATGAGACTTACAACAACCCTCCACAACGCTCACTCATCCTTCACAGCGACTTTCACCTACCTGTACAACCACCACCACCATCCGGTTCATACTGGTTGATATTTCGGGGGAAGGGGGCGTTCGGCACCCTGCAGACTCCATAATGTAGACCTCAGCAATTATCCACTCGCCACTCTCAAGGGTCAGCCACCAAAAACTGTAACCGCACATAAAGATTGTCTTCGTGAAAATGGAATTCAGACACACCTATCACAAAACACTGGACGGGGATATGCTCGGAAATAACTTAGTTTACTTACAGAACCCTTTCCTGCGTGCCGCAGGGCTACAGGAACCTGGTTTATTGCAGACTGTTGAGGAAACAAACCTGATAACTAAGAAACCTTGCACGTTGACCTTTTGACACCATTGCTCCATCAATGTAAAGGCTATGGCCCTGGCTCAACGTGCAAAAGCATGGATGGGAATCTCACCCTTCTACTGTGGTTAACCAGGAGGTGCACTTTGGTGAATGCTTTCCAGGGTGCCTACTCCCATTTCTCTGCGGCGACTGCATTTGGTGAGGTTCAGGTTTGGGCACATGCGGGTTTGGGTTTGGGCATTGTAACCAAGGGGGGGAAAGCAAACAGAAAAACAAGCAACAGCAACTTCAATACAAGTCACAAGTGCTTTAGCTTTTAGGTCAACAATGTAGAAAGTGCAACATTCCACAAGGAGGGTTTCCCACACTACGTGGTGCAGGGCACGCTTCAAGCGCAGTACGCGCCGCACGAAAAGTGGTCTGTTAGCCTACAATAGGATTCTTCCATTCACCCCAATACCCCAAAAGCCCCCTTCGCCCCCCCCGTTTTCCCCCGTGTAGCTCACCAAAGCCATTTCCCTTTTGTTCCCTATTGAAACAAAAATTCTCCCTTGATGTGTACGCCAAACAAATGTTTGTCGTGAGGTGTTGCCAAGGTTGGTGTGTTGGTGTGTGTGTGTGTGTGTGTGTGTGTGTGTGTGTCTGGGTGTGTGTGTGTCTAGGTGTGTGGGTGGTTGGGTGGGTGGGTGGGTGGGTGGGTGATTTAGTGGCTGTGTGTCGTTGGTGTGGGTGTGCTGGAGGCACTGTGACCTAAAAGCCCAGAGGCCTTTATGTGTCTAGAGGCCTTTATGTGTCTGTGTGCATGTGTGCAGGCAAGCGAGCATAGGTGGGTGCATGTGCGGGAGGAATCACTGTGTGCCAAAAGTGTACCAAGTTGCTGCACTAGCCACAGAGCACTAGGCTATGCGTGCTCATCATCTTCCTATCTCTTTGATTGCTTTCCTCGGTCTCTGTTTCATTTTTGCTTCCTCTCATGTTTTCGCAGTTGCCCTGCAGGCACCTGGCTCTTGAGGTGCGCTGGTCACCTGGTTTTTTGGTTGCGTGTCAGTTTTTCTTGCTGATAAAATGACAACTAGGACTACACAGTGCCTCAAGGAAAATATGTCTTTGGTTAACATGCATGTGTCATGATTTTTGATGAGAAAATGTTAAATTTTTGTATAGTCTAGTGAGGATGACCTTTTCAGCAATTTGATTGTTTTTGACATGGGGGCACCAAGGTGCAGCCCCTGACAGCAACACCCCTAAATATTTTGGCCCCCTTGTTGGGGCGGGGGGAGGGGGGGGGGGGGGGCAGCCAGGCCAACATACATACCTCAAAATGACCCCCTCATCACACTGATCATTTTGAACACACACATGTGGGGTTTTTTTGAAAAACAATTTAGCCCCTGGGGGTCCGGTCCTAGCAGTCAGGTTTGGGGGGCTGAATAGGGGTGGTCAGGGATCAGAAAAAATGTTCATGTTTTGCATACATATTTGCATTCCTCATGAAATTCTGAGCATTTTGAGTATACACACATGGTGCACAAACAAAATTTTACCCCCCACCACATGCTAAAAAAAATGTGCAGTGCCTCGGTCAAATTGGAACCAAATGTGGGTTGGGCCTTCTAAACATTTTAGTCATTTTGAGGGGGAGGTGGGGGAGGGGGGTGTCAAGGGCTGCAGCTGGGTGGCCCCCTTTCAGGTTAGCCCCAGAAAGGGATGTACATTAAGCTTGTTGTGTGTGCTTCTACCCCTTCCTTTGTGGACAGATAACCCTACAACAGCCCCACTGCAACCCCCCCCCCCCTGACGAATCCTTCTTGTCCTTTCTTCTTGTTTTCTCCCGCTGCATGCTTTCCTTTGCTGCCCCCTTTTTCCAGGGTATTCTGGCTTTCCAGCTTCCACCTTGCTGTGTTCTGTGTATGTTGGTGTGTTGACCGCTGCTGAATTTGGTGGCTGCCCCATGGGCTTTGTTTTGCTCCTGTGCATGCTTAGCTGGCCCTTGGGTTCTCTGCCCCCGCCTTTTGCTGATGCTTGCTGGTTCTTCTGGCTTGGTCTCCTGCGTTGCTGGGCTGTGCTTACCCCATGTTTGCGGCTCTCGCATGCCCTGTGGGCCTTCACTGGTCAGGCCATTCCATGGGCCTGTGCCCTTCTGTGCCTCTCTGCACTCTACAACTCTTACCTACCCTTGCAACTTTCATCCATTCATGACAAAGCTCAATGAGGGTTTAGGGTCCTTGTGGACGAACGCTGTGGATGGCTATCAAGCGAGCGATTGAGGGTAGCTTCAGTGGTTGATTCCCTGACTGTTCCCAGCGCTTCCCAATGCACACCTGCCTCTGAAAGAGGAGGCGCAGTTGAAGAGAACCCTTCTTCGTCAATCTCTGTACAGAAATGGCGGCGAATGACAGCAGGGCTTGGGTGCTGGATGGTCCAGAAGCAACAATACCAACGAACCACTTCGACCACTTTACGCCACGTATTCGTGAATGCAACAATCATCCGTCTGGTCCCGCTTTGTCTCAGCTGCGGCTAAATCCTGGTGCACCGGTACGCATTGCACAGAGATGCACTGACGTGCACTGGTATGCGCTGGTTTGCACCAGCGTGCACTGACATGCACTCAGGTGCCTGGTGGGCACAATGTGAGTGATATGCACTGATTGCCACAGATGTGCACTGGTTTTCACTGATGCACTGGTCGGCACTGGTGTACACCTTCATCATCAGAATCCTCGTCCTCATCCATGTCCTCCTCCTCGTCCATCTCACCCCATAATTTGCTGTTCACTGGTTCATCAAACTGCAATGAAGGCAGTGGGTCATTTTTACGCAGATGTTCGTCGTTGCAACACAAAAATACCCCGCAAAGACGGTGCACGTGCGTGCGCGCGTGCACACCTGCATGCATACATACGTACGGATGTACGTATATAAAACATACATACGTACATACAAGCACACATCCCATTACATGACATTACATGACATGACATGACATCACATCACATCACATCACATCACATCACATCACATCACATCACATCACACATCACATCACATCACATCACATCACATCACATGACATCACATGACATCACACCACATCACATCACATCACATCGCATCGCATCGCATCGCATCGCATCACATCACATCACATCACATCACATCACATCACATCACATCACATCACATCACATCACATCACACCACATCACATCACACATCACATCACATCGCATCACATCACATCACATCACATCACATCACATCACATCACATCACATCACATCACATCACATGACATCACATCACATCACATCACATCACATCACATCACATCACATCACATCACATCACATCACACCACATCACATCACATCACATCACATCACACCACATCACATCACATCACATCACATCACATCACATCACACCACATCACACCACATCACATCACATCACATCACATCACATCACATCACATCACATCACATCACATCACATCACATCACATCACATCACATCACACCAGACCACATCACATCACGTCGCATCGCATCGCATCGCATCGCATCCCATCGCATCGCATCGCATCGCATCGCATCGCATCGCATCGCACACATCACATCACGTGCCATTTAGATCATGCAAAGCAAGCGAGCAGAGGCTCAATAACCTGCAACAAAGCGACAGCATCGTTGAGTTCTCACGGCAGCATCTCGGGCACAAATGGCTTTAGTTGTCGCTGAAACTCGTTGGCTTGGATCGCAGTTTGGTGGTTGTGTGTCAAAGAGTGAGTATCACCCCCTGCCTTGCCCTGCCCATTGCATTCCTTGTGCGTGTTTGGTGATTTAGGAGTCCAATGAGGGCGAGAGCCACAAAGTTTGAGCCGTACCGTTCGTTGTTGCCACCACCACTTCCAGGGACCCCCGTTGTCGCCACAACGATGCGTTAATGACACCTGACTGTCACACAGCGTGAGGCTGGACTGCAAGCCGGTGGGGCTGTTCAGAGACCAGGCGTCTAGCTGCATGGCTGGACGGCCAGACAGATGGACCTACTCACGGAGGGAAAGAAGCATGGAACGAGTGACCGACAGACGAGGGAGCCGCAATCGGCAATTCACATCGACGATGGACAGCGAGGGAGCGCACGCACGCACGTACGCACGCACGCACGCAAGCAGACACAGCCGTTGTCATCAGCTGTTATCACAATCGCCCATAGAACTTGCTGGGATTGTATAGAAGAGAGCAGCAAACCCAAGTTTGGTGTCAGCGCACACAACATACGTCGTCCCGGCCTTCGGTGCCGAACACATCCCCATACAGCGGCTGCCCGTACTGAAGAAGATGAAAAAGAGGACGTGCATCTCCAGTACCAGAAACCAACTGTTCCAAACCTTCCGGTGCTATAGAATGCCCCGTGGCAACGGCTGTCACCATGGCTGCAGCCGAACTCATAATTGTGGATCCAATGCACCTTACCGTTATATGGTACGGCGGTTGGACATGTCCTGGCGTGAGTACTGGGGATTGCGAAGCCACGTGTCCTAGAGGGCTCGAAGCCCCACTGTCACAGTCTAACTATCACTTGCTCCAGGCGGACGTTGGCGCTTGATTCAATGGCAGCGATGCCAAACCATCGGCACCACTTGTCATACGTCCCGACCTGTGCCTGATGTGCATGGCGTCACAGGTCAATGCAAATGCAGAGTGGTCCCGGGTTTCGTGCACACTGGTTTGTGTGCCTTTGTATGGGCATGCGATGTGGTGGGACCTGACCAAACTGGCTTTTGGTGGAAATTGCTCCACTGTTCATGAGTGCACCCCTGCCCAAAAGTGGTACCGTCACTTTGGGGCGTGAATCCTCACCCGAACCAATGACTTTGATTGACTGATGGGTGTCTCGTGTGCAACTGTTGGTGGGCGAGGCCTCACCTATTGTGGATGGTCCTCAACTCACGGATGTGGCCTTATCTAGCTGCCCGGACAGTGGTGCAAAGGCACAGGGGGTGTGACCTAATTAAAAAACAGACAAATGCAAACCAGAGGTAATGCACTCCACTGCAAAGGCACAGGGGGGGGGCTGCCCGGGCGAACAGAAGGGTTTGGCGCTGCTAGGGCACATCGACACCTGACCAATCAGGGACCTGAGGACTGGGCAACCAAGTGCGCTCACCAGGGCTGCACCTGCCAACAGTTCAGTAACGTGCACTATCACTGAGAGCGGCCCCGGCTAAGGCCACATTAAATATCGCCTCACTTCCAAGCCACCGACCTCAAACGACCCAACAGTTCAACACCACCAATTTGCACCGTCATGAAGTGTTGGGGCGAGCAGCAGCTCAGGCAGCCTGCAGACTGCCTGTCTGCGATTCAATGGGGCATGGGCACTATACCTCATCCACAGGGGGTTTGCCCCAGCCTCCAGGATGATACCCAAATGAGGCCCCGGGAGGAATTGGCGCATTCAGCCCTGAACAGAGATGTGCATCACATGTCATGGTCCAGGACGCTGCTAAATACAGAATGCCATAAATGGGTTAGGGCCTGGGATCACACAGCAGCAGATTGTTCCTAATCCTCCTGCACCAAGCGCCCTTCACACCGGAGTCGCCATCAGCAAATGACTTTTTCCTGGGCTACGTTCGGCAGCCTGTTGGGAATTCTAACCACCCATTAGACCTTTGGAGGCTTGGAGACTTTGGATCAAAATCTGGTCCTTGAATGTGAATGAGGGGGGGATGGGCTTGGGCAGGAAGGGGGTTTGGCCAATGGGGGGGGGGGTCTGAAGAAGGGGGAGGGAGGGCTTGACTCTCCTCCTGGGAACCAAAATTCTATTGCCTTCGGCAAGGCACCTCGAAGAGAGACGAGCAACGTTATGGGGAAGTCATAAACTATAGACGAAGCAGAGGGCGGAAAACCGCACAAGCTGGTTGTGCCCCAGAGCCCCCCCTCCAAACACCCAATAGGGTGAAAAATACATAAAAAGGGTCTAAAACACGCTTTACATAAGATATTTGATGATTATGAATGGTCAGAAAATCCCTATTACCCCTTCGTGCCGCCAATAATTTCGCCGGCGCCGGGGCCGGCGCCGTGAGGAAGGGGGCGAGGGCAGCGCTGAATGCCGCCACAACCGTGGGGCGCTGCAGAAGGTCTGCGAGCTAGGCGGCACCAGCATTGTGCGCTACATAGTGCAGGTCGCAGGCAATGCGCGGAGGAGATATGGTGGAAGATGCACCTCAACTACTCCTCAAATTGGGCAGCCGCAGGGGCTGTCTGCGGCACAGCCCGCACCAGAGGGGTGTTGGACAACCCTTGCGGGAGCAGCAAGCAGGTGGTGCACACCACACGGGGACCATGGGCACCTCGTCACCGCACACAAAGTGCGGGAAGGAGACAGCAAGGTTGTGGTTCAGCTGGGCAACCTCACCACATGCAGATAGAAAACAAGAGACCTACACAATAGCAATTTTGGGGCTTTGGGGGGCCCATGGCTCGGGCTACATGGGCCTAGCGGCCACTACATGGCCCCATGGGTGCTCAAGTACCCGTATTGTCACCATATGATCATCCAAACCCATCCTATGGGTGATAGAAGGGCTTTGGAAAAATGCGAATTTTCAGAAATTTTTTCAAATGCCACTTATTAACCTATCCAGCGCAAAAAATGGCCATGTCCTCACCAGCAAGGGCCCATAGGGGGCGTCAACAAAGGGTACCCAGAGTTTGGACCCGGGACCCCTGCCATGGGTTAGGGGGTCAATAGATAGACAAGAAAAAAGTTGTTCGGGACCCGGTCCAAATCCACACACAGCGGCCGCAATAGGGAAAGAATTTTTGACCCCCCCCCCCCCTGGACCCCCCGCATCCCCCCAAAATGGGGTACCTGGGTACGGGGGGGGGGGGGTAGGGGTGTCAAATGGAAAAATTCATTTTTCTGTCCTCAAATGATGATTCTACAAGGGGTTCAACGTCTGATACCATATCTTGGATATGCTAAGCGAACAACCCCAAAAAGGGGGGGGGGTGTATACAACGCTCGCGCCCGCGCTTGATCTAACAACCTTATTCGAGTGATATAATTTGTGGGCACAGCTTGGTATCCGATGGTGGTGCAGGGGCCGCCTTCCACGTGGGAGACATGCAACACACAGTGGTTGCTCACTGGTGTGCATACCTGGGGGTAGGAGACAAGGAATGGCACATCCCATCATGCCCCTTACGACTCACCAAAGGCAGCAGAGAAGTGGCCATGGCAGCATAGCTTTCACATTGCTTTGAAAGGGGTTGGGGTGGGGTTTCCCATTGGAAGGGTGGGTTGGCATGGAAAGGGGGGATGCAATTGGCTACAATTAGCATAGGGGGTTTGGACCCGGGACCCCTGCCATGGGTTAGGGGGTCAATAGATAGACAAGAAAAAAGTTGTTCGGGACCCGGGTCCAAATCCACACACAGCGGCCGCAATAGGGAAAGAATTTTTGACCCCCCCCCCCCCCTGGACCCCCCCCCATCCCCCCAAAATGGGGTACCTGGGTACGGGGGGGGGGGGGGTAGGGGGGTCAAATGGAAAAATTCATTTTTCTGTCCTCAAATGATGATTCTACAAGGGGTTCAACGTCTGATACCATATCTTGGATATGCTAAGCGAACAACCCCAAAAAGGGGGGGGGGGTGTATACAACGCTCGCGCCCGCGCTTGATCTAACAACCTTATTCGAGTGATATAATTTGTGGGCACAGCTTGGTATCCGATGGTGGTGCAGGGGCCGCCTTCCACGTGGGAGACATGCAACACACAGTGGTTGCTCACTGGTGTGCATACCTGGGGGTAGGAGACAAGGAATGGCACATCCCATCATGCCCCTTACGACTCACCAAAGGCAGCAGAGAAGTGGCCATGGCAGCATAGCTTTCACATTGCTTTGAAAGGGGTTGGGGTGGGGTTTCCCATTGGAAGGGTGGGCTGGCATGGTAAGGGGGGATGCAATTGGCTATAATTAGCATAGGGGGGGGGTCCTGCCCCCATTTTCCATTCAAGCACAGGCGTGGGAACCAGCAACACTTTGCTGTCATCGCATAGCACAGACAATAAATCCAATTCCAGACCAAAATGGCTTTCACTGTACATCCAGCCCGGGCTGTGGCTCTGATGCCTGTTGGACTCCTGGGCATGCTCGTGTACCACGGTTGGGTTGGGTACGCTCGTATCTCCTGATGAGGGCCGACGGGCACGCAGACGACCTTGCCACGCCGACCTCATGTCAGGGGGAAGCAATTAGATCGAAGAAAAACCACTTTGCCATTATGCCTTTGCGCAGGCATCCCCCCCCCCAAAAAAAACACATGCCTGCTATATGTCCCCACAGTTTGTCCCTGGTGTCCATGTCTTCCATCGGAAGTCAGTACAACTGTAACCACCTCCACTCTTGCAACTCTTCCCATCCCGCGCCCCTTCCAGCGCCCTGGGGGCGGGGGGCAACAAAATGGGCATTGCCGGAGTGTTCATTGGCAAACAAACCATCAACTCACGAAACCCCAATCCAAAAGAACCAACCACAGCAAACACACCTGGAATCTTCATGCTGGCATATGCAGGAGGCGGACCATAGCGCTGCATATTGATCAGCCACGGAGGCGGGGCACCGTCGGGCATACCAAGCGCTTTCTGCATCCAACACAGAATAGTGGTGTGGTAGGCGACGCCTGGGGAATGGGAGTGGACCCATGAGAACCACCTCCACAAACAAACAAACCGTGTGAATGGGCACACGGATGTGGGCACCTTTGCGGACCATTCCTACCAGGCTTCATGCTAAGCTCCGACACACCATAGGCCGCCGGATGGGAAGGCAATGTGCACAGACATGCACAGTACGCGAAACGAATCTCGTCGGGCCATAACTGTCAAGTAGAAGAAGTAGTGGTACAAAACGGCATGGTTGGCGGGGCGCCTTGCTGTGCGTACCAGGGGCCGACACAAAGAATGTTCAGGCGGGATGGGGTCAGAATGCATCATGTGTCATGGTCCGCACTTCCCTGGAGTTGTGGCCAGGCAGCTGCGACGCTGACAGCATCCCATCTGCCAGCCGAAGACTCCACAAAAAATGTAACCGTGACATGTTCGTGTAGCGACTGCATATGCACATGAATACACACACACACACACACACACACACACACAGGCACAGGCACAGGCACAGGCACATACAGGCACACAGATGCACACGCGCACGCGCGCGCACACACACATACAGGCACACAGGCAGACCTGCACACATGCGCGCACACACAGAGACAAACACACGCACAGACACGCACTCACGCGTGCACACACACACGCACACGCACACGCACACGCACACGCACGCACGCACGCACGCACGCACGCACGCACGCACGCACGCACGCACGCACGCACGCACACACACACACACACACACACACACACACACACACACACACACACACACACACACACACACACACACACACACACACACACACACACACACACACACACACACACACACACACACACACACACACACACACACACACACACACACACACACACACACACACACACACACACACACACACACACACACACACACACACACCCATGTGTACACAGACAGACAGACATGTGCTGCAGCAGGTCAGCGATCCCTCCCTTGCCCCCTACAGACCTTCAGCCTCTCAGTCAGCTGCCCCGGTCTGTGATCTCCCAGCCGGACTTCGAATTCCTTTCCCTCGTAGTACAGGTCCCCGAACTTCGTCATGCGAGGCTTCGTCTGGTACTTGAAGAACGCATCGTGGAGCACCTACAAAATGACACAAAGAGGCCCCACTGCCTTCTTTCATGACGCCTTTCATACCAAGCAACACGAAAGAGCTGTGGGGACGACCGCCCCCCCGTCACCCACATGACGGTGGGAAGCACCCTCCTAACTTCACGGTCTTGGGAAAGACTGTGTGCGAAGCGAAGCACCGCGCGCCGGCGTCGGAGGGACGCCAGGAGGGAGCAGCAGCAGCAGCGCGAAGAGGCAATCTAAACCCGCTCTCACCAATGAAAAATGCTTGTGCCCACCGTCTATGGACCACCAATGTTGACAATTTCCTACTGAAAACTCAAACCAGTACGTACACCCGGAAATACCAACCGGCACACTCAGCCCTCATGGCAAGGCATGCATCAGAAGAGAGGGGGGCGGGAAGGGCGCCCAAAAAAATGTGCACCAAAAAAGGTCAATGTTTCGTTTGGTAAATTGCATTTATTCCCACCATAAAATCTGGGTCCTGGGGGGGGTGTGGAAAGGGTCCAGGAGGCCGTGTAGCCCCCCTCCTCCTATGGTTGTCAGCCGTTCTAGTACATCCTTGCTCATGGCACCTCCCCGCGCGCGCCCCGCCTGCAACACACCCGTGTCTCACTTGCACAACCCTCTGTGTCAGTGGATCGATGGGCTTGATGGGCGAATTGATCAATGGATCTGGCGCCCAGGGCTCCTTTTAGGGGTGTGGGTGGGTCTAGGGGGCGTTGGGCGGGTGGGTCCAGACCCGATCCCCCGGTGGTGCTGAGTTTTTAGAGGCGCCAACGGCGCCAAAGAATTTTTTTGGCCTAAATTGGCTGGCGCTGGAGGCGCTAGAGAAATTTTTGATTGGCCGAAGGCCCGGAGATAAATTTGGCCCAATAACTTGATGGGGGGGGGGGGACCCCACCCACCCCCCGCAGTGGTGCTGAGTTGTTACAAGGAGCCCTGTTGGCGCCACAGAGGTTATTCTGATGGATCCGCGGGACCCGATGGCCCACAGTGTGCACACACGTCGCCAGACAATCAATAAGCTGCTGCCATTCGTGCGCAGTTGGGGCTGTGGTGTCTCCTTCGGCATTTCACGCTATTCACGACCCATTTCTGCCAGCCCATCGTACCTACGAGCGCACTGGCAATGGCATCATCGGCAAACCATTGCCGAGCCCACCAGGCCTTGAACACCACACCTGCCAACCGCCTGTAACCTTCTCCCCCCTGCAAGTGTGGCCCAATAACTCCAAAACCCCCCATCAACCACCACCACCCAATGTGCGCTGTGTACCGCCACTGCGCTGCACTACATATCCCTGCACGCACTGGCTACGCCAACTGTGCGGACAGATACAGGACTATTGGCGCGCACCACATGCTTGCCATTTTGCAATGCAGGGGTACCAGCTGTGCAGCGTCACAAAATGCTTGTTGCAATGTGTCACGGACTGCCTGTCGCACGGCGTGACAGTGTGCTTGCTCCATAGCGTCATAGGTGGCGAGTTGTACTGCATAGCAGTGAGCTTGCTGCTCAGTGTGGCACGGTGCGTACATCATAGTGTCACACAGTGCCTACTGCACTGCGTGGCAACGTGCCTACTGCTTCACACAGTGCCGACTGCACTGCGTGGCAACGTGCCTACTGCTCCACGTGACAGTGAGACAGCTGCGTAGCATCACAGTGTACCGGTTGCACTGCATGACATTGAGCGAGCTACGCAATGTGACAGAGTGCATGCTACACAGCGACACAGTGTGGGGTAGGCACATCGTGACAGTGTGTGTGTTGCACACACAGTGTCACGCAGTGCATGCTGCACAATGGGCGGGGGCGGGAGAATTTCGTGCCAAGTCAAATTCGCGGTGGTAAATTTTGCTGCGGGAAATTTCGCGGAACCCCTGGATTTTGAGTGGGAAATTTCACGGCCAATTTGGAACGCGAAATTTCCCACACGAAATTGACTGCCCTCGAACCCCCCTGGATCATGGACGATGTGCTGATAGAAGAGATGCGGAAACGTGTGGAAACAGGCGGTTCTAGCATGGGCTCGTGCCATTCATCTTCGGCCTGATCACCCCCTCCACCCCCAGCCGTTGACTGTTTCGGGGTCGATTGAAGAATTGCCCTGAAATACACCGGTTCGTGTCCACAAACCGCAGAATTCCCGCCAGCGGCCGCTCACCATCACTGTCAACGGGCCGCAATCGCCTACTTGTTGTCCATGGGTGTAGCTGCTCTTGTGCAGCTGTGTGTCGCGGTTGAGTGCAGCTGTGTGCAGCTGCTCTGTGCACTGAGCGGCACTGGCACCTGGTAGTCAATGTCAATCCTTCCCATTTTTGGGTTCATCTTGTCCTTCTGCTTCAGTTTGGCCTTCTTTGCCTCCTCACGCTCAATATAGTTCTGCCGGATCTTGGCAATCCCAGTGTCCGCAATGAACGCTGGAAAACGCAGGCGGATCGTTCTGCTTTGCGCAGGGGCGGCAACGACATTGGTAATAGTTTTGCACCCCCTCACCCCATTGCAACGATCTGTTCGGCCTTCAGGACCGCAGACCGCAGGCCCGATTGCGGTAGAGATAGTGCAGGAGTGCGCAGTGACAGCACAGGCACATAAGAACAGCGCGGCAACAGCGTACAAATGGCGAAAGAGGAACGGCGTTGGGACAGCGCAGGAACAGGGCCCGAAGGAGCAGCACCCGCACCACTCCTTACAAATGTGGGCTGTATGCAACTATGCCCTGATTGTTGCCACGAGAGATGACTGCCACTAAGAGGTGTGATGGGTTTCCTGGCACTGGGGACAAGCTATCACACCGAGGACTCTGGTGCGGGGAACTTTGTGGGGGGTGAGGCCTGGGATTGTTGGGAATGTAGCATTAGACACCGTCCACATATTAACAATTCGCGGAATACTAATTTTTGCGTTGGGTGTTTTGAATTTCATTTTCGCAAAATTCTTGCGAAGGCACCCAAAAATAGGGGGAAATCTTTCTGCAAGTTTTATCTGCTTTTTCAGAGTGGTTGACTGAGCCGAAACACTTTTCATTTTCGCTTTTTTCTTTCCGTTTGGCCTCCTTTTTCTGGGTTTGGTTTCATTCGTTTGCAGCACAGTACATACATTGCGTCCACTTGGGAGAGCTAGTACGATTTGGTGCCAATGCCTCTGGTGGCTTCGCAGCACAGTACATACTGTACCGCCACCAGGGAGAGCTAGTGCCATTTGGTACCTATGCTTCTGGTGGCTTTGCGGCACAGTGCATAACATTACCTCTGCCAAGGAGAGCTAACCCCCCCCCCCCCCGGCCCTGCAGAAAACCAACATGGATTTAAGTGTTGCGGTTTTATGCGCGTTCTAATTGAGAGCGGTACTGGTGCAAGGGCTTTGGCTAGCCCTGAAACATTCATTGCCAAACATGACGAACTGTAGCTGCCCAGACCTTTGGCTAGCCCATAAGTGTTCATCGCAAAAACACAGGGCAAAGGCTTTGGTGAGCCCACAAAAGGATATCATACCACTGGTACCAATTGTGGCACATTGTCTGACAGTGAAGCAAGGAGAGCAACCAAGAACAGGGATCCACCATACAGCACAAGTGTGTTCTAGTCAGAAGGGGGGTCGGGGGCCGAAAAAAATTTTTTGTGCGACTTTTTTGCGCGGATTTCATTTTTGCGAAACGCATGCTGCTGAAAATTAATATTTTTTTGCGGGTTTTTTTCTGCGGTGAAACAGCACCTTGCGCCGGAAATTAATTATTTTTGCAAAGAATTAATATTTGTACGGCATCAGGCATGCAGGCTCGGACCAAAATGAGGCTCAGGCCCAGGCATGGCATGGATCGGAAATGGACAGCAGAGGAGATCTCCGCGTACTATGACCCAGGCACAGCGCGAAAGCGAGAACATGAACTGTAAGCGTCCTTGGCAGCCTTGCACCTAGCGCTTGGCTGGACATGTCGGCACAGAGGCTACCCCTTTCCCGGACAAGCGGCGACAAGCCCAACAATTTTGGGGACAAAAGGGGACAAGAGTCACTTTATTGAGTCGCAACGCAGCCAAGTGCGCACACAGCCACAACAACAACACAAACATATACAACCGGGCAAGCGGGGACATCCGTGTTTTTTTGGGACAAGTGGGGGGCAATTGTCATTGTTTTCTGGGACAAGCCCTAGTTCAAAGTCCTTGTCCTTGGAAGGCCGACATTGAAGAGAGACACAGAGATACGGCGAGAGACAGCACAGGAGAGACAAACACCGAACACCAGCGCAACAAGTTTTTGAAAATCTTGAGCTGTGCTCTTTTTCGTGCTCGTTTTTGCAGCTGTGATGCTGCTGCAGATCCTGCACCAACCATCAACCATCAATACCGCCCATGATGGACATCCCACCGAAAGAGTTCAGCTGTTGCCCTGTTGGTCTCAACCAAAGAACAACGCAGAGACTCAGCGGCGGGCCTTGCAGCAGCCTGGCGCCCAAACCGAGCGCGACCATTACAGCCGCGTGCACCCGGGTGGTACGGGCATGGTACGCCTGTGTACAGGGGCGAGGTGTGGTTACACCCGTGCACCGGGGTGGTAGGCGCATGGTGTACCTGAGAAGTGCCACAGAGTCGTGGGGGTGGTAAAAAGGATATGGGCTTCAGTGACCAACCAGTGACCATCCGTGGACCACCCTGGTACACACGCATACCACATGTGCACACAACCCCCCCCCTCCCCCTTCGGGACGTGCGTGCACCATGCACAAGACCTCGTACATGCCCTGCACTATTGCAGACTCTGGGGCATGGCACAAATCGAACGGAGGGGACACTCATACATGGGAGCGCAAATGGCGGCTTCTCAATCCCACGCTTTCCTTGAAGAAATTTGCGCTTCTGCGACCAGTGCTTCGGCACTGGCACTGAGAAGATGAAAATAAATTTGGCGACGGGTAGGTCTGAGATGGAGCACTGGGGCATGCAATCCTGCCCTGCACCAGTGTGGGTTCTGAACCCTGCAATGCACTACTGTGCGACGCCGGAGCACCGCACAGCACAGCACAACACAACACAAAAGATAAAACACACACAACACAACACAAACAACAACAAAAACACACACGGCAATGTGACAGAACACAACACAACGCAGCACAACACAACGCAACGCAACGCAACCCATACGGGGGTAACAAACACAACACAACAACACTCAGAAAATGCAAACAAAATTGTGATGGGTGGGTCTAAAATGGAGTTCTGGGGCATGAAACTCTGCCGTGCACCATTGTGGATCCCAATGCCCGCAATGCATTACTAGTGGATACGCTTGATCCACGGGTGACGGGTGACGACCGTTAAAGGACTCAGGGGCAACAAGGTTCAACAAAGCCATGCTTCTTCAACTTGACACAATAGAACACCTAACACAATACGGACTAGGACGTGCACTGCCCATACCAATGCGCTGATGGCGCTGTCTTGATACATGTGTAATCAGCCCTGCCTGGTGTTCTCAACGTCAACCTGTCGTTCTTTAATGTTCCTCAACTATGAAGAAACTGCCCCAAAGCGCCTGCCACATGCCTCTTACCCAAATATAACAGGACACCCATAACCCGTTGGCCAAAAGTCAAATTCATGACGTCATCTAGTACCATTCATATGTGTTCCAAACCTTGGGCAAACACATCGGAAAATGCCTAACACTAATATGTAAATTTGCCACACAACAACCTTACGCCCTAGAGGTGACCAATATGGTCAATGTGTTTGATTTTGTGGGACATTTGGTGGCATTAGAAAGCGTTGCAACGTTGCCCAATATAGAGCCGAAAAACAAACTAGGGCCAAAGCTGGTCACTTGACTGCCTTTTCCTGGGGTGCCTCAGCCATCAAATTCTATTTTGTCAACTTGGGTTGGGAAAATGCATTTGACAGCAGATTTGCCCACTATTACTTGGTTGTTAGACCAACCACTGGCACGGCAATTGTGGTCAGCGGGTTGTAGTATACGGTGGCATGGCTAGGGATCATGCACTCTGTCATTCTATCTTAGGACCGTGACCCGTTCCCTTCATTTTTGGTTCCCTTTTTTAAGCACAACTATGTGCTTTCACGTTTTATCAGTATGCACGCGAAAAGCCAAAATGTTGGACCATAGGTGCATCCAATTCGCAAGGAAAAGAGGCCTTAATGCAGATTTCCTCAAGGGAAGAAAACTAGCGCCAACCTGTTGCGCAACAGGCCCACAAAGGAGGGGTTGTCGTGGAATAATTGGTATGCTATGAGTTGTTCATTGTGTGAAAGGGGAGAGGGGGAGGGAGGGAGGGAGTGATAGAGAGCGAGAGAGCGAGAGAGCGAGAGAGCGTGAGGCGTGAGGCGAGTGGCGAGTGGTGAGAGCAAGAGGCGAGAGAGCGAGAGAGCGAGCGAGCGAGCGAGCGAGAGAGAAAGAGAGAGAGACTGGGTACTCCTTTCACGGCAAGGGACATAGATTCCAAAAATTGCAATGAGACAAAAACAAAAGTACTTTAGGAAAAGACAAGAAAATTTGTTGGTACATCGCACACCAGGATTGCACTTCCATAGCAATGTGTTTGGCTATGGACAAGCGGGTGTAAGGGAAGGACAAAAGACGCACCAACATTGCATTGACTACACATTTCATATACTACAACGAGGGGAACACACAATCCTTGTGCTGTATTGTGCTGTGTTGTGCTGTGTTGTGTTGTGTTGTGTTGTGTTGTGTTGTGTTGTGTTGCGTGTTCCAAGATAAACGTGTAATCCAACAAAAAGTATGGTATGCCCAGAATGGCCACTGGATTTGCTCACACACCTCAAGTGGGTGGTGAAAGTAATGGAGTCAAAAAGACCAATGTGGGCTAAATCCTATGCCAGGATAATGTTTGTTCTCCACCCACAACCGCATTACATTCGGTGCTCAACGAATAGTGCCCCTACTAGAATAGGCAAAACACCCACGGTTTTATTTGTCACCATGGCCACATGGTATTCCGGGACCATTGTTTGCGTACCCATTTGTCGAAAAAAATGAGCCCTGGCATAAGCACAACGGCCGATTGTGTTGTGTTGCATTGTGCTGTGTATCTGCCAGACTTAAGTGTAAAGGGGTTGTGACTAGCAACCTTTGCTACACATGGGCTACAAGGGTTGTGTAAAATAACATTTGCCGGACATGGGCCATGAGAATTGTCCGGCATCATTTGCCGGACGTGGGTAGACCACAACACACCACACCACAACACACAACACACCATAGCACACCACAACACACCACAACACAACGCGAAACAACACAACGGAAAGCGACATCAAATGCAAACTTCTACAACGAAAAATGCAGATTGTGCAATGCATGACATGTCTTCGACAAATTGCAATGACAACACAAGCCAAGGCAACTCATCATGGCGGGAATTGGACTAGGTACTACCTCGGATGTGTCAACACGGGCATCTTGTAAATACCCACTGACCATGTGTCACATGTTTTGCCACACGGGTCTCTCGGAGCACAAAGAAACCTCTCCCCTTCTCCTCCCTTCCCCTCAAAACTATCGTTCACGAAATCATGAGTTGATTGAGGTGAAACTTGCCAACCGCACAGTGGTGGTCGTGATTCACACCCGTATTCCGGTAGGACTTGAGATACACCAACATTTTCGGATCGGCGGCTGTGGCGTCGTGGATTTCAACCACGTCCGGTCGCGTAACCAATTGCTTCAATTGCGCCACATCCAAACGCTTCAACTTCTTCCGCATTTTGCGACTCATGGGTTTCTATGCAAAGCATGGGGAAGTCAAACAGAGACCACATCCCACATCCTCATGTCGACTTTGCGGTGCAACAAATCGCAGACGTAACACAAAGGGAGTTCCTTTCCACGTTTTGGTGCTGTTGACACGTCACACCTTGGCATCACGTACACAACACGCTCTCGAACGTGGTTGTCTGGAGCTTGTTATTTGGGGTCATCCGGGCTCTTTCCAACAAAATGTAACGATGCTCACATATGACCAAAAAACATACCAAATGGTCCCCAATTGGGCTCACCAAGCAATCCCTTGGCTCACCAAGTAGTGTTTGAATATAGCCCAATCTTGTTCGGGCATACGCACCACCATTTACTTCCAATCCATGTGGACGGGTTTCAAACCGACATGTTCGAACAATTCAATGTATCAACATTGGCATCGCATTTATCCTCTAAATGCATATGTGGTTCTTGACCCCGCCTTGGAGGTTGGACGAAGACGAAAATGCCGGAATATTTCATGAAAAATGGTGCATGGATGTGTGCTCCCGCCTTTATTCTTGTCCCGGTTACTTAACACCACAACAAAAAACGCATTGGCAATTCCCATCGTTCCAAAGGAATCATGGTATTTCCCCCGCAAACCCTCCACTCTTCAGTGTGCCCAACTCATTGCAAATGGTCCCAAGGCTCTATTGTGAGAGAACCACACTTTTGAATTGCACAAAACAGAGTGTGGAAAAAAGTGTGGAAAAAACAAAACGAGCGCTTTTAAAGTAACCCAAGCACGTAGAGTTTCACACTTTTGGGGGCGGGGGTATGGTGGTTTCCCGTGTAATTGCGCATTAAAGCACCGGTTGAACATGTTGTTCTGCAACGATGCAATCAACATTCCCTTCAACGGCTCCCATTTGAGGACCGCGGTTCGTGAAGACATACTTCTTCCTCCCATCGCTCTTCCGGACGATAGTGGTGAGGTTGCTGGCGCTCCGGGGCTCTCTCTCGGTGCTCCGGCTCCCGCTCGCGCTCGCGCTCTCGGGGCTTTTCAGGCGCCTCCTCTTTCGGTTGCAACTTCTTAAACACGTGGGCGAAGTGCTCAAAAAATGGATCTTCCTCACTAATCCCTACAGACGGAGGACGGAGAGGCGGGTATCATGACACGCCTCGAAATGAACAAATCAAAACAGCGACGCGTGCCCAAACCATGAGACACTGCACTTTTGCGCAGTAAGCGATTCGCTCAGACGCCCGAGGCAAACCCTTCGCAACCATTTCATGCCGACACGCCTTCAAGCGCACCCTGTTGCCAACGCTGTTAAGTAGGAATGATAAATTACGGTAATTTAAGGTTTTTAAATTACGGGCCGTAAGTTACGCCGTAACTTACGCCGTAACTTACGAAAATTACGTAATTTATGGTCGGGACCAAGGTTTTACGCCAAAAGCATGTAATTTTGCCAAAAATTGTACTTTTCCCGCTTTTGTAGGGGGGGTGAGGGGAGGGGGAGTTGTTGGCAACTTTTGTGGGGCCCCCATGGGCGAGCCACAACCTTCCACCTTCCCAAATGTGCAAGAGGGGAGACAAATCACAATCTAAATTCATTGGTTGTGGGTTTCACCTACCGCTTCGAAAGAGCGCTGTGGTTGTAGCGGATGAACGTGTCACGGGCAAGCTTCCGGAAACCCAACCGCTCCCGATTTGTTGCCAACCAATCGGCGGTGCTAAACACACTCTCCACCGAGGCTTGAGAAGCGGGGATGGAGGCTAGAAGTTAGTCTTCATGTGTGTGAAAAGAGGCCTATGGAGAAGGGGTGTCGAAAAATTTCGATCAGGGCGTAACTTACGGCCCGTAATTTATGATCGCCGTAACTTACGTAATTTACGGCAGTAACTTACGTCGTAACTTACGTTTGTAACTTACGTTACATTCCTACTGTTAAGGCTTCGGGCTTCACTCAATCATTCCACGCATCTTGAAGAACGGGGGTCGTAAACGCCGCACAGGTTGCAAAGCCTCGCTCACAAGCACAAATCAGGAAATTACGCACCAGCAGAAGCCACGTATTCCAATTGAACCCCGCGAGGGCCCCTTTCCTCTCGCTCCTCTAATGGACCGAGTGGCGCCTCTGTGCCGCTCTTCACCTTCTTGTGCCTCTTTTTCTTCTCTGGCTTTTTCTGAGGAACAAAAAGGCAAAGTGCAAGCAAATGGAGGGACGGACGATCAATTTCTTTTACCACACCTTGCGACGTTGATATGCTTTTGTGGGTCAAATTTCGTCCCTTGCTCACCATTTTGGGATATGACGACTTCCGTGCCCAAGCTACCGGCCCCGCAATGCTTGCGGTGGTCACCTTATCCCACCCGCGCCCAAACTGGACGCGAGATGCTTTAGCTTCGTTTTCCTCAAAATGCACTTGCTTTTACATGTCCAAAAAGCATCTGCGCAATGAGGCGATTGCATGGAACCAAACGCGAGGGTGACATAGAGCATTTCCGCCCTTTCCTTTGCAAAAGCAAGTAAGAGAAAGTTCACGTGCAAGTGCAAGCCGAAGGAAACAAAGCTTGCAAACCATACCCCCATTGTGTGAAGGACCCTTGCTCGATAAGTCGGTGTCGACCCTCACGACGCGCAATGCAAGATTGCACGAAAGATACTTGACAGGACCGGAAGAAACACTAATGAGACGTACGAATACAAGCACAAAGAAGGTCGTATCTAAAGCAAACCATGCCAAGAGGGTTTTTTGTGCCTTGTTGCACCGCAAAGCGCAAATTCACGAATAGCAAGCACTGCGCACAATGCACAATTCCCTTCAGGCTACGAAACAAGTGTGAGAGTTACTTGTTCATATCAATTCGAGTGTCCATTCGCCTCTTCATTGCACTTTGTTCAAGGTGTAACATTTGGCTCGATGTGTTTGATGACATTCGCATGCACATGCTACGGTCCCCAAGAGGTATGGATTAAGGTACTTGAGTCTCTTCACGAATCCTAGATCCCAATTGGTGTTTAAATTGTGGCGCTAAGCCTCTAGCTACGTGTCGACTAGCATGCATGCACAAAATTGTCCTAGCCAACTCATTGCCCGTTTTGATGCATGGCTCCTTGCATTGTACGGCCGTGCTTGGAAGATGCTTGGGAGATGAGATGTCGCATTTCTGCTGAGCGCAAACACTTGGACAGTTGATTCTGTCTTGTCGGTCACAGTCACGTCAGCTCACGAGCAGCCCTCCTCGACTCAGTCTGCCACATTTTTGTCCGCGCCTCCGCAACACCGCGGAGTCGGAAATTGTCGAATTGGGGGAGATGAAACTCAGATGATCAGGTTTGTTCCTGTTTTTCACATCTGTTTTCCCATCTGCTGTTATACGTTCCATCAAAAATTCGGATTGAATTTTATTCTAGGGACGGGACTTGGGGATCGAACCTTTACGGTTCTACACCAAGCTATCCGCAAAGCTATGCGCCGAGCTATCAATTGCAGCCTCCATACGCTACGACAGTGTCAACACCTGGACCACCTCGACTTCCCGTCATCCGCCATCGCTCTCATTCCTTATCGTCCTATGGACCGCGGCAATATCCGGGATCCATATACGAAAACACTTATGATAGAAACTACGTTAGATTCAACAACCCGCAGCTCGGAGAACTGTATGACAGACACACCACGCGCCCATTGAATGCTTTGGTGGGGTTTGTCAACTTGGGAAACACGGTGTGAAACCTCTCTGTGCTGTTGTGCAATTTTGGGTCTCGAACCTTGTGGTACCCCAAGCGTTCGCGCGATATTTGCTTGTGCTACGTTAAACACTCCCCATACTTGCAGTGCTTCTTGAACGCCGTGTTGCAATGTTTGCTGAACACGCCAACGCTTTACCAATTCTTCTTGGGAGACTTTCGAGGCTCATTGAATCGCTCTAGGCATGGCACACGTGGTGAGCTTGCAGAAGGTGTGCCATGTGGGTGCGTCTCGGATTTGGGTTGAGTCTTTCATCCGTAAAGAGTGTTGCACTTTGATTCATGAGGCAAGTTTCAGTACGTCAAGTGCAAAGCGATCGCCACTTCACATCCTGTGAAGGATTGAAACGCTCGACGTACCTACAGGTTTCTATAGGCATTTGTGTCACAAGTATTTGCGTCACCCTTAGCCTTTCGTGCAATTGAGGAGCCTTCTCAGTCCTCGTCGTTCTTCGTGCATGTAAAGATGCCTTTTGGGTGACATTGTGGTCATGGGGAGCGCATTGTGCCGTTGGGTGGAAGGAGGGCTTGAGCTAGTTTCCATTCAAGGGGGGAATACAAACGTAATTTCCGTTGGCACGTCCTAGATTCAGGTATGTACGACTCAATGAGCACCCCTTTGCAAAAACAAAGCTTCCGGTCCACGTCAGGAATGTACGACTCTATGAGCTCCCCTTTGCAAAAACAAAGCGCCCAGTCCATCACACGAGTTGAACGCCTGGTGTTTGCCTATCGACTTCGATGGTTTCATTTTTACAATTCATCGGTGCCTTTAGAAAGTGGGAATCCCTCCCTCTTTCATATGGAACAACAAACCCCACCTTGTCTCTTGTAGCTTTCGGGGAGATCGCGGCCGCCGTGGATCGATTGGAAACGGAGCCCAATCCCATTGGGTATCGCATCAAGCCCATCCAACCGACGAAGCTGTACAACAAAGTGAGTCATTGGCTCTGCAACTTGGATGGATACCGGTGTGCCTTGGGCGGCTTTGCACGGCTCGAACAATTTTGCACAACTTGCACCACCATGGGACTTTTGCTAGCACACTACTCGAACCTATCAGTCACCAAGTGAGCGTTGGACACTTTGGGCACAAAATGACCGCTTGCAACACTCAACAAGTATGAGAAACAAGGGCACATTCCCCTAACCACCTCATCTTCTTTCTGCCTATGCCATCGTTCCCTTTTGCCACTCCTCTTCTTTGGGCTCTGCGCGATTGAACAGAGCCTTGGCCGTTGCGCCCGCATCGCGTTGTGCACCGCGATGCGTCGAGCCACAACCACCCACGGCAACTCAAGCCAACGTCCAGACCATAAGAGTGCCTTACCCCGGTGTTCTCGTTGCACCCGCCTCATGAACGATTCGGAATGGGCCCCAAGCAAGCATGCATGCTTTTCCAGGCAGCACGATTCCCACGAGGCGCTACGATACTTTTTGGATATGTTGGGTGAGGACCTCAATTTGGTGAGCACCAAGCCCCAATACCAAGAGATTAAGGTGCCGCATTTGCATGCATGCTATTGTGTTCATCGTGCTTGAAGTTGGAGTGCAGGTGTGCTGCAAGTTCCAAGAAGGGGAGGACGGCGTGTGTGTCGTGAATGTTCAACTCCCGTGCGAAGTCGCCCCCGATTTAGCCACTCCTTTACCGCTTTGCAAGTTCGGCTTTATATTGCCCCTCAAAACCCGTTTGCCTTGTGCTGTTCAAATGACAAGAATGTTGATATTGCTATTACCACCCACCCCATGCGAATGGGTCTATTGAACGCCCGGTGTCCTCGAACGCTCGCATAAGATGGGAGCTCCGTGAATGTCTTGCTGCACAATCACATGGGAGTCAACAATCGTTGGCCCAGATGGCCGACACCGAAAACACATGGATTTTGCGACTTGTTGTCGGTGGGGTGGTAACAACAAAAAGCTTGGATGCTCCTCGAGTACAGGCAAACTCGCGAAAACAACGGTCGCACAGGGATTACACAAGGCCGTGCTTTCGCCGCAATGTAATTTTTGACGGTTTGTTTGCCCCTGACAACCCTCGCAATACCCATTTTTGGCCCCTAAGAACCCTTGCAATACCAAGTTTTGCCCCTGCCAACCGTGATGCACGCCCTGCGGAGTGTCGAGGTTGATATGGCACACCCTCCATGATTAAGTGGTAGGTTCGAGCCCTTGAGAGGCCTGCGGAGTAAGACCGTTGGGGAGGTAAGCGTGAAGACAGCGATGCCCATTGAGCCCTTTTCCCCCACATCGGCATTCAAGGAAGCCTTTTCAACCGAATTCCATGGGCGCGCCAATTTCGTCTGCCCATAGATGCGCTAGTAGATCACGAACCCATGTATCACCATCTTCAAGGGTTGCAGACGTATGGCAGGGTTTGGATTTCTTGCCAGATAGGGACAAGGGTGGTTCAGAGTTGCCAAGCGTTGCACAGCAATATGTTGTGGAGACGACTTTGGAGCGCAGAGCTTCTGCGCCCGCGTCTACTACCCGATGGTCGTCGAAAATGCATAGGTATGAAGCCTGATTTCCTCTCAACCGGTTCGCGTGCAGGACGACCCCAAGGAAAAGTGTCAGGAGATCGCAAACCGGTTTTGGCGCATGTACAAGTCACGAAATGATTCTGTCATTCAAGGTATGCTATGCAGAGCATGAATGGCACTACTCTGTATTAAAGCCCAGCTGCACACGTGGAAGTTATGCAGCCTGTGACTCGTCACGGGGCTGCGTTACAGCAGCCAGGAGACACGCGCGGATACTGCGGTGATGCAGCCGGAGGCATGCGCATGCCGGCGGCGTCAACCCCCCTCCCGCCCTCGCTGATGTCTGACTGACAGCTACTGACTCTGATTGTCTGACTAATGTAGTCAGACATGATGTTCTGTTTTCTGTTTCAGACACAGTGTGTGTCTTGAGGTTTAACCAGGTTTGGCATAGAGAATAAAGATGCACTTATGCCTGACTGTGGAGTGCATTGCCTCTGGTTTGCATCGTCTGTTTTTTAATTAGGTCACACCCCCCTCCCGCCCTCGTCCACGTCCCTCCACAGGCAACCCTGCGTCCTGCCCTCTTTTCCTGTCACTCAGATGTCTTCGCTGGACAGCTCAAGAATTCGGTGATTTGCTCGCGGTGCCGCAGCTCTAGCCGCACGTTCGACCCGTTTTTGGATTTGTCGCTCCCCATTGCGCAACCAAAAAATGTATGTGGCCACTGATTTCATCTATGAAAACATGGGCGGAGTCTCAAGCCCCATCATCAAGTCGCGATTTTTCTGAATTTGTGCCAGCTTGCTTGCTGCTGCCGCTTCCATCAGCAGGGAAGTGCACCCGAGACCTTCAAGGGGTCATGACCTTCTCACTAAATCAGTTCAGTGCCGTTAGCTCATTGCAAACTACCCCACGTTCCCTTGCTTTACCCGTACCCACTTTCGAAGAGCAATTCCTTCCGAGTGGCCTCCGTCAGCAGTCTGCAGTACCCTGGTTCTTCTGTCCTAGGGCTGGGCATCCGTTTCCATCCATGATTGCATTGCATTGCTGCTGCAGGAGGAAACCCTTGAGGTGTGTGCGCGTACATGCCACCATGAATGGATCCACCAATCAAGTGTTCCGTGGTTGGCGGTTACTAGATGGCAGTGGCTGGTTGACATGGGAAAGGCGTTTTGCACCAACCAGACGTGACAGTATTCAGTATTCATCCTCAACTGTATGAGGATGAATTGAATGAATCAAGGGGCTGGTGGGTTGGGCTGCGGCGAGGGGGGGTCAGGGTCTCCAGTAACCCCCCCCCCCCTCCCCCAACTAACCAACAGCCATCGAAGCATGCCACACGAACCCTGGGCACTCTTTGAGTCCCCGCAGGCTGGATGTGGTTGACCATATGCAATGTGCCCCTTTTGGATTGTGCACCCAAAGCTGCTCCGCTCGAAACAGACCCCGGGCAGTTCTTCATCCCACGTGGTTTTGCCCCGTCTCCTGTTAAGTGACCCCTGGCAGATCAAGCGCTGGCGAATCATGAAACTGTTTGAAAACGAAATGAAGCAGATGGGAACTCCCCTGACTGTGAGCATTGCGACAGGCATTGCACTCTCCCCCACACAATCACCCCTCCGGCAAACACACACACAACCTCACCCCACCCCACGTACACCCGCCCCCCTCCAGAACCACACACGGCCCACAAAACACACAAAACTCAAGTGCGCTGGACTGGACTTCCCAACCGGCAAACCCACTCCATTTTTGTGGGTTCCTCCCTTACCTGGCCCCCTGCTGCGGGGAGCCAAGACCCCTGCAAGGGAAAACAACTTTTTTGACCTGCTTTTATGATCCCAACACACCTGTTCAACAGGGCCACCACCATGACCACACCTTTCAATGGGTTTGGAGTCGGTTGGTAACAGTTTCTGGCATTCTGGAGTGGCATGCACCAGAAAGATGCCAGAGATTCGCCCGGGCAACCGGTGCACCGGCAGGGCACGGCCGGGACAACCGGTGGACAGGGGGCGCGTTGGGGAAGAGGCAGTGATGTCAGGCAGCGACTGGAGGCAATGGTCCGCAAAACACACACCCCACCCCTCCAACGTCCAGCCCTGCACTTGCTTTGCGGAGCTGTCGGTGTACGCCACCGCCCGGCCTTTGGATTGCAGTTCCCCCACCTCTTTCAACTGCAAGCGGAGCTGCCTTTGGGTGTAGGGGCTGAGGCAGGCTTGGCTCTGGGGGCTAGTGGTGGCAAAGAGGAGAAGATAGAAATGGCTACCGAACACTTGTTGTCTGCGGGTCCTGTTGGGTGTAGGCCATATGTTCCCCCCTCCCCCTCCCCACACACAGCCTGAGGCACTGACTTGAACCAATGGCTCCTGGCAGTCCCGACCCCTCTTTTTAATGTCTATCTCTTGGGTCTGTGGCTGGGCGTTCTTTGGTGAGAGATGAGTGATGATGAGATTTTCTTTTGGAAATGCTTTCTTGTTTGGTTTTGTTTTGCTATGCAACCTGGCCATTACCGCTGTACTCATTTCAAATGCGGGCAAGGCCGAATTTGAGCATTGCAAAAGTGAACGGCACCACAATTGGTTGAAAAGTCTATACAAGAAACGCTATGTGATATCATTTCTTTGCAAAGAAATGCTTGGTAGGGTCGCATGTGCTTTGGCAGCCATGGTAGCATCACCTGAGGGGGTCAGGCCCGGGAGAGCGCCTACCCCCTCCCCCTCCCCTCTGAGTGTCTATAAGATGGGGAGGGGGGGGCCTCAACCCCCCCCCCCCCGCCCCCTCCCTCTTATAAACGATGACTGAACCCCATCGGTGATGGAAAGCATCCTCCGAACCTCGTGGCCCTGGGTCTGATTGCCCGTGAGGCCTGCTGGCAGGCGCCATTGGCTCGGCATGCTGCGAATGTGAGTGGCGGTGCCAGCTGCCTGCAGCGCCTGTTGGAATGGGACCAGGGGACCCAAGTGTTCATGTCTAGCCATCGTGGCAGTAATCTTGTGGCAATGAAAGGCTTTGCTCGCTGTGCTTTGTGGACCCAACAGCTGGCCAACATTTGTGCAAGGGATGGGGATTGGGGAATGGCATTTCCCGGCATTGTGCGAGCATTGTTTGACCGAGACCGCGCGCCTCGTTTAACGAGGCGGGGGGGGGGGGGTTGGCACTAACGAGGCGCACGGGGGGGGGGGGGGGGTTGTGAACGAGGCGCACGGGGGGGGTTTGGCGCTAACGAGGCGTGCGGGGGGGTTGGGGGTTGCGAACGAGGCGCGCGCGGGGGGGTTTGGCGCTAACGAGGCGCGGGGGGGGGGGGGGTTGGCGCTAACGAGGCGTGCGGGGGGGTTTGGCGCTAACGAGGCGCGCGCGGGGGGGAATCCGCGCGCTAACGAGGCACGGGGGGGGGTTTGGCGGTATATACACAAGGCGGTGCACACAAAAGGCGGTCTGCAGCCACCGCAGGAGGCTTGCTATTTAAGGGGCCACAGGCAAGGCGGTACACACAGAAGGCGGTGCACACAAAAGGCGGTGCACACAAAAGGCGGTCTGTAGCCACCGCAGGAGTCTTGTTATTTAAGGGGCCACAGGCAAGGCGGTGTATACACAAGGCGGTGCAGATTCAAGGCGGTGCATACCCAAGGCGGTGCACACAAAAGGCGGTCTGTAGCCACCGCAGGAGGCTTGTTATTTAAGGGGGGTGCGGGTGTGTCCCCCGCATCGAGCGAAGGGAGCCGAAGTTGAGGGAGGTCCACATACAAGGCGTTGCATAAGGGGGGGGGGGGGTTGGCGTGCTAACGAGGCGCACGGGGGGGGATTTGGCGCTAATGAGGCGCACGGGGGGGGGGGGGTTGGCGCGCTAGCGAGGCCACGGGGGGGGGGGGTTGGCGCTAACGAAGTGCACGGGGGGGGTTTGACGCTAACGAGGCGCACAGGGGGGGGGGGGGGTTTGGCAAGAAGCCATGGGGGGGGGGGGTTGGCGCGGGGGGGGTTTGGCGCTAACGAGGCGCACGGGGGGGATTTGGCGCTAATGAGCCGCAGGGGGGGGGGGGGGTTGGTGCGCTAGCCAGGCCAGGGGGGGGGTTTGGCGCTAACGAAGTGCACGGGGGGGGTTTGACGCTAACGGGGCGCACAGGGGGGGGTTTGGCGCGAACGAGGCGCACGGGGGGGGGGGGGGGGGTAGGGCGCTAACGAGGCGCACGGGGGGGGGGGGGGGGTTGGCGCCAACGAGGCGCGCGCCGAGCCCGATTTGCGCCTCGCATAATGAGGCGCGCAGTTTCAGCCAAACACTCTGCGCGAGTGGTGTCATTGATTGAGTGTGTGCCCTCTGCTCTTGGTCAGCAGCTCCTGATGGTTCTGTGCTCACACTGAGAGTCCGTGGACCCTGCCCGAGTGCGGAGCTGTGGCTGGCCGGGGGGTTCAGAAGCGGGGATTTGTCTGGGTGGGGGGGCAGGAGGGTGTTAGAAGGTTAGGAGGCTGTCAGAAGCGGTTGGGGGAAGGCGGTTGTCCAGGCTTTGCAAAATGGTTCACTTCCAATGCATCCCTGGGGAGAGGGGGCCTCAACCACAAGTGGACCGCTTCGAGCGCAGTAAATCCCTGACAGCGGGTGCGGCGGTATGAGTGGCACGTGTATGCAGGCCACAACGCGGCAGGAGATGAATGGTGGGAAGAGCCAGCAACCGTCCGAGGGAGAGAGCAGAAACACAGAGACGCAGAGAGCACGCGAGAGTGAGTGAGTGAGTGAGTGAGGCAAAGAGACAGGGACAGAGGAGACAAACAGACAGAGAGAGAGAGAGAGAGAGGGCGCGCGCGCGCGAGAGAGAGAGAGAGAGAGTGAAAGGCAGGGAGGGGACAGAGAGACAGAGAGAAAAAGCAAAACGAGAGCGAGTGAGCAAGAGAGACAGAAAGAGAAAGAGAAAGAGAGCGAGAGACGGGGGTAGAGAGAGAGCGCAAGGGCAGGAGCGATCAAGAGAGGGCTGGCACACTATGTGGCTCATGACCTTGGATTTGCATTGCAGCAGCACAAGTGTGACAATTGTAAGCAGACGGCCATGGCCCAAAAGCGCCTGTCAGTGTTCCGATTCCCAGACATCCTCGTGCTCCGTATGTGCCCCATGTTCGGGTGTCGGGTGAGGGCGGGGATCTGCGTAGCCATCAGCATGATAGACATCGAACCCTGAGTAACTCAGTAATGGTGTCATCCAGTGATCAAGACATGGCGACCCATGTGTCGCACACCCTTTTCTGCTTTGTGGGGGATGGCCAAGGCCTCTTTTTACTAACCCTGAACAACCCTGAACAATATACAAAGACGTACTTTGTGCCAAGTGTGGGCCCATCGGCTTCACTTAGTTTTGCCTCTATGGGTTACCCCCCCTTTCTTCTCCGATTCGGCAGTATTCCTCTTGCATAATTCAGCAAAACTGTCTCCTGCACCTTCGGCCAAGCCAAATTGGCGCCTGTCAATGTTGGCCAGTGTTTGATTTGCGCACTTTTCTTACCAACCACAACTGAGCTCCAGGGGGCACCGCCTCCTTGACCACCTGCCCCTAAACCCAGGGCGGTCCTCAAGGACGTGCACATTTTTTTTTCTGTTCCTAGGCTGCACCCAGGGACCGCTCTGGTTCCCGTCAAAGTGTCGCCGGTTGCACTCCAACCGCCGTCGGTTGCTCCTCCAGCTGTGTCAGTTATCCTCTAAGCGAGCTGGGCTGCCCGCAGTTTTCTTTTACTTGTCTAGGGACCGCCCCGCATGAACCCCGCCCCCTTCGACCCAAGGTTAAAGAGCCCCTTCTTGATTAGGCAGACAGTCCCACACCGTCTTGGTTTTTTTGGTGTTGCTGTAGATCTCAAACGCTTCACGAACTTCGGACAAAAAACAAACATCGCTGTGGAATTCCCTCAAGTCCGGGCGCCATTAGATTTGACCCGCTTCCTGGACCGGAACGCTGACACCGCCCAAAGTCAAGGTACGGCTGCGCTGCGATGCATCGACCAGGGATGGGCTGTACCTCTGTGCATGGGATTGGGGCAACGGGGCGGGGGTTGGCGACAGTCATCGCTTATAGGAATTAATGCGGAAGGGGGGGGGTCTGGGCAGGTGCCCCAGCCTGGGTTGGTGGGTCAAAAACTCTGGGACCCCCCCCCCCCCAACTCCTGCCTTCCTCTGCGTGGACTCGACGCAGAGAAGTGAAACAGGGCAAGTCCGGGGGCTCCGTTGGCACAACCGACCAAGGGAATGGGAAGGGAAGGAGTGGTGTGAGGCCGATGGGCACCGCGGCCTACGGAGGGAAAGGCCAAGGGAAAGGAAAGGGCAGGGGAGAGGGACAGTTAGGGCAGGGAGGAAGAGGAAGGTCACAGGGTGGTGAGAAGCCGATGGGCACCACCGCCTATGGAGGGAAAGGGTCCAAGGGATGGGCAGCGAATGGGGATCGGCCAGTAGGCGCCGCCAGCTGCAGACGAGATCATCACACCATGGCGTCATGCCAAACCCCCCCCCAACTCTTATGATTAAGGTTTGGGTGGGTGGGTCTGCAATCTAGGACTCCCCCCCTGTCTATCTCTTGGGTCCGTGGCTGGGTGTCTTTCGGTGGGAGATGAATGATGATGAGGTTTTTTTTGGAAATGCGTTCGTGGTGCCGTCCCTTCTCTACATACGTCATTGTTCTGTTTTGTTTTGCCATGCAACCTGGCCATTGCCGCTGTGGGTGTGGAGTACTCATTTCAAATGCGGGCAAGGCCAAACATTGCCAGACGCCTATAGGCCTATTGTTCGCCCGTTCCACGGTTGTTGCAAATCGCAGGCATGTTGAAACCGTATTGTGCCCCCTGATGCAGCGTTGCTCTGGGCAACACCCAGAGTACTGACAGTGCCGTTACTCGTGACCAGAAGCTAGCTCTCCTCAGCCAACACTCAGCCACTCAACAGCAGTAGGTAGCAATGGCAGCAGCAGCAACAGTAGTAGCAACCCCTCCACCACGACTCATGCACCCTCAGCACAGTCTGCCAGTTCTACTGCCACAGCACAAGTAGCAGAAAAGTACAAAACCCAACAAAAAGGCGGGTCCATGTGCTTCGGCAGCCAGGGGGAGGTCGAGCTGGGGTGCCATTCAACCCCAGGAAGGCACCTTCCCCCGCCCCCCTCTGGATGTTCATAAGAGTGGGGGGGGTCTGGGTGGCTGCCTTGATCTTGGGTGGTGGGTTCCTCCCCCCTCTTATGGGAGCGTATTGCGTGCCGTGCGGGCGCTGTGCACGCGCTGTGCACAAAGTTTGTACAGGACCATACCCAAGCTGCATAGTGGTGCCTAGTACCAGTAACAATGAGCCTTGTTATGCATTTATATGATGCTTTGCCCTCATGTTTTGCATCCTTTCCTCTCGTTTTGTTGTTTGTTTGTTGTTTGGATTTGGATTCCAATTACGAACTATGGCTTGCGATGAGGAAGAAATGGAGAGGTTGGGACAAAATAGGCGCGGAAGAAGTGCAAGGAGGCTAAAAAGGTGGCATCACAATTGGTAACAAAATCCCAAGCTACTAGTGTTTCGGAATTATTCCGGACACTGTGGTGAGGTTGTTGAGACAACTGTGAAAGAGGTTTGCAGGTATCTCAATATGGTGGTGGACGAGGTTCGATGGTCTAACCGCTTGAAACAATATAATAATAGCCCACGTGACCCACTTCACTGACTCTATGCCCATTAGCTCGATGGGCGGTGGCCTTGGGTGGCTTGGGGGGTAGGGGTGGGGTGAAACATGAGGCTATCCAGCATTGTAGGGGTGCTGTATGGTCTGTACAGGCAAGAAAATTGCCAATGGTAGCAAAACCCCCCAATTTCTTTCTTGTCATGTGCCCGTTGTGCGCGCTGTGCCCATGCCGTGCGCGCGCTGTGCACACACGCCCCCTATAAAACGATGACTGGTTGGCCAGGCGCTGACCATAAATCGACTGCGCCCCCCCCCCCCTTCCATGTACAATGTGGCGGTGTAAGTAGCGAATGTGGGATGTTTTCTCACACAAGGCTGGGTCGTGTGTGTGTGTGAGAGAGAGAGAGAGAGAGAAGGAGAGACAGAGAGGAGTCAGTGTTGCTCATGACAGCTTTGTGCTTGAGACTGTCACCCACTTCTATTTGTGTTTTGATGTCTATTTTTTTTGTAATGTGATATGCAGCGACTGTTGCTGCAGTACCGCAATTTCTATGCCGCCCCAACTCAGTTCCTGGGCTGTTCTTGCGCTGGCCCTGCGCTGCCATTGCCAATCAAGCCCAGCGCAGGTAACAGGAATCACGCGGACCCGAGGGGAGGCCCAGCCGCTGAGCGTAACCATTAAACCAATGGCCATCAGGGACGAAGCAATTCCTTCTTCTTTTTTTTTTTTACCGCAAGTGGTGGTGCACATGGCTAGGCCCACTTCCAGACAGTTCACTTCGGCCCCTGGCGGGCCCATGAGGACATCGTCGTCGAAGACGGTAGCCCTAGTTCTGAGTCTGCTACGGGCAAATGGGACACGTATCCCATTTCCATCCCCATTTGTGGGTTGTGGGTGCGGGTTAATCCCACATCTCACTGCCGGGTCCCAGATGTGGATGCCACATGGCAACCGAAAGCAACCTTTCAGGAATCCCTGTATTGTCATCACAAATTGACTTGGGTGGCTAACAAGTACAAACAACCTTTCACGTGGCCTTGTATTCCACCACACCACATCTCAATGGATTGGGAGGCAATGTCAAATACAAGTGGTGTTTCACACATCTTTGCATTGAAGGGGAGGTGGTTTGTGTGAGTATCCCAAATCCGTGACCGGATTTTGGCACACCACATCACATTGCTGGATGTTGTTAGTTCAAGCCGGCCCCGAGAAAGCCTTTGGGGTATTTTGCGGGAATATTGGTTCAGATATGACGCTGTTTGTGTTTTTTTTTGGGGAGGGGGTTTCCTGATTGGCAGCTTCAATACCGGGGTTCCTGAGTTTTGGGTCGCAAACTCGTTGGTAGGCCTAAGTTCCGCAATATGGGTAGTAGGGGGAGAAGGGGGTCTTTGGGTGGGTGCGGCATGAGTGCTTGTCCCACTCCGCTGCCTCACCAACTCCATGGGGCTCAAAAATGGTTTTTGCCTCAAAATTGGGAAAACACCAAGATATTTGTGGTATTCAACCCCACAAAGGGGTGGGGTGGGGGAGCCCCAGGGACCCCCACCCGCACCCCCACCTAAAAAGTGGGTTTCAGGTGTCTGTGGGGGGGGGGGGGGCGGAGGGGGTCTAAGGGCGGTCCTTACCAAAAACTCATTAGATACTTTTATTGGACAAAAGAAGGCATTGGGGCAGGATACCTGGTGTTTTCCCATGTATGCGGTCCTGCATAGTTTGATCTCACAACCTCTGCAAGGTGATTCCTGTTTTCCAAGTCAAAGAAAAGGGGTCACTTTCCATAAGGAGTTTCTGCAGTTTTCAGGCATTTTTCGCAATGACGGCATTTTTGGTCGCCTCAGTGACCCTGTGCACCTGGGGCAGCTGGGGGATGTTGTGACAATATGCCCATAGTGGGATGCCAAAGGATTTATTTTTGCAGCGTCTTCGCCCAGGGCACAAAGATACAAAATCACGTTTTTCCCCACTGACAATAGGGCGAAAACTGGAAACAAATGGCCTCAGCAATTTTTCAATTTCAATAGCTCAAAAATGGAAAATTCCAAAACCGCTTTTTCTTGGTATTTCTGACGACTCATAATGATCAAATCACCTATGCAAGGTATGTTTTAGGCCCCGTTACTGCATTTTTCAGTTCCTCTGCATCGCCGTACGCTAAGAGAGAAGGGCAGCAGTTGGGGGGGGGGGTCTGTGCTGATTTGCGGCCCACCCCCTCCACCCCCTCGCCCCCTGTACATAGATGCCCGGGTACAAAAAAGACAATTTACCCTCTTTATCTTTGTATTTTCACCCTATTGGGGCATTGGGTGGGTGGGTGGAGGGGTTCCCCAAGGATGGGAGCGTGCCGCAGCACTTTTTCTCCCTCAACCGCTAGAATTTCTGAAAACGACTTTTTTGGTATTGTGGCCATTTACAATGATCAAATACCCCACGCAAATCATGTTTTAGCCCCTCTCTATGCACTTTTCCTCTACTGACTCGTCCCTCCGTGCTGACGTGCTCCATACGCTGTGGGGAACCATGGGGAGGTGGGCACCCCCGAACATTACATGGGCCCATCCCCCCAGCCCCCTGGGCCTCTGTACATAGGCTCATGGACAGTAAAAGGATACGTGCCCCTCTCTACGTTTTTTTCACCCTCTTTGGGCATTGGGTGGGGCGGAGAGTCCTCAAGGGACTAGTGCACAAACTGCTTGAGCAGTTTTTCAAAACCAATTTTTTGGTGTGATGCCCACTCACAACGATCAAGTATCCCATCTATGGCATGTTTCAATCCCCATTTGTGTGTTTTGTCCCTATTTGGGCATTTACCACACACAACCTTGATCCCACAATATTTTTGGAGCACACCATTTTTTTTTTTGCGGATGGTGATGTGCACAGCGCGAAGCGCAACAGAGTTTGTTGAACAGGACAAAGACAGAGAACATGCGAACCTCTGAGACGCCCCATGTTTGGCAGGTAGTCGTGGCAACTAGGTATCCCATATCCAGGCCTGGACGTGGGATATGCAGATTTCCCACATCTGCGCCCGGAAGTGTGGTATGGGATACTCCTCCCCCACCAGAGAGACTCCAGTCCGTCGAGAGCTCGGAGCACATGACTCCTGCACCCATTGTTTCAAGTTCGAATCCCACGATTCGAAGGTTCGACCGGCACCGGGACAAAAGCCGCGGTCTGCAAACACCACAGACCCTGACAGTTCGCACCATGAATTTTGCCACCAGTGCGCTAGTGTGTCGGCGAGTGGCCCTCAGACATCGGGTTATTCTCTGGGATGAGGGCGCCATCCTCCACAGTCCTGGCAATAGAAGCGTTTCATAAGGCGTGACTGAGTCCAGTTGATGATATGGTAGCATAGGCTACTGTCAGCCTGAGACTTTTTTGCGGCGAAGCCCCGAATGCACCAAAACGTGGGCATTGGAAACTTGAATGCACACGCTCGACACCTGGTCCGTGCAGGGCATGAGGGGCGGTTTGAAGGGCGGTGCGGGTTGTCGGCCGTTGTGGGTCCCATGCGCGAATGGTGTGTCGCAGAGCAATTCCACTATGAACTCTATGCCACTGTCAATCACATCGGCGATGGTGATGGAGGCCATTATACTGCGTATGCTCCCCAGTCTCCAGCTACTGCCGGGGTGCTGAAAGGCCCAGTCCGAGCACGCGACCCCCCAGCCCCCTCCCCCTCTACAAGATAGCGCCACAGGGTAGACCAAACTTTTCTCGAGGAGGCCAACACGCTTGAGAAGAGACATTGTTTGGAAGGACGCTTCCCCATGGGTCCGAACCTCAACCCCGTCCCCGAATTCCCCCCTTCGAAAGCAGCCAAAAGTTGAACTGGAAAACGATTTCCGGCGTCCAAGTGTGCGCGCATCCACCAGTGGCATCCTCACGCTCACCGGGATCATCTTCAATGTTCATCGACCTCCTCATGGTCATCAGACTCCGCTTCAGGGTCTGATTGGCATTGATGACCCGACATGGCAGCTGATCTACGTGACCCTGTTTGGCTTGCGACTGCCCTGCCCTGCCCTGCAAGTGCCATTTCCAAGGAGGAGGCTCCACCCCCCACCCCCCCTAGACACGCCCCCCCCCCCCGGTCCAGACCCACTTTCTCCGATTTAAAGCGTGTTTTCCAGGAGGGTCACAGTGGGGCGACATTGGACGTGCTGGCTGGCTATGACGTCAGGATCGACACCGCCACGGGTGGCCTGCCCCCCTAGTGGAGCACAGGGATGTTGGAGGCAGTTTGCAAGTGCCTGATGTTCCCCTGTAGGAGGCGTGTTGCAGTCCACTCTGGTGAAGTTGAGGAAGACCGTCAGGTTGGTTTTGGGCGTGTCGGGGGCGACGGTGGCCATTGACGAAGCGTTGGTCAGGCAGTGGAGGCTGGGGGTTGGTGGTGGCAGGGTGGATCATGGCCTTTGCAAGGACGGCACGCCGATCATGCTGCCCGCCGCCCACTGATCGTCCCTCCTTCCCAGTCCTCTTTGGAGTTCTGTGCCTTTTGAGTGGTTGGAATTCAGTCGCTCTTGGTAGGAGGCTGTGTTCAACAGGGTAAGTCTACCAAAGGTTCCACCGATACCTTTGCTGAACTCGCCCTACTTAGCACCCCCCCCCCCCAGGGCTTCTTTAGAATAATTAAAAACCAAGGGGGGGGGGGGACCCCTCCCCCAAAACCCCCTCCCCCCCTCCGCCTCAAAGTGGCCATCGTGGGAAAAAGCGAAACTTACAATAGGGAAAATCTGGTCAGGCCATTTTTGGTGCACCAAGTTTTGGGTCCAAAACCCCCTCCCCCCCCCCCCCATCCAAACTCCAAACTCCGCGATCTTGGGAAAGGCTTTGTGTGGACCCTGCTGGCGCCGGCGTGGGAGGGACGCCAAGGGGCAGAGGCAGCACTTGTGAGTCGTGGGACAATCGTCCCACTCTCACCTCGTAAAATTCATTTTCCCGGGCTGTTAGGGGAAGCCGAGCAGGCTGCCCATCTCTCGCAGTTTTCTGAATCCGCCCTCCCCCCCCCCCCCTTCGATGGGTGGGCAACCACCCCACCCATCCACGCCTGGAGGATTCCCCCCTGAAAGGGCAAACGCGTACGTACACCCGGAAGTACGAACCGGTGTACTCAATCAGCCTTGATGGCACCCCCCCCTACCGCGCCCACCAAGTTCTCACCAAGGTAGGCCTGCGCTTGAGGGGGGAGGGAAGAACGGGTGACTGTCCAGGGCCCCGCAAAGAAACAACAACCAGACGGAATGTCACACAGGGGGTCCCCCGCCCCCAACAGTAACCGTCAGCTACGTATCCTTCCAACTCCAATTGCGGCAGCAACGGTTTTGTAACCGCCGTCCCCTGCGTGTGGGTCCCGCATGGGCACGGCCTCGTCCCAGCACGAGATCTCCGTCTGAAGGGTGGTTTCCCTGACGTCGGCCGTGCTTCCGCGTGGGGGGCCGGGGCTACCCATTGTGTTGGACTGTGCTACAACAGGTGCTGCCGTCACGAGGCGAACGGGCAGTGGTACTTCTACAATGACGCCTACGTTGAGCAGCTGATGGATGACCGCCTGGTCACCCCCGACGCGTACATTCTGTTCTACCGCCGCATCGCTGCGAAGCCCAGACCGTCCGAGCGCGAGATTTGGTAGGACACCCCCACCCCCACACCCCCGGTCCCCAGGTGAGTTCTTTCCGGACGGTCCCCCGGCATTCGTCGGACGGCCCACTGGCCCCGTTTGGGACGCGCGCGCATCGCCACCCGAGCATCTGACTTCAGTCGAGAGCCCACAGCCCTTCTGACCCCGTCCCCTGTCTCTTGCCCTCCGCAGTGCGCTGACACAATCAATGGACTTTGTGGACAACCCCCACCACAACCTCGGGCCACCGCCACCACAACCGCCAGCAGCCAGACCATTCCCCAGGGCATGACCCCCGACCCCGGCATTGCGCGAGATGGTCCGGCGCGACTTCGGCGGCGGTGTCGGCCGTCCGGAGGTCCGACCGGCCGCTTCCGAGGCGACACCGCCGCCTTCCGATGCGTCCCGTCCCCCTCCGGGGGGGGGGGGGGGGGAGCACCATGCCGCATCCAGCACAGCCCCAACACGCCAACTACTGGGCTCCGCGAACGCGGAAACGACACCAGCAAGAGCACCGGCCGCAGCGGCCGACAGAACGCAGCGACCCGACGCAACATGCGAAGGGAAGAACGGGTGACCGTCCAGGGCCCCGTAAAGGAACAACAACCCGACGGAATGTCACACAGGGGGGGGGGAGGGGGGGGCTTGTGGAGCATCGCCGGGTGTCCAGTCCCTCCCCACCTCACCCCTCACCCCGGGGCCCACACCGCGTGCTGCAGAGGGCAGTGCTACCGGTGGATACCCCGAGGGGCCCGCGGTGCCCGGTGCGTGCCCCCAACCCCCCCCTCCCCCTGCCCTTCGTTGAAAGGTAGTGGCCTGTTTGATGACCAACGCTTTTCTTGGGGGGGGCCCATCCCCCGGCCCAACCGCACCACAGTTACCCCGCCACTCGGACCCCGGAATGGTCAGCGCGACGTGGCGATGGGCTTTGAGATCAGTAAATGATGTGCCCCCGTCCCCCCCTCACCTCCGGAAGGAAAGGGGTCAAGGGAAGGACAGGCAAGGGCAACTGGTGGCGCCAGCTTCAGACGGCATTCCGCAGGCGTCATGCCCCCCCTCCCCCCCCCCTCGTGAGTGGCGAGAAGTCGATCGACGCCGCCAACTGCCAGGAGAGCAGCCAAATCCGGGGGCTTTGCCCCCCCCCCCCCTCCCGCGGGCCCCCTGTTTTTCGACCGATACTTCGTGGGTGCGCCGCAGTCGAACCGGTCCGGACCCCCCCCCCCCCCCCCCGGAACGGGGTCATGGTAGTCAGTGGAAAGGGGCCAACAGGCGCTGCCAAGCTCCAGACAGCGTCACGCCAACCCCCTCTTTCCTCCAGCCCCCCCCGCCCCCCACCCCGAAAAAAATATATCTCGGTGCTCAGTGTAGTGAAACTCGACAAGGCAGTGGTGACCCCACAGATCGTATACCGCCGTGAAGAGCGTGGGAGCCCGTTTAGACAGGACGCGTTGGAAAGTGAGGCGCCTGTGTGTGGGGGGGGGGGAGGGGGCGGGGGGGAGGTATTGCATGTTTCTCGCGGTATGAGCTCTTGCCCCCCCCTCCCCCATTCCCTCGAACTCAGTGTGTGATACGAGGACGTGGCGGTCACCGCCTGGGGGCAGCACGGGTCTGCCTCCCGCAGCGGGACCGCCCGCATGTTGGTGTCCAGCCCCCAGGCCCCCCCTGCGTCCCGCTCGTGTGACACGAAGGGGCCTGTGGCCGAGCGCATTCTGTGGCTGGGCTGTGTGCGGGTCGGGCCTGGGCCTCCGGCCGGATGGAGTTTGGTGGTGGATGAGGGCGTGCCGCAGTCACATGAGGCACAACACAGAACACAGGCAGACTCCGGCAGCGGTGGAGTCAGGCAAAGAGGGTTGTGCGGGGGGATGTGCATTGAGGTGTAGGGGGGCGTTGTGGGAGGGAGACCGGTCCATGCGAGGCACCGCTGCTTGCGCCCCCTGTGCCACGCCGGAGATGTCCTTGGGGCCGGGGCGGTGCAGGGCCCTCATCCCTCTGCCTATCAACAATGGCCGTTGTGCGCCCCCCCGCCCCCCCCCCCCCCCCGCTCGGACGGGCACCGCTGCCTGCGGAGGGAAAGGGGTCAAGAAAAGGCCGAGGCCAATAGGCGCCGCCCGCTGCAGACAGCGCTCCACGCGGGGGGATCATGCCAACTCCCCACCCCCTGCCCCTCCGTTTGTGGACACACGGCCGTGTCCAAGCGCGGCGAGCCCCCGTCTGATCGGTGTCTTGTGCCCGCAGTTCCTGGTCGAGGCTGTGAGAAGGCACGGAGGTCAGCCCATTGTGCTGGGTCATCCGCGTACGCGTGCAGGGGATGGGGCACAGAGCGGCGTCCACATTCAGCGCGATGCCCGTGGCGGAATGCCCGGTTGTCGAACAAAACAGGCATCGGTGTTGCCCGTTCGGGTCCCCATCTGTCTTCCAGGAACGGGGGCGGGGGGGGGCGGGTGGGAGCAGGTGAGCGGATTGGGGGGGCGCTGTACAACAGAATGCAATAGCCCAATGCCGGGAGCAGATACAGAGTTCTTTCAGCTGAGTCAACACTTTCTGGACTGGAGCACCCCCAGTAACCCCCCCTTCCTGCTCTTCCCCTTCCCGTGCCCCCCGCCAAACACAACGTCGGGGCAGGAACAAACAGAAAAGTAACTGACGTCAGTTACAGTTCCGTGCCTCTGGGTGAACCAGCTCCAGACGCTGGTGCTTGGACGCCTGTATTGAACAGGAGGCCAGCCTTCTAGAGGCTCCGTCCAAACTGGCCAAGATGTTGCGACTGGGTGATCAATGTATGTGAAGTCTGCCGGGGCGTCCCGCTGTTATGTCACCTGGGCTTCGGGCTGCCTCCCTGTTGTGTAGAACCGTGCGGCCCAACAGCCCTGGCGCGTGCAAACGGCGGACAGCCTGTGGGCCCGCCCTTCAGGTGCAGGGAGCAAGGCACACCCATGATATGTGAGAAATGTAGACCTGTTGCATGTCGGGACGCGCACGCGCGCACGCGCACATGCACATTGCCCACGCCCACAGTGCACCAAGCGGGCAGTCCTGCAGCAAGCACGCGAAGGCAGGGGACGCTGGCCCGCACCATGGGCAGGCTTCGAAGGAAGTGACCTAACCTATCACGAAAAGGCTCTAATCACTACACCCCCTCTGGGGACCGCGTTTTCTTTTCTCAAACCAAAAATTTTCGGTACCAATCTGCTTGTCATCAGTGAAGACTATTTCTTTCCCCCTTTGGATCCTCCCAAACTGGCAGGACTTAGACCGTGAAGCTGAGTGCATTTGTGGTTGTTCAATCCGGCAGGACTCTGGGCGGGCATTACCACTGCTGCCTGCGCCAAGGTTTTGCGGCTCTTCCTGGGCCTAGGCCCTGAACCGTCGGCACTCTCTTTATTGCACACCGCCTCACTTCAGTACTCTGATTCGGACGTCTGCATGTGAAACACGTCTTTCATGTGGGTTTGATCTGTGTGTCACTGGTCCACTGCACCGCCTCTCCCTGTCTCCCGCAGTCAGCTCTCCCTGTCTCCAGCAGATAGCTTCAGGAGATAGACGATCACCGCACACGAAGCTACGGCCGCTGCTTGAGCACAGAATGTGCACATGTGCCAACTGGCTACAGATTCCAACATTTCACAGTGCCAACGGCATGAAGGATGGGGCCCACAGGCACCCATACGATGTGTGCATTGAGACATGGGGGGTCCAGGCATAGCCTTCAATGTGTGTGTTCACCTTCAGCAAGCAGCTTTGACTTTCATTGGGGGCCCTGCCCTTTGTAGCTTGTTCCAGCCTTTGCCCCTCACCACTGCACAACGAGCATGCTGACCCTCTCTCTGCACGGACTGAGGTTTCATGTGTCTCTTCCCCCAGACCTTACCCCGATGCATTCCTGTTCTCAGTCAGATGGTGCTTATACACAGGGGGTGTGTTCTGTCCTGGTGTGTGCAAATTCAGCGTGTTGAGGGCCTCCAACCAGAAATGAATGGAGAGGCATGGGCATAGGCAACTGGAAGTGCACTTTGGCACATTTCTTTTCCTCCTTTTGAATGGGAGTGTGCTGGTACCATGGGGGTTTGCCGCATTATGTGAGGGAACATTAGTGCGCCGGACGCGCACCGGGCACGCGCCAGGCATCTTGTTAGGCCCAAATGCCCTTGACCTACACTGTATCAAGCGCTATCCACGACTTTCCTGCCCTGGGAACCCCGAGAAGGCATTGGTTATGTAGCCACTTTGATTCCTATCCGCCATGTGGCATTGGGGTTTGGTTCGGATTATCTGGTGTGGAGGTCCAGATGAGTTACATCTGTCCGTCTTTTGTTGCATTTTGTATTTCGAGACGGGTTCATTGCCCCCTTTATGGACCATGGGAACACATGCCCCATCATGTTTGGAAGGCTACCAATGCAAGCAACTCACCTGCAAGATGATGGAGGGATTTGCGGATTGTGCTGCCAGAAGCATACTGCCACACTACGTGGTGAACGCAATGAAAAGTACTGCGCAGAGTGCATTGATCCACACACAAAACTGCTTATCAGGCACAAAAAATGTCCCATTTGTTTCGCAAAGGGAATGCACAGTTTTGGTCTTATGTTGTGTGCTCTGTAGGGAAGGGCTTGGGGTTGATTCTGGTCTGCTTGGGGGCTTCTCTAGATCAGGCAAACAACCTGCCAAACAACCCCTCCGTGTTGCGCGCTGCGCTCATTATGCATGCTTTTGGCACGTCTGCGCACCCTCCCTCCTTCAGCCAACTCCATAATCCCCCCCTTTCCCCCCAACCCCCGAGTTTCTCCCGGGTGCTTTGCCTTACAACCACCCATCGTATGACAAACAGCGAACATCGCGACCAGCAAAGGGGCGCTACTCAAGTCATTATCCAGACGTAGACCGGGCGCCTGTTGTGTAGGCGGCATATGCATTTGACACCATTATGGACAAGCCGCACCATCTTGTCCACGTGCACTTTGGAATGGGTGCTTTGAGTCGTTCGATCTGTTTGGTGCGATGTTCTGGTGAGTTACTGGGCCTTGATCCCTATGACCCATGACGTTTCGAGACGTTTCTGTGGGCTGGGCAATCGCTACGCCTTTTCTGAGCCGCACCGGCCGTAGGGACCAGAATGGTTTGGGATTTGGTCGTTGATTTGACAGGGGGCGGGGGCAACACAATGAGTTTGCTCATTCCTCTTCAGTTCAAGATCTAATGCATTTGCTGCACACCTTATCTCCTCCGCGCCCTGGGACTGAGGACAAGCAATTTGAGCTCATTCCTGGCAATGCAAACCAGTGGTACACCGGAAGTGCCAACCGGCACACGTACTGAGCAAACCCCCCGTCTGTGTCAGATACGGCACGTGCAAGATATGTACGAGGGCGTGTGTGCCACGTGGTTTCGAGTCGTTACGCTGTGGGGCATGTTGCCGTTTTTGAAGAGGGGTCCATTTGGTTGTCAAATTGATTTGAAGAGTGTCCCTTTTCACATGGGCATACATCCCAGGGACAGCTGAGGGACTGACCGTTTTGGGGGGTACTCGTGAACGCCCCATTAGTACAGGTGTTTGTGACCTCATTTCATTTGGCCCTGGTAGATGCGGGCCAAGGTGAGCGGTTTGTGTGCCTTTCTAGCTGTTTGCCGGCCCATGCAGGTTCTGTGGTGGTCCGGCCCACCGTCCTCCACCCATTTTGGCCACCATTCACTTGGTTGTAGTGGGGCGTTGGAGCCGGTTTGTGTCCAAGTGCCATGCGCAAGATAAGTACGCCCTGACTGGGGGTGTATGTACCATATTCATGGGGGACGTGGCCGGATCTTAGACAAGAGCGCCGCGGGGTATCATCCGCCACGTGGTTTGTGATGCAGAAAAGCATCAATCAACCCGATGGATCCCCCTTGACCATGTCCAGCCATGCCACGTGGGCTCCTCTGCGTTCTAACCCCTGTGCCTTCGGAGGGTGTGTCTTCCATGGGTACTCCTGCATGTCAGAGGGGGTGGGGGGGGATCGGTCTGGCTTTGTGATTTCTCCACCTCAGCTGCGCGAGCCTGAGGTAAAATGCGCTGTTTGGGCTCCGTTGCCGCGCACACACAGGACAGAGGCTCCCTCTTTGCACACCGCACGCCCCTCTACCCACATCCAGCATTGAATGGGCACCGATGTGGCGAAGCATTACCAAATCCGTACACCAGCCTTCTTCCCTTGCTGGCTCTCCCGCTGCCCATGCCATTGCTAGTTGAATGGGAGTCTGCCTCCCAGTTGCCCCAGCACAATTGCTCACAACGAAAGGAGAGGGGGGGGGGGGCACGGAGCCAAGGAATAACATTTTCTTTCGTTGTTTTTTTGGGGGGGGGATGTGTTGAAGAAATGATAAATGATCCTCCACGCCAGCCTGAGAACCCGCAGTGGCCGGATGATTATTTTATTCAAAAAGAGGTGATCTCCCTCATGACGCCCCCCCCCCCCCCCGGGTGAGTCCACCAAAGGTTCCGGCGACACCTTCCCCTCGCTCACCTTAATTAGGTCACCCCCGCAACCCCCCCCCCCCCCGCCCCCCCACCCATGCACCAGGTGTCTCCCGAGGCGCTGGAACTTTTTCGGGCTTCAGGGTGATTTTTTTTCATGTGTCACTCATATTTGAATTCCCTATCGAGTTCTGAGCCCACCGTGGCTACTGCCCCCTTCCTCAAAAGGGGAATTTTTGCAAGCACAGTTGTCTACAGCTCTCCCCGCCCACCGCCTGCCAGACCCCCCCCCCCCCCGGACCATGCAAAATGATCCAGTTGAGGTCTCAGGTTCAAACACTGTGCCTCCCTTGATCTGGTCCACATTGAGCCCCTCCTTTGTCGAAGGTCCGCCTAACCCAATTGCCTTGAGAGACTGTCTTAATTGTGTACCCAGTTGAATTGGGCACCGTTTTGAATTGATGCTGTCGGGTTCTGAAGTTGTGAGTGTAATGCTAGCTAGTATTTTGCTGATCTTTGGCACATTAGAACATGAAAAACTGCTGAAACAGCTTGTGTACCAATAGACTGGGAGACCCACCCCAACACCAAATCCGCAATTAGGATGAAAAACACATAAATATTGCCTAAAACACGCTTTACATAGCTTGGATGGTCGTTTTGAGTGGCCAAGATGCCAAAAATAATTTTCGGAGACTTCCATTTTTCAGCTGTACTGGGTGAAAAGCTGCATAAGCAGCTTGTGTACTAGTCAATGGGGAGACCCCCCCCACACCTAAATACCCAAATAGGGTGTGAAGCACATAAATCCTGCCTAAAACATGCTTTATATAGAGTGGATGGTCATTGGGGGAATGTTTGCCCGGCGCACGCCCGGCGCGCTACTTTTCTATTAACTATCCCGACTTCAGCCCCAGATTTACCCTCCCATGGAGAAGCCCCCCAAGTAGACCACGTTGCACTGCACACCTTCCCTACAAAGCACGTCGCAAAATAAAGCAGGATCTGTGATTTCAACCACTCCAACTGTCATTTGTAGTGTAATTAATAAACAACATTGGTCCCACAAGTGTGGGTGTCAATACATTCATCTCAATAGTGCTCCTTACACTCATCACAAACTATGACGGTGGAGCGCCGTTGGCAACACAACACACACACTTCCACCTCATCCTCTGCCTCATCTTGCGTGGCGGCTGAGTTGCTTTGGTCAGTCCAAACCTGAGGCGGGACATGCTCCCATGGTCCGTAGGGGGGGTGACGGACTTGCCTCCGGATGCAAAACTGTGTGAAATGCAACAAAATATATCTCAAAGTGTGGGTCTCTAGTATAGCTAGGCGCACAAATAGCTGCACTGTGCTAAGTGCGCCCCCTTAGTGCACCCCCTAAAAGGCCACCGGTGGGGCACGGGTCCAAAAAGATGCCCGGCGCGCGCCCGGCGCACTAACATTCCCCCTTTGTGAGTGCTGCACAGGGACAAATAGATGGTCTTTAATGGGGCGTTGCATGCTGCTTGCTATCGAGGAGGTCCCTCGGAGCAACCTCAAAATGCACATTTTTTGGTGGAAACAAGGTCACGCATTGAGCAATGCATGACATGTAAAGCTAAAAAAATTGAACTTTCGGCAGGCCCGCATATAGGGGACAACACCACATGCCCCCCGTTTTTTGCCCTATTCGCGTACCTTACCTCAAGGGGTTGAATCGTTTGTTTAACCTTTTGTAAAATCATCATTTTGTCCCAATCCAAGTTACGCATCCCCCAATGAGCTTTTGGTCCGGACCCCCCCGACCACCCGACTTGCAACCTTTTTTTTGGGGAAGGGGTGTTAGGGGCAAAATTGTCGAAAAAACAATCCCCCATTTTTTTGGTCGAAAGTCATGAATCTTTTGGTTTTTTTTATTTTGAGCCGAAAACGTGTTTTCAGGTCCCGACTCTGTGGGGTTTAAATCGGGCGGAGTGGGACGGACACTAATGTACTTTATGCAGCTTTTAGTCGTGTCTGCTATCTTGGCCTTTTTGGCAAACTTGGTTACCCCGTAGTACCAATCCACTGGGAGACCAACCCCCACACCCCATCCGCAAGTAGAGTGAAAAACACACACACACACACACACACACACACACACACACACACACACACACACACACACACACACACACACACACACACACACACACACACACACACACACACACACACACACACACACACACACACACACACACACACACACACACACACACACACACACACACACACACACACACACACACACACACACACACACACACACACAAACATAAATATTGCCTAGGACCTGTTTTACATAGCTTGGATGATCAATGTGGGTCAATCCAGCTCAAATCATCTCCAATTCAGCCCAGTTCAGGTCAAATTGAGCAAATTTTGTCTCATTGTGGCTACATTAGCCCCCCGTTTCTATTTTTTTCTGGGACTTAGCCGCACTACGGTCTTTATTGGCCAAGCAACACACCCCAGTGTGTTTTTGGAGGGGGAGTGTATCTGCTTACATCTTCCCAGATCTACCCCCAATTGGCTAAATTTTCGCAATTTTACAGACATGGGCGTTACCGCCGACCCCTAGACCGCTCCCAGAGACTGACCTATATATTTTTGATGTGCCAGACTCAGACCCGTTGTCCATTCATTGTAGATCCGGCGCAATCCGATCATTTACGTGGAATCACTCATTGCTGCTGGTGCACATGCGCGACCAAAATCGGCCAAATATTTTTCACAATCGGATTTACATAACTCTTTATAGACAAATTCAGACACTCAGATGTATTTAGTTTCTTCCGCATTAATTTTCTATGCAGACTGGGATTTTTCTTTGCGTCATACGAGCATGGACTTGTCTAGTGTTCTCGCTGTCCTCACCTCCCCTGGGGTCCCCTCGGTCACTAGAAAAACCATCAAGGTCGCATCCCCGCAAGGGTGCACACCGGGTCTAGCCAGCCTTGAGCCCTCCGGCCCTTTCATTCACCCACTTCATTCACCCACTTACAAGACCGATTTTTTGTCCCAAAACGGCCCATTTTCAAAGCATTCTGGGATTTTCCATGGGCCAAAAAGCGTCACCACGAGCTCAAAACGGGCTAAGAATACCTGTTTGAGCATCCCAAGTTGTCTAGGAACAACTTTGGAGAAAAAAAACGTCACCATATGTCCGAGAAATGGCCCAAAAATGGCTAAAAATGGCCCCGAATGTGCATTGTTTGTGTCAAACAGCCTCAAAACCAAGAACGGGCCGAATCTTGGGCTACGTGGCTCAAAACCGAATTCCGAGGGCACCTAGCCCACCTGCAACCCCTCACTATGTGGAGTTTCCAACCTTCAAAATTGCCCAACGAGACACCTAGACCCCTGTACTACTGCTCACTTGGTGGAGCCGTAGGGTAGCTTGGCCCGTGCACGGTGGGAGCCAACGGCGGGTCCACCAGGGTCCCCGTGGCAAAAAGTTATGGGGCACCAAAGGGCTCTTGGTCATGGAGCAATTGAGGCGCACCTGAAGGGTGGCAACTTTTTTTCTTCATTTGTCCGCTTTGACTGGGGTGCAAGGCCGTTTTGGGCCACAAAAGGCCGTTTTAGGGCACAAAGTGGGCAGTTTTGGGAAGGCACCTCCTCACTTGGCGCCCACGCCCCGGGGCACCACGGGTGACTTTTTGGCTGAAAACTTGGATTTGGCAAGGGGAGCACCTGGGCTCCAGGACCGCTAGAGTAGAGTAGAGCCTGGACTGATGGCACAAAGCAATGGCCAAAATGGAAAGGAGAAGTTCTTGCTTGTTTGCTTGTTGCTTGCTTGCTTGTTAGCTACATTTGAGAGGAGAGGGGTGTAGTAATATACATACACCCTCTAATCTACATCCCTCTCCCCAACTCAGGGTGGCTCTACCATACGGCTGTAAGGTACGTGCAAAGGGTACAACTTGCTGCATACATGTGGCGGAAAGGGCTAAACTCGGTCAAAATGGGCTCAAAGGGGCTAAGAACACTTGTTTGTGCACCCCCTTAATGGTCCTAGATCACTTTTGGAAAAACACCCTTCTGACCCGTTTTTGACCCTTTTTTGCTCCCAAAGTGGCCGATTTTCAGGACCTTTTCGAAGTTTCCATGGGGCAAAACGCATCACCCCGGGCCCAAAATCAGCTAAAAACACTTGCTAGAGGATCCCAAATGGTCCGGGATCACCTTTGGAAAAACCCTTTTTGGACCCCCTTTTCACCCATTTTTTGCTCCAAAAACGGCCCGTTTTCAAGGCATTTGGAGATTTTTCATGGGGCAAAATGCGTCACCAAGGGCTCAAAATTTGCTCAAAACACTTGTGAGAGTATACTAAGTAGTATAGGATCACTTTTGGAAAAACACTTTTTTGACCCATTTTTGATTATTTTTTGGTCCCAAAACGGCCCATTTTCAAGGCATTTTGGGATTTTCCGTTGGCGAGAATGCGTCAACGCGTGCTCAAAATCAGCTAAAAAACACGTTTTTGACCCCTTTCCTACCTATTTTTGCTCGCAAAACGGCCCCTTTTCAAAGCATTTTGGGATTTTCCATGGGCCGAAACGCGTCATCACCGTCTCAAACTAGGGAGAAAACACTTGTTTGAGCAGCTTAAGTGGTCTAAGATCACTTTTGGAAAAACGCGTTTTCGGCCCATTTTTAACCCATTCTTAGTTCCAAAACGGCCCATTTTGAAAGCATTTTCGAATTTTCCATGGGCCAAAAAGCGTCCCCATGGGCTCAACACGGGCTGAAAACACTTGTTTGACTATCCCAAATGGTCCAATATCGCTTTTGGAAAAACACGTTTTTGACCAATTTTTGGTCCCAAAACGGCCCCCTTTCAAAGCATTTTAGGATTTTCCATGGGCCAAAATGCGTCACCACAGGATCAAAACGGGCGAACAGCACTTGTTTGAGCATCACAAATGGTCCAAGATAACTTCTGGAAAAGCGCGTTTTTGACCCATTTCTGTTCCCAAAACGGCCCATTGTCAAAGCACTTTGGGATTTTCTATGGGCCAAAACACGTCACCATGGGCTCAAAATGGCTAAAACCATTTGTTTGAGCATCCCGAATGGTCCTGGATCACATTTAGAAAAACGTGTTTTTGACCCATTTTTGGTCTCAAAATGGCCCCTTTTCAAAGCATTTTGGGACTTTCCCTGGGCCAAAACGCGTCACCACGGGCTCAACACTGGCTAAAAACATTTTTTTTGGGCATCCCAAGTGGTCCACGGTCACTTTTGGAAAAGCGCGTTTCTACCCGTTTTTGGTCCCAAAACACCCCATTTTCAAAACATTTTGGGATTTTCCATGGGTCAAAACACGTGTCACTACGGGCGCAAAACGGGCCAAAAATGCTTGCTTGAGCATTGCAAATGGTCTAGGAACACTTTTGGAAAAATGATTTTTTCCGCCCCGGGGACCCTAGTGGACCCACCATTGAAATTCACTGAGCGCGGGCCGCGCTGCCCTCCGGCTCCACCAAGTGACCATTGGTACGGGGGTCTAGGTGTCTCATTGGGATAACCTGAGGGTGAGAAACCACAAAAATTGGAAGGTTGCGGGTGGAAGAGGTGCCCCCGGAAATCGCTTTTGAGCCACGTAGCCCAAAATACGACCCATTCTCCGTTTTGGGGCTTGTTGACACAAGCTGTGCGCAATCTAGGCCGTTAATAGGACATATTGTGGAGTTAGAGGGCAACAAAGAGCTCTTTGTCTCGGGGCAATTGAGGTGCATGTACAGTGTAGCAACAGTTCCCCTTCGTTTGGCCGTTTTGAGTGGGTTTTGAAGCCGTTTTGGGCCAAAAAAGGCCATTTTGGGGCACAAAATGCGTGGTTTTGGGAGGGCACCTCCCGACCCCCCCCCCCCCAGGGGGGGGGGGCGCCACCGGTGAGTTTTTGGGTCAAAATTTGGATTTGGCAAAGCTATCACCTAGGGTAGGAGATGGCTAGAGTAGAGTAGAGCCCGAAGCAGTGGAACGGAGTAATGGCAAAAACGGGAAAAAGAAATGTTGCTTGTTGTTGGCTAGATCTAAAAAGAGAGGGGTGTCGTAATATGTATTCAACCAGGTCCTGCAGCATATCCGCCAAGGGGGGGGGTATCAGCATGTTGGGCATCCTTTTTTGACCATTTCCTACCCGTGCCTGTTTTTGCCTCCCGTTAACAAACAATGTGCCCCAAAGAACACAGGGATGATGTAGCCAATTCTCATTTTGTCCTTTTCTATTGGGGCCCCATGAGATTTAAAAGGTTGTGTAGCCAATCTGCTTACATATAGGCTCCCGAGAAAGCAAGGGCTACGTAGCCATGCTAAGTGATAGAAAAAGCCGGAGCATCTACGTTGATCGCTTCTAGGGTCAAGTTCTAAAGAATTACCTTTGGGGAACCTAAGGCCGTCCTGAGCTCCGCTTTGGTGGTTTATATACCTCCGGGGAACCTAGCTGTCCTCTGTCTTTGATTCAACCTTCCGGTGCTATCGAGGAAACCGGACCTATTGTGGTTAACCCGTTAGCCAAGATACTTAATGCAAAAGTGGCTTGCGGGGCACGCACCGGGTGAACATCCCCCCGAAGGTCTTGCAGCCGCATCCCTATGCTCCTGCCCCCCTTTCTTTGTTGCCCTTGACACCCATGCCTAACTGTGTGATGCACTGACTGCCCTCCGTTCAATGCAATGTTTACAACCCATGCCTGACAAAAGTGTTTGTGGGGCCAATGCAACTGTGCCAGTGGCCCAACTAAGTGACACTTTACAACGTGCTGCCATTGCAATGCACCCGCGGTGCCCAACTATTGCACAACATGTTTCCCCATCACCGTGAAAAGTGCCCGGCCTGCTGCAGACCTGCCTCCAAGTCTGGTCATGCCCCATCTGGTTCGCTCCCCTTCCAGTTCGCCAAACAACAAGTCCACTCCCTCTTCCATTCCCTACACTTTTTTCGAAGCTACTACTAGAGCTAAACCTTGCTCGTGAAACCAAAATAAAGAAAACGCTGAAACCACAATTGTACATTGAGCTCCCTTCACAAACATCTGATTATGCGAGATAATAGACTGCTTCATGCTCCTAAATCCTGCACTGATATTTCCTTTGAGCCATGCACTGAGACACAAATTTGCACGGCTTTTGTAAACTCCTGCCACGCTTGACTTCCAACACCCTGCTTGGGATTTCTCAACTACCGGAGAGGGGGCTAATCCATGTCTACCAAATTATAAATCTACAAATTCCGCAGCAAGAAATTCTGTACAATTTCTTAAAAATGAGCGAACAAATTATGTATGGTTCCCAGAAATTGGTCATAGTATGAAATGGTCGACTTTGCATGGTTGCTGTTGCATGGATGTCTGCTCCCAAAACAGAAAACACACTGCTTGACACAAGGATCGGACGAAAAGCGGCCATGTGTGGACAGCACTATGTACTTCAGCACTTTTGCGACTTCAACCGGGAAGAAACTATCATTAACCAAATCCTTTGGCGTGGTACGAGTGGACAAAGGCAAGGCTTAATGTGTAGCAGTGCAAATCCTTAAAAACACCGAACAAATTGCGCACAAAAATTTCGCACAGAATTTGTTAAACAGAAATTCCCCCCCGTATTTTATCCCCCTCTCTGGTATACAATGCCATTTTGACAACCGCACCACTGGTCCCCCCCAACACCACAAACCCTGCACTGCCATCTTCATTCTCCTACCCACCTTTGACTCTCTCTGCTGTTCGTGGCCCCAATTCTATCCGCATTCCCACCATTGTGGTGACACACATGGAGGATAGGAAAGACTAACAACTGTCACACAATTGGAAGACTACCAACCACGGATGGGTGTCTTCACACACAGACCAGAGGAAAGCGACAAAACAACAACAACAACAACAACAACAACAACAACAACAACAACAACAACAACAACAACAACAACAACCACGAAACCGCTGAGGATATAATGTCTCAAACAGCAGAGCCCCCCCCCCCCTTACCCCTCAGTAAAGATTTCACCATCCTTGGGTCACAGTGCGACACAGTAACTGGGAGCTTTGGGATACACTTCATCTACACGTCTGCCCCAGACGCTCTGCCAGTAACTGGCACGTTGCACGCCAAATTTCCTTCTCCCTTCACGTCCTTTTGTCAGGCTGCAAGTTGTCCCAGTCGTTGGCCTGAGGCACTCCATCATCGCCCGTTACCACTTGCACATGTGCAATTTCGCTTTGACACCCACCAGTTGCCCCAGACAGCCACTGCCTGGTTTGCTTTGATGAGTGCCAGGAGTACATGGACGATGTGCGGTCCTCGCCCACCCCATATTGCGTTGGTGGATGTGCTGCAGCTGTGGCACCTGTCGTGGATGACGGGGCGGCCTGGCCCAAGCCACGCAACTCAGGGCTGAGAGGGCACCAGGTGGCGTGGCGGTGGTGGTCAGCCGTAAACCAGCCCAGACAGGTTTGCGAAGCCCACTGCATCTGGTGTGGCAGTGAGTGGGCTCTGGGGCACCACTGGTAGGCACCGGATGCAGACCCTGCACAGTCTTCAGGACGAGGTCGGGTGCGCATCCACCACGTCCACGCAAGGCTCGCACCTCAAAATCGTCCCGTGCACTGCATGGCTCATGGCACACGGTCCGAAACACTTTCGGCCAGAGGCCGCAATGGGTCGCAGGCACCACACACAGAAGGAGGGGGGGGGGGGGGGGCTTCCAGTTCAGCCCCACGCACAACCTGTCGAACCCAACGCAGCCTTTCCAATTGAGCCCTCAATCGCCCTCCAACGGATTTGTAACTGCCGGACTCAGCACTCTCAACACCTCCCCAACCGCCATTGTTCCCGCCCTCTTGCAATTCAGCACCTGACCTCAAATCCCCTCTGAACCGCATGCCATTATGAGCGCTGTGTGCAGCTGACGTGGAACAGTGACAAGGAGGCAGACAACCCGCGATGTGATCCAGGGCCCCCTTGACCCAAACTCAGAGGCGCACGGCGTTCAGTCCTGGAGCCCGATGACCTCCGCCAACGGGTCCGTGGCCTGGTAGCGCCCGTTCCCGTCCTGGGCCAACCCGCTCATGGCCACGTGGGTGTCGTGGGTGTAGAACAGCCGCCCCCCACGCCGCAGCAGGTCTCCCAGGATCTGCTCCTTCTCGTCGATCAGCAGCTCGGGGTAGCGGTCATAGCCCATGGTGATGGGCAGGTGGACCCACGGCGTCCCGGGGATGAGGTCCCCGCAGAACACCACGGGCCCCCCGGGCATCTCCACCTCCGTCAGCATGAGCCCGGGCGTGTGCCCCTGGGAGTAGTGGAGTCGGTAGCCGGCCCCCAGGCAGCCCGGCACCCCCGGCCCCTGCACCACCGTCAGCCGCCCGCTGCTCTCCAGCAGCCGCGGCAGCGCCGCGATGAAGGACGCGCGGTCGCGCTGGTGCGGCCGCCGCGCGCGCGCCCAGGCCTCGGCGCTCACCACGAACCGGGCCTTGGGGAACAGGAGCCCCGGGGCCGTGTCGGGGGCCCAAGGCGCAAGCAGCCCCCCGGCGTGGTCGAAGTGCAGGTGCGATAGAACGACGACGTCGATGTCCTCGTGCCTGCAGATGAACGCCCGAAGAGGAGGTGATATGCTTTTGGAAAATCCAAAAAAATCCCAAAAAAAAACCAAAAATCCAAAAAAAAAAAATCCAAAAACGCATATCACCTCCTCTTTTTTTTTTTCTATAAAAATAAAAATAAAAAAAAAGAGGAGGTGATATGCGGGGGAGGCTGCCCGGGCAATCACCGGACGCCAGCGTGGCATCATCCTTTTGTCCCTCGGAGCGTCCCCCTCCGGCTCGCGGGGTCAGCCAGGCACTCCTCCCTGCGGGGGCTCGAACCGAGTTCCTCTAGGTCACCGCCAGGTGCATGACGGCCGAGCTGCGCGACCTCTCTTAGGGCCCGAGGTTCGGGGGAGCCCTCGGTTGTTACCTTCCCCCCCCCATGTCCATCCCCCCCCAAGGGACGACGGTTCCCCCCCTGGGGGGGGGGGGACCGTACACCACTCCCGACCAGCCAATTCTAGTACAACCCAACTAAAAATTTTCTTCGGCGCCTTCGGCGCCTGTGATTTCCTATTGATTTCTTATTGTTCATGGGCCAAGTGACGGTTCCCCCCCTGGGGGGGGGGGATGGACACGGGGGGGGGGATGGACACGGGGGGAGGATGGACACGAGGGGGGGGATGGACACGGGGGGGGGATGGACACGAGGGGGGGGATGGGGGGGGGATGGACACGAGGGGGGGGATGGACACGAGGGGGGGGAAGGTACCTTCCTTTGCGGGTGCGATGGTGTGTGCCCCCTCTGTGCAGCCGAGCTCTCCCCATGTGCATGGCACGCACTCACTTGCACGAGCACAGGCACAGCACAGCCCCGCTGGCGCAGCGCAGCTCCTTGGCCCGTCCGTGAAACCTCAAACGGCAGCAGTCCCGTCGCCACGTCTCTTCGCCGGCGTTGCGGCCCCCCATACATCACTCAGCGCTCCCTCCGTCCGGGGACTTTGACGGTAGGGTTTGCACAACTCACTTCTTTGCCTTGGGGACCTCGCCACAGCACAGGTCACGCGAAAAGGCGTGGCGACTGGCGCACGGACGGTGGCATCGCACCCACCCCCACCAAACCATAAAACGAAACAAAAAAAAGGACACCCGGATGCCCTTGACATCCCAGCCGGTCACATGCGTGCAGACGATGCCCTGTGCTTAGCTCAACCCACGCCGGTGCTGCAGTTACAACCGAAAACCACCTCCCAGAACTCCATCCCATGCGGGGGTGCCAGACAATGACCGAACGAACGAACGAATGGCCGACCCCACCAATACACTCCAGAGGGATCACCCAGGTCGGTGCATGCGAATGCTCCCTGCCCCATTTGGTAAGCGGAACTGTGACTTGCCCCCTGCCCAACCAACACCCTTGAGGCAAGTTGGGGGGGTACTGGCCACAATCCTCACCCCATCCCCTGTCCAAATGGCAAAGTGCTGGGAAATGCTGTGTTCACTGATGAGTCACACTCGGCGATCCGGAACCCCCTGGCCCTCTGTTCCATCTCCCACATCGGGGGTGGTGAGCCCCCTCCAAAACCCGCGGCCTTGGGCAAGACTCTGTGTGAAGCATGCCTGTGCCGCCACAGGAGGGACGCCTGGGGGCAGAAGCAGAGCCTGTGAGCAGAGGGGCCACTGCCCCACTCTCACCTGCACATCCGTTTCCCCAGTGGCTTGAACAAGCGATGCCAGCGATTTACGTCCAAACACCCAAACCAGTGCGTACACCGAAGTACCGACCGGCACACTTAACTTTAGCCTCCATGGCATCCCCCCTGCCCCCTGGCCGAAGCCCTTTGACAAGGCGTGTGTTTGTCCGAGAGCGATGACCGACGTCTACCTGAGGCCCAGGCGCTCCAATGAGCTGAGCAGGACGTGCTCGTGCTCCACAACCCCAAACCGCTCCTTCAGTTTGGGCTCGAAGGAGGCGCCAATGCCAGTCTCCAGCAGCAGGTTCTTGCCGGAGGGCTCCTGCACCACCAGCCCCCGACACGCGAGCGCGATGGTGTTCGCGGCGTCAGGGGCCGCCCACTTCTGCCACAAGACCTTCGGCACGTTCCCGAACATGGCGCCCCCATCGAGCCTCTGGCTATTGCCGATGACGGAGTGAAGCGTGCGCTTCATAGTGCGCAGGCGGACGACCACTCCCTTGGGGAGGGGGTAGTGGCACTGCAGGCGTACTGCTCACAGAACCGGAGGCCGGCGGAAGGCTCGGCCTAAGGGCATCCTCTGCACCAGAGCTCTGATAATCAGTTGACAGGCGCCAGCGGGAGGAAGGTGACCGCGCACGTTGAATCTTGCCGGGCTCCAAAAGGGGGATAACATGTAACTGCACCCCCCCCAATGCTAATGGTCGGGGCCATGTTTCTTCCTTCCGAAGGGGGATTGGCATACCTGTGTTGGGGGGGGGGGGGCGACACGCCATTTTGTCAAAACCTTCAAAAAATCTTTGATGTTCACACTCTGTGGGCTGTGCACATGCTTTGAACATCCATTGCAAGGACATTTGCTGCATTTGAAGGGTCGCTGGCAGTCCTAGACCCCGAATGTGGCCACTTTTTCGTGTGCTTGTGTTTATAGAGCGCTGTAGCGCCAACTGAAGCCGTTTTTCTTTGGGGGGCAAAGGGGCCAGGTTTGCCAGCATGCAAATTGGCTCCAACCGCGCCTGCCACACCACGGCCTTCGTTGCCCACTGTCCGATTGCTGCATTTTTTGGGCCACGAATTCATTTAAACGATGCTCAAAGTGCGAGGTTCTCAACAATGCAGCAAATTCTTTTGGCGGGGGGGGGGGGGGGGGATGTAGGGCGTGATTCTTCATTCCGCGGGGAGGGGCAGTGGCATGCGGGGTCCATTTGCATGGGGCTGGGGCGGTAAAGAAAGCTGGTAAATAATACTGGGAGTCAGCCTTCTAATCAGCTTTATCCTCCGTAACAGTGCATACGCTATATGACAGTGCCGTCCACTTCAGGTACTGATTGGAATCGATGCATGGAGGAGGCACCTGACTGTCACCACACTTGCATTTCAAACCTGGCCCCTTCCCAGCAATGCTGGCTCCTTAGAAGCGACTCAATCGACAGGGTACCCCAAACACAACTTGTGAGGGTCGGGTGCACCAACGGTGACGGTATTTGTGTTCGACACACCGGCCACCCTCCGACTCCTCATCCTTGGCCAACCACCTTGTCGTGGCTGGTAAGCCCGACTGTGATCCCTGCTATCCCTGACCTTACCCAACCAGCAGTGGTACATCCCTTGGCGCCCCATACACACACCATGGAGGCCCGAGAATAAAAATCCACAAGGCCCAATGCACGCACTACTTGCCACAGAGGGACAGGGACCACCGACCAGCTCCAGCAACAACCGCCAGAGACACCGCTGCAGACAGCCGCGTCATGATATGCCCCCCCCATGCACCTTACTAGCCTGGTGTGTCAACGACCCCCCCAGCCCCAACCGCGACCAGCGAGCCCCCCAGCTGTGCTGGGCACCCCCCTCAGCCGCCATATTATTCCATTTCATTTGACATCCCGCATCTTTGTGTCAGGCCAGTCATCATGGTGTGTCTCAACTCCTGGTAGCTGGGAACACCGGCGAGCGAGCGGGCGGGGGGGGGGGGGTGAATGTGTACAAAAGCAGAACAGACGGTGACACATGCACAACATTAGTCAGGGCTGGATGATGCGCAGAACTTCCGTTCCTACGAAACTACAGTTTGGCATGATGCACTTGGAGCCGTATGACGATTCTACATATAGAGTTATGTGGGTCAAAATTTCAGTCCCGAAACATTTTCTGTGAAATTTGTCACCCACACCAACAGACAGTTTAAGAAGCACATTTCATACCCTCTTCTGTGTGTGTTAGCCTACTTGGATGGGGGTCTAGGGGCAATAAAGGACTTGTGCACAAACCATTTGGCATCAACCCAGTGCTTTGTGTAATGGTGGGACCAAATACAGGTGTGTGAAAGACCCTCAGTGTCCAAAATCCATGCGTCACGCAGTACAAAGATGTGTGAAAGACCACTTGTGACCTCTGTGGAAAAACTTCCATGTCTCAAATCTAAGGTTTTAGCATCTCGCACCGCCGCCAAGCAGCAAAAATCCCATATGATGTGTATCTCTATGGGGGCGCCTTAAGCGCAGTGCGCGTGCAATGCGTGCGCAGTGCAACTATTTGGGCTTCTGGCCATAGTAGAAACCCATACTTTGTGGTACTTTGGGCATCATTGTTGTTTGGTAGTAGGTTTTGATGCATCGGGGATCTGCCATTTTTGGATTTTCACCCTGTTTCACCCATTTCTACTTTTTGGCACACATTTTTTCCCATTTCCACCACATCTACTCTGTTTCTCGGCTGATTGATATGGTGACACACTTTGAGGGTGCCTGCTACAGGACATCATACTTCCCTCCTCATTTCTCAGGCTCACTTTCTCCATGGATCTCAGTATTGGGGACAGGGTGTTCTATACCCGCTCCAATGGCCTGCGACCTCCTGCTATGGTGCTTGGGACGGTTGAAGACGGACTCCTCCACTTGGAATACTACCAAGATGGGTTGAGAGTGGTGAATCGGCAATGCAAGATGGAGTCTATCTCCTTTGCCATGCCAAGTTCAGACTCACCACGTGACTGCCCTCCATCTCCGCCGCCCAACACAAAGTCAAGTTCCCCCCCAAAGGCCCCTGGTCCTTCACCACCGTTACAAGAACCGGGAAGGTCCCCCTCAAGGTCCCCTCCAGTCCAGTTTGGGTCGCCTAATTCTAAGGGTGTTTCCAAGAGGCGTGCCCAGGGGCTCTTCAGGCGGAGCATAGTCTAAAAGTAGCGCGCAGTGCGCGTGCAGTGCAAGGATTCCCCCTATCTCCTACAGCTGCTGTGGGAAGTAGGGGCGCATCATCGACGGTCCCATGTGTTGTCTGCCTCCTCTGAACAGCATCCAAATTGCTCGAGTCACCAGCCCTCAAAGGACATAAAAATCTGGCTCATCCACGGGGGGGGGGGGGGTTGCAATTCAGTTCTAGACACCAACCCCCGCGGTGTGGGCGAGGGGGGGTCCGGAGGGCCATGAGCAACGGATACTGAGCTCGCATATACCCCCGTGTCACAGGCATATGGTCATAGCCACCATTCTCGGTTCATTGTTTTGCCTTGCTGCACTGCGGCACAAACCAGACCAATCCCGGATGTTGCCTTGAGGTCACTGCACAAGACGGCCATCGAATGTTTCTTGGGCCGCCTGGGTCAGCTCTTCCCCCTCCCATAGGTGCCGGTTAGCCTTAAACCTTGCATCTGGGTGCCGGTTTGCAACAAACCTTGCATCTAGGAGTTCACTCTTCATTGTAACTCACACAAAAACAAAAGCAACGGCTGCGTGGTTGGCCGGCCGGGGCTGTGCTTTCTGTTTGGGGGGTGATGTTACTTGTTTCCTCCGTGCAACCGTACCAACTCCACTACCCTGTCCGGGAAAGGTCCAATGTGTGGTGTGGCATCACACATCCCCATCAGTAAAGCCACCACTTTGCCTTGCCATCTACAACAATGTACCACAACAAAACAACAACATGACCCTTGTGTCGTTACCCAGTCCCCAACCAACTCATCATCTCATGTCCACAAAAACAAGTAGGTTCGGGGCGTTAGGTGCTTCCCCACCCCTCTCGGGATTCGAACCAGTAACGTCACTCCGTGGAAGACTAGGCTTCTACCGGTGTACCAAAGACTGCGGTGACAACTTAGGCCCAACAAAGACTCAAAAGCTCGCATAATTGGGGCTCAATAACAAGCACGGTTCAGATGAAGGTTTAGGTGAAAGGCAGTAGGGGCTCAGATTCGGTCTCCCGCTCTTCTGCATCACTCGAGGTCGCCTCAGGTCCTGTTGTGAGAGGCATGTGGCCCACTGGGCTCTCTTGAGAGCCAGGCCTTGGCACCTCACCTGCCTCTCTGGGCATCGAACGCAAGAGGCAAAAATGGATGCATGCCTCCGACCCCACCCCCGTGTGTGCTCCATAAATCATGCCTCTGATTTGGCTTACCACACCCGGGTTAACACAATTCCAAAGGTAATGCCCCCCCCCCCCCTAGTACTCGCCCCCATGACGATGTCTTTTGTTCCACCCGCAAGCCACACTGTCACCCTGACTTCCCACCCAAAGGGGTGGTGCTGCGATATCTGTTTCCTGATCCACGTCACGTGTCCCACGAAGTAAAGCTGGGTTTTCAGATCCCACGAGAGCCGAGCCAGCATTGAGAAAATTTCCTGCTCACTGATCATAATTGGGCTGCCTGCAACCGGAATGAACCCATTCACAAGGCGAGGCACGGATTCCTCTGCACTCAAACTTCTTGGTGCTCATGCCAGCTTCGCAGATCACCAATGTTCGCCCTGTCGTCCTTCTCGGCCGTCGCCATTGCTCCCTTGGTCCGCGCCCAATTGACCTTGAACTGCCGGCGATGGATGTGGCCGCGTCCAACCATTTTAGTAGATTAATGACATTGATGACATTGAGAACATCTCAAACAAAGGGTCATTTGCTGGCTTTGGGATGTGGTCTCACACATTCCCATGAGCAGAGCCAGTACTCCACCCTGCCAAAGCACCCTTGTGGCGTTTGGCACGCCGCCGCTCAGTGTCACTGACATCCGTGCTAACCCGGCTGTCGTTTGACAAGATGCCACAGTGCCATTCTCCCCTCCACCCTTCATGATTTTCAGAACAGGTTTCTGAACAACCGCTGTCAGTGCGTGAGCCCCCTGTCAGTGTCACACCTTATGCTTCTCCTATTAGCTCTTCGCTGTCCATGGGCCGTAGGCCCAACTCTTCCCAGATAATTTCTGCCACGTTTGAATCTGATCCTCCCCGCAGCCCCACTGTAGACTCGGAACCCGAGTCTGACCAAACGGCCCTGGACCATAGCAGGCTAGAGCACCCCCCCTCCACGTTGCCATACACATCCGGGCATGTTCCCACCGCATTTGTCTGCCCGGTTTGTTCATTTCTTATAAGAGGAGTCCCCACACCGGCACATTTGCTTTCAGGGTCCCAGACGCCGTTGTCCAACCCCTGGTCTTCCAATTCTAGGCTTTACCACTGCACCCTGCGGCGCCTGTAGCGCTGCCCACAACTCAAACCCATTGTTGGGTGTCGGAACATACCATGAGAACCTGACTTCGGGTCCTTGGTCGTCATTTGGCGCAAACACCCCAAATCCGCGCGGTCCGTCCTTTGGCATATTTTTTATTTTTTTTGGAGGAGCCATCCGTGTGGGCAATTCGCCACCCATCCTTCACCACCTCCGTGATCAAATCTTGGACGTGCTGCAAGGCTTCGGGTTTTGCTGTCCGCGGCCTCTTGGCCGCCGGCTCTGTCTCTTGTGCTTTTGCCTTGACTTGCGAGAAGGGAGAAGTGTGCAACTGTCAACTACTGTGAGCTCAACCCTGTGGTCGGCTGGCAATCTCCCTTTCTTGGTTGTGTCCCCGTTTCTCTAAGCCATTGGATGGACTAAATAATTTTGTGCCACTGCTTCAAGCCCACGGGGGGGGGGGGGGGGCTTACCTGTGACTCTGGGGGATCAATGGTCGGTTCCGATAGACTGAATGTCCCCGCCATAGACAATTCCAGCCATTAGTCCAGCAGTACTGCGTAGCTCAATCAATGCACGTGTCCCCTTCTTGGTTGGGGTGCTCCACTATGTAAGGTACAGTGAGGCGTTTCTTGCGGTTAGCTCTGTGGGTCACTTGAGTGCTTGTCCTTTCTGCCGGCTCTAGTGAACAACCAGGATCAATAAATAGCAGTCGTCCTTAAGGTGTGGACTGCATTCACTGTTTACGTGCGAACTGACTGGGCTGCAAAGCATGGCACTCACTCGGCCTTTCCCCGTCAATTGCTGTTTAGTTTCAAGAAGTGCAGGGAGTAACATACAGTTTCAGCAGGGGGGGGGGGGATACATACAGAAGAAAAGTAAAAGAACAAATGTAACGTGTGGGCCGAGTGCATTCTGTACTGTAAGAAGGGTGTGGTGTCATGTGTTAGGGTCCTCGTCCACAAAGGCCTGCACCACATGCTGGTAAGCTGAGACCAGACGGGGCAGTCCCATGCACCACAGCCGCATTGTACCCTTGGGAACACCAGCAATGCGTTGTGTTGTGATGCCAGTTTTCAGCGACCTGTTGGTGTCGACATCCGTGATGACAACCGTTCGTTCCATGGAGTGTACTCCGGCGCGTCTTTTCGACTCTGGCTGGCGACTCACAGGGTGCGGGACGTGCCGTTCGAGCCTGTGAGCCAATGCGGCAAGGAAACTGAATTGCTTTTGATCTGGTATAGATGGGACAAGCGTCCATGTTCGGTAACTGCTGGATGCTGCTGCCAGATGCTCCGTGACGGTCACATCGTGGATCAGATTGTGGTCCTGCCTTCTCCGTTTTTGTTCTGTCCGTCCAGGATCAGACGACCTGCGTCCCCGCTTCCTCTTGCGGGAGGAATCGCCGGGTTCCATTGTGGCCGCAGCAATGCAGAGGTAGGCTAATCAGAAAAAAGGGGGGAGGGTTCGGGGGGTAGGGCGGGGGAACGCTTGTCTACCTCGAGGGCCGGGTGACGTCCACGCGTAGCCCTTGCGGCCGCTGTGGGGGTCTCCCGGCGTTTTGGAGGGGGGGCCCCGGTGGATCCAGCCGGGCTTAGCGGCTGGCCTCCGTGGAGCACGACCGCACACTTGGCTGGCTGCTGGACGCTTCCCCGGAGGTGTTCCACGTGTCTGTATCACTGTCACTGTTGGAAGGGGTGCTCACACCCCCGTCAGACAGAAGTGTGAGGTTAAGAGCTGTGAGTAGGTGATGCCCTTCCGCAGAGGTTGCCCGAAGAGGTGACTCGTGCAGGGGAAAATCCAGTCGTTTAACAACAGACGAGGTTGCTTCCAGTGAGGAGAGTTTGACTCTTTTGGGCGCCGCCGGGGTGCCCGTGTGGCAGAGCTGTAGCTGTGGCGTGCGGGGGTGGGGGTAGCGGGGTTGGAGCTGCCTGCCTTGATCGGCCGGGCGGTCTGCCTCATTGTTGCCCTCGATGGTCACATGCGAGGGGACCTTGATCCAGTGTACAGTGCGTGAATTGTTGTCAAGTTCCATAAGCAGTTGTTCCCACAAGGGGACATTGGAGACTGGTCCCGACGAGCCGACCCACCCCCGCAGTCGCCAGCGGCGGGCGGCCCCGGATGCACCCAAAATGACGTATTGAGAATCCGTGCATAATGCAATATCACCTGTGTGAAAGATTTTAAGTGCTCTAATGACCGCCAGTAGCTCGGCGGAATTGTTGGTTTGCCGGTAATCATCCGGGACATATGCAGCGATGCTGGTGTGATGCTCACAGAAAAGGCCATACCCTGCTATCCTGCCTGCCGGTCCCTCAACGGCGGAGGAACCGTTGGTATAGACTCGGGATACCTTGGTCCTGTAGGTCCTGCAGGACTTCCTGCAGCTCCTCTGCTTTTTCAAGTTTACGCATTTGTCGTGCCGTGGCGCGCGCCTTTGCTCTGGTGGGTGGGGGGGTAGGGGGGTTATTGGGGAATGAGGGGACCGGGTCCAGTTGCTCTGCCGTGGGTTGTGCGGTGGTGCACGAGCGGGACGATTGTCGCAGCTTGGTCAGGAACCAGGTGTGGATCGTACCCGGGATGGGTAGGTAGCGTGGGCACCAGGACCAGAGGTTTAGGACATGATACCAGTGGTCACAGAATTTGTCCCATGTGACCCTGAAAAATGGCTTGTGTTTTTTGGTGCATCGAAGCGACCAGTTGGTGATAACGGCGGACCAGCCCACAAGGCCTGCTGGGGTGCTCAGGGAGGCCGCAGGGTCCTCTTGCAGAAGTTGGGAAACGTTAAAAGGTTGGAAGCCCTCCGGCCTGAAGACCTGATTAATGAATGCAAAAGATTTTTGAACAAATTGGCAGTGATACAGTGTATGTGCGACGGTTTCCAGTTCCTGGTCAATAGGGCACCACACCTCTAGCGGTTTCCAGCTCTGCTGTCGTTGGCCTACTGGGAGCCTGGCCCATAATGCCTTATGAATAAAATCCTTGTGCCGCGGTGGAAGGTTGCAACGGTGGAAGGCTTCCCAGAACGAGTCTGGCTGGCGTGGTTTCAGGGAGTATGGTTGTGAAAGAAGCTCAACCACTGGTGCTCGTGTCCATGCATACCAAAAGGTAAGGTCCGGAGGGGGTTGGGGGGGCAGTGCAAAAGTGGGCAGGAGAGAAGCAGGGAGCAGTGGTTGATCCACCTGGAGGCGGTGCCGATAGATGGGTTCCCAGGTGGGAGCAAGCATGGAAAAATAAGTGGGTTGTTCAAGCAATTGTCCAATTGTTAAGACTCCTTGGCGGATGAGGCGGGGCGAGAAGTAGGTGTGGCAGTGTTCATTCAAGAAAAAGGTCGAGTGCCACGCTGGGGCATCGCCGGGCAACTGGGCGGGGTGTTCGAAGTGCACATCTTTTTTTAACCAGTGAGAAAGCGCGTGCACACCACCCCAGGAAAGGCATAGTCTGTTTAACAACATTTGGTCCTAGCTGAAAGAAAGGCAGTGATGTTGGGCTTAGGATAATACCCAGGTCGGCAGCAAATGGCTGGAATGACGTGTGTAAAATACTAGGTACGCTCAGTGGGTCTTTAACGTAAGCCACAATTGCTGATGCATGCTGCCAATACAGGAAGGTTTCCGGTGCGGCCAGATTGTATCCTCCCTTGTGCATAGGGTGGGAGAGAATGTCCAACGTGATGGACCAGGAGTTGAGCTTTAATGCAACCTGGTAGACCGTGCGCAGTGCGCTCACCACAGGGTCCGAGGGGAAGACCACTCTCGCTGGATAAATCAGGAGTGGCCGAATCCAGAGTTTCAGCAGAAGGACCCTTTCAGCTAGCGACAGGTCCCATGACTGCATAGCAAAGGCCCGACCCATGGCCTTTTGCAGCGCATGGAAGTATGCCACTTCTGGCGTGACATGGCCAAACTCAATCCCCAGGTATTTGTAGCTGTCTTGGAACTGCAGACCGGTCGAGAGGAGCTGGACTTTCAAGCTCTCTGTCCACTGTCCCTTCAGGAGGATGGCTGACTTTTTGTGGTTAACCATGAGTCCTGAGTATTTAGAGAAGGCTTTGAGTGAGCCCCAGACCAATAAGAAAACAAAGACAGCTTGCGCTGGTTCCCCGGTCACGATGATGAGCAGATCATCCGCATAGAGCAGAATTTGTACCGTGTCAGAGACAGAGGTCAGCTTCTGAGCCAGTGGTGAAATCAGCATAGCGAAAACAGAAGGGGAAAGGGGGCAGCCCTGCCGCACACCCGAGGCAGGGGAGAATCTGTGCTGGGGCATTATTCCTCCTCTGACCAATAAACAAATTGGGGCAGCAAAGAGATTCATGAGCAAATCAACTATCGGTAGCGGAATACACATGTCGACAAAAAAAGTCTTGGCAAAAACGTGAGAAACCGAGTCAAAGGCTTTGCTGAAATCCACTGGGCAGAAAATACCCTGTGGCGTTTCCGCAAACGTACCAAAGGCCTGCCAGAGATTATCGAAGATATAGCGGCCTTTAATGAAACCTTTTTGTTGAATCGGGGTGATGGCTGCAATGAAGTCCTGCAGCTGCAACGCCACAATGTTCGCTACCCATTTGTTGCAAAAGTTTTGGAGCACCAGGGGTCTGAGGTCCTGCACACCGGGCAGACCTGCCGTCTTTGGAATAGGATTCAGCATGGCCATGGACCAGGTTTCAGGCAGAGTAGGATTATCCAACAGTGATTGATAAATTTGGTGCATCAAAGGAACAAAGTGTCCCGAGAAACACTTATAAATAGCTCCTGTAAAACCGTCCATGCCCGGAGAGGAGGTCGCACTTAGGGCGTCAAGCGCCGCGTGCACCAGGTCAGCTGACGCTGGGCGAATGAGTAACTTGGCCATGTCAGCCAGGGGTTTACCCTTAAAGAAAGAGCGTAAATACTCCGTAACCTGAGGGGAGGAGAGCCCTGAGACGGACATTTTGTCACAGCAGAAGCCTAGCAGCTCTTGTGCTATCGACTCGGGGTCGGGGAGAACCTGGCCCGTTTTGCTGCGGAGCGTGTGCAGTTGCCGTTTCACCTGCAGTTGGCGGGTGAGGCGCCAGATTTCTTGCTTCCGCCGCCAGGGTTGTGAGGCCCATGGGTCGGATATCGTGGTCTTCATCGTGTGACTCAGGACCCCCCGGCCCATACTATTTAGAATCTGGGAAGTGCCAACCCGGAAATTTTGCACTTGGCCCGCACAGGTCATTTCTTTCTTACCCAACCCTTGAGTTGGGGATACGGACTCCCACACTTTGGTGTGGCCCCTTGAGTTGTGCATGGGTTGTGGGTCCTTGTATCACCCGGCCCAATTAAATTGTTCATACATATATGAACATATATATGTTTGGCTCTGTTTGTAAGGATGGAACGAAGATGCTACATTTGAAAGAATGGACCTAGCTGCAGCTATTTGATGTTGCCACTCGTCTTCTGCCAGCTAGGATGCTTTTGTTGCTTGGGGGGTACCTCTGCTAGAATACGGCACTATTTTTGATTGTTGTGAGTGGTAAAACAAAAATTCACCCCACTTGTGGATATTCAAAATGTCCAGAATGAAACGGGGAAGTCATAAATGACCCCAACATGGGAAATTTTTTTGACCCCCCCCCCTCCGGACCTCCGGACTTCTGAGTGTCTATTTTTTTTCGGTGTCTTTTGGTCCATGCTGTCAACCCCCACAGGGGTTGACATTGTGCCGACAACCGAGACGCCTTCTTGTCCCACACCCGAACGAGTGTTCAGGACGCCCTATCGCGCCTGGCTACGTTGGGTGAACCAATTATCATTCCTTTAGAGTGTGGGCAGCTGGCCTATTTGGGGTCTATGGATGATGCGGACTACATCATACAAGACGAAGTTTTGCCGCACAAGGTCTTACTTATGCATACTGATGCAACTTCACGGGTGTTCTCAGTTTTCAAGGAATGTGACGATGCTGAAAAACTTGCTGATGTCCTCTATGGGACACGGCCCAATGTGGTGCTTGCTGGAGACATGTCGGAATATGATTAGATACGGATGTCCATGAAGCGGATCACGGCGGATCTCAAGCGAATCGGAAAACTCACAGCCGTTCTCCTGGAACCGGTTGATGACTCTGTCCCCAAGCCGACAATGTTCTTGACAAGGGCGTTGGCCTTGACAAATAATCTCCCGTTTGGTTGTGAGCGCATACAATTGGTAGATAGGGCTCTCATGCACCTGGACACGCACAACATGTACGAAGTCTGGGTGGTTACGAGTACCCCACAGTCCAGAACAATGTCGGTGCCTCCGGCGTACAAAATGCTGAGGCTCATGGTGCTAGGTGCTGATGTGGATAAGGTGACCTTCACTGAACCTCAAGCTAGGAACAACCAGTATGCGCTTCAAGCGCATACAAACCTCATCAATGGGTTGCTTGCTTCGATAGGGCTAAGGTCTCAAGAAGTGCACCTCCTTCCGGAAACCGATCGAAAAAATCGCACATTTTTCTTTGCAAAAATCAATCCTGACCAAGTCAATGCGGTTGTCTCACACTTTGGCTCGAAACCAAGGTTCCAAATACAACCCATCTCTTGGTACCAAGGTCTGGATAGTACCTGTATGGCGGCTGTGTATGAGGTTTGGATAAAAAAAGGCCCTCAAAGAAACATGGTCGCCTATGCTGTATACATCAATTCTTGCAATGTTCTGGACGGTACCAGGAATCTTAGGCCCAAAGTCCCCGATCAAGATACAAGTGATTGGCCGTGGTAAAATTCTGGTTGGTCTGACAGAGACTAGGGACTCCATGTTGAAGGAGCGATACCGTGAATTGGTCAATGCCATAGGAGCGGTCTTTCAAGGACATGAAAACAGGGCGTTTCCTCGACCGTGATTCCATCAGCAAGCCCGTGATTCCATTCACATGGCAAAAGGAGACGGTGGGTACGGTGTACCCGCTGGATGTTGCGCCATGGTGGTATCTCTCAGATTTGGAGCAAGCGCTTGGTGCCTCGATCCACACAAGGTAGATGGTTGACAAGGCGCGATGGAGTGTAGATGAAATGTGCACCGCCACATGGAGAATCACAGTGGAGAGAGTGGGGAAACTCGTAGGTAAAGTGTATCTCTCCGACACTGGCATGCCCCCAATGTTCATGATCTCGGAAGCTGACTATGAAGCCACAAAGCAACGAATTATGGGACACCCCCTTCACCGAGGAAGATGCATGACAGCGTAGACAAGGGCTGATCACGGCGGGAGAAATGGCCAAGGCCATGGAGGTTGATGAACAAGTAGACAAGGTGATCAGCTCCTTCAAAAGGATACATGACGTGATGGATGGTGGCCCTGCTCAGCAGCGATGAGCTCGCCATGCATCCCTCTGAGCAGAATTCTCCGAGTTCTGTCTCAAAATGTGAACAGATTACGAACAAAGGTGACTATACACAAACGGAAGTAGCTCTGCATGACGGCCCTATGCTTGTACATCCGTGCACTGGACATAGACTTCTTGGCCATACAATAGCCACATCTCAAAGTGCTAGAGAACATGCTGACATGCTCGAGATATTTTTGCAAAGTATGGGCACAATTTTGACACGCCGCTGAATCCAAAAGGCAGAGGGGGTGTGGAATTGGCATGGAAGTCATCACAGTGGGAATTGCAAAACATGCAATCGTTGAAACCCAGGGCCCTGCAGGCCCTACGGCGTTCCAGTGCGGGCCCTTGGAGATCACGTTGGCTGTAGTGCACTTCAACCACAAACACACAAAACGTCAAAAACAATGGAGAGAACTGTCTAAATCATTGACATGCGTCAACCTCATCATGTGTGCGGACCATAACAGTTTGATTGTTAAGCACAGAGATGCCGCCAAGCCACCATACTTTGAGCATGACTCGGCGTTGGCAGCAAGAGAACAACAGCTGCAGGAAATCGCGAAAGCAGGGCTACAGGATGTGTGGGTAGATATCCATTGCCCAGACATTGTCGATATCAAAGACAAAGGCGCATCCTGGCCGACGGGTTTTACGATGGTTTCCCAAAGCCAGGGGAGGCACTGAACTAGCACAGACTACGGAGGATTGACCGAGTTCATGCAACGCCGGAGCTCACGAAGCTAGCTATGGGAGTGTACCCAAAGTTTCTGGGCGGGTCAGACCACAAAGCCATACAAGTGGACTTTGAACCACCAGCCTTTGACAACGACGGTGTGCAATCTCGGTTCTACTGCCCAGAAGAAATCCTTTGTGACCAAGAGGCCACAGAAGAATTAGAACGGAGCCTGCGTAAAATTTAGTCCGCCGGCCCCCCTTGGTGGGAAGATGCCTTGTCTTGTACCAAGTCGGCAGCTATAGAATTCAAGAAGGATTGCACACCAAAGAAAAAATTGATGCAGCTCGCGTCACTAAGTTTGTAGTAGGATTCAACGAGGGAAGAAGTCTGCCCGGCGACCTATGCCTTTCTCTCCTCACCGGGGTTGGAAGCCGGGGATTCACCAACGGCGTACTCTCTATTGGTCGGGAGTGTGTGAGAAGGCACAACGTGACAGAACGGGGATGGACACGATCTCCGAGCTCAACGGGGTTATTCGTCAGGGGCACCAACCTCAGAAGAGGCCAGAACACGCAAGATTGAAATGTATCGGCTCATGCGAGAACTACAGGAAAGTAAGAAGTTGCAGCAACTTTTAACGAAGTCGGGGGTACAAGTGAGGGGTGCAAAGGCAGCGGTTCGTGAGTTGGTGGAACACTGGGATCGAGTCTCAGCCCCTGCGGGGGCAACGGAAGAAGACTGCAATCGCTATTTGAAGAATTTGGGGGTAAGCTAGCAGCTCCAACGGGGGGGCCCCCTCCTTTTCAAGCCGTTGTTGATGGACATTGTTCATGAAGGTCTGAACTGCCTGAATAGTGACATCGCTCCGGGTCTAGATGGGCTCTCTGCGAAACTCTTTAAACACTTCTGTCATGTCTTTGAGCCAAAAATGTACCAGGCAATCCAGCAACTCTTGGATGATGGAGAAATGCCGTCTAGCTAGACCTCAGCGGTGGTCACAATGATCCCCAAAATCAAAGACATGAAGACTCCGGACTCCTTGCGTGCAATAGCGCTCCACACCACCAGACAAAAATGGTTAACCAACGTTCTACTCATCCAATTGGATGATGTTCTACAACAATGCATACCTCAGCAACAAACAGGGTTTTTGCGCCATCGAAATATCTTGCAACATGTCTATGGATCCAAGGCCCTCTAGGACGGGCTCCACTCAGCACTGTCGGTGGACTTCAAGAGCGCGTTCCCCACTATGTTGTGGTGGTAGCGACACTCGGGTTAACGATGATCCCACAACCATATATGAAGTTGGTACTTCACCTGTTGCGAGCTCCTTATTTGTACTCCGTTGGGAAGGACTATGTCCTAGATCTCTACCACCATCCGGGAGTGGGCACCAGAGAGGGGGATCCTCTGTTCCCCGCGCTATTCTCTCTTCTTACGTCAATGGTGATATTGCCGCTACGAGCCTTAAGCCCTAAACCGACAATCATGATGTACGAGGATGATCTCATCATCTTCATCGAAAGAGAAGCGGACTCCTATCTCCTGAAGTCGATTTGGAATGTCACACAGCACTTTGGTCACTTCTCGGATCTCAAAATGAACCTCAAAAGGACTTCAGCAATTGTCCGCAATCTAGGTGGCCATGAATGGGCGGCTTGCATTTCGCAAATGGGGGTAGAGGTACCCCCCCCCCCCCTTGCGCAAGCACGCTGAAAGTCAGGAAAACAACGGTAACACGGGCTCATGTGCTTAGACAAGGCCGTGCTTGCGCGACGCGCGGTATCAAAAGAACGTATGTCACCGGAAACCTGCCCATACCTCACCCTAAGCACAATTGTCGCAACAGGGCACTACAACACAATGTGCAGGCAAATTTCAGCGAGTTCTGGAGGTCCTCAGTGCCCATCAGGGGCATCAGGAGCTGTGGAATAGAAGCCCTTTCCGCCACCAGCCGTGGTACGAAGCTCCCAGCCAAAAGGCAAAGGGGCAGCCGGGGCTGGGCTAGTACGTACGGGGGGTGATTCGCTGCGGGTTGTTGACCGCCCTCGTTTTGGAGAGGGCTCTGAAGGAGGCTCTGGGGAAGGGCTGCGGATTGGGAAAAGGACACGGTCCATAGGTGCATGATGCTCAAGCTCATGCCCATTCCGCATGTACTTCACATGAAAGAAATCATCCCCACGAGTAGAAGGACCAATGATTGTTGCGGAGACATGTTCACCGGTGGACCAGATGTACGTAACAGCCATGCCAGGTGTAGCAACATGAGCCATGGCTGAAAATCACATCAACAGGGACATCATTGGGTTGCAATTGCAAGCAGAATGTTGGTATGAGCAGGAGGAACTACCACAAGCATGATCAAGCCCACCTTTCCCTCTACAAGCAAAGCACAATCGCATAATGTTACATTTCTGACCATAAAAACCGTGGTCAGAAAATTCCACCAAAACGACGGTAACACGGGCTCATGTGCTTGGACAAGGCAGTGCTTGCGCAAGGGGGGGGGGGTAAAACACTTTTTTTTTTCAGGCTCAACAAGCTCAAAGAGTGTAATGTGAGCTCTCAGGCAACCGCCTGGTTCAAGAAGTAGGGCATATAGTACAAACGAGGGCTCCACATTTGGCATGTGTTCCAGCTTTACCTGGGGAGCTGTCTCTGTTCACTACCTGCTTGGTCTACCCCTTGCATATGCACTACGCAGTGCCACGCCTAACGGCCTTATGTTGATGGTGAAGCTCACGTAGTCTCCTGTATTGTTGAGACCCATAGATTCATCTTGCCTTCCAAGGTGCTTCCTCCCTGCAAACTCCTGTTGTAAAACGTTGCTTGGCCGCGAGGGTGCCACCCGCACACCGCACGCACCACGCACACTGCATCATTGAAGTATCCTGGGTTTTTTTACTATGCTGCAGAACATAGCCCCAGCACATTCAAGCGGAGCGACTTGGTGACTTGCAGCGCACATGTACATCAGTCAAATGCACATGCCCTGGTGCACTGTGTGCACCGCGTGCACCGTGTGGGTGGCACCCTCCGTGGCCGCTCACATGCTGTCGTGCGCATGCTGCATGCGATGGAGTCATGCTGTGCACCACGCAAAGAAGTGGAATCCCTTCAAGCAAATGAAGAGGACTATCACTGCATCCCTGAAAAGGAACACAGCAGAAAGCCCATCAGCGCAGAGAACGAAAGGAGTCGAGACCTGATGCTCGAGACAGGTTCCCAGTTCTTCACGGCACCTCTGCTGCCGGCCGGGTGCACCCCTCAACCGATTCCACAAGGAGGAGTCGTACAACAGAACCAGGTTGGTTGGCAATCTTCTTTCCAGCACAACAGGGCAAGAAAGCTCCTGCCAAGCCATCTGCACTGCTTTGACCGGTCAACGTGCCATGCCTGCTGCAATGTCATCACTTTGTATAACAGAGGATTCAGTAAGTGGGGCGTGTACACGGGGACCGCATATGCCCAATATCATGAGACCACCAACACCAACTTCGGACCAAACAAGTACACGAAGAGTTGCAGGGCGGCCATGCGATTCGGTTTCAGGGCGGCCATGCGATTTGGGTTCAGAAGACCCAGAGGGACGCCATGTATTTCCCTCCCTCCCGGTGACATGGTACACCTGTGCATCGTGGCCTCTGCCTCCTGAACAAGGAAGCGCGGCCCTGGGATTCACCCAAATCACAAAACTACTGAACACGGTAGCTCTACGCATCATCAATGCATGTTAAAATGTTAAACAAAGGCTCACACATTCCGTATGAGCAGTCCCATCCCGCATCTCGTCGAACCGGAGAAATGCTGCCATGGAATGGCACAATGATGCGGCCTCTCGTTTGGCTCCCTGACTGCACCGGTGTATGCCCTGCAGCACAAACTGTGCAAGTGTCTTCCAGATGATGCACCATCAACCCTGATCGGCGAAATGACAGCGTGCCGCAGGGGTGGATATAGTAAGGGGGGGGGGTTGCCCCCCCCCCCCCCCTCCCGATGATGAAAGGACAATTACGAAATTCAATTTCGCAGAAACACCAATACGGGCTCCTCCTCCAAGACACAAGACAATGCACTGCCTATGCCAGCACCAGGGATTGAACATAGGACTCTTCAACTGCGAGTGTAGTGTGCCACCAACTAGGGTATTGGCCATCTCTGGAACATGGTGCTCAGAGATGGGATAGTGATTGTGAGCCAACTGAAAAGGGCGAGTTTTTGTCCACTTTTGAATTCCCCTAAAATTTCCGAGAATATTGGGGGCTTCCTTGGAGTACAAAGGCAGGAAAGGGGGTGGGGGGCCCGCTTGCTCTGCTTGCACTTACAATATTGCATCAATTGATCATCACTGAAAATTTTGAAGGCAGCATCAATGTTTCAACAAATCTCGGGTTCAACTGAGCGACAGGTGTACACGCACAATGGAATGCTTGTTCGAGGCCAATGCCACTGCCAGTGAAATGATGGCAACAAAAACCACAAATTAGCGAAACGCCTAAGATGAGCTGTTGCTTGTTGCACTGCCCGAACGTGAAATCGCCCTGGGCGTGCTCAACCGGTGGACTTGACCGAGTCGCTTCTGCCGTCGCCTGGACAAGCCACTTCAAACTGTAAACCCCCTTCCCCGCCGCTCATGAGGCTGAAGGAGTGCCGGGCGCGAGCAGCAGGCAGAGGGCCAGGGAGAAACGCAGGGGGACTGCCTCCCCTCCCCGTTGCCGTTGGACCGATGCCCAACGGGCGGATTGAGATCCTGCCACGACTGACATTGTGGGTCCTGCCCACACAGCAATCAATGTACATGGGACACCACACCAGCAACACAAAGTGGGTCTGGAGTGCACCACCCAGTCCCATCGGTGGGCCTTTCGGGGGTTGGGCTCTGGGGCCAGCTCGCCAATGCAGAACATGACCCTGGTACGCCTGCATACCAAACACGGCCTGTGCAGTGGGAATGCTGCCGTGTCACACCCACTGTACTGTTTCAACAGGGCCGCCATGTGTTTCCCTCCCTCCTGGTGACATGGTACACCTGCGCATCGTGGCCTCTGCCTCCTGAACAAGGAAGCGCGGCCCTGGGATTCACCCAAATCACAAAACTACTGAACACGGTAGCTCTACGCATCATCAATGCATGTTAAAATGTTAAACAAAGGCTCACACATTCCGTATGAGCAGTCCCATCCCGCATCTCGTCGAACCGGAGAAATGCTGCCATGGAATGGCACAATGATGAGGCCTCTCGTTGGGCTCCCTGACTGCACCGGTGTATGCCCTGCAGCACAAACTGTGCAAGTGTCTTCCAGATGATACACCATCAACCCTGATCGGCGTGCCGCGCAGGCCCTGTGGTGTCTGTGATGGTACGATGTTCACACCAAGGAAGTGATCTGCATGAGGCAGAGCCTGCTCCCTGTGACTCCACCCAACAAGAAATCAACAGGTGTCCCAGAATTTGTCAAGCCAAAGAACCATCACCGCCAGTTTGGCAAACTTGGGACGTTTTGGGGGGACGTGGGATAGATTTCACGTGCCCCCCGCCACCCTTGTTCAGTAAGCGGCCGCGCGTGACGGTTCCCTCACACCCCCGAGGGAACGTCCAAGTGACAGTTCCCTCGCCCCCCCGCCCCCCCTAAACACTGGACAAAGGACGCGCAACACAAAACAAGAGATACAACCACGGGGGCATGTGAACCACAAAATGACCACGAAACTGCCTGCAGGGATGCTTGTGAGGTCTACTGAGCAACAGGCTCGGTGTGCCACTTTTGCTGACGCAAGTATTTGACCTTCGAGAGCTGCACATGCTCAACAGGCCACAGGAATGGGCTCTCCAGCTGCAGGTTTGGCTGCACACTTGGAGGGTTTGGCACCAGGTTTGGCAGCTTTGGGGGCAGGCTTGGCAGCAGGATTGGCAGGGGGCTGCAGCCCCTGTGGCAAGCTGTTTGCCTCAGGAACATCGCAGGTGAAATACGATTTCCTTGGTGTAGGGGGTTTGGCAAAACATTTGCCAAACCCCCTACACCACGAGTAGTCTTTGCCCACACAATCTCAGTGTCGGACGCACTGTCACTGTCTTCTTCACCACCACTTGGGAGACCACTATCAACAGATGTCAGCGATGACACATCAGAATCTGTTGCAGTCTGTGAGGCATGGGATGACAACCCTGACCCTGACCCTGAAGTATCAGTCCCATCACTATCACTTTCCAATAAACTTGCCCGAGATGGTGAAGGAGGGTTGGAAGGAGGGTTAGATGATTCAGAATCCGAAGAATCAGCCGTCTGAACGTTGGAAATGGACAACAGCACCAGGAGAGTACGTGTCAATATCATCAACATTCATGGCGGAAATTGCGAAAAAATAGTTGTTCTGCATGAAACAGGGTGCAGTGCAGTGCGTTCCAAGCAAGAAAGTACACAGCAATGCACCATGTCCTTTGGGGGCAGGCTTGGCAGCATGTTTGACAGGGGGCTCCAGCCCCTGCGGCATGCAGTTTGCCTCAGGAAGATCGTGGATGAAATACAATTTTCTGTTGGCAAAAACATTTGCCAAACCCCATGCACCACGAGCACCCTTTGCCCACACAATCTCAGTGTCGGACGCACTGTCACTGTCTTCTTCAACACCACTTGGGAGACCACTATCGACAGATGTCAGCGATGACACATCAGAATCTGTTGCAGTCTGTGAGGCATGCTTTTTTTTTTTGTGGTGCTGACCAAGATGAGCTGGCGTAGCCCTCTCACTTCACAGTACTCGAGATGACCTCTCGGAATCAAGGTTCAGAGCTGTCCAGTGCTACGAGTTGCAGTCTGTGAGGCATGCAATGGCGACCCTGACCCTGACAGCACCTCGTCTAATCAGCAAACACACAGGGGAACCTCAATATCCAACCTTCTAAGAAAATTTGGAAAATGGAAAGTGAAGGAATGGAAGGACAACATGATCGACTGGGGCAGGCTGAGTCTGTCGGCGGAGAGAGGGTTTCACACAGTGCGGGTGCGCGGTCACAGGCGACTTCTGAGAGGGCAACCGACCTGGCTGCATGGTCCGGGCACAGGGGATGACGGTGGGGAAGGGGATGTGGGAGAGGGAAGCGGCAGCGGGGCGCGTGTGGGCGGAGTTGGGGGTTAGCGAGATGCCGGAGGATCGGGGTTCGTACCCCAGTCCGACCTGCTTACTAGACAAGGGTGCTTACTGGACAAGGGGGGTGGGGGGGCGATAGCGATTGCGCAGTGTTCCAGTCTGATGGTACAATGCTCACACCAAGGAAGTGATCTGCATGAGGCAGAGCCTGCTCCCTGTGACTCCACCCAATAAGAAATCAACAGGTGTCCCAGAATGTGTCAACCCAAGCAACCGTCACCGCCAGTTTGGCAAACTTGGGACGCTTCGGGAGGACGTGGGATAGATTTCACGTAGATAGCGATTGCACACTGTTCCATAATGGGCGAGGAGTCAAGGGAGGGGGTCGCCTTGGGGTACAAAGGCAGGAAAGGGGGTGGGGGGCCCGCTTGCTCTGCTTGCACTTACAATATTGCATCAACTGATCATCACTCAAACGTGAGGAGTAAAATTTTTGAAGGCAGCATCAATGTTTCAACGAATCTCGGGTTCAACTGAGCGACAGGTGTACACGCACAATGGAATGCTTGTTCGAGGCCAATGCCACTGCCAGTGAAATGATGGCAACAAAAACCACAAATTAGCGAAACGCCTAAGATGAGCTGTTGCTTGTTGCACTGCCCGAACGTGAAATCGCCCTGGGCGTGCTCAACCGGTGGACTTGACCGAGTCGCTTCTGCCGTCGCCTGGACAAGCCACTTCAAACTGTAAACCCCCTTCCCCGCCGCTCATGAGGCTGAAGGAGTGCCGGGCGCGAGCAGCAGGCAGAGGGCCAGGGAGAAACGCAGGCAGGGACTGCCTCCCCTCCCCGTTGCCGTTGGACCGATGCCCAACGGGCGGATTGAGATCCTGCCACGACTGACACCCTCTCAGCAGGTGGGTCCTGCCCACACAGCGATCAATGTTGTACACCCACTTTACTGTTTCAACAGCTGCCCACCAGTTCGTTCACTTGCGTCCGCTGTGTTGTATCGCCGTCCACAATGCGTGTACACCGCATGGGGACAGCGATGCAATCCGTCCTCGTGGCATTCACCTTCCATTCATGCAAACATGGCCCGTGCACTGGTGGTTCCCCAGGTTGGCTGCTACCAGCTAAAGAGCGGGACTGCAGCAGGGCAAAGTGTCTCCTGAAAACACTGGCGCCACCACGCCTGCGAATGGCCTTCTCTGAGTGGATCCTGGGGTTCGGGGGGTGGGGCATCTTGGGGGATTGGGGTCATTTTGAGGGGGCTTTAAGTGCAAGTCACTGGGGTTCATGCAGACTGTTTCACCGGTTGTCTCAACAACTGACTGATCTCTGACAGGTTGCTGATGAATCGAATGTTGGCCAGAGATCGGCTACGCGGCCACCGATGTTTCCCAGTCCAAGGTGTGCATTGGATCTCTCTATTCCAACGTGGGTCTTGGGGGAGCCTGGTCAGGGTGGGGTCGGGGTTGCATTCTCGGGTTGGTGGTGAGGCATCAGTTATGTTTTAGTGAATGGCTTGAAGGAAGTGTGGCACCTGGGCGTGTGTTTGTTTGCCGGTATCCATGTTGGGACAAAGGTCTCATTTGCACCCAATTGCGAATGCGCAATTCGTGTGAGGCAGCTGACCAGAAAGGAGCATGGAAACACTGATGTTGCTTTCACATGGGTGGCTGCACGAAGCCCACACCCAAGCACGGACACAGGAACATGCACAAAGCCCTTTTTCAGGCACGAACACAGGGGCGTCTTACCAATTCATTCACAAAGATGCGAATACAGCCTCCCTACAGCGGAATCAGGACAAGTCCAATGGTTTGGCTGAGCGGGGCAGGGAGCAGTGCTTCTGAGGAAGCCCGGCGCCTTTGAGAGAGGGCAGCGTCGGACCTGGATGGTCTGAATTGGTTTGGAGTGAATCAAATCTGCATTGAAATTAGGTTTGGGGTTTCAGGTTGTACTGTATCTCGTTGGAGTGAATCAAATCTGCATTGAAATTAGGTTTGGGGTTTCAGGTTGTACTGTATCTCGTTCACCGGTTTGAGGGTGTGCGTACACCCTCGCAACGAGTGAATCACACCTGTCTCAACAACAGTTGTGCGCTTTGTAACCCGGAGGGTATCCCTGCTCCACTGGTGGGAGGAAGGCCGCCGCGCCGTTAGGGACACTTGGTGGCCGCCTCTTGAAGGGCCGCCCTCCGTGAAAACAGAAAAAAAGAGCTGCAGATTGTGGACAGCACCGGCAGACGCATCATATTTCCCATTTCAATACCCTTCGGTACCAAGCCAGTACCACACCCCGCTTGAGGGGGAAGCCCAATTCCCCCAGAAATAACTGAAAAACGCCGTGGACAAGTCGCCTACAACTGCGCCCTCGGTGGGCCCTCGGTGGGCCATAACTCCAGGGGGCGTAACGCAGTTCCTCCGGGGCCCAGGGGTCGCCCTTTTGTCCTTCGCCTTTTCTGCGTCCTTCGTTATGAGGATTCAGTCGGACTAGTCCGGAGCTGGGCACGAGCGCGGTACTCGACACAACCGGAAGATTGGGAGGACGATGGATTGTGTATGACATGGGGACGAATGGCGCTGAGCCCGTGTGATGTGTGAAACAGAGATCAGCGAGTTTGACCCGTGCGCCCTGGGCGCAACAACGGCTGCAGCCGCCTGGAAATCGTGCCAGAGTGCTTCCGGTCTGGAGACCGAGGCCCAGACAGGGAAGTCCCAGAAAGACAGGGAAGGGATCTTGCCAACGTGTCGTGGCTGTTGCTGCCACTGATCCTGACGGGGAAATCGCCAGCCGTGGTCTGGTCGCGGGGGTTGACCGGCTGAGGCACGTCGGCCGGGCTACCCATGCCCTGGCTGCGGGGCGTGTCGAAGGAGGGGCTCGCCGCGCCTGGACTGCGGGGCGTGTCGAAGGAGGGGCTCGCCGCGCCTGGACTGCGGGGCGTGTCAAGGATGACGGCGGGAATGCGGAACCGTGAAAGCGCAGATGCACTGAGGCTGCCGCGCCTAGGGACACACGAATCAAGGAGTTGACCCCCGAGGGGGAGGTGTTTCCCAATGACGTGTGAGTTAGTCCGTCTGGTGCGACCCATGGCCGTGGCCGCGAGCCCCGATGCCGAGCGCCCCAATGGCGAGTTTGGGCCGGTAGGTGGCTGGGCCCCTGAGTTGACTCTGCTGCGCGAAGGCGGAATGTGCCGGGGGTCCGGGTGGGCCCAAGCGGACCGTTGCGCACCAAATGGACTGGACGGACTGGGGGGAAGAGGGGTGGCAGCCCGGCCTTCGGCAGCGTCCACAGCAATGAGGCTGTCTCTTTTGTGTGGGAAATTGAAGGGGCCAGGCACTCGGGGGTCGCGCGGATTGACAGACTGGTCGCCGCCTGGCGGCTGCAGACCGGCTGTCGACATCCGAGGCTTGGCCAGGCGGGAAATGCTTGGCCCGCTGGCCGAATGTTGGATCGTGGAGGAGGCCGCGGCCACCGCACATGCGCCGCCCGCAAGTGGGGCAATGCACGATGTTGTCCGCACGATACGCGTGACCTGCTCCAGATCGTCCTCGCTGGCCCAACCCTCTGAATCATGCGAGTCCGAGGCGTCGGATGTCACCTCAGCAGACAAGTCCCACGAGGATCCACTAGAACTGACAATGTCTCTTGTTTGCAGGGGATGGCGACAAACGGGGCACTCGGACTGACGGGAGAGCCAGTCCAGGGCGCAAGACGAACACAGAGCGTGGCCACAAGGCCCAATCACAGGTTCCTTGTAGTCCTCCAAGCAGATGGGGCACTCATTTTCTTGTTGAGACATAGTAACGAGCCGCACTCGAAAAAAAATAGACACTCAGAAAGTGGGTAGAGAAAGGGGGTAGAGGTAAAACACTTTGTCAAATATTGGGTATCCGGCTGGGAAATATTGTGGAACATGACAGCGCTGATGGCTCAGGGTTCACACAAGAATAGGCGTTCGCGCCAGCACTGCAAGAAGCGTTTCGAAGGGCGAAGATAGTCTGCACGCTTCGCCTTTCTTTGGGGGCGTACCGTGCGCTGTGCATGCGCTGTGCAAAAGGTTGGCTGTTCTCCACCACCGGGAGTTTGGTAAACTCAGAAGATTGAAAGGACGTCATTGAATGGCTGTTGGAGTGGACGGGGCTATAAGGGGCAGAATTTAGGTCCCTGGGACCCATGGCAAGCATCAGATGTTTGAATTTTTGAGTCTTAAATTGATTGTGCATGATTCCGCAGGTGGGTGGTTTTCAGGGTTGTTACTTGGATAATCACCGTACTAATTGGCGCTGTGCCCGCGCTGTGCAAAAACGCCCCCTTTGGAGGAGCGAGCTTTCATGTTGCGTTCATGGATCCTACCGGTGGTCTCGTGGGTTGCGCAAGTGTTCTACGCGCCAAAGGCGGTACTTGGTCAACTGAAGCTAGTATACTACCTAACCCCGGGCACCAACAGCTAGGGGCTAACACTCCCTATTTTGTCGAAACCTCACTCAGAGGGTGGCTAGGCACTGCCAGGCCTAGAGATTTTCCTAATGCATTAGGCGGCAACACCATTTGTGAGAAAATTACGGGAACCGCACAAGTTCCCGGTGAAAGCGGGGGAAGAGTTTCATCGATGGGTGACATCAATGGGCTTTAACCCCAATGTGGAAATGCTACTGTATGTCCAACTGGGAATGGTGCGCACATCAGGGGTCCGCTTCCTGGGTTGGTCTGCAAAAGTGCACTCCGGGGTACAGCAAGTGGCACCTCAAATAGCCCCGCCTCAAGACAAGTCCCACCTTCCCCTGTGGCATTGTGTGTATTTCCGCAATGAATTTCGGTGTACATACTACAACATTGATTAGAGAAGGAGTGATGACATGGGGGCAATACCAAGCAATTGACAACCAGAGGCTTCTCAATTTTGTGCCGCACGTGGACGACAGTCTATTCGCTTGGGACTAGTGCAATGAATTCAGTGAAATCCAAAGAGGCCTTTGACTCACCGCTGGTACACGCCATGAACCGGACCAAAGGTTGGCTACTCCAATTCTATGCATCCTAGCGAGGCGTCTATGATCCGCAGCCACCGGGAATGTGGGAGCTGTGGGCAACGGCAACATTACCGCCCCATGCTAAAGATTTTATCCAAAAGGTGCTTTGGAAGAAGCTTCCGGTCCACGAACGGGCCCAAAGACGCTCGGGCACGGATAAGTGCCTAGTCTGGGGGAAAACAGAGGGCGTACGACATGCCACGGTAGATTGCTCTATGTACAAGGCGGTCTCGGCGATCATTCAACACTTCCATGGGCCAGTCACGCGGGAGGATGAGGAGACGGCGATCAAGGAAGCAGTGGAGTCGGTTAGCCAAGAGTGGTTGTTACAGTCAGCTCAGGGTTTGGCAATCTGGTCTGCCAGACAAGCACACTGGAGGCACCAATGTGCAATGAAAGCGGGAGCCACACCAATCTTTACATCCTTCCTGACGACGTGGCTACGGGTGCTGAGTGAGTGGCTCCCTTTCTTTCAAGGGGCTCATCCCGGAACTTCGCTTGTCCCATGGGGCAGGCCTTGCCTGTCAATCGAGCCTGCGAAACCCCTGAGAAGCTGGGGCCGCCATACCTACACTAGGGAGCACCGCCATAGGCTGTCAAGGATGCGGTCTCATAGCAAAGCCCAGTCCTCGGTGACCACGTCTAGTACCTCGTTGTGTCTTGTTGTGTCCTAATACAACTCACTGCTGCAACATCCATCCTCGGGCGCGTGCCGCCCGCAGCGCCCTGGCCACCAGACCGGTCATCGGTGGTGCCTCCCAGCACTCCTAGATGGCTTGTAGGAGTACTTGCATGGCCCCTAGCACCCGGGCGACCCTATCCAACCATACAAGCTTGTAATACTCCATCCTCATCACGGGCAAAGTGTGATGGCCCGGCGAGAGGGCATGACTGCATGTGAGGCCTCTGCTGGTGCTGGCAGGAGAGTGGACGCTACAAAGGCAGCGATGCTGCAACGGCGAGCAGTGGGGCTCACATTCCACTCTGATCCACAAAACTGCAATTCCTCTTCCGCTTTCCCAAGAGACACAAACGAGCTTGACCAAAGAAAGCAGGTCACACAAAAAGCTGGCACTGTGCACTGGTTGTACTGCACGGTACCCAACCAACCTTTGTAGAACACCCCCCACTTGCGCAAGCTCAGGGAACACAACGGCTGAATGGGGATCAATCAAACCGTGCAGGCGCGCCCAGGGATCACACTCAGAAGCCCACAACCAAGAGGACCCCCCCCCCCCCCCGCAGAATCCTGGTCATCTGATGCTCAGAAAGTGAGGGACGGGGACAAAAAGGCTTCGCACATTGGTGTCACCTGGAGCATATCATTCTCCGCGGTTTCGAGCCATGCCTGAGGGCAAAGCCTGCACTGATGTTCCATAACATGCCTTAGTGTAGTCGGTGAGGGAGGGGGGGCTGACAAGCCGCCCTGGGCCACAATGGGAGCAAATGATGTTCAGCTTGCAAGACAAATTTTGAGCAGGACATGACCATGAACCCTTTTCGCAAACAGAGATGGGATCTGTAGGAAGAGCAGGCTGCAAAATAGAACAAACAGATTCTTGCATATGGATATGCTTACATCTCTCTCCCCGAACAACATGAATATATATCCACAGGCAGCCCGTAGGAGCTGTGATGCGGTGTCAATTCGCGGTCTGAAGTGTTGATTTTCGCATATGTGACTTCACAGACTTGATGGATGTTGTCTTTTTTTTTTGTGCATCCGCCAGTCCTGTGAATGGCCCCACGCCACAGTCCATAACGGTCATACATGCTGGTCTGTCCGGTCTGCCTGGGGCGTCTGACAAAACGTTCCCTCACATTTCCAGTAGTGGTGCACATAACCATCAAAGTATGCCTTCTCGGCCACGCGTCTCCAAAGGGACGCCGGGACTCTGTCGTCCCATTAACTCTCTGAAAAACAGACTTGATGGATGTTGTCTGTGATGAAGCACTACATTTGCGTCAGAGAGGGCGGAGGCAAAACAAGCTGGCTCCGATTGCAGGAGCTACTGCGCAATTCTCATCCAATCTTGACTCGTAGACTTCTTGTGGACTTCCAAAGACAGAGTTGGCACTAGTGTCCGGCAGCGCCACTTTTTTGCAAGGAAGCAGGAATATGTACAAAACATCGATATGTTACAGTGAGGCTCCCTGGCGCTACATGAACAGTGTTGCCCTCAGTACTCTCTAAAAATGGAAGATCTATTGCTACAGAAGACCTGTGGCCCAGACGTCGTGTACACTTCTGGAATGGGATGCACGGCATTGCAGCTAAGCGCTGCCAGGCCGAAGGAAAAGCCAAGAAGAGTATCGCTCATAGACGTTCCAGGAATCAGCACCGTACCATATACCACTCCGTAATACCTACTCCTGTCACATCCAGAACGCACAGGTGCACACAGGTTCATCGCAGACCGCCGTGGACCGCTGTCACATACCCGCCAATTGCTGGGAACATTCCCGTAGCTCAGTGGTCAGGGGCATCGATTCCAGGCACGGCGTCCCAGTCTCGATTCCGGCCTACCCCACTGAGTGACGGGCAGAGGAGGTCTTACAATAAGTTGTGTTCAAACCCGGAGAGGCCTCCCGACCCGCATTACTGAGCCCTTTAGTCACCTAAAACCAGGCATGGACCCCTGGGTTCGAGTCCCACCGACGATACTGCACTAAGCTCTATCCTCCACTGCTGGAGTATATACATCACAGGAACAGCAAGTACAAGGATTCCATATCGGCATCCGTCGGAATGCCCGTCAATCGCTGTCGGTTATTACCGCCGAGCGCCGTTGATTGGCAGCCAGGCCAGCGACTACAGACACTGGAGACTTTCAAGGTGGCTCTCAAGGACCCCCCTGAAGGGGACCACTGACAGATCCAAATAAGGGCCATGTGCAGGGGTTTTTTGAGCTGTTCCCATCCCGGAGCATCCCAAAGGACGCCCCAGGTCCCCTTCAGTTACCCCGACCGGGCCATGCTCCTTCGGTCGTCCCGACCCTCCCCTTCCCGTTCGACCATCTCGTAGTGCCGGGGGGCGCGGAGGCACTCTGCCGCCTCCCTCACCACCTCCGCCACCACCTCCACCGCATCATCCGTGTCCTTTGGCCCCACCAGCCCACTGCCCGCGCCGCACCACACCGCGCGTGTGTCGTACCCCGCGGCCTTGTACCACGCGGCGTCCTCCGGCGTGATCCCAGCACCGTCCTCGGCACTCCGGCGCCCGAACCGGCGGAGTGCCTCGGAGTCGGCGAGCGCGCGGCCGCAGTACCCCCCGGCGTTGAACGGGGTCCCCATGGGCGTCAGGTGGTCCCACGTGCTTGTGGACACCGTCTCCGTTGTGCCGTCCTCCACCGCCAACACGCGCTGCTTGAAGGCCTCCGGTGCGCCGGACTGGTGCGTCGTGACGAAGCGCGTGCCCAGGGCCACGCCGTCGGCCCCGAGCGCCAGCGCGGCCGCCAGCCCTTTCCCGTCCATGATCCCCCCGGCCGCCACCAACGGAATGCCGGCAAAGCCATTGGAGTTGAGCCAGCGCCGGGCCGTCGGGACGAGGGTCATGAGGGAGACGCCCAGGGACTGCCGCCCGTGCCCCCCCGCGTCGCAGCCCTGCAGGACAAGGACGTCCGCCCCCTTCCGCGCGGCCGCCTGCAGCTCCGGGACGGAGAACACCTGCACCACCGCCTTGACCCCGGCCTCTTTCACGGCCGCGAGGCGGTCCATTGCCCCGAAGGCCAACATGATGGCCTTGGGCTTGAGGCGCAGGGCCTGGGCGAACACGGGGTCGTCGTCTGCCATGAAGTTCTCCAGGAAGCCCACCCCCAGCCGGCCCTCACCCTCCCCCCCACTGCGCCGCACAGCGTGGCCCCATTCCTGCGCCACACGGTCCGTGTTGAAGATGCTCCCGGCCCCGGCCCCGAGAAGCCCCAGGCCACCAGCTGCTGCCACAGCCCCCGCCAGGTCGCCCATGGCAAAGCCGCACATTGGCGCTAAGATCACGGGGTGGACAAGGCCCAATGACTCCGTGAGCGCGGTCTTGAACAAGGGTGACGGGGCGTCATTCGAAGCGGACATTTTGGCAGAGGACCGACAGCAGCACGCGGGTCTGACGGGACGCAAAACGGATATGTTTGGCAAAGCGTTGGGCTGGGACGAGGCAGAGCATACTTTTGAGGAGAGGGGGTCCAGGCCCACGGCGGCGGGAGCCTTCTTGCCAGGTGCTATTTCTTGGGAAAATTCTCAGAATCAAGGATCAGAGCTGCCCAATACTGCAATTGTCCCACAAAGCGATGTGGTTGCGGGCCTAACACGCCGTGAGGATGAGCCCAATCCGATGCCGGGAAATGCAGCAGGTACTGCCACAGGACAGAGCACTGTAGCACAGTACAGAGCAAACCCTCGTTGCAGAATGCAGATATTTGGGCAGCAGTAAGAATAGAATGGAACGCAAACCCTGGCACAGCTATGCAGCTTCAGAGCTGTGGATACGGCCAAATGTGCCCAACAGCTGCTGTGCATGGCTGTCGTGGTCTGCACTGCTGGTGGGGCTTGTGTGCAGGTTGCGCCAGGATATGGTCGTGACCACCTGTTGACTGGACAGCCCCTTTTCAAGGCATTTTGGGCCAAATGAGACCCCCATGGGCTCAAAACAGGCCGAAAACACTTGTTTTGGCATCCCAAGCGGTCTAGGATGATTCTCAAATAAAATGGTTTCTTGGCCCCCGGTGCTCCCCCGTGGACCCATTTTGGGGTTCGAGCTTTCAACTTGCCGCAACTTCGTGGGCACTAGTGCAGGGGTCCCGGCGTCCATTTCGGCAGTTCTGAGGGTTGCAACCACGAAAGATGGGGGGGTTGCGGGTGGACTAGGTCCCCTTGGAATCGGATTTCGACCCAAGCAGCCCAACATATGGCCTGTTCTTGGTCTGTGGCCGTTGGCGGCCAATCCGCACAAATTCTAGGGGTTTTCTAGCACTAGAGGGCTCTTTGACACGAGGAAGTCAAGCTGCACGTGAAGTGTGCGGACCGTTTGCCCTCGTTTGGCCGTTTTGAATGGGCTCCAGTGCTGTTTTGGGCAAAAAATGGCTGTTCTTGGCCCAAAAAATTGCAGAATTGGGAGGGCGACTCCGGACTTGGTGCCTACACCCCGGGCCACCCAGGTTGAGGTTTCGGCTCAAAAATTGGATTTTGCAAGGGCACCACCTCGGCTCTAGGATGGAGCAGATTGGAGCCCCAAGCAATGGGACCGAGTAATGGCTGAAAAAGAAAGGAGATGTGTTGCTTGCTGCTTGCTTGCTTGTTGTTAGCTAGATTGCAGGGGAGAGGGGTGTGGTAATATATGGGTGTTTTACCGGGGTTGGGGGTTGGGGGGGGGGTCAAACCAATGCGCACAGTAGGTTGGCCACTTTGGGTCGATGGTTCAACATGGTAGCTTGGTCTGTTGCAGATGTTAGCCCCCCCCCCCCCCACTTTGAATGTGCTGAATTCAAAAATCAACCTTTTAGAGCTAAACTCAACGGTTCGATGGCGCCGCGGGCTGTTCTCATCAGCCGGTTCAAGATTGTAGCTTACCTGTATTCTACACTGCACAAGTACCTGCGACCCATGTCACACCAATTGTTCCAACACATCGTCACACAACCACAAAAGAAAAGGTGTTAAAAGATGCGTTTTTTCATGCCGAATCCATTGGTGTTGGTCCCAAGCGTCAACTCAGCGATATGCCGCAGAAATTCAAGAATTAGTGCTATTTGATGCGGTCAAAAAACTAATGAACTTGGATTTACAATAGCTATGCACCCGAACCCTCCACCGCGCCTTCCCATCGTCTCATCCAGCCTTGAACCCTGAAATTTTAGATTCTTTGCGACCAAAATAGGAGGGGTAAATGACCCAAATGCAAAGATCGTCCCTGTAATGTTGGAAAAATAGACCTTGATGCAGTTGGTACGCAACAAAAAAAGGGCAAAAATTAGGCAAATTGCTTGACTTTGCCTCATGACTCAGCCTTGCCACCGTCTCACCAAGCTCCAACCCTTGTGCAAAATGGCAGCGGCGGGGGCCATGAGCAACAGATACCGAGCTCGCATATACCCCCGTGACACGGTCATAGCTATGAATCTCAGTACATTGTTTTGACTTGCTGCACAAACCGGATCAGTGCTGAATGTTGCCTTGAGCGGCGGCCAGGGGGTTTCCCCGTGTGATAAAAACAAAATTTGTTCAAAATTTCCCATTTTGTGAAAAATTGCCTCTGGATGCAATAAAACATCCTGTTTGCCCCCGGCCCCCCAGCACTGCTAAAACACCCATATTATATATATGGGCGTTTTTTGTGGAGGGGGCGGGGGGTGAAAAAGCCTGTTTTGACGCAAAGTCGGAGTTTTTCGGCCGTTTTTAGATTCCCCCCCCCATTTTGGATATGGAGAACTCAAAATTCAAGGTTCCATGGCCAAATGAAAGGGTGGCGGGGCTGTGCAAGTGGGGAAGTTGGCTAATTTTCAGAAAAAACGCTAGTTATCATCAATGGCGGGCCACAACCAACAACCAGCTAGGCCTTTCTTTCCAACATGTTGTTTCGAGGACGAGAAAACGGGGCGTTACAATTTCTGTATTTTGACGTCGTGAATTCAAAAATGCAAGAGTTTGGGCTCAACAAGACGACATGTTGGAGAATTTGCCACTTTGCGTCAAAAAGGCGCCATTTTCCCTCCTAAATGTACAGGTTGGGACCAGTTTGGCAGTAGACCCTGGGGCAGTAAATGGGGAAGTCTCTAACATATTGTCTTGTTGAGCCCAAATGCTTGCAAATTTTGGATTCGGTACATCAAAGTGCACAAATTTCCGTCCCCCCTTGTTTCAACTTTGGGGCGATATGTTGGAGCACCGGGCCCAGCAACATGAAAACCTTGCACGCATAGCGGACCAAGGTGTACGAGGAGATACCGAAACGACCAAGTTCCACGGACCGGGACCAAAAAATATGGTCACCCACCGCATTATGACCCATACCTGTCCCAAACAGCCTTTTCTTGCAATTTGAAAAAGAAAGAACATACCTTCCCCTCCGGAACGACATTTTTGAGAAAAAGGGCGAGAACTGAAAAAAAATTGACTTTGCATCAGACTAACCCCCCCCCCCCCAGAACCCCCCCCCCCCCCACACACATCCTTTAATCTACACCCCTCTCCCCAAGAACAGTGGCAATGTAGTGGCATTTGCAATTGCATTTGGCATTTGCCAAAGCAAGATGAGATTGGTGTCGGGCACTTTAGAACGGTTGGGTATGTGGCCCAGTTGTAGTCCCACACTTCGCACCGCCCCTTACCCTAAATAGGGTTGGGTTTCATCGGCTTGGGTATTCCCGAACATGGGTACCGGGAACCTCAAGGGTGGCTGTCCCAAGGCGGTAATGGGGTTTTGGGAAACACCCTAGGGATAGTGGTGCACAATGCGGTTACTGGTAGACTATCGAAATCAAGGTGATACATGTATTGGTAGAAGGCAAGGAAGAAGTGGTAGGTTAGGTTTGGGCAAGAAAGGTTACTATATATGCCGGTTTGTAAGAATAGGCAGGTCGCGGCTTCAGGGTACAGGATGTGTGGGGTATGGTACAGGACTTGGAGAAGAAGGATTACAGGAAGATGCAAGAATATTGGTACACTGCAAATATCATGACGAAGCACCATAGTATCCCATGACCCAACAATCATTACCTATTATGATCCTCTCCTCTGCGGCATGTCCATAATCCCGTGCCACACGTCCATTCAAGTGCACAACAGCCGCGTTATGTTGGCTTGTTTGATTGTCTAGGCCCCTTAGACATGTGAGATATGCTGTCCGTGCCTGAAAGCAACCCCCATCACCGACACCGACACCCAATGCAAAGACAAAGGACAACCACACCCTCCCATCTTGGCGTGCCACAAAACTGTTGTAGTTGGCCCCACATCACGGCTCTCAATACACCACAAATATACCCTAGGGGGGTGGGGGGGGGATGCCCAACCAAAAATAGACAAAGCGGCACTACTAACATGCGTGTTGCAGTTTCTTCCACTACCATCAATCTGGCAGCAACAACCAAGAATGGCCTAAATTTCAACAATTTCCAAGAAGAGGTCGTCAAACTGCGACTGGAAACCATTAGAAATGAATTACCCACCCTTAAAATAGGGGGGCTGGGGGTATGCTCATCACCCAACAACTCCCAAAAACCCCTACCGCAAAATAGGGGGGGCGGGTACCCAAAACCCATCCCAAAGCCCCCCCCCCCGGCAGCAGGGGAGGGGGAGGGGCAAGAAGCCGTATACCCCCCCACCCACCCATGCACGCACGCACGCACGCAGCCCCCCCCCCCCCCTCCACACACACACCCTCTAATCTACCTACAACCCTCCCCCCAAATCTAGGTGGCTCCACAGCACGGGTCCAGGGTACGCCAAGAGTGTACAACTTGGTGCATACATGTCGCTAGATGGGCTAAACTGCCTCCGACGGGCTCAAAATGGGCGCAATTATCCTTTTTGACCACCCCATATGGCCTAGGATCACTTTTGGAAAGGCGCGTTTTTGACCCATTTTTGACCCATTTTCTGCCCCAAAATGGCGCATTTTCAGGGCTTTTTGCACCTTAGAGAGGCCAAAATGGCTCAACACGCGCTCAAAATGAGCACAATGATACCACTTGATTGTGCTGGGGGCTGGGGGTATGCTCATCACCCAACAACTCCCAAAAACCCCAACCTCAAAAAACAGGGGGCAGGTACCCAAAACCCACCCAAAACCCCCCCCCCCCCGGTAGCAGGGGAGGGGGAGGGGCAAGAAGCTAATACACACACACTATTGCGAGACAAACGGGCAACACGCACGCACCCCCCCCCCCCCCCCACACACACAAACACACCTTCTAATCTACACCCCTCTCCCCAAATCTAGGTGGCTCCACAGCACGGGTCCAGGGTACGCCAAGAGTGTACAACTTGGTGCATATATGTCGCTAGATGGGCTAAACTGCCTCCAACTGGGCTCAAAATGGGCGCAATTATCCTTTTTGACCACCCCATATGGCAAGGGCAGTTGACGCGCAGGAAGTTCCCTTGCTTGTGCACAGTGCATCCACAGTGCGCCCAACCCTTGCCAAACATACCATTTTGTGCTTCATCAACGGTTTGTCCACACAATAACATTTGTCTCTGCATACACCCTGCTGCATCAGGTTGCCAAAGTGGGAAGGACTCACATGGCTACATAACTGCTGCCGTATTGAGATCCCCAAGGTGGGAAAGTCTTGGACAGCGCTTTGGATAGCATAGGTGGGGGGTGTTTTAGGCCAGAAAGGATGCCGCAGCGCACCCGACTTCCCTCCTAACGTTCTCTCGCAAAGACGTCCTTCAAATTTCATACGTACACACAAATATAGCATCTCCCATTCCTTGCATTCAGCGCCTAGAGCCCACCTTTGAACAATATTTTAGTGTCACCATGTGGTTTGTGCACACCATGCTGACATTGCACTTTGTGCTGCACCCCGCGGGCGGCACTCAAAATGCTGCCCCTTGGAGGCCTCTGCAGTGCGCTGTCATTGTCCCAGAAAAATTAGATTTGTGGGCTTTTGGCACAACCCCAATGTATACAGCATGCGCGCACCGTGCGTGCGCTTGCCTTGACGACCTACCATGGGTGGACCACTACGCACCATTGACTGAGCACAAGCTGGTCACATCAAACCTGAGGATGTAGCAAAAAGAAAACGGCAAGATCTGTGAAGGACACCCCCAATGAGATGCCAGTACGGACAGCGCATTCTCACATGCGCCACTACATTGTGCTCTGCTTCTTGCCGTCAAGAACATAAGACCTCTGATGGTCACAGGCTGCTCTGTGCACCTGAGGCCCAGGGGAGCCCTCCGGAATCTCTTAGGACAGAACTCATCATTGTAAACCACATAGAGCACCTCACAGGGCCCATCACATCCAAAACAGGAACGAGGCAAAGGGTCCGTTACCATCCGCTGAGTCCTTTTCCAGAGGGCAAGACCTTCTGCTGCATTGCAGAGGACCGCTCTGAGACCGAGGGCTGTTTGCACAGCCACTACAGACCACGCACGTACTAAATCCCTGGCGTCTAGGGCCGCGTGTTGGAGGGTCCACATGGTGTGTGTGTGTGTGTGTGTGTGTGTGTGTGTGTGTGGGTGTGTGTGTGTGCGTGCATGCGTGCGTGCGTGCGTGTGTGTGTGTGTGTGTGTGTGTGTGTGTGTGTGTGTGTGTGTGTGTGCGTGCGTGCGTGCGTGCGTGTGTGTGTGTGTGTGTGTGTGTGTGTGTGTGTGTGCAAATTCATCCGCAAGTGGGGTGGAGGCTGGAGGGATGCGGCTCGGCCGTTGGCCCCGGCTCTCATTCTTGACATGCTCCACGCCTTACTAGCCTAACTTTCAGTGCAGAGGTTTGGCTGTTGGCCCCGATGGCGCCTCACCATCCATTGGCGACCCGACCCATATTCCTTCCAGAATGTGTGGGAACTGATCTTCAAATGGTCTGCAGCCCTAGAACGTACGGGGCTCTATTGTGTGTGTGTGTGTGTGTGTGTGTGTGTGTGTGTGTGTGTGTGTGTGTGTGTGTGTGTGTGTGTGTGTGTGTGTGTGATAAAAGCTACTGGAGGGAGGGGGCAAGGTACTGTCTGAGCTGCGACTACGACTATGAATGGCAGATTGTGTGTGTGTGTGTGTGTGTGTGTGTGTGTGTGTGACAGGACGGCTACATCCTGATCCATTATATCCTCCCCTTGTCAGTGGCAACACGGTAATATGTGGTAGGAGCTGGTTAACACAACGATGTGGTGACTGCGGGAGGTGGGGTACGGCACGAAACCTGTCTGGTTTTGTTGGCACTGGTTTTAGCACATGATTCAGCGTAAAGCCATCCCCTCTCCCCGCCCTGCCAGCGTCCGGCGGCGGTGCACAATGGCGGGCCTCTCCCCACAGGTGCAGGGCAACGTGGTGGTGCCTTATGACACAGCTCCGTGTGCGGATCAGCCGCTAGCCCTGCGTCGGCCGGGTCAGCCCTCCGCAGCTGCCGGGGTCCGGCACGTCGGGAGGTCGACTTGTGCCCCAATGTGTCAGCCCCCGCCGGCTGCAGTGCGTGTGTGGGCGACTGGACGTGCCGCCAATGGACGCCTCGGGCGGATTGCTGGACGCCGGAGGCCAGTGCTTCCTGCCCTGACCTGTGGCATCTACATCATGGGCCCCCGTGAGACCCTGAAGTCCCTTGGCATCCCTGATCTCACGTAGCCCCCTCAGGGAGCCTTGTTGTGGCATTGGTATGGGGTGCCCACCGTCAGACATGGCCACCACGTGGCCCCTGTCCCCGGACGCCCTCCTCCACGGGCCAGTAATAGCACGCAGGGCAGCTTGGGGAGGGGCTTGAAGCGGAGGCATCACGGCTTGTGCCGCTTGTACCGTGTTGTGTGACACTCACAATGCAATGGGGAATGGTAGCGCAATCGGGCGAGACAACATGAACCGCAGAAACCCACGGGTGCCCTGCACGTTTGTAACGACCTCAGCCGCATCGGGGCCTGTACCCACACTACATTAGGTACATGGTTTGCAGGGGCGGATTCTGCAAGACCGGAGTACCGCCCGCAGACCGGCTTTGCTTCCCGTTGTCACTACGGACAGGTGCCTCGCCTACATGACTGTCTACCTGCACTCCATGTCTACTGTCCCATGTTTGGCCTGACAAAAAGTCCAGACATCCAGTGCACGTCCTCGCCTGCGATTCCTGGCTCCAGGGCATGTTATGGGGTCTTTGCAGTGCACATGTGTGTGTGTGTGTGTGTGTGTGTGACGCCGAATGTCTGAAACAACAGCACAGCAATCACTATGATACATCACTCCACAGTTCACACTGCAGCAGCAGTTGGATCATGTCCGCTTCAATTGACCATTCCTCCCTCGACACGACAGGAATCAGCTCTCTGCTGGGGTGCGGGTGCGGGCACGGGTGCGGGTGTGTGCGTGCCCGTGCACGCGCATGTTGTCGTCTCTCGCGCACCGCAGATATGAACGGTTGGTTTCCGTCGCTCATCCGTTCGTCCCTCTAGCATCTCGTCACCTTGAGAAGCACGTGGGCGTCAGTACGGGATACGGTTGGGCAACGATGCTCTATGGCCGAGGCATTATGGTCCACCACTGCAATGCGAATCCGCTGCACTGGGACATGTAGCAGCCGATTGACACACGAATAAATCTTTGGTCTCTCAGCACGTTTCACGCGTCCCATCGGACTCACCCTGTCGGATCAACACTGCACGGCACGACGACACGCCCAGGCCCTCACCTTGTGCCTCCGCCCACGCACCCCTCCCCCTCCCACTCCCTTCAACTGCCCCCATGCTCCAACGCCAGGTGCACACACAGCGGCAACTCAGGCAACGCCTCAACAATGTGCCGCGCCACCACCGCCTGGCGCGCCTCCTCCACGGCCCCGGCCTCGAGCGCGGCCACCGGGCGGCCGAGGAACGCGTCCACGCAGGCCGGCGGGTGCTCGTGCGCGTTCCGCACGAAGCGCACGAGCTGCCCCAGACCGGGGCCGTAGCCGGACTTCGCGCTCAGCGCGGCCAACAGCGGCGGGTGCACGCGGTCCTGCCAGTCCCGCAGCCCCGTGTACAGGCGACCGGCCCCCCTCGCCTGCAACGCCCTCTTGAGCGCGGCCTCCGTGTAGTCGCGCTTTTTCAGCGTCCGCACGGCCTCCATCACCGCCCCCGGGGCCCAAAACAGCGGGTGCCCCAGGACCGCAGCGACCGAGGGCCGCGCGGCCGGCGACACTTGCAGACAGGCCGCGATCAGCTCCCGGGCCTCAAGGCTCTCACGCCGCGAAAGTTGGGGTTCGGCAACGGCGGAAAGGTCGAACACGCCGCGCCGGATGTTGAGGTCCTCCTGTGCAATGGGGTCGAGGGGCTGTGGGCCCGGCACCGGAGGCTGGCCGACCGGGGGGGGGGGGGGCGAACGGGCTCGGCTGCTCCGTCAAGATCTGGTACGCCAACACCTGAAGGAGTGCGGAAGGGCGCAGTAGAGGGGGCCTGTGATGACGGGGGGGGGGGGGTGGGCTGTGCGGGAAGGTGCAGTTTCAGAAGGGCGGAGTGAGGGACGGCAGTGTGAAGGTGGAGGGAGCTGTGGCGCTGAGAGAAAGTGGTGTGGAGGTCGCCCGGGCCACTGCTGTGCGTTTGGTGGTGCGAGGGCGGTGCGGGTGAGGGAGAGGTGCAGTGAGGGGGGCTCGGCTGCGCGTGCCTTCTTTGCAGGCGTGTCCAGACTGCATCGGGGCGGAGGAAGGGCCTCCCGCAGGCAGACGCTGCGCAACAGTGCCGTCCACTTCCGGTGCCGATTGGAACCAATGCACTTGGCCGTCACCACCCTCTGCCTGTCTGCCGCCAGTCCGGACACAGATTCGCAAAAGTGGTGAAAGTCCGCAACAAATTGATTGTGTTTTGGTCCCCAAAGACTCTCGTTTCCCCTTTGTTTGTGTTGCAGAGTTCATGGAAACCGGTTGCATCATGTGTTGAGGCCTCCATGACCAATTTCCAAGCGCCCCCCCCACCCCCCCTTAAGGCCACCCAGAGTCACCCCCACCCTCACTCCACCGTTCTGCATCCCTCCCTCCGGACCTGGCACCTCGCCCCTCTCTCATCTCATCCCCACGCCACACCCTCCGAGGAGCCGGGGGTGCGGGTATCGCCGGGAAGCGGCCGGGGGTGAAATGCGGCTGTGGACAATGGAGGGAGGGGCCGTGGTCGGAGAAAAGGCCGTACCCCCAGTGCCCAGATGTCGACTTTGTCGGTGAGCTGGGGTGCGTCGTCCAGAATCTCCGGCGCGCGGCGCGAGCGGTTGATCTGCAGCCCCGCGTTCGCGAACGTTGTGAACGAGAAGAACCGGCGGCCGGCGGCGCACGCGGCGACCTCCTTCGAAAGCTGCAGGTCGTGCAGCTTCACGGTGCCGTCGCGCGCCACCAGCACGTTTGCCGCGTGGAGGTCGTTGTGGCTGACGCGCTCCGCGTGCACCTCGGCGAGCGCCGCCGCGACATCCCGCAGGACCTCAACACGCCCCCCCGGCCACCGGAGCCGCTCCCGGAACGCAGCAAGCGACCCCGGGGGTGGACGGCCGTCAAGCGCCAGCGCGGCTGCGAGAGAGCCTAGGCACAGCTCAAAGCCCAGGAAGATGAAGTCGGACGTGTGGTGCAGGTCGTAGAACTGCACAACACGCGCGGTCTTGCTCTGGAGCCGATACAGGATGCCCACCTGAGAGCAGCAGGTGTGACACTCACCCAGGGCTGTGCCTAATGGGGAGGAGCGGGGATCTGGGACGTACCATTTTGTGTACCAAAAATGGTCCAACAAGATTTTCCCGATGGTAAATTTCGTTTTTTCCGACCATGGTCACTTTGGTCTGGAACGGGGGTGGGGTCCAGGGGGGGGGGGGGGGCTCCTTGCGGGAAAAACAATCAAGTACAGGCCTGCACTCACCCCATATGCAATACAAGCAATAGCACAATCCACTCCATTCAATTACGCTTAGGCCCACGTGTACGGAGGAAGAGATCAACGACAAAGCACATGATTGTGATATTGTTACAGAGGCTGCTCCAGGTGGTGCTCAAGGAGGTACCCCTCGGGTGCCAATTGTGGATTGTACCCGTACTATTTTGACCTTGTTCTCTGCCGGGCTGTACTTTAACAAGAAAAAAATGCACTCCTTCATGGATTGCCTCATTCCGTCTCTGCAGCCGCTGCGCACCACAGTGTATTTTAAGCCGACGCACTCCTGCAGCTATATACCTTGGGGTAGAAATACCCCAACGCACACAAAGACGGGTTGGTTGCGTGCTGAGTGTATCAGATATCTGTGGCTCTGTTCAAGTGAGATTACATATGGCAGGTGTGTAGCAAGATTGAGAGGGGCGATCAAAAGATTGAACTATCCAAAATCAGCGGCAGATCCCATGGGAATCCAGAAACAAGTACTTGCCTAATGTTGGAGCATCATTGAACGTGGAGGGAGGGTTGGGTTTTAAAAATGATGTTATTCATGTCTTTAGAGTGCCATGTCACGCTGAGGTGGGTCTGCGCTGGCCTGCCGTTGTGAAACGTGTCCAGAGTGCGATGCCATTTATTCAGGGCCCGAGAGTATTCACCACACCAGAGACATCATCAAATCTGAGACGGCGTTGCCTGGGGTGGCCGAAATGGACTTGTAGGTGCACCGCAGTGGAGGCGCGCACGCGCATACACAGCACATAGAGGCACAGAGCGCGCACAGCGACGATGAATTTGTTGCATCAAATGTTTTTTCGATCCGAATTGATGTATTGAGTTATCAAGCTGCGCATACGAGAACCTGGTTTCATGTGACCTGCGCATTTTCTGCGGAGTGGCTGATGAGGCTACAGTAGTAGCGAAACCGATTCCGTTTATCATCTGTGTGCTCGTGCTGCATCCGGTGCCGTGATTGAGATCGGCATCAAGGTTTTTCACGAAAACACCGAGGGTGACACCAAAACGCTTTTACATCAAAACAACCAACCGTCGGTGTGGGGGTGGAGGGTCCTGAGGGGGGGGGGGGGGGGTCCGGACCGACACGTAAGACCCCGCAGCGGCAGAGCAGCGACCTCCCGCTTGACGAGGCCGAGCTGGTTCTCCGCCTCTGGGCCGCGGTCGCGCTGCAGGCGCTTGATGGCGGCCGGGAGCGGGGGCCCCCGTCCCGGGCCCTGGAACTCGCCCTTGAACACGACGGTGCCGGCGGACCCCACGCCGAGCGCCGCCTCGTCGTCGTACACCATCTGGCCCCCGGCCGCCCGCCACCGGCCCTCCTCCTGCGGCTGCCGGGCGCCCCGCCCCGGCGCAGGCACCGGTACCGGTACCGGCACCGGTACCGTGTGCTGAGGCGGCCGTGGGTGCTGCTGGGGCAGGGGATGCGGGTACTCCACATGCTGGTGCGGACGGTGATGGTGATGGTGATGGTGAAGGTGGACGGGGTGCTGTGGCACAGCCGCCGGGTGATGGTGATGGTGAAGGTGGACGGGGAGCTGTGGCACAACCGCCGGGTGTACGTGTTGGTGTGGGAAGTGATGCTGCATCATGGGGAACCCGACGGGGTGATGAAGTAGGCGATGGAGATGGAGTTGGTGGTGGTGGTGAGCCCCAAAAGGCGGGAAGGGCATGGGCCCGAGGCCCGGGGGCGGCGGCATCGGAAACGCACCCGGCGCCGCATACCCCGGCCGCCCCGCCGGTCCCACTGGGGGCCGCCCGCGCTGCGCGTCCTCGAGCTGCCCGAGATCATCTTGTAGACGTCGGATTAGTCGGTTGAGCAGGTGCACCCCGAACGGCACCGTGCCCGCTGCGAACCGCGCCTGAACGTCAGGCGCGTTGTACGGGTGGGGATCGCGGGCCAACATCTGCCGCAAGCAGACGTCGACGAAGTGGTCCCATCCGTTGTCCCTGGCCGGACGGTCCGCGTCCACGCGCGCCTGGAACGCCGCATACGTGTGCGGCCCGTGTCTGACGAGATCAGACACCGTGTCTACCAGGCGCCGGGCACGTCGCCGGAAGGCTGGCAACTCCGCGGGATTGGTGGGGACAGATAGCGACATTTAGCTAACGAAGGCTGTGTGAGCTATGGACATGGGAGAACGGGTGGACTCTGTGGCCCGTCCCGCTCGCTGCTGGTCTTACGATGCACGACACTTCGCACGACATAGTTGCCCACCCCTCTTGCGCGCCCCCCCCCCCTTCCCTCCCGTGTTCCTTTGCCCCCGGATTTGCCCCCTAGGTGTGCTCCTTGGTTCAACCCGGTTGTTGGTGGGTTTGTTGCCAGGCAGGGTTGGGGGGGGGGGGGGCGCCCGACGCTGGCTCTGGTCTCTCCCTCCGGAAGTTTCCCCACGGGGGGGCCGATGCATGCACTCCCCGTCAGGGTGTAACTCTGTTGTACGGGCCGTCCATTTGTACCCGCTCCGTACAAATGGACCTGCGCCGTAACCAGGTACGTCGGCCCTTCCCCACACCGGGGTCGGGTACACTGTGGGTCTCTGGGGAGTCCTTGCGGGATAGGCGCGTCTCTTGCCTACCCCGATGGACGGTGTGCCCTACCCGCAGCCCCTCACAGGACACGAACCGCAGTACGTGCCGTGGGGAGTGCTCTTGGTCAGGCCCATTGGCCACCCCCCCAGGCCGGTGCCACCTCGGGCCGCTGGCCAACGGTCCCGGGCGTAACCCACCTTATTGCCTGCGCTCAGGTGGGGCCGATACGGACACCGGGGGGGCCCCCAAACCCCTGAGGTCGGGTACCTCACCAGCGTCTTTTGCGGGCTCTTGCCACCCCAGCCCCCCCCCCCGTTCGCTGCGGTGTTGGTCCCTGCCTCCCAGCTTCCTTCCCCAGGGGCGTCCCCCTTTCCCGCGCCCCTTGCCGTGCTTCCTGGTTCCTGCCGTGTCCCGTCTGCCCCTGCTGTCTGCCCCTGCTCTGGCGCATTGGTGTCTTTTGTTTTTGTTTTTTTTTTCCACCGCTCGTCACTCGTCTCTCCCCCCGGCGTTTCGGTCTGTCCTCTGCCCCCCCCCCATGTCCCCTCGCTGTCTTCTCGCTGTCCCCGCCCCTTTCGTGGGTGGGTGGAGGAGTAGGGGGTGGGGTGGGGGGGGGGCTTCCTCGCTGCCTGTCCCCTGGCGTAAGCACGTCGCGAGCACGGTGCAGGCACGAGGCGCGGCACTTGTCCCTCTGCAGGTGGGGGGGGGGCTAGCCGTGTGGCTCCCGTCGTCGCCCTACCTACCCTGCGGTCGCACCCCCGGTGGTTCCCCCGTTGGGGCTTGCACGGCGCGTGCTCCCTTTGGGCACGGTCGTGTGGTCCGTCCCGCACCCTCTCTCCGCTGCCTCCCCACCCTGCCGCGTTGTCCTCGGGGGGGGGTCCGCGTTCCGCTACCGTCACCCCCCTTGTCGCCCTTGTCGTCTTCCCTTTGTAGCACGCATGTCGCAGGCACGACGCAAGCACGACGCAAGCACAGGGCGAGGCTGCAGTGGGGGGGGGGGTTTCCCCTTTGGGGCCCCCATACCCCCGAGGTCGGGTACTTCACCAGCGTCCCTTGCGGGCCCATGTCGCCCCGGCCTCCCCCCGTTCGTCGCGGTTTTGGTCCCTGTCTTCTCGCTTTCTTCCCTTGGCGCGTTGGTTTGCTTTGTTCTTTGTTTTTTTTTTTCGTCTCCACCGCTCGCCGCCCGTCTCTCCCCTTGGCACGTCGGTCTGTCCTCTGCCCCCCCCCCCCTGTCCCCTCGCCACCTCCTCGCTGTCCTCGCCCCTTTCCTGGGTGGGTGGGGGAGAAGGGGGTGGGGGGGGGGGGGCGCCCTCGCTGCCCGTCCTCTGGCGTAAGCACGTCGCAAGCACGGCGCAGGCACGAGGCGCGGCACTTGTCCCTCTGCAGGGGGGGGGGGGGGGCTTGCCGTGTGGCTCCCGTCGTCGCCCTTCCTACCCTGCGTTCGCACCCCCGGTGCCCCCCCCCGCTGGGGCTTGCACGGCGCGTGCTTCCTACGGGCACGGTCGTGTGGTCCGTCCCGCACCCTCTCTCCGCTGCCTCCCCACCTTGCCGCTTTGTCCTCAGGGGGGGGGGGGCGCTGTCCGCCCCTCCCTTCCTTCATCCCCCACCCTTGGGGGGGCGGAGGTGTGTGGGGGGGGGGGGGGGGGGCTTGTCGTCTTCCCTTCGTTGCACGCATGTCGCAGGCACGACGCAAGCACGGCGCAGGCACGAGGCGCGGCACCTGTCCCTCTGCAGGGGGGGGGGGGGGGGGCATGCCTTGTGGCTCCCGTCGTCGCCCTTTCTACCCTGCGTTCGCACCCCCGGTGGTCCCCCCGCCGGGGCTTGCACGGCGCGTGCTCTCTACGGGCACGGTCGTGTGGTCCGTCCCGCACCCTCTCGCCGCTGCCTCCCCACCCTGCCGCTTTGTCCTCGGGGGGGGGGCGCTTTTCGCCCCCCCCTACCTGCATCTCCCACCCTTGGGGGGGCGGGGGTGTGTGGGGGGGGGGGGGGGCGCCCATGTCGTCTTCCCTTCGTTGCACGCATGTCGCAGGCACGACGCAAGCACGACGCAAGCACGGGGTGAGGCACTTGGCTGCAGCGGGGGGGGGGGGGGGTTTCTCCTTTGGGCCTGGCCTTCCCGCCCTTCTCCATGGTATAGGCTCCGCACCCCAGGATCTCCAGCCGCTGTTGCCCCTTGGCGGTAGTCGCCACGTCTCCGCATGATGCTCAGTGTCCCGTGCCTGCTCCCTCTTGTGCCCATACTTACTGGAGGAGGTACGTACCCGGGTGGAAACGGATGATGAGGAAGTGCGGGCAGCGGGGAGGACTTACCGTACGCCTCGAAGGCTTCTTGCGCCATCCGCCGCCCTGGTCGAGGGGAGGGCCCCTGTTTCGGCACCCAACAGCCCGGGGGGGGGCGACTGCCCATCCTCTCCCTGGTGCCTGTGTATCCACTTCCGAGCGGCCTGATACCGGTGCCGTGGTATCAGTCCGCTGGAAGTGGCGGCTACAAAGCGGCCGGGCGCTCTCGTCCCCCGGGCCTCTGCCACCCCCGAGCGCGATGGAGGCCCCTGAGGTCCTATGGCAGAGACGCGGGGAGACGGGCGGGGGATTCATTTGTGGCATCCCCTGGCCACCTAGTTAATCAGTTCAGCATATTCGCTGCCGCAGGGGGCCCACCGGATGGCGCCGCTGGTGCCCGTCCCCTCTGCGTCACAATAACTGCAACGGGCGCAGGGGGTCCAGTGGATGGCGCCACTGGCGCGTGTCCCCTCTGCGCCACAGGTTGGGTCACCGCACGGGAGGCCCTACGGATGGCGCCGCAGGTGCCCGTCCCCCCGTGCCACTTCCTGCCTCCGGCGCCAGGCTTGGTTGACGTGACATGACACATGCATGAATGAGGTCAGAGTCGGTTTCAGGACGCGCACGGCGCACGGCACGACGCATGGCAACTATCCCCTACCCTGCCCCCTCTGCTCCCTCCCTCGCCCTCTGTGCTCGCCTGGTGCTGAGCATGCCCCTGTCTCCCTCGTCGCTCCCTCTCTCTGCTCCGGCTGTCCTGCCTTCGCTCACCTCGTGTCCTACCTCTTTCGCCCTGCCCGTGCCCTCTTCCCTCGTCCCTGCCGGCCCTCGATGCATGACACTACGCAGGCACACAGCACACTGCACCTTCGGGGGCGGCACGGCAGCCCACCCTCCGGCGCCCCGGCGGCCGGGCTCCCGGCGCTGGGCAGCACGACCCCCGACTCGCGCAGCAGCTGCACCGCGGCCCACCGCTCGCGCACCGCCGTCGCCTGCGCGAGGCTCGTCGCCAGCGCGGCCGTCACCGCCGGCCGCGCGGCGGTTGCGGCCGTCAGGACGTCGTCGAGCGCCTGCAACTGCTCCGGCTCGACGGCGGTCGTGGACTCCTGCGGCACGGCGCCGCGCACCGCGTCCAGGCGGTCCTCCAGCGCCACCGCGGCCTTCGCGTCCGCGACGGCCTCATCGACGCGCGCGCACAGGGCGGTGTCGCGCGCGCATCCCACCGACCGCGCCTGCTCGCTCGCGTCCTCCCACTCTGGCAGCGCCACACGCCACAGGACCACATCGGGGCTCTGCGTGGCCTCTTCCACCACCGCCGCAAGGGCGAGGGTGGCGTCAAGCTTCTGCACGGCCGCACAAACGTCCGGCGGTGGTGCATCATCCCCGAGAAGGGCCAGGGCCTCTGCGCGCGCAGCCCGGGCCGCCTCTGCATCGCACTCGTCTGCCTCGAGCGCTGCTTTCGAGGTGAGCAGCCGCTGCGCCGCTGCCCGCCCTGAGAAGCGCACACCGCGAGACACCCACACGGCAGGCGCACATGCGTGGCGTATGGTGCAGCGCGCAGAGTGCACAATGCGAAGAGGGTGTGCCGCGCAATGCACCGTGCACAGGGCACGGGGGGCAAAATGCAGGGTATTGTTTGCGAGGTGCAGCAATTGATCTGCAGAGTGCGCATGTACGAGTACGCATACAGTGCCATGTGCGCAGTTCCACCAAATCTGCAACAAGCCACACCAAGGTAGTGCAAGATAGGCCCCAGGCTGTGAATACCACTTGGCCAGTGTTCGGCTCAAAAAAAAGAATATCCAAAACTCTCTTTGGTGTTGAGGAAGCAACGCCCCCCCCCTTGAAATCTCCCCCCTTTTGTACCCCCCCCCCCGTATAAGCTACGCCAATGTACACAATTATTACGGTCCCTACGCCTACTGTAGCTTGGACAAGGGCGTAGCTTATCTGCAGAGCGGTGGAAAGTCCAGCATTACGTCCCCACCGACAGACGTATGCCCTCATCAAGTATCACGCGGCGGAGCCGCGACACACATCGTCCCATCTGTCCAGCGAGGCGCCACAGCTCCTCCTCAGATACGGCGCCGGAGGCGCCGCCACAGTTCGTCAGGATAGGCCAGGTCTCCCTCCCTACCCTCAGCAGGAACTGGGTTGAGCTGGCTTGTACCTCCAAAAATACAAACCCCCCCCATGTCGTCCACTACGATGAACCCCCAGCGGCCTGCCCGCCGGGATTCGAACCCACGACCGATGACGTGGGAGACAAGCGTGTTTCCGATATGCTATTCTCCGATGTGCTGTGCACCGGCTGCTCCAACCACCAGGCCTCTCCACCCCCCGCTGGCCTCAGCTGTTGCTGCTGCGGTTTGCACTTAGTGCAGACCTTCAAGGCTCAAATCGGCCACGTCGGCCGATCTCCGGTTGCGTGTCCGCCGCCTTCGCCACCAACGGTGACTAGGGAGCCACGCGTGTTTCTGGTATGTTCCTCCCCTATGTCCTCTCTCGTCCTGCCCTCACTTACGCCCGTTCTGCCTTCCTACCCCTCTTCCTGGGGTTGTCACTCACATCTGTGCGTAGCTTATACAAGGGCGTAGCTTATACAAGGGGGGGGGGGGGTTAGGGCCGGTTTCCCCCATGGGGGGGGGGGTTGGCACAAGGCCTTGGGCCTTGGGGGGTCACAAAGCGACGGTTCCCCCCCTGGGGGGGGGGGGGGGGGGCTGCACCACAAATCCCCGGGGGGGGGCTGCACCACAAATCCCCTGGGGGGGGGGGGGGGGGGGGCTGCACCACAAATCTGTACCATAGTATCACAGTGTAAATCAGCTTCGGCGTCTTGTAAAAATTTTTTTTTGGCGCCTTCGACGCCTAGTATTTCCTATGCTGTCTGGGCCAAGGTGACGGTTCCCCCTCTGGGGGGGCGGGGGATTTCAAAGGGGGGGGGGGATTTCAAAGGGGTGGGGGGTAGGTTGGGGCAACTCAGTGTGGGGGTTGGTCGAGTGGAGGGCCAGGGAAACTTTTTTGGGAAATGCCTTGCTCAAACATTCCATGGTTTTGTCTCAAAGAAATATCCCGCATTGTCCCCTGGGGGCATGCTACACGAATACCCCGACAAAGTCCCCGCGTGCAACTGCACACCTCCTTGCGACTCACATGGCCACACCGAAAAAAGAGGGGAATTGGACACATTTTGTTTTGGCAGAGGAGCACAGGTGTTTTGGATCGTCGTGGGCGATCACAATATGGAAACGGGTCGTTTCACTGTGCCTTATGCAACATCTGCAAAAAAAAGGGGGGGGGGGGACTCGGACCCGCCCTTGCGGTACACTTTTTTCCTTAGGACCATGTATTTTGTTTTTTTTGCTACTTTTCAGGGGGTCTGAAAACAAAAGGTGGGCTGAAAATAGATGCCGTAGTTGGGGCCCTGTGAATAGCCAGGGGTTTTTGGCAAAGGGCAGAATGAATTTTTTGAAGCCCGCCCCATCATAGGCCTGATGCAATACGCTCCTGGCAGGGATGTGGTGACTTAAGAGGTCAACATCTGGGACCCGGCCCCTCCCTGTGGGCCCTCAATACAACCAAGTTTGGGTGCCTACAATCACCCATACCCCATACCTGTCGGCAACGCATTTGTCCACAGCATGCAATCCACTGCAGCATGGATTGCATGCTTCTGCATCACCAGCCAATCCTCCAATGGCCCGGCATCCACTCGAAGTCCCACAACAAGTGTTTCAGCAACAGCAGACCACGGGTGTCACCACATTGGGCCGATCCTCCATGGCCTGGGCATGGCCCCAGACCCCAACAACCACCATTTCCACAAGTAGCAATCCACCATGGCAAAATATTGTCCACAACTCTCATTTTGGTGGGGCAGGCTGTTCACGAAGGTGCAATCTAACGTACATCAATGGCAATCTTATGATTTTCAACTCAAGATTCTGTGTGCTTGCTATGTTTGGTGCAGGCTGTGGCACACTGCGCTTTCGCACCCGCATGTGCTGCTAGTTGGGCTGCTGTAGCAGTGGCATTTGCCTCAGACACTGTGTTGTTGTAGCGCATGGTGCCGCTCGTACCCCCCCCCCCCTTGCAATCTCCCCCCGTAGCGCGCGATGGTCTCCCATGGGGGGGGGGGGGGCGGTCGCCAAGTGACGGTCTCTGGGGGGGGGAGGGGGAGTTGCAAGGGGATTTGAAGGCCCCACAACAGTGGCCAACACATGTGCACCAAGTTTACTTGAGTGGTACCATACCCGGTCACCGGGAGAAAACATCTTTTCTGAGTCTGAAAAAGCAACACGACACAGAGTACACCACCTTTGAAGAGAGAATATCCCAGAATACACACGGGTGACTGATTTGAAGTGATGGGAAAGCAATGCAAGGACGTGCGTGTGTGACAGATAGGCAACACAACCACCGCAATAGATATTGCCGAGCAAAACAGTGAAGTGACGGTCTTCCGGGGGGGGGGGGGGGGATTGCAAGGGGGAGGGGGGGAGGGTATGTGGGAGAGGAGGCATGAAGGTGGCTACATGACCCTTGCGGTTGTACCCAAGCAGTGAAATCGGACGTGTAATCACACAATTTGAATTCCATATGTGGAATCTCAACTCTAAAGATTTGGAGTAGACACAGAAGTGGTGTGTTTGAAAAAGAACGTCCCGTGCCACAAACAAAATGGGTGACAATGCGTGACCAGCGCCTACGTCCTGAGTCGCCATGTATCTGGACCTCCTCAACGCTTTGCCCCGCCATACAAAAGGGGAGGGGTCGAACACTGAAGGATCCAGAGGCCGCTAGTGGCTGCCACCCATTGAACGGGAGGGATGAGGCGGCAAAATTCAACGTTCCTAATGTGACATAATGTTCTGTGAAATGTTCCCCAAAAGATGGAAGAGCAAAGTTGTACGCCTTCGTGCCCTTGCCCTTGCCCTTGCCACCTTTGCGAACTCCACGCAGCAGCCGACACGCACCACCAGACTGCACACCACAACAAACACTGCGACCCACAAGGCGCGCCACGCATCACACCTGCAGACTCACGCTCGGCTTCCTGCGCGACCTCCTGTGCCGCCGCCTCCACAGCCGCCGCTGCCGCCGCCATTGGCACCGACAGCGCGGCCCCGACGGGCGGGGGTGCCGCCTCCGCAGCAGCCAGCACGTCGCGCAACGCACCCACATCCTCGGCGGACGCCGCGTGCGCAAGGACGGCCGACACCCGGTCATCGAGGTCCACCGCCATCACCGCATTCGCGATGGCCTCCTCGGCGAGCCCCCGCAACACGCAGGACCCGGGGCACCCCACAGCCTGTGCCTCTGCGAGCACGGCCTCCCACTCGGGCAACGCGGAACGCCACGCGGCCACGTCAGGCGTCTCGACGGCCGCGCGCACAGTCGCGGTGAGGCCCAGCGCGGCATCCACCCGCCGCTGGGCCGCAGACACGTCCGGGGACGGCGGTTCGTCCCCCAGGAGCTGCAGGGCCTCCGCGCGGGCGGCCCGGCACGCTTCGGCGTCGCACGCGCCCTCCTCCAGCGCCGCCGCGGCGGAGAGCAGCTGCTGCGTTGCCGTTTGGCGCAGGGCCTCGTAGGCGGCCAGTACCCACCCTCTCCTCTCGGCCTCGGCGTGGGCCTCGGCCGCCACCGCGTCCAGCACCTCGTCCACCTCCATCCCCTGGACCACGACCGTGTCCTCCGACCGCGCCGTCCCGATCAGCGCGAAGCTGCGGCACTCCCGAAACGCGAACATGGCGTCCGCGACCTGCGCCGCCAGAGCGTCGCGGTCCACGGCCCCCCCGGGGCCCAGGACAACGACGAAGAGCACGTGCGTACTGCGCAGGTCATCGCCGGACGACGGCAGCGAGGCCAGCGAGTGGTAGTGGAACCAGGGGTCCTGCGGCACAGCGCCCGGCACGCCGCCCGGCACCGGCCTCCGCGCGAACCGGACGTACCGCCGGAGAGCGCTGCTGCACCCGGCGGACAGCAGCCGCACCATCACCCGCTGCTCAATGTTGTGCAGTTTCGCGGAGAAGTCGTGCAGTTTCTCGAGAGGGAGGGCGTGCAGTCCCGGGAGGTCTTTGGACGCCGATTGCAGTGCCCCCGGGCTCGCGCGACTGGTCATCAACTGCTTCATTTGCAGGTCCAGAAAGTCCGCGTCCCCAACGATCAGCTCCGGCAGCACCACGTGGACGTGCTGCGCGGGGATCCCGACCTTCGCGAGTCCGGCCGGAAGCGCGCACAGAAAGGGCATCAGCCCCGTGTGCGCCTCCGACCACGTGCGGCGTTCATCGGGGCCCCACTCCTTCGGGGCCGGCAGCAGCGCGGGCGACGCGCGCTGCCCGAATCCTCGGGGCTTGTCCCGGGCCGGCGCCGCCTTCTGCAACGGCGGGCCCACGGCCTTGACCACTTCACGCCACAGGAATGTCCCCTTCATGTCCGGCGAGGGGACGTGCTGGTCCCCCTCCACGACCGCCGCCGAAAACTCGGCGTCGAAACCGAGTCGCCGTGTGCGGGGGACGGCCAGGACCAGCCGGTGGAACCCGCGGGACTCGTCGTCCTTCGCGCGGCACACCGCGCCGATGAACCGCTGGAGCGACGCGGCGATGGCGGCGATTTCGGTCACGACCTCGTGTCTGGGACTGTCGTCGGCCCCTGGCTCCGTCGGTCCCGCACGCCGGCTCACACGACGCCGTGCGTGAGATGGGCCCCACGCCGCGGCCCCGCCGTACCAGCCCCGGGGGCGTGAAGGTCGCGTGCTCGCGCACAGCCCTGCGGCACCCGGCAAGGCCGCCGCCCGCGCCGCAGCCATCGCCCACCCGCCACAAGCGCTCGAATCAGAGGCCCGCAGCCCCATCCGCTGGCACCGAATGACCACCACCGCAGTCAGCACCGCGGTGATGCCGACAACTCCCCAAGCCCCACGGGACTGTGTCGCGGTGGAGCTGAAAGATGGCACACGTGCCGGGACCGGCCGGTGCTTCCCCGGGGCGTGAGCCTGCGGTGCATGTGACGGGCCTCTGGCGAATCTCCGCAGGCGCGGGCCTTGCGCATCAAGTGGGGCGGGTCTGCCGGCCAGCGCGGGCGGACGCAGGGCTGTGGGGCGGAGCTGCGCGGCAAAGCGGGTCGCGGCAAACGGCGTCCGGGGCCCGCGGTGGGCAAGGCCTGGTCCAAGGGCGAGGGCGAGACCCACAAGCGCGCCGCAGAGGAGCACACCCAGGTGCCCCCACAGGTGAGTCAATGGCATGGCACCGAGGCAGCCAAAAGCCTGTGAACCGAACGGGGTTGTACACCGTGGGAGCCGGCAGTGGGCAAGCGACATGGCAGGGGGCAAAATGGCACCGTTCCGAACGGTGTACATGGAGGTAGAGGTACCGGCACCAGCGAACCACTATCAATTACCGCTCCCTGGACCCCATCCTGCAGAGCACGATGCTGTGTGGATACTCAGTACAACTGCAACTTAGGGACAACAAAGTGGTGTGAGACAAACAGCACCATCGACTGATACCGTGCATACAACTCCCAGTACCCGTTGGACCCTCGAACGGTGTAGAAACTATGCCCCTATTCTGGGGAGCGGTGCAAGAGCAGTGCAGCAATTGTTGACCGCATCCAATGGCCAAATGGTTTCACCGGCCCTTCTTCACTGACGAAGTAGCTTGGCTGGGGGCGCTGGTTGTGTGCTGGGCCGTGTGGGCTTCTACCACCGTGAAGAACATGTGGACATTCTCTGGACACGTCTTTGTACCACGGTTGGGAGGAGCGGCGCAGGAACCGTGCAAAAGGTTTGACGAACGGTGGAGGAACAGTGCACAGCAACGGGGCGAACGGTGGTCCTAGGTGTGAGTCAAGCAAAGAATTGTTTGCATCGTTGTTCGTAACGGTGGGGGGTAAAACCCCCGAAGGCAAAGCTGCGCTATGGCAGTGCGAAGGCATGCGCCAGCAGCACAGACAACCTGCAGTGGAATGCAACACGGTGGAGGCAGCCACGTCGCAAATAATAGCGATTGGCAACATCAATTATTTTTTGTTTTGTTCAGACTAAGATGAGCTGGTGTAGCCTGCTCACTTCACAGTACTCGAGAGAAACCGCTTGGGATCAAGGTTCAGAGCTGTCCAGTGCTACCATGATCCCACAATGGCCGTGGTAGTGGTTCTGACATGTAGCGAGGATTAGCTGAATCCAAAACCAGGTTATGCAGTGGGAGACCGCCACGCCGGTAGGCTAATAGCGAATGGCAACATCAATTACTGCAATGTGATGAACGGGGGCCGCATGGCTGGGACAAGCCCCCCAGCAAGTGGACGTGCTGGCCATGATCCAGGCGCTGTGGTAGCAGTGGGTGCAGCAGATGCAGGAGATGCAGCAGATGATAATGGCTATGGTATGCCCTATAGCTGCTTAATGTGTTTTGGTGTCATTTGAAAATTGCTCAAATTACACTCAAAGAAGTTTGCCAGGGGTGTTTGAGCGTCGTCTAAGCTGGATTGATCCGGATTGGAACAAAATTTTGGAGGAGGGGCTGTATGACTTGGGCGAAAAGGAGGCAGGGAAGTGCGATGGCCGGTGAGCTGGGCACACCATATCCCGGCTGGCAGGGCATGGGAAGCATGACCCACTAAGGGGCACGGAGGGGCACGCGGATTTGGTGGAGCGGACGCTAGCCTCAGGAGCGACCGCAAGCATAGCTGTAGTAGGCTTTGGGGGTGGTGGCAGCCGACATCGATCTGAGAGGTGTGGTACGCTCTATTGCTTCCTATTTGTGACATTTTCGTAGGTCGCTAAGTTGCTCAATTACGCTCAAAAACAAGTTTGTGCTACTGGTGCTCCAACAACAATCAAAGAATTCACACCATAAACTTCTTTGAGTGCTCCTCCAGCAACCTAATTGAGCAAATCTCGCACGTCCTTTTTTTCTCAGGCCGAGGACATTGAGGTCCACAGCAAGGACCAACGGGGATGGCACCACCCTTGTCCCCCCCCCCCCCCAAAGGAGGAAAGGAGGTTAAAAGGTGTGGGTGCCCTTACATCACCGAGGGCAAGGAGGCGATCCTCGACAAGAAGCCTGAACTGCACCACAGCAGGACCATAATGTTACATTCTTTCTTGCTGATACAAACCCTGGCTGTTGTTTGTGGTGTACACAGTGTACTAGGCGTAACTGTTCTAAATTTACATGCTTCAAATTGTAAGATATTGAGTCCTCCACTCACTGTGTGCTGTTTTTCTGGCGAAAAAGCTCCTCAAAAACACAATTGTTGATCATATGTTTTCCGCTGGCCTTCTGGATACTTGTGTAATCTCTATGCATGCCTTGCAGACACTTTTATCTTGATTCTCCAAAACCTGCACGTTCTCCAAAAGTTCGCTTTCTGCAAACCACAAAGCACAACACCTGCAGCATTCAACAAGCAGCTGCTATCACGTACTGTAATGAATCCCCAATCCTTCATTCACGAGATTTTGAGTAGTAAGCTGAACCCCCGTCCTGCTTTTGTTATGTTCTTTGCTGGGAACTCATGCATATATGATGATGTATCATCTCTCAGCAGGACAAACACAAACCCATGCAAAGTTGTCATTTAATTGACATTGTGACACCAACACTGATTATTCTCATAATTACTGCAATGAAGTGCTCACAGGCATTTTGCATGTATGCCTTACTATACTCAAGGCCTGCGTGCGCTCACACGCTTGCACAATGAACATCTGGCCCTCCTAAGCCGTCAAGTTCACACTCTAGGCAGTCCCATCTAATGCTGGCCTTATCCTTGTGCAGGGCGCCACATGACGGGCAGCGCACGCTATCTCGCAAGCGACGGCCCTGGACCCATGCCGCCGTCCAAACGGCCCCCGCCAGAAAGCCCCTCAATAGCGAGGTCTCTGTTTCCGTGGCCGCCACGCGGAGGGCCCTCCGGCAGACCTTTCCGTCGACCCCATCACCTAGACCCCCAAAAGTGGCAAGCCGCTGTGCCTTGAGTCCAGGCGCAGCCTAGGCGAGGACCCTACATTAGCAGGTGAAAAACACAGAGAGGGGGTCAAAAGCATGTTTAACACGGACATTCAACTACTACATGGGTCCCCATGGGTGTTGTAGTGTCACCAGTCACCAAATGATGAGCCAAAAACACGCCATAGCTCACCAAAAAAATCAGTGAAAAAGCCAAATTTTCAAAAATTCTCAAATGCCGCTGATCAACCTGCATACAGCTGCTACATGGGTAGCCCATGTGCACGGAAATATTAGAAGAGGAGGGGGGGGCGGGGGGGGGGGGGGGGGCAAAAACTTGTGTACCAAAAATGGCCCAAAAAATTTTCTAATTCCCCAAATTATTTCCCTCTTAAATTTCGCTTTTCTGACGATGTTCATTTTGGGATGGGGGGGCGGTCGGGGGGGGGGTCCTCCTGTGGTGTAGAGCCATTCTAATACTTTCCTGCCCATGTATGCTGGGGCACCCATGTTATCACCAAATGTGACCCCAAGACCATCTCAAAGACCTCGCAAGGATTTTGGAAAGAGTCAACTTTCGCAAAATGTTCACATTCCACTGACCAACAATTTCAGGGTTTCTGCGGGACCCATGGTACTTGGGCCGAGGAGCCACTACATGCGTCTTTATGGGTGTTGAAATACCAAATGATGATCCGAAACCCATCCCAAAGCCATCAAAAGGCTTTTGAAAAAAGAAGTGACACTTTGAAAAATTCGAGTAGCACTGGGTAGTGTCAAAAGGTTTCCAAAAAAATCTTCACAAAATGTAATTGGCACAGAACAACTTAGAAAGCAGTCCCTGGCCCTAGCTACATGGAACAAGCAACCGCTAAGTGGGTCCCCATGGGTGCTACGGTACCCATGTTGTCATCCAACTACAATCTACACCCATCCCAAAGCCCTTGGAAGGTATTTGCAAAAAAGCAAATTCTCACAAAATTTACCAAACCAAATTCTACCAAACCCTTCAAGTGCTCAAAGCCCCTACGACCCATGCCAAGCCACAATGGGGATTCGAAATTGAAAAATGCGACAACATTCGATTGCCTTCGACAACTCCACCTTGCAAAGTATTGCTCTAAACAATGTACCACCAAGTGGCCCCCCGAAATGTGCCTATTCATCTGTGCACGTGGGCCAATATTGCGCGCAAACACCCCTCTCAGGGGCCCATGGATACCCAACAGGTCCAAATTGGTGTTACATGGCTCCTCAGGAGAAACTTCCAGTCTAAATCGCAACCCCATACCTACCCCCTCCCCATAACCCTTCACAAATGACCTCGATCAATAAAAACTTTTTCTTTGTTCCAGCGCCGCATAAGTCCATCAGTCCGAAGAATACTACAACCATTTGGGAATGCACTTAGGTGCAAAGTTCCTAGCATATGTACACTTAATGTAACCAGAGCCACAGACTTCGTGAGGTTATACCCTGATAGTTCCTTCGCTATGCAGCTGATTAGCGACCCCCCACATGATGAGCCATGGGAAATATAGCTTACGGGATCACCATGACGCTGTAACACTCATACAGACACTCCCCTTTGACTCCCCATACTGACCTCCAACGAAAGCGGGTCATACACTGGGCATCAATTATACTTGACGCCAGCCACGCCCAAAGCCACCAGGTGGTCATCAAAGGTCACCCAAAAAATTATGATTTTCCAACCAACCCATGTTGGCCAAAAAGCGGAAAGGCCTCACTGGTGGATCTGTGTGGGGGCTGATCCAGTGTATTTTGAGACAGAGTTGCATGAGTGCTCATCCCACTCCAAGAGCCAAACGCCATAGAGTTGTGAACCGAAAACAATTTTCCGGCTAAAAATCAGGGGGAAACCAAACATTCATGATTTCAACACCCCAAAAGGGGGGGGGGGTCATTTGTTTTGAGCCCTCCCCTCTAACCAAAGTGGGTTTTCCGTGGTGGTGGTGGGGGGGGGGTTCAAGAGGGGTTCCCAACCAAAAACTCATTGGGGGATACTTTAATTGGACAAAATAATGGTTTACAAGGGCCTCAGCCAATGATTCAAAGCACGCAAATGGCTTTCTTTGGGTTGGGGGGGGGGGGTTGTGCTGTTTTCCTAAAAATCCCGGCCTGCATGCTTCTGATCGAAAAATAAAAAAACAGGGGTCATTTCATCAGGACCACCCCCCCTCCACCCGTCCGACTCCGAGCCAGTAAATCGAGCCTCCCAGCAAGTTTTGGTGCAGAACTTGGAAATCCCCTATTTTGAAAGTGCTGATCAAGAAACAAAGTCCCCCCCCCCTCCAAAAAAAGAACAGTGAACATCCCTGAACTAGCATCCCCCCAAAATGCCCTGGGTGCATCCTCATGGCCAGGTTGATCTCACAACATCTCATGATGTTACTTTGGGCGTTTGCTGTTGAGGCTTGCACTGTGGGCACACCACGGACGTACTGCCGCTTATTGCTTGCCCATAGCCTTCGCCATGCTGAATCCTACAGCCGTTGCCTGCCACATAGCACAGACTACTGTGGGGCATGCCCAATGGCCTGTCCTAACAAGAAAACACGTTAGCACCCAAGGGGACTGTTGCGAGTCAAATTGCTATCACAGGCACATATGAAGCATCTAACTTGAATCGGCATGGTCTACGTCAGGATGTGCGCCATGAGTTCTTCCATGCAATCCTCAACACTGTGTGCACGCACCAACGAATAGGGGGCGGGGGCTTAAGAACCATTAAAAAAATGCCTCCGGATTTGTGGTCTCTAGACTAGCTGCCAATCCACGGCGATTGACCGCAGTTGACGGATATTTCGAGGTATAAGTCCTATTTCTGAGGATCACCCGCCCCACGCTAGCACACAGCTGGGCGTGTTTCCACCATCGGTGTCAAACCCGGGTGCACACTCTCAACCATGGGGTCTTGAGGGAACAGAAAAGGAAACGAAAGGGGAAGGGCTTCCAAAGGATCCCCCTGGAGCCAAATGATGCCAACTGTTTCATTCCGCAACGGCGACCCCGAAACCGAAGAACTGATGTAAATTTATCCTGTCGTCTTCGCTGGTATTGCCTCAGAATGCTGGGATGCTAAAGCACGGCAGGTGGCTGCTCGGGCTGGAGTGCCTTTTGTGCATATTTTGGTTTCCATGGTTGCTCTTTCTGTCTCCACTTTTGTTAACGGTGTCCATCACATACCTCTTAGCTGCCCCTGCCCCTTTTCTATGTCAAATCCGCGTTGTGGCCCTGCCATATTCGGTTCATCCTTCAAACCTGATCCTGGGCGAAGTAGGCAGCACTGCACCGCTGTCCATTGCCCAGAAAGCAAACAATCCTGTGGATCGTACCACAGTTTTTTCATGTTTGCATTTGGTGCAAAAGGGTAGCCCAAACAGTTCGGGGTGGTGTGCTCTTAACAATGAGACGCAGGAGAGTCTCAAGCTGCCTTTCACCTTGCTGAAATGAGTGGAGACAGTGATTCGAGTGGTTGTATTGATTGCGCTGCTGCCCAACCATCTTGATCTTGAGTGCGAACGGTATTGCCACAATTGGCAGGGTCAGGTGGCCAAAGCCCCCACGATGCCTGGCATCACTGCCTGCGCCGTTTTTGCCCGGATTTTGCCTGGGCCTCCTGCCTCAACACACGTGAGAATAATAGTGATAGAGGGTGAGAGTCACAGAAATAAACGAGATACTCTGTCATGCCTCACACTACATCACAATACATGGCAACTTTTGCAGCACCGGCAATGTGGAGAGACAATCGCCGAAGAAGGACTGAGCGTAAAAGACGCAGCGATCACGCAAATGAACTTCTCCCTCCTGGCAAACGGCAGAAATTGTGCTAGATTTGACAACACAGCGATCAGAAAGTACTGAAAAGTACGCGTGGCTCGCACAGTGGATTCAGGGCTGCATTTTGGGACTGGCTTTGGCATTTTACGTTCGCGAGTTCGATATGAAATTGGTTCAACTCGGGAAAATATGTTTATGAACAAATTGTACGCCGGAACACGGCCATTCCTTCTGCTGTTGGGTATAGACCCCAAACGCGCATACACCCAAGCCCCTTCCCGATGGGTGCCCCCTTCGTCTCAAAGACCAAAATCATGCGGGGTTCCCTTCCCCATCAACGCACATTGGTGCTGCCCTTGCGAGCCCTTGCACCTGCACGCAGCAACACATCCGCAGGGCTTTGCAGCCTGATTTCTCATGTCAGCGGCTGGTCTGGCTCGTCCAGGACCACGTCCATGGCTGGCCGTTGGGCCGTTGTTGGGTGACGTCATCAAGGCGGCTACCCACACCAAATGTGAACAGACCGCATCCAACACGCTACACCCTCCCCAGCCCAGGACAAGAGCCGTTAATGCCGATGGCCCACACCCACGGCCAAATCACAAAGGGGGGCAATCGCAAACATGGACAGCCCAGTGGAGGGCAAAAGTTGGCCACTCGCGGCCCTCACGGCAGCCCCGCTTAGCCGTTGCAGGGCCTGTGACGCTCGCCAGGAGTCCCCTCTTTTTTTTTTCAGGCCTCTGTGCTCCGAGGACCTGGTTGAAATTATCAGGTGGATGTGACGCTGACTGGCCCCGTCCTCCAGGTGCTTGAAGGTGGACCCCTCCCATCCCCCTCCACCCAACGGGTGGGTAACGAACCCACCAAGAGACCAGTGGAGGATTCCCTCCTCAAAAGGCGAACACTTCCAGACACCCGGAAATACCAACGAGCATACTCTTTCAGCCTATGGCACACACCCTCCCCCCGGGTGATCATTCTCCTCTCGTTACTACTTCCATCCCGAACTGGCAACCAGCACCGCCTTGCAAAGCATGAGAACTTGTCACTGCAACCCTTCGGACACAGGCCTGGCTCATACTGCTGCATTTCGTCTCCAGTGCCCCGTTGCCACTTGTTGCTCGTCGTGCGGTGCCTGCAGAGCACCCTACAGCGAGCCATAAGGAGGAGAATACCCTTGTGCCGGGGTTTGGTATGGTCGGGCAGCGGGGCTGTGTTGAGCGCCTGCTGCAGGGTTTATCAATTGCCAGTCACACCTCCAAATGAGAAAGGGGCGGGGACCCTCCAAGGAGAGCAGGGCCTCGGCGGGTCATTCTGCTGCTCAGAGGAATTTGCTGCGCTTTGCAGCACCCCAATATTCTTGTCACCTTGTGGCCCACTGATATCCGACGGAGGAATATGCGAAAAAGATAAGCGTTCTCCGATCGGGAGGGGGCAGACACAATCTTGCGCTTGTTTCGTAGGACACAGAGTGCGGCCATCCTGAGGGCTTGGACCAGGTCACCACTTGCAACCGCCGCCGCAGGACCCTCTGTTGACCACATGCCCCCTGCACAATCCCTGCCAGACCGTGGCCCGCAGGCCCAGACTAAAGGCTGGATCCTGAAAGACGGTGCGCCGCGTTGGTGGATCTGCGAAACGCGATAGTACACAAACCAGTGGTCTCTGGGGCCTGAGCTTCTGGGGGCTGCAGCTACTTCGGCAGCAACGCGTTCTTGTCCTCGCCGCCAAAAGTGTAGAGGAAGGGCAACCCCACAAAGATGTAACCTGCGGATGAGGAAGGGTAGCAAATAGTGGGGAAGGCGGCAGCGCAACATCCCTCCATGGTCGTGGGGTTGGAGGGGGCATCCATTGTTGCCTGGAAGGGCGGACTTCCAAGCATAGCACAGAGCACAATCGTGTGGCGTCGGACGCACCACCAAACCCAGACAGATTGGAAGCGGAAAAAACCACCAGCCTCTAACCCCCTAACAATTGCTGGGGGTCCACGCTGTATCTCCAGATATCCCCGATCGGCCCCCCTGTGGCCCCCCCGTTTTCAGCCTGGCATGGGTTTGGTTGAAAAATCGCCCCCAGAGACCTTGGGCCACGATGGGGTGGTCATTCAGTGACAATCGAATTACGCATAACCCCATGGGAGGCCATGTACCATTAATTAGGCGCTCCTGGTGGTGGCAACTGGGCCCAAAAGCGGTGTTTTGGGCTTATTTGCACCGTGATGGACAACATTTGGTTGGCTCACAGCCGCTCTGCATGGATCCAAACCCTGGTCCCATTCCATTTGTTTCTTCTACATGGACCGCCAACCTATGGCGGGGTGCCGGGCTCTATCTCCGGTTACTCCCGATCGGTCCCCCTATGAGGCCCCACCACTGAGGACTTTTTCAGCCCGTCATGGGTTGGTTGAAAGATCGCCAGTTTTGGGTGACCTCCGATGATTCCCCTAATAGTGCCCACTAAACCCGAACACTGACTCAGTGCTCATCCCACTCCGCCCAGCCAAATCCCACGGATTTGGGACCCTAAAATACTTTTTCGCCCCCCCGACCCCCATCCCCTAAACAGTGGGTTTGAGGTTGGGGGAGGGGGGGGGGGGCAAAAGCTCATTGGGGGATACTCTTATTGGACAAACTAATGGGTCTACGAGGGGTACCAACGATGCAACCTCTTGGGGTAGGGTACGAGAATGACCCCACCCAAAGCGGGGTATGTGTTGTGTTCCCACATATGCGGGCCTGTGTGGTTTGTATCGAACAAGCCCCCCCCCCCCCGCCCCCCAGTTCCCCTCACGCCAGTCTACTGCCGGCACCGGGGCGGTTGCTGTCCCGTCTTCCTCAGGCATCGTTTATAAGAGGGGTGGGGGTATTTTGAGGGAAACGCACGCACCGCGCGCGCACCGCGCGTGCGTTTCTACCAACCCTTTCCTGCATTTTTCATATTTTGTCAGGGTGGCAGGGGTAAGCACACAACAATGGAGGCCTCCACTCCATCCTCCTCACCAATGGTGGTTGTGGCCGCCCACACTCCCTGCCAGGGGAGGGCCGTAGGAAGAGGAAGAAGAGGATGTAGAACTCTCCGGTACGGCCGCTCGACCAAAGAGCCTAGTGCCCCACAGGGTGCCCAAGCCTGTGGGGCCGTTTCGAACGTTTCGCATTTCGCTATGCTCAATGCACTCGTTTCGCGTTTCGGCGCGTTACTTCTTGGGGTGCCCAAGCCCAAAGTAACCGTATCGGTGCGTTTCGCGTTTCGATGATCACGGTGTCACCTACGAGGAAGCCTCCTCTTCCTCCTCATCAGCAGACGTAAGTGACGAGCCTGAGGATGATGAATCCGAATCCAAGTCCGAATCGGAATCGGAATCTGAACCATGACGTCTCGTGGCCTTTGGCTGCCCGAAAATGCCACTTGGGAAGTGGTCCCAAGGGCCGTAGGGCTCATAGCGCACAGTGCGCACGTTGAGAAATTGCTGAATGTGCACAACGGCTCGCACCATCAAATGCAATTTCTGCAAGCGATCTGGAAGGGTACACCCATGCTTCGTGTACATGTTCCTGCAGACACCCCAACCGTGGGAGGCATGTCCAGTTTTTGGGGCTTGGGATATGGGGTGATTGAGCCCCTTCGGCCACCAAATCCGCCATCCAATAGATGGGCTTCACCAGGCTTAATCGTGTGGAGAGGAGGTCCCAACTCCTTCATGATCCGCGCGTCACCGCGCACCCCACAAGAGATGCCGCCAAACCAGCGGAAGTTGCCCAAGAAGTCATTCATCAAAAAGATTTTCAGCACGTCCTCCTCGTATTTCGGTTGAAAGAGGACTTCGCTGAGCTGTCCTCCATGCGAGTCCAACGGATATGTGTCACCGATGGTGGTGACAAGGTACGGATGGAGTGGGCCGTGGTCCCACTCATTGAGTCTCTCGTCCCAGTGGATTTCATCAACAACTTCATTGAAGAACTCCAGGGTCTGCCACATCCTGTCCCACCAAGTTTTATCGTTGGCTCCATCCACCACACCAGCGTATTTGTATGGGGCGCCCTATCCCGCAGCCACGGCACACGGGCTCACCACAAGGGAGGGGCAAATAGTGGTGAGGTGCAGAAGACAACACAAGGGGAAAGAAAAGGTTGTCCGTGCACGTGGAAAACGCCCGCACCGCGCGCGCACCGCCTGGTGCACCGCGCGTGCGTTTCCCCCTTTGGCCCAACTTTGGACCCACCCACCCGACTTTTGAATCACCCAGACCCCCCCCCCCCTCTTATAAATCTGTGGGGAGCATTTTTCGTGAACCAAATTGAAGCCAAGGCGCTCTCCCGGGTTAGGCAACCCCAAAGGGTGACACACCAAAAACTGGACAATCCCAGAGTTTGAACCAGGGATCACTGGAACTGCAGTCATGTACCTTGACAACTGGGCTACAAACCAGCTCTGATAGTTTTGTGCAACAAAAGGTCCACAGGTTTAAGATGTTATCAAAAAAAAAGTCCGCCATCTGAAAAACTGCCACCTGCACACCTGCCACCTGCACAACGACAAAGCAGAAAAGGGCACCAGCAAACAGCCAGACAAGGCTCCTGTGACGAAAGAAAGAAGGTGTGGCAGGAGCCCAACCCAGGAAACCCTCGGAATTATAAGAGGGGTGGGGGTCCAGACCTTTAGACCCACCCACCCGGCTGAAGACCCACCCACCCAGACCCCCCCCCCTGCAAAATAGCTCTTATAAACGATGCCTGGTCTGCCTGCTGCTGTCGCAGCAGGAACTCAATGTTTGCTGAACTTCAAGGGGGCCCTAAACCTGAGCAAGTGCGCCCACCCGGAAGTACCAACTACCTTTTATGGCGACCCCTCCCCCACCTTTTTTTAGCATTGGGCTAAAAGTGAACCCCGCTGGCGCTAGCATGGGAGTGAAAGTCTGGGGCAGAATGCTGCAAATCACATCTCCAGATGCTGTTGGATCAACCTGGCCGTGAGGAAGCACCTAGGGCATTTGGGGGGTATGTTGGTTTGTGTATGCCGCTGTTTGTATTTCCTGGGGTTGGGGTGGGGTCGGTGGATGCGGGACCTTTTTTGTTGATCAGCGCCTTCAAGTAGGGGATTCCCAAGTTTTGGGCAGAAGGCTTGCCGGTAGGGCTGATTTCTGAGATATGACTGGACCCCGCGGGGGTAGTGGCGAGCTCAAAAGCGGTATTTCAAATTTTTGAGAGCTGCAAGGAGGCGCAGCACGAGGCGCGCAGCACGTAAGTCTTATGCAGTTACTGTCAAAGTGACCCGTGATATACCCTTTGCTGGCAGGGGTAGACGGTGGACTCTGCAGCAGTTCTGAGCAGAGAGACAACTGCCCCACTCTCAGCTGCAAAAACATGGTTCCCCGTCCGGAGATAAAAAATGCAGACAATTCTCTCGAGGGAATCATTGAGGCAGGTGGCAGGTTGGCTATTTTGGGAGCAGTGTGGGCCCTTGCAGAGGCCAGGCGGGCGTGACGTGCAACGCTGCAAAGTGTTCAGCGGTGGTGCGTGTGTGGCATTGCTGCTGAGGGGATCAGGGAAACCTCCGATGATGTTGCCCACAATGACCGGGACCAGATTGTACATACAGAAGTCTGCGATGGTGACGGGGGAGCCCAGCATCATTCCTGAGAAGAAGGTGCATGAACTATGGACCTGCGATTGTCTGACTAATGGCGGTTGAAGGCCAATGGACTACGGTTGCGGCGAATGGCGGTCGGGCTTGATGCATTTTTTGACTGAACTACCCAAAAAGCACATCCAGTCCGGCAATTTTCATAAAGTATTTCCGTGATTAGATCTGTGTGATTTGACGCCGGCAGCTGGTAGTAACCGAGTTAACCTAACTGTCATGCGGCGCCCGTACACACCCGGGCTTACTACTACCACCACTACCTGCCCCTGCCGATAAGCTTCAAAAGGGGAGCAATGCGTCCATGAGTGTTATAATGTTCGTATCCCTGCCTCCCATTGAAATCAGTTGGGACGTCCACGAACAGCGCCCTGCGGCGGCATGGGGCATGATGGCATGTGGAGGAACAATTCAGCAGGCGAAGCCAGTGGGACGACGGTGCCTGGGCCTGTGGGGCTGGTGGCTCCGCCCGTGCAAGGTGCAGGGGCAGGGGTAGGGGCTTGGGCATGGGCATGGCAGGGACCTGGGCAGGGCCGGGGCCAGGGCAGAGGCGATCTGCTTGCTTCTTGTTGCCCTCGGCGTGTCTCCCTTTGCTCCCCCGAATATGGGCCTGCCCCGATTCCTGCTCCTGCTCGAGCCCCTGCCGCTGCACTTGAGTTAGTGCATACCGCACGGAATGACGAACATGTTCACGACCAAATGCTCAAAGCCTTGCGCGAAGAACGTCACGACCGGCAGCCAACAGCACAACACTTTGCCCACGGCGGAAGAGGAGACCATATTGCAGAGCACCCCCATGCACACCATCCAATTGCACAGCACCGCCTTGCAGAAGCACGCCGCAAAGCCGCGGGCAGCTCCGAGCTTCGCGTAGTGCAGCGTCTTGGCGTACGTGGCGTGGACGAGGGCGAAGACCACAGGGGCGGGGGCGGCGGTGAAACCGTCGCTGATCGTGAAGGCGTACAGGGCGGCGTACAGGACGGCGCCGAGGAAATTGCCTGAGGGACACCGGGCAAGGCAAGCGGAGGGTCTCGTTGTCCCAATGCCGCCACCCGGAGGACCCAGGCAGGGGCCCATGTGCCGAACTTCCAGACAGGAAAGCGGAAGGGCTGCACTGTGTAGCTGTGGCTGTTAGCGACCATGACAGGATCCCTTTTCCGCATCAGAATGCCATAATGGTCCGCAGCTGCTCATTGCCTCCGAGGGTCCCCCTCCGCTCCAGCCCTGCAGTTCTGCGCATGTCATATCCGTCATGTGTGATGGCCTTAGAGTTTATGGGCCAATTTCGTAACATTGACCCGTTTTGCCGATTTATCGTACTGACTTTTCATGAAGTAATTCCACCAACATGAATCGGCACACAGATTAATGATATGAAATCGGCCCAAAAAGCACATCCAGTACGGCAATTTTCATAAAGTATTTCCGTGATTAGATCTGTGTGATTTGACGCCGGCAGCTGGTAGTAACCGAGTTAACCTAACTGTTATGCGGCGCCCGTACACACCCGGGCTTACTACTACCACCACTACCTGCCCCTGCCGATAAGCTTCAAAAGGGGAGCAATGCGTCCATGAGTGTTATAATGTTCGTATCCCTGCCTCGCATAGTCCGACTAGGCACAAGAGCCACAAAAGCACACCGATGAACACAATGCTCCAACTTGCCACCAAGTCTTTTGCGGTGATATGTCCACATTGCAAGGTCACCGGTAGTATCATGAAATTCCTGGATAGAGGGCCATGAGTACCGTGAGATCATGGGTGCACTACACCCGCCTTCTCCTTGCTAAACAGAGTCCACGACCGGTCAAACGAAAGCCTTCCCTCTCATCCCTCATCAGCGGCCTCACCTTAGACCCATTGTGCCCCACCGACCGTAAAGTAGCAGGGGCAAGCCCCCCAAGAGTTGTCATTCGATAGAGAGATGGAGGAGTTGGTGTTTAGACCACAAGGGTACATGTGCTGTACATATGCGCCAAAACGTGCACAAAAGTCTTTTCAAGGGTCGCAGGCGGTCCCTGCGACCCTTTACAATTTCAATGTCACATCTATTGTAGGTTGGCACGAAAGCAAATGCCCCGGCACACAACACACCCGGTGACAAGCTCTAGGCTAAAGAGCATGATCATGACAAAGCCAACTGGAAAGATCATGCTGCCCGCAAAATGCGTGCTTTGAACCGTAGCGGTGAATGCGAGAGTCGTTGCAAAACCTACGATGAGCGAGCAGGCTACGAAGGTACAAGAAAAGCTGCACACATATGCATCAAGAGGCGAAAAAAGAATTAGACACTCAGAAAGTGGGTCCCGGGGACAACCGGGGCGTACACCTTTGCTTGAAGGGAACGGGATGGGCAGCCACAATGTTTGGGCTGATCATATTATCTTTCGGAGGTTTCTGAAGGTTTCTGAAGGTTCTAGGTTGATTGACCAGACAGGGAAATGACGTTCTTGGACTCTTGGGGCCGTTGATGCGGGGGTTGACGGCGTTGGCATGCCCAAACCACACGGAGGGCGGAACCGTTTGTCTCCAGCGTGAGCTATCACGCAATGCAAAGTGAGCACAATATGGGAACGTATTTCGTCTTGATCGGCTGCTTGCAGATTCATTGTCGACCGACAAGAAGTACCCCATACACGCCCAAGCTATCAAGCTATCAAGCTATCAGTTTTTTTTTTGCGACAACAATTGTGACTCCGTCAGTTCCAACATGAAACTACCACCCGAAACTACCCCCATCATAAGAGGGCACACCCTAAGGTGCAAGACTTGGGAAAATATGAAAACTTCGGTCTTCATAGAGGACAAGGAGGTGTTTGAAACGTTGCGCTTCAGGACGCGGTCAAGCTGCCAAAAGATGAATGAATGAATACTAAAGCTGAGTTTCAAATCATGCCTGCAATATTGCCCTTTCTTGAATGGCATGCTTATGCCGTGAGTCATCTGCGGTACAACCCTCCCCTACAATGTTTTCCCCAACTTGGTTTCAAACATGACGATCGCAACAGAACATGGAGGAGAAATGGTGGGTGGGTTGGTGGGAGCACCCCCAACACAAGAAAAACCTTTGGTGCTTCTGTGGTGTCATAATGTCCCAAGGCCAAGATTGGTAGGGCTGGTTGTTGTTGTGGTCAGGAAACCTACTTTTGTTGAGCGAGCAGCAAAAAGCTTTTATCGGTGGTCTCTAGTTGGAATCCATGGGCAGAGGCAATGGAATGGGTGAGAAGCAAAATGTATCGAAGTACGAATGAACGAAATTTGCGTTCGGCCACAATGGGAAGGTGCACACGCCCGGCTAACAAAACCATTGGATATTAGACACGCGGCACACATTGAGCTCCCAGACCATGAATGAATGAATGCATGGCACGTTACACACCCAAAATCGCCCCACTTAACACGCCCCTGATGAACATGTCCTTCCACCGTAGGGTGGCCTTCTTGACACCCGCCTTTTGAATATCACTGACGACGGCACTGGGATCATTCCAATCCGGCATAGCGTCCAAAGCTGCAACACCAAATAGAATGTGGGGAACGATGCACAAAACACAAAAACGCATGCATGGGATATTCTGACGGCTTGTCAAACACAATGCAAGCACACGCAGCAAAGGTGCAACAACTTAAAAAAGGATCAAATGTTCGATTTTCCCACGAGTGGTTCGGAAATTGCAAAACATACATGGGCATGGTGGTTTCTTGGTTGTACCCTCTTTGCCCCTCCCTTGGTCTCCCTTAGTGTATGTGCCCGTGGTGTATGTGCCCATGGTAGGCATTGTGCATATCTCAAAGGGGGCCAAATAGTGCACTTGAAGCGTCCTCCGTGGTCCCATCACAATGCACCACATGCGGTGATGTCAAACAATATTTGAAGGTGTGGTTGTCGACAACCATTATGTACAACACATTGTGTTTGTAGAAACTAGCTTTGTTACAAATGCATGTATTCGGTTTCATCTATTCCCTTTCCCCCGACAAGAGACCCAAGGCACTTTGAGAGACCCACCTAGGACCTTGGACTCTGGACCCAATTTTGGAGCCGTTCCCCAACCAAAACGATAAGAGACCCATTTCATAGAAAAGTATACTGTAAGGGATCCACCTGCAAAGGGAGACAAAGTTGGAACCTCAACCAAAGCCCAAAACCCTGATGGGACAAGACAGCTTTATTTGGATGCTCCAACTTTGAATGTGGAGGGTATTTTCTCACACAACTCCAAGAATCCATAGAATCACATTAGTGCCTTCCCAAGCAGCACACGGTACAATATGCGTTTTTCACCCAACCAACTTTGTCCCCACCCTGAACAACTTTGGCAGGGGCGGCTAATTGCACAAGGCTTCGTGCAGTCTAGAAATTGCTGAGCACTTGCTAAGCACCAAGGGTAAAAAAAAAAATCGAGGTAAGGCTTTTGCAACATGTGTGTCGATTTTTGGGAGGGAGATACACACTTGCATGCCTCCAAATGGTTTAGCAGCTGGTGTTGCAAAATGTTGGCCTTAGGCTAAGAGAATTTTGCTTGGAAATTTGGATGGGGCTGTACCTACCACAAAGTGCTCACGGTATCACAAGCATCTTTTGGTGGCCCCACGAGCCAGGAAAAGTGCTCGGAAGTTTTGCTCAGAAATATGGATGGGGCTGTACCAATCATTAAGAATGGTTGATTCGAGTGGTTTGTGGCACAAGCGGTGGGTCCAAGACGCACTTTTCACCATTGAAGTGCACACAAGGAAAAGAGGTGCACAAATATGCATATATGTAGTTGGTAGGGAGTGCAAGGCACCTCTCATCTGCCCCCCATCCCCCCGGATCAGGGGAAGATTGGGGTCCCTGGTTGGGTTCCCAGGCGAATCCTATCACCATCTTGCCCGACTAAGCCCGAGGCTCTAAATGGGGACGAGTGTACCCAGGAGGGGGGGGGGGGGTCCAAGCAGCAAAAATGGCAATTTGTAATTGGCCCAAAAAAATTCACACTATGTTCAATGCTGATGCTGATGCTACCCTCAATTGGCCATTGTTGCAGCTGACAGGAAAAATCCTGCCTAACGAAAAACCACACGAACATTCTTGAACCTTGGCACCCACTGCAATGCAAATGCAATTGGATGCAGTGAATTAAGAAGAAGCAAGGTGCACATAAGAGAGAGAAAGTGTGGTTGTTGCCCTGCATGTGCCTATTCCAAATGCCCTCGAAAATTGACAAATTCGAATCCACTTTCGTTGGACCACCCCTTCGATTTACTCTGTCGTGTTCATACACAATAATGTACATATTTATGTGAGTGTGTACCAACCTTCTTTCTTCTTTGTGACCTCAGAAATAAAGACAAATCAGACCCGATCACCAAATCCCCTCTTGCATATGCCTTATGGTGGAAAACACCCAAACATGTGTCCTTTTTTTTTTTTTTTTGAGAAAGCGACTCCTCTCTCTAGTTTGGTCTACTCTCACAAGTAAAAAGGAAAAACGTCCAAAGCACTGTGGCGCCCGAACAAGCCACAGCAATACAACCAACGCTCGGGCTATTTAGGCTACTGCAGCAGAATGCGGTGAAGACCAAAAACGACACTTGACTCACGATCGCACCTGATCATCCTCCCATTGCCTCCCTCCGTTTCACACACACAAGCACATGAGGTGCTGCATTGTTCAACTGCTGACTCTCAACAAGCATTTGAGGACCGGCCCGTCCAATATCATACATATCATATTGCACCGACTGTCCTACTCCATCCCTTGAGCTTTGGACGCCAATGATGTTGCCAGCAGGCAGAGTGACTGATTTCGCACATACTGAAGTGAAGGTCCGCTGGAAAATAACATGCTGTCAGGCATTCACTTGAACAAAAGGGGCTGCACGGGGCTTGCACAGGGGAACTTGGGACAGCTGTTACTGTGGAGCAGCAGGTGTTGGCTGTTACAAATGAGGGTAGAGAACTGCCTTTTTGGATGTAAGCAGTGGCTATGATGGGAGCCCCCCCGCGACACCGTGTGGGGCTATGCAATAGTACCCCAATAGTGGTTTGAAAAGCGGGTGAGGTCAAACCCCCAAGAGGACTTGGGGGCAAGGGGCAGGGTCTGCAATGAGCGCAATTGACACTCTCTGAAGGAAAGACTCCTGAGCTTTGCGGACCGAAAGGCGGTGCTCCGGCTTTAGAGAGTCAGGGGCAGATGGAGACCACATCTCATGTTTATCTAGTGACACATCCATTCAAATGAATTACGTAACCTTCCCCAATGCCGTAGGTCCCTTTCGTCTACGCATTGATTTGTGGGGCCGTGGAATCGTCACCCGTCACATCGGTTGGCCCGAGAAAAGCATAGGCCGCATACGGACAAAAGCGGACTGCATACTTTTGGTTTGGCGGTAGGTCGCATACACTTTTTGGTTTATGTACGTTGCGTACAGAAAAGGCTAATGGTGCCCTGTAGTTCTCATGCGGGGCTGTCTGCTGCACTGGACTTGTGGCTGCCATAATACTTGTGTTCGGGCTGGGGTATTTGTTGGCCGTTTGGCCCGCCGCAGCATTCCTGTTGCACATCAACAACAACTACAACGGCCCTTCAGCACCTCGTGCCAAGTGCCCAATGCCCCAAGTGTGCGATGGTGACAGTTGCCCAACTACAAGAGCAGGGGGGCACAATAACAGACTGCAGGGCAACAACAGTACAACACATGTCACTGCCAACCAAATGCACAGTAGACAAGTAACTCGTAACGTTGTACCCCACCATGTCCTGGGCATTCCTGTTGGTTACAGACGTGGTGCTTTGGTCTGGAATGGGAAGCATCATCATCATTGACACAACCTTTATCATCACCGACGTGACTCAGAGGCCCCCCATTCGTCAAATGGGGCATAACTGCATGACTTCCAAATATCCGATAAGGAACACAGGGGGGGACGTAGCAATGGGCCATACGCCGACTCCCTCCCACTTTCCAGCCACTTTCAGGGAGAGGGGGGGGGGGATCTGGGGGCCAGCTGGAGGGGGAGGGGGGGGGGGGGGGGGCTCCCGGACTCCAACATATGTGGCTTATAATGACCGCCTCATCGCACTGATCATTTTGAGGTATGCATGTTGTGGTAAAAAAAAATTGGAACGGGGGAGGGGGGGTGGCATGGTAGGTGGACTTTTGTTTAAGGGCGTAGCAGCCCCAGCTACGTTACCCTTGCGTGCTCGGGGGTCCCCAGAAAAGGGGACAAAATCAGAAGCCGCTACTTCAGCCATGCCTTCTCGGGGCCCACAGGTGGGGGAAATTGCTACCCCTGTGTTCTCGGGAGTCCCCAGAAAAGGGGACAAAAAGAGAAGTGGCTACAGGTCCCCTGCCTTTGCAAAGTAGATTCATGATGGGCCATGGAAAAAAAAAGGAAAAAACAAGATTCATCCCTCAACCATCAATCTCTGTCAATGGCTCACCTGTGCCATAAGCAGGAGTTGAACCCAGGATTCTCCCACTGCAAGTGCAAATGCAGTGTGCCAGCAACTAGGGTACTGGCCATCACTGAACATTTCTGCTCTGAGGTGAGATAATGATTTTTGCACTGACCGAGAAAATGCCCATTTTTGTCCATTATTGATTTCTCCTAAAATTCCGACGATATTAAGTATAGACACATGGGTGAAAACACATTTTGTACACTTTGCCACATCAAGCAAAATTGCTGACGGCACCTTTGGGGCCGATGGTCCGGCACTTTCCAGCCAATTTCCAGGGGGGGGGGGGTCGGCGTCAAGGGCCCGGGCCCGGTGCCCTCCCCATGATAAGGAATAACTTGAAAGAATGGTCTGGTGCGGGGCGAGTCATGCATCGAAGCCATCGGTCTGTGATGGAGTGCTCGCAGGTGCGTGCACATGAACATGCACATGCACGCGCACAGTTGTGTATGTTCATGTGCATGTTCATGTGCATGTGCATAGCATCAGTGCCAAGCGACATCAGCATCCCGGTCTGTAGGCAGACCCAGGAAGCGGGGACAGAGTTGTGGGCACTGCTGAGGCAGAAGCCGCCTTCTGCTGCTGTACAGCAATGCTCAAGACCTACATCATGACCCTTAGCGCTTTACTCCACTGGACACCATTTCCCGCCCTCGGAGGCCGATCGAGGCTTTGAGTTCGGGCTTTCGGTTCGGGGGCATTCCATCTTTTTCCGTTTTTCGTGAATACAGTGCATCGCGCCTTTGTGGGTGTGTACGTGGAGCAAGAACGACGTCTCCATGCGTAGATTTGTGACATTTGTGAAATGGCGCGTTCTTTCGGGGGTGCCGGTGTCTGTTTTTGGCACGGCCCGCCCTGGGGCTGGCGAGCGAGCGAGCGGTTGGTGCGTCACCCACCGCCCCTCCCACAGACTCGACAGCCTGTGGCGTCTTCTTGACGGCCGCTGAAGCATAGGAGGCAGCGGTTCGCATGACGGTGCGTACGGTTCTGGCGTTGCGTCAGGGGGTCGCCCTCTCTTCCACTCAAAGTACAACATATCGGTGGTCGTTGGTTTTCTTGAGGGCATTAGAAAGTGGCTCTTCTCAAACGCATGCGACCTGTGCTGTGTGATGGTGTGCACCCGAGGCCTGACGCAGATCTGCCTCATCCCACGACCCTGAGGTTTCAGCATCGCTTGAATGGCAGTCACAGGGTGGTTCAGGGGGGGGTATGTCAGGGTCTGAGTGAGAAGCTGTCAATTGATTTCAATTGTGATATTTGTTGCATTTGTGTACCTGAGCCATACCCATGCTGCGTCAGGGGGCCTCTCTCCTCCGTGATGCACCGCAGGCACTAGAGGTCATATGCCCCAGAGAAGTGGCCTTGCAAATGCAGGGGATTGAACTGGGCTTCCCAGAGGAAGGCCCAGGCCGTGGAGGCCCGGCTCGGCAGCGCATTGGCCCACCAGCCCCCGAGTTCGGGGGGGATCAGGTAGCGCTTGTTGGCGTAGAGCACGCCCTCGGCCTCTTCGGCGGAGAAATGCACTTTGCGAGTGATCTCCGCCTGGACCGATTGGGCAATGAACTCCGCCTGTTCCATCAGCCGAGACTTCACGGCCGCCGGATACGCAGAATCCGTGGCCATGATCTTCAGAAAATTGGCCGCCCCAAGGGACCATTCCCCTGACATCACCTGATCGACGCCGTTTGACGTATAGCCCACGCCCTTCACCATCCCGTTGGCCTGAACGCTGTAGCCCGCGACCTGCTTCGTCTTCTCCCACAGCCGCAGCGATGCGCCAGGACCGAACCACTTGTCCACAAGCGGTGCCCCCAGGACGCCGCCAACCCAACTCTGGCAATCCACCGCGAAGACCTCGTCCCAGACAAACGCACTGGTCTTTGGATCCCATCGGCCTCCGGTGCGGAAGTAGCCTTTCTCGGTGTCGTACGTGCGGCGGATGAAGGTTTCAATGCCGGCAATCATGTCCTCGATTTCCCGGATGGCTTCGTCGAAATTGGGGCGTTTCATTCGCTTGAGCAAGTACCGCAGTGCCTTCAATCCCGCCAACAGTGACGCATTGTTCTCCGTGGACACCAGAGACCCGATGTCCACGTGGTATGCGCCGAAATACGTGTTCCGCGGGCAGAAATAAAACCCGCCGGAATCCCCCGCCTTCATGGCATTGAGCGACGCTACAAAATCAAGCGCAAGGTTGAGCTCGGGGGCCTCCTCGTGGATGTGGGCGGCGTTGCCTTTGCATTCCTGCCACAACACTTGGCACGCCCCCGTCAGCAGAACCCAAGCGTTGTCGCCGAGGACCGGCTTCCAGTCGACCCACGTCCAGAAGCGCGGGCGCACGGGTTCGGAGGGGCTCGCGGGGACTTTGCTTTGGTTTGCGGGGCAGAGCGCGTTCTCGACGTCTTGATAGGCCCAGTTGTCGCCGATCATGCGATAGAACCACGCGTGACGGTACTCGGGGGTCATGCTCGCGTTGTTGTCGCCATAGCACAACCCGCAATTCCCGCCATTGGAGGAGTCGCACTCGCCGAATGCCTCACGCCCGTGACATGGGGCGGTGCCGCGGATGTTCACCTGCCCCGAGGTCTGGCCCAGATCCAAAATGTGCCGGTAGAAATATGCCGCTGTTTCAACATGACCTCCGACGGCAAGAGCAATGGCGCCCACGGCCGCGTCATAAACGTTGCAGCCTTTGGACACCAGCATCTTCTCCGTTTGGGCAGTGTAGACGTCCCACTGTTCTTTCGTGGCCGCTTTGACGTCATCGGGCGGGCACTCCGGGGGCCCTGAACTGGGGATGGTCTGCATGTGTGGTCGCAGGGATTCTGGTATCTTCTCAAAGTAATCCGGCGGCTCCACCATGTACGACAGCGGCAACCACTGGGGTGATGCATTGAGCCGCAAGAAGGCCAGCTTGGGGTGCGCTTTCAAAGAGCCGTTGCTGATCCCGTCCTTGCGGGCCCGTTTCGAGAGGCCACTGCCCAGGGCCCCACTGACGATACACACAAGCACCAGGGCTGCGGCACAGGCGAGCGCGCGCTTGCGGTGCTTCCTGTAGGAAGTTTGCAGCGAGGGTGCATCAAATTCTCCCCATGAGAACAGTAAAGGGTCGTGTTCAGACATGAATAAGACCTGAGAAGAATTACACCATCAGACAGTGAAACACCCAAAAATGTGTTCACAGGGCTTTCTTTGGAAAAAAACAAAAGCCTTGTATTGCAAAAAAATACCTCCCCCTCTTCAACTCAACCCCAAAACAACAACGAAGAAAACCACGAAAGCGCAGCCATCAAAAATGTGGCGTGCAAAATGGAACACCAATTTTGAAATTCAGCTTTCAGAACTTGTCTCACTGTCATGCATCAAATCATAAATTCATTAAATGGGGTACCTGAAACATGAGAAAAGTGTTCTTGGGGCCAACTTAAGTGCCAACAATTACTGTATCACGACCTCCTGTGTGATCCATGTGCAAAATGCAATGGATGCTGCATGAAAAAAAAGTGCCGTGTCCACAACACAGAACATGAGAAGAGTGAGCATCGATTCTATCTTGACCCGACTCTTGCTCCTCATGCTCCTCATGTTCAGAAGAATGCATGCAAGGTCTGCATTTTGGGTAGATAGGAGGGACATGTGCTTGACTTCCATCCTATTGCACATATTGAACCAGAGTGAGAAATTGCAAGACAAATGGGCACTTGCAGGGCTGTCCTTAAGGGGGAAAAACGCCTTCGTAATGCCAACATAAACAAACGTTCACGGGGACGCCATCTGCTTCACAGTCCTGGGACCTGTTCCACTTCAGCGATATCATTGCCCTCAAATTCTGATTCTTGACTCCCTGTGCCGTTCTGTATTTGACTCCTTTCTACATTCTAGGATCTTTTTGTCTACCAATTCTCAAATTTATCGACCCCTTTGCCTCCTCAATTTCATTGCCACAGTACATGAAAACATGTCACAACACATGTGTAGACGTCCCAAGCCAAACACAAGACCATAGAAGCAGCATTCAGCAATCTTTGCCAGTGACAAAAGAAGTATCTTTAATTCATGTACAGTTCTTGAAAATGGGTTTTCACCGTTTTGTACAACTCAAGCTTGTTGCCATGCAATGGCAAATCATGCTTCCTACAAAGGGCGTTAAACTCACGCACGGTCCACTCATAAAGAGTATTGCCGTGCACAGCTCTCATAACGGTTGCATCCACATCATATTTCAAAGGCATCTGGTTGGCTGTGCAAACTGCCCTCCTCTATGAAGTGGCAGGGGCAGGAGGCGGGGCAGTGGAAGAGTCCACCTCAACAACTTGTAGCAGCTCTTCCTCAGCCTCACTGTCTTGGCATTCCCCAAGAGAGCCATGCATATCTTCCACCTCGCACAAAGGCCACCTGGGGTACAGCCCACAGGTCCTGCACATCTACAGGTGCAACACCTACTGCAGCCTACTGCACCTACCCCATCAAAGTGCCGTCCTCAAGCTCAACAACATCACACTGCTTCCGCTTTTGGGGCATGAAGGGGGCATCATGTAGGGTATCATGATGTGGATACCAACACTCTAGTGCGACACCTATGGAACGGATCCACAAGGCTTCACACATACTCTATGTGAGTTGCCCGAAGTCCGTTGTAGTTGCAGTTACTTAGCTGAATACCCTTTAACGGGGATTGGATGAGGCCTCCAACCAACTGGGCACTGCCTCTTCCCCAACCCATGATTGGCGACTAAAGCGTAATTGCATATCATCCACAAGAATATACAAGGAAAGAGCACGGCTCCCTTTGATTGGGTTGCATGCCACATCTACTTCTAGGCGAGCCTCCCAACATCCACAAGAGCATATAAGAAAAGAGCACGGCTTCCTTGGATTGGGTTGCATGCCACATCTACTTCTAGGTGAGCCTCCCAACCGCCACAGAGAGCATCATCCACAAGGAAATAAAATTGCATACACATCACATTTACTACACCACACAATGCATCCACTGTGGCCCCACGGATGATGTGCACACACCTACTATCGTCACGAACAATGCAACCAACATTGCAAAAAAGATGCGGCGGTCACTTTGAAAAGCGGGTGGGTCACCGAATCCGACAATCCAAATGCATGGCCTCCGCCAAATGCACCGTGGCAGGTGCCGAAGCACGGCATGGTGGCTTTGTAGCACCACATCACGTTCTTGCTAAATCCCTTCCACCCACCAAACAACTATGTGTTTCACGAAGCAACACTTCCCGCCAATGCAAATGCCAATGGCGACATAACCCTTGCCATCTTGGGGGTCCCCAACACCCAACACGGGGAAGAAAACCAGAAGTGGCTACTTAACCCCTGCTGTCTCAGGGGCCCAAGGATGGGCAATGGCTACATAATCCCTGCCATCTCCACGGTCCTCAATGCTTGGCGCGGGGATCAAAATCAGAAGAGGCTACTTAACCCCTTGCCGTCTTGGGGGCTAGAAATGGGCAATGGCCACATAACCCTTGCCTTCTCAGTGCCCCCAATGCTCAACGCGGGGATCATGATCAGAAGTGGCTACCTAACCCCTTCCATCTTGGGGGCCACAAATGGGCAATGGCTACATAACCCCTACTTGCTTAAGGGTCCCCAACGCTTAGCGCAAGGAACAAATTAAGAAGTGGCTACTTGGCTGCCGTCTCAAGAGCCCAAAAATGGGCAATGGCTACATAACTCGTGCTGTCTTGGGGGCCGAAAACGGGCAGTGAATACATAACCCCTACCTTCTCAAGGGTCCCCGACACTCAGCGCTGGCAACTAAATCAGAAGTGGCGTGCTGTCTCGGGGCTTCTCGGGGTGCCCAACACTCAGTGCAGGGGAAAAAATCAGAAATGGCGACTTAACCCTTGGCGTCTCAGGGGTCATATGGGGTGGCAATTGGTGCTAGGATGTGCATGGTGGTCCCCCCGTGCATTGCTCCACAAAACACACAAAGAGGGACAAGAGACACAAATAGGGCCACCCCATTATCACACCTCAAACTCCTAGTTCTCATGAAACTAGAGCGTAGAGGCAGTGCAACTGGCTTTGGAAGGTTTTGTAGCTGCAGTCCCATCCTCCTTCCTAGGGGGAATGTTTGCCCGGCGCGCTACTTTTCTATTAACTATCCCGACTTCAGCCCCAGATTTACCCTCCCATGGAGAAGCCCCCCAAGTAGACCACATTGCACTGCACACCTTCCCTACAAAGCACGATGCAAAATAAAGCAGGATCTGTGCATTCAACCACTCCAATTGTCATTTGTAGTGTAATTAACAAACAACATTGGTCCCACAAGTGTGGGTGTCAATACATTCATCTCAATAGTGCTCCTTACACTCATCACAAACTGCGACGGTGGAGCGCCTTTGGCAACACAAAACACACACTTCCGCCGCAACAAAGCGTGGATTCAAAGATTGTCCCGGTTTCCTCAATAGCACCGGAAGGTTGGGGCCCAAAAGAGGGCGGAAATGCTACGTCACCCCTGCATTCTCGGGGGTCCCCAACAAAGGAGACAAAATCAGAAGTCAAAACCTACGCTAGGGGTCACCATGATGCTCCTAGTATCTCAAAGTGTGGGTCTCTAGCACAGCCAGGCGCCCAAATAGCTGCACTGTGCTAAGTGCGCCCCCTTAGTGCACCCCCTAAAAGGCCACTAGAGGGGCACGGGTCCAAAAAGATGCCCGGCGCGCGCCCGGCGCGCTAACGTTCCCCCCTATGATCCCACCAAAGCCATCGACTGATTGGGACTTGAAGTGTGGTTGGTGCACCCAAATCATTGGGTGAGTGGCTGTAATAGGTAGGGGAGAGGTTGGGTGGGGGAAAGCAACCGTGGGGGGGGGGGGGGTTTGTCCATTTTCAAATGCCCTGCTGTACATAACCCATGCCTTCTCGGGGATCCCCGACGCTTAGCACGGGTATCAAAAGCACAAGTGGCTACTTCACGCTTGCTGTCTCAGGGGCCAGAGATGGGCAATGGCTGCATAACCATTGCCTTGTAGGAGTCCCAAAAGCTTAGTGTGGGGAACAAAATCAGAAGGGGCTGTTGTGAATGGAAACAAGTCATCACAGGCATGGCGCAGCCCCTCTTTCATGACCCACCCCCAGGCCCCCTTGTGTCCAAGATACGCCCAGGTCCCTAAAGAACTCGGTATAAACGCCCTGACCTGGGCAGAGCGAATCTTACGGCAGATAGAACTGCAACATCGAGGCACTCGGATGCAACCAGCTCCAATGCCACTTATGTCTCATTGCTTGCAACCCGCAACAGAGTGACTATGAGCCGACTGTGTGGAGGACAGTCAGCCAAATCACACTTTAACCACTGTGACTCAGCCAAACAACCGAAAAAGCACCAAGCATCTTGGCACACATCTGCAAATTGGACGGAATTAGGACCCGATATAATACGGCACATATGCCCTCCCCGTGGGGGCGACTACAACTGGTCCTGATGCGAACTGATCGCGGCTATCTGTCAAAACTGCTGGGGGGGGGGGAGGGTGGGGGGGTGGGGGGTATTGGCAGCTTGGCCGGGGGGGGGGGGGCTGCGCGCAACCCACTACTATGACATGCATACCTCAAGGGTGTGTGTGTGTCTGGAGGCATGGGGGTATAGGGGTATGTATGCGATAATAGCGATATCTTGTCTTTGCCAAGCAGAAAGACTTAAGGGTCTTAAGGACTGAAGGCATAGCACCCCTCTCAACTAAGCATGGGACAAAAAATTTGGCGCCGTTGGCGCCCTGGCCCCCACACCGCTATCTTTCAAAACTCGGAGGGCTGGGGGGTGTCGCATACAAGGACCGGGCCCGCCCCCCCCCCCCGGGATGCCCTCAGTATCTTGGCGGTACTTCCGACGACAGCCGTCACAGCACAAACATCCGATCCCAAGATCCCAACACAACAACAAAGAAAAGCATGACATGTAGAAGTCATCTGTGCTTGGTGCTAAGCCCACATTGGGCATATCAAGGGCTTCCAACAACGTCACTAGGTAGTTATGTGGGGAGCCGTCAGAGCCTTGATTTTGGCATCAATGCAATCCAGATCCGGAGACTGGCCGGTTGGGCGCAAAATATCGTTTTCGGGTCCATGTTACATCCATTGGTGCAAAATATTGCCGGAGAGAGGGGGGAAGGACAGAAGAGGTACCAATAGATGTATATACACCCGGTAGACCCACAAGCCGCATTTACAATGTGGGCGGATTCTTTGGAAGACCGAGAGTTTGTGACAAACCGTTCACCAAAGAGCTTCAGAAATCGATTCACTTACCTGTGGCACATCATTTTGCGTTTGGCACCATCCCAGCCCACTCAAAGAAACCACGCACGGGGGAGGGGGTCAGATTGGAGCTCAACCAGCGTTCTTGCCTCCCAAACCACAGCTTCGCAGGGGCATTGTATTCATGGGCCAATAGCACTGTTGTCAGCCAGCACCGCCTGTCTACCTTCGGAGTGCTTGTATCATACACAAGAACGCAGTGCCGTGCGTCATGCAACCCTCATAAATTTGAGGTAGAGCTGAACGGCAGCCTCCTGGTTTCGGCCCTCCGACACCTGGCTGGCTCTGAGGAAGAACTGAACGGGGGTCTCTGACTCTTGTGAACAGGGGGAGGGCGGGTAGGGGGCATGTGTGGTCATCTCAGAATTCCAAGCAAGTGGGCAAGGTGATGACCACCCAGGGGGTGGATCCTCACAATTGCATGCCAACCTGAGTGTTTGAAGGCTGCATCTACCCCACATGCCTCTGCTCATAGGCCAGCAAGCAGGCAACATCGCTACCCCCCCCCTCCCCCTTGCATAGCAATCGCCTGTGCACGACGGTATCCTCTCACCCCCGAGGAACATGACGGTTCCCTCGCCCCCCAAATAACTATGCAAAGGACCTGCGACACGAAACAAGACATGAAGACACAACGGCATATGAACCACAAAATGAGCCAGAAACTGCCTATTGGGATACATGTTCAGCTTTACTGAGAGACAGGCTCTGTTTGCCTCTTTTTCTGGCGGGATGATTTGACTCTGAAGAGCTGCACATGCTCAATGAGGGCCACAGGAAAGGGCTCTCCAGCTGCAGGCTGGGCTGCAGGCTTGGCTGCCACGGCAGGTTTGGGGGCAGGCTTGGCAAGGGGCTTGGCAGGGGGTTTCCAGCCCCTGTGGCAAGCAGTTCTCGCGTGAAGTACAACTTTCTGTTGGCAAAAACATTTGCCAGTCCCATACACCACACGCACTCTCTGCCCACAAAAACCTCAGTGTCTGATGCACTGTCCCATTTCCTGGCCAAAGCCAAGAGCATCTTCTTGGTCACGATGTGCCGTTTGTTCCTTCGTGCTACAATCCATGCACAAAGCATTCGGTCCATCTGGTAGCACCTTATCTTTCTGCCTAATCCATGACTGAAATCACCTAAAACTGAAGCGTTCTGCGTGATACAGGGCACAGTGGCGTGCCTTGGATGCAAGAAACCTGAAGTGCACAGCAATGCACCAATAATACCACCTTGGCCAGGCAGCAAATGCACCAGAGAAGTTCAATGTCCACCTTCTGCGTCAATTTGCAAAACAGAAAGTGACGGTTCCCTCGCCCCTCAGATTACTATGCAACGGCGATTACTATGCAAGGGTGGGGGAGGCTTCCCTGAAAACACGACACAATGGCACGTTCGTCGTGTCAACAACCAGGTCATGGTTGCAAGGTATTGGCAGCATGATAACCCCCCCGTCCTGTCCACGGATCACCAAATGTCTCAAAACTACGGTCTGATGTGACCATTGGTCACAGTGTTCATTGCACACGTGAACATGCAGGCAACCCATGACAGACCCACAACACCCAGCCCAAAGTCCAAAAGTCATGGTGTACAGGAGGGATCTTCACACCTTGGATTACCCTTTTCTTATTCATCGAGGCAAACACAAATCACACCAGCCCCTCATTTCTGCTATCCTGCAGCCAAAAACACAGGACGTAGATAATGTGTCAGGCCTGTGCTTGAGCAGAACAAACAAAACCTCGTTGGGTGGGACTTGTTCAACGGAAAATCGCCATTTCTCGGCCAGGAAATCGCAAAATGTAGCGGCAATGCCTGCTGCATGCAGCGGCAGCACTCTTCGGTGGTGGTCTATGCACGCAGTGCGCAAGCTGTGCAGACTCTCTCCCAGCGGAATCCCTAGAAAACGACGGAGTAATCCAATAAAGAAATCGGTGAAGTGTTGCTTGTTGTTGCTTGCTGGCTTGCAGCGGGATTTATGGAGAAAAGGATGTAGTAATATATATGAAAGAATCCGCGTTTTTGTTGCTGGTGCACAGTGCACTCACCACGGGCACTTGCTGACATTCTCCCTCACCAGCAGCGCAGACCACGGCGAATGCATCGAAAGGTGCAAAAAAGGCACCTTCGGCTGCCTGTACAAGGACGTTGGTTACAGGGATCCCCTGTTCGCCACCCTTCCCCTCCCCCGAGACGCCTGGGTCCCTGATTGACCTGGTCCGGACACCTCCTGTGCCGTGGCATCTCAAGCATGGTAACCACAAATATGGACCGGAATTGGGTGCATGGTGAAATATGGCAACGGTAAGTTGCGGCATGCCCTGGACCGCAACTCAGATTGAAACTCCACCCGCGTTTTTGCATACTTCTCCCGCCCCCCTCCCAAACCATTGCCCAGGCATTTTGCTGTGCATGGTCGTCATCAACACAGCGGCTATGTGTGGAAGCCATGGGGGATACCCAGACTCAGACCCTGACCCCCGCACCCCACGCCCACCCCCCTGGAGTGGCCAAAATTGTGAAGAGGTCTGGTCCACATTTTGTTCCAACCTGGCGCCGAAGGCGCCGGAATTTTTAATCTGGCATACCGCAGGAGGTGAAAATTTGTTTTCACCCTCTGGGTCCCCATGGGTACACCCAAACCATATGATCACCCAAACCCATCCCAGAGGCGACAGAAGGGTTTCGGAAAAATCAATGTTTCGAAAAAATTTTCAGTCAACCCATGGTGGCCTGAAACAGCCAAGTCCTCACCGATGGGGCCCCATAAGGGGGGGGCAATTTTGGAGAGTTGGAGATAGCACCCGGGACCCCGTCATTGGTGAGAGGGTCCATGCAGAAGAAAAAAAAGTGGAATGGGACCTGGGTCCGAATCAACGCACAGTGGCGGCTATAGGCCAAACCGAGTTTTCTCCCCCCCCTCCCCCACCACCACCTACAAAGTAGAGGGGTCAAGATCAAAAAATTCATTGGGGATAACTTTGTCTCCCAAATTGATGATCTTACAAGGGGTTAGACATCTGATATCACCCATTGGGGTATGCTACGTGAATGACCCCCAAAAGGGGGGGCGTATGGCGTCCGTGTCTAACAACCTGTCTTCAAGGTGATTTGACCCCTGACCTCCCCCACCCACCCGGCTGCTGGACCTGGCCCCCCAGGGACCCCCCCCCCCCATTCCTTTTTACCAAAAACCTTTTTACCCCCACAGATCTGTGTTCAAAATGATCAGCGCGATCATTTTGTATGTATGTTGGGTACCCCAGAACGTCACCCCCCCCCCCAGGCTGGCCCCTGCCCCCCCCCTTAGACCTTCCCCACTCCAGCCTCCACCCCCCCAGAGGGCCCAAAAATTCAAGGTGATTTTAGGGGGCGGCTGGCGTCAGGGTCTGCGTCCGAGTATCCCCCATGGCGTTGGCTTTCCACGGCCCAACCGCCATCCCAAACTGATAACGCGATGGCGGACGCTGCCATGCCCCATGCCTCGGCAGCATTGCGCTCAACGCTGCGGTCCTTTGCCCTCCGTTCGCTTGCCACCCTCCGCCACGAATGTGACTCAGAGCGCGGTCCGTTCACTGGCGTGGCATGCGATGGGGCAGGACAACCTTCGCACGAGCGGCCGGGCATGGCCTCTCGATGCACCGCTACACGTGGCACCCGACCCAACACTGATACGGCCACGTCCTGTACCTTGGCCACAAGGTCGTGTGGATAACCCGCAACAGATCCCCAACCACTCTGCACCACAGCATTGTACCTCGGCCCAGGGGGCCTCTGTGCCGCGAAATCAGCGACTGCCATCGCCCTCCCGAATCACTCCCGGCACCCTCTCAGTGCCCACCTCTCTTCAAGCGACATTGTCAAGAACGGTCCATCCATCAGAAGGGCGCCTCTTGGGCACAACACAGCTGAGCGATCAGTGCGGAGGCAAGTGCTTCGGCAGCTGCTGGTCTGGAAACCCTCAATACCGATTGACCGCGTGTATCGATGCATTCCTTTCCTTGCTCACCGTTTACTGCAAATGACCACCATGGACCAAAGGCCCAAACTGACGGTTTGGGGGGCTTCAAAGACCCATATTCGCCCGCTGGCCCCTCCAGTTTCACCCACTATACGTATAGAGCACCTCCCAAACTGTGCGGATATGATGAGAAACGTGAGGGGAGAGAGGGCCAACACACAGCAATATGCATCACAACTTTCACCGTTTACCGGCGCACCGGTGTCACGGTGTGAAATCGGGAGAAACTCGGCAATACACAGTGGAGCTGGGCCACATAGTCTCGGCCACAAGTGCGGTACATGTGAATTGGGGGCCTTGTACCCGTGGCCACTGTCCCCGCTGAGTTCTGCAAGCACAAAGACTGTCCGTGGGGCCCCACACCCGCAGACAAATTACGACGAGGCCTCGCCCGGCGGAACAATGAGGCGATCCGCAACCCCGTGCTTCTGCAGGAGGCCCTGGACGAAGCCACTCGCGACCGCCTCCCTCACAAACTCGCAGAGGTATTGGACCCCCTCGACCTTCTCTTTATGCGTCGCAATCGCCTGCTGCACGGCGGTGAAGCGTCCCTCCACCATTCTCGCTCCTGCGTAGTACAGCAGCGGCGCAATGACGGGACGAGGAAGGGGCTGGGGACAGGGACGGTGGGTGCGGATATGGCACAGCGCCGCAAAGACGCATGCTCCAGGAGCGGGGTCAAGGGAGGGCCGCCCTCCCAACGAGAGGTCTGTTCAAGGCAAGTCGCGCGCAGGCGTCAGCAATGCACAACACAGAGAGCACTCGTTAGGCTCGTCAGAGGCCGTGGTGGACCATACGAGCCATTCTGTTGTTCAGCAGAGGGACGGACGGATTGGTGGCCTGTGGCAGGGCACCGGTGTAGAACGGCGGCGGTACGCACTCACGCTGCCGCCATGCCGACCTACGTACCCCCTGCGTCAAATCGGTGAGTCACCACCCCTCTCCCGCTTCCCTCCGCGCAAGTCCCGCCGCCGAGGTCCCGAGGCAGATGGGCATCCCCATGACGGTGGTGGGTGCACCGGCACCACATCCCCGTGCCACAGCACAGTCCTTTGGTCGTCCCACTGATTCGTGGCATGTGGCATCGGTCTGGCAGCCCTACACACACAGCACCTGAGTGCAAGCACCCCGGTCAGACCGTTCAGAGCAAATGTTCCTCGGCAAGCGGGGGCACAGCTCTTGAATGGCCCCCCCTCCCCCTATTACCCTCACCACTGCACCTGCTGTGCGCAACTCTTGAGGGGGCGATACTGGGAACGGCCGGTGTGCTTCGTCCCCACAAACACACACAAAAGCGCAGAACACACACTCACCGTGCGCTCCTGCCGGGTTGCCCGCAATTGGCCCAATAGTTGTGCCGCACCTGCGGCGTGTCACGAGGCGTCCCCAGGGTGTGTGTTTGTGTATGTGAGTGAGTCAGTGAGTGTGTGACCCCCCAATTATTGAATCCAAACGTAGCGTTCGCTATCATACACCACTTCTACAGACTCCCATTGTCACCAAATGATCACCCAACAACGGCCCAAGGGTCCCCGGGGGGTGGCCGGAGGTCCCCCCGAGACTGTTTTCAGCCGCCCCATGCCGGCTTGAAAACGGCCAAGTCCTCACCGCGGGGGCCCCATGGGGAGACCCATCTCGGATACCCGCAGATAGAACCCGCGACCCCCGCCATTGTGCCCAGAAGAAACCACGTCTCTGGGACCTCGTTCTGGATCGACCCATAGTGGCCACAATAGGCCAAACAAGTTTTGACCTCCCACACCCCATCACCAAAACGCAGTACCCAGGTACCGAGGGGGAGGCGGCGGGTGGGGGGGGGGGGGGGGCTGAGGGGTCAAAATCGGAAAATCCCTTGGGAATAATTTTGTCTCCAAAAGGATGATCTTACAGGGGGCCAGACATTTGATTCCATACGGTGGGGGTGTGCTATGCAAGTACCCCTGAACTTCGGGGTACGAGAATAACACACTTTGAACTGTTGCACATGCTCAGTTTGCATGACAGGCACGTGGTGTGTTGCTAAGCAGGTGTAAAGCAGATGGGCAACACAAACCAGCACAATACATGTTAACTAGAAAAACATGGAAGTGACGGTCTCCCGGGTGGGGGGGGGGACATTGCAAGGGGGGGGTTTGCAAAGGGAGGGGGGTAACACCCAAAAAGGAGGGGCGCGTGGTGCCCGCGCCTGAGAACCCCTCTTTGAGGCGATTTTCCTTCGGCACCGTGGCCTTTTGGGGCAAGTGAGGGGATCGCGACCTGATTCGGCCTCATAGGCATGATGATCGATGGGAAAGGCAGGACCTGGCAGCTTCTGAACATCGGAAAGCAGTCGCGGCTTGAGACCCGCAAGCGCCTCCAGTCCCTCGTTGACAAAGACGTCCACAGAGGCATCCAACCCGTCCGCGTGCACAAGGGCCGCGTGCCGCAGGTGCCGTGTGAGGTAGAGATCGTACGCGCTGCCCCTCGCGACCGCTATGCGGACGCCGGGACGGTCCACGTCGTCCGCGGTCCTGCAGGCGCTGCCGGCCGGCACCAAGTACGTCGATTCGATCTCGACGTACGCAGGGGTAAAAGCGACGTGCGTCGCGCGCGCGGGCTCGGCGCCGAGGAAGCAGAGGTCCCATACGCCGTCTCGGGCACTGTCCGCCACCTCCGCTGGGGAGGCAAAGCCAACGAAGGCGAGGGGAACGCCGAGGCGCAGCGCCAGCTCGCGGGCAAGGTCCGGCGCGACGCCATCGGGGTCCCCGGCGGGGGTGCGGCCCGAAATCAGGAGGGCGTTGCGCATGTTGAAGGCGGCGCGGAGGGTGCCGGTGGGGGCCAGCTGCGTCACCAGGGCGGGGCCTGGGCCCGGGGGGGTGGAGAAGCGCGCTCGGCTAAGCGCTGCGGACATCTGGGCAAGGGACCGTCGCATTGGTAAGCCCCACACGCAGTGGACACCTTGAATGTAGGGGACATGAGGCGAGCGCGCGCGCACCCGCTCTGTTTGCACGCTATGCTGCGCCCCACTGGCCGAGAAACGTGGTGAGTTAGGACAGGCATGGCCCTCGCACGGCAGCCCCCCGCCCCCTGAGTCCACCCCCAGGCGCTGCATCACGGTCCCTTAGAAGCCCGCAGGGAACGGTAGCCCAGTGATGGTCCCCGGGGTGGGGGGATTGGATTGGATTGGATTGGATCTCGGCTTGCGCCAAAGGTGGTGACCCACGGCCTGTGTGCCCGTACCTCACCGGCTCGACTGGGTACCCCCCCTGGTTGTCGCCCAGACTGCTGACGATCCCCGTACCTCGTCAAGGCGCTGACGCCCCCGGGGTGGGGGGTGCGGATGGCGCATGCAACGTGCCCGGCAACGATGCACCGTGACCAAAACAACGGAACCGTCTGCCCAAGTAAAATTACAACATGTGCCAGTAGGGAAATCTTCGTCAACGTTAATGGCTATGGACCAGCAAACCAAAGGATCCTGCCAAAAATTGGAGTGCACAGGTACCAGCTTGACAGCATTGAGGGTGTGCAAGGACAGGACCAGCGTATCAGCCAGGCTGAACAAATACCCTCAAAATTCCAGTGTGCAATTTTTGTCGTTGGACGGATCCCCGAAGAGGGGGGGGGGGGGTGCGGCGTTGGAACAGAGCCCCCTGGTATTGCTGCTCTCCGGGCAGTTGGCTGGGTCAATCGGCTTCTTGCCACTCACCAAGCCGCTGTGTTGGCCCACCGTTGCTGTTTCTCCTTTGGTGGTGGGTTGTGGCACCAACACATTAAGAATCCACGCAGCAATAATCTTTTGGTGCGGATTGCAAAACACTGTGCCATAGCGAAGACACGGGGGGGGCAGTTAAGTTTAGATGTAGACCCTGGACCCTGCGGCGTGGGCATGGGGGTCCAGAGGGGGTGGGTGTACATTGGGGGAGGGGGTCGCATTTTTTTTTTGGTTTGGGGGCATTTTTGAATTCCCTGTTTCATTCTGAGCATTTTGAATACGCACAAGTGGTGTGAAATCCTCTTTTGCCATCCAGCAGAAATGAAAAATAGCCCACCATTACCGAAAGATACATCACAACAACCCCTCATTTTCCCCAAACCTTTCGCCTCAAACCGCGGTTCTGGAGCCCGGTACCTCATTAAGTACCCAATTAATTAGGTACCAAACTAATACGGTCCGAACGGAAGTGTTCGTTGGACACAGTGTTCGTTGGACACGGGGGGATGAATAACATCAAATAGCTGTGCTGGGCGCACGCGCAGTGAGGAGCTCCCCCGTACGAGGGCACAAACGGTGAGCAGATGGGGGAGGCACTGGACGTGGGGACTTCTTATCAGGCCAACAATGAAAAGAACATGAAGAACATCGACTATGTTCAGGCCACAATTTGAAAATGTTATGCAAAAGCCTTAAATAAACAGTGGCAAAGGCCATTTGACTAGTGACCAGCTCGTGGTATATTTTGTAAAATTTTGTTACCTCCCGTAGGTTTTTGGCAAATTGTTTATGAAAATGGACATTTTTCAAAACCTTCACCAAGCAAGAATATGAAAAAACACAAATATACATCGATATACGTCGATATACAATTGAGGGTACCCAAAATACGGCGTTTTCGGAAAATTTACAGAAAAAAAGTATATTTTTTATTTGACCAGTGACACGACCAGCGTTTAATTAAAGCTTGGTTATGCAATAATGAGGGTGTGTGTGGTGCATCCCTGGTATACAGCCCAGCCCCAAAGAACTTGGTGTAGGATAATGTACAGCCCCAAGAGGATTTCGACCCTCTTGATTGATTGGTTGAAAACCTTGGCCCGAGAAGCGTGTCTGCCATTGACTGACAATGTTATTATCCACCGGACAATCCAGTAACATTTCCATCTGGACTTCTTATCTGCTGTGTGTCAGGTCGCTCATGCAATATGTGCTCCAATTTCCAGGTGATTTGGTGCTTCGGCCCAAAACAGGGGACCAGTCCGATGGGTTTCGTGCAGAATGAGTGGTGCAGGGGCAGGGTTTTCTTGAAGAAGCGGGGGGGGTGTTTCAAGGTGTTTTCAAGGAACAAGGGTTTTACTAAAGAAACGGGAGGTTTTCTTGATGACTAGGTGGTGGCTTTCTTCAGGAAAAAGGGGGGCTTTCTTCAGGAAAAGAGGGGTTCTTGCTGCCTGATTCTTGTGCTGCAAAAGAAGAATACATCATCCCATGAAAGCAGCCGTGGTTGCATTGGAGGCACAATATACCGATCGGAGACTTAAAGGTGGGTGGCACTGCCGCGTAACAAAGGATCCCATGGGCAAGGCATGTGTTGCAGCTCAGCTTTCTGCCTAGTTGTGATACCACGTGCGAAGCAAAGGGCCAATGGGCCCGAAAGAGCGCATTTCTTACCTGTAGTTCTTACCTGTAGTACGTGTCTGAGGAATACCAGTCGTGAAGCCAGACTAATCACACTCTGACAAGCAGAATTGGTGACCTAGTCTGCTGTGGCCTCTGGGTTGTATCCTGGGACTTGCGGCATACAGCCCCAAAGCCCCAGGGTATACACAAGCGCCGGGTTATGTACTACAAGCACCGGTCTGTGTCTAACAACAGGATTCCGCTCATAGTGCAGCAGCCATATGGCCAGAATGGCAACACAGCGCTGCTTCTCCGTTGTTATCAACGTACTGCGGCTTGCCAACAGTTTTCTGACCGCAACTTCTGCGGTCAAGGGTGTATGATGCATCTGATGTGAGCCGTTTGTAGCGGGAAAGAGGGGCTGGGTCATGCATGTAAATGGGCATTTGTGCACAGCGCGCACACGATACACAGTACGTGCACGGCGCGTGGACAGCAGGCAGTTTACAGGACAAAACTGGGTAATCAGCAATATTCTTGCCAATTCAGACAATACTACAGCCCCAAAATGCGACAACACTAGACGACCCCATGTTTCAACTCCCCCAACTTCTGCCAGTGCCATCAACAATCAAAATCAGCAACTACATGTGCACACCACAAAACCTTTCTTTGGTGCCAGAAAATTGGTGGATCAGGGGTAAGTAGCAGTGTTGGGGTGGATTGATGGGGTAGGTGATCCGTGATCTAGGACCAAAATGGTGCGATAACGCGTCCCCGGAAGACGTGCACCATGTCGCGTGCCTAAGAGTTCCTATTTCTTTCTATGACCAAGTGCCCCAAGGATATGGACCCCACTTCCGGGAGCACGTGGCACATCACCAATACATGATGCTTCACATTGTGTACCAGCTAAGAAAGGAGTTCACCATGCCCCCTAGGGACAATGAAGCAATCTGTTAGCGCATGGTATGGTAAGGTCAAGCCTAGGGTGTGTACGCCAAATCCCACCCCACAAGTGTTGCAACAACAAGTAATGTATAAACCTCGGAAGCAAAAGCGTGCAAAAGTCAAGGCACTTGCCACGGCGACACAAGAAGATGATCAGGATTGTCACAAGATTTTACAACACCAGGATTCATACCATACCAAGGTGAAGGCACTAAAATACCTTGAGTTCACCCAGGATACTATCAGGCATCAACAAGTGGTGGAGAAATTGTCCGCACCCAGGATTAAGTACCAAACCACTAGAATGATGCGGGAGGCACAAGACATGCACAACAACGGGTGCCAAAGTGTTCTAAGAGACCGGCACTATGACGGTATTTGGTATAGGAGGGTGGGTAAATGGCTGCATTATATGGAAAAGACATACCAGGAGTGTCTGTATGAGGTGGATTTATCATATCATATCCTAGGTCTACGGCACGCACTAATACAAAAGGGCTTGCAACGGCGCGAGGAAGCACCACAAAACACGGCCTGCTCACCGCCACGGGCCAAACGGACGTGTACCACTAGGAGGATAACAGGGCGAATCAAAATATCACCAGACTCACCCATGCAAGTCCTTGGAGCAAAGAAAACTTGTCATAGGTGAGAATACAAGGGCCAAACATGAGTCGTGGCGACCCCAAGTCGCTCTGCAGGTATACTCAAGGTATGAATATAAGTTGCTCCTTCTTTGTCATCCTTGATCCCTGTCCTTGGCAGGGGAAGAAGCTATGGTATGTTCTGAGAGTGTACTTAGATCCCGAGATTGACCCGTACTGCTGCAGAACTATTGCAAAACTATTGCAGCTTCGTCAAAAAAAAAAAGATCCGTGATCTAGGACCAAAATGTGAGGCGGGGTGGGAGGGTGGGGGGGGTTTGGACCAACACAGATCGGGCGATCTTGGACCGCGTAGTGCACTTTCTTTACCTTTATATCACTCTTTGCAAGCCCTACCCTTTTCGAACCAAACTGTTCCGAGGCAAAGTGCAATGGGTCAATTGTGTGACTATCTCTTTGCACTTCGCCCTTTTCATGTTGGGTCATTGCGTTAGGGAGTTGGGAGGGTGTGTGGTGTTTGTATTTTCACGTTCACGATCCCTGATGTGAGCAATTTCGGTGGTGGGGGGCAGGGGCCGGATGTTTCGACTTTACATCGAAAAGTTAGCATAAGAATGAGGACACCAGCCGTGTGATTGGCCTATTGGTTGCATGAGGCTTGCTCGTCTTCCATCCAAATTCTATTCTATTCGCAGCACCATGGCTTTTGGTGGATTTTTCGACTTTGATCCATTTTGGGAGGGTTAGGATGCAGTATACATGCAGTATTGTATTGTGCCGTGCGTGCCGCTGCACGGGTCCAACCCCCCCCCCCCTTTGCCCCGCAGTTCTTGGGCAACCTGCTTGCTTCCAATGCAACATAATGCACATCTCTCTATCCTTGCCTACATGATACACCACCCGCCCAAACACTTCACCTCAAATACATGATAGACTGGTGATGTAGCATGACATGAAACGAACGTGACATGGTGGGCCTTGCCATGCCATTGGGGCATGGGATGATGAATTGCCATTTGGAATCTGAACTGCATCTGTTTGTTCTTTCTGCATATTTGCGGTGTTTATCATGCAACTTTGTCATGGTAAAGATTGTACCAAAGTACTTCTGCCGTGGCCAGGTCAATTGGGAGATAGCGGCGGGGAATGTGACTGCACCCAGTACTCCCTTTCCATCGATGTGGGGATGAGGTTCTGAGAGATGGCACAATAGTGGGAACCTCTGAACAGGGTACCCCGAATGTATCATCATATTACCGAAATGGGGTACCCTTTTTTAAAGGCATGCACAACAACACGCACATATGCACCAGACATGAAGGGGAAACGCACATGGGACTCACATAAATGCATATAAATGCAGCACAAGGGTCATAGTTAAGGGTATTAGGCAGTACTATCAGGCTTGGGTACGTTCCTGCACAAACTCTGCGCACAGCGCAGGCACAGCACGCAATACACCCCCTAAGAGTCGTTACATCATTATATCCTGCAGCGCAACAATATTTCTGCACAGTGGATGGCATGGGTTGCAAACGACAATGATGAGTCCAAATTCAGCCTGGAACAAGTGGCCAAATACCTGCTTATGGCACGCAGCACAGGCTTGTCCAAGGGGGAATGTTTGCCCGGCGCGCGCCCGGCGCGCTACTTTTCTATTAACTATCCCGACTTCAGCCCCAGATTTACCCTCTCATAGAGAAGCCCCCCAAGTAGACCACGTTGCACTGCACAGCATGATAAAGCAATATCTGTGAATTCAGCAACTCCAACTGTCATCTGTATTGTACTTAACAAACAACATTGGTCCCACAAGTGTGGGTGTCAATACATTCAGTACAATAGTGCTTACACTCATCACAAACTGCGACGGTGCAGCGCTTCTGGCAACACAACACACACACTTCTGCCTCATCCTCTGCCTCATCTTGAGTGCCACAACCGAGCAAACAACTGCTCAATGCATGCCCTATACCACCTGTGCACGTCATTGTAACATTGTTGGCGGGCTGTCAAAGTGCCATTCTTTCTTCCAATGAATGGCACAATGACATGAATCCGGCCTTTATAAGCACCATCATGGCCCCCAACTTCGAAATCAAAGAAATCATCTCGGGTACGAGAAAGTTCATACCCATCCCTAATCAAAACATCTGCTGATGTCCCGGGGGCCAAGGGGCAAATCCATATAATGTTGCCCAACATATCAACGGTAACAGTCCACCGGTGGGGCACGGGTCACAAAAGATGCCCGGCGCGCGCCCGGCGCGCTAACGTTCCCCCCAAAGCTGGGATCCCTGCGACCTGTTGTTCTCCTTGACCTTGGCTGTGCCTTGCGCATTAGGGAGGCGGAGGCGTTGTGCTGCAAGAGACCGCATGAATAGGAAATGGTTGTGCAGGGCACATCACTGTCGCACAACAGGCCTGCAGCTGTGGAACTGTGGCCCATTTGCGGCAGGTTCATTGCAGTCTCAGGGGTCATTGTGCCTTTCGAGGCCAAGGGTCCATCTAGCGCTCGGTGGATGGCCCAGGAGGTTGGGCTTCTGCTGAGCCTTGGATTGTCAATACTGGCGCCGGGCAGGGTCGGTGGCAACAGCGGTTATGGGCAATTGGAAAAGCTGTTTATGACAACTTGGGGCCGGTGCCGAACGGTTGAAGAGCGATTGGTGACGGACGGAGGGCCACAACTAGGCCTGCAGCCTGCCTCAGTGACCATTGGCCGTGACATGACATCCCAAGGTCCCTTGAAGGCAAAGATGGTGAACACATTTGTCCACTTCTTGACCCTGTGTTTTGTTTGACGCATGCATGGCAAACCAGAGCAACTAGTCAGAATGGGAGAAAATGTCGGAATCACGGATGAGAGCTGCTCCCGCCCGCGATCGCCCCATATCGCAGTGTGGCAAGGGGACCTGACACGCAGTGAAAGACGCTACGCCCGATTTGGACCAACCACGGACTGCCACGGCTTCCTGAACTAACAAACGCTGAATGTGATGCAAATGAGAGGGATGAAGAATGGAATGGATGCACATGGGTGTCTGTACCCCTTCTTTCTCCAGCTTTCTCTAGGTGCAGCGCGCTGGGTTATCTGCAAGGAGCCCCGATCTGTGTGTACTGGTGCCTTTTGGTTGTGCCGCTGCAAATTTTCTTTTGGCCCACAGGGGCAGGGTGCGGGAGGGCTCTTCTGTGGTTGTGCTTTCCCTCCAAAACACAGCACGGTGTCCGTGTTGCCGTGGTGGCCGTCTCCACCAAAGACCGTTGTTCATCAAAACATTTTGCCATGCTATGCATCTCTGCAGACACAAGACCTCAGCAAACACTCCTGTGTTCTGTGGTGATCGGCAGTTGATTCAGGTTGAGATGTCTAGGAGTCGCACGCGCAGTGCAACAGCCTTCAACTTAGGGTAGCCCTGTTCCTTTGTGCCACTTGGGGTATTTGGGCCGTCATCCTTTCCTATAGTCACACACTTTGTTCGCGGGGGTGGGCTGTGCAGGGCTCGTGCAGGGCAGTCGGGGCCGTCAGTACCGGAGCCGTCGTTGTGCTGTTGGATGCAGTTGTTTCTTAATGAATTCTGTGTGACAGGGCAGAAATGAATGAGGGCTCACTGCTGAGGAAACCCAGTGGCTCTACCGCACACTAGTGGCAGGTCGGGACCGGGCCGTTATTGCGCACGGGGCTCCGGAATGTCAGGGGGAGTGGCGAGTTCAGCAAGTTCAGATATTGCCCGGCAGGCCATGAGATGAGATGTCCGCTCCGTGGCACACGCAATCCTCACCTTTTGGGCAAATGCTTCAGCAACGCGGCTGACTGCAACGCGAGGGACTGAGACGTGTGGGACGAAAACATGGGGGACCACAATGTGCGGGACCGCAACATGGGGGACATTGATGTGCGGGACTTCAATGTGCTCCACTGAAGTGTGTGGCACAGATATATGTGGCACTGAGACGTGCGGTACTGAGACGTGCGGGGGCTTCACCGCCTGCACCGCCATTGCGTGTCCACCCACTGCTCCAGCAATGGCTGCTGCAGCCAACACAACACACAGACCGCGGAAAGTGAGTTGCCGTGGAAGCTGTTGGCCCACAGGCGACTGGTTTACGTCAGCGACATGGAACCGTGCTGCACCGGAGGGCCGTGGAAGGATCTGCTCGTCTTGGATGATAGCTTTGAAGGAACTTCGAGTGTTGCAGTGAGCAGGGAGTGCACTTTGTGGTCTCGACAATGCGATCCTGCAACCGGTTGTGATGTGCAAATTCGACGGATGTAGACCACTTCTGGGAAAAAGCATGGCAGCAACAATAGCTGCACTCAACGCCAGGCATAGAAGAAAGCAAGCGACGATTCTTGGACTAGCACTGACTGAGGGACAGCTTGCTGCATTGTTACATTTCCGTGGCACAGAGGTCATCAAAGCAGGATATGCCATCTTACGCAGCCCATGTTCTGCACAGGAAGAAAGACACTTGACAAGCAACAACATGCACACTGAATTGCTTGTTGTGTGAGTGATAGCTAATCCAAAATCAAGTATGAGCAGTCAACAGGTCCTATTGCAAGCGGTTCACATAAGAGGGATGATGCAGGCCAAAGTGGAAATGGCAAAATAATTCACCGGCCCAACAAATGTGTTGTGCTTATCTTCAGGTTCCCCTTGGGGGATGGAGGAACAGTTACTCAACTGCTCTACAAATGAGCAAAGGCCCGTCACCACAGAGAGTAGGCATGTTAACATAGCTGTGTTACGGGCACCTTGACATTACCCACACTCCCCTTGCGTTTTTGTGTTTCTAGAGGGCTTCCAATAGTGCCCAATATTTGCAACGTGAATGGTCGCAAAAGGCTAACCAGGTGTTTAGCCCTACCTTAGCCCCCCCCCCCCCCCCCCTTGTAATCCCCCCCCAATGGTGATGGGGGGGGGGGATTGCACCACCAAACCGTAACACTTCAAAACTGCGGCTGTGCATGCACAACACCGCTAGTGTGCCTCGCATTGAAACATGATGTTACAACCTGAACAATACACTCAACAACCCACCATCCCCCCATACGTACAAGAATAACTCCTATTTGCATCCCAACCTGGGTCCAAATACTTGAACTAATGTGTTTTGCACCTTGAATCTTGGCATGATTCCACAATCCTTGAAGCAAACACGTTACCCTTCGGAGACTTTGATTTGATCCATTTGTCATGCTATTCATGTTGCCTAAGTCTAGTCCAGCTCTGACCTTGGCCATGCCTAAACCAATTTCAATACAACAATGGGGGTCAAGTGTTTGGTTTGGGGAGTCATCATGTTTGTTGTGCTCATGCTTTGTGGTGACATTTCCTGAGCAGCCATGGTGTACCCTTCAACCCAAACTCAAACAAAATAATGATTTTACAAGGGGTTCAACCAATAATTCAACCCCTTGGGGTAGGGTACGCGAATATGCCCAAAAAGGCCCAAAACCCCGGGGCATGTGGCGTTTTCCCATCTATACGGGTGCACCTGGCTTTGATCGAACAACCTCTGCAAGGTGATTTCCATTTTTGAGCCGCCGAGGGTAGAAAATTGCAGCAGCACGTTTTGGCCCAGCCCCTTGCCCCAAGTCAGAATATCAGAAAAAAGTTTTGAAAAAATTCTACTGCCTTTGGCAAGGCACCTCGAAGAGAGAGAGGAGGGGGGGGGGTGCTCAAAGCCTTTGGGACAATATTGCTCAATGGGGTGCATGGATAACTGAGAAACAGCACACGTTGCTCTTTTGACACCATTGCTACATCAATGTGAAGACTACGGCCCCGGCTCAATGTGCAAAGCGTGGTAGGGAAGTCGCACCCTTCTGCTATGGTTAAGGAGGAGGGGCGCTACTCCCTTGGTCCGAAGTAGCAGAGCCCCAATTCTATTGTGTTCCCCATACCCCTTGGATTAGGCAACAACACCATGGCTCAGCACTTCGTTGTGCCACGGTTGTGTGTTAGTGTGTTAGTGTGTAGTTTTTTGTGTCGCGGCATAGCGTGCTTGCTGCGCACACATCGGTGCCAAAATATGTCCACGTAAAACAGGCGCAACATCAACGCAGCCTAGCATTTGCTTACTCCGTCCATTGCAAAAAAAAAAAACATGACGCACATGCGCACCAACCGCACGACGTTGCACATCGTTTATTCATCCCTCCACATCGTAGCACAACTTTGTACCTCGGCACGGTGTGTGTTGCCCAATCCCCACGTCACGGGGAACCCATTTCCGTGACATAGCTGTTGGATTGCTAGACTGATGACAACAAGAACGGGCTTGCATTGCGCATTTGCCCATGGCATGTTTATGATGCAACTAGAAACGGGACTTTGCCTCCGAGTAACGTGCCGCATTGCACAATTGCCGTTACTATGGTCGAAGAATGGTGAGGAGGTGTTATTGTTGTGGCGAGAAGCGGGATTGCTAGTATGATGGAGGCAACAATGGGCTTGCATTTGCCCACGGCAAATTAATGATGTAGCTTGAAACAGGACTTTGCCTCCAAGTAACGGATGACATTGCGCATTTGTGAGGAGGATGGGTAGGTTGCATTGTGTGATACGGTTGGAAATGGCAGAGCAAATATGATGGGCCCGCTTTGCGCATTTGCCTCTTTCGTGTTATTGTTGTGGCGAGAAACGGGGTGGCTAGTATGATGAGTCAAAGAATGGGCTTGCATTACGTCTTTGCCCACGGCATGTTAATGATGCAGCCTGAAACGGGACTTCGCATTCTTAAGTAACGGGCCACATTGTGCATTTGCCACTAGTATGGTCGAACAATGGGCACTTGTGAGGAGGATGGGTACAAGTTGGTAGCTGCTTGCATTGTGTGATGTGGATGGAAATGGCTATGTGAGTATGATGGGTTGAAGCATGGGCCCGCTTTGCGCATTTGCCCTTTCCAGGTTCTTGTTGTGGCTAGAAACGGGATGGCTAGTATGATGAGCCAAAGAATTGGGCTTGCATTGCGCCTTTGCCCACGGCATGTTTATGATGTAGCTAGAAATGGGACTTTGTGTCCAAGTAACGGGCCGCATTGCGCATTTGCCGTTACTATAGTGGTGACCATTCACCACTATCATTGCATTGTTTCAATGCTGGACTTCAACGAAATGTTGTGTATTCCAATAAGGTAGGGTCTACTGAAAAGACGATTGAAGATCAAGCTTCCACGAAACGTGTTTCATCGCCCACACAACCCACCTTTGATGATGTGTCCGTTTTGAAACCCCCCACATGTTACCCAAGGGCTGTTTGTTTTGCCCTCCACACATTGTATTAAAGGGCAATAGGTGTGGTCCATCGGACGCATTTCAACTCCAATCATCGGACAATCGGTATATTCTTGCTATCAAGATGTCTCAAGACTAATAAGCATTCAATGACGAACGCGTGCCACATGAACAATACGAGCATCCAAAGAACCGAGACCACATCATTGATTAGAAGCCACTCCATAAAACAACAACGATGTTGCATTGCACATTCCTGCCATGTTATAATGTGCCACATAAAAGCAAACATGCACATAAGTGCCAGTTGAATTAAATTCACAACAACCGCAGTGTTGCATTGCACATAGCACCCCGATCGCAGCGCTTCACGAAAACATACAAACAATGTGTAGAAAAGGGACAGCATTTTGCATTTGTCAACTCACAGAAGCATGCCAACTAGTACAACCAATAGTAACGTGCAATGAACCATACTATGCCTTCTCACCGTTGACCTTGTCACTACAAAGCGGGAAGTAGAATTGTTCCCGGGCGACGCGGAGGACGTGGGGGTGCAAGAAAATTGTTCACCTCTTTCTCCGTTGCAACCTGTGTAACTTTGGTGCGCAAAGTTAACACAATTCTTTCACCACAGTCATGTGGGTCGGCACATATACTATGATACAAAGAGGTCAATGCCTCATGCGTCAAGGCATATATGTCACCGGCGTGTAGATGCAAAAATCACAAATACTATACGCCGCAACGCCGCATTTACCCTCGCAAATGACCAAATATGCACTACCATGTATGCACACAACGACAATTGCGTCACGATGTAGTTGTTCATCGCAATGGCATTTAAACTCACTATAAGCATACTTTAGCAGCAACGCCGTATTAAAACACACAAACAGTTGCTTCAACGCATAGGCCACAAAGAAGTTCAATAAAAGTGCGTGTGTGATGTACTCCATTATGTCTCGAATAATCTGAGGAATAGAACAATGGGGTGTGCACACTTACACAGACTAACACCAAGCGGTTACAAAACACATACATGGTAATCTGAATCGCAGTGTGGGTAGTCAATGATGTGTGCACGCGTATACACACTGACACCAAGGGACTATAAAACACATATCTAGTAATTGGTACTGAAGCGTGTTTCGTTGTCCTCAGCACGATCGTTGTTAACATCAACCACTTTGTTGTTCTTGGAACGTAAGCGTGGGGCATGATTGTTGAAGGCGTCGTTCTTGCGACCAAACCCGGGCTGCGAACAAAACCAAGCAGTAAGCCGGTCTCCAACCTTCTTCCAGTTGGTGCCGCACACTCTCATACAACTATAGATGTACAAACACAATGCAAAAACCATCCAAAAAAAAACACAATAGTTCGACCAACATTGTTTTACATGCACCCTGAAATTGTTACACTAGTGGCATGACACCGACCACATAACAACATACTCTTCAAAGGCGCTCAAAAGTGCCTCGTGTTGCTCAACAATAAGAACATTTCGCCAAACAAGTAGCCCATAGTGCCAATTTTCTCGATGGGGTTCATCAAGAAAGTAGAACTTGTCCATCCTCCGCCTCAATACTGCATATGGGCTATGCATGTACACGCCAGAGTCAATGCCAGAGTCCTGTTTATGCTTGCCTACAACAAAATGGGAGATTAACCACACATCCTAGATAGGCAGCTACGCAATTCCACTACAATGATAAAAAAAACATCGCACGCCATCCTGCAACCACGGACAAATACAAGCGTCAATTTGTACACCACACACCACAATGCAGAAGATGACAACATACCAACGGCAATCACACCATCAAGCAATATTTGCCATCAGGAATCACTTCATTTACACAATAGAAAGAGAAAGCTGCAAAAACAGAGCAAAAATGCATTCGCGTTCAAACACAAGCACATCAACAACCCCCCACATGTATACCGCCCCGTCTTGCGGAATCTAGCGCTCACAACATTAAAGAACCTAGTGCACAAGTGTCGTAGTCACCAATAATAATCCGTACCACAAACTCACTGAGGTCCGCGGAGATCAACATGTGTATGATAAGAACGAAGTGCAAAACACGGTTGTTCCGCGGCAAACACCAGCCGTATCACCACATAGGTACTTCCTTAGCACTTGCCCCAAGATGCAATCCACGCAGATACTCCGGCTTCCTTCGTCACTCATCATGGCTACATAACCCCTGCCTTCTTGGGGGCCCACATGTGGGCGGAATGGCTACATCACCCTTGCCTTCTCAAGGGTCCCCATGGTGAGGACAAAATTGAAAGTGGCTGCATCACCCCTGCCTTCTCGGGGGTCCCCATGGTGGGGACAAAACAGATCCAAGATCGGCCCGATTGCCTCAATAGCACCGGAAGGTTGAATCAAAGACAAAGGACGGTTAGGTTCCCCGTTGAAACTGAAACTACCGAAGTAGAGCTTGGGACGGCCTTGGGTTGCCCAAAGGTACTTCCTTAGCATTTGCCCCCAGAAGCGATCAACGTAGATACTCTGGCTTCCTTCGTCACTCATCATGGCTACATAATCCCCTACCTTCTCAGGGGCCCACATGTGGGTAGAATGGTGAGGACGAAATCAGAAGTGGGCACATCACCCTTGCCTTCTCAGGGGTCCTGATGGTGAGGACAAAATCAGAAGTGGCTACACCACCCCTGCCTTCTCGCGGGTCCCTATGGTGGGGAGAAAATCTTTGAGTGCCACTGAACAACCTACAAATGGGAATATCACGGGTTTCAAAGGCCCATGGCCCTAGCTACGTGGGTCTAGTAGCCACTATGTGTGTCCCCATGGGTGCTAGAGTACCCGTGTTGTCACCAAGGGATGACCCAAACGCACCCAAGAGCCGACAGAAGGTTTTCAGAAAAAGTCAAAAGTTCGAAAATTGGGTCCAAATCCACATCCAGCGGCCGCTATACGCAAAGAAGTTTTTTTAGCCCAGCCCCCCAAAAAGGTATACCCGGGCACCGGGGGGGGGGGGGGTCAAAGCGAAAAATTCATTGCGGGATCATTTTGTGTCCCTAAATGATGATTTTACAAGGGGTTAGACACTTGATCCCATATCTCGGGGTGTGCTACGCGAATGACCCCCAAAAACGGGGGGAATTGACGCCTGCGTCCCTGCTTGATCTAACAACCTCTCTTCAAGGTGATTTCCATTTTTGAGCTGTGAGGGTGGTAAACCGCGCATGCAGTTTGTGCGCACATCAAGTGCCAGCAAAAATGGGGGTTTCAAGGGCTTGTGGCCTGATTTACACGGGCCTAGTAGCCACTACGTGGGTCCGCATGGGTGCTAGACCCGTATTATCGCCAAATAATAGCCCATACCAGCCCCCGGGGCGACCGAAGGGTTTCGGAAAAGTCCAATTTCGAAAATTTTTCAGGTGCCATTGAACAGCGTACAAAAAAGCAGTTTGGGACTTTTGGGGGCCCATGTCTTGGACTGAAATACACAAACTGCCTAAGGGGGTGGCTGCGCACCGCGCCCGCCACTGAATTCAAACTACCGCTAATGGTCCCCCATCGGAAGCCCTCAAAATATTATCGGTTTGGGGTCTTCAAAATATGGTATACTTGTCGCAGGTGATTTTGGGGTGCGCCAAGGGGCCCCAAATGGTTGCATTTGGTTTGTTAGTTGTAGTTGGGGGTTTGAGTATTGTAACTTGTTGGTGACTGTCACATGACTGTTCCTTGCGCAGCTTTTGTGTGGTTGTGATGAAATCTGGCCCCTGCTCTGAAATCCCCACAACTGCAACGACTGGGTGTACAAAATAGCAAGACTAGATCAAAAAAAGAGGCATGGATGTCTGCTATGGAAGCATGGGGAATGACACAACACTCACACAACGCCTGGAATTGCATATCCAAACACATGCAAGCAATCAACAGACGACCAAAGGAACACTACATGCACCATTCCCACAAAAAGCCGCCTCTGTTGCAACCGGGCTATGGCTTAGTGACCCAGGGTTTTGGGGGGGTTTGGGTTTGGGCGGGACCCTTGTGCCGAGACTTGTGGCAGCCGCTGCCGGGCTACAACGTCAGCAGTTGCCCCTTCGGGTCCGAGGGGCCACAGGGGTGGAGCCATTGTCGTGTTCAAGAAAAACTGATGAAGCTGCCCGCGGGAGTGCCTGCGACAACCCCTCTCCCCCCATCGCTCTGCCGGCCAAGTGCGCTGTGCAGTGCTATGTGATGCTTCCCGTGTGAGGGGAGGGTGCAGGGGATTTACCCGGTGGAGGAGTGGGCAGCGAGCTATGGGCACCAGGCCACTGGAGCTCGTTGCTCCCCATTATGTGGGGTCGTCCTTCCCGGGTGCTGGTGACTCATGACGAGGATCGTCTACTTCGTGGAGGGGGATACTCCTTGGGCTGCACCCTAGACCATCACCATGCTGGAGTGCTCGCACAAAGACATGCACAGAATCGTGAGCAGTCAGGACACCAATGCAAACACAGATGGGGGGGGGGGGGGTTAATTTGGGCCTCGGCCAGGGCTCAGCCACCCATCCACCCACCCATCCACCCATCCACCCACCCAACGCAAAAAAAAATTCAGTGACATGTGATATTTACGGCGGCAACCGGGGAATTGAACCCACGCCTATTTCCTGTCAGGCCAGGGTGTCAACCACTGGGCCAGCTGCTGCAGACAAGTACTGTGTACAGCCTGCCGTCTAATTTTTTCTTCCCAGAAAAAATGTCTCTACAATGGTAAACACAACAAAACAGCGACACAACCAAAGCAACAAACCTCAGAACCCTTCACAGACCCAAGACCGAAACAAAATGCACCCCCACCCCCTGTGTGACATTCCGTTTGGTTGTTGTTCCTTTACCGGGCCCTGGACAGTCACTCGGTCTTCCCTTCGCATGTTGCGTCGGGTTGTTGCTTTCTGTCAGCCGCTGCGGCCGGTGCTCTTGCTGGTGGCTGGCGTTCGCGGAGTCCAGTAGTTGGTGTGTTGGGGCTGTGCTGAATGTGGCATGGTGTGCCGTTTGCGCGTCAGCGGCGCCCAGTAATTGGCGTATTGAGGATGTGCTAGTTGTTGCCGGGGTCGTTTCACTAATTTTGCTGTCCACGCGCCTCTGTCCACAGGCCGTCCATAGCCTGCCTCGCTGTGGTTCTGTGTGCGTGAGGCCCAGGTGCCCTGTTCCTTTGCGCGCTGTCCCGGCCGTCCACCATATGTGCTTTTCCCCTTCATGGCTTGTCTGCCCCTGATGGGCTCCCGCTCCTGTTGCGCAAACAGCCCATCTGGGCTGCGGGAGACACCCCCCACCTGATGCCGGTTGAGCAGGGGTTGCCCTGGCATCCGGTAGCGACGGGGCTGGCTGGCCAGGCCATCCCCTTTGGTGTCGCTGCCTCCCATGCGCACGCTCCACCATCCCCTCCATTCTGGTTCCCTATTCCCGCTGTTCTGTTTGCCTCTCCTGCCTTGCTGTGCCCCTCCTCCTTGTCTGCTGTGCTCGCCCTTGTCCCTCCTGGTGTGGCTCCCGCGTTCTGCGTGTCTGTGTTGCTCCTCCCCCTGTCTGGTGGCGCTCCTGGGTGCACCTTTCGCGCACCCCCTCCTGTCCCACCCGCCTGCCCCCCGGTACGAGGATTTCACATCTCCGCACGACGTGGACTGTCTGTCCTGTGCGCGGTTGGCTGGTCACGGCCCTGTTGCCACCCCCGTGGCGGGCACCTCCCAGCGCGCGGGGCGCTGCCCCTGCCCATGTGGAGTACGTGGGCACCTTGTAGAGGGAGGGGGGGAGGTGTTTTGCTGATGGCTCGCTCGGTGTGCGCCGCATTTGGTGGTTGCTACAGTGCTCGCACCTCATGGTTCCCTTGTGTGTTGTTGTGTGTCCTGTTGGGGCTCATCTCACTGCCGTGTGTGGGGCGGCTCTGTGGCACCACCTGTGGGGGGGGGGCTGGTGGCCCAAAATGCTGGAATTTGGGGCCAACCCACGCACCCATCTCTGTACCCAAGCATTTCATTTGTTCGCCTGTTGCCCTTTTACAGTGGTGCGCTGCAGACGTCGGAGCTCAACTGAGCCCTGCTTGCACCCAAGCCCTCATCTCATGTTAGGTGGGCAGAATTCTGCATTGCACCGCCTCTGCAGCAAAAGACCCAAAGGGTAGGTCAGTGCACAATTTTGTTGTCATCCTGTTGTTGAGATGGCTCGTCGGCAGAAACCGAGAAAACCGTTTTGCATGTTTGCACTGAGACGTCCCATGCACGCACCCCTGCACGCAAAAGCATGTTGAATCACACAGCCTGCATTGCAACAGGGGCACTTGTAGTGCGCAGCGTGCGGTGAAGGACAAATGCAGCACCATCGCTGTGTCTGCTGTGCCCCGCCAAGTGCTTGCAGGCTCCCTGCAGTTTGCACTACCATTCCGAATGTTTTACCTGCAAAACCTCTAAAAGGCCATGGACAATCCAATCCGCAAGGTCAGTCAGTTGCAAGCTGCAACTCGACTGTCAAACTCACAAGTGATGGACACACTGCGACCCCCTTGTCTAGACCCCACCCTCACGTACGACAGACGGCACGGAACGGACATGCCCCAGCGGGAGAGGGATGGACAAGGGAGGGCAACATGACAGGACAGAGGAGGCGTTTCTGCACAGTGCGGGCACGGCGCCCAAATGTAAATTAGCTTTCCTGTGACCACCTTGAAAACCACCCACCACCGGGGGAGCTACGTCCATACGGCAAAAACAACAGATTTACACAGCAATCTGGCATTTTTCGGGGGAAATATAGTTTGTCTTATCTCATGGTCTGAGTTTTTGGACTTTGTAAGAATCCTGCGTATGGGAACACAGTAGTTACTGTGTCACCTTGGCCACCGTGGTCACCTTGGGTCGAAAAAAGCCTACTTTTCGCACAGCGCGGGCACAGCGCACGGTGCGCCCCAGAGACTCAGACTGGTTGACTTGCTATGTGTGCCCAACTCCTTACAGCCGAGGTCTCGGGAGTAAATCCCGACGGAACCCCAGGGCTTGGGTAGCGCCTTTCCTGCGGGCTGCATGCATGAGCATGGAACCCGCCCACTCACATGCAACGGTGGTTGGTTTGCCTTGCCCGACTCGGCCAGAGCCGGGCGTACAGCCGAAAGGCCCGAACCCCGCCCGAAAGCCTACCCGGAGGTCGTGGGTCTGCCCCCGAGCTGTGGCATCAGCGGTGATTTCGGGCAACAAACAGCTCCACCCGTGGCGTGCCACGGGTCAAGGACTCCACATGGGCGTCCGTGGCCCCGGAACAAAGGCACCCCCCAAAAAATTCAAACTGAGCACAAGCGAGACCCTGTGGCAATGAACGCAGTTCACCTGGTGCCCTTATTGGCGTATTGCAGCCGAGGTGCACGGAGTCATCACCGGAGCCGCCCTTGACGGTCAAAAGTATTTGCTGCTGCCATTCGCTTGGCCGACAGCGGTCGGCTAGTGACCCGGCGGGCCGGTCGGCGACAACGGGTCGTTGGCGGTCGGCCGATGATGCACCGGTGGTTGATCGGAACATGATGCCGCTGGAGACCAGCGGTTGGCGGGTAAAGAAACAGCTCCTCATACACAAACCAACACACACACACACACACACACGCAGGACGCGACAGGTCTGGCACTATGCGTATCTGGCACGCTCTCTCCACCGCCGGTGACCATTCTCAGGGTTCTTTGCAGTGACAAAGACCGCAGCATTGCAGATACCTGCATGGCCAGGGCTTTGCACACGGCACATGCTGCCGACAGAATCGCGACCCAACGCGACAACTACAGCCCTCGAAACGGGTCCAGGTCGGGCACGGGGGTTGGGTACCACGGACCAAAACCCAACAAAGGCACTTGTTCTTCAAATGAACAATGAACGGTGATGGGGCGTTGGCGGCTCCACATTGTTCCGCCGGCAGCAAAAGGAAGCGATACGCCGCAACAACATTTGGCGGAGCCAAGAGCCCAGCAGTGGGATGGGAGGCTGAAACAATTGCGGGGCTGATTATCGGGGGCCCAATGGTGTTCTGGGGTTGCAGGGGGTCTAAGCACAACTGAATGGAGTAGTAGGGCTGTGGAGGGAGCTTGCCCGTCTCTTCTTGGAGCACTGTCAGGCAGGGAAGAATCATGGCGCAAGTGCAGGTGCACAGCGGGGGAAGACAACGGGAAGCACGTTTTGGGGGGGCATTCCGGAGGTTGCCGATGCCCCTGTGGGAGAGGGAGTCACGACCAGATCCCTGGTACAGGTCCCTGATACGATGTTGTCCCCCTCACCAGTTTCACTCGTCGGAATGCTGCCCCAATGAACACCAGCCACACGCAACAGACACCAACACGCGACCCCCCCATATTGACTGCACTCGATGAACAACAACGTGCATCAACTACACAGTCAGATCTTGTCCCAGGCACACTGCCTCCCGCAATCCCTGAATGGGGTTTCTCCGGCAGCCCAATCGCCTGATGCGGGGGTTCTACCTCCCTAAACGCTTCAGAATACTCGGATGTACTTGATTCCTTCCGAAGACCCTGCGGTGACACGTCTCAGCGCTCTGCTGACTCTGCTGAGTCATCGCTTGGAACGATTGGTCCGCCGCTACGCGACGCGCGCGACAAAAAGAGCTTTGCCCCAATTCCTGCGCAGTGCATTCGACCGGCTTCCAGTCCTCATTGTGTTGCAAGGCCAACGGTCTGACTGCGTCAGACGGCGGTCAAAAGGGGGCCAGAGATGCAGCACCCCGAAAAAGGCTAGAGCCACCAGTGAGCACTGGTGTCCCCTCAGTTGTCGCATGGAGACACTCAGGGGCACAGACCACATATCAGAAAATCTTGTGGCTCACAGTGCGGGTCATACCGCAGAAACGCTTCGAGCACGGCACTCCAGTGGGAAGCCACCGCGTGCTCACTGAAGTGCCGGGAACACTGTGCACCTCTGCATCAGACCAACAGTCCGCTGCAACGGGCCGTGACACCGAGCGGGCATCCGCAGACCGGTCGCTTGTCTTAGGGCACAGTCACAGTCGTTGCTGCCGATGGCCGCTTGGGGGGAATCGCAGGTGGACAGCACGGCCGACCGTCCACCATCCAACCGAAGGTCGCCGGTGCGCAACCCGTTCAATTCACGGGTGGTGGCAACCCAACTGCCAGCGTTTGCAAGCAACGTACAATCCACAGTGGTACTTGGCTTGGGTGTCAAGGCTGTGTCAAGTGGTGTAAAGGCTGTGTCAAGTGGTGTAAAGGCTGCCGGAGTCCTATGGAGGTCCTGACCCAACCCTCAAAAGTCTAAACTCAATGGCGATGTGCTTCGGGCTAAGCCCAGCGCATCATGAAAGGGGACGGTGGGTACACCACCGGAGAGAGGTTTGGCATGCGTCATGCAGATGTGTACTGTGAACCGCAGCTTCACAATGGGCTGAGCCCCAGCCGCGCTGTTGGGCGGGAACTTCTGGTCTACAACTGGCAGTTTTGGGTCCTTGGGACCAGGTGGCGGACTGCGGATGCAAAAGAGTATCACCCCAAATACACCGACGCACACGAGTAAGCGATTTCCCCAAACATAAACAAACACACACACGTCAAGATACTGACAGACATGCGGTACGGGCAAACCTGATCAAAGGAAACGCCAGACAATCATATGCCAGACGCCACCAGGCGCGGCGTCTGACAGAGGGACAGGGAGCAGACAGCAGGCAAGTAGGCACGACACACGCGCGCGCGCACGAATGTTAAGCCCCGGATCCCACGTGCACAGTAAATCGCACCAAACGATGACAACGACGGAGAGGCACGCGTCTGAGTGACACGCGCGCGCGCACATACGCACGCATACTCACGCACATGCGCACCTGGAGGCCGGTATGGGTTGGTAGGTCTGCGGGCGTGACTTCTGACAAACAAGCGCACTCGATATGAGTCTCTGCGACTCCTGAACTACATGTGCGGGCAGTTTCTGTCGAAACTCCTCCACGACCCCCCCCCCCCAATCCCCCCTCCCTCGGTCCGATCCCCAACAAAGCCTGAAACCGCACCGGTCCCCCTCATCCCCCTCTCGAGCCCTGCGGAAAAATTAGCCAGGGCAGCTCTGACTCTCCTGCGGCCCCATGTCCAGCAACGCACAGATCTGCAGGACCGTCAGCGCCTTCTTGTCTCGGAGCTCGATGGCAAGCAAATGCAGCTGCTCCAGATGCTGCTGCAGGATTGCCCGGGCCTCTTCGTATGCGCCCTGCACCAGAGCAGTCACCTCGGCATCCACCTGAGAATCGGGATGAATGTGTGGGCCATTCATTGTGGCAGGGCTTGCGGAGAGGAGTAGGCCGGTGGGTCGAGAAAAGAGGGTTGTGCCATGAAGGGCGGAGTGCAACGTAAACAGGGTTTTCCTCGCAGCACCTTCGGCACCAATGGTCATATCAGGCCCAAGGCCGGCGAAGCCCGGTCATTGGTGACTGAGTGTGGTCGAAACAGGGGGGAGGTGGCCCCTCAAGGGGGTGGGGTAGGTTCGCCAGTTGGCACTTCGGCTGTGTTTTCTGCCTCCGGGCGGTGTGTGGTTCTAGGAGAGCGTGCAGGTGGGGAGCGAGGAGTGTGTCTGATAGGCTATCTGCCCTTTCAGGGCATACTGGGTGCAGGTGTCAGTGGTTTGCCCAGAGTGACTCCCCATACGAACACGATCCTTGCGGTCTCTACAAGCAATCAGAGACAGCACCGCACGAAAAGGGACAGACGAAACAGTTGTTCAACCAGCACATTGGGGCACGAGCAAAGCATGGTAAACAACTACACAAGGGAGGCAATAAGGGGAGGTAGGCGTGGGGGAAGTGCAGTCAGAGCCAAAGATCCACAGCTGATCTAATATGCGATCTGATACGTATTAGATCCAACACGCGTAGACACTGTGCACACTTTGTAGACGCTGTGCTCCGTTTGCAGGCACTGTGCACATACCCGTTGACCTGTGTGTAGTCTCTGACACTGTGCACACCTGGTGTACAACATGCACATGTTGTAGACAGTGTGCCTCATGGAATAGGTCCGGTTACCAGTCTAACACGCATATTAGATTTAATACGCATTAAGTAAAACAGGTATACGTAGCTAATACGTACTACGTCTAATTCGTATCAATTAATGCGCATATCAGTTCGAAGATGAATTGGATCTGATACATATGCGATCGCATATTCGGCCAGCCCGAGTGATGTGTAGCACTGCGGGGAGGGCGTGCACGCTACAGACATCCATGGGAAAGTACGTCCTTGCAATGGCGGGTAGTTGCATTTTCCAAGGCGTCTTCAGTGCGAGGGCGGCTCACAGTGGACTGTGTAGGAGGTAGCTCTGATGCGTCTCATGCTGTGCTGAGGGACCCACCTGCCCACCGTCGGCGTGTCCCCCCACTTCCACGTGCTCACCGAGGGTGATCACGTGCTCTCCGAGGGTGATCAGGGGTCTGTAAGCGTCGTGCGCCAGAAGCTCAATGAGGAACCGCTGTGCACCACACAGAGAGTGCTCGCTCTTTGCACACTCACTCATGTCGACCTGCATACCGGACTGTGCAGGGCCCTCTGCCCTCACAGAATGGTCACGGTCCCTGACAGGGTGAGAAAGGTGTGCCCCATTGCTCTCTGGCACTGCTGCCTGCCTGCCTGAAGCCTAAGCAGACGAAGAAGACTAAGGCGGAAGGACGAGACTTGGCATTCCTCGGAGACAACCCTGTCCAGGGATGATCTGTGAATTCGTTACATCAACGTGCATGCCAAACCCCGACCCGGCCTTTTGTCCCCTTGCTCATGTCCATACCTGTGCCTTTGTGGCCTCCGACAGTGGCGCTGTAGCAGCCCAGTCCACCATGCCATTGTGTCCCATGCCAAGGGACTGGACCATGGTGCGTGCGATTACATTGGCGTTGCGGATGTCTCGACCAGCCCCAACTGTGACCTGCACCACGTCAACAGGCGACAAAAGAAAGAGAAATAGGTAAGAGGGTAGAGGGGTAAGCTGATGTGCAAGAACAGAACAGCAAGCATCTTGAATACATCATCCGCGAGGAGTTGGTCATATGAAAAGGGGTGGTGCTCTACAAGTAAGCCTGGGGTCATTTTGACGGGGCTGCAGTGCGCAGTGGCATGCAGGTTTGCCGATTATACCGTGCAGGCATCGTGCATCCCACGTATAGGGTTGTCTGCCTGGCACGCAACAGCCCACAATTGTTGTGATTAGACGATTTTTGGACTTCCGGAGAAACGTTCTTTTTGGGAAACAATTTGCCTCCACTCGCGCGCGCACATGCAACACACACACAACACACACACACACACTTTGGCGACAAACAGAGCACAGAGAAAGCCGGTCTGGATGTACTAGATCTCGTCAGGTGCAAAGCAGAACAAAAACAGTAGCATGTCTCGCCTGCACTAGGCGCCTTTCTGTGTGAAGAGAAACAGGGCCAGCAGCTCAGATGCAGCCTTGGGCAAGCCCGCGGTCACGCCTGCATAGCAGACAGAGCGTAAGGCTCTGCACACACACACGCACCCACACACACACACACACACACGACTGCACCCATACCCACACCCAATCAAGATGCATACATGACCACAAACATGCGCACACGAGTGCACACACACTGTGAGGGAAACCAAGGAGTCGAACCCCGCACACACACACGCGCGCGCGCACACACACACACAAACACACACGGTGAATCGATTGCGTCAACCCCTTGGCTCAGCAAACGCAGGCGCTGGTCACAGAGTGATTCTCGCCACTCCCATGAGACAGATGTGTCCATAAGGGGACTCGGTGCCTCTGTTTTGCAGTACAGGAGGTCAAGAAAGAGGGGGGGGATCCACTTGGGGTGGGCCACAGGCAGAGGAAACAGGCGGTATATGCAGGCAAACTGTGCACAGCTTCCTTGTTTGACCTCCAGACACATACTGAGCAGTACTCGCCTATCAGTGCCAGTGTGTCTGCACAGCTTTACAAATTGCCACGAAATTGCTCGCTGCCCATTGAACATGCACCACAAATCTGCCGGCCTGGAGACCAAAACCTGAAGCACTGCGCTGGTCCTGCATAGCTTGTGTAACTAGTGCTCAGCATGCGTCAAAAGAAAAGGTCTCTTGGCACCCCCAACCCGAGAAGGTCTTGGAAGAATATTCCAGCATATTCTTCCAAGGCAGCACTAGCCGCATCTCTGATGGGTGATGCTGCACCGCACACCACTGCAATGCCTTGCCCGTTTTTTTCTCTAAATCTATATCTATTTTTATATCATTGGGGCATGCTTATTTGCCCCAGCAGTAGCTTCAACATGCAACAATCTCAGCAGCAATTGAGTCAAAAAAAAAATTGAGAGCTCACATACGTGGGCATACATATGCTGCTTGAGAGGATCCCTTACAAAGAAATGGGGCAGGTATACGGGCATCTTTTGCACCTTGGGCTTGTCAAACAGCACATGAGACGCAGCTACTGTTGGGCACAGTATACATGCGCATATCCAAGACAGCCGTCCCAATACCACGCCCAAGAAGAGCGTCAATTGGGAGAAACGGTGATATTTGGGGGCCAACAATCACACAATTTCAGTTCTGTATTTGGAATCTTTTTTCTTTTGGACTGACACAAATTGTTCAACTTGAGTTCTCAAGAGCAATTCTCTCTTGGAAATTCTTGGAAATAGGCATCCCACATGTATTTCATTTGCATATTTGGTTTCTCCGTGACATTCTGAGCATTTTGAGTATAGTGAAGTGACAGTGCCTTGAGTGCCAAGTATGGTCCGGACCTCCCCGACATTTTTTCGGGGGGTGCAGTGTTGATGTTAGTAGCACGGCTGTGCACCCCTGAGGTTTAGTGTTGCTGCATGTTGTGTGGTACAGACCACACACCACAACTCTGTGCCCGCCCCAATCATCCGGTCACAATGCAAAGTCCCCTCAAAACCTCCATGTCTCCACATGGGCTGGGCTCAGGTGGAATACATACATAATCCAGATATCAACACCCCAACCAATATTTTGGGCCTCTCAGAGGGGTTGGGGTTGGGGAGGGGTGGGTGTTCAAACCCCAGCCCATATCAACACATTTGACATGTTTGACATCCCGGTGAAGGTCTGACTGTGCGTAAGCAGGGGCAGCGGAATTGAAATATCCCTTCTTGCCAGTGAACACAGACGTCAAGTTGTCCAATACTTCATATCCCCAAAACAGTTCTGAGCATTTTGAGTCTACACAATTGGCAGTAGCAAACTCAGGCAGAATGGGACGTGGAAAAAAGCGCTGGCAGCGCCAAACTTGGGTCTGACTACCAATGTACCCCTGAGCACCCCGTGGGCAAATACGCTTTCCGTGCCTTGGGCAAGGGGGGCGTAAGTTGCGGGCATGCCGGCGATCAGTGTGGAGCAGTTGGTGCACTGCAATCAATGTGAAACGCACACGGATGAAGTTGATCTGAAGGCTCTGGTCAAGATTCGACTGCGCCAGCAACGCAGACACACCGCCCACTCTCCAAACACCAACTCCTCAGCCGCTCTGCCGCCCATGCAGATCAGGAGGTTGGCCCGCAAATCCTTCTTCGTCAATAGGCGGTTGGTTGGGGTCAGCTGTGTCAACCCGCCGACCTTGCGACTGTTGATAAGCTTGATGCGGTTCAGGGGGAACGGGCCATTGGCATACAATGCCACAATGGCATGCCCACTCTCATGATATGCCGTGATGGTCTGCAGAGGAAAAGAGAACACCAGGGCAGCAGAGCACACACACGCACACGCGCACACCTACGAACCAGGAGCAGCACAAGAACAGGCTCCAAGTGTTGTCACCTCCTCGTCGGGTGATGGTCCAGCAAAAGCAGACAAGCGCAGGACGGCACTACGCATCCTTCTGCAGCAGAGGAGGTACAAGACGAAGGGGGCAGCGGCAGATCGCAGCCCCGCAGGGCCGAGCCCACAGGTAGAACGGCTGTGCAGCACACGCGCGTGGCATGGGAGAGCGAGCGGATCACTTATTTTTTCTTTTGGGGGGGGGGGGTTCAGGCCATGATAAGCTGCCGAAGCCCGCTCACCAGAAGGCACTTCTCTCGGGAAATCTCTCGGAATTAAGGACAGAGTTGTCCAGGGCTACGATTGTCCCGCAAGGCGATGTGGTAGGGCACATGACACGTCGTGAGAATAAGCTGATTCTGATGCCAGGAAATGCAGCAGGAACTGCCACGCCCGTGGGCATCCCAGCGTGCTACTGCAGCACAAGACTGAAGGCTGAGTTTAAAACATCGGCGTGCCATGCACTGGGGAAAAGAAACCCCGGTAGATCAGAGCTGTGCGATGCTACGATTGTCCCGCAAGGCGATGCGGTAGCGGACATGACACGTAGTGAGAATAAGCTGATTCTGATGCCAGGAAATGCAGCAGGAACTGCCACGCTCGAAGGCATGCCAGTGCCCTCAGCCGGTACATGTACATAGGACGGGGGGGGGGGGGGGTGATGCAACAACACACATGACAGGCACAGAGCGGATGCAACATCCCCGATGCCATTCAACGTCATTCAATGTCCATTACTGTCATCACCCACAGTGACAACACTGTCTTGCTCGCTGCAGCTACCACTACTTGACCTGTCATTATCACTGTCACCATCGCTGCCACTGCCACTGGATGCACCTGTTCTAAATGCAAGAGGACGGGGAGCTTGCAGTGTACAAATACCAGCAGTCACAATAAATTTGCAGTACAAGTAGACACAGTCACAATCAAATTTGCAGTACAGGCGGGCACAGGAGACATTCCACTGGAGACACCTTATTTGGTCACAATATTTTAAGGGTTTGCACTATGGCCCTTTAGTTTTTTTTTGTGACCAGTCACAAAAAATGCCCCCCCCTGCCCCCCCCCCCCGGACCCGGACTGGCGCCAAAATCATATCCATCCCTGGTGCATGCTGAAGGAAGCGACTCCCTAATGGGGGAGCGAGCAGATCACTTGGGCTCATCTAAGGTTATGTTCGAGCAGAAGGGGAGGGGCGTCAGGAGTCATCGAGAGGACTGGCACCATCGCCAGCGCTGATACTCCCTTTAATTTAGACCCAAAGGCGCCCAGCACTGTCTCTGTGCACCCTCCTTGAGGACTTTTCATTGTCGGCCACCGCTTAGCTGCTCCTGTTTGTGTATCTGGTGTTTCCTGGCCCAAGCCAAGGGCCTTATCGCCAGCGAATATCTCGGTAACCAGCTATGGAGTAGCAATTCAGCATAGCTAAAACCCATGGCAGGAATGTCCTACCCCTGCAAATTGTTGTAATTTGCCAGTTGCAGCTCCAAAGGGCGAGCACATCCTGTCATGAAAGTCCATGCACAGGCACAGCAGAACCAGGATCAGCAGCAGCAGCACCATCGCCGTCAGCAGCGCAAGCCAGACTGGGGCTGCCGCCGCCGCCGCCTCTGCAGCACCATCACCACAACCACCACAACCGCCACCACCACCACAACACCACCTGATTCTTCTCATCGGGGGCCACTGCTTCATGAAGCCCCCATAGCCCTTTGCCGATCATCCACAGCAGATAAAGGGCGTAGGTAATGACGGTGGCCTCTCGCTCGATGGCTCTTAAGTCGCGAGGCGGGTTGGGGTCGGATTTGCTCTGCTGATTCAGGACCACCAGCTGCACCAGTCTGTGAAGGTGCACAGGGGCGGCGGTCGTGAAGGAGGAGGACGGCTGTGATGTTTTGTTTTGTGTTTTAGACGCTTGACGTGCTGTCCCCGCAATGCAATGGCGAATGACAAACCCTGAGTCCTACAAAAACTGTGTAGACGACGAGGACAAATGTGCACCTGAAGACAGGACACCTGGTACCTACAATGTAACGAAGCAAATGACGCAGACCACCAAAGGCTCAGGCCGGGTGAGATGGTTTGCTTTACTGGTGCCGATGCTCGGCCGATCGAGACCGGGCAAAGTGGGGGTTAGAATGCGCGTAAAATGACCACCACCTGTTGACAACGTGTTCGGATGTCTGTCCGTCTGGCAGGTTGCATGCTGCGCCCCCCCTCCAGATTCATCCCTGGCCTTGCGCAAGGGTGTGCCCACCACCCTCAGAAACTACCACCAAATGACGGTGTCCCCAACCCCCACTCCGCAGTGTGGCCTGTGGCCCCCGATGGCCCCGTGACCAGGGTCCGAGAACTGTGCCAAACTTGAGACCGCTACCCACTGCTATGTCTGTTTGTCAATTTGTCGGCTTGTTGCTGTTTCTAATGTGATATGTAGCGACTGTTGCTGGGGTACCGCAGTTCCCACACAGCACCGACTCAGTTCCTGCGCCGTTCCACCGCTGTCATCACCGATCAAGCCCAGCGCAGGTGGCAGCAACCACGCATGGGAGCGATGGTCAATCCGCTGAGCGCGGCCATAAAGCCAGTGGCCGTCAGGGACGACGCAATCCCCCCCCTTTTTAACACACCAGCAAGTGCTTGTGCACATGCTCAGGCCCACTGCCACGGGGTTCGCATTAGGAGCGGCCCCTGGGCCCCATGAGGACATTGCTGTCGACGAGGGTAGCCCCCAGTTGTCAGTCTGCCTGGGGGGGGGATGGGACATGTATCCGACAGCACACGCTGCTGCCAACAACTGCCTGGACACCTGCATCCAAGATGGGAGAGGCAGCACGCGTGCACTGCGCGCAGACGGTGTGCCACTGTGGGAACACGCTTCTGGAGAAACTCCTCAAAATAGCCCCTGTTCCAAAATGATTCCAAATTGGGCCCCCTAATCAAGACCCATCTTTCGTCCGTTGTTGTTGTCCCTCTCTTGCCCTGGGACAACATCCATAAGACAAAAAAATGCATCTTTTCGGGCTGCTTGTGATGTGTTTGTTGCATCAAAGTGTTGATTAGCGAAAACACTGTGGACATCTTGTAGTCCCAAAGAGCTTCATCTTGGCATCTGGCGGTCAAGTAAAGCAGGTGTGGGATAAGGTCCAAAATACGACTACTTACGACTTACGTGGACTCGGCAAATGCGAACATGCCTTCTCCCCCCTCCAACTCCGAGGTATTGGAACTTGGCATCACCCTGCGTGGCCAACAATTTGCACAGTGTGCACTGCACTGCACACGCACTACCCTGGCGGTGCTTGTCAAAGGGTGAGAATATTCAATGGGGGTACAAAGGCTTCACTGCTTCGGTCCACCCATGTGCCCTGGCAAATCAGTTCACCGCTTCCCATTCCACTCCCTGCCTTGGCCTGTGCCCTTGGTCTTCCCTACACCCAAACGTCTGCACCACTCGCCCCTCAACAGTGCAGCCCTCACACATACGAATCACTCGTCGAGGGCGCCACCCCGAAATTGGATTCTGGGTCAACGACGAGGAAGGCTGCGGTGCCCAGGAGGCAGGCGACGATGCTCAACATCAAAATAGTGGCTCTTGCGCACCTACGCCTTCGGAAGACAGCGGGGAAACACAAAGAGTCACGCCAAATACACCGGCACGCCTGCAGGTACCCTCCTCCCTGGCCCGGAAGGCAGCTGTCACATTACTGGACCGGGGGACCACCACAAGCACAACGAAGATGTTGTCCTGAGCAGACACGACAGTTCACAGGCATGACTCAGCCCTCGTTCCCACTGCACTCGGCTCACAGACATGTCATCTCACGTTCTGGCCCACATAAAAGCGTGGTCAGAAAACGACTGTCAGATTGGGTTGCCGCACAAATACAATGCCGTCCTAGCGCAGGGGGCAACGCCTACTCGATGATGGGGGCTTCATGTCCCTGATATTTGAAATGATTGTATCCTGACAATAGTATACTACTTTTTTTTTTGGCTCGGACCAAGATGAGCTGGCGTAGCCTGCTCACTTCACAGTACTCGAGGTGACCCCTCGGAATCAAGGTTCAGAGCTGTCCAGTGCTACGATGATCCCACAAATGACTGTGGTGCGGTATCCTGACAATAGTATACTACGTGTGACCCCGGACTTAGGCAAGGGCGGGTGGCCAGGTGGTGTAGGGGTGCAGCGCGTTCACTGTCGGTGAAGGGCCGCTGGTTCAACTGATGGAATGTGCGGTTGGTTTCAAGATGGTTCCAGGGATTTCAGGACTGCCCGCAGGGGCTGCAATCCATAGCACGGCACTGAACGAGGTCTTCAGATTCAGGTGGATGCGGAATGGAGGACGGACCAAAAGACCTGCCATCGGAGGAGGTGCGGGGTCAGCACTCACTGGGGGCACTGGATGGGTGTATGAGGGATGGGGCGAGAGATTGATGCGGGGCGGAGGAGCACAGGAGGGGTGGACGGGGAGGTGCGGCGTCTTTGTGGCAGTGCGATTGTGCAACTGAGGAGGCCTGGATTGTGGCACACTGCACTGTGGTGTGCACTGACCATGTCTGCGATGATGAGCACTGGAAACGGGGCTGCTGGAGATCGGTCATGCAGATGGGCCAGGGCAGAGCCCTTCGCACTGTGAATGGCTGTTGGCAAGCAACACCACAGCGGTGCTGCATTGATCCTTGGGCATGTGGCCACTTTTTTCTATGGGCTCTTATTGGAAAGGACTCTTGGGGAGCCGGGGGCATCTCATATTGAAGCACTACAAGCGTACCTCGCCATACCTTACTCACCATCTCAAGGGCATCATGTTCTGTGGTCGCCATGTTGCAGCTTAGTGCAGGGGCTTTCAATAACCTGACCACCAGCCGGGGGTTGTGGGTTGATACTACCCGGGCAGCAGGCCGGCACGCAATTCCGGACAGGCTTGGGAGGATGACTCATACTTTCTACGGACAAAAACTTCGTCTTGGCAGTGGCTTGCAAACTGTCGATCTCGTTCATCGTCACAATGCCCCAGGGACAGTTGTGGGACTAGAACTGTCTGCTCATTGCATAGCTGAGCCATCAGTGACAAAGCCCTGTTGGCGAATGCAGATGGGCGTCGGCACAGGAAACGACTTTCCAATCGGGCTTCCGGTGACTACCCCATACCATGCGATACCCCGCAACGTCAGATGGCCACGCCTTTGGACCGTGGAAGAGGCCGGCCTTGCAGAGCCTTGTTGCAGGGCTTGTGGCAACCTTTGGTGCGAAGATGGATGTAAGGAATGGGGGGTGAGTCCCTGCTCCAGAGCCCCCCCCGCCCTCCCGCGAGGATGACTACAATGATGAGTTGGATACCAATCCGCCGCAACATCGGTAGCTGACAGCAACCACCATACCGTCACCAGAACACAAGCTTGGTCAAAGGGTGCAGGACAGTGACACTACCATGGGGAGCGGCTCAGTGTACTTCTGCAGCCAACGCGCAGCTTGGGGGTGCAGGGTGGGTGGCAGGGTGGGGGTGCGAGGGCGCGGACACATTTATTGTCTTCTTTGTTTGCACATTTGCATTTCCCAATAAATTGTGAGCATTTTGACCACACATAAGGGCGGAATACAACACTGTTAGCCACTCACTATAAATGAACAAAAATGTATGAAATTCTATTGCCTTCGGCAAGACACCTCAAAGAGGGGAGAGGGACGACCATTTTTGAGCTGCTGAGGCGGGAAAACTGCATAAGCAGGTTGTGCCCCAGCCCCTTTGGGAGCCCCCCCCCCCCCCCCTGGACACACAGAAAAGGTGAAAAACACATAAAGAGGGCCTAAAACATGCTTAACATAGGATATTTCATCCTTTTGGATTGTCAGAGTATCAAAAAGATCAGTTTCGGAAATTTCCATTTCACCCCCCATATGGCCCCTTGCTAGTGAGGACTTAGCACTTGACCAAGTCAAGTGACCAACCAAGCTACGTAAAGCATGTTTTACGCCATATTTAGATGTTTTTCACCCCATTTGGGGATTGGGTGCGGGGGGGGGGGGGGTCACCCAAAGGAGTGGTGGACACCCAGCTAATGCAGTTTTTCAGCCTATACAGCTCAAAAATCGAAGTTTCCGAAGCTTATTTTTTTGGATATTGTGATCACCGAAAATGACCATCCAAGATATGTAAAGCATGCTTTAGCCCGTATTTATGTAGTTTTTAGCCTATTTTGGGTGTGTGTTGCTTGGGGTAGATTCTTTGCGAGGTGGACTTGCCGAAGGCAATAGAATTTCCAAAACTGATTTTTTTGATATTTTGACCATCCACAATGATCAAATGTCCTATGTAAAGCATGTTTCAGCCCCTCTTTATGCGTTTTTCACCCTATTTGGGTGTTGGGGGGGGGGGGGCTCCCTAGGGGCTAGGGCACGACTAGGGATACCTTGAGTTGGGACCCGGGACCCCCGCCATGGGTTAGGGGGTCCATATACAAGAAAAAAGTTCTTCAGGCACCAGGTCCAAATACACACACAGCGGCCACAATACGCAAAGAAGTTTTGACCACCCCCATCCCCCCCCAAAAAGGGGTACCTAGGTGCGGGGGGGTACGGGGGTCAAAATCCAAAAAATCATTGGGGGATCATTTTTGGTCCTAAAATGATGATTTTACAAGGGGTTAGACGTCAGAAACCATACATTGGGGTATGCTACGCGAACAAACCCAAAAAAGGGGGGTATACGACGCTCGCGGCTGCGCTTGATCTAACAACCTCTCTTCGAGGTGATTCCAGCATGTGCATAAAGGAACCTTTCAATGCTCCCAAAGGGTCTCAATGTTGTTGTCGGCGGCACAATGCTGCTTCCAGTGGGCATAGGTTTGGCGAGTGAGCAATTGGATTCCTCCAAGATAAATGTGCCTTGCTGAAACCAATCAAGCAATTGCTTCCTCACAAACACTTCTTCCATTAGTGGTGCCATGCAATACTCTTAATGGCGGGCATGCCAACGTGGATGCTGCTACTAGCCCCGTGGTGCTGCCACACATACAACAGTCCACGATTACAATTGCGATGATCATGGCGGCACTCTGGGAAATGCGGGCCCCCGTAAATACCTTGGATCCCATTGCACCCACCCCCATCAAAGTATCACATGTCAGGCCATTTGAGAGGACAAGATAATGCACCACACTGCGGCTATGACCACATGCCGCCTCCGCGGGGCACAACCTGTGCACATTGGAAACCATCGTGGCTGCATGAAGTTGATCCAATGGAACTGCAACCACTACACCCTTCCGTTGCATGCACACATACCCCCCCCGTTGTATAAGCTACACCATTGTACACAATAATTACGGTCCCTATGCCTACTGTAGCTTGGACAAGGGTGTGGCTTGCACGCAACACATACAACTGCATGCCGACATACACGTGCGCAGGCCACATGTGCTGAAATTGGCAATTCAGGACCTATGGGATGCACCAGACTAAAAAACAATTCGTGGGCCACATGTGCTGAAATTGGAAAATGTGACGACAAATCCATGTCTCATGTGGCCATACCACATTTCGTACGTAATTAAATTACCTACACAATTATTACGGTCCCTACGCCTACTGTAGCTTAGACAAGGGCGTAGCTTATACAAGGGGGGGGGGGGGTACGTCAACCAGCAATTTCCCTGTCACACCACCTAAATGTCTCCGTGACATCATTGTTACGGGGTAAGATGACAATGACCTGCGGCAGACAAAGGCAGCCAGTTCCATGTCCATAAGCACCCATTGTAGGCATGCCAACTATCGGGGGGCGGGGGGGAGGGGGGGCCGAATGGGCAGAACCCACTAGTGGAATCTCTCCCGAGACTTTCTCCACCCGGGAGCCCGAACTCTTCATGGGCAGTGTGGCGATTGGGATTAAAGGGGTTAAATTACACGATCTGCTACACAATCTGGCGGAGCCCAGGACCACCATAGACCTATCACGGACTAGAGCAAACTCCACGGACACCTGTCACAACAAGGGTTTGACTTCGATCCCCCTGGTAACACCAGAAATGGCAGCACATGTCTGGGACAAGCAGGATAAAGACCCATCCCAAATGAATTATGGCATGATTTGGCCCCACGAAATTTTCTTTGGGCCGCACAACCCCCCCCCCCTGGCCCCACTCAAAAGACACTAACTTGCTTGCCATGGCCCAACGGCTTTTCACGAATGGCATATTGATGGAGCTATCAAATCAACAGATACCAAATGCCAAAGCGTGGCTCAAGCCGAAGTCCTCGGCCAAATGTTTGCTTATTATAAACCTGCAGAAAGCCAGCGCAAAACAGCAGTTCAATGCCCATGTCGTGCTTAGACAAGACCGTGCTTGCGTGTGACAAACACAACGGCAAAGCGCGTGCGCCCCGATGTCCTCTCCAAACCTTTCCCAAAGCATGGCACACAGCGCACTTCGTCCAATGCGGCATCGTGCTCAATCTCCTTCCGTACCTCCATATACCGCAAATGGATGTAGCGGTCCCCATGACGAGAGGGATGATGTTGGTTGCTTGATGCTTGATTGTTTGTGTTGATCGTAGCTATGCTTGTAGTCTTTGAATGTGCCTATCTGCTGTGCTTGGTCCGTGTGGGGTCTGCGAATGTTGTGCTCATGGTATGCCTGCTTTGTGCAACAGTAGTGGCACGTGTATGTTCCCCAGTGATCCGGATACCTGACAGCCATGCCAGTAATCTTCCTACGGGTAAAGTACCAAAAACCCCCTAGAGGGGTGGGGGTTCTCCCCGTGTTTGGGGGCGGGGGGGTATATCCATCATGGATACCTTTTAGAGTCTTTCATCGTGAAACAACAAACTCATATTCACATGCACAAAAAGAGCTCCACGAGCAGGCACAAACACCGAAACACAAGGACACCATGCTCTAGCATTGAAATTGCGGTCTCATGTTTGTATCTTGATGGCGATTGGCCAAACATATGTCCCGAACAATCCAAACAATTATTTATTTTCAGCACTGCATTTTCGCTGCAAACGCGCCAGTGCACGTTGATACTGCAAACCGTACCAGGGGCACTTCTGTCCCAGCTTTTACAACACAAAACACAAACATCACCATTGCTCTCATCTGCATAGCATAAGTCACCACCGATGCCAGAAATAATCCCCAACATGTGGCCACGCTGCTTGCAGTTGTATTGTGGCTGCCACAATTGCTTTTCGAGTGATGCATGACTGCGCCGTAACCCCCCAGAGTTGTAATAGCTACGGTAAAGTCCCAAATTAATACAGTCCCTACGCCTACTGTAGCTTAGACAAGGCCGTAACTGGCACATACCACATACATGGTGAGGTGGTGCGAGAAAGGGGAATAGAATGCACAAATATCCCCAAAATCAGAGCTATGTGGGTTCAAGTGGGCAAACACTCACAACAAATGTGCCCATGACTCCATGTAACTGGCAAATTTGTCACCAAACCCATGTCTAATGTGGCTGCACTACATTTGTACCGAATCAAATTAGGTGCCAAATTAATACGGTCCCCATGCCCGCTATAGCTTGGACAAGGGCGTAGCTATTACAAGGGGGGGGGTGGGGTACATTTGAGTTAATACAGATGTATCTGCGGAAAGCAGTGTGCACTTGGCCCCAACCTGTCCTTTATGTTGATTGATAGACGGCAGTAAGTCACACAAACACAATATGACATGAATCAGATAATTGTCTCATGAGAAAGTCGCAGGAGGGATAAAAATGCTTGGAAGCGGTGCAAGAGCGGGATAGCCACATGCAAATCATAAAGAGCAAAACAGACAAAGACGGATTGGGTCTGGAGTAGGTGGCAGTTAAGATTATGGTTAAGGAAACAAAGGGGGAGAAGCAGGAGTGCATTGCCTGGCTGCAGGAAAGATGGTGCTGCAAGAAAAGAGAGGTTCGTAAGTAAAATGCAGTGAAGGTTGTAACAGGAGAGACGTCAGTGAAACAGGGCACCGGCACAGGGGAAGCAACGGTATGGCAGCAGTGAGGCGGCCCAATTAAAAGCCCATGACGCAGTAGGTACTTGCTCACACTTGACCTCCTGAGTGTAATGCATTCAACACGCCGCTTGGCATTGCAGTCAATGACCTGCAGTTTGTACATTGTGATGTGCTGTTGGTACTTTGGGCAGTGTGGAGATTTGGTATCATGGCTGCTACTAGGAATCTAGTCTGAAGGCATGTTGCACAACCTACCTAATTTTGTCCAGGTCATTGCTTGCCGCGTTCAATCATCGTAGTGCATATGACATGCATTTGCTTGCAAAAGAAATGCATGGGGCGTGATTCCTTCCATCCTTGCTTTCAAACCAGATACAGTAGGACTCTCGCACACATGCCTCCTTCCTGCTTTGGGGACCTCAATAGGGCAAGGGTTATCGGGCCCAATACGCCGGGCTACGTGGGTTGTACAGCCACTCTTAATCCCCACTTCATACCCCTGCGGCTTTGGTTTTGTGCTTTGTACTTTGCGCTTCGTGCTCTGTTTGTCCCATTCTACCACCTCTGGGCTACGGCTTTGGCCGTACCTTCTGAATTGCAAGGCCTGGGCCCAAGGAAAGGCATTGGCGAAAAATGGAAAAATGGAAAAGAGGGAAGGGAAGAGCAGGACCACAAAGGGAAGGCACCAAGCAAACGAAGACGAAGCCATCAGGAAAGGCCAATTGGTACGAAGAAGAGGGAGATAGGGAAAGGAGTTGGAACGTGACAACACGGTCGCAGGTTCGCGATATTCACTTCTTTTTGACCGGCGTTTCCCTGCCCGGCTTCTTCTTGTCCCCTTTGGTGCCCTTCGCCTCCCGTTCTCTCGCCTCTTCCGCCTCCAGTTCCGCTTGCCGTTGCCGCTCGGCCTCTGCAGCGCGTTCCCGTGCCCGGTCCCCGTTGATTATGGGCACTAGGCCTGGGTTGTGCTCCTTGGCCAAGTCCATTGCAGTCTCCCCTGTGCTGCTTTTGGTGTCAATTTGGGCCCCGTGATCAACCAAAGCCTGGGTGGTCTCCTCAGAGCCCTGGAGCACCGCGTGGTGTAGGGGCGTGTACCCCAACTTATCTGATAGGTTGATCGAAGCTTTCTTCTCCAGCAAATACTCAATGAGTGGCAGCTGTCCGTACCGTGAGGCGTAGTGCAGTGGTCCCCATCCAACTTCATTCTGCATGTTGACGCTTGCGTCATGTTGGAAGACTAGGTAGTCGGCAATAGCAAGGTCTCCCTGCTGAGCAGCCCAGTGCAGCGACGTCCGCCCCCATTCGTCTCTGGCATCCACATTGATTTCGTGCTCTGGTATCGACAAGAGGCTCTTGATCCGGTTCAAATTGCCATCGTGAACACAACGTAGGAGCTCGGCATCCATCCACCCGATGTGCGCATGCACACAAAAATCCCACCACAAAGAAAACGCCTACAGATAAGAAGGTTTGCACGCATAGAGCTGGGTTGGTTCACACGTAGGCGAGACTTCACAGCCATTGGCAGACGAATCAGAACAGAGTTTCAGTGTGCACCGCAGAATCCATTCCTCACAGGAACAACTGAAAGCCCATCTGCCAACAGATGGAATGGATAGCCACACAAACAAGCCTGCCCTACATTCAGCCAAATGGCAAGTGAAAGGAGAAGCACTGACGTATAATAATTCACGCAATCTGCACGAACAGCCGCCGTTGTAACACAGCATACAGGTGCTGCAACTTAGCTACCAATCACAGCTTGCGAGGCAAAATTCTACTGCCATTGGCAAGGCGCCTCAACGTGAGACGAGGGACACTGTGAGGAACTATGAGCCCATGAAATTGCTCCCATCACTTTGGGGGCTAGTAAGCAAATGATCAGGTGCCACCAAACTGCCGAAACAAAAGCAATTCCAAGGCTTTCGAGGGGCCCATGGCCCTGGCTACATGGGCCTAGCGGCCACTACCTAAGTCCCCATGGGCGCTACAGTACCCGCATTGTCACCAAATGACCACCCAAACCCATCCCAGGGGCGCAAGAACAGGTTCGGAAAAACTCGAAATTTTCGATAAGTTTCAGTAAACTGCCACTAAACTGCCTAAGCTTTTATGTCCATACACCTATGCACAGAGGTTGAGGGGTGGGGAGAAGGGGCTGATGAGAGTTCTGGCGCCCCCTCCCCCCATGAAGGCCCCCCACCTATGGAGTACGGCGGCCGAGAGGGATGAGCGGGTTGGGACTATGTCTCTTCCTGGCTCGCCCTCCTGTGGCACCATGTTGGCTGCCACCCGTCATGTGCGGACCCTCCCGAGGGGGAGGACCGAGTAAAGCCTAGGGCCAGCAAGCCGGCCTGCCTCCCCGAGTTGAAGAACACGGATGGACTGCCGTGACGACGATGATGAGGAGGAGGGTAGTGAGAATGATGAGGAGGAAGGACTCATTCCCTCCCTACGGGGGGGGGGGGCGTACCCCTCGGGGGCGTGGGTCCACCCGCGAGCCTCGGGTGGCAAGCGCCCGCGAGATGCTCGAAAAAAACTGCGGGGCCGCTGCGTCGCCCAGCCCCGGTGGTGGGGCCACCCGCCAGCTGGGGAGCCCTTGTGGGGGGGGGGGGGGGGTGGCACCCGCTGCCGGAGCTAGCGGAGGCAGCGGGGTGCCTGGGTTGTTGGGGTTCGGGGAGGGGGGGGGGGGGTCCCGGTAAGTCCCCTGCCTCATGGGCACGGCTTGGTGCGCACTCGTGTTGACGTCCGAGCTCGTGCGCGCCCGTCATTGGGGGGGCTGCGCATCACTCGCCAGCACTAGGGGCGCCTACCTAGCACCCGCGGTGCCGTGGAGCATCGCCATGCCACCGGTCGCTCCAGAGGCGGCATGGCCTCCGAGGCAGGGTGGGCTCGGCCCAGCCACGCCGATAGGGCCCTAGCCCACTCCCGCCGCATTTGCGGAGTCAGGACACACAGCCCCAGGCCCCGCCGCGGCTGCACTGGCAGGCAAGCTGCCGCGGCCACGCCACTGCGCTCATGTCCCACATGCCCCGCTCAGTAGCACCGGTTGATGCCGTACCACATGCGGTGGCATCGGTCGCAAGAAGGGGCTTCACGCTCCACGCAGCGGGCCTGCACCGTGCCACGGCGCTGTCCCAGGCCTCGGTGCGCCTCAGGGGCCGCATAGGGGACGCCCGGCGCCGGGGCAGCTGCGGCCGCCGTGCATACGGCGGCAATGCGTGCCCTCGGGTGGGCGGGGGAAGTAGCGCATGAGGAAGCGTTCCCCGATCGCCAGCCGCAGCCGGTCCAAGGCACGCAACCACTTGAGCCACATCTCCTGGCAATGCACCGCCCAGTGCGGTAGCTGCAACGTCATTTCTTCCTGGGCCGCAAAGTACGGGTGTGCCCGGAGCCCCAGGCAAAGGCGGCCACCCAACAGGAGGCAGGAGCGGCACTAGTCTATGGGTGCCCCTTGCAACAGCCGCCCCGCCGCCATGTGGAGTTGTACGAGTTGCACCGCGCACGTAGCGCTTGGGCCCTTTCGCCTAGGGGGTGCGCGGACGCGGGAAGCAACTAGCCTACGAAGGCCTCATAGTCCAGGGCTAGCTCAGCTCAAGACACATCGCCCGGGCCGGGCTGCCAAGCCTAGGCCCCTGCCCAACAAACCAGGTCGTGGGCAAAGGCCAGCTCCCACCCCCGGCCATATGGGCGGCATGCCCGGCTGCATGCGCAGCGCCAGCGCCAGGGGCACTATGGTAGCGGGCCACAGAGGTCGGTCCATGGGTAACGACCGCACTCCCCCGGCTACAGCGCTTGCGGGAAGAGCGCGCACTCCGGCCCGTCCTACCCGTCGTAGGCGGCCATGCGCTCCACCAACACCGCCAAATACATGCCGTAGAGGCAGTAGAGAAAAGTGTCCAGTGGGGCCTTGCCAAGGCCCTCCCCAAGGCGGGGCGGCAGGAGCCCCGCGCGTCGGAGACATGGCGGCCAATGCTCGGGCGGGCTGAGGTGGGGCAGGTCCGCCGTTGCGGCAAGCCGCCACGGGGACCAGCTATCGCGTGCCCCGTGCCACCGCGGGCAATCATGGGGGGGGCGCGGAAAGGGCACGTGGAGGCCGTCCGTGGCCGTCAGCCACACACCCATGTGGTTGACCACAAGGCCCCCGCGAGGAGCCCGCGAAGCAGGGAGGCCTTCTTCTCATTGGCCACCACCCGTACCGCTGCACGGCATGCCGCGCCATGCACGCCGTTCCCCAGGCCCCGCCGAACGTGGCCGGCCGGGTCGCCTCCAGCTGGTGCACCTCGCGCACACGGTGTTGCACCGCACACATGGGCTCCTGGACCATGTGCAGGGGCTCTGTCTGCCCTAGCACGTCCTAGCACCACTAGCCCTCCCGGGGGTGGCAGCCCGGGGCCCGCAGCATGTGGAGCGCACGGTCGCATCCGAGGTTTTCAAACGCTCCCCTCAGCCCCTCAAAGCTGGGATCGTAGCCACTGCAGCGTTCCGAAGGTTCTTGGAGTTTAGTATGTGCAATCAGAGGTGCATAAGTGCTGGCTCTGTGGTGGCCTGCTCTGTCTGTGACCTGATTCGTCCTGCTGCTTCCCCCTACTTGTCCCCCTGTACCCTTGCTAAGCCTAAGGTCAACCATCAGGTAGGGCCCTCGAAAGCAGGGCCCTGTACAGCTGCTGTCCCATCATGTTCTCGTCTGCTTGATTAATAGGTATATTCACCCTGGGTGTCAGGACACCCTGGGCTGCGCCCAAGGGGGGCACGTGGCTCATTTCAATAAGGCTGACTGGTTGAGGGGAGTGCCAGTATCTGCATGTGGGGGAGGTGTCGCATCCCTGAAACGGGGTCACATGCTTGGTACTGTGCCCGCCATGAGAAACAAAATTCCCAAAATTACACTACGTATATCTGACAAGACATGCCCTACACCCTGGGCTGCGCCTGTGACACGACACGAGGCTTTGCAAATGTATTGCCTGTCTGGAGAGTGCGTCTGCAACAATGTGGTCCAGTGTGCCTGGGAAGCAATGTTCTAGGCGTCAGGCCACCCCGGGTTGTGCCTGTGACAAGACACGTGGCACTCCATTAGTACTGCTTGACTGAAGGGAGCGCCAGCAACAACGTGCAAAGAAAGCGCGTCGCGTCCCCCGAGGTGGGGTCAGCTACATGAAATAGTGCCTGCTGAAAGTGCTTCAGCACTTCCGGCATCCCGGCAAACCAGATGTGATAATATTCCCCTGACCTGCCGGCTGACGTGCGCACTGGCCAGCGCCCTGCTGCAGTGGGGACCATCAACGTGGCTTCCCAATTGAACGTGTGCAGGTCCTCTCTCTTACGAGTCCAACTGATGCGCATGTTTTCACACACGCATTGTTTAAGCATCCAACAAACAGCGACGATCAACGAAAACAGCTTCTAGGGGCTCAATGGTCGGTACTGATTGACTGAATGTCCCGAAAACAGCTCCTGGTGTGTCATGGGTTTAGGTGTACCGAATGTTGTGACGATTTCAAGCACCATGCGGGATGAGCGCACGGCCCACCGGGCCGTCCTTCGGGGGCCGGGGCCCACATTCCTAGATCGCTTGCACAAAGACCTGGGTAACCCTGGAGCACCGTGCCACCCGCGCCAGCCAAACAATGCGCTCATAGCGCACGTGCATGACCGGGGAAATCCGGTGGCCCGGCGCTAGGACAAAGAAGATGATCTCCTTGGCCCGGGAGAGCCTGGTGGCCCTCCACACAGACTCGAGGACCAGGGTCTCCAGCTTGGCGAGGTCGCCGTCCGTGACGGGGGCGAGGGCCACGCCATGCGGCGCCAAGGGTGTCACCAGGGTGTTGACCGCCCAGACCTGCCGGTGGCAAAGAGCGGAGTGCCCGGCAGCCCGCCTCGAGGCGCTTACTTAGCACCGAGCTGGTGGAAGCGGTCCGCCACCGGCAGGGCCGGCCCTCGGAGTTCTGCCGGGGCCCCCTCATCGCCTTGCATCCAGGAGCAGGATTTGTCCACGCGGACATTGTGTCCCGTGACCCGCAACCATTCTTCCGTGGCCAAAGTGTTGGTCTGCAACGCCGCCGCCCCAAGGACCATTGCCTAGGTGTTGTTGGCATACCACGACAACCCTAGCGTCGCGTACCCCACGCCCTGGTCGACAAGCGGCGGGGGGTCCAAGGGCTCTTGTCCGTCCTCGGGGTCGGAGCCAGCTTCCCCTGGGGATGGCGGTAGCGCCGCCGTGGCCACATAGACCTAGCAGAGGAGGCAATCGATCTCCCACATCCACATCATGGTTCACCAAGATCACCGACAGGGAACACCCCTGCAAGATGCCATTGGTGGTCCTCCGCCATGACCCGAGACTGCCCGCCACCTTGAAGGCCCGGCGGAGCTGCTCGCACATGGCCCCAAGGGCGCAACACATCCTGGGGTCCATTCCCAGCCCCAACGCCAGGGTCAGCACCACGGCCCGGGGGATGAGATCGAAACACTTGAGGTAGTCGGGCTGGGGCAGGACACGGGGGGGGGGGTATGACGCTTCGGGCCTCACATTCATTACAGCGCTCCACGGCGCCCCACCCCCCTCCCAACCCTCAAGGTGCGGGCGGCCTGCAACATACGCCGTTTGCGCTCCACTTCCACTCATTCAAATATGTCGTTTCCAATGCCTCTGCACTGCAGTCTGAATGACAACCCTCCATTCGGCTTTCCGATTGAGCAAAGGGTGTTGTGCAATATGATTCAATGCTACACCACATGGGTTTGCAAGTATAATAAAGACACCCACCAGCTGGTCCAAATCATATCTATGCTGCAGAGGAGGCCAAGACTGTGCAATGCAAGTGAATGCAGCATTGATGCAATGATGCCTGGGTGCATAGGACACAAGGATTTTGGGTCCAACAATGGGAGCTTGCACAATGTGCTGGTGCCTCAAACGGGTTTCACATAGTGGTGAAGAGCCCAAGTACTACGAGACCGCTAGGAGGTGCCACGCAATGCTGATAGTGACAGATAATTCTAGAAAATGGCCAATGTGGTTTGCAGAGTCTTGCACTGCACTCCCGTCCTAGCGTTTTCGTGGCCTTCTTGAGGTTTGTGGTATCGATTGGGCATTTACGTGCTGATGGAGCAACACTGGAATCGTGTGTTGGACGAAGATTTTTTTTGGGGGGGGGGGCTCAACGGTAGGTGATATTTTGTTTCAGGGCATGGTCCCCTGGTCGGTTCTAGGCCACTTGTGTAAGTGGTGCCCCACCCGGGCCAAACCATGTATTGCAAGATCAATAGAAACAAAATCACGAAAAGAGTCATGACCGGGCCATGCCCAACACCAGCGCGGTGGCAGTGGGAACAACGTTGGTGCTTTAATATCGTATATATACGGGTGCACACATGTGTGGTTTATATGAAGTCGCAAAACAACGCTTGTGGATGAGGTCCGCACTTTTATCTTTGTAGGTGGGTTGTGCTGCTGGTGGATTGTGCTTGCACATATTGCAAAGCACGTCCATGGTCTTCATATCCAACTCTTCAATCAATTTTTGTCATACTGCAATTTGCCAGAGGCACCTTTCGGGTAATGCTCTGGAACAAAAAATTCTATTGCCTTCGGCAGTGCACCTCGAAGAGAGGTTGACAGTCAGCCAATCAGTCCCTGAGCCAGGCCAGCAGTCAGTCAGACAAAAACACACAGTTTGGGTTTTATGTTAGTGGTAGATGTGATCCCAAGCAGTGGGGAGACCTTTTGCTGCAGTCCAGGCAGTGGCCGAGTGGTAAAGCAGCCGCTCGGCGTTTCCTAGGTCGGCGGTTCGAACCCCGGTAGGGTGAGTTTTGGCGCCGCCGCCGCCGCCGCCAAAGTTAGCCGACCAGGATTCGAACCGCCGACCAAAAACCTTCTGTCGGGTGTGTTACCATTCGACCAGCAGTTGTGTGTTAGCAATGTGCTTCCCCAGTGCTTGAAGCCTTCTGAGCGAAAATTTTTGACCCCCCCCCACCCCACCCCCCCACCCACCCCCCCCCCCTCAAAAAAGTGATATCCAGTTTTAGGGGATAGAGGCCTCAGAATCAAAAAATCCATTGGGGGATGGTCTTATTGGGCAAAATAATGGCTTTACAAGGGGTTGGACATCCAATAGCATGCCTTGGGGTATGCTACGCGAATGACCCCAAAACAGGGGGGTATACGACGCCCGCGCTTGATCTAACAACCTCTCTTCGAGGTGATTCCTTACCACAAATCACCACCTTTGGACGGACTTCATCTACTAAAGGCAGCTTGTCAACCGCACGCCGGTCACCCAACACGAGTGCCACTACAATGCTTGCAAGTGTAGCAGTAAATTGCAATCTTCATTTGCGCAATACCACACATATCTCTGATGGACTCAAAACGGAAGCATGCAGGGCACACTGACAAAAAGGCACGTGTTGTGGATTGAAATATCACAAAAAAAGCACGGCAAACGGCTGGGTGGACAATAGGGCCCAGCATACATCCGTGCCAACGCCCAACTCGGTGTGGTCTAGATCGGGGAGGCATGCGCAGAATCGCGATAGCGCAAAGTTGCCTGTGCAATCTCACGCAACAACCACAATCTATCTTGTGGAAGTTGCATGCTCCCATTGACAACACGCCTAGACAAAATGCAATGCGGCATCAGCAGGCAGGCAGGATGGCAGCTCACACCGTCCTCTTGATGTAGGAAGGTCGAGTAGAGGGGGCCTATAGTGAAAGCTACACTACCAAGCTCACCCAAAAACCTGTCCAACTTCTTCTGCGGCCTTGGCTCAATGCCTTCTTGGTCGGCAATGAGGTTGACTATGGCCAACTCCTCAACATTGGCACCCACTATGTACGGCTTGTTACACAGCGGATTGAACACGATGCATAAGAAAGTGCGTGCTGGGAAAACCAACAACAAGCGTAGCACCCAATGTTTATTGCGCACATTATATACTTGTGCCGCAAGCAAGGGAGGGGCATAGACCATATCAATGGACGCTACTTCCAAAGTACGGTGCGCCCATGATTCAACTGACACTTGCCTACGATCCCACTGCACAGATGATACATTCCACAATGAATCACACACAACCCACGCCACACCCATAACATACCAGTTTGCACTCAAAGCTGTCTAGTTAAGCCACCAGTAATACACAACAATCTCAGCATTATCTGTCACGTAAGATTCTGTGTAAACATCTCTCTAATGGCGTGCCACCTATACCCCACACCAGGGGGTAGGGGGTATGTCGCTGGGCGCGGCCAATACAAGGTTAGGGCCACCCCCCACCAGCATTTGTGCACATGGGGATGCTCAGCTATGCTTTTGAACGTATATACACACAAGACTTACATGCCTGGAACCAAAACAGCGGTCTTGGGTGAAACCCCAACAACCCCAACCCACAATATGCGCACCAAAAATGCATGCATGCAGTGCCCCCTTCAATTTCCATATCTGGATGCCCTCCGTATACGTTGATGTCCCTAGGCGCGCCTTGGGGGGTGGAGTGTTGGGGGCAAACACGGTGAAAAAAAAACAATAGAAACGAATCGAAAGGTGCAAATACCCAGGAGGAGTCATGACAGAAACACAGCCGGGCACCCCATATGCATAAGCAAAACGTAAAATACAACATACAATGCACGGAAGAGAGCCTAGCTGGAAATAACCCCCCAAAAGTCCCACGAGTATAGCAGCCCACAATAGCAGCCAACGTGCCCACTTGTGGGCCACTTCTGATTTTGCCCCCCCGCTCTGAGGCATCGGGAACCCCCACATGGCAGCGGTTATGTAACCGCCGGGCCAACTTGTGGGCCACTTCTGATTTTATCCCCCGCTCTGAAGCATCGGGGACCCCTCAGACGGCAGGGGCTATGTAGCCACTGAGCCCACTTGTGGGCCACTTCTGGTATTGTCCCTCCCTCTGAAGCATTGGAAACCCCCAAACGGCAGGGGTTATGCAGCCACTGGGCCCACTTGTGCCTCACCCCTGCGGCCACAAGTGGGCGGAATTGCTAAGTGACCCCTGCATCTCGGGGGTCCCCGACAAGAGAGACAAAATCAGCAATGGCAGCCTGACCCGTGCCTTCTCCGGGGCCCAAAAGAGGGAGGCATTGCTACGTAACCCCTGCATTCTCGGGGGTCCCTGACAAAGGAGACAAAAATAGAAGTGGCTACCTCACCCCTACCTTCTTTGGCCCCCAAAAGAGGGCGGACTTGCTACGTAACCCCTGCATTCTTGGGGGTCCCCAACAAAGGCTACAAAATCGGAAGTTGTTGCCTCACCCTTGCCTTCTCGGGGGCCCAAAAGTGGGCGAAATTGCTACGTAACCCCTGCGTTCTCGGGGTCCTTAAAAATGGGTTCAAAAAAAGCCCTCCCTGGGCCAGTGCAAAAAAGCCCCGAAGGGGGTCTTTAAGGGCGGTCCTTAAAAAAACAAATATATGGGTCCCAAAGGACCGCCCTGATGAGAAGTGGCCCACAAGTACCGCCCTGATGAGAAGTGGCCCCCAAGTGGGCCCAGTGGCTACATAACCCCCGCCTTCTAGGGGGTCCCCGATGCTTTAGAGCGGGGGACAAAATCAGAAGTGGCCCAGAAGTGGCCTGAAACTTCTGAAACTTTTTTTGTTACTAGGTTCTGAAACCCAGTAAAAAAAATTTTTTTCCTAGGTTCTGAAACCTAGTAAAACAACGACATTTTTTTACTAGTTCCCCGATACCTAGTCAAAACTAGCGAACCTACTAAAGTGTTACCTAATTTAAAAAAAATGTAAAAAAAATTTACTAGGTTTTACTACAGACCCCCTGCCACATCATGCACAGTGGTGGCTGTGTGGTCCCCACCATGATCCGGAAACCCCTCTCCTCCCCTAATCCGCCCAATTTGCAGACATAGAGGCGTCTGCGCCACTTTCCTTGCACTTTTGGGCTACTTTGACCTCAACCCAACTCTTGCGTGGCTCGCCTATGCAGTGTGCAGGTTCCGGTGGCTGAGGAACACACAAACCCTTTTTTGTGATACAGGGGGAGGGGGGGGGGGTGAAATCTTGGAGGAGGCAGGCACTTTTTCAGGGCAGGCACTGCTTTTGTCCTACCCCTACCCTACGGGGGGGGGGGTCCGGTCAAGGAGGCAGGCACCCACTCACCGCCTTGTCCACAGTCCCCACCCAGTATCAAACCACGCAATGCAATCGAATAGATATTTCACTTTGAATCTATTCCCCCACAAAATCTAGCCGAGCCTTCTGCATCTGTCAGCTTAAATACCCCAGCGCCCTGGATTCGAACCCAGAACCTCTGGACGGCAGACGTAACATAGCACCGCTAGGGTACTGACCAGATCTGGTAACCAACCGCTCAGGAGCAAACTGAAAATTGTGCTTACAAATGTTTTCCCCAAAAAATCCCAACCCACTCTTGGCCTACCCCGGGGGGGGCGGGGGGGGAGGGTGATTCCGCTGAGGGCACCCAGAGTTTCCAAAAAGGCAGGCAGGCACCCCCCCCCCTGGGGGAGGGTATCCAGGCCACTAAAAAAAGGCTTGACCACACCCCATGCCCCCCAGCAGCATTCTGAAGAGAATGTTCCCCATTGGCTTGAAAAAACACCGCATGCCACATGTCCTCAGGGCATGCTGTTCCTTCCCTGCACACAAAAGCTGCAAATCCACATGCACACTATAATTCTGCCCCAGCCCCAGACCCCTCTGGATACAATGCGTTACACCCCTAGGCCCCTGTGGAAATCCCTCACCAAAACCCCAGACAACCACACCCCTGCTTCACTCCTACAAGTGTCATGAAACACCTTGAGACACTTCTACACTTCAAATACCACCCCTTTACGAGCAAAAGGACCTGGTATGCGCATCTGCTAACACTATAGGGCCAAGAAACAACGCAAAAAATGGGCGACACTTGTGATCTTCAGGGGAAAAAAACCTAGAGAGCAATGATTCTTCATTTCGGATGGGGCCATTGAGGAGGGAGGGGGGGGAGGGTTCTTCCTCCTGGAGGGGGCCGGGGGCATTGACATGGGGGGGGGGGGGGCAATGAAACATGCAGGAAGCAAGCATCCTATCAAAGGGATGTCCAGAACTTGAACTCTCCAGAAAGTGTTCAATTGCATCTACCAAAGTGTTTGCCGTCTGGCTCAGCAATACTCAGGCACAAAACACATTCGTGGCGAGCTCCGACATCCAGGGTGTCCAGGGTGGTGGCGGTGCACCACCCGCAAAGTGCTGGGGCGCGTTGAGGCGGTGGATACCAGCATTCGAATCGTCAACGTGTCTGAGGCGCGAACACCCTCCCCAGATATATAAACCGCAACCCCTTCCTCGTGCGGCAGGCCCTCTTCAACTGTTGTGGGGCCGCACAAGCTGGGAGATGGCAAGGAAGAGCACCCCCTGTGCAACCCAGAGCCTCGCCATGAGGGGTGAGACTTGCCGTCACGGGCAGGTGTGGTCCTGCGGATCCTTATAATTGAGGTTGGACATGAGCAGCCCCGCTCAACACCAGGAGCCGTGTGTGTCCCATGACGCTGGTGCTCCGACCGCCAATCTACACCCTAAGCCCGTTACAGTGACGGGAGTCTGCCTAGAAAATCGGGCAGTCCTCCTTTCAGCTGCCAGTCGGAATAAACGGTAATGCCTGGTTACCAAGCAAAACAAAGTCGGTTGAAGGCAAAAACATTCGTTAACAAGTCGACCACCAGGGATTGCCGCTGTACCGGAGAGGATGGGCCCGGAATCCGTGGTTGGCCGGTAACCGGCGGCGGTTGATGTGCCGTTTGCGGGCGGTTGGCCACGAACTGCCTCCTGCGGGGCAACGTTTGGCTGTAACAAGCGAGCAACCACTGTCTTTGAACGACGCCAATGTCAAACGTGCTTGGGCTCCTCCGAGCACAATCTGACTCCCTACAAGTCCATCAGCTGCTGTGGGACGTGAAATGACAGTACAGCAACGACTCTTACGTGCCCGGGTGTGCGCACACCGCACCCTAGCCGCGCCTCCATCCCTCGGCTCTTGCCCCGGCCGGAGACTTCAACTCACGCGATCATTTGCTCAACAGCGATGCCGCGCCCTCATCCAAGAGCCACTGGGCATTGCCACGGAAGGCACAGGCCGGGAAGGTGTCGGGGGTTTCTGGGGCCTGTAGGGCACGAAGCATGCCCTCAGCCTTGCCCATCGGGTATTTCTCTGACTTGCCTGCGCTGGCGATCACGATCTGCTTCGAGGCCAGCATCACGGGCAGGGACAGTGTGATGGAGCTGGAGGTGGGCTTCACGACAGGGATCACCAGTTTCTGGGTCTCCTGCGAAGGCAAGCAGGATGGGGTGGGGGGGGGGGGGGGACAGTGCTGGAGCAGGGTGGGAGGGTAGGGCAATATGGGGCATGGGCGGGAGGAAAATTGCGTGGGGGGGGGGGGCCGATTTCCTGAACCCCCCTCCTTGGCTGCCGTGCACGGGACCCTTTCACAGCCACCAACAGGCCGGTCACAATGGGTCAGGTTTGCTTCTCCGCAATTAGCTCCAACCGCGTCTGCCACCACGGTCTTCATTGCTCTCAGTTCAGAGTGCCATCTCGTGTTCATTGAGTTCTCTGTCAATTGTTCTTCGGCTGGGGTCTGGGTGCAAGGTCCCTTCCTCCCTCTTCCACAGATCGGGTTTGCTGTCGCATGTGGTGCTGTGGGTCTGCAAACATTCGGCCAGGCTCACGCCGTATGCCTGGTCGATCGGCGTATGGGCCGTTCCTCTACCGGGTCCGTGGCGTTTATGCAGGTCAGGGGTCAACAGTGGGAGGGCATTTGCTGCTGCTGGCCCCACTCGGCCATGCCGTCCCCTGCGTTGTGTTTGGACCTTGGGCCTAAAGGCCTAGTGGGTTCAGGGAACATGCAAAGTTAGTGCAGGACATACAAGAGGAGGAGGTGGTTGGTGTGTGTGTTGGTGTGTTCAAACAGGGAAAAGCTCACGCTCCGGTGTAGGGTGGTCGGAAGCGATGGTGACCGTGGCCTCCCCATCGGAGGAGGCTGGGGTGAGGAATAGTATCCTCTGTGGCGACCGGTTTGGGGTCGTGGGCCGTGGGATTGCTTGGGACCGCCACTGTGTGGGTGGGGTGCCGCTGTTGACCGAGGGGGGTGGTCGGCAGGAGGGGGGGGTGTAAATTTCCGCAAACGGGGACCGTGATACGGCCCTGGACCTCCACTGTGAGGTGGGGGTCTTCCTGTGGATGGCGGGGGTCTGAGGGAGGGCGGGGTACAGATCTCGATGTCTTGCAGTGGTGTGGCATTCCGCGCAGGGGTGTTCCTCCTGCAGCCTCGCTTGGGAGGGGGGGTGTCCTCTGCGTGTATTTGTGGGGTACCTGCCATCAGGGCCTTGGGTGTGGAGAGCGAGGGGTGCAGATGGGGTTGGACAAGGGAGGGGGAGTTTGCATGCAAAGGTGTGCCGTGCAGCCCCATTGTCTCCTCTGCCGCCCAGAGGGAGGGGCGGGGGGGGGGGGGGGGTCCGGTACCCCAACATACATGGCTCAAACGACCCCCATGAAGCTGATCATTTTGAGTCGCATATCAGAGGGAGAAAATGCTTTTTGAAAATTTTTCCGTCTAGGCTGCTTGCGGCCCATGTTCCATACCATTTCACAAAGGCCCGGTACGGACGCCCATTTCTCCAACCCCCCCCCCCCCCCTCACGGAGTAATTTTCAAGCCGCCTGGTGAGGCAGTCCCCTCCCACACTCCTGCGCATCTCACCATTCCAAAAGATTTGGTGAGAGTGGGGGGGGGGGGGGGCAATCAATTCAACATGCGCTGAAGTACCCATGAACAACATGCAGAGTAATGTTTGACTTGCATGCCAGGCCTGCTTTTCAAAAATTCAAGCGAAACACAAGCTGTAAACCATGCAACGAATAAAAAAAATCACGAGGGCAAGCAAGGCCCCAAGGTGAGGCTACTCTATTGGTGCTCTGCTAAATTCATTATGCATCGCCTCCAATGCTACTGGCAGCAACAGCACTGTTGTTTAACTATGACGCCGTAGGTGGGTAGATGCGGGCCCGTCACCTCAGTGTGTTTGGCTGCACTCATGCCCTGCTTACTGCCACCCTCACCATATGCTTGTGATGGCAATGTATTACCAACACAGCCACTGTAACGTGTTAACATTAACTGTTTATGAAGGTGGTCTTCAAGACACATACAGGACTTTTCCTTGCAACTTGGAACTGCACTGTTTCCAGGCTATGGCAACCCCACTGCTGTTGTCCGCGTGTCACAGGGCAGTTGTAGCCGCCCCACCCCCCCCATGTCGACCGCCCCAGGCAATGTCGCCAAGCGACGCCCGCAGACGCCCCCATCTCCGGGGATGGACACGACTCCCTACCAACAACTTACCGGTGCATACTAAGTAGAATTAACGGCCTCGGCCAGTTGTTTGCTGTATGATCTGGAAGACACGCTGACATGTATAGATACTGATGATGTCACAGAGGTGTAGTGGGGTAGTGTTTCAGGCTGATTTGTCCAGGACGGTCACTGCAAACGGGACATGAAGAAAGCAACCATGTAAGTCTTTGTGAATAAAAACAGTGACGATTCGACTTGAAACAATCTAACAAACGACTGTATGCTCACAAACGTACTGGGGGTGGTTCTGCAATTGGAATGGAAAGCAGTTCCGACCAATAGCAATGCTTCCTCTACCTTGGCCTACAACTTCAAAATGCCAAATATACCACTGCACAAACCTACAACAAATCACTAGGGTGCATCCATCACTGGAGAACCACCCCCAGTATGTTTGTGAGGAGACAATTGTTCGTTAAATTGTTTCAATTCGAATTGTAATTGTAACCATTCACAAAGATTTGCATGGATGATTGCCGAATGTCCCGGTTGCAGTGAATGTCCTGAACAAATTACCGCGCAAATTGTAAGAATCTTAAGAACTGGAAAAATCCGCGAAACGCGGTGTCAAAAATTAATTAATTTTTTTGTGGTTCTTTCGAATTCCGCGATGAAAAATTTGAACTGTTTGCCTGTAATTATTTTTTTGCGATTTTTTTGGGCTTTGCGTTGCTGCAACGAAAATAGGAATATGGTACTTCCGACGGTCTCTGGTTGGATGTGATTATTCCCTGGCGCCCCCTGGTCACATGATAGTATTTCTTGATCCTCTCTGGATGAATGCTGTTGTTTCCTGGTGCTTGCTGCTTGCATGCTGGTACTTCTTGGTGCCCCCTGGTTGCATGCTATTATCTCTTACTTCTCCCTGTTTGGATACTGTTGTTTCGTGGTACTCTGAACCTTTACACAAGACGACATGTAAGATAACCCAAAGAGTTCATGTATTTGTTGAAATTCTGTTGAATTCGGCGCCACTATGTGCCCTTTTTTGATCGTCCGCCTGGAATGAGTTTTTGTTTCGTAATACACTATTTTCCGCGAACAAATAACTTTAGACAACTTCCTCGGAATTGACTAGCGTTAAGATTCTTCAAATTTGCGCGGTACCATGAAACACTACCCCACTACCCCTCTGTGACATCCAATCTCGCAATCACGTTTGAAGAAAAAGGTAGCAAACTACGAACCTTTCCTTCACCCACGGCATTGCTCATCCTCCCACTTGAATCCCTGACTTCATTGAGAAATGCACAGCCAACCAATTTGCCTTTCATTTTATGTGCATAAACTTTTGTCACTTGCACCCGTACACAACGACCATCTGCAATATGCATCCTGTTATACCCATTGAGACACAACACGCCATTGTGGAATCTCACCAATAGCAATGCTTCAGCTGCCTTGGCCTACCACACCAAAATACCATACATACCACTGCACCATCACTGCAAATCACTAGGGTGCATCCATCACTGGAGAACCACCCCCAGTATGTTTGTGAGGACAAAGTCGTTCGTTAAATCGTTTCAATTCGAATTGTAATTGTAACCATTCACAAAGATTTGCATGGGTGATTGCCGAAAGTCCCGGTTGCAGTGAATGTCCTGAACAAATTACCATGAAACACTACCCCACTACCCCTCTGTGACATCCAATCTCGCAATCACGTTTGAAGAAAAAGGTAGCAAACTACGAACCTTTCCTTCACCCACGGCATTGCTCATCCTCCCACTTGAATCCCTGACTTCATTGAGAAATGCACAGCCAACCAATTTGCCTTTCATTTTATGTGCATAAATTTTTGTCACTTGCACCCGTACACAACAACCATCTGCAATATGCACCTTGTTTATACCCATTGAGACACAACACGCCATTGTGGAATCTCACCAATAGCAATGCTTCAGCTGCCTTGGCCTACCACACCAAAATACCATACATACTACTGCACCAATCTGCCACAAATCACTAGGGTGCATCCATCACTGGAGAACCACCCCCAGTATGTTTGTGAGGACACAATCGTTCGTTAAATTGTTTCAATACAAATTGTAATTGTAACCATTTACAAAGATTTGCATGTACAATTGCCGAATGTCCCGGTTGCAGTGAATGTCCTGAACAAATTACCATGAAACACTACCCCACTACCCCTCTGTGACATCCAATCTCGCAATCACGTTTGAAGAAAAAGGTAGCAAACTACGAACCTTTCCTTCACCCACGGCATTGCTCATCCTCCCACTTGAATCCCTGAATTCAGATTAGAAATGCACAGCCAACCAATTTGCCTTTCATTTTATGTGCACAAATTTTTGTCACTTGCACCCGTACACAACAACCATCTGCAATATGCATCCTGTTTATACCCATTGAGACACAACACGCCATTGTGGAATCTCACCAATGGCAATGCTTCAGCTGCCTTGGCATACCACACCAAAGTACCATACATACCACTGCACCAATCTGCCACAAATCACTAGGGTGCATCCATCACTGGAGAACCACCCCCAGTATGTTTGTGAGGACACAATCGTTCGTTAAATTGTTTCAATACAAATTGTAATTGTAACCATTCACAAAGATTTGCATGGATGATTTCCGAATGTCCCGGTTGCAGTGAATGTCCTGAACAAATTACCATGAAACACTACCCCACTACCCCTCTGTGACATCCAATCTCGCAATCACGTTTGAAGGAAAAGGTAGCAAACTACGAACCTTTCCTTCACCCACGGCATTGCTCATCCTCCCACTTGAATCCCTGAATTCAGATTAGGAATGCACAGCCAACCAATTTGCCTTTCATTTTATGTGCATAAACTTTTGTCACTTGCACCCGTACACAACAACCATCTGCAAAAAAAAAATGCATCTTGTTTATACCCATTGAGACACAACACGCCATTGTGGAATCTCACCAATAGCAATGCTTCAGCTGCCAACTGTGCGATTGACTTTTATAAGCGCCACATTTTCGTGCAAATGACGGGCGCGTGCGCGTGTGTTGACCGCAGACATTCCCAAAAAAAACCCATTGAATCTCACTGTTCACTAGCCAGATTCAAGCCCTAGGGGCGAGTCTGACACCAGTAAACATATTCAAAATGGTGCCCCATTGCCTGAGCCCGTCAGCATACCACACCAAAATACCATACATACCACTGCACCAATCTGCCACAAATCACTAGGGTGCATCCATCACTGGAGAACCACCCCCAGTATGTTTGTGAGGACAAAATCGTTCGTTAAATTGTTTCAATACAAATTGTAATTGTAACCATTCACAAAGATTTACGTGGCTGATGGCCGAATGTCCCGGTTGCGGTGAATGTCCTGAACAAATTACCATGAAACACTACCCCACTACCCCTCTGTGACATCCAATCTCGCAATCACGTTTGAAGAAAAAGGTAGCAAACTACGAACCTTTCCTTCACCCACGGCATTGCTCATCCTCCCACTTGAATCCCTGAATTCAGATTAGGAATGCAAAGCCAACCAATTTGCCTTTCATTTTATGTGCACAAATTTTTGTCACTTGCACCCGTACACAACAACCATCTGCAATATGCATCCTGTTTATACCCATTGAGACACAACACGCCATTGTGGAATCTCACCAATAGCAATGCTTCAGCTGCCTTGGCCTACCACACCAAAATACCATACATACCACTGCACCAATCTGCCACAAATCACTAGGGTGCATCCATCACTGGAGAACCACCCCCAGTATGTTTGTGAGGACAAAATCGTTCGTTAAATTGTTTCAATACAAATTGTAATTGTAACCATTCACAAAGATTTACGTGGCTGATGGCCGAATGTCCCGGTTGCGGTGAATGTCCTGAACAAATTACCATGAAACACTACCCCACTACCCCTCTGTGACATCCAATCTCGCAATCACGTTTGAAGAAAAAGGTAGCAAACTACGAACCTTTCCTTCACCCACGGCATTGCTCATCCTCCCACTTGAATCCCTGAATTCAGATTAGGAATGCAAAGCCAACCAATTTGCCTTTCATTTTATGTGCACAAATTTTTGTCACTTGCACCCGTACACAACAACCATCTGCAATATGCATCCTGTTTATACCCATTGAGACACAACACGCCATTGTGGAATCTCACCAATAGCAATGCTTCAGCTGCCTTGGCCTACCACACCAAAATACCATACATACCACTGCACCAATCTGCCACAAATCACTAGGGTGCATCCATCACTGGAGAACCACCCCCAGTATGTTTGTGAGGACAAAATCGTTCGTTAAATTGTTTCAATACAAATTGTAATTGTAACCATTCACAAAGATTTACGTGGCTGATGGCCGAATGTCCCGGTTGCGGTGAATGTCCTGAACAAATTACCATGAAACACTACCCCACTACCCCTCTGTGACATCCAATCTCGCAATCACGTTTGAAGAAAAAGGTAGCAAACTACGAACCTTTCCTTCACCCACGGCATTGCTCATCCTCCCACTTGAATCCCTGAATTCAGATTAGGAATGCAAAGCCAACCAATTTGCCTTTCATTTTATGTGCACAAATTTTTGTCACTTGCACCCGTACACAACAACCATCTGCAATATGCATCCTGTTTATACCCATTGAGACACAACACGCCATTGTGGAATCTCACCAATAGCAATGCTTCAGCTGCCTTGGCCTACCACACCAAAATACCATACATACCACTGCACCAATCTGCCACAAATCACTAGGGTGCATCCATCACTGGAGAACCACCCCCAGTATGTTTGTGAGGACAAAATCGTTTGTTAAATTGTTTCAATACAAATTGTAATTGTAACCATTCACAAAGATTTACATGGATGATTTCCGAAAGTCCCGGTTGCAGTGAATGTCCTGAACAAATTATCATGAAACACTACCCCACTACCCCTCTGTGACATCCAATCTCGCAATCACGTTTGAAGGAAAAGGTAGCAAACTACGAACCTTTCCTTCACCCACGGCATTGCTCATCCTCCCACTTGAATCCCTGAATTCGGATTAGGAATGCACAGCCAGCCAATTTGCCTTTCATTTTAGGGGGCATTTTCGCACAGCGCGGGCACAGCGCGGGCACAGCGCGCGCACAGTGCCAATTATGACGGTGATTATCCAGGTAACAACCCTGAAAACCACCCACCTGCGGAATCATGCACAATCAATTCAAAACACAAAAATTCAAACATCTGATGCTTGCCATGGGTCCCAGGGACCTAAATTGTGCCCCCTATAGCCCCGTCCACTGCAGCAGCCATTCAATGACGTCCTTTCAATCTTCTGAACTTACCGAACTCCCGGTGGTGGAGAACAGCCAACTTTTCGCACAGTGCGCGCACAGCGCCCACACAGCGCACGGTACGCCCCCTTATGTGCACAAATTTTTGTCACTTGCACCCGTACACAACAACCATCTGCAATATGCATCCTGTTTATACCCATTGAGACACAACACGCCATTGCGGAATCTCACCAATAGCAATGCTTCAGCTGCCTTGGCATACCACACCAAAATACCATACATACCACTGCACCAATCTGCCACAAATCACTAGGGTGCATCCATCACTGGAGAACCACCCCCAGTATGTTTGTGAGGACAGAATCGTTCGTTAAATTGTTTCAATACAAATTGTAATTGTAACCATTCACAAAGATTTGCATGGATGATTTCCGAATGTCCCGGTTGCAGTGAATGTCCTGAACAAATTACCATGAAACACTACCCCACTACCCCTCTGTGACATCCAATCTCGCAATCACGTTTGAAGGAAAAGGTAGCAAACTACGAACCTTTCCTTCACCCACGGCATTGCTCATCCTCCCACTTGAATCCCTGAATTCAGATTAGGAATGCACAGCCAACCAATTTGCCTTTCATTTTATGTGCACAAACTTTTGTCACTTGCACCCGTACACAACAACCATCTGCAAAAAAAAAATGCATCTTGTTTATACCCATTGAGACACAACACGCCATTGTGGAATCTCACCAGTAGCAATGCTTCAGCTGCCAACTGTGCGATTGACTTTTATAAGCGCCACATTTTCGTGCAAATGACGGGCGCGCGCGCGTGTGTTGACCACAGACATTCCCAAAAAAAACCCATTGAATCTCACTGTTCACTAGCCAGATTCAAGCCCTAGGGGCGAGTCTGACACCAGTAAACATATTCAAAATGGTGCCCCGTTGCCTGAGCCCGTCAGCATACGACACCAAAATACCATACATACCACTGCACCAATCTGCCACAAATCACTAGGCTGCATCCATCACTGGAGAACCACCCCCAGTATGTTTGTGAGGAGACAATCGTTCGTTAAATTGTTTCAATACAAATTGTAATTGTAACCATTCACAAAGATTTACGTGGCTGATGGCCGAATGTCCCGGTTGCAGTGAATGTCCTGAACAAATTACCATGAAACACTACCCCACTACCCCTCTGTGACATCCAATCTCGCAATCACGTTTGAAGAAACAGGTAGCAAACTACGAACCTTTCCTTCACCCACGGCATTGCTCATCCTCCCACTTGAATCCCTGAATTCAGATTAGGAATGCACAGCCAACCAATTTGCCATTCATTTTATGTGCATAAATTTTTGTCACTTGCACCCGTACACAACAACCATTTGCAATATGCATCCTGTTTATACCCATTGAGACACAACACGCCATTGTGGAATCTCACCAATAGCAATGCTTCAGCTGCCTTGGCCTACCACACCAAAATACCATACATACCACTGCACCAATCTGCCACAAATCACTAGGGTGCATCCATCACTGGAGAACCACCCCCAGTATGTTTGTGAGGACACAATCGTTCGTTAAATCGTTTCAATACAAATTGTAATTGTAACCATTCACAAAGATTTACATGGATGATTTCCGAATGTCCCGGTTGCAGTGAATGTCCTGAACAAATTACCATGAAACACTACCCCACTACCCCTCTGTGACATCCAATCTCGCAATCACGTTTGAAGAAAAAGGTAGCAGACTACGAACCTTTCCTTCACCCACGGCATTGCTCATCCTCCCACTTGAATCCCTGAATTCAGATTAGGAATGCACAGCCAACCAATTTGCCTTTCATTTTAGGGGGCATTTTCGCACAGGGCGGGCACAGCGCGGGCACAGCGCGCGCACAGCGCCAATTATGACGGTGATTATCCAGGTAACAACCCTGAAAACCACCCACCTGCGGAATCAAGCACAATCAATTCAAAACACAAAAATTCAAACATCTGATGCTTGCCATGGGTCCCAGAGACCTAAATTGTGCCCTCTATAGCCCCGTCCACTGCAGCAGTCATTCAATGACGTCCTTTCAATCTTCTGAACTTACCGAACTCCCGGTGTGGAGAACAGCCAACATTTCGCACAGTGCGCGCACAGCACCCGCACAGCGCCCGCACAGCGCACGGTACGCCCCCTTATGTGCACAAATTTTTGTCACTTGCACCCGTACACAACAACCATCTGCAATATGCATCCTGTTTATACCCATTGAGACACAACACGCCATTGTGGAATCTCACCAATAGCAATGCTTCAGCTGCCTTGGCCTACCACACCAAAATACCATACATACCACTGCACCAATCTGCCACAAATCACTAGGGTGCATCCATCACTGGAGAACCACCCCCAGTATGTTTGTGAGGACACAATCGTTCGTTAAATCGTTTCAATACAAATTGTAATTGTAACCATTCACAAAGATTTACATGGATGATGGCCGAATGTCCCGGTTGCAGTGAATGTCCTGAACAAATTACCATGAAACACTACCCCACTACCCCTCTGTGACATCCAATCTCGCAATCACGTTTGAAGGAAAAGGTAGCAAACTACGAACCTTTCCTTCACCCACGGCATTGCTTATCCTCCCACTTGAATCCCTGAATTCAGATTAGGAATGCACAGCCAACCAATTTGCCTTTCATTTTATGTGCATAAATTTTTGTCACTTGCACCCATACACAACAACCATCTGCAAAAAAAAAATGCATCTTGTTTATACCCATTGAGACACAACACGCCATTGTGGAATCTCACCAATAGCAATGCTTCAGCTGCCAACTGTGCGATTGACTTTTATAAGCGCCACATTTTCGTGCAAATGACGGGCGCGTGCGCGTGTGTTGACCGCAGACATTCCCAAAAAAAACCCATTGAATCTCACTGTTCACTAGCCAGATTCAAGCCCTAGGGGCGAGACTGACACCAGTAAACATATTCAAAATGGTGCCCCGTTGCCTGAGCCCGTCAGCATACCACACCAAAATACCATACATACCACTGCACCAATCTGCCACAAATCACTAGGGTGCATCCATCACTGGAGAACCACCCCCAGTATGTTTGTGAGGACAAAATCGTTCGTTAAATCGTTTCAATACAAATTGTAATTGTAACCATTCACAAAGATTTACATGGATGATTTCCGAATGTCCCGGTTGCAGTGAATGTCCTGAACAAATTACCATGAAACACTACCCCACTACCCCTCTGTGACATCCAATCTCGCAATCACGTTTGAAGAAAAAGGTAGCAAACTACGAACCTTTCCTTCACCCACGGCATTGCTCATCCTCCCACTTGAATCCCTGAATTCAGATTAGGAATGCACAGCCAACCAATTTGCCTTTCATTTTATGTGCACAAACTTTTGTCACTTGCACCCGTACACAACAACCATCTGCAAAAAAAAAATGCATCTTGTTTATACCCATTGAGACACAACACGCCATTGTGGAATCTCACCAATAGCAATGCTTCAGCTGCCAACTGTGCGATTGACTTTTATAAGCGCCACATTTTCGTGCAAATGACGGGCGCGCGCGCGTGTGTGTTGACCACAGACATTCCCAAAAAAAACCCATTGAATCTCACTGTTCACTAGCCAGATTCAAGCCCTAGGGGCGAGTCTGACACCAGTAAACATATTCAAAATGGTGCCCCGTTGCCTGAGCCCGTCAGCATACGACACCAAAATACCATACATACCACTGCACCAATCTGCCACAAATCACTAGGCTGCATCCATCACTGGAGAACCACCCCCAGTATGTTTGTGAGGACAGAATCGTTCGTTAAATCGTTTCAATACAAATTGTAATTGTAACCATTCACAAAGATTTGCATGTACAATTGCCGAATGTCCCGGTTGCAGTGAATGTCCTGAACAAAACAACATGAAACACTACCCCACTACCCCTCTGTGACATCCAATCTCGCAATCACGTTTGAAGAAAAAGGTAGCAAACTACGAACCTTTCCTTCACCCACTGCATTGCTCATCCTCCCACTTGAATCCCTGAATTCAGATTAGGAATGCACAGCCAACCAATTTGCCTTTCATTGTAGGTGCATAAATTTTTGTCACTTGCACCCGTACAGAACAACCATCTGCAATATGCATCCTGTTTATGCCCATTGAGACACAACACGCCATTGTGGAATCTCACCAATAGCAATGCTTCAGCTGCCTTGGCCTACCACACCAAAATACCATACATACCACTGCACCATCACTGCAAATGACTAGGGTGCATCCATCACTGGAGAACCACCCCCAGTATGTTTGTGAGGACACAATCGTTCGTCAATACAAATTGTAATTGTAACCATTCACAAAGATTTGCATGTATGATTGCCGAATGTCCCGGTTGCAGTGAATGTCCTGAACAAATTACCATGAAACACTACCCCACTACCCCTCTGTGACATCCAATCTCGCAATCACGTTTGAAGAAAAAGGTAGCAAACTACGAACCTTTCCTTCACCCACGGCATTGCTCATCCTCCCACTTGAATCCCTGAATTCAGATTAGGAATGCACAGCCAACCAATTTGCCTTTCATTTTATGTGCATAAATTTTTGTCACTTGCACCCGTACACAACAACCATCTGCAATATGCACCTTGTTTATACCCATTGAGACACAACACGCCATTGTGGAATCTCACCAATAGCAATGCTTCAGCTGCCTTGGCCTACCACAGCAAAATACCATACATACCACTGCACCAATCTGCCACAAATCACTAGGCTGCATCCATCACTGGAGAACCACCCCCAGTATGTTTGTGAGGAGACAATCGTTCGTTAAATTGTTTCAATACAAATTGTAATTGTAACCATTCACAAAGATTTGCATGGATGATTTCCGAATGTCCCGGTTGCAGTGAATGTCCTGAACAAATTACCATGAAACACTACCCTACTACCCCTCTGTGACATCCAATCTCGCAATCACGTTTGAAGAAAAAGGTAGCAAACTACGAACCTTTCCTTCACCCACTGCATTGCTCATCCTCCCACTTGAATCCCTGAATTCAGATTAGGAATGCACAGCCAACCAATTTGCCTTTCATTGTAGGTGCATGAATTTTTGTCACTTGCACCCGTACAGAACAACCATCTGCAATATGCATCCTGTTTATGCCCATTGAGACACAACACGCCATTGTGGAATCTCACCAATAGCAATGCTTCAGCTGCCTTGGCCTACCACACCAAAATACCATACATACCACTGCACCATCACTGCAAATGACTAGGGTGCATCCATCACTGGAGAACCACCCCCAGTATGTTTGTGAGGACACAATCGTTCGTCAATACAAATTGTAATTGTAACCATTCACAAAGATTTGCATGTATGATTGCCGAATGTCCCGGTTGCAGTGAATGTCCTGAACAAATTACCATGAAACACTACCCCACTACCCCTCTGTGACATCCAATCTCGCAATCACGTTTGAAGAAAAAGGTAGCAAACTACGAACCTTTCCTTCACCCACGGCATTGCTCATCCTCCCACTTGAATCCCTGAATTCAGATTAGGAATGCACAGCCAACCAATTTGCCTTTCATTTTATGTGCATAAATTTTTGTCACTTGCACCCGTACACAACAACCATCTGCAATATGCACCTTGTTTATACCCATTGAGACACAACACGCCATTGTGGAATCTCACCAATAGCAATGCTTCAGCTGCCTTGGCCTACCACACCAAAATACCATACATACCACTGCACCAATCTGCCACAAATCACTAGGCTGCATCCATCACTGGAGAACCACCCCCAGTATGTTTGTGAGGAGACAATCGTTCGTTAAATTGTTTCAATACAAATTGTAATTGTAACCATTCACAAAGATTTGCATGGATGATTTCCGAATGTCCCGGTTGCAGTGAATGTCCTGAACAAATTACCATGAAACACTACCCTACTACCCCTCTGTGACATCCAATCTCGCAATCACGTTTGAAGAAAAAGGTAGCAAACTACGAACCTTTCCTTCACCCACGGCATTGCACATCCTCCCACTTAAATCCCTGACTTCATTCAGAAATGCACAGCCAACCAATTTGCCTTTCATTTTAGGTGCATAAATTTTTGTCACTTGCACCCGTAAATAACAACCATCTGCAATATGCATCCTGTTTATACCCATTGAGACACAACACGCCATTGTGGAATCTCACCAATAGCAATGCTTCAGCTGCCTTGGCATACCACACCAAAATACCATACATACCACTGCACCAATCTGCCACAAATCACTAGGGTGCATCCATCACTGGAGAACCACCCCCAGTATGTTTGTGAGGACACAATCGGTCGTTAAATTGTTTCAATACAAATTGTAATTGTAACCATTCACAAAGATTTGCATGGATGATTTCCGAATGTCCCGGTTGCAGTGAATGTCCTGAACAAATTACCATGAAACACTACCCCACTACCCCTCTGTGACATCCAATCTCGCAATCACGTTTGAAGAAAAAGGTAGCAAACTACGAACCTTTCCTTCACCCACGGCATTGCTCATCCTCCCACTTGAATCCCTGAATTCAGATTAGGAATGCAAAGCCAACCAATTTGCCATTCATTTTATGTGCATAAATTTTTGTCACTTGCACCCGTAAATAACAACCATCTGCAATATGCATCCTGTTTATACCCATTGAGACACAACACGCCATTGTGGAATCTCACCAATAGCAATGCTTCAGCTGCCTTGGCCTACCACACCAAAATACCATACATACTGCACCAATCTGCCACAAATCACTAGGGTGCATCCATCACTGGAGAACCACCCCCAGTATGTTTGTGAGGACAAAATCGTTCGTTAAATCGTTTCAATACAAATTGTAATTGTAACCATTCACAAAGATTTGCATGTATGATTGCCGAATGTCCCGGTTGCAGTGAATGTCCTGAACAAATTACCATGAAACACTACCCCACTACCCCTCTGTGACATCCAATCTCGCAATCACGTTTGAAGAAACAGGTAGCAAACTACGAACCTTTCCTTCACCCACGGCATTGCTCATCCTCCCACTTGAAGCCCTGAATTCAGATTAAAAATGCACAGCCAACCAATTTGCCTTTCATTTTAGGTGCACAAATTTTTTTCACTTGCACCCGTAAATAACAACCATCTGCAATATGCATCCTGTTTATACCCATTGAGACACAACACGCCATTGTGGAATCTCACCAATAGCAATGCTTCAGCTGCCTTGGCCTACCACACCAAAATACCATACATACTGCACCAATCTGCCACAAATCACTAGGGTGCATCCATCACTGGAGAACCACCCCCAGTATGTTTGTGAGGACAAAATCGTTCGTTAAATCGTTTCAATACAAATTGTAATTGTAACCATTCACAAAGATTTGCATGGATGATTTCCGAATGTCCCGGTTGCAGTGAATGTCCTGAACAAATTACCATGAAACACTACCCCACTACCCCTCTGTGACATCCAATCTCGCAATCACGTTTGAAGAAAAAGGTAGCAAACTACGAACCTTTCCTTCACCCACGGCATTGCTCATCCTCCCACTTGAATCCCTAAATTCAGATTAGGAATGCACAGCCAACCAATTTGCCTTTCATTTTATGTGCACAAATTTTTGTCACTTGCACCCGTACACAACAACCATCTGCAATATGCATCCTGTTTATACCCATTGAGACACAACACGCCATTGTGGAATCTCACCAATAGCAATGCTTCAGCTGCCTTGGCATACCACACCAAAATACCATACATACCACTGCACCAATCTGCCACAAATCACTAGGCTGCATCCATCACTGGAGAACCACCCCCAGTATGTTTGTGAGGAGACAATCATTCGTTAAATTGTTTCAATACAAATTGTAATTGTAACCATTCACAAAGATTTGCATGTACAATTGCCGAATGTCCCGGTTGCAGTGAATGTCCTGAACAAATTACCATGAAACACTACCCCACTACCCCTCTGTGACATCCAATCTCGCAATCACGTTTGAAGAAAAAGGTAGCAAACTACGAACCTTTCCTTCACCCACGGCATTGCTCATCCTCCCACTGGAATCCCTAAATTCAGATTAGGAATGCACAGCCAACCAATTTGCCTTTCATTTTATGTGCACAAATTTTTGTCACTTGCACCCGTACACAACAACCATCTGCAATATGCATCCTGTTTATACCCATTGAGACACAACACGCCATTGTGGAATCTCACCAATAGCAATGCTTCAGCTGCCTTGGCATACCACACCAAAATACCATACATACCACTGCACCAATCTGCCACAAATCACTAGGCTGCATCCATCACTGGAGAACCACCCCCAGTATGTTTGTGAGGAGACAATCGTTCGTTAAATCGTTTCAATACAAATTGTAATTGTAACCATTCACAAAGATTTGCATGTACAATTGCCGAATGTCCCGGTTGCAGTGAATGTCCTGAACAAATTACCATGAAACACTACCCCACTACCCCTCTGTGACATCCAATCTCGCAATCACGTTTGAAGGAAAAGGTAGCAAACTACGAACCTTTCCTTCACCCACGGCATTGCTCATCCTCCCACTTGAATCCCTGAATTCAGATTAGGAATGCACAGCCAACCAATTTGCCTTTCATTTTATGTGCATAAATTTTTGTCACTTGCACCCATACACAACAACCATCTGCAATATGCACCTTGTTTATACCCATTGAGACACAACACGCCATTGTGGAATCTCACCAATAGCAATGCTTCAGCTGCCTTGGCCTACCACACCAAAATACCATACATACCACTGCACCAATCTGCCACAAATCACTAGGCTGCATCCATCACTGGAGAACCACCCCCAGTATGTTTGTGAGGACACAATCGTTCGTTAAATTGTTTCAATACAAATTGTAATTGTAACCATTCACAAAGATTTGCATGTACAATTGCCGAATGTCCCGGTTGCAGTGAATGTCCTGAACAAATTACCATGAAACACTACCCCACTACCCCTCTGTGACATCCAATCTCGCGGTAACGTTTGAAGAAAAAGGTAGCAAACTACGAACCTTTCCTTCACCCACGGCATTGCTCATCCTCCCACTTGAATCCCTGAATTCAGATTAGAAATGCACAGCCAACCAATTTGCCTTTCATTTTATGTGCACAATTTTTTTTCACTTGCACCCGTAAATAACAACCATCTGCAATATGCATCCTGTTTATACCCATTGAGACACAACACGCCATTGTGGAATCTCACCAATAGCAATGCTTCAGCTGCCTTGGCATACCACACCAAAATACCATACATACCACTGCACCAATCTGCCACAAATCACTAGGGTGCATCCATCACTGGAGAACCACCCCCAGTATGTTTGTGAGGACACAATCGTTCGTTAAATCGTTTCAATACAAATTGTAATTGTAACCATTCACAAAGATTTGCATGTACAATTGCCGAATGTCCCGGTTGCAGTGAATGTCCTGAACAAATTACCATGAAACACTACCCCACTACCCCTCTGTGACATCCAATCTCGCAATCACGTTTGAAGAAAAAGGTAGCAAACTACGAACCTTTCCTTCACCCACGGCATTGCTCATCCTCCCACTTGAATCCCTGAATTCAGATTAGAAATGCACAGCCAACCAATTTGCCTTTCATTTTATGTGCACAAATTTTTTTCACTTGCACCCGTAAATAACGACCATCTGCAATATGCATCCTGTTTATACCCATTGAGACACAACACGCCATTGTGGAATCTCACCAATAGCAATGCTTCAGCTGCCTTGGCATACCACACCAAAATACCATACATACCACTGCACCAATCTGCCACAAATCACTAGGGTGCATCCATCACTGGAGAACCACCCCCAGTATGTTTGTGAGGACACAATCGTTCGTTAAATTGTTTCAATACAAATTGTAATTGTAACCATTCACAAAGATTTGCATGTACAATTGCCGAATGTCCCGGTTGCAGTGAATGTCCTGAACAAATTACCATGAAACACTACCCCACTACCCCTCTGTGACATCCAATCTCGCGGTCACGTTTGAAGAAAAAGGTAGCAAACTACGAACCTTTCCTTCACCCACGGCATTGCTCATCCTCCCACTTGAATCCCTGAATTCAGATTAGAAATGCACAGCCAACCAATTTGCCTTTCATTTTATGTGCACAAATTTTTGTCACTTGCACCCGTAAATAACGACCATCTGCAATATGCATCCTGTTTATACCCATTGAGACACAACACGCCATTGTGGAATCTCACCAATAGCAATGCTTCAGCTGCCTTGGCATACCACACCAAAATACCATACATACCACTGCACCAATCTGCCACAAATCACTAGGGTGCATCCATCACTGGAGAACCACCCCCAGTATGTTTGTGAGGACACAATCGTTCGTTAAATCGTTTCAATACAAATTGTAATTGTAACCATTCACAAAGATTTGCATGTACAATTGCCGAATGTCCCGGTTGCAGTGAATGTCCTGAACAAATTACCATGAAACACTACCCCACTACCCCTCTGTGACATCCAATCTCGCAGTCACGTTTGAAGAAAAAGGTAGCAAACTACGAACCTTTCCTTCACCCACGGCATTGCTTATCCTCCCACTTGAATCCCTGAATTCAGATTAGGAATGCACAGCCAACCAATTTGCCTTTCATTTTATGTGCACAACTTTTTGTCACTTGCACCCGTACACAACAACCATCTGCAATATGCATCCTGTTTATACCCATTGAGACACAACACGCCATTGTGGAATCTCACCAATAGCAATGCTTCAGCTGCCTTGGCCTACCACACCAAAATACCATACATACCACTGCACCAATCTGCCACAAATCACTAGGCTGCATCCATCACTGGAGAACCACCCCCAGTATGTTTGTGAGGACACAATCGTTCGTTAAATTGTTTCAATACAAATTGTAATTGTAACCATTCACAAAGATTTGCATGGATGATTTCCGAATGTCCCGGTTGCAGTGAATGTCCTGAACAAATTACCATGAAACACTACCCCACTACCCCTCTGTGACATCCAATCTCGCAATCACGTTTGAAGAAAAAGGTAGCAAACTACGAACCTTTCCTTCACCCACGGCATTGCTCATCCTCCCACTTGAATCCCTGAATTCAGATTAGGAATGCACAGCCAACCAATTTGCCTTTCATTTTATGTGCACAAATTTTTGTCACTTGCACCCATACACAACAACCATCTGCAATATGCATCCTGTTTATACCCATTGAGACGCAACACGCCATTGTGGAATCTCACCAATAGCAATGCTTCAGCTGCCTTGGCCTACCACACCAAAATACCATACATACCACTGCACCAATCTGCCACAAATCACTAGGCTGCATCCATCACTGGAGAACCACCCCCAGTATGTTTGTGAGGACAGAATCGTTCGTTAAATCGTTTCAATACAAATTGTACTTGTAACCATTCACAAAGATTTGCATGGATGATTTCCGAATGTCCCGGTTGCAGTGAATGTCCTGAACAAATTACCATGAAACACTACCCCACTACCCCTCTGTGACATCCAATCTCGCAATCACGTTTGAAGAAAAAGGTAGCAAACTACGAACCTTTCCTTCACCCACGGCATTGCTCATCCTCCCACTTGAATCCCTGAATTCAGATTAGGAATGCACAGCCAACCAATTTGCCTTTCATTTTATGTGCATAAATTTTTGTCACTTGCACCCGTACACAACAACCATCTGCAATATGCATCCTGTTTATACCCATTGAGACACAACACGCCATTGTGGAATCTCACCAATAGCAATGCTTCAGCTGCCTTGGCCTACCACACCAAAATACCATACATACCACTGCACCAATCTGCCACAAATCACTAGGCTGCATCCATCACTGGAGAACCACCCCCAGTATGTTTGTGAGGACACAATCGTTCGTTAAATCGTTTCAATACAAATTGTAATTGTAACCATTCACAAAGATTTGCATGTACAATTGCCGAATGTCCCGGTTGCAGTGAATGTCCTGAACAAATTACCATGAAACACTACCCCACTACCCCTCTGTGACATCCAATCTCGCAATCACGTTTGAAGAAAAAGGTAGCAAACTACGAACCTTTCCTTCACCCACGGCATTGCTCATCCTCCCACTTGAATCCCTGAATTCAGATTAGGAATGCACAGCCAACCAATTTGCCTTTCATTTTATGTGCACAAATTTTTGTCACTTGCACCCGTACACAACAACCATCTGCAATATGCATCCTGTTTATACCCATTGAGACACAACACGCCATTGTGGAATCTCACCAATAGCAATGCTTCAGCTGCCTTGGCATACCACACCAAAATACCATACATACCACTGCACCAATCTGCCACAAATCACTAGGCTGCATCCATCACTGGAGAACCACCCCCAGTATGTTTGTGAGGACACAATCGTTCGTTAAATTGTTTCAATACAAATTGTAATTGTAACCATTCACAAAGATTTGCATGGATGATTTCCGAATGTCCCGGTTGCAGTGAATGTCCTGAACAAATTACCATGAAACACTACCCCACTACCCCTCTGTGACATCCAATCTCGCAGTCACGTTTGAAGAAAAAGGTAGCAAACTACGAACCTTTCCTTCACCCACGGCATTGCTCATCCTCCCACTTGAATCCCTGAATTCAGATTAGGAATGCACAGCCAACCAATTTGCCTTTCATTTTATGTGCATAAATTTTTGTCACTTGCACCCATACACAACAACCATCTGCAATATGCATCCTGTTTATACCCATTGAGACACAACACGCCATTGTGGAATCTCACCAATAGCAATGCTTCAGCTGCCTTGGCATACCACACCAAAATACCATACATACCACTGCACCAATCTGCCACAAATCACTAGGCTGCACCCATCACTGGAGAACCACCCCCAGTATGTTTGTGAGGAGACAATCGTTCGTTAAATCGTTTCAATACAAATTGTAATTGTAACCATTCACAAAGATTTGCATGGATGATTTCCGAATGTCCCGGTTGCAGTGAATGTCCTGAACAAATTACCATGAAACACTACCCCACTACCCCTCTGTGACATCCAATCTCGCAGTCACGTTTGAAGAAAAAGGTAGCAAACTACGAACCTTTCCTTCACCCACGGCATTGCTCATCCTCCCACTTGAATCCCTGAATTCAGATTAGGAATGCACAGCCAACCAATTTGCCTTTCGTTTTATGTGCACAAATTTTTGTCACTTGCACCCGTACACAACAACCATCTGCAATATGCATCCTGTTTATACCCATTGAGACACAACACGCCATTGTGGAATCTCACCAATAGCAATGCTTCAGCTGCCTTGGCCTACCACACCAAAATACCATACATACCACTGCACCAATCTGCCACAAATCACTAGCTTGCATCCATCACTGGAGAACCACCCCCAGTATGTTTGTGAGGAGACAATCGTTCGTTAAATCGTTTCAATACAAATTGTAATTGTAACCATTCACAAAGATTTACGTGGATGATTTCCGAATGTCCCGGTTGCAGTGAATGTCCTGAACAAATTACCATGAAACACTACCCCACTACCCCTCTGTGACATCCAATCTCGCAGTCACGTTTGAAGAAAAAGGTAGCAAACTACGAACCTTTCCTTCACCCACGGCATTGCTTATCCTCCCACTTGAATCCCTGAATTCAGATTAGGAATGCACAGCCAACCAATTTGCCTTTCGTTTTATGTGCACAAATTTTTGTCACTTGCACCCGTACACAACAACCATCTGCAATATGCATCCTGTTTATACCCATTGAGACACAACACGCCATTGTGGAATCTCACCAATAGCAATGCTTCAGCTGCCTTGGCATACCACACCAAAATACCATACATACCACTGCACCAATCTGCCACAAATCACTAGGCTGCATCCATCACTGGAGAACCACCCCCAGTATGTTTGTGAGGACACAATCGTTCGTTAAATTGTTTCAATACAAATTGTAATTGTAACCATTCACAAAGATTTGCATGGATGATTTCCGAATGTCCCGGTTGCAGTGAATGTCCTGAACAAATTACCATGAAACACTACCCCACTACCCCTCTGTGACATCCAATCTCGCAGTCACGTTTGAAGAAAAAGGTAGCAAACTACGAACCTTTCCTTCACCCACGGCATTGCTCATCCTCCCACTTGAATCCCTGAATTCAGATTAGGAATGCACAGCCAACCAATTTGCCTTTCATTTTATGTGCATAAATTTTTGTCACTTGCACCCGTACACAACAACCATCTGCAATATGCACCTTGTTTATACCCATTGAGACACAACACGCCATTGTGGAATCTCACCAATAGCAATGCTTCAGCTGCCTTGGCCTACCACACCAAAATACCATACATACCACTGCACCAATCTGCCACAAATCACTAGGCTGCATCCATCACTGGAGAACCACCCCCAGTATGTTTGTGAGGACAGAATCGTTCGTTAAATCGTTTCAATACAAATTGTAATTGTAACCATTCACAAAGATTTGCATGGATGATTTCCGAATGTCCCGGTTGCAGTGAATGTCCTGAACAAATTACCATGAAACACTACCCCACTACCCCTCTGTGACATCCAATCTCGCAATCACGTTTGAAGGAAAAGGTAGCAAACTACGAACCTTTCCTTCACCCACGGCATTGCTCATCCTCCCACTTGAATCCCTGAATTCAGATTAGGAATGCACAGCCAACCAATTTGCCTTTCATTTTATGTGCATAAATTTTTGTCACTTGCACCCATACACAACAACCATCTGCAATATGCACCTTGTTTATACCCATTGAGACACAACACGCCATTGTGGAATCTCACCAATAGCAATGCTTCAGCTGCCTTGGCATACCACACCAAAATACCATACATACCACTGCACCAATCTGCCACAAATCACTAGGCTGCATCCATCACTGGAGAACCACCCCCAGTATGTTTGTGAGGACACAATCGTTCGTTAAATCGTTTCAATACAAATTGTACTTGTAACCATTCACAAAGATTTGCATGGGTGATGGCCGCATATCCCGGTTGCAGTGAATGTCCTGAACAAATTACCATGAAACACTACCCCAATACCCCTCTGTGACATCCAATCTCGCAGTCACGTTTGAAGAAAAAGGTAGCAAACTACGAACCTTTCCTTCACCCACGGCATTGCTTATCCTCCCACTTGAATCCCTGAATTCAGATTAGGAATGCACAGCCAACCAATTTGCCTTTCATTTTATGTGCACAAATTTTTGTCACTTGCACCCGTACACAACAACCATCTGCAATATGCATCCTGTTTATACCCATTGAGACACAACACGCCATTGTGGAATCTCACCAATAGCAATGCTTCAGCTGCCTTGGCCTACCACACCAAAATACCATACATACCACTGCACCAATCTGCCACAAATCACTAGGGTGCATCCATCACTGGTGAACCACCCCCAGTATGTTTGTGAGGACACAATCGTTCGTTAAATCGTTTCAATACAAATTGTAATTGTAACCATTCACAAAGATTTGCATGGATGATTTCCGAATGTCCCGGTTGCAGTGAATGTCCTGAACAAATTACCATGAAACACTACCCCACTACCCCTCTGTGACATCCAATCTCGCAATCACGTTTGAAGGAAAAGGTAGCAAACTACGAACCTTTCCTTCACCCACGGCATTGCTTATCCTCCCACTTGAATCCCTGAATTCAGATTAGGAATGCATTGCCAACCAATTTGCCTTTCATTTTATGTGCACAAATTTTTGTCACTTGCACCCGTACACAACAACCATCTGCAATATGCATCCTGTTTATACCCATTGAGACACAACACGCCATTGTGGAATCTCACCAATAGCAATGCTTCAGCTGCCTTGGCCTACCACACCAAAATACCATACATACCACTGCACCAATCTGCCACAAATCACTAGGGTGCATCCATCACTGGAGAACCACCCCCAGTATGTTTGTGAGGACACAATCGTTCGTTAAATTGTTTCAATACAAATTGTAATTGTAACCATTCACAAAGATTTGCATGGATGATTTCCGAATGTCCCGGTTGCAGTGAATGTCCTGAACAAATTACCATGAAACACTACCCCACTACCCCTCTGTGACATCCAATCTCGCAATCACGTTTGAAGAAAAAGGTAGCAAACTACGAACCTTTCCTTCACCCACGGCATTGCTCATCCTCCCACTTGAATCCCTGAATTCAGATTAGGAATGCACAGCCAACCAATTTGCCTTTCATTTTATGTGCACAAATTTTTGTCACTTGCACCCGTACACAACAACCATCTGCAATATGCACCTTGTTTATACCCATTGAGACACAACACGCCATTGTGGAATCTCACCAATAGCAATGCTTCAGCTGCCTTGGCATACCACACCAAAATACCATACATACCACTGCACCAATCTGCCACAAATCACTAGGCTGCATCCATCACTGGAGAACCACCCCCAGTATGTTTGTGAGGACAGAATCGTTCGTTAAATCGTTTCAATACAAATTGTAATTGTAACCATTCACAAAGATTTGCATGGATGATTTCCGAATGTCCCGGTTGCAGTGAATGTCCTGAACAAATTACCATGAAACACTACCCCACTACCCCTCTGTGACATCCAATCTCGCAATCACGTTTGAAGGAAAAGGTAGCAAACTACGAACCTTTCCTTCACCCACGGCATTGCTCATCCTCCCACTTGAATCCCTGAATTCAGATTAGGAATGCACAGCCAACCAATTTGCCTTTCATTTTATGTGCATAAATTTTTGTCACTTGCACCCATACACAACAACCATCTGCAATATGCACCTTGTTTATACCCATTGAGACACAACACGCCATTGTGGAATCTCACCAATAGCAATGCTTCAGCTGCCTTGGCATACCACACCAAAATACCATACATACCACTGCACCAATCTGCCACAAATCACTAGGGTGCATCCATCACTGGAGAACCACCCCCAGTATGTTTGTGAGGACACAATCGTTCGTTAAATCGTTTCAATACAAATTGTACTTGTAACCATTCACAAAGATTTGCATGGGTGATGGCCGCATATCCCGGTTGCAGTGAATGTCCTGAACAAATTACCATGAAACACTACCCCAATACCCCTCTGTGACATCCAATCTCGCAGTCACGTTTGAAGAAAAAGGTAGCAAACTACGAACCTTTCCTTCACCCACGGCATTGCTTATCCTCCCACTTGAATCCCTGAATTCAGATTAGGAATGCACAGCCAACCAATTTGCCTTTCATTTTATGTGCACAAATTTTTGTCACTTGCACCCGTACACAACAACCATCTGCAATATGCATCCTGTTTATACCCATTGAGACACAACACGCCATTGTGGAATCTCACCAATAGCAATGCTTCAGCTGCCTTGGCCTACCACACCAAAATACCATACATACCACTGCACCAATCTGCCACAAATCACTAGGCTGCATCCATCACTGGAGAACCACCCCCAGTATGTTTGTGAGGACACAATCGTTCGTTAAATTGTTTCAATACAAATTGTAATTGTAACCATTCACAAAGATTTGCATGGATGATTTCCGAATGTCCCGGTTGCAGTGAATGTCCTGAACAAATTACCATGAAACACTACCCCACTACCCCTCTGTGACATCCAATCTCGCAATCACGTTTGAAGGAAAAGGTAGCAAACTACGAACCTTTCCTTCACCCACGGCATTGCTTATCCTCCCACTTGAATCCCTGAATTCAGATTAGGAATGCATTGCCAACCAATTTGCCTTTCATTTTATGTGCACAAATTTTTGTCACTTGCACCCGTACACAACAACCATCTGCAATATGCATCCTGTTTATACCCATTGAGACACAACACGCCATTGTGGAATCTCACCAATAGCAATGCTTCAGCTGCCTTGGCCTACCACACCAAAATACCATACATACCACTGCACCAATCTGCCACAAATCACTAGGGTGCATCCATCACTGGAGAACCACCCCCAGTATGTTTGTGAGGACACAATCGTTCGTTAAATCGTTTCAATACAAATTGTAATTGTAACCATTCACAAAGATTTGCATGGATGATTTCCGAATGTCCCGGTTGCAGTGAATGTCCTGAACAAATTACCATGAAACACTACCCCACTACCCCTCTGTGACATCCAATCTCGCAATCACGTTTGAAGAAAAAGGTAGCAAACTACGAACCTTTCCTTCACCCACGGCATTGCTCATCCTCCCACTTGAATCCCTGAATTCAGATTAGGAATGCACAGCCAACCAATTTGCCTTTCATTTTATGTGCACAAATTTTTGTCACTTGCACCCGTACACAACAACCATCTGCAATATGCACCTTGTTTATACCCATTGAGACACAACACGCCATTGTGGAATCTCACCAATAGCAATGCTTCAGCTGCCTTGGCATACCACACCAAAATACCATACATACCACTGCACCAATCTGCCACAAATCACTAGGCTGCACCCATCACTGGAGAACCACCCCCAGTATGTTTGTGAGGAGACAATCGTTCGTTAAATCGTTTCAATACAAATTGTACTTGTAACCATTCACAAAGATTTGCATGGATGATTTCCGAATGTCCCGGTTGCAGTGAATGTCCTGAACAAATTACCATGAAACACTACCCCACTACCCCTCTGTGACATCCAATCTCGCAATCACGTTTGAAGAAAAAGGTAGCAAACTACGAACCTTTCCTTCACCCACGGCATTGCTCATCCTCCCACTTGAATCCCTGAATTCAGATTAGGAATGCATTGCCAACCAATTTGCCTTTCATTTTATGTGCATAAATTTTTGTCACTTGCAACCATACACAACAACCATCTGCAATATGCACCTTGTTTATACCCATTGAGACACAACACGCCATTGTGGAATCTCACCAATGGCAATGCTTCAGCTGCCTTGGCATACCACACCAAAATACCATACATACCACTGCACCAATCTGCCACAAATCACTAGGGTGCATCCATCACTGGAGAACCACCCCCAGTATGTTTGTGAGGACAGAATCGTTCGTTAAATCGTTTCAATACAAATTGTACTTGTAACCATTCACAAAGATTTGCATGGATGATTTCCGAATGTCCCGGTTGCAGTGAATGTCCTGAACAAATTACCATGAAACACTACCCCAATACCCCTCTGTGACATCCAATCTCGCAATCACGTTTGAAGAAAAAGGTAGCAAACTACGAACCTTTCCTTCACCCACGGCATTGCTTATCCTCCCACTTGAATCCCTGAATTCAGATTAGGAATGCACAGCCAACCAATTTGCCTTTCATTTTATGTGCACAAATTTTTGTCACTTGCACCCGTACACAACAACCATCTGCAATATGCATCCTGTTTATACCCATTGAGACACAACACGCCATTGTGGAATCTCACCAATAGCAATGCTTCAGCTGCCTTGGCCTACCACACCAAAATACCATACATACCACTGCACCAATCTGCCACAAATCACTAGGCTGCATCCATCACTGGAGAACCACCCCCAGTATGTTTGTGAGGACAGAATCGTTCGTTAAATTGTTTCAATACAAATTGTAATTGTAACCATTCACAAAGATTTGCATGGATGATTTCCGAATGTCCCGGTTGCAGTGAATGTCCTGAACAAATTACCATGAAACACTACCCCACTACCCCTCTGTGACATCCAATCTCGCAATCACGTTTGAAGAAACAGGTAGCAAACTACGAACCTTTCCTTCACCCACGGCATTGCTTATCCTCCCACTTGAATCCCTGAATTCAGATTAGGAATGCACAGCCAACCAATTTGCCTTTCATTTTATGTGCATAAATTTTTGTCACTTGCACCCATACACAACAACCATCTGCAATATGCACCTTGTTTATACCCATTGAGACACAACACGCCATTGTGGAATCTCACCAATAGCAATGCTTCAGCTGCCTTGGCATACCACACCAAAATACCATACATACCACTGCACCAATCTGCCACAAATCACTAGGGTGCATCCATCACTGGAGAACCACCCCCAGTATGTTTGTGAGGACACAATCGTTCGTTAAATCGTTTCAATACAAATTGTACTTGTAACCATTCACAAAGATTTGCATGGGTGATGGCCGCATATCCCGGTTGCAGTGAATGTCCTGAACAAATTACCATGAAACACTACCCCAATACCCCTCTGTGACATCCAATCTCGCAATCACGTTTGAAGAAAAAGGTAGCAAACTACGAACCTTTCCTTCACCCACGGCATTGCTCATCCTCCCACTTGAATCCCTGAATTCAGATTAGGAATGCACAGCCAACCAATTTGCCTTTCATTTTATGTGCACAAATTTTTGTCACTTGCACCCGTACACAACAACCATCTGCAATATGCATCCTGTTTATACCCATTGAGACACAACACGCCATTGTGGAATCTCACCAATAGCAATGCTTCAGCTGCCTTGGCATACCACACCAAAATACCATACATACCACTGCACCAATCTGCCACAAATCACTAGGGTGCATCCATCACTGGAGAACCACCCCCAGTATGTTTGTGAGGACACAATCGTTCGTTAAATTGTTTCAATACAAATTGTAATTGTAACCATTCACAAAGATTTGCATGGATGATTTCCGAATGTCCCGGTTGCAGTGAATGTCCTGAACAAATTACCATGAAACACTACCCCACTACCCCTCTGTGACATCCAATCTCGCAATCACGTTTGAAGGAAAAGGTAGCAAACTACGAACCTTTCCTTCACCCACGGCATTGCTCATCCTCCCACTTGAATCCCTGAATTCAGATTAGGAATGCACAGCCAACCAATTTGCCTTTCATTTTATGTGCATAAATTTTTGTCACTTGCACCCATACACAACAACCATCTGCAATATGCACCTTGTTTATACCCATTGAGACACAACACGCCATTGTGGAATCTCACCAATAGCAATGCTTCAGCTGCCTTGGCATACCACACCAAAATACCATACATACCACTGCACCAATCTGCCACAAATCACTAGGGTGCATCCATCACTGGAGAACCACCCCCAGTATGTTTGTGAGGACACAATCGTTCGTTAAATCGTTTCAATACAAATTGTACTTGTAACCATTCACAAAGATTTGCATGGGTGATGGCCGCATATCCCGGTTGCAGTGAATGTCCTGAACAAATTACCATGAAACACTACCCCAATACCCCTCTGTGACATCCAATCTCGCAATCACGTTTGAAGAAAAAGGTAGCAAACTACGAACCTTTCCTTCACCCACGGCATTGCTCATCCTCCCACTTGAATCCCTGAATTCAGATTAGGAATGCACAGCCAACCAATTTGCCTTTCATTTTATGTGCACAAATTTTTGTCACTTGCACCCGTACACAACAACCATCTGCAATATGCATCCTGTTTATACCCATTGAGACACAACACGCCATTGTGGAATCTCACCAATAGCAATGCTTCAGCTGCCTTGGCATACCACACCAAAATACCATACATACCACTGCACCAATCTGCCACAAATCACTAGGGTGCATCCATCACTGGAGAACCACCCCCAGTATGTTTGTGAGGACACAATCGTTCGTTAAATTGTTTCAATACAAATTGTAATTGTAACCATTCACAAAGATTTGCATGGATGATTTCCGAATGTCCCGGTTGCAGTGAATGTCCTGAACAAATTACCATGAAACACTACCCCACTACCCCTCTGTGACATCCAATCTCGCAATCACGTTTGAAGGAAAAGGTAGCAAACTACGAACCTTTCCTTCACCCACGGCATTGCTCATCCTCCCACTTGAATCCCTGAATTCAGATTAGGAATGCACAGCCAACCAATTTGCCTTTCATTTTATGTGCATAAATTTTTGTCACTTGCACCCATACACAACAACCATCTGCAATATGCACCTTGTTTATACCCATTGAGACACAACACGCCATTGTGGAATCTCACCAATAGCAATGCTTCAGCTGCCTTGGCATACCACACCAAAATACCATACATACCACTGCACCAATCTGCCACAAATCACTAGGCTGCACCCATCACTGGAGAACCACCCCCAGTATGTTTGTGAGGAGACAATCGTTCGTTAAATCGTTTCAATACAAATTGTAATTGTAACCATTCACAAAGATTTGCATGGATGATTTCCGAATGTCCCGGTTGCAGTGAATGTCCTGAACAAATTACCATGAAACACTACCCCACTACCCCTCTGTGACATCCAATCTCGCAATCACGTTTGAAGAAAAAGGTAGCAAACTACGAACCTTTCCTTCACCCACGGCATTGCTCATCCTCCCACTTGAATCCCTGAATTCAGATTAGGAATGCACAGCCAACCAATTTGCCTTTCGTTTTATGTGCACAAATTTTTGTCACTTGCACCCGTACACAACAACCATCTGCAATATGCATCCTGTTTATACCCATTGAGACACAACACGCCATTGTGGAATCTCACCAATAGCAATGCTTCAGCTGCCTTGGCCTACCACACCAAAATACCATACATACCACTGCACCAATCTGCCACAAATCACTAGCTTGCATCCATCACTGGAGAACCACCCCCAGTATGTTTGTGAGGAGACAATCGTTCGTTAAATTGTCTCAATTCGAATTGTAATTGTAACCATTCACAAAGATTTACGTGGATGATTTCCGAATGTCCCGGTTGCAGTGAATGTCCTGAACAAATTACCATGAAACACTACCCCACTACCCCTCTGTGACATCCAATCTCGCAGTCACGTTTGAAGAAAAAGGTAGCAAACTACGAACCTTTCCTTCACCCACGGCATTGCTTATCCTCCCACTGGAATCCCTGAATTCAGATTAGGAATGCACAGCCAACCAATTTGCCTTTCATTTTATGTGCACAAATTTTTGTCACTTGCACCCGTACACAACAACCATCTGCAATATGCACCTTGTTTATACCCATTGAGACACAACACGCCATTGTGGAATCTCACCAATAGCAATGCTTCAGCTGCCTTGGCATACCACACCAAAATACCATACATACCACTGCACCAATCTGCCACAAATCACTAGGGTGCATCCATCACTGGAGAACCACCCCCAGTATGTTTGTGAGGACACAATCGTTCGTTAAATCGTTTCAATACAAATTGTACTTGTAACCATTCACAAAGATTTGCATGGGTGATGGCCGCATATCCCGGTTGCAGTGAATGTCCTGAACAAATTACCATGAAACACTACCCCAATACCCCTCTGTGACATCCAATCTCGCAATCACGTTTGAAGAAAAAGGTAGCAAACTACGAACCTTTCCTTCACCCACGGCATTGCTCATCCTCCCACTTGAATCCCTGAATTCAGATTAGGAATGCACAGCCAACCAATTTGCCTTTCATTTTATGTGCACAAATTTTTGTCACTTGCACCCGTACACAACAACCATCTGCAATATGCATCCTGTTTATACCCATTGAGACACAACACGCCATTGTGGAATCTCACCAATAGCAATGCTTCAGCTGCCTTGGCCTACCACACCAAAATACCATACATACCACTGCACCAATCTGCCACAAATCACTAGGCTGCATCCATCACTGGAGAACCACCCCCAGTATGTTTGTGAGGACACAATCGTTCGTTAAATTGTTTCAATACAAATTGTAATTGTAACCATTCACAAAGATTTACATGGATGATTTCCGAATGTCCCGGTTGCAGTGAATGTCCTGAACAAATTACCATGAAACACTCCCCCACTACCCCTCTGTGACATCCAATCTCGCAATCACGTTTGAAGGAAAAGGTAGCAAACTACGAACCTTTCCTTCACCCACGGCATTGCTCATCCTCCCACTTGAATCCCTGAATTCAGATTAGGAATGCACAGCCAACCAATTTGCCTTTCGTTTTATGTGCACAAATTTTTGTCACTTGCACCCGTACACAACAACCATCTGCAATATGCATCCTGTTTATACCCATTGAGACACAACACGCCATTGTGGAATCTCACCAATAGCAATGCTTCAGCTGCCTTGGCCTACCACACCAAAATACCATACATACCACTGCACCAATCTGCCACAAATCACTAGGGTGCATCCATCACTGGAGAACCACCCCCAGTATGTTTGTGAGGACACAATCGTTCGTTAAATTGTCTCAATTCGAATTGTAATTGTAACCATTCACAAAGATTTACGTGGATGATTTCCGAATGTCCCGGTTGCAGTGAATGTCCTGAACAAATTACCATGAAACACTACCCCACTACCCCTCTGTGACATCCAATCTCGCAGTCACGTTTGAAGAAAAAGGTAGCAAACTACGAACCTTTCCTTCACCCACGGCATTGCTTATCCTCCCACTTGAATCCCTGAATTCAGATTAGGAATGCACAGCCAACCAATTTGCCTTTCATTTTATGTGCACAAACTTTTGTCACTTGCACCCGTACACAACAACCATCTGCAATATGCACCTTGTTTATACCCATTGAGACACAACACGCCATTGTGGAATCTCACCAATAGCAATGCTTCAGCTGCCTTGGCATACCACACCAAAATACCATACATACCACTGCACCAATCTGCCACAAATCACTAGGGTGCATCCATCACTGGAGAACCACCCCCAGTATGTTTGTGAGGAGACAATCATTCGTTAAATTGTTTCAATACAAATTTTACTTGTAACCATTCACAAAGATTTGCATGGGTGATGGCCGCATATCCCGGTTGCAGTGAATGTCCTGAACAAATTACCATGAAACACTACCCCAATACCCCTCTGTGACATCCAATCTCGCAATCACGTTTGAAGGAAAAGGTAGCAAACTACGAACCTTTCCTTCACCCACGGCATTGCTCATCCTCCCACTTGAATCCCTGAATTCAGATTAGGAATGCACAGCCAACCAATTTGCCTTTCATTTTATGTGCACAAATTTTTGTCACTTGCACCCATACACAACAACCATCTGCAATATGCACCTTGTTTATACCCATTGAGACACAACACGCCATTGTGGAATCTCACCAATGGCAATGCTTCAGCTGCCTTGGCCTACCACACCAAAATACCATACATACCATTGCACCAATCTGCCACAAATCACTAGGCTGCATCCATCACTGGAGAACCACCCCCAGTATGTTTGTGAGGACAAAATCATTCGTTAAATTGTTTCAATACAAATTGTATTTGTAACCATTCACAAAGATTTACATGGATGATTTCCGAATGTCCCGGCTGCAGTGAATGTCCTGAACAAATTACCATGAAACACTACCCCACTACCCCTCTGTGACATCCAATCTCGCAATCACGTTTGAAGGAAAAGGTAGCAAACTACGAACCTTTCCTTCACCCACGGCATTGCTCATCCTCCCACTTGAATCCCTGAATTCAGATTAGGAATGCACAGCCAACCAATTTGCCTTTCATTTTATGTGCACAAACTTTTGTCACTTGCACCCGTACACAAGAACCATCTGCAATATGCATCCTGTTTATACCCATTGAGACACAACACGCCATTGTGGAATCTCACCAATAGCAATGCTTCAGCTGCCTTGGCCTACCACACCAAAATACCATACATACCACTGCACCAATCTGCCACAAATCACTAGGCTGCATCCATCACTGGAGAACCACCCCCAGTATGTTTGTGAGGACACAATCGTTCGTTAAATTGTTTCAATACAAATTGTAATTGTAACCATTCACAAAGATTTGCATGGATGATTTCCGAATGTCCCGGTTGCAGTGAATGTCCTGAACAAATTACCATGAAACACTACCCCACTACCCCTCTGTGACATCCAATCTCGCAATCACGTTTGAAGAAAAAGGTAGCAAACTACGAACCTTTCCTTCACCCACGGCATTGCTCATCCTCCCACTGGAATCCCTGAATTCAGATTAGGAATGCACAGCCAACCAATTTGCCTTTCATTTTATGTGCACAAATTTTTGTCACTTGCACCGGTAAATAACAACCATCTGCAATATGCACCTTGTTTATACCCATTGAGACACAACACGCCATTGTGGAATCTCACCAATAGCAATGCTTCAGCTGCCTTGGCCTACCACACCAAAATACCATACATACCACTGCACCATCACTGCAAATCACTAGGGTGCATCCATCACTGGAGAACCACCCCCAGTATGTTTGTGAGGAGACAATCATTCGTTAAATTGTTTCAATACAAATTGTATTTGTAACCATTCACAAAGATTTAAATGGATAATGGCCGAATGTCCCGGTTGCAGTGAATGTCCTGAACAAATTATCATGAAACACTACCCCACTACCCCTCTGTGACATCCAATCTCGCAATCACGTTTGAAGGAAAAGGTAGCAAACTACGAACCTTTCCTTCACCCACGGCATTGCTTATCCTCCCACTTGAATCCCTGAATTCAGATTAGGAATGCACAGCCAACCAATTTGCCTTTCATTTTAGGTGCACAAATTTTTGTCACTTGCACCGGTAAATAACAACCATCTGCAATATGCATCCTGTTTATACCCATTGAGACACAACACGCCATTGTGGAATCTCACCAATAGCAATGCTTCAGCTGCCTTGGCCTACCACACCAAAATACCATACATACCACTGCACCAATCTGCCACAAATCACTAGGGTGCATCCATCACTGGAGAACCACCCCCAGTATGTTTGTGAGGACACAATCGTTCGTTAAATTGTTTCAATACAAATTGTATTTGTAACCATTCACAAAGATTTACATGGATGATTTCCGAATGTCCCGGTTGCAGTGAATGTCCTGAACAAATTACCATGAAACACTACCCCACTACCCCTCTGTGACATCCAATCTCGCAATCACGTTTGAAGGAAAAGGTAGCAAACTACGAACCTTTCCTTCACCCACGGCATTGCTCATCCTCCCACTTGAATCCCTGAATTCAGATTAGGAATGCACAGCCAACCAATTTGCCTTTCATTTTAGGTGCACAAATTTTTGTCACTTGCACCGGTAAATAACAACATCTGCAATATGCATCCTGTTTATACCCATTGAGACACAACACGCCATTGTGGAATCTCACCAATAGCAATGCTTCAGCTGCCTTGGCCTACCACACCAAAATACCATACATACCACTGCACCAATCTGCCACAAATCACTAGGGTGCATCCATCACTGGAGAACCACCCCCAGTATGTTTGTGAGGACAAAATCGTTCGTTAAATCGTTTCAATACAAATTGTAATTGTAACCATTCACAAAGATTTGCATGGATGATTTCCGAATGTCCCGGTTGCAGTGAATGTCCTGAACAAATTACCATGAAACACTACCCCACTACCCCTCTGTGACATCCAATCTCGCAATCACGTTTGAAGAAAAAGGTAGCAAACTACGAACCTTTCCTTCACCCACGGCATTGCTTATCCTCCCACTGGAATCCCTGAATTCAGATTAGGAATGCACAGCCAACCAATTTGCCTTTCATTTTATGTGCATAAATTTTTGTCACTTGCACCCGTACACAACAACCATCTGCAATATGCACCTTGTTTATACCCATTGAGACACAACACGCCATTGTGGAATCTCACCAATAGCAATGCTTCAGCTGCCTTGGCCTACCACACCAAAATACCATACATACCACTGCACCATCACTGCAAATCACTAGGGTGCATCCATCACTGGAGAACCACCCCCAGTATGTTTGTGAGGACACAATCGTTCGTTAAATCGTTTCAATACAAATTGTAATTGTAACCATTCACAAAGATTTGCATGGATGATTTCCGAATGTCCCGGTTGCAGTGAATGTCCTGAACAAATTACCATGAAACACTACCCCACTACCCCTCTGTGACATCCAATCTCGCAATCACGTTTGAAGAAAAAGGTAGCAAACTACGAACCTTTCCTTCACCCACGGCATTGCTCATCCTCCCACTTGAATCCCTGAATTCAGATTAGGAATGCACAGCCAACCAATTTGCCTTTCATTTTATGTGCACAAATTTTTGTCACTTGCACCCGTACACAACAACCATCTGCAATATGCATCCTGTTTATACCCATTGAGACACAACACGCCATTGTGGAATCTCACCAATAGCAAAATACCATACATACCACTGCACCAATCTGCCACAAATCACTAGGCTGCATCCATCACTGGAGAACCACCCCCAGTATGTTTGTGAGGACACAATCGTTCGTTAAATTGTTTCAATACAAATTGTAATTGTAACCATTCACAAAGATTTACGTGGCTGATGGCCGAATGTCCCGGTTGCAGTGAATGTCCTGAACAAATTACCATGAAACACTACCCCACTACCCCTCTGTGACATCCAATCTCGCAATCACGTTTGAAGAAACAGGTAGCAGACTACAAACCTTTCCTTCACCCACGGCATTGCTCATCCTCCCACTTGAATCCCTGAATTCAGATTAGGAATGCACAGCCAACCAATTTGCCTTTCATTTTATGTGCACAAATTTTTGTCACTTGCACCCGTACACAACAACCATCTGCAATATTGACCTTGTTTATACCCATTGAGACACAACACGCCATTGTGGAATCTCACCAATAGCAATGCTCAGCTGCCTTGAACTACCACACCAAAATACCATACATACCACTGCACCAATCTGCCACAAATCACTAGGCTGCATCCATCACTGGAGAACCACCCCCAGTATGTTTGTGAGGACACAATCGTTCGTTAAATTGTTTCAATACAAATTGTAATTGTAACCATTCACAAAGATTTACATGGATGATGGCCGAATGTCCCGGTTGCAGTGAATGTCCTGAACAAATTACCATGAAACACTACCCCACTACCCCTCTGTGACATCCAATCTCGCAATCACGTTTGAAGACAAAGGTAGCAAACTACGAATCTTTCCTTCACCCACGGCATTGCTCATCCTCCCACTTAAATTCCTGACTTCATTGAGCATGTGTGCATGGATGCATGTGCATAAATTGTTGTCACTTGCACCCGTACACAACAACCATCTGCAATATGCATCCTGTTTATACCCATTGAGACACAGCACGCGATTGTTGGCTCTGATCCGTCGGTCCACATTGGTATAAACTTTGCGAAATCGCCTTCTCCTATTCCACTTCCACTTTCTTTGCCAGTTCAGGCTTTCTCAACTGGACCTAGGCTCGTTTCAGCTGCACCTTAGTGCGAGGTGGGTGGGCGGTGGGTCAGCCATTCCCAGGACAGTGGAGGGGAGCCGGGAGGTTAGGTTGGCACCTTGACTGCCTCTGAGTTGGGGTACAGGGAACCCACGTGGCCGTCCAGGCCAACGCCGATCAACATCATATCGAACACCGGGACACCGGAGGCATTCTTGGGGAGGACAGTGTCCGGAAGGGAAGTCAGGGCGTTGGTGTACGCGACTGCTTCGTGTTCGGCGTCAGTGGTCCCCGTGAGGGTAATCACATTGAGGCCCTGGTATTGCCAGCTCGACAGAAACAATGGCTGCGCCTTGAAGTGGGTGGCTGTGTCATCGTGGTTGGGCACGGCGCGGTGGTTGACGTACGCCAATGTCACCTACGGGGATGTGTGGCGCCGAGCCAGTGTGGGAATGGGTGTGTGGGTTGTGCGGCTGTTGGGAGGCGAGGGGAGCGGAGGGGAAGGGATTTGGATTTGGATTTGGAGGCCGATCTTAAAGCTCACAGGACGCCTGAGGTGGAGCACGATGGCATCCCAGAGGGGAGGGGAGGGGAGGGGAGGTTGCCTGGGTAATCTCTGAACGCCTGCGTCATTGTACTTCATCCCTTGCAGCGTCCCTTCCGGGTCACAGGGTCGCCAACAGCCGGTCCCTCCGGTCCGGAGAGAACGATGTATCTGACTCATTTTGGGCTCTGGGCCTCTTACCGCGCACGGACGCTATATCCAGGTGCATTGGTCGCGCCTGGTCCGTCGACTGTTTCTATTGATTTTGCTGAGATGTGTGTTGCTGAGACTGAGTTAGTAGAGCGGAAAGGTAATCCAAGGGCTGCTGCGCGTAGAAGCCTTGCTGGCCCTGGGGGGTTGTAGGATGTTGGGCATGGTGTTAGCGGATACCGAGGGCAGGAGGGATTGCACTCCAGCCATTAGCTAGAAAACACTGATTGGCGGCACAGGTGCCTGCATAGGGAGGGAGGGCGGAGGGGGGGTCTATTGTTGCTGCCCGGTGGACTGTTTGGCCGGTTGTTTGGGCACCCACTCCTCCCTGGCTTTGTCCCACTCACTCTTGGAACGCACTGTCGCAACTATTTCCTTGCCATCGTCAGCTATCAGGGTGAAGACTGCGCCTGCAATTTTGGCTGCTCCCGGTGAAAACAGCAGCCAGCTTGGTTTCTTGATACTACCCATACTCTACCGCAGCTTGGTGAAACTTCCCGTACAGTCCTTGGTTTTGATACCCTTGGATTGTAGTGCTTGCTGCACAAGGTCCCAAAGCTGCTTGGGGGGGAGGAATTCCGGGAGGTCCGGGAGGGTTTTCAACTGGGGGGCGGGGGGTGGGGGGCATAGAGCTGCCCACAACAAGGATGGGTGTAGTACTGCCACAATTATTTTGGTGGGGGTTGGGGGGGGGGGGGGGCTGAGGACCTCTGAAATGACGAAATGACGATTACGGAACTGCAATTTCTCACTGCTTTTTCCTTTGCAGGTCTGCCTCACCGTTGCACGAATTGCCGCTGCGAACGTCCGATGAATCTGCCGGAATAGGGTTGCCTAGGTTATGCACTCCTTGCAGAGCATTGTCATCACCTCTGGCACACAAGTCTTTGCACTTTTGCCCTTGTTGTTGCGGGGTATTCATCTGCCAGCTCTGTGTTCACAGTCACATGGTCAGCAATGGTCCCTAGACATCAAGTGAGTCTGTTTGTCATGCACTATTTCTATCTCCTTGTTGTCTGTAGGAAATGAAAATGCATTGTCCTGTCCATCCAATGCTGATGCAGAGTGTGCAATTTCTGCACTGAACAACATTGCAACAACACTCAGACACTTTATGTCGTGGGACAGCACTCGCATGCACCTGACTGGAAAACAGGACACCCCTGCTGTAGATGAATACCCTGCTGCAAATGAATACCCTGCTGCTTGTGCGACTTCTGCATGGGTAGCTGCTACCTCTAGGGACCGTAGGCGCTTTCGAGGCAGCAAGCGCAAGGTTCGCAGCGGCAAGGGCAAAAAGCGCAGAGTTCCTGCTTTTCTGAGTTGTGATGACAATGCCTTGGAGGAGATGTTCAGGCCTGGTGCCCCTTCTGATGCAGATTCATCTTCCAGCAGCAGCCAGTCATCCAGTTCGTCCAGTGACTCATCCAGCTCTGAGGATGAGGCTGAAATGGAGCGCATTTTGGGAAAATGCGCCAAAAAGAACATGTAAAGCACCGTTCACCTTGTTTTTTGGGTTGCAGCAATGACCTACGTCCAGTGCTTTGTCTTGAGGGATCCAGGGCTGTGACTGCCCTGTACTTTGGTTGGCCGGCATTTCGTAATTGCCATTTCGTCATCGGGGGGGCTGGGGGGGGGGCATTATACCCATCCCTGCCCCACAACTTTGGCGGGGTTCGGGAAAAGGCTCAAGTGACAAGACCATGAATCAGTTATTATGAACTCTGGCGCCAAAGGTGCGGAAAATTGTTTTGAGCATTGAAAATGGCCACATTTTTTCCACCAAATACATGGCAAATGATGACTTTTCTGAACCCTTCAACGCGCTGCCGAATGTTGGGTCTGGGTCACCTCCGAGGCCTGGGGCTCAAGTCTCGGTAGGTTTTTTTTGGGGCCCCTTCAATTGAGCCCTTTTAGGCGGGAATGGAGGGTCTAGCTAGAGGGCTGGATCGCCCCCCCCCCCAGTTGAAAACCCGCCCACCCCAGCTGCACTAGAGGTTGCTGCGCTCGCCCTTCATGAACCTGACGCCTGGACTAGAGGTATCCAGTCGGAATCACGTACAGGGGGGGGGGGGGATTTTCGCACCGGGAATTTTTCGCACGAGAAAATTCTATTGCCTTCGGCAGTGCACCTCGAAGAGAGGTTGACAGTCAGCCAATCAGTCCTTGAGCCAGCAAGCAGGCAGTCCGACAGATACACACAGTTTGGGTTTTTTGTCAGTGGCAGATGCGGCCCCAAGCAGCAGGGAGGCCCTTGGCCGTAATCCAAGTAGTGGCCGAGTGGTAACGCGGCCGACCGGCATCCGCGTGGTCGGCGGTTCGAACCCCAGTCTGCGCACTTAGGCGCCGCCGTCGGCGGCGGCGCTAAAAGTCAGCAGACCAGGATTCGAACCGACGCCTGCACATCTGGTATCGGCTGCGTTACCATTGGACCGCTGACCGTGTTACCAGCACCGTGCGTCCCCACTGCTTGTAGCCTATTAAGCAAAAAAATTTGACCCCCCCCCCACCCCCCCCCTCAAAAAAGTGATATCCAGTTTTAGGGGGTAGAGGCCTCAAAATCAAAAAATCCATTGGGGGATGCTCTTATTGGGCAAAATAATGATTTTACAAGGGGTTGGACATCCAATATCATGCCTTGGGGTATGCTACGCGAATGACCCCAAAAAAGGGGGGTATATGACGCCCGTGCCTGCGCTTGATCTAACAACCTCTCTTCGAGGTGATTTCGCGCCGGGTTTTTCGCACAGTGGCCTGAAAATTGAGCGGGAAATTTCGCACCTTCCAGGATTGTTCACTGTACAGGCCACTGTACCGGGCGGACCATCTTTGGTAAAAAAACCCATCACCAGGGCTTTGCATAGTGACCCCAAATCCAAAGTATGTTCGTTTTTTTTTGGAAGGCTATTCGGACTCTATGCTGCCCATAAACACAATGTGAGCAGAGGCCCGTCGTACCTTAGTGGTATGCGCCTACACTGATGTTCACAAGGGCGTAGGTTCAATTCCTGGAGGCTGTTGTTTGGTTTTTTGGCGCTTTTTCTGGCGCTTTTTTTGGCGCTTTTTTTGGCGCTTTTTCTGGCGCTTTTTTTGACTGTTTGAGCCATACATTGCACCACATCCTCCTGTCAACAGCACATGGGAGGGCAAGAAAGAGGCAAGCACACAATACTTGGGGTGTCAATCAAGAATTTGGCCTGGACAGAAAACAGTTGAAGAACTGTTGGTTTGAAAACAGTTGAAAAACTGTTGGGCTGAAAACAGTTGAAAAACTGTTTGATTGGATACCACTCCGTTCATTATACACGACTGTTTGATAAGATATCATTTGAAAAAAAAAAGTTGCGCTGCACAAAACAGAGAGGACACAATGAACCTCCTTTTTGTGCCGCTTCTTGCGCAAATCCATAAATGAAGAGGCATCCAATGGCCTCTTACCAGCCTGTTTTTGAGGCACCACACCTAGGGCGCGGCGCTTTTTCAATTCATCAACAATTCGTAATGCGTGGCCGTCCAATACTTTACAGGCTTTCAAGGACTTTGTAGTGATCAAAGCCAGCTCAGCCATGCAAGCAAAACCTGCCTGAGCCAAAGCAGGCGCATACTGCTTGTATCCAAGGGTGCCCAAAAATGCCATAACATCTGCACCTGCACTGGGGACACACTGTTTGGTTTTTTTCGCAGCAGGCTCCCTGTCACCGCCACTATCAGTATCACTGTCACTGTCACTGTCACTGTCACTGTCGATACTACTGCTGTCACTTTCGACGTGTGCTTTTCCATTAATACCTGCTGAAGCGGAAGCAGAAACAGGTGCAAAAACAGCTACAGGGTTAGATGCAGCAGGTGAGCTGGCACTGGGCAATGCCTGGGACAAAGAAGAGGCGACATCTGTGGCTGAACTACGGGGTGGATCCTCAGCATGTTGTGCTCTCAGTTGTGTCAGCACTGAACTCTGGCGCACCCGCTTGCGGACTGGTGCAGGCTGCCACTTCTGCCTGTCCTTTGCCCGTGCGTCCACAATCAGCTGCTCTGGGTCCACAACATCAGGCAAAACAACACTTGGGCCAGAAATTTCAGTGGGAGGGGCTGGCAGAAATATCACATTGGGAGGTGGGGGCACATCATCAACGGAAGTAACTTCTGGGACAATGGTTAAAACCTTGTCCCATGAATTCTTCACCCACCCGGGCCGCTGAGCATCTGCAATCCACTCGGAAACCCAAAGGGTGACCAGTGGTTTGATGGTTTGTTCGCTCATATCAAGCGGTGTCCGTGGAGGAATTTTTCCCTCCTGTATATCAATACAATGCTTCAGCAAACGAAATTTCGTCCTCTGCCGCAAATGTGCACGCAGAGTCACATTCACATATTGGTCACCAGAATTAAGAAGATGTGACCTGTTAGGGCGACCCAAAAAGAGGTACAAACACGTGTCCTTGTACCGGTAGAGGTTGTCATCGACCTTCGTCAGCTGCTGCCTATCTATGTGACTTGGCACATTATCAATCACCTCCACAATGGGTGTATCTTCTGGCAGATTGGCCGCCCTCTTCACGTCAATACCCCGTTTCAGGATCTCGTCACACAAGCGTTCAAACGTTGCGTGTGTTTGCGTCTTTTTCTTTGCATGATCGTGCATGACGAGGGGGCTGATGTACTGAGCCACAGTAGGACTCACCTTGGGGTGACATAAAGTGGTTGTACCCTTCCATAGCAATTGGAACAGAAAAATGTTCCCATCACGATCAGTGACAGGCGATCCGGTGATCATGCGCTTCTCGTCACTATAGGCGATATACACATTGCTCACCCCCGTAGCCTCGTACGTCCCCTTGAGGGAGGGGAAATAGTGAATCGGTGTTTCATCCATTGCCAACCGGCAGCAGCGGGGTATTGAAGTCATGCCCTCTGGCATGATGATTCCATGTGCAGCAGGGTTTGCAAATACGTCAAGCAACTGCCTCCGCCATTCATTGTCAGCCACAATGTCGGCGCACGTAGATGGGGCGCGATCGGTATCCCTTGACCTCCAAGTCATATCATACCGCCGCTTAAAATCGCGAGCCCAGTTTGCATCAAAACTCGGGGTACACTCTGGAGCAAGGTATGGTCGACTTTTGGCAACCAAGTCTTTCGCCAACAAAGCAATGCACTCACGATCTACATAAGCACCTTCAGCCCGTACATCATCAAAATAAGTCTTCAAAGCGGTGCTTTCCTCGTGAGTCAATTTTCCAGGCCGACCAATGGGATTGGTGCACCCCTGGACAGCCAACTTCTTGCCCCAGTCACGCAAAGTACTGACAGGTGGGCAATCCGTTTCACCGTACTTCAAAATACATTTCTTGTAGCCGGCATTCATATACAACATTGAAGCCTCTTGCCGCTGATCATCATCCCATTTAGACCATGGTTTTTTTGAATACACATCCCGCTTTGCACTTTGATTGCGAGCTCCACCAGTAGCTTTGAGGTGCTAGACCATTGCAGAAATTTTCTCCTGCCGGTCATCGGTTTTGGGCTTGGGAACCAAAAAACGAAGCATGGTGTCCACAAAACTGCACAGCGTAGGCAGAAAATGGACAGCAGTGTAAAGTGGGATGCGTATTTGAAAGAACCATGGTCCCAGTGGAATGAGGATCAACGTCCTATTTTCTTTTAACGATATACGGGATTAAAGTGCTGTTGTAGATTGTGAGTGCACCAGGGGATATCGACCGCGCCCCACCTATCTGCGCCGACATTGTGGCTATTCCCCCCACCTCAAGGGGACGCACTGATCATGGACCCAGAGCAGCAAGCAAAGGACAGGCAGAAGAGGAAGCCTGCACCAGCAATCGGGCGGCCCAGAGTTCAGTGCTGATGCAAGTGACAGCACAAATGCCATCATTTCCCCACCCGTTTCAGAGACTGGGCGCGCCTCTTGTTCGTCCTCTCTATCCATTTCTGCACATGTGACAGTGATAGTGATAGTGGCAGCGAGCAACCTTGCTACAGAAAAAACCAAGCCGTGTGTCCCCAGTACAGTACAGGTGTAGATGCAAAGAAGCGGCAGAAGGAGGAGGCAGACAAGTACTGGCATTTCGTGCCCAAAGTTCCTCTCTGTTTTTTGCTGCAACTAGTCCTTTTCGCATTTCAAATGATTCCAGATCAAGCATTGTGGCTAAATTTCGCGCCGGGTTTATTTCGCACAATGGCCTGAAAATTGAGCGGGAAATTCTATTGCCTTCGGCAGTGCACCTCGAAGAGAGGTTGACAGTCAGCCAATCAGTCCCTGAGCCAGCAAGCAGGCAGTCCGACAGATACACACAGTTTGGGTTTTTTGTCAGTAGCAGATACGGCCCCAAGCAGCAGGGAGGCCCTTCGCTGGAATCCAGGTAGTGGCCGAGTGGTAACGCAGCCGGCCGACGTTCGTGTGGTCGGCGGTTCGAACCCCAGTCTGCGCACTTAGGCGCCGCCGGCGGCGGCGGCGCTAAAATTCGGCAGACTGGGGTTCGAACCCACGCCTGCACATCCGGAATCGGCTGCATTACCATTAGACCGCTGACCGTGTTACAAGCGCCGTGCGTCCTCACTGCTTGTAGCCTATTAAGCAAAAACTTTTGACCCCCCCCCCACCCCCCACCCACCCACCCACCCACCCCCCCCCACCCCCCCCCAAAAAAGTGATATCCAGTTTTAGGGGGTAGAGGCCTCAAAATCTGCTCCTTCACCTGACATGCTCGTGGCGATTTCAGGTCCCTTGGGATGTCTTTTTCGAGTCTTCAGTTGAGCGTTTGCCGTCGCAAAACACCCCAAATTCTATTGCCTTCGGCAGTGCACCTCGAAGAGAGGTTGACAGTCAGCCAATCAGTCCCTGAGCCAGCAAGCAGGCAGTCAGACAGATACACACAGTTTGGGTTTTTTGTCAGTAGCAGATACGGCCCCAAGCAGCAGGGAGGCCCTTCGCTGGAATCCAGGTAGTGGCCAAGTGGTAACGCAGCCGGCCGACGTTCGTGTGGTCGGCGGTTCGAACCCCAGTCAGCGCACTTAGGCGCCGCCGCCGGCGGCGGCGCTAAAATTCGGCAGACTGGGGTTCGAACCCACGCCTGCACATCCGGAATCGGCTGCATTACCATTAGACCGCTGACCGTGTTACAAGCGCCGTGCGTCCCCACTGCTTGTAGCCTATTAAGCAAAAACTTTTAACCCCCTCCCCACCCCCCACCCACCCACCCACCCACCCCCCCCCTCAAAAAAGTGATATCCAGTTTTAGGGGGTAGAGGCCTCAAAATCAAAAAATCCATTGGGGGATGCTCTTATTGGGCAAAATAATGATTTTACAAGGGGTTGGACATCCAATATCATTCCTTGGGGTATGCTACGCGAATGACCCCAAAAAAGGGGGGTATATGACGCCCGCGCCTGCGCTTGATCTAACAACCTCTCTTCAAGGTGATTTCGCACCATTTGAAATACAAAATTTCCCACGGCGAAATATTCCCGTCGCGAAATTCCCCCCCCCCCCTTGTAAGCAGAAACACACAGCTGTCCTAAGCGCTAGGACGTCCCTTGGGTGCAGTGGAGGTGTAAGGGGGTCGGGGCGTGGGTAGGCAGGGACGCATCAAGGAAGAGAGGGGGAGTTTGGTTTGGTTTGGTTTGGTTTGGGTCAACGCCTCCCCCAGATGACTAGGCCCAGGGTCAGCGCAACCGTCCCTGCGCGACTCGGCTCGGTTGGGCGCCCCCGGCTGTCGCGGTCTCAAGGCGTGCCGGACTGCTGACAGCCCCGGAACCACACGGTGGCACACGCAAGAGGGAGATACTGCCGTGCCTGTGTGTGTGGCGTGCGCGCTGCTGGGGTGCCTTTGAATCTGGGGGGTGTGCGTGTGGGGTGGTTTGTTGCCTGGTGCTCCAGGCGCCGGCAGGGAGGCAATGGGTGCCTAACGCTAAGCCTGCCGGGGGAGTAGTCGGCCTGGACACACCTCCTCCAGGTCAAACTGACATGCCGCTGGCCACCCGACGACTACCTGGGGCACAGGGGCGGCTTGCACTCAAGTGGGGGCTGCCCACACTCCTTGATTGCATTGGCACAGGTGGTGCTGCTCAGGGCTGGGTGGCATCCCATGGTGGATTAGCTGTGCAATTGGAGGGGCCCCGGGGCAGGTAAGGGGTGATCTGCCCCCGGGCCTGCCCGGGTTGTTCACCCGAGTGGCGGTGCTACTGTCCACGTAGGCGGGGGGGGGGGGGGGCAGACAGCACACCACCCGAGTGACCGCTCCCTTGGGGGAAGGAAGGGGGGGGGGGCAGGGATCGGCTGGTGGCTGTCTGGCCTCCAGCGGTCGCCCACCACTGCACTAGAGTGCACAGGGCTGTGCTGGCCTAGGTGTCTGTGATAAAGTTGGAGGGGCGCGTGCACACCTGGAGGTTCCTTGGGCATGCCACTCGAGGGATACCCACAGCAGTCAAGCCGTGAGCCCTTCACAGCCTCCACTTCTCAGGCCCTGAGGGCGCCGACTCCGTGCACCCCGGGGCTGGGGTGGGGCATTGCGGCCTCGTCCTAGTGGTGGAAGTCTACCTGTCTGTTCATTGGCTTGTCATGCTCACTTGTTTGGGAGAGGAGGACCACCTACTGGGTCCCAACTTACTCGTCGTTCAGCGTCCTCCCCCTTTCCACGAGGGGAGGGACCTCAATCACTATGTGTCGGCCTGCAGTGAGGGTGCGGGGGGCATGGGGGGGGGGGGGGGTTTCTGGTCCGGCCCCATTTCTGTTGGGGGGGAAGGGGTAGCAAAAGGGCTGCTCCGCTGTTTCCTGGTCTCCAAGGGGCACCAGCCCACAGCCTGCACCCTCGCTTTGTGGTGGCTGAAATTTGGGCCGATTGCGCAGAGAAGGGGCCATGAGGCAACGGAAACTGGGTTCGCATACGCCCCCGTGTCACAGGCGCATGGTCATAACCACAATTGTCCAATGTCTTGCTTGCTGCACTGCAGCGTAGACCAGTTCTGTACCACACCAGGTGGTTTCTGACTGTGCATTGGCTCTGCTCCTCTGGACAGTGAGGTCAGCTCGCACCCACCACCCACCCGCAGTGCCGGTTAGACTCTAACCCTTACCCTGCAGGTCGTGACCCTGGCTTGCACTCTTTCCCTGGCACGTAAGGACGCAGAGAAGGGGCGGGGGGAGGTTGGACTCGGGGGGAGTCTGGGGGAGGGGGGGGGTCATCCTTGCCCAAGATGCCGAAAACAAGATTTTTGTCGCCAAAATGGTCCAAAAAACATAGAGAACAGTGGTGCCAAAGGCGCGGGAGAAACTTTTTGGGGGGCGACTTGGAAGTGGGGGGGGAGCGGTGTGGGGGGGGGGGGTGGACCCAGGGGGAGGGGGGTACCTCCTCCTGAAAAACATTTTACTCCAATGCGTTGCTGGGGTCAGGTGTGGTAGTAAGGTGGTAAACGGTGAGGGTGTGCATGAATGGGGGGCAAGAAGGTTGTGGAGTGACATGGGGTTGTGGTGGTACATGGGTGAGACACCAAATGGGTATCGACCCTTTGGGCACTGAAACGACTCGTCACGTCGTGGGCACAACTCTCCTCAGGGCCACCGTGCACCAAGAGGTGCAGCCATGCCACACAGCACTGCGCACCCCAAGCATTCTGCGCAACTCTTCTGCTGCACCGCCATACATCGCAAACCGCAGTCCGCATGAAACGCCCAGTCGAGATTCCATTGCAGGGCACCATTTGCCACACAACATCACAGGTGCCCAAATAAAACACCATTTGCCAAAAAATCAACGGAGGGGTCATGACTATTTCAGCATGCGCCACAATGCAACACCATTTTCCAACACCACCTGCCACAACACAACAGCATTGGCCACAATACATAGAAGGCATCTATAAATGCGTAGAAATGATGGTGCGCTGACCAGTAAATTTAAAACAAAAAACATCGCTGTCAAACAACAAGAATTTTTGTATCAACCATAGCAAAGTGAACTGCCGAAACTGTAATTTAGGACCACAGTCTCATACTTTTTGACGACAATCCTGCCCAATTGTGAAACAATGCAAAATCTATCGATGGGGATTCCGGGGGAACACGGCGTACATTGTAAAGAGTGCAGGGGATTGTATACTACACCGCACCACGCCAGCCGCCTGGTACAAGCGTGAGTGAGGGTACTGGCTGGTGAGGGGGGGGGGGGGGGGGGCACCATTGGCCAACACCATTTGCCACAAGACAACACGATTTACCACAAAACGACACCCTGAGCCACAGGATAACAGCACTCGCCACAAAATATCAGTGCTTTCCACAGGACACCACCATTTCCCAAAAGCGGAAGGGTGGCTCGCAGCTGGGGCCAGGCCCTCGTCCCCTGGGCCCGATGGACAGCAATCACCTTACTCCAATCGATGGTGCTCTTGCCCTCCAACCCCGCCAGCATCTTCAGAATACTGCCCCCGGGAATGGCCAACGTGAAGTGGCCCCGCTCCTGGATCGCCTTCTGTGCCGCGGCCTCGACCATCGAGCACAGAGTTTTGCCCACCGCATCCGCATCTGGCTCCACCCGCAGCCCCGACACAGCGGCCATGGCCCAGGGCGCAGCCACATCCACCGGCTGCACCTGAGGTAGAGCCAGCCAAGGACAACAACAGGTGGGGGGGGGGGGGAGGCTGTTCACTTCAGTTCCAGACCCCAACCCCCGCGGCGTAGGCAGGGGGGTCAAGAAGGTGGGGGCGGGGGGGGGGGGGGGGCAATTTGTTTGTCGGGTTTGGGGGGCATTTTTAAATTCCCCGTTTCACTCTGAGGACTTTGAATATGCAAAAGTCCGGGGGTACAATCCCCTTTTATCATTCACCACAAATGGGGGAAAATGGGGGGAAATGGGCGGGGGGGTCTGTGCCCCAGTCCACAGAGGCCAAAAAAAAATTTTGGGCGCCGCTGGTGCCAAATACGATTACTCCAAATTGTTCACCTTCGGTGTGGGTTGGGTTTTGGTTTTGGTTTGCTGGGCACCCGACCTGTGGCCCCACCTCAGTGTGGCTTCTGAAGGCCGAAGGTATTGGGCACTATGGGGGAGGTACGCGCACCGCGCATCGCACCGCGCACGTTCTTTCCATCATAGTCTCGAAAAGTTTCAGTGATTTTTCAGGTTGTCAAGGACGCGGTGGCCTAAGGGGTAAGCATACAACAACGGAGGCCTCCACTCCATCCTCCTCACCAATTGCATGGTGGTTGTAGCCGCCCACACCCCCTGACGGAGGGGGGCGTTGGTTGATGATGAAAGGAGAAGGATTCGCTCTCTAGCACGGCCCAACACCAAAGAGCGGGGCAAGCATGCAGCCACTTTGCAATGCTTGCCAAGCACCTCACGGGCTGCCCAAACCCGCAAAGTACTTTGTTTCGACCGTTTCGCGTTTCGATTCACCACCCAATGGGGTGCCCAATCCCATTGGGTAGTCGTTTCGTCTATTTCGGGTTTTGGCTTGGCTACCTTGTGGATTGCCCCATTCCACAAAGTAGTTGTATCACTTCATTTGTCTACTCCTCGTTGCGCCTTCTGATTTGCACGGTGTGGAGGCATCGAAGAAAATAGAACAAAAGGTTAGGGAACACTTTCTGGGAGAGAAAACAGTGGCATGAAACAACAAGCAACAATTACTACTTGGCACACACTGCAAATAATGCACACACCCCCGCCCCCCGCCCTACATGCGCTTCCGCGGAAAACATTTGTGCCTTTGATTGTGCCTTGTGGTTTTCCCTACAGGGGAGGGGTTGAGGCACCCGTGGCCATTGTCCACCATTGCGACAGCCATCGCAACCTGGCTTGGCGCCCTATCCCGCAGCCACGGCAGACGGGCTCACCAGAGGGGGGGTGCTACAGGGCCGTTGAGGTGCTGAGAAAAAGCACAAGGGGAATTATGGGGAGAGAGTCAGCCGCACTACCCAAAAGACCGCGCACCGCGCATCGCACCGCGCGCACCGGGTGCCGTACCTCCCCCTATGGAAGATGGGGTGGGGCCTTCTGCTCCCCTAGGCCATCTATCCGCCCTCTAGCTCTCTATGCTCAATGCCCCCCCGGAGCATGGGGCGCTAAGACGGTGTGTTCAGGGTCTTCAGGGTCTTCTGCACCCCCGTGGACCCTCACCCCCCCTTGGTTGTCCCAGGCGCTGAAAAAGAGTGCTGCGGGGCCACCCTCGGACTTGTGTCACTTGTCCATGGCGAACCTGCCCACGCTCTTCCCTGGCCACAAGACTCTGGGCCAAGCTCTTTTGCAGCCGCTGCCCGCTCCCGTGTGAACCACGGTCCGAAGTGGCCCATGTTCTCTCCCCTGGCCACGGGACTCTAGGCTGTTTTATTGACTTTCTTTGCCCGCTTCATCGTGAACTGGGATTAGAATCAGCGATCTTCCATTTGCTAGCCATCCATCCTGCGGCTGGGCCAGGCAGTCCTCAACCATCTGCCATCTGCACTTCAGCCCTCGTATCGTGGTGCCAGCCTCATGCCGGTGCACAAGGGTCGCAGACTCTCTCATCTTTTAGTCGACCCTGGTATCGTGGTGCAGGCCTCCTGCCGGTGCACCTTAGTCTCTCACTTTGCCGTCTTTGATTCGGCCCTGGCATCCCGTACATCTCCTACAGCATAGGTGGGGCACAGCGGGATGGTACAGCCCCTTTCGCCTGTGGACAGCTTGATCCCCACGCCCGTTGTTGCCTGGACGTCGTCACATTTGCTCACTCCCGCGGAGCGTTGTGATGGTGCAAAACCCTGTCCCTGTCTCGTAACTCTTAACCAGAAGCCCCATATGGGCTGGCCCGATGTAATTCTCTACTGGCCTTTGGGGCACTCCCTGGCCTTTGGGGCACTCCCTGTCGCGCCCTCTTCAGCGGCCCTCCTTGGCACCTTCCTATCTCTCTCTGTTCTATTCCGACTCGTTCTGTCTGGTGGGCTGTGCGGGTGGGCTCTCCGGTCCACGCACTACCATCCTGTTGGTTTTTATGCTGGTGCCAGGTCACTAGGGTGTGGGTTGGGGGGTCTTGAGGGAGTGGTGGGGGGGGTTCGGGCCGACACATACCCCCTCCATGTATGCAACATTTTGGGGGCGGGGGTGGTCGGGGGCGCTCTCTCCCCCTCTGCAACTGCCCCCAGCCACTGCCACTGGCCTTTCTGACTGACGTTGACCGCCCACGCCCCTTGTCTGTTTGGATTGCCCATGTTCCCAGAATGTTTGAAGGACGGTCTTTGGGTTTGTATTCTCCTCGACACTGTTTTGCCAACTCCCTCCAACCGCCTTCCAAGCGGCCCCTGAAACTCTGCTCCGCCCGGCCCCCTTCTCCCATGCACCCCTGTCTAGCTCCAATCCCCCCCCCCCCAAGGGCTGTCCTTAAAGGAAAAAAGGGGGGGTTCGTAACGCCAACAGAAACGAATCTTCACGGGGACGCTCTCTGCTTCAGGGTCAAGACATGGACAAGACACAAGACTACAGAAGCATTATTGAACAATGGTTGGCAGTTGGCGGTGGGCGGTGGGCAGCAGTTGGCGGTTGGCGGTTGGCGGTTGGTGGTCCCTAAAGGTTGTCCTTAAGGGCTGTCCTTAACAAAAAAAACGAGTTCTTAAGAACAGCCCTGCCCCCCACCCCCCCCGACCCCCCACGACCGTTTCAGGTTGGTGGTGGCCAGCTGCCCAAAGCGAGTGCTTCTAGGAACCCTGCCCAAGTCTACTGCGATGCCATGTCTCCACACAGGGACAAAGGCTGAGGCACAAGCTGAAAGGCGGTTGCAGAAGTGGTCCCAAAGTGGGTACCAGCGGTTGGAAAAGCCGGGGGCCAAGCCAGCCATTCCAAAACAGCTGGCAGGCCGCTGGGGCTGACAGCAGCGGTTCCCCTTCCCCCCTCCTTCAAGCGCACGCCGCGGGTGAATGACAGGGGTTTGGGCAGGCGCAGCACAGAGGTAGGAGCCAAGGCAGTGGCAGGGCGGTCCTCAGTGCCAAAGAACAGAAAACACGGCCAGCCTCCGGTACCCTCGGGCCTCAGGAGACGCCAGCCGACAAGTAACTGCTGCCGGGCCAACCGGCGTCGGTTGACCATCCTTTTGCTGTCGGGTAAGCGCCAACCTCCGTCGGTTGAATGTCAACCGCCGTCAATGAACCGAATCCTGCCACCCATAAACATAGGCCGTCCTTACGGGGGGTGCGGGGGGGGGGGGGGGATATTTCGGCAGGGGAAATTTGGGGGGGGGGATTTTCGTTTTTCAGATTGGTGCCAGGTGCCGGGTTTCTTCCTGAAAAATTTGTGCGCTATCCGGGCCATTTCTTGCTCCCTGGGTCGGCAGCTAACATTCTTCTTCTGCACGGAGGTCCTGGTGCCCGTGTATTGCAGGTCAGGATCAGTCTTCATGCTGGTGCATATCCTGTGTATTTTTCTTGTGTCTTGTGCATCCCGACAAACGATTTTGTGTGCATCCCAAAGGATTTGTTTGTGCATCCGCACTGTATCCCAAGGACTGTGGTTCCGCAACTGTACACAAAGCACCAAAATTTGGGGGCACCGAAATACCCCGCACCCGAACGTCCCCCCCACCCCCGTAGTGACAAAACAAAAGAACCATCTCGTTCCTGAGGACAGTCCTGTGCAGTGGTAGGGACAGCGGCAGCATAAAGAACAATGCGGAGTAATCGTATTTGGCACCAGCGGCGCCCAAACTGGGACTGGGGCATAGACCCCCCGCCCATTTCCCCCCATTTTCCCCCATTTGTGGTGAATGATAAGAGGGGATTGTACCCCCTGGACTTTTGCCTATTCAAAATCCTCAGAGTGAAACGGGGAATTTAAAAATGCCCCCCAAACCCGAGGAAACCCGGAAAACGTGGGCGGAGGCAGGACCTGCAGGGGCTGCGGCGCCGGACTGACTACAAAACGGCCAGCGGCGTACGCCAGAGCGACCACTGCTGCGACGACCCCCGCGAAGTGGAGCGCGGGGCCGGAGGCGGTGTGCCACGCGGCATCAGGGCCTTGGGACTGGGCCTGGGGACCGGGCAGCACCGCACTGCCGGGGCTGTCGGCGTACCGCACGTGGTGGGCCGCGGTCGTCGGCTGCCGGGCGTACTGCGGGGCGGCGCCCACGTGTCCGACACTGCGGACTGCGGTCTGGCCCACTGCAGACGGAGCCAGGAAAGCGGCAGAGGCCTGTGGGGCAGGGGCGGATGCGCTGAGCAGCACCACTGCTACGGTCCCCGCGACGAGTGAGGCCAGCGCCGCGGTGGTCATGGCGTTACCGGAGGTCATAGTGAGCGGAGGGGCGGCAAAAACTCTGGAAAGGTGCAGGTTGCGTGTGTTTCTTTCTTTTTTTTTTTGACGAAGCTGCAATAGTTCTGCAATAGTTCTGCAATAGTTCTGCAATAGTTCTGCAATAGTTCTGCAATAGTTCTGCAATAGTTCTGCAGCAGTACGAGTCAATCTCGGGATCTAAGTACACTCTCAGAACATACCATAGCTTCTTCCCCTGTCAAGGACAGGGGTCAAGGTGCAGGTTGAGTGTGTTTCTGCGGCATTGGTTGGGGGTGTGGGTGTGGTTGGTCTGTGAAGGACCAGGGCTGTGTGTCGGTGTGGGTGGGTGTACGCCAACGAGCAACTCGTCCCATGGACCACCCCCCCTGTCTGACCATAACGGCAGCCCCCCTCCTTCACGACTGGTGTAAGAGGTGTTGGTGGGGCTGGGGAGCAGGGAGCACTGCTCAGCCCGTCTGTGCTGCTGGCTGCGTGGCAACCATGCGGGCTTCTGAAATTCGCCCAAAATGTCCGCAAGGCCCGCCCTGCCGTCTTGTGGGAAGGGGGCGCGTTGTTGCGTACCGTACCATACCTTTGCACGGGCATGCTGGGAGGTCGTTGGTGGCAACGTGTGCACTGCTGCTCGAGGCAGACCACTTTCCTGCTGAACGAATCATGGGAAGGCAACGCCAAGAGTCATGCTCTCCTCTGGTTGGAAGGGGGCGGAGAAGCATGTTGCCACTACCCCGGGGCAGGACCCCAGCCAACGACACACTGTCTGCTTTGTAGCCGCGGTCTCCAACCTTGCAAGGGTGAAGGGAAGTTGCAATGCATGCCAACTTTTCCCATTGCTTTTAATCTGCTTCAGTTTGGTTGGTGCAACCAATGTTCAAAGGTTGGAAAACCAATTTTGCATGAACAAAGCCACTAATGTAGCCTGGCATCAAGTGCTACAAGAAGCACACTGCACAAATAGACAATACATCTTACCCAAGCCAGCCTGTTGGAGCTGTTGGAGAAATCCTGCAGAGGCCACCAGATCCACAAGAAGCCGCCAAATGCGGCTACGGCCATTCGGGGGACTGCCAATGCAAATGCTGTGGCTCATGTGCTTGTTTCATGGTGCTCCACCGAGAAGACAGGCAACGTCTTGTATTGCATCACCGCGTGTCCAGTACCACGTGCAGGGTTGGGTATTGTGCCTCCCTCATGCCCTGCAGCCTGTCCATGCATCCTTTGTGATGAGACACCAGAAATGGGAAAACGCTTTGTTCTTCCAAGCGCTCCCTGGGGAATGGAAAGCAAGAAATTGGTCGCCGCTGCTCTGTTTTTCCACTGCCATCATGGTAACACGGGGCAGGCCAATGGGCATGAATTCGAAATATTTAGCTGCTGGTCGGTGAGATCGAGCCCAAGGGAGCTTGGTGGAGGTATCATGTGCCAGGGTTACCCCCACCCAATAGCCATGCCAAGAGCCGCGGTAAAGAGTTGACATTTGCACATGGGCAAATTTCTGGCCACATCTGGCAGCCTATGGTAGGCACAGGTAGGCACATCCCCGCAGCCTCTAGTACAGCTCACATCTGGCATATCTATATCTGGTAGGGTAAAAAAACCACTGTCACACAAGCATCGATCGATGGTTCTGGGATTGGAATGGGGGGGGGGGGGTGTGGGAGAGGGCGGGGGGGCTGGATGTATTGCTGTCTGCACCTGGCAGCACCTATTGGCCTCTCGCCGAGGGGGTGTGACCTAATTAAAAAACAGACAAAGGTCCTCCCCCCTGTTTTTCATCATAGACTCCCTGCTTGCAGCCTGGGAAGATGCCCAGCCCTTGGTGTTGGAAGCGGAGATTTTACACAAACGAGGTGCCTATGGTCTTGGTTCTATGGCATAGCCGTTATATGTGTGACGTGATTTACGGAGCAATACACCAACAAAAACCATTCACCTCTGGGCACAGGAAGTCTACAACAGCATGGACTCTATGGCTTCTCCTGTCTCCTCCGCTCCCACTGTTCGCTGTGTGGCCTGTCACATTTGCTCAGGTCAGTCGATGGGAAAAGGCGAAGAGTCACAGTGACTGTTGTGGATAGGGATGGGGTTGAATTGTGACGCCCTGACAGTGTCACGCACTCGCGAGGAAGGACCAGGGAGGCCACCAATCATATTGACGCTCCACCCGTGTGCTGATGTACCCTTTCCCTACCTTGGACACTGGTCCTGTGACCCTCTGAAGTGCGCTTCTGGACCTGCGCCCCAGTTCTTGCCCCTTGCGCTCCCTGTCCCTGCTGCCCTGTAGGTGGAGGATGCAATGGGCAACCGCCCTAACTCCACTTCCACTACTACACTACACTAAAGGGAATAGGGTCAGGGAACAATGCAATGGACAGCCACCCTAACCCGATTCCAATCACCAAAGGCAACACAGTTCACGTGCCGTGTCATATACCGCATTATGGGAATGGGGTTAGGAGAAGGAATGGGGTTGGGACATCCGAGGCGCGGGTGTCCTGAGCGACCCTGCGAGCCAGATGGGATGAATGCCGTGTTGGCGGTTCGCTGGTGCCTGGAGATCGCCCGGATACCTCTACCCTTGGTTAGCACCTCCCTGTTGGTGGCAGCACCCCGTCTGCCGCTCCGATGTTCCCGAAGGTTGACCTCCTCCAGCCATTGCATCTTGCTTGTTCCCGTAGGAAGGGGTCAGGCAATAGGGCGCAATACAATCATATTGGGACACCTGAGACACGTCGTATGTGCAAAGGAAGGGGCTAACAGCCCCCGAAAGCGACAAAAGAGCGGGTGGCTGGGCAGAATACTGATGTTATCGCCTCAGCACGGTGGGATAGCATGGCACGAGGAAAGCCCAGCAGCTCCACGTGGTTTTGCACTTATCGAAAAAAGGAAACCGCCAAAACCAGGTTCCGAAGAACGCCCTCTGATGGGGTCACCATGCTTGGACAAGGTCCGGCCCAGGGGGGGTGAGGGGTAATCAGAAAGGTTTGTTGTGGTGTCTCTGCACCACAGCTTCCCATTCCATTGTGGAGGAGGATGAAGGTCAGCCCCTGGTGTGCAGCCGTTACAGCGGGCAAAAATTCCATCGCACGTCCCAGCCATGAAGGCGTCGCGCCCTGCCTGCGCGCCGGCTGCGTTGCCTGCACTGCACCTTGCGTTGCAGCAGCTTCCGGTTGAACAGCGCGTACTGTCCTTCGGCACGTGGGGCCTGCAACCACCTGCGGATGTCCAGCACCAGCTCGTCCCACGTGGAGGGGAACGTCGCAAAAAACAGGTGGCTGTATGCGGCCAACACCTGCTCCACGGAGCTGATGTGGATGCTGGATTGTGCCTTCCTCCACTCTGAGCAGGCGGGGGTAGCCCCGCATAGATCATCGAAAAACGCCACCGACAGGTTGCGATGCGCCGCAAACTGCTCAAACGCAGTGATCTGATCATCTTTCCGTTGGTTGGTGGCAATATACACCACATCCCCTGACCCCACCACCTCCCGGGCGGCCTGGACGGCATCAATCATGTCCACAACGTGGCCATGCGGCGTCGTGCAGGACAGGTTGTCCATGGTGAAGTTCTCGTGCCCACCGAAATCCTCGCAGTCAATGAGCGGCGTTGCGCGGTAGTCTTGCAGCCGAAAATGAATGACGTGGTACCGGGTTGAGCGGAGGGCTGCCCGCAGCTGCATTGCATGCGCGAAGACCTCGCTTGTGAAATGGACGCAGCGGCGGTGCAAAGCGTCGTACGACGCACGCTGGGCCGGAGTGAAGTTGAAGAGCAGTGCCGGGTGGGCCCAGGGGAACGGAAGGTACAGGACCTTGCTGTCCGATGCGCCGTACTCTGTGACCAGGGCCTCCAGGGTGATGGGGGTGAGCGGGTCGTGATGTCTGATGGCCTGGTACGTACTTTGTGGGACAGTCCCGTACACGTCCTCCGCCCACACCACCGGGACGCACCGCCCTATTGCCGGTGCGTCGAAGAAGCGCCCGATGTTCGTCTCCGCCCTGCGGTCGTGAAACGTGGGCAGATACCTTCGCAGCAGCAAGGTCCTGTTCAGTGCATGCGCAACAAAGAAGGCAGCCGTGAGGGCCTCCCTTTGGTTATTGAAGCCGCAGTACTTGTTGGTGTGCCATGTCACGTATCGGCCCGTGTCGTGTCTCTGGGAGCGACTCGGATCGTCCCCGAGGTCCCACCAAGGGATTGCGTCCGCGGACACCGGCGCACCTGCCACTGGCAAGCCCTGCAGAGCGTGTTCCCCGTATCCCCTTCCTGGGGCCGAGACGCGGGCAGGTGTTCCTGCACGCAACTCCTCTGCGCTGCCGGAGTCCCATGCAGACGGGCTTTGCTGCCGAAATGCCAAACTCGCAAAGAGGCCGAAGGTCACCACAACGCACAGCACGCAGAGCCCTAGTTTGCGCATTCGGGGCGTGCGGAGCTGAAGGGCACACCGGCGTGCGTCTTCAACATATCGGTCTGGACAGCAGTGGGGAAGAGGTGTGCAGCACAGGTCAGTTGTGGATTACGAAATGTGTGGATTGCGAAATGCTGTGTGCAGCGCACACCCCCATGGCATTGCGTTGAAGGCACAGGCCGACTGAATCCGTGCCCACGTGCACGAGCCCCCCCAACAATTGGCCCCTGCCATACTGATGCTTGGAAAAACGGCTCAGTAGCAGGTTCTGGCGGTTCAAGGGGTGAAAACACAATTTTTCTGCCCCCCCCCCCCCGTTCCTTGCACGAACAACAGCAAATCCCCCCAAATATAATGTGGAAACAACACCTACTATTGTCCTAACACAGGGGGGAATGGGGCCCCGGATACTTCACTACCGTAGACCCCCGCGCCTACGGTCATCGCCACCAGATCAGTACCAAATGTTGCCTTGAGTTCACCGCTGATGCGCGGTTATCGAATGTTTCCGTCTGGGTCAGCCCAAACCCTCCTTCGGCAAAGGTTAGCTGCAATGCTACCTACAACCTCAGTCGCTTCTCATTTACCCACACCATCTCACTTTCGTCTGCATCCGATATCTGAGACCCCCCTGAGTCATGGGGGTCTGTGTCATATGCGTCTGGCATTTCTTGAACACCAAGCCCTGCCAAACGTCAGTGACGGTTCTGTGTGCTATCACTTTATGTTGCCGTATTTTGGCTCCTTTTGCTGCCTGCCGGTCGGCTTGTTCATTGCCGTCCACTCCCACGGGTGATAGCACCCATTGAATGGAGACGCCGTCCTCCAGCAGGACTGACCATAAATCTGCATGTGCAAGCTGGCCCCGCAACTGCACCCACTTGTGTCAACACCACTTTTCACATTCCAACGTACACCGGTTCTGAATCAGTTCCCCAATGCAATGGTTTTCCCTGGCACTTTTTCTGTGGCCCTCAGAGGTGCTCTAAACTCTGCTTGGTGATTGACGGACGCTCAATGACAGGGACAGGGGAGTGCTCATTCCTCTCATCCCCCTCCCCAAACCATACTCCAAACCATAATCCTGCATTCTGGACCCCCCCCCTGTGTTTCACGTGACCCATCAACACGCGCTACATCCCATCCTTGGATCACCTTCTCAGCAATCAAATTATGCATATCCGGCAGCATGTGCGCTCATTTTTCTTTTTTGGGAATCTTGACTTACCGTGAGGGCACTACCACCCTTCGTGGTGGCATGAGAGGGGAAAACATCTGAGACCCTTGTTAACACCGTTCCAAACACTGACTGAAATGTTGCGCTTCTTGCCGAATGAGGGATGTTTGCTGTGCCGACACCCAGCACTCCACCACCGTCTGCCAGATCAATGCAAAATCCTAACAAGGGGGGGGGGGTCTGCATAAAGTGCAAAATAGGTCACGGTTCCGAAAAATGCGGCAACAACACCTACTGTTGTTCTGACAGGAGGTGGTTTTCACAAAGGGGAGGGGGGGTTACAGCAGTTGTCGCGGCAATCTCAACTGTATGGGCACGCGCATACTCAGCCAGCAGCATTGCAGTGGCAAACGTGCGGGCATAAGCACGTGGCACATTAGCGTTGCGGATATGTTGGCATGGCAAACAGTGGGTGTGTGCCTCTGAGCAATGATGTTGTTTTGAGGCCCCGCATGCCCAGGGGTCCGCAGCCCAAAAGGTGGGGGGGATGGGGTCTGGGCCAAGGGACGACATGTCAGACCCACTATCTGAACATTCATCGAAATGAATTGTCTCAAGCACCATACAGTGAGCAGCCTACACTAGCTCATCTTGGTCTGCCCCCCCACCCCCGCCAAAAGGTCCTGCCTGTTACTTGCCTGATTCTGGTTCTGGTTCTTCACTACTTCAGCCCACCGCTAGCTACCAAGCTGCAATCAGCAGTCAACACACACAAACCTAGAGACTTATTGGGGTCCTAGAGTCAGAAGGTCGCCGGTCTCATGTTTCCCAGGAAGGTGGAACCAAATGCACATCTAGTGTGCACGACTTCTCTCCCAACAACCCGTACAGTCAAACTCAACGGCTGGACTGCAAGACAATATTCCCCAGACACAATCACCTTAACAGCAATTCAGCACACTGATAAACCATGTAATGGCTGTTGACCCAGCGCTGGAAGCTGGAAATTGACCTACACCCTATGACCTGAAATCCCCCCCCCTCCAGAATAGTCCCTCCTCATGCATGTTCCCTCCTCCTACACCCTGCATCCATACTGCACTCTCACTCCCAATGCACTCTCCCTACCCCAACCCCTGCTGCACTTTGCCTCCTCTGCATCCCCCTTCCTCCCTCCTTTCCACTGACAGGTGCTCATGATTGGGCTCATTGTGCATTGTTGGCAGATCTGAGCAAGCATTTTCCATGTCCAGGTCTGCGCAGCAATATGCACACAGCGAGACACTCCACATCGAGGTATATGCAGAATTTGAGCATCATGAGAAAAAAAGGGTGTCCGAAAGGCATATGTACAAAAACCAACAAAGACCCATTTGAATTTGGGACTGCCTGAAGGGTTGATCTGGCTCCCTTTGGGGCGGGGAGCAGGCCCCATCAGGGGAGCGGAATCATGGCCACGCCACGGTCCATAATGGTCATACATGCTAGTCTGTCCGGTCTGCCTGGGGCGTTTGACAAAATGTTCCCTCAGATTTCCAGTAGTGGTGCACATAAGCATCAAAGTATGCCTTCTCAACCTCGCGTCTCCAGGGGGACACCGGGACTCTTTTGTCCCGTTAACTCTATGAAAAACATAGCTCACAATCCTGTAGCTCCTCGCACTCTCAATCTCCCCACACATCAGCTCGCTCTATCTCCACCATCACAGCGTCCAATCCTATTCCTTTATCCGCCATGCCCTATCCCTCTGAGAACCCATGCTGCCCTATCTCAAGAGACATCCGCAGATGCCCGGCGGGTGGGGTGTGCTCGTGCCCTTTCACCTGATGGCCGGGGTCGCTGCCGCCTGAACTCCCTAACATCTCTTTTCGTGTTACTCCAGAGATCCTCCCTAATGGGCACATGTGAGCAGCAACAACTTTCTATGTCTCGATGACACACCTAATGGGTGGCACATGTGAGCAGCAATAACTTTCTATGGCTCAATCACATCATGAACATCTCACCTTGGTTGTGCTCAAGGCACAGGCAATTCTTATGCTGCCTAAGTGGTGCAGGTAGGTTGGCTGGTGGTGGCCAACTGCGGGCTTGGCGGTAGGCTGAGGGAGGGCAACCAGTGATGTAATACAGCTATTGCTCGGTGGTCTTTCTCTTGCGGCATGTACATCAATGGCACAACCAAGGGTTGACGCCCGCTTTTCTAGCGCCCTCATGTAGGCCAACTTCTGCACATACAACTCCGAGGACCTTGATAGTAGGTTCTGTTTCCTCAACTTTTTGGAATCATGTATTTTGGCGGTTCCTTTTTCTGTTTGTCCATGAAGAGCTTTTTTTTTATTTGGGGCTAGGGATAATTTTTTGGGGATGCCCACATTGTTGAGCTAGAGCACATCCGTGTTATTAGTTCACATGTACCCAACTACCAAACCATGGCATACTTCGGGAAAGGGGTTGTACGCCAGGCATGTTCATAAAAGGCTACCCTGACCTAAGCATTCCCAAGTTGTGCCAATGCATTGACTAGCCATGTTTAAATTGTGCCACCCCAATGCCAACACTTGCATTTTGCCCCCATGTTGAAAATGAGCTCTGAGGGTGGTTGCACAAGTTGCAGACCTCTATCATTATTCGAGCAACGTCAAAGGAACTATCCACATAATGCACCCCTAGAGACATGCGTTTAAGGTCCCCCAAGCCAGCTTGTTGATTGATCAGCCAAAAAAATTGCGTGAAGGCAGACCACGGTGGTGATTTGGTGATGAGAATGCGAGGTAGCACATGCTTGAACACCACAAGAAGTGTTCTCATTGGTGAGAAACATACAACACTACTTTTGGAACCCCCCCATTTGGCTTTGGCACCTTCAGATGGAGTTGAAAAGGACAGCAAAATTCAGTGCCCTAAAAAACAGGACCTCTAAAATCTAATCACCCACATAGGAGTAGTTGCGTAGGTTTGCAGGGGGGGGGGGGGCTGGCGGCAACTCTGTGGGTCAAAGGACGCGAAGCATCCCCCCCCCCCACAGTCACAGACACACCCTCCCAACAGGTTGGCTACGGTTATTTGCCAAAGGTCCCGGGCTCAGCTTGGCTTGGGCTTAACATGACCATTGGCACCGCAAGGAGAATTCGGTCCGTGACAACCTACCACAACAATTTCCATGATGCATACATTGCATGTTGCTAAGATGATAGAATGTGTGGTGCTTTCTAGTGCTTGTGCATACAAGAGTAACACTAACTTCTAACCCCATTCCTCGGTTTGCTATACTCTATTGCGGGCTTCCGTGGTTACTCGCATGATGGTTGCTAGCGGATACCTATGAGTATGCAGTACAATCGACAATATTAACTTTTGCGATACCCCCCCCCACTACCGGTGGCGCTTTTGGGCTCAATTGTGGTCGGTAACAAGGTACTGGATGCCCCCACCCAAGCAATTCCAGCCAATGTCCATAAAATTCAAGCATAAACACACAAACACACAAACTGCTAACACCAGACTATGTTACAACGGCCGCGGGCGCTTTTGGGGGGGCGGGTAGAGCCCCCCCCCAATTTTTGGGTTGGGGAGTTAAAAAAAAAAACAGGTTTTGGAGAGATTTTGGGATCCCAATTAGACAAATCGCCGTGCATCACTCGTCATAGATTGTGGTGCTGGCCACAAACCAACACAATCTCGTGAGCCCTAGATACTCAATCTGCCGTGGCAAGCAGCTATTGTGTCCAAACGTGAATAGGACGCCCAAGCGGCACTTCTCGCACGGGCCCACAAGAACGTGGCCATCTGAGAGGACAAGATCTGTCTCTCAATGGCAATGGGTACCCTCAAAGAGCATGGACACACACAGAGGACAGCGACAAGGAAATTTAGCACAATGGTGGAACCAAAACGGTCATTGTTTCCCCGCCGCCCCATCCAACAACGTGCTGTTACGCATGAGCAAAAACTCTTAGGTGAAAAACAAATTGACCAGACACTAGTGCGCCAGAATATGAACTTGTTGAAATGGAGCCTGGTGAGATGGATCCGAAATCAGCATGCATTGACTGAAATCCGTGGTCTGATGTAAGTGTCAAAGGATGTTTTGTGTACCTCGTATACACTGCAAAAATATCACGCATGTATGTTGGTGAAATGGTGCAAAAATCTGACAAATCCGTCCTTGATTGGTTTGCCTCCCACCTCGCACACTATGTTCTAAGCACAGCTCCTGGGCTTTCAAGGAAGCCAAAGTTTAGAGGACCACGCGTGACGTGGGGGTGGTGGAGTGGGTCATCATGCCTCTGCAACCCACCTGCAAATAGAATGCGTTGCACACTGCCAAAGAACTCCAGGTGGCTGTGCAGCATGCATTATATTTGAAGCTCGACCCCAGACCCTTGCATACCGCTCTCATTTTGCTCATTGTGTCTAAAACTGCCGTTGAGAAGCACACACACTATCGCCTTTACCAGCGAGTACGTGATCGCTTGAAACAAGCCGCTGGAATCTGGATACCCTACTACCTGCCTGCAAGTGCCACACCCCCAGACCAGTGGTACTGAAGCATGCGAGGTGTGAAGCGATTTTAAGAGCATGACAGAGCTGATCCCCGGACCAGTCGGAACTCGGAAGTGTCTAGATTCGCTTGTGCATCCGTCAAGCCAGTTTTGTGCAACGGTAATATCATGGACCGTGGTGCAAGGTGGAACAGTTTACCTGTGCATCCTGTAACTGTTCCTCACTGCATCACTCCATTCCCCAGGTGGAGGGCTTTACAGTGATTCATGGCAAACAGTCCATTTCTGCAGTGTTCCCATAGCTTCAGGATATGCTTCTCCAAGGTGCAAATAACTCCACTATACCCCTGTGACAAAAACAGGCAGAACACGGGAAAAAAAACACCCAAAAACCTCCAAAGCCCGGCCCCCACCACCCCAAGAGTCTCCAAAACCTATTTTTTTACTCCCCACCCCAAAAATAAGGTGGGGGGGGGTAAACATCCCCCTCCCCCCCCAAAGCGCCACCGGCAGTGGGGGTGGGGGTGGGGGGTCGCAAAAGCTAATATCGCCATACAATCACACAAATTTTGAGCAAGAAACTCAAGAAACAAGAAAGTTTGGACCATTTTTGAGTAAACCCGAGCAAGATGGATTCAAACTACCCCCCGCCCCCCCTTGTAATCCCCCCCCCCAATGTCAGGCCAGCAGGCAATGGGGGGAGGGGGATCACTGGCCAGCTTGCAATGCCCGCATAGGCTCCGGCTGCGCCAGCCCCACAGCTTTCATCGCCTTCTGTCCTCGATGGCGCATCCAGCGCATGGGGGGGGGGGGGGTCACCAAGTGGCGGTCCCCCCCAACCCCAGTTCCAGTGTAACCTGAAGAAAACTTTTCTTTGACGCCTTCGGCACCTAGTGTTTCCTATGCTTTTTGGGCCAAGTGACGGTCCCCCTCATGGGGGGGGGGGGGGTTGCAAGGGGTGGGGGATTACAAGGGGGGGGGGGTCGGCAAGATCACTTGTTTAAGCACCCCAAAAGGATTCGGACCACATAACCGGCCAACAATTTGCATTTTTTAGCAACACAGACGTCAAACACTGAGATTGGCTGGTGCATGATGACCAGGAAAGACATTCTTGGCAGCCCACACAGTGAATGCTGCGTGTCATCCTATGCACGCAGCCATGAATCAAATACACTTGGGCACAAATGGTTGGACGGGATTGTTGCAAACAATCCGTCCGCGTTCAACCTCTGCTGAGCAATGTTGCAATTGTTTGCAATTGGGCGGGAAACTCTTTATTTTCTTCTGCTAAAGGGTCCATGCTGGCTGAGGAGCACGATCTCCATGTGGTGCACAAACACTCATGCAAGAGTACACAATGCACCAGCACTAGCACAGTGTTCCGATTCACAAATCCACCAATGTCTCACATCTTTCATTCCTGGGAGGTGGAGCGGGGGGGGGTTGAGTCACAGACATGGGTCCAGACAGGGAGCAACACATCAGGCTTGGGACATAATCGTCATAACGCAATTCTGTCCCACTGCAATGCAGGAGCACAGGTGCAAAGGTCAGTGTTGCAGGGCGGTGTCGTGGTGCGATAGGTTTCAGTCCCTAATCCGTGCACTAAGGGGGGGTGCTTGCCTGATAGTAGGCTGCAAGCGCAGTTGGGTTGAAAATTGCAGAAACATAACTCTAAATGCAAAGTGTGCAGGGCACATTGCTGCCCGCATTTGCTGACACTCCTTGTCCAAACCACAGGGTCAACGACTGGCGGCGTCTACGGGCGTCTGAGTGCACGGGCAAACAGTTGACGTGAACATTGATAGAGGACATACCCAGCAATGGGTAAACAACGAGCACAGAAAACCAGACTGGAGATGGACAACCCACACAAAGCCTTGGCGCCTGGTTGTTTGTTGTTGGTCTGAGAGCAGTACAGTCCAGTCCTCATCCCAATACCCAGTCCAGATCAGAGCATTTCGTCCATGAAGGCGCAGCTTGCAGGGGTGGGTGCCTGCCACAACCAATGGGTGACCCCGCCACACACTCCTCCAGCGCTCTGCCCCCCCCCCCGCCCCCCCTGCCGCCTCACCGCCGCCATATGCGCTCCCACGGCGCTCCCATTCCGCTCCCCCATGCTGTACCACAGCACTCCATGGCCCACCCCTCCTCACACACTCCCACAACGCCCTACGCCTCCCCATGCGCTCAATGCACCAAATTATCGCATGTGAAAAGATAAAGACACAGCAAGAACATGTAAAACGTCGACACCCGACAACAATCAAACAATCCCTTGTTTGCGAAAACCGCAGGAACGACGTGAGATGCACATTTTGGATTCAGTCGCGCAGGTGCACACAATCTGCCCAGGTCGCTTCATCCCTCTGGATGTGTATCCTCCGTTGTCAGTGAGCTTGCCTCCATTCAAACTCTGCAGCACCTGACAGCTGATGTGTGGTGTGAGGGGGAAGGTCCCAATGAAGACGTGCTCCGGACAAAAGGCACTCAATTGAGAGCAGGATGAGTTGAAGTGCTGCTCATACAAAAATTGAAGTATGATGGGCATACGTCAGCAAAAAAAAAAGTTCCATGGTTCCAAAAAGCGGCGAAAACCATGCCTGGTGTGTGTCGACGGACTGCAGTTCATACGTGAATCCCGACCTGCCTGGAGGGGGGGGGGGGGGGGGCAGAGACCATCAACGGCGGAGTAGGTTTGCCGGTTGGTACTTCCAAGTTTGACGCACTTCGTTGTGTTTTGTGGCGGCGTGCCTCCAGGCTGTAGATGGCCCATACTTGGGCGGCGTGGTGTTTCGGCTGTTCGCCGTGCATCAGGTTTGGGCTTTCCTCCTGTGCTGACCGGACCCGCGGGCACACATTGAAGCGTGCTGCTGGTGTCGTTCCTGGCGACGGCCTGTGGCTACCCCCTCGAGAATAACAGTAAAAGGGCTGAAAATGGCGGAAACAGCGCCTCCTGTTGTTCGGACAAGGGCGACACCCTGAGAATACACGAGCAGTGACACAAGCCATGATGAACCTGCCCTGACGGTGAATCGGAAAAAGAATCACAGGACAGTAATCAGCATTCCCAAAATACCATCCCCAGCCCCAAATCACAGAAAAAACCTGACCTTTATGGACAACCAGAAATGGAACCGCAAATTCCACAGTACCGAAAAGGGTGTTGAAACAACACCTCGTATTGTTCTGACAAGGGCGTTGTTCTTGCCAGGGAGAGGGGGGGCATAAGGGCTTTCGGTTTGTTCAGCTTGTGCGAGGGGGGCTCGGATAGGGGCTCACGCTCTCCTGAGCCCCCCAGGACGAGACCGAAACCCGCTAGCGCACGTATCCTGATTGAGCTGGGGTGTCGTGTGTGGTGCTGTGCTGTATCCATGCTACACCTCTCCCCCTGCCTCCACGGTCCCGCAGACCCTGTCCCTTTGACAAAAACAATTCAGGGGGGATGGAAGTGGGGTCGGGCCGGCGAGGCACACAACCAGAGTGGGGCAACCCACGCACAGCTTTGGCACAGAGTCCAGCCCGATTTATAACGTTGGGTGAGACAGAACTGAAAGGCATGGGTGGATGTGACGAGAGCAAATACTGCTGAGAACGGGGGCGTCGCAGGCCATCACTAAAGGCATGAATGGGCCGTCCAAAAACCGAAGGCCTGTGGGATGCCTTTGCGTTGCGTGGGACATGGGGAGCGATGCATCAGGGAAACCATAAGAAACCACAACTGCAGCGGAGCCGGCCAAGCAAGAGCAGCATCGAAACGGGGAAACCAGGATCGACCCCAACAGGTCCTTCACCAGTCCAACACTGTGACGACCAAGGGCAATGGTGCCAACTCACGGACTGCGCTGCAGCTGAGGCTTCTTTCGTGTTTGCTTCCTGCACCATTGCCCAGGGCAATCACACAGCTCCCCATGTAGCCACCACACGCATCACCAAAAGGATGAGCGGACCAACCATGAACGGAAGGCCTGGGGGATGCCCGTATATTTACAAAGCACAAGCGTTGCCATAGCTCTAAAAGAGAATCCAGACCCAGCACCGCCGGACACCCAACACCGACATGGCTCCCCTCCAGACCTGAGGTGATTGCTCTCCAACAGCAGTCAGGAACCCCACAACGAAGCCGCTCCCCTCACAACAGCCATCGCATTCCCTCTAAGCACTGTAGATCCCCCTTGAACTGCAGCCAAATGCACTGAGAGCAGCCTGGGTACCAGGCCGTTCCCCATGAGACTTGTGGGGCCAACCAGCGTTTCTTGCATGACAGACCAGGGCTTTGCTCCATGGAAAAGAAAAGAAATTGCGGGACTCATTGCGTTGTGAGGACTTGTCAGATCAGCGCCCGCTGCTGCCAATTACCCGTTGACCGTGGTCGCGCAATGAGCAATCACCGGTGGGTTCTTGCAGTGCTGCGGCCTGAATCCTGAGGCTGTCGTGTCACAAACCATGATGGAAAAGAAAGAGAAGAAAATCATCCTGCAAAGGCAATCCTGAGGAGAGTGGGAACTCACCACGAGTCATCACAAACAACCACTGAACCATGTAACAGTTGGGAATCGTGGTTCTGCATGGAGGAGTTTGTCGGGGATCTGCAACAAGCATACCACGCACTACAAGCGCATGGGTACAAAGGATTCTGCGCACCCAATCTGATCCTACCGCATCACGGGCGCGTCAGCGAGAGACTCTTTCTTGCGTCCCTTGCAGTTCTCCCCTGCCATGAGCACATCACCCTGGTCACGGTTGGCTGCCATTCGGAGACACGCTATGTGCTGCATCTTCCACAGCAAGACTCATTCTCAGTCAAAGGGGAGGGTGCCCGTGTACCTGTGGTGCTTGGTGTCGTGTGCCATCTGGACGTTGTCAGTGGGGTGACCAAGGGTAAAAAGTATCTGAATATAATTGGTGTGGTGTAGTGTGGTGTGGTGTGTGGTGCGGTGCGGTGTATTGCGCCTGTACTGGCCCAGTATTGGGCACATATGAATCCGGCAAATGGAACGGGATTAAGGTGGAGGAGATGCGGAAGAGCGGGGGAGGGACTCACTCACCCTCCTCCCGTTTCCGTTTCCGTTCCTTGTTGAACCCATCAAAAAACTGCTGTACATCTTTGGCGGTGATGACGTGCCCTTTGGGCACAGTGCTCACCCACCCAGCCCAAGACTCAGTCATTTGTCGGATCCCTGCTACAACCGAGGCGCTTTGGGCAGGATCCAAGTTTTGGAGTTGCTGTTGACGCTGTCTGCGTCGCGTATCGTCGTCGCCCGATGTCTGCCCGTCATCTCCGGACGTCGCCGTCTGGTCTTCATCATCGGAGTCGTTGGTGTCCATCACCAGGCACAACCCCGAGAAGTCTCGATCCAGGTCCTCCTTGAACATGAAACTCAAGCCCCGCTGTTCGTAGAGGAAGATGCATTTGTCACACTTGCACCATTCCCGGCCTCCGTATTGTCTCGTGTCGATCAGAAGGTCGGCTGCTTCGCCGGCTCCCACTTCTGGTGGTTTCGCGGGCTCAGCAGGCTGGGGGCGGGTCTCAGGCCTGGTGCCCAAGCCACCTGACGTGGGTGTCGGGGCTGCGGCAGCAGGGGCCGCGGAAGGTGCGCATGCGGCATCCTCAGTCGCGGTGCGAGATGCTGCAGAGGATGCGGATGCTGCAGACTCAGGTGCTGTAGCTGAGCTGCATTCTGCAGGGGCCGCGGGGGCTGCGGATGATGCGGAGGAGGACGTGGAGGCCGGTGCTGTGGCAGTCTCTACGGAGGATGAGGATGCTGCTCCAGCAAGCGCAGAGTCCGCGCTGCAACAGCTGCCCACTCTCTGGAGAAACGGGTGTTGTTTCAAACACGACTTGCAGATGAACACATGCGAGGACAGGTCCTCTGGGATCCTGTCCCTGGGAATGGTCAGGCACCCTTCGTGGAACCAGTCCTCGCAAATCCAGCACTGCATCATCACGTCCTTGTCCGGGTCATAGGGCTGATTGCAGGCACAGTACAACCCATCAAAATTGTGCCCATACTTGTTCTTCGTGTTGACGTCCGCGGGTTCCCCCCGGTGGAAGCCGCACGAGCCGGCCGCACACCTCTGGGTACGGCAATCGCACCGGAACTTGCGCTTGGTAAACAGTTCGTGAATCTGGTGCCCCTGGTGGCAGACCTTCATGCATCCAAAACACACCCCGGCAGGCTGGTCTGATTGTTTGCATGTCATGCAAACGTACAAGTCTTGTTTGATATACCCTTGGGGGTATGAGCACGTTACCATCTCCCCGGTGACTGCAAACGTACAAACGTTTTGATCCATGTTGGGAATGCTGGCGTCATTGTCCTCTAGAGCACCTGCGACCTCCGAAGCCGGTACGATGATGCTCTTCTCTATTTGTTCGGCAGTGGACCCAACCAACAACACCTTCATTTTGTCTTTGAGGCCGACTTCAGCAAGCGTCTGCGTGGGGCATGCAAAGTTGAGGTGACTCGCGGTGCACAGCTTTTGCATTTGTTCAGGAACGCCTGTCAACTGATGAATGCGTGCCTTGAACTCATTGACCGTGCAAGTGTCCTCGAGTTCGACAAAATGCTTCGCCTTTTTGTGTTGCAAAACCACCCCGAAAGCCATCTGTACAACACAATCTAATGCAAGAGGCAGTGGAAGTGAATGCGAATCAATGCGTCACAGGGTTGCATCTAACTGTCCGGGTGTCGTTCCCGCTGGAAAAAAAGAGTGGTTCAAGTCATACTTACGACGAGGCACGGTTGTGAGACCACTGTGAAGGCCTGTAGAAAGGCTGCAGACCTCATCTGCCATTAAGCCATCTGCAGACGTTGCGTAGCATGCAGTCAGCACGGCCTCCCACACAGCTAGGGTCACAGAGCACCTTGAAAAGAGTGGGCGTCCCCCCTTCGCCTTCGAAGAGAGGTACACGGGCGTACACTACACGAGGGACATCCTCCGTGGGTTGCGGATGAGGACTTGGGCTTTTTGCCCAAAGACCTAAATTCCTTGGCGCCACCCCACACCTTCCACAAGGTGGACCCTCGCACCCCAGCTTACCATGGGGACTTGGCGATGCGATCAGGGTGGTGCAACCCCCCCCCCCCCCCGCGCCCCACCAAATGGTCTGGATCATGGATGGGGCATGGAGGTGGAAACTGCCCATCCTCCCCCCTTCCTACCCTCCGACATGGATCAAATCCCCAAACAACCTCCAAAAAGCCGCGGCGCGCCGCATACTGCCAATAGCCCCAACCTCACCAAGTCTGACACCAACCTTCCAATGTAGAGCAATGGGCATGCACATACAAGAGGTGGGCACACAAAAAAGCTTCTTCTTCCTTGGGAAACGTAATGAGGCAAGTTCTTCAATTGCAACCAAGTAACAAAATCAAATATGTGAGAAAGTTGTTGTTGGACAACATAAGGTCTCGATGTAGCTTGGGGCACAAAGTTCCAAAGCAAACAAATTGAAAACGTTTGCAATGATTGCTTGGCGACAATGTTTTTGATCCATAAAAGAGTTCCAAGTTCTTGATCCAAAAAACACGATGAGGAAAGGCATTGATGAAGAACACAGTTCTACAGTCACAACAAAATTGTTGATCCACAATTTGCAACAAACTTAATTCTTGATGCTTAAACGACGCTACAAAGAACAAAGCAGTTCATCCGGGAAAAAAAAGAGACAAAGCCAATGTTGTTCACATAATTGTAACTATGTACACCACCAGTTAGCAAACATACAGTAGACATGGATCGACGCATTGAAAATGGATCGGCATGGATCAGGGTGCCCCCCCCGCCCCCCGCCCCACCAAATGGTCCGGATCATGGAACAGGGTTGGTGAAATAACCCACTCTGCCTCCCCCGTTCCTAGTCCTCCATATGGGTTATCCCTGATTATTGTCAACCATGACTTGCGAGGTACAGAGCTGCGAAGTCCCTGGCCTATGACCGAGAGGCATAGCTCCTCTTCCTTCTTGTAGCGGCACCCCGTTATGCGTGTTGTTGTAGCCACCGTTAAAAATCCCACAACTACCCGCCCTGCCATCAACACCGGGGTAAGGTGTGCTCTTTGGAGTGCTCATGGATGGCTCATGTTGTGGTTTGGGCTCTTTTTAGACACAATTGAGGTGCACACCCAACCCAAAGATGTGGCCCTTTGTCACATTGAGTAGTGGGCCTTCCACTCATGCGTCAACCATCCTCCTTTGTTGCTCGTGTTGCATGCATGTATTGCAACGATTTGTGCCATGTGTGTAGAGTTAAAAACCAAAAAGCTAGGAAAACTCGTTAGCGTTCTTCACAAATGTGGCGTACGGTGTGAAGAGGGACATCCAACAAGGGGGCTGACGCGGGAAATGGCAGGGGCAAGTACGATAGCCTCTTATCTATAACCATAGCCGATGCGCCACAATGTGATGGAAACGGGCATGTGTGGATGGCCCAATCAACTTGCGTAAGGTGTGGACAATCGTCAACTAAGGACGTGTACTGTCTCGGATAATGATTTGCTAAGCTCACATTCTTGCGATTTGTTGAATACTTCTATGGTTTCCTCATCGGTAGATGACGCAAATGAATATATGAAGAGTTCCCCCCAACCTAATTGTCTAAAAAGGGGGATGTCTTTTCCTCACTTGCACAAGGTCATGATGAATATCGTGAAGCCACTTTAGCAGCCCCACCAAGTGAGGAAGGTGCCGCAAACAATCAAGTGTTTGAAGATATGCCTAACCCCTTCACAGGTGCAAAGAAGCCTAAGAAGGCCCCATGTAGACCTAAGGTGGAGCCAGGTGTATGCTACATGTGTGATGAGGTGATCCCCCGAAAACGCGACACCATTGCTCTTTAGCCAGTGTCATGTGAGGCATGCCGTGCAACCTACCACCTTTGGTGTGCCAAGTTTGCTCGAGTGCCTCGGCATGGCTCATGGATTTGCGAAAGCTGCACCATGAACCCGTAGTCCTTCCTTATTTACGGCTAAGTGTAGTTGCCACATGGTAGCCATTCCGCCTCCAGTTGTGCGGGGTGCAACATCAAACAATGACATTTCGCAGCTGAATTGAATTGTTGATCCCTCTTGATGTTGATGTCTTGGGAATGTAAGTTTTGCCATGGAGGACCGGTGATAACATTTCTTCGTCGAGAAATTGTGAGACTTGGATCACAGATATAGAGAAACGTGACATGATAACATTTCTTGGCGAAGAAATGTGGGGGCCCTTACAAGAGCAAGCAACTTTGACTTGAAGGCTCGCAGTATGCAAGGCCATTCGCCCCGAGCTAGAACCGCGCACTTTGCGACCGGAGTTGGGTTCGTGCCTAATTGGGAAACGTAGTTCGTGCAGTGTCAAAACAAGTTTTGATGAAGATTGAGAAATCAAGGCCTCAACCCTAAGCGTTGCCCTCCTTATGCCGTGTGAATCAGCTAACAATGTTACACGTTCCACAAATGATTTTTTGTTCCTTCGGCACATGTGAGCATGCTTGCCAAAAGCTTCGGACTTGTTGTGGGGCTCCATGATGGGCTCGGAACAGGAGCCATTACAAATCACAAGTCGCCTTCTGAAAACGAACACAGTGATGGATAATGAGTCACAAACCAACCAAGCACATGGCGCTTGTGCATAATTGTACTTCCAAACACTCCAAACTATACCTCTTGGGCTTTTTTCTCAGTTTGGTCGCATTGCATGACAAGGGGCCGTGGTAGTCCATAAGGCCCCATTCACAAATTCCAACGATGAACTAGCCGGCATGCTTTCTCCCCTCAGCAAGCATGAGCCCCAAGTTGTGAACACGCAGTGACATCACTTGACCAACCAAGGTGTGGCTTGACCAATCAGCGTGCTTTCTCTCCCTCAGCTCCGCATGCCTCAGCGTGGTGGTGGGAATAGATACTAACCACAGAGGTGGATCCAACTCAGCATTGGGCTTTTGCATTTGCCTTTTTCTGCTACACAGCACTAGCAATAATACGCACGGCTGGTAACCGCTCTAGGGTGATTTGCCGATAAGCTAGCAGTTGCCAAATGACGTGTCCAGAACTGCGCGGGTCACGGTCAAGCTTAGTGAGTGATGTCACCGATGAGTTGGCAAAATCTAAACATATGTACGCGTAGGGCTTGACCCAGGCTACTCAGAAATGCCTTCGTTGGTGTGTTTTGACACGATTTGCCCCATGGAGGGAGAGGGTTTTGCTAAGGAGTTCACTGCCCAGCTGCAGTTTTTTGCTGATTTCTGTTAAGTACCGGTCACGGTCGCGCTTCGGGAGAGGGTTCATTGGCTCACCACGCAAAAACCAAGTTGGTCATCTTGTAGAGGACGATCCACCCTACTCATATACACCAATTTTTCGTGAAATGGACACATCTACCCCAAACTATGAGGCGCGCATGTAGATATAGCTGAAATCTGCATGCCGCCACAAATGGGGTCTGCTACACTAAAGGAGGGAGAGTATACCTTCGGCGCATGGGTGCTGTCACTAGGCCTTTTTGTCACGCCAACGGTGCTCATCTACGTACTCGAACAATGCTTGCTCAATACTATGCGGCAAGGTTGGTTTGCGGCCCGGGGTGCTTAGACCGTTAGTTGGAGAAAAGTTGCCATTGAGGTATTTGCAAGGGAAAGATCGTTGGATGAGCAACGTTGATCGTGTCGTTGCTCGAATGAGTGGTCAAATCACGATTCTTCAGTGTCCCGGCATCATACAACTAAATTTGCAGTCCGGGCACGAATGACAAGGTCAACCTCACTAGCAGAAAACAGCAGTCCCTCTGAACTGCTTGACTGCTCCCTGCTCAAACCCACACTACTCTCCGTTTCATCGAGTAGAGTAGCCACAAAAGGATCTTTTTGAGCCAACCAGAGACTCGTGGAATCTGTCCACTTGAAGGACAAAGAAAACTGTCCTTCATCAAGACCAAGGTGGCTGTTTTCCATGGACACCCTTAGGAAAAACAAGAAAACCGTAGTGAAAAGCACGAGGTACCACCAGTGCCCAAGGCAGAAAAAGAGCCCAACCAGAAAAAACCCACATGATCCGTCCCTCCTCCCTAGCCTGGGTCCGTAGCTACCCGTAGAACCACGATTTACAAGATTTGGCGCTATGTAGCGCTCAAACGAGCCTTCACTGTGTGCCAGCGGTACCATGGTATATCTGGCGATTTTTACCACCAAATCTGGATTTTTTTACATCAATCGAGAGCCTGGCTCTCGATCTGTAGATCTATCCAGAAAAATCCTGCAGATCCCAAAAAAATCTTGAGAAATCGACGCGACTGTGACCCACGGGCGGAAAATGCCCGGAGTTCGGCAAATCACCCTATTTAATTAACCACAGAACTGGGGTGCTGCATAAAGCTCACACGTTGAATTTCGCGGACGTTGCGCGTAGGATTGTACTCCACAAGGATCATTTCTTGAGGATGTACACGAGAACTATCTCTCAAACAGTACCAACTTACAACCACAAAGATGAGTCGAAGCTCACTTCCCAGAGCGTGAGGCTGCAGGCACTTTCGGGTGCACTGTTTCGATGATCGCATTGAAGGGGAGTAAGCAATTTGAGTGGTTGTACTTTTTTTTTTCTTGCCACTGTTCCAACCTCACAGACTTCTTGCAGCGGCTAGCGGCTGGATACGGGTGCACTTGACCCATCATTACCATCATCCAGAAGATACGGTTGGTTGCACGGCGACCCATCATTGCCATCGTCCTTCACGCGACTGCTCATCGTGCTACATGCCTCTTTGGTGGGCGTGCCCTTCCCTTCTACCTTCCGTGATTCTCCCATCGATTTCCCTTATTCTCTCATCGTTTTTATCCCCTCTTGAGCGGTCAAGGATGGGCTTGAGGAGGGTAGAAGATTGGCGGAACACATCAAAGGAGGGACACAAGGTGTAGCGGTTGGCAATGAATTTGCCGGTGCGCTGGGTCCACCCAAAATATGTGGACAAAGGCTTTGCAACGCATTGCTTCACACAAGGTTCAAAAGCCCTTTCCACAAACCACCGAAACTTCTATGGAATTCACTCGCGCTCCACACAAAAGTGCAAACGGTCGATGTGTTGTCAGGGTCTTCCAAAGGTCAAAGCAACCAAAGCGAGGATGCACTACAAGAGAGGTCCTTAATTGTATTTTAGAGGAAAGTAGCAATTCTAACTTTCTTGTGCGCTAAGACAAGTGCTCCGGCACACTCACCCACACTACATCTTGGGTGTATGTATCCTTGCATGGGACACAATGGTTTTATCACGATACTCTTGCGACATTGGCATGAATCCTCATCCAAAAGTTAATTAGAAAGAGAACGCGAAGCCCGCTAGAGCCCCCTAGCCTCGTACTTTTGCACCGCACACCCCGGAATCAACAAAAAATCCGCTCCCTCGAATGAGAGGCACTTGCTAGCCCTCGAGGATTGCGATCGTTGAGTGGGAATTAGATTCACTACCATCATCCTTTGCAACGCTTAGTAACGAATGCAAACTTGTTCACCGATTACGGTCTTGAAGGTGAGCACAAGCTCAATGGCAGTACGGAAATCAAACTCTGTGCCATTATGTGAATTGTCATCACAAATGTGATGAGATGATCGTGCCCGGGTAACACCGCAATGACCCACGGTCGAACACCTTCGGTTGAGTGATGGAAGGAAGGATAGACGGACGGATGCAGGAATAGAGAGACAAACGGAATGGTTGTGGATAGACGGACGGACGCACGGACGGATGGATAAATGGAGAGATGGATGGATGGATTGATGCTTTGCGGCGTGTACATATGCACATGTGTGCATATGTATATACATATGCATTATGTACACAGAACACGCTGCATCTTTGCGTACGCTTTTGCACACGGTTGTTTTCTTCCCTTTTTTCCCTATCACTGTATTGCGCTTGCATCATGAGATTGGACATAGTATGCAAGCCTATTTTACTAAGGGTAAATTGCATCTAGGAGCGAAGTCAGTTGACAAGTGGCATGGACGGATGCGTCGAAACATAGATTCGGAACCAACCAGCTGGCTACCATTCGCTCTATGTAACGCACGGGAAACATTCATGTAGCACATCTCGCGTCATTCGCCACAGCAGCAGCCCAAGGTTACCACATAAGTACTCATGCATGTCTCATGATCTACTCTTAGGTCCATGCTCTTCACGGATCTTCCCCCCGAGGTGTTGATAAATGTCTTATCGCATCTACCGCTTCCCTCTGTGGTGAGTCTCTTCCCACTCCACAGCCGGCTGTGCGCAGCGAGGTCTAGCGGTCCTCTATGGCAGCGTTTGCTCACTAGCATCCAATGGCCCATCCGCCAAACCATTGCTCGCCATCTGTGCAACGTATGTCGCAAACCCAAGCACGGCGCTCAGAGATGTGCAACCGATCATGCTGCTTAATGTGGGTGCTTCCTATTACACATACACGCTTGCACACAAGCACGCGCGCACGCGCCACGCACACGCACACGCACACGCACACACACACATTTTTGTGAACACCGTGGAGCGTTTGCCCGTTGCCTTTGGCATTGCGTTGCACATGGCTCTGATATTATGCTCGTGGCACAACGCAGAAATGCATCAAACACAATGCAAGCATGCACAATAGAGGCTCCACGGCTAAAACAGCATGTAATGTGAACAACAGCAGCAAATAACTGTAAAGACTTATGTACAAGGGCTGGCACCATGGATTGCAACACCACGGCAACACCACGGGGACCATCGGTCGGGCCAACGGTCCCACATGGTCGTGCTGAAAAACATACTCACATAGCTATGGGCTGTGAGTACAAGCGCTACCAATTCGAGCGGTGGTATCTACCGCTCAAATGCCGGCTTGAGGTGCCGGGTCTAAGCACACCGTGGCCTCAAGGTGTGGGCGAGTGAGGGTGCCCGCGTGGCAGACTCATTGGGTAGGAGAGGATGGTGCACACACACACACAGGAGCAAGATTTGAAGTGCCAATTGTCTGTTTAGAGTTCTAGCGAAAATTCTGTCTTCGGTGTACATATGTCATGATGACTCTCTTGACGCTTTTGCTACTGAATTACAGGTTATGTCTTTTTGACAGTGTGGAGCTTTTGCTCGTTGCCTTTGGCATTGCGTTGCACGCACACGCGCGCGCGTACTTTTGTTTTTAACATTGTAGAGCTTTTGCTCGTTGCTTGTGGCATTGCGTTTTACACACTCACTCGCTCACTAACACACTCCGGGGCCTATTGAATTACCCCATCGCGGAACCGGATCGACCAAGCGAAGGCCTAGCCCCCGATTCCGGGCGGTCGCTTGGGGTCCATATATGAGTACCACACACAGTCACAAGGGCGAAGAAAACTGTGTGTGCCTCCTCCGCCGACTGTTCGGCGTACCTTTGTCTTGTGGGGACCAAGCTGAAAAGCCCCGACTGTTGGAATTGCAAGTTAGTTCCTAGAAGGGAGACTTGCATGAAGCAACATCCCACGAACAAAGGACTGCCAGAGATGAGAACCAGAGCGACGTTAGCGGTAGTGCTCTGCAAAAACAACCCCCTGTGGTGGGGCAGTTGGCATTGGGCGTGTGCGTTTTGACACGCACCTACACATGCACGCACGCGGAAGGGCGCTTTGCAGCTTTACCCATCGTGGGCTCGCCCCCGAGGTGGGCATCCGTGAAGAAAGCACATGGGACATGGATATGGGATGCGTGAGTCCTTGTTCAGGGCCAGGGGGGACAGCAAGCCGGAAGTCCATACCTCATATGATCCTGAAGGTCTGAGCTGCACGAAGGTGTGAAAAGCATGTCCATACGCTGTCCTAAATTGGGCCACACACACCTACCTCCACACCCAGCCACACACACACACACACACACACACACACACACACACACACACGCACACACACAAACACACGCACACACAAACGCACTCATGATCTGATCATTTTCCTTCAGTGTTACATCTGCACAACACACACGCGTACAGCCCGCCGTTCCTCCGCCTCTGGTCCTACTCATATCTTGTGACCTACTCCGCTACATCCCTCGACTCCTCTCTGCTCAGGTCGGTCAGGACGGGTTGCACGCCACACGTCAACTCTTCGGGCTGCCGCAGCCTCGTCATGCCTGGCTGTTAGCCGCAGTTGGCAGTACCTGTGATCACTACGGAGTGGCCCCGCTCGTGGACGACTCTGGGGAGCCCTTGATTAGCCTGTTAGAGACGGAGAGCCTGATCCTCAGCCCGTCACTCAGTTGCAGCTGTGCTGCCATGATGCACGCTCAGGTACGCAGCGAAGTTTGCTTTGAGCGAAGTATAGCGGAGCACCTTATCCCTCCCCGCAATGGCCGGGGTTGGGGGAGCACAGAGGCTTTGTGCTAACAACGGCAACTCAATCCTTGACAGATGGCACGATGGCAGCGGCTCACCGACGGTGCACTTCGCATGTTTCTCTCAGCTGGTTCTGAGAAACACTTTTGTTTGAAGCGATCGGTTTACATGAATTTCGGGCACCCCTGTTGTTCCGAATGTGTCGTTCCATTTCGTTTGATTGGTCTTTGTGCGTTTGTATGGGGCTTGTTTAGAGGGGCTGCTTCCCTTGTGTAGTTGTGTCAGAAGCTTTTTTTTTTTGATAATTACCTCTTTTATCATCATCAAAGGCTCTTTTTGTGGCAAATGGGTAGATTCTTCGGAATGGTTGTATCCAGCGTATCCAATATTTGTTGAGCATTTTTTTTGTTGGGAGAAAATGACGCATGTGTTTTCTAGTTTTCGGATTTGGAAGACTTCAAATATTATTGTGGTCACCTTTTTGAGCAGCAGACAAGTAATGAATCATGCTGTTTTGAAAGCGGTTTTAAAACCTTGAGATACATGAATGAATGGACATTTGCATTGCGATGCTTCGTGCCGTAATGGTTGGTGTCGTGGTCCCGTCCATTGATTGTCAGAAGTGTGGGCTGGGTCTGGACTTGTCACCATGTCACATGTGATCACCATGTGGCCATGGTCGTCGGGAGAGGATTTGACGCGCTGTGCGTGCGCGGTGCAATCATTAGGGAAATTGGGGGCACACGGGGAGGAGTGGACATCTCCCCTCCAGGTACGCATGTTCATGTTTCAAATGCTCTGAGGCACCATTGTGGTTGCCAAGATCCAGGGCCCCTGGAGCTCAGTGCTGGTTGCCAGTCCATCGTAATTGGTGTTGTGGTGCCTGAAAAAGCCACCCACTATGCACCCACTCAGCCCCCTGTGCGCCCCACTGCGCCCCTTTATGCTTTGGCCTGCAGGGTTGCCGTGTTCTTTTGGTGTAGGGACCCGGATGATTGGTGCTCTTCAAAGCACGCCGTAAATTGGTCAGTGTGGCTGCCAAGCGCCGGTGCATAACCCAACTGCTTCCATGCCACTTCGCCGCACCTGAACCCAGGGCTGAGCTTGAATGGGAAAATTGAAAGGAGGAGCCCCGCACAACGTACCAAGGGAAGGGGAGGGAGTGCAGGGATGTAAGGATAGGCAAGAAGGGGAGATCAAGGGCACCGGGCGATGACAGGCCAAGGCCACCGCTGCCGACGGAGGGGAAGGGTTCAAGGAAAGGACATGGGTAAGTGGTGAGAGGAAGAATGATATCAGGTCTGCAACCATCTTTGACTTTAGTGTGACCACGTTACTACTACTCGCACAGCGAGTGACCGATCTGTCAGGGCATCTCACGCCCCTGTGCGCTGGACCTGGGGCTGAAGACCGCCGCGGACCCTGCCTGAGGGAGGCACAGCGAAGTATTTCACTCAGGCGTCATGCCAACCCCCCCTCTTCCCAGAACAATTTTTTTTTTCATGTGCAAAACCTTGGGTCCCAGCCCCCCCCCCCCCCCACCCACATTCCGGCACAGCCCTGCGAACCCCCCTCTCCAAGAAACGCTGGCTTGGGAACGGGGGGTTGGCTCCATGTGGCTCCTGTCCCCATCGCTTTTGCTTACATTCAGACCTACCCACACCAGCGCGCTCTTTTATCACCCTGCCTTTTCTTTTCTTTTCTTTTCTTTTTGCGCCAACGGGCCTCTTTGAGCGCCCAAAACACCTGCTCGACCGCCGCCCGTTACCTTCCAACCGCCGGCGGTTACCGCCCGAATATGACCGAGTGTATGGTCAGCCATTTTCTGTTTTTCTGTTTAATTGGGGAGCACCTGGACCCGCAGCACTCACTTCTGGGCCGCGCTTGGCCATATGACCTCCTGCCTCCAGATGCTGCACCCATGCTCTTAGGGCCTCACAGTGTCTTTATGGCTCCGGATGGACCACGTGCCGTCCCGCAGGCACACACTGCTCTCCTTGCACTTGCTCTCCCCCTCAATGTCTTGGAGCCAATCCCTCAACGTGCGTGTGACTCCGTCGCAGTCGCTGATTGTGGCCCAGGATTACGCAAACACTGCCTCAGGCAGGCACGCAATGTACCTTCTTGATGCTGACCCGGTCGAGGAGCTGTTCTGTGTCAAGGTGTGCCCAGAGTTCCTTTTGACAACTCAGCACCCTAAGGGGGTGGGTGGGGTGCCCCCCGGACCCCCCCCTCTTAAAAGATTGGACCTAATTTTTGCTTTGGCGCCTTTGGCGCAATTGATCCATGCAGTTGCCTGCTTTGCACTCTGTACTGCATTCCTTGTTCTGCCGTTGTTACCTCCGTTTGCGTGTTGCATTGTGTGTCCCTATACTACAGCTATGGCATCTATGTCCATGAAATGGAGAGCCTGAAGCTGCCCTTCCATGGTCAGGATGTCTCCAATCGCAAGCACGTGATGGGGTGCTAAAGCTGCGGCCTTTTTGCTTGTAGATATTTTCGAAAAAGGCTTGGAGCCCTCATTGTGGAATTCAATAGTTGTTTGCTGGTGATTTTTTTTTTCATGTTGGCTCTCATTATTTCACCAACTTTTTTTTTCACCTCTATAAACTCGGCACTCCAATGGGGTGGGGTGGGGGGGGCAGACCCACCCCCCTACCCCCCCATGGACCCCCCAACCCCACCCCTCAAAAGGAGCTTTGGGTGTGCCTCGGTTGCTGAGTTGCTCATGCAGGCCAGTGCTTCGAGGAGTTGACCCCCTCCCCCACTTCGGAACTGTGGGTCCGTCCGTCCCCCAGGGCTCTCCAAGCGTTTTGTAGACGCCCGAAACTGGGCCCAAACGTGTTGCCAACGGGGGTGCACTTAGCGCAGTGCACGCGCAGTGCAAGCGCAAGCAAGTGCAGTGCAGCTATTTGGGCATGTGGCCGTACTAGAGACCCATACTTTTTGATACTAGGGGGGCATCATTGTTGTTTGAGAGTAGGTTTTGATACTTCTTCCACATTTGGGACATGGCATTTTTGGATTTTTACCTAGCTTCACCCATTTCCACCTTTTTCACACTGCTCATTTCCACCTTTTTCACACTGCTCATTTACACCACATCCACTCATCTAGGTTGATTTCTCCCCACCATGGGACCTCGAGAAGGCAGAGGTGATGTATCCATGTTGTTTTCCTCCCATCATGGGGACCCCGAGCAGGCACGGCTCATGTTGGACCTCAAGATCATGATCAAGGCCGAGGGACAATCCAGCATCCTCTCCAAGTGTTGTATCACGTCCAAGTACTATAATTGAAGGTGACCTCACGGGCTTGATCAACGCCAAGGATCCTTCGTGCTAGCCAAGATGTACCATGCCATCACCCCGAGACGGTGGGTATCAGGGCTATGCTAGATAACCATACCCAACACCCCCGGGTCCATCGTCCCACCCCCGTTCGTGAATGATGGACCACCTCCCGCCCCCAATGAAGGAGGTCTCCCAGGGTCTATAGTGCGTCATGCTCCTCAGGCAAGGGTGATATAAGGGCGTTTGGAAGGGGTGTGCTTGGGGACTCTTCATGGGGAACCTGGTCACAAAAGTAGCGCACAGTGCAAGGACGCCCCCAATGGCCGGTTGCCGCTTTACCCCCCCCTCTCCCCCCTCCCGGCATCGGCCGTATGGCCTGGAGCTTTGGCTCAGGGCTACCCACCCCACTATTGACCACCACCTAACTCCTTCTGCCGAACACTCTAGCAAGGTCCACAACGAACTGAGTCATCCCCTGTCAACCTCTGATCCTCGGAGCAGGAAGGCTGGAGAAACAGGGGTCGTCCTCGTGCTGTGACATTACGAAGAGGTGTTGAGGCCCTGTCCTCACACCCCGTCCCGACCAGCTCACACAACAGCCGAAGGGACTGCCGGGGATGAGCCATCCCCTCATAACCCACACACCTGGTCACCCTGCACCCTGTGGTGCCCAAGTGTTCACTGGTGAGGACCGTGGGCCCCAATCATGTACCCCGTTGGACATACCCGCAGGTGTAAGTCCTGGAGACCCACCACCACCGACCCCATGTTGCATTCCTCTCAGTCAAGCACAGGCCTGCATCAGAGTCTGAGGAACTCCCTGTTCTTGTGTGACTCTGCATTGTGTGTGTGGCAGTTTCAGACTCTGTGTGGCTCTATTTGACTCTAAGTAGCTCTTTCCTCAGTGTTGCCCAGTGCCTCAGGTCCATGTGGCCTTGTGTGGCATTGTGTGGGTCTATGTGGATGTGTGTGGTTTTGTGTGGCTCAGTGTTGCTGTGTGTGGTTCAGTGTTGTGTTGCTCTGGGTGGCTCTGCCTTGCTCTGTTGCACTGCTTGGATATGTGTGGCACTGTATGGCTTGAGGTGGATTTGTGTGTGATGCTGTGTGTAGCAGCCCCATAGCCAAGTAGGCTACCCCAGTTGTTGTGCTTCTGAAATGAACTGCTTGGCAAAACCGTGGTTGCCCCAAGTAGCTGCCCCAACCATTCACGCAGCCTCAGTCGCATTTCTGCACCTTCTTCTTCTTCTTCTTCTCTCTCTCTCTCTGTGTGTGTGTGTGTGTGTGTGTCTGTGTGTGTGTGTGTGTGTTCAGAATGGTGCCTAGCCTTAACATGTTATGATCATTGATTCGATTGTCTTGTGTTCTCTTTGGCCTGACGAGGTGTTCATTGGTTGTGTGTGTGTGTGTGTGGATGAATTTTCATGGACCCTCTACATGGATTGAACTGTTGTATAGATCGCATTACTAGATGTAAGCGTCAATGTGAAAAGGTACGAGAAATCCTGCTTGGCATTATAGGACATGTTTCTCTGGTGTCTTTCATGGTTCACTCTCATTTGTATAAGATTGATATGTTTGCTTTAGGTAAGACAAGTGATTTGCAATTATGCTGACGAGCACATGAAAAAGATGATTCCCTTTGCGGCAAGATGCCATTCCATGCTTCGTTGTTAACGAACAATGACGTCGACATCAAGCATGTTTCATGCATACGTCACCATGTAGATCAGTCGTACCCGTTGCAATGACCCGTCTAATCTTGTGACTTGATTGTGACGTTCTTTCCTTTCGGACTTTCATGAGAGCAACATTCGCCCTCTTACTGTCCAAGATTCATGCTTTGTTGAGAATCGGCTTTTTCTGCTGACATTGCTGCACTGTGTGTGTGTGTGTGCGTGCGTGTGTGTAGACGTTTGCATGTGGTACGTGTGTGTAGGTGTGTGTGTGTGTGTGCGCGCGCGGGTGTGTGTGTGTGTGTGTGTGTGTGTGTGTGTGTGTGTGTGTGTGTGTGTGTGTGTGGAGCCCCGGCAACGGGACTCTCTGTTTTTCATACTTGCCTTCCGTCCCCCATGCTCTGTTTCAATGCTACGACTGGGAAAGAGGAGTATAGACACCAGGTGGTATTGCGGCAGGGTAACTAATCCGAAGCAACGCTGTTGGTCTATCGTCCGGGTTCCTGGTGAAGAGGGGCAGTGGGCAGGGATAGGGGTGAACCCACCCTGAGGTATTTTTGCAGAGCCTTACGCTCGGCTTGCTGTGCAGGCGTGACCGCGGGCTTGCCCAAGGCTGCCGTTGAGCTGCTGGCCCTGCTTCTCTTCACACAGAAAGGCGCCTAGTGCAGGCGGGACATGCTACTGTTTTTGTTCTGCTTTGCACCTGACGAGATCTAGTACATCCAGACCAGTCTTTTCTGTGCTCTGTTTGTCGCCGAAGTGTGTGTGTGTGTGTGTGTGTGGGTGTGGTTCAGCGCCAGGCTGTACCGAAATCAGTACGGCTCATGGGTTATCTGGTCCTACTCCTCTCCTCCTGTACCACAGAAAGGCGCCTAGCGCAGGCAATTTTTATTTTTTTGTTCTGACTGTGCCTGACGAGATTCAGTGCAAGCCGGCCTCCTTGATTGCTACTCACTGTCTTGGCCGTTGCACGTTTGTTCCGTACATTGTGTGTGTGTGTGTGTGTGTACTGTCTGCACCTGTTGCTAGTTCTTCGGTTCTCGCAGTGTTTGACTGCCGTGTGTGTGTGTGTGTGTGTGTGTGTGTGTGTGTGTTTGGGTGTGTGTGAATGTCTGAACTGTTGCGCTCGCTCAAAACCAGCGCAGTTTTTCGACCGGTTCAGGCGCTTGCTCAGCGGTGGCACCACCTTGCACTGACCTGGGGCACGCCACAACGCGACCAATGTGATGGGGACTGCACACCTCGCGTGGAGGACCCCAGTGACTATTGTACACTGGCGTTGGATAGCAGCGACGATGAGGTATGTGCATGTGCATTGCACATGCCCATCGCATGCCTCACAAAGAAGCTACTGCTGGTGGAGGCCCAACCATTATTGGGGCTGACCCATTTGACATCCCCCCCTTCCTTCTCCAGGACCATAGCACCCCAATACCTATGTTTGAAAGGGGGGAGGGGGCGGACCCCTGCCCCCTCCAGGAGCGCCCCCCCCCCCATCCACCCAAGTGCCCCTCACAATTGTCTTCCATTTGCCCCCCCCCCCCCCGCCCCCAGGCAACCACTTTTTCCTCAACGAGTAACCGCTCTATTGGGCATGACCCCCATATCAGCCCTAGGTTTAGGGCTGGCCATCCCCCTGAGGCGCCATTAGGGCCGTGTGCGTGCTCAGACATATTGCACACGGACACGCTCAAGCAGAGCAATGAAAGATATTGTAGGCACAGTTTTAGATACTAGCATGATTGTTTACCATCTTTTTGTTTGAGCACCACTGATTGTGGTCCTTCAGTTTTGAGGTTCAACCTCCAACCAATAGCCATTGCTCAAGGTTTTTTTTTTGGCCTTGTTGTCTCGGTGGCTGATGTAGATCTCGATATAGAGAACGCCGTCCACGCAACGTGCAAGCAACGTGAACCTTTGGTACCATAGTGGCTCCTGGGATCCCAGGTGCGAATTACCCCGGGGAGGGAGGCTGGTCCATGGACCCCCATCTCCACCCCCCAGCCCGACTCCTGTGGCGCAGTGAGGACCAAGAAAGTGAACAAGAAGAAGCCGGATACACTTGAAAGATTGTGAAGGCTCGACCCCCCCCCCCCCCAGGGCCTTGCTTTAATTTTCATTTCAGCGGGAGGGGCTAACCTGGACCCCCTCCCCCCCTCCTCCACGCTAAATTAGCTGAAACCCTGAATTTTGGGATCTTTTTCCTGTGACCAGAAAAATTTTCTCCGTGCCTTTGGCGCATATCAAAGAGTGTCTGGTTAATGTTCCATGTGTACTCTATGTTCATTGTCTTGCGGATTGCCATGTCGGAGCGCGCGTTGTCTGCGTATTTTCGCTTCCTGGTCCAACTGCCGCCCCATGTGAAACCCGAAGATGTAATCGATGTGCTACTTTATTTCGGGTTTCAAGATAGGCTCACTAGACGGAAGAGACAAGAAGCATACCACAACAGGCAGCAAGCATGTTCCGCACTGTTTTTGAGCGTACCAATGGCAACGCTGTGCGAGGTTGTCACTGTGGTGCAGGAAATGGCAGCGCGAGACTGTGAAGTACGCTGTCTGCTGCATGAATCTCATGCAACGCAGTCAATTTTTTGTACAAACAAAACAAAGAGTTGGTAATGGCGAGAGATGTGCAGTGTCCTGCTCTCTTGTGTTTGTTGTGTGTTGGTGAGGCGAGGGAACCCTGAATTCGGTTACAATGATGATGCTTTGTTTCCTGCCAGCATGGCATTCCCATGTACTGAATGGGTCATTGTCCAACAATTTTTCTATTTGCTGGGTACGGGATACATTCCGGCAAGGGGGGGGGGTCCCCTCCTCCCTGGACCCCCCCACAGCAAGGCCCTGCCCCCCCTCCCTTCGGAAAAGCCGCACATGCATCTGTGGAAAGCTGCATATGATGCCCCCGCCTCCTAATCGATGGATATGTGGTGGATGGGTCGCGGTGGAACTGGTCCGGACAGCCCTGCGGGTCACTGCCCACAAATGCGCACAATGCACCGAGACGCCATTTTGGGACCTCCTGCATTGAAGAGAGGGCTCTAGAAGCTAGCTCTCTACTAACACTGCTAAACGATACCTCGAGGGCAAACCATGCTGACATGGATCCCCCTCCCCCTCGCCCAACCCCAATATCCCCGCCCCCCACTCCAAGCCAGCCCACCCCCCCCCTCTTCTCAGCCCCTCCCCCCTGAATTTTAGCCAAATAGTTGGGGGGTCGCAGTGGGACCGGGTCCAGCCCTCCCCTGTCGCGCCCGCCCCCCGGCGCTGCGTAGGCTAGCTAACACTTGCATGGACAGTTAGGTATTAGCTTTGACGTTAGGATGGGAAAGATTTTTGTGAGTGGGAGTCGGTGGGTACCTTCCTTGCTTGCTTGCCAGAAATGCAGCGGAGCCGCCGCTATATGCCTGCATTTTGTCATTCAGGCTTTGCCAGGCAGGGATAGGGACAGGACGGCGTGTTTCGCGCACGATAGCTCAGGCATATGCCCGCCCCCCCCCCCCCCAAGGCATGTCGGGTTTTTACTTCCGGGGGGGGGGGTCAATAGAGCCCCCCAAAACTGAGGGGGGGGATCCGGGAAAAGGGCACAATTGACAGGCACAATTAATCAGTCATTATGAAGTCTGGCGCCAAAGGCGCCGAAAATTTTTTGGAGCACTAAAACTGGTCGATTTTTTTCCCCACCAAATATATGGCAAATGATGACTTTTCTGAACCCCCTCGACGCGCTGATTCCAAAAATCCCATTTTCTTTTTTTCCCGATTTTTGGGTCTGGGTCACCTCCAAGGCCTGGGGGTCAGACTCGGTAGGATTTTGGGGGTCCTGTCAATTGAGCCCTTTTTGGGGGAGGGGGGGGTCCGGCCGGAGGGCTCTATCGACCCCCCCCCCCCCGGAAACGAAAACCCGGCCTCCCCAACCGGGCCCCAGTACACCATCGAACTTGTGCCGACCCTTCGGGCCGGTGGGAGAGTCTATCCGTTGCTGCGTTCGGTCTTGTGTGCGTGCCCTGACCGACCGGTCCCCTCTGCCTCGGCCCCACCTCTGCCCACTCCACCGCAGGGCACTCTTTACGACCCCGGCGGCGTCCGGCTGACGCTCTACGTGGACGGGCAGCAGCGTGACAGTGCCCGGTCCTGGCTCTCGATCCCCTGCCACCTGATGTCCATGGAGGTGAAGGGGCAGGAGGCGCTGCAGGGCTGTGTTGCGGAGATGTGCGTGTGGGACGTGGCGCTGCCCCCGGGGTCGGTCCAGACCGTGTACCGCTACGGGGTCTGCAATCGACAGGGGCTGCGGCTCTGAGCGGCAGTGTCTGCCCTGCGTGCAGGCGACAGGCGTAATCATGCCAACCCCGAAGCAAGGGGCCGATGGGCAAGTGGGCCCCAAAGTGCTCGCTTCTTATTTCAAGTTTGCGGATCTGAGGTGTACAAGTCGCGGGGCCAGACCCGTCCCGCAACTCTGACACGGAGGATGGCTGCTGCGGTCGCCTGCGCGCATGGCAGACACGCCCACCAGCCGCGGAACTCCATCGGTGGAGGGGCAAGGGATCACGGAGGAGCGCAGGTGAAGGGGGGTGCACCACGTGGGGGCGAGGGATATGTGTGTGTGTGTGTGTATTGTATACTACAAGAGTGTGTGTGTGGTACAGGGCCTCACGGGGTCATGGGCTGCACTGTGTCACGGGGTGGCGTGCAGTAAGCGTGTGTGAGCCCTGTGAGAGCGGGGCGGGGCTGGATATGCCCCCCACCCCCCCTCCCACCCGTCGCTTTGGATGCATTGTGCCCCCCGCGTCGACCAACGCCGGATATGGTGAACTCAGTCTGACCAGTCAGTCAATACCTGTAACCCGTTGCCCTCAGACTGTACTCGTTGTCCCCATGCCAAGCCCTTACCCCCTGCCCACACCCGGGGGCAGTTGAGATGTCGTCAGAAAAACGCCCGCGAAGTTCGGGGGGGGAGGGGTGGGGGTCCGCCCCAGAGGAGAAGTGGTGTCGGTGTAGCACACACTGTCCTCGTCCCTCCCCGCCGATGCGCCAGTCATGGTGAGGGTGGGTCAGTGACTCGTTGTCGCGGGCTGATCCTCGGTCGTTGGGCCAAGGGCAGGGGGATCGAGGCCTTGTCCCAGGAGACCGGGGTGTGCATGGTGCTTGGCAGTGCGCATTCCTGTATGACAAAGCGCCGTGTGGCAGGCACGTCACCATATGAACATCCCGCACTCGCAAGGGCGTGGTACGGTGCGGTGTGCAAGATCGCAGGTGTTTCAGTGTGCTTTGCGGCCCCCTCCCTGTCCAAACGGCCTACATGATGATTCCGAAGGGCGATGCAGATTTCCAGCAAAGCTTTCGGAGGGGGGTTTCACTGAGTTGCGTCAAGCCTTTTTTGGTACTGGGTCGGATACCCTACGGGGGGGGGGGAGGGTGCTTGCGTGCCTTTTTTGGTACCTTGGGTGCCTCCCCCAGAACCACCCCCTTAAGCCTCCGGGGTAGGGATGGCGCCGGCAGTGGGCCAGGGGGTTTTTCAGGTGGTGTTCAACGTGTAGATCACCTGACTCACTGTCAGATCTGGAGGTTTGCTGAGTGGGAGATGCCACCCCAGGGAGTGGGGGGCTAGCCCAGGAGGCAGGCACCCACTCACCATGGCATAGAGGATGGGGCACAGGCACCCCCCTTGCCCAAGGGTGGGTGTTCAGACTGCAAGCATCATGCATCATATGCGGGACCCTCGGGATTTCCCTCTTGACAGCCAAGGGGTAGAAGGGTAGCAGCAGGACGTACGAGAGCGATTGTCCCAAAAAAGGTGCCTGCCTCCTCCAGGATTTCACCCGCCCCCCGCTCCCCCGGTTACTAAAAGAGGCTTGGCCGCGGCGCAGTCCAAAACGACGACGCGGGATGTGGAGACCTAACAACAACCTTCAACACCCCACCAGAGGAGGCCTGAGGCAAGACCTGGCTCATGGCATGGCGGTCCAAGAAACCCACATCAGCACACCTAACCTGACCGAGGGCGGGCCCAATGTCACACAACCCGACCCACTGCAGCACAAACCCTTCACCCATTGTTTTTCCTCACAGAGAGTTGCATACTTCCGGAAAATCTGTGCGTAGTTCCTGCGTAGTTTCTACCCTACCGCACTTGCGGCACTGAATTAGTGTCTCTCGTTGTTTACATCACCTGCTTTGTAGATGCTTTGTCATTCTGTCCGCCATGTTTGCACTGATTGTTGCAGAAAACTGTTTGGGCATTTCCTGGTACTCTCTGCGTAGTTCCTGCATAGTTCGGAACTGCACTAATAAGACAGCCGACTGGGCCAGTGGGCACCTGACCCTCGCCTGCGTCCAGGTGGGACGTTGTTGTATGGTGCACCACCGGTTCCTGTATCACTGAGCGATTATGTTGGGTGGGGCCTTAGCTAGCGTTTCTGGGTTGTTTCCCTCGCGACCGTGAAGCCCATCCCCGACCGTCGCACTGGCGATTTGAAAAACCGGTCCCATTACCCACAATTATATGTGGTTCGCAGCACGCACCCGGGAAGCAGCGTTTGCTTGAAAAGGCGACAGGTGTCGTGCACCCTTTGTGGGCACTTTTCAGTTGACTTTGTTCCTCCGACTGTCGATGCCCCGTTGAGCGCATCCCAACGGCCATCATCCTTCTGAACGGCCGTTTTCATCGGAAATTTTCCGGAGTTTTGATTTCAGCAGTTGTACCTCAACGGAGTTCCCCTTCACAATGCTCTTCCAGTGGCGCCCGCGGCACCTGCGGCACGACCTGTGCGCTCTTTGGCGCCCAGTGCGGATAATTTTCCGAGGGCCTGAAGGTTGTGCACGCACGCACAAATGCACACATTCTACCGTCATTTGCCGTTACTTCAATTGTTGTATTAGCCCTTCAGTTCGCTTCTCTTTACAAGTGGGGTACGTGGCGCCCTTTTTCTGTAGACCCGCGTGCCATGCGCACACCGTGCATCACCACCACCACGGAGCCCATGGTAAGCGCTGTAGGGGATACACATGAGCAGTGACCTTGCTGTCAGCGCACCGTGCAACGCACTGTGTGCCCCGTATTGCACCGTTTTTTTTTTGGCTGACAGGCAGAGACGCCGGGGTGTACACACAATTCAGCAGATTACATTGACCCTGCGACAACTGTGGCGCGCCTACAGCGCGCAACAAGCGTTCTCCTTCCCTGTGTTTTTTTTTTGTGTAGATCATTTCCAATTATGGAGCTAAGTTTCGCAACCCCACGTGGCCCAGGGGACGGGGATGCAGGAAGAGGCCATTGTTGTACATAGACTCTTCTGTGCTGCGGTTACCGAAGGGGTGCATTTCGCCCGCTCAAGCTCTACCTTTTGATGGCCGATTTCGCCAGCCAGTTTTGTGCCCGCGAACAGGCACTGTCTGGCACAGCCACTTACTGACTACACAATGCCACAGCGCAGACTGTCGAATGCAATGCGTTACAGTGCATTTCAGGGACTGCTATGACAATGTGCTCTGGGGCGGGCACTCACCAAACACTCTGGATAAAACATCAGCAACGGGGATCCGCAGGTGCACACCGTCCTTAGTGCCGCATGTTGCCAGCCAGACGCACAGTTTCCTATGTTTCTCCAGCTGCAAAAGGAAATTTGCCGCTGACTTTGAAGGAGATGATTCGATCTGCACACCCGAAATGCGACAAATCTGGGCAATTTGTCTTTGATTTTCTCTGCATTTTGGGAATGCTGAAATCGAAACAATTAGACACTCAGAAAGTGACTGACAGATGGTAATGGAAGACTATTTCGAGGCGAAAGGTTGGAGACTGCTGGGTCACTAAACATGGGCATCGGCGAAATGAAATTCAGTAGTTTTCTTCACTGGCCACAGCAGCACTGCATGAGGAAGACATAAAGTGTTTTCAAAATAGTGCAAGCCAGAACTGATGCTTTTTGTTTGTGTTGTGGCCGCAACGCGCATTTCTTGGGGTTGTTTCGCGCACTGCACGCGCTGTGCCCGCGCTGTGTGCGCGCCGTGCACAAATTTTGTACAGGACCATGCCCAACCTGCATAGTAGTGCCTAGTACCCTTAACAATGAGCCTTGTTATGCATTTATATGAGTTGCATGCATGCGTTGCCCTCATTTCTAGTGCATTGGTATGCGTTGTTGTGCATCCTTTCCTATAGGTTGGTGATATCTTTTTCAAGATTTGCCCAATACATATACAGTGGCTCTACTTTAAGTGCAGATAGTTCTGATTCGTCCTCCTCATCAGCCGGCAGCACAGATTTCCCATCGCGAAGCAAGAAGTATTGTTGTGTGGCTGTACATAGCCGAAAGGAGGTTGTGGATGTGGACGCCATGTGGAGTGATGCATGTCCTGTGCGCATGCTAAGCGAAGGGGAGTACGGCGTTCACACTTTGATTTATCCTTGCCTTTTTTTGCATGTGTCTTTGCTGTGGCTGGGTACACTGGTATCTCTTATGCTGGGGGTGGGGTGAAACATCAGGCTGTCCAACGTTGTGGGGGTGTAGTATGGTTTGTATACGCAAGAATATTGCCAATTGTAGCAAAAACCCCGACTTTCTTCGTGTCATGTACGCGCTGTGCTGTGCGCGCCCTGTGACGGCGCTGCAGGCAGCCATGGGGGTCGGTGACCCATGCGCCCCCCCCTCTTTAATATTGTTCTACCTGTGCGCGCCCTGTGCACACACGCCCCCCTTGTGATGTCGGAGCACGTTCTTCCATGTCAATATTTGCAAGCTGCTTGACTCGCAAAAAGCCCTGTGGATCCATCAGCAAAGAGTTGGCTTCTGCCATGTCAAAGCTGCTGACAGACTTGCAACCAAGCAGAGCCCAAACGGGGATTATACTTGCAATTGTTGGTTTGGAGCGTACCCACCGCCCAGACACACGGCCCCGGCCCAAAATGATAAACGCGTCGTTGGCACAATTCAGAAAGTGGTGAAGTTCGTTGCTAATTAGGATATTCGCCAAACCAAGATATCGGCTTCTCACCTTCCATATGATTGGAATTTCTACACGGCTGTAGAACATGATAACACACTTGTACCAACAGAAAGAAACAATGTACCTGCACACAACAAAAACAGCACAACAGACACTGTTTCTCATACGAAAGCGTGCACGGGAGGAGTGGGACCCCACCTTGTGGGGGAATCGCCTTACAACCCCTCCCTAAATGACACAAAGAGCACTGAGATCCAACGGAGTGGGGAATCCCCATCAACACGCACACTCCAACCACTATGGGAAACCATGGGGAACCAGTCCAGTGACTTCCAAATGCTCACCCTAGCTTTGCCGAAATCTGTACTTCGCAGGAAGTTTGCCCAAGCGGCGTTTGGCACTGAGAGTTTGGCCTATTTGATAAAAAAATTTGGAGGATGACGAATATGTGCCAACAAATTATTACTTTCCCCAGTTTATGTCTGGCACTCGAGGCTTTGGGTTGGTCCAGTACGAGGGCTGTTGCTGCAGCAATCAGCCCTGTCATGCTCACCAGATAGGGGCTGGTGTTGTGGGCAATGCTGAAGGCACAAAAGAAATCAAGGTGTGATGTGAGTTGCGGAGATGCACGGTCATTTTGGATGGCTTCGTGGGTTTCGTGGCGTTGTGGTGTACCATTTCCGAGAGCAGGTGGGGAGAAGAGTATGTCATGGAGTAGAAGTACGTTATGGCACGTTGTGACATAGCTGTAGGGTTGGTTCGAGACCAAGACTCTGTTGAAGGTGGCACTGAATCCCCCAGCCACATTACAAAAACTGGGGACAGAGGTTAACCTGTTGGAGGTCAAAGAGGCGAAATGGGCTGACCACAAGAAACAATTTCAATTGGAGCTGGAGACATTGGGGTTCAAGGGTTGGGTGGTGGTGTACATTGATAGGTTGGTGAAAAGGGTATGGGGTTGGCTCATCACCGCCGTATGAGCGTGAAAGCATCAGTCATGGAGAGCTGAGGGGGATTCTCTGGATGTTGTTACAGCGGGATGTGGGGGAAAAGATGGTGGTCATATTGGTCTCTGAGTATGTGTATAAAGGGGTTGTGGAGTGCTCCCCAAAATGGAGACAGCACAGTTGGAAGGCGTCTTCAGTAGGGGTAAGGCACAGAGACTTGTGGGAGCACGGTCTTGAGCTTTAAGCCCCATGTGTGGACCATGCAAAGTACAGTGCACAAGCAATGCCCTTGTCCAAGCAACACGAGGTGCTGGTGCGCCAATTTCTGGCGATGTACCGCTGCTTAGAAAAGGGGGGTTGCGGGGTGCCCTGTGTGGAGGTTTCCCAATGTGCTCCTTTAATATTGTTCTGCTGGTGGCATGTGCCAACACACGGTATCACGTGCATAATGCCTTCTAAGGAGTATCGTCCGTGCTCATCTTGCCTATGTGTACAGTATTATTCATGCATGACACTTGTGACCTCTTTGGATCCTTGAAATTGCATAGCCCCGGACCCCAAGGTGCACTGCAGCTGGGATTGGAGATTGACTAGAGGCCAAGAGGTCGACTGAGGTGGACTGGAGATGGAGTTCTCCCTTTAGCTTGTTGCTCCCTTCAGTGCATCTCTGCTGAAGGGTGGTGAATGGTGAAGCATGGTGTACTTTGAGCACTACATGATGGCACGCTTGTGCACAGGGTGGCTAGGGTCAACTCCACTTGAGAATTGCTTGGCAATAGAGGGAGCGTTAGTCCGCAGGGCGCACGCCGGGCAATTTTTTGGGCTACTCCCGATTCCTACCCCTGCTTTTGGGGTGGATTCTACCCTTCGGATGGGTGAGTGGGTGGGTGGGTGGGGTCCAGTTCACCTAGTTTGATGCGTTTTAGGGCTACAAGGCTATGTGTATTGTCAAACAGGCACGTTGAGCTGGGTACATGGTGATACATTCAGCGTTTCTGCTGTGGAGCATCAATTTTTGCCCCTCGTGTCCACCTCTTTTGCTATTTGTTATGGAGTTGAGCATTGGATACAGGGTTCTACACCAAGTCTACCGGGCTTCGGGTATCCGCGAAGGTGGTTGGCCTTTTGCATGATGGGCATGTGGAGTTGGAGCATGATCAAGGTGGTGAGTGGGTCGTCAATCATTGATGCCCCACGGACTCCATCTCCTTTGGTATCCCCAGTCTCGAGTCTCTACCACCATCCCCATCAATTCCCGCAATTGATGTTTCTCCGGAAGTTCCTTTGGACCCCCTTGTTGATGGAAGCCGTGTCAGCGGTCGCTCCCCGACACAACCGTCATCACATTCCCCATCCCGAGGCTTCATTGGGTAATGGTGAACTTGGGGACTGAATCCGGAAAAGTCATAATAAAAGTAGCGCGCAGGACACGCGCAGGGCACGCGCAGAGCAAACACTCGCCCATAGCATGGGGTCTCTGTGGGACCACCGTTTCGGTGTTTAGCTCAAAAGCAAAGGACCGGGTCCATGCTGATGGAATGTACAGATGCTTTTTCGAGGGCCATTTGTTTGGGTGTGAGTGTAGGTGAGGGGCATTGATGTTGTAGCCAAAGACAGTGCCCTCTCTTTTCATGTGGAATTGCAGGGAGGCATTTGTTGTAGTCCTGTATTGAAGCAGTGGATTTAGTTGTGTATCATTCCCATGGGCTTTGTATTTGCAGATCTTATTTCCGTGCCAAGATGAAATTGCATGAGTTGCCTTTGGATGTACTGCGCTGCATTTCTGACTTCTCTGGGACGGCATCGTGCAGCCATGTGTGTAGCCTGATGTGGAATGGGTTGCAGCAGCGACATCTGCGCTACTTCATTCCAGATGACTGCGACGTGCACCAAATGATGCGGAATTTGCACATGCGCGCAATGGGTACTGTGTATCTGAATTTCATGGGCAGCACACTGGGAGTCAGTGGTGCACAGGCACTTGCAGGGCTAAAGGAAGCGGGTACTGACTTTGGATCTTGCAGGGAACAATGTGGGAGACAGTGGTGTGCAAGCGCTTGCAGGCTTGAAGGAAGCAGCTGTGCTGCAAACGCTGAGTTTATACCTTGCAGGCAACAATGTGGGAGGCAGTGGTGCGCAATCGCTGGCAGCGCTGAAGGAAGCACCTTCCCTGCACACTTTGACGTTGGATCTTGCGGACAACAACGTGGGAGACAGTGGTGCGCGGGCACTTGCAGGGCTGAAAGAAGCAACTTCCCTGCATACCCTCACTTTGAATCTGATGTTCAATAACGTCGGAGCCAGTGGTGTGCAAGCACTGGCAGGACTGAAAGAAGCTACTGCGCTGCACACTTTGACTTTGTATCTCGCGGGCAACAATGTGGGAGACAGTGGTGCCCAAGACCTTGGGGCGTTGAAAGAGGCTGGGGCCCTGCACACTTTGACCTTGAATCTCGAGGGTAACAACGTGGGAGATAGTGGTGCGCAAGCGCTTGCAGGGCTGAAAGAAGCCCCTGCGCTGCACACCTTGACTTTGAGTCTGTGGGCCAACAACGTGGGAGCCCGTGGTGCGCAAGCGCTTGCAGGGCTGAAGGGAGCATCTGCTCTCCTTAACCTGCATTTGTACTATGACTGAATGGTAACGTATCCGGCCGAAGTTTTTTTGAGCCAGTTACTGGTGCCTGGGTTGATTCAGCTGGTTGGCAGACAGCAGATGTTCATGACTCTCTCCATGTCCCTCCGATTCCTCCCACCAGCTCCTGACCTTTTGTGATGGCCTGATACTTGCTGACTGGTACTGGTTTCCCTCAATGATGTTTCCCAGCACACCACAATTCCATACACACAACTGTCATCTCATGGACCCATCCTGGACTGTCAGGCCGTACCTGGGCTGGCGCGGGTGAATGGACGTCCGCCTTTCCCAATGCAATCAGGGCTTGCCCTTGCAGCACTACACCATGGTGTACAGCATGCGACCTAACCGGCAGCAGCCACGTGAACGCACAGGGCATGGCCAGGCTACCACTGAGCAAACATGACCTGAGTCAGTTGTGGAGCCTCTTGTTCTGTTGGCGCCGAAGGCACCCTGCTGTGCGACCCTTGGGGAAGCAACTGTGGACTCGGTACCCTCAAGCCCAAGGCCCATGCACCTAAATAGGCACTCTCTCTCTCTCACATCCATACACACAAATTGATGTGAATGCCCGAGGTGGTGGCTCACTGGGTTTTAAAGACGTCCAATCCTGCTTTAGTTCCTTGTTGAGCTCGTGACTGAGCTTGGAACAACAGGGAAGAAACAAGCTGGGGCAGCTCCGTTTTCGTTTTGCAACCCCTTGGGCAGTCAGAGACCCATTCAACTTCTTCAACACATGTTGTCACATCATCACCGCATCATCACTGCAGGGATCACGACTAGAGCAGCATCCTCGACGTTTGTGTGCCTTTTGGCATGTTCTTTGTGGTGACGTGAAGTCAAAAGTGGTCAACCAGGCACAATGGTGTGGTAGGACTGCATGGGAAGTTTGGGAGGGTATTGAGGCGTTGGCGGGGACATGAGGGTGTGGGAGAAGCGACTCCTGAAGCCCTTTGGGACCATGAAATTAAGATAATTAGACCTGGAGGGATGCTGTCCAATTCAGACATCCTCCCTCTCCCTTGTCTAAGACACAGAAGAACTATCTAGCAGACACTCTTGTAGGGTAGGCATTTGGAAGCTCCACGGACACTTGCATCTCATCTGGATGACAGACCCAATGGTTGGTTTTGTACTGCATGCTTCTCGTTGGCACGCTGATTTTGGGTGCAAGATTTGGGGCAATCTTGGTTGCAGCGTTTCATGATACCAAGTTTTGGAGCATACTTATTTTGCCCCAGTGGATTGGCTACGGTTTCAGCTTTTGACCGGCGCTGCTTGGAGCCAACTTCAACTCTGCAGCACAAGGGGGAATGGGCGGGGGGGGGGGTATGGGGTGCGCCTTGTACCCTACGACCCACCCCTCCCTCACCACCTCCAGCTTTTTGAAAGACAGTACCCCGCTGACTGAAGTGAAGCCAGTAAAGGCTGTTGGCACTGGTGGGGCTTTTTGAGCAGTGTATACTTTTGGACCTTCGTGGTGGTTTATGGTGGCTGAATTGATTTGCTGGCTGCTGCCCTGCGGATGTGTAAACTAATGACGATATTCCTGTTGCGCCTTCCTTCTCCAAGGTTGCCAATCTCCTGTCAACCCACTCCTCTTTCCCTGCCCACCTCCCAAGAGTAGCCCCTCCAACCCCTGGTGCCCGCTCCTTTCAACAGATAGTTTGGGGGCCTGGCTGCAGTGAAACAGGGCCTTTCCCCGACCCTGCCACCCCCTCCCCGTACTCTATAGTCAGCTGGATCAGGGGATGCGGCAGATGCAGTAACTGTAGCATATGTTGCTTTACAAACGTGCTCTAGATCATTGTTCGGTGGAGCTTTCATTGTGCGTGGCGCAGGCTGAGGTGTAGAGGATCTGCAACTGCGTCCAGACACACACATAGCCCCCCCCCCCCCACCTATGACCCCACAGGGGTTACAAGATTCTTGATAGAAATTTTCTTTCGGGTGCTTTGTGCCCATTGCGGCTCTAATTGAATTGAGGCGATTATTATTATTTTCATAGGTGTGTGGGGGTTTTACATGCGATGCAAATGGATGGAGAATAGTGGTGGGTGCGCTGTGTCGGCACAGCTGTTTCATGTGCACACGTCATCCTGCAACAAACGTTGGTCAGCAGCCCGACAGACCCTTTCCACACCTGCCGCCATCTGTGAATAATATGTGCAAAAGGCGAAGCTCTCTTCCGTCAGATCCAGCTTGCTGGTGCCACTGATGAAAGCTTCCGGGGTCTATATTGCTTAATCCATCAATGATGTGAGCAGAAACAACTCCTACCCCTCCCCGTCTCCATTCACTACCTCGAAGGAGGAGGGTTTGAGCGCTGTGCACCTTCCCAGTCGTCCGCAGTCCGGTGTCGGAAAATTTCACCGTCGCATGGGTATTCCTGGCCTGTTTCCTCTCATTTACCCCCTTCAGAACGAGGGCCCTGTCCGGAGTTATTTTCCTCTAACTGTATAACAGTATAAGGTTGTGTTCTTCAACACTGCCCCTATATGTCTTTGTACATTAAACCATGAGCTATATTCAGACACTGAAGTTGCACTGCTACGACACGTTTCAATTTCCAGCTTTTGGTCCTTGTACGCACTGTTTGAGTGGTTGGTGTCCTGGGGTTGGTTCCATTACAGTGTGCCAAAAAAACATGTTCTGTGCGCAAACACCGCCAAGGGCACCCACTTGTACTGTTTTATGAAGGCATGGTGCCAACAAAATTGGCCAACAGAAAAGAAACATGAGTGTGGTCCACACTAGCCAATCACGATGGATATCCCATGGGACTAATTAAATTCCAATGAACTGCCAAACACTGCTGCATATGCATACCACGATGTGCATGTTTGGAGCTCTTTGTGACGTGCTTGTGGCCAAGGAGCACCTTCAGTCGCTTTGATTTTTTTTTTTCGTGTTTAAATGCGGATTTCCCCCACCTAGAGCTACCATTTCACCATGGCTATACCAGTCCATTTCACCATGGCTATACCAGTACACCGTCGCAACAGTATAATGGCCCTGCAAGTTCTTTTCCTAGAGAATCCTAAGCGTCTCCATGTCCTTGTCCGAGCAAATGGACAACCCAGTCAGCCAAATGAGGGCCATGAAGCCATCTCAAGCCGCCGCATTGGAAAGGGTGGTGGCAATTGACACCAAGCACCACCTGCACATGGGTGCCCACCCCCTTTGGCCATGAATGAGTCGCTGTGGGGGACGCAGCATACAAGCATACAGTGTGTGTACCAGTGTGATGTGCTCGTTGGAGGTGAGAACTGCAAGGGACACAACAAAGAGTCCCTCTGCGGTGGATAAGCAGTAAGATCAGATCGAGTACACAAAACACTTTGCAACCATTTGCTTGTAGTGTATGGTGTGCATGTTTTGGATCGCGACAGCGTCCTCCAAGCAGAATTGGGAGCACAGGGATTGAGCAATAGTGTGTTGTTGTTCTGAAATGTGTTACTGGCTTGGCAACTAGCTGCAGCAAACTTGGACATGGCCTCATACCTCAGCTATTGCGGCGCTGGGATTTGTATCAAGTCCGACAAAGCCGACTGATGGGCGGGCCAAGGTTGGCACCAGCAGCCTTGCACGAGGTAGCGGTAACAATGTACACTGCCGCACTGTGGGGGGCAGTGGGCAGTGGGTATCCTTGGAAACACTGCCACTGGGACATTACCACCATGTTTAGGTAATTTTGAGGGGCAAAAAATGGTGGATTGTAGGTAGGCTAGGTGCCCCCAAATTGGTTTTTGAGCCATGTAGCATATGACCTATTCTTGGTTTTCGGGCTCTTTGGAGCCTAATTACACTAATCATGTGGATTTGAGTGGGCACCTCCCAAAAATGCCTAGGCCCCTCCCCTGGTGTGCACTTGGTTTTACAAATACAGCGCACAGTGCCCAAACCAGCTTGAGCCAAAATAAATGCAACGGTTCCCTAGGGGCTCAAAAATGACTTGTTTCATTCTTGTTCCCAAACCACCTATCCCCCCCCCCCTTGCATAGTGATTGCCCCTGCATAGTAAGCGGGGGGGGGGGGGCGAGGGAACCGTCACTTTTTGTTTTTCAAATTTACTTAGAAGGTCGGATATTGAGCTTCTCTTGTGCGTTTGCTGGCTGGACGAGGTGATGTTATTGGTGCATTGCCTTAAGCGCAGTGCGCGCGCAGTGCAACTATTTGGGCGTCTGGCCGTAGTAGAAACCCATACTTTGTAGTCCTTTGGGCATCATTGTTGTTTGGTAGTAGGTTCTGATGTATTGGGGATATGGCATTTTTGGATTTTCACCTTGTTTCACCCATTTCTACCTTTTTTGCACACATTTTTAGCTCATTTTCACCAAATTCACTCTTTTTCTACGTCGATTTCTCCCCACCATGGGGACCCCGAGAAGGTAGGGGTGATGTAGCCAATCAGCCCAATTGTGGGCCTTCAACCTTCCGGTGCTTTCGAGGAAACCGGGCCAATTATCGTTAACCTTTTGGTGCTATTGAGGATAACCGGTTCATAGTCCTCTCCTCCACGTTGGAGGCCCCTCGAGTTGGGGTGATGGACTCCCACGCTTCGGTGTGGTCCCTTGAGTTGGGGGTACGGACTCCCATGCTTCGGTGTGGCCCCTTGAGTTGGGGATAAGGACTCCCACGCTTCGATTCAACCTTCCGGTGCTATTGAGGAAACCAGGTCAATCCTAGTAACGTTTTGACGTTGCATTGCATCGCGTTACCATGTGTGCCGCATGTGATGCGAGGGGCGGATCATCACTTGCCCTATTCCGCTTGCACATACGTTGTGAAACACGCACCCTGAGCTCGGTATATGGTGATACACTTTCAGGGTGCTTGCTACGGGACATCATACTTCCCTCCTCCTTTCTCAGGTCCACTTTCTCCATGGATCTCAGTATTGGGGACAGGGTGTTCTACACCTGCTCCAACGGTCTGCAAGTTCCTGCCACTGTGGTTGGGATGGCTGACCGCAGTTGACCGAGCGACAAAAGGAGTACAATGATGTTCATGGTTTCTATAGGGCACGTATTGAGCACTTGCTCGCACACATGTGGCATTGGGGCATCGTAAGGAACATATGGAGGGGATCCAATACCGAGTTGCATGAGTATGTGCATATACTCTTGCATTTGCAACAATTTTTGATTCGAAGACAAGTACGGTACCCTCCATATGGTCCGTGGGAACATGTACCTACACATTTATGGACTGTACCTACACAGGAGGACAATGATGATGAGGCCGTTGTGGGTGATGATGGGGATGTATGTGCCCTTTGTTGCACCAAGTCTGACCCTGAAAAGATGTCCATGTGTAACAAGTGTGAATTACAATATTGTACGGATTGCATTGACACACACACATTTGACAATGTAACATTTCTTTAATTCTGCAACTGTGTCATGTTGTGCACACAAGTTGCATATTCTCAATTCTTACTTAGTTGACAATGGAACAAAAAGACGTTTGTGTGTTGTTGAGGGTGGCGACCAATGCGCTGTTCATGGCTTTTCCAGTTGTGCATGATGTGTGTCGTGTGAAGGGAAGGTAGTTTGCAACTTTCTTGATCTGGGGTAGTTTTGGGTCACCTAATTCTAAGGGCGTTTCGAAGGGGTGTGCCTGGGGGCTCTTCGGGGGGAAAATAGTCCAAAAGTAGCGCGTAGTGCGCACGTAGTGCACACGCAGCGCAAGTACTTCAGATTTCTAGTGGAAATACTTCAGATTTTTGGCATCCAAGGCACTCCGCTGTACCCTTATTATGCAGAACACTTCAGAACTGCAGAACACTTCACTTGGATGTTGATGGTATTGACATGTACCCAGTTGGTGCTGTTGTCAATTTCAAACGTTCTGGTGGCACTACTGCGTCTGCCAACATTCTGGACCCCTCAGAGCGCGGTGTTGACTACCGGACCATCACATATGAGCGCTCTGGCACTATGGCGACGCATGACTGTGCCCCTATAGCGCGGATGTCCATGCGCGTGGTGTATGGGGACTGGCAAATGTTTTTGCCATTGCCGACGGAAAGTTGTACGTCAAGCGTGATATTCCTGAGGAAAACTGTTTGCCACAGGGGCTGGAGCCCCCTGTCAAGCCCCCTGCCAAGCCTGCTCCCAAAGCTGCCAAACCTCGTGCCAAACCCTCAACCAAGAGTGCAGCCAAACCTGCTGCCCAGGTGGCAGCCAAGGCTGCAGCCCAGCCTGCAGCTGGAGAGCCCCTTCCTGTGGCCCCTGGTGAGCATGTGCAGCTCTTCAGAGTCAAATACTCCTGCCAGAAAAGTGGCACACAGAGCCTATTTCTCAGTAGAGCTGAACACGCATCCCATTTCCGGGCTCGTTTTGTTGTTCATGTGCCTTTGTGTTTGCGCGTCTTGTTTCGTGTCGCGCGCCCTTTGCAGAGTAATTGGGGGTGCAAGGGAACCGTCACTTGGGGTATTTTGGGGTATGTTCCCTCCGGGGTGCGAGGAAACCGCCGCGCACGATTGCTGACTATGCAAGGGGGGGGGGTAGGATGCCCAAGCAAGTGCTTTTTTTACCCCATTGTCAGTCCGTTTTGAGCCCATTTTGAACTGTTTTGGCCCTCCACATGTCTAAGAAGCCTTGTAAATGGGCCATTGTGGGACCACAATAGGGTCAAATAAGGGTAAACAATGTATTTAAAACTGAATCTACACTATTTTGGTCCCGACAGGTGTTTTCAGCAGTTTTAAACCCATGGTGAGCTGGTTTGACCCTCCAAAGATCTCAAAAATCTTGAAAAAAACGGGCCGTTTTGGCCCCTGAATGGGCCACAACTGAAAATCCACCTTTCCACTAGTGATCTGAGATCACATGCTCATACATGTGTTTTGGCCTAGCTTTAGCTCATGGTGTGCTGTTTGGAGCCTGAAAATTTCTCAACACAACCATACCGCCTTTAGAAAAATGTCCAGAAGCTTTGGCAAACAGACGACCCACTTGGAAAGAGGGGACCTGTTCGCATCTGCCGTTGATTTAACTCTCTTTTGACCTTGGATATGTCCTTGTTCCTCACGAGAGTGACCGTCGTATACCCCAGGCGCACCGCCAGGCGCACTCCCTAGATAGGGGCCTGGGCTGGTGCTTTTCGTTGATGGTGCACATGACAGTTCATCCTGGAGAGTAGGCGGTTTTTTGGAGTTTCTGGGAGTCCGATCAGAGGTAGCCCGGCGGCTGCGCGCCCAGAGCCAACAGTTGGTAGAATAGCAGGCCCTTCCCACCACCTCCCCAGCAGGACCGGGTCTAATCTGTGTAATCCCAGCTCCAGACACAAGGTCGGGACTCCAGGCAGGGGTGCGCGCCACGGCTCAGCAGCCATGGTCTGAAGAACGGCAAGAGACTCCATGACCGCCACAGGAGTATGGCCAGCCTGTTCCCTGTTGACCCAACAGTAGGCCCCCGTAGCAAGAGGGCACACCACGCCTAGCGGCCGTACCTGCCAGTGAAGGAAGCCCAAAAAAGATTGCATAAGTCGCTTTTGCGACCGCCAGACTGCCAACTTGAGCCGGGCCACCAACATTTGCAGGTGGCCACCTTGCCCACTTGTGGGTCACCTCTGATTCTGCCCCCCGCTCTCAAGCGGTGGGGACCCCCCAAGCGGCAAGGGTTATGTAGCAACCTTGCCCACTTGTGGGCCACCTCTGATTCTGCCCCCCGCTCTGAAGCGGTGGGGACCCCCCTAGGCGGTAGGGGTTATGTAGCCAGCTTGCCCGCCTGCGGGCCACCCCTGATTCTGCCCCCCCCTGCTCTGAAGCGGTGGGGACCCCCCCGCGGCAGGGGTTACGTAGCCACCTTGCCCACTTGTGGGCCACCTCGGATTCTGCCCCCAATCTGAAGTGGTGGGGACTCCCCAGGCGGCAGGGGTTATGTAGCCACCTTGCCCACTTGTGGGCCACCTCTGATTCTGCCCCCCGCTCTGAAGCGGTGGGAACCCCTCAGGCGGCAGGGGTTATGTAGCCAGCTTGCCCGCTTGTGGGCCATCTTATTCTGCCCCACTCTGAAGCGGTGGGGTCCCCTCGGGCGGCAGGGGTTATGTAGCCACCTTGCCCACTTGTGGGCCACCTCTGATTTTGCTCCCCGCTTTGAAGCGGTGGTGACCTCCTCAGGCGGCAGGGGTTGTGTAGCCACCTTGCCCACTTGTGGGCCACCTCTGATTCTGCCCCCTGCTCTGAAGCGGTGGGGACCCCCCCGGCGGCAGGGGTTATGTAGCCACTTTGCCCACTTGTGGGCCACCTCTGATTCTGCCCCCCGCTCTGAAGCGGTGGGGACCCCCCAGGCGGCAGGGGTTATGTAGCCACTTTGCCCACTTGTGGGCCACTTCTGATTTTGTCCCCCCTCCCCTTTTATCTTTTGCCCTCTGTGTTTGCAACGGCGTCCTCCCAGCAAAGCTCTGCGGATGGCACCGAGGCATGCACGGAGAAATCGGCCTCAATGAGTCCCATGGGCACGGATGATACCCTTGGAATACACATGCACTCCTCCAGTGAAGGTAGCTGTGATGGGCAGCCTCTTTCTTTGGCCACAGAGGCGCAACGTGAGTTGGCCCGTGGGAGTGCATTGTGGCATTCAATGCGCTTGTACCGTTCACCTTTTACTTGTGGTCAATGCAACAGGGCCGTATATTTGTGGTGTATCTTTTGCGATGGGTGCATTCACTGCTTGGTTGGAGTGGAGTGTCTAGCCCGACAGTTCAAGGATAGGGATGAAGTGAAATGGGTGCTGCAAAAGTGGGAGAAGGAGGTGTATGTGGAAAGCATCTTGCACCCCACCCCCTCTATGCATGTGGATGGAAGCAACACCTCTGTGGCTCAGGCATCGAGTACCCCACTAGACCCCATCCCACCCAGTTCCATTTTGTCCGGAATCGCTGCACCATCTGGTGATCACCCAACATCTCCTACTGGGTGCCCTAGTGCAGAACAAATCCTGGCTAATGATGATAGCCAAGGCTCGTTTCACCCATCTATGTCAGAGGTAGAGGCACTGCTTGGCAACAATTGGAGGCGGCCACTACATGTCACAGTTCCAGGTTTGTCGCCGCAACAATTTGAGTTCGAGGCACGCCATTTCAAGGACCTCACCACCGAGAACTATGTCATAGATTGTGCTCAGATTGTGGTGTATTACGGTGGGCTGCCCAAACCGCTCTCGGTGCGGATTGGGACACAATGGGCGTGGCGTGGGTTGTCCGCGACTCTTTGTGGAATGCCTCACGTGCCAGTGCACAACGCCGCAAACAGCTGGTTAAATTGTGGGCAGAGCGCACTTTGCAAGCGTCGTCCATCGCCTCGTCGTCTTTCGCACCACCCTTGATTGTGGCGCAGGTGTATAATATGAGCAATTGACATTGGGTGCTCCGCTTATTGTTGATTGCCCCAACTCGCGAATACCTCTGCCTTAAGTTTGACCCAATGTGTGACCGGCCACTCATTGTTGGGGCAAACTAGGAGGAGTTGGCTGTTGTGGATTTGATTGCCGAGTGAGAAGGCGTTGAACCACAACAGCGGAAGAAGTGGTCAAAGATTCGGGTGTTAACAGCAGAAGTAGCAACAACAGTAGGCACACCAAGACGGGTGTCAACAACTGAAGCAGCAACAACAGCAGAAGCAACAGCAGAAGCAACAACAAAACAGCAAGGTTGGCCGTCTAGAATTGGCACAACCCAACACAAATCTCCGATTGACACAAGATGGACACATGCAAGGCACAATGAGGAACCTTACATTCGTGGCACGTCATCTGCGGTGTGCCATCACAAGAAAAGCATGTGTCAACGAAGTCCACAGATTTCGGTTCGGGGTACATCCGAGCCACCTCCCAATGTACCGCTGGGGTCCTTGGGGTGGAGGCCAACTTTGAACGACTGAAGTACAGAGTAGCCTTAGCCATTTCACGCAACAACCAAAATCGATCTTGTGGCACTTGCAATATGCCCTTGACAATGCGCCGAGACAAGGCACAATGCAACGTCAAGAGACATGCCGGATGGCAACTGACACCATCAAGCTGCTGGATGAAGGTGGAATGCAGGGGTGCAATTGAAAATGCAAGGGCATGTGGATCTATCGCAAGTGGTATGCAGTGCCTCCTCAATATCCCCAAAATGCCGATGGTCAACTGAGAAATGACCAAGCATTTTGCACCGAGCTGCAAGGGGATTTGAAAACGGCTCTGTTTGGGATGTGCACCAATAATCCCACAGTGCGAGGCAAACCGTGCCATGCAAATACCAAGGCCGACTTGCTTTTGAAGCGTGTCTTTTGTAACTACTTGTAAGTAGTTCCCACAGATGTTGGCCATGGCCCTGTCAAGACTCTTTTCTTGAGCCTGATTTTGTTTCTACTGCCCAACCCCAATTATATTTTGTTATGTTGGCCGAGTGCCAACTAATTGGTGTGCATGATGGTTTGGCCTGGGTGGGGCGCCACTAACACAAGTGGCCGAGAATCGAGTCGGGGGCCTTGTGCCCTTAAACAAAAGTACCACCTACCATGGAAGTGTTGACTACCTTGAAGAAATTGCAGCCGGGGGGGCTTAGTGGACCGAGGTAAAACTTAGTAAAATTTTTTGTTTAAAAAAATGTTTTTAGAAATTTTTTTTGCTAAGTTTTACCTCATTTCTACTAAGTTTTACCAAATTTTATTAAGTGTTACCTCATCTGGTAGTAAGTTTTACCAAATACCCCCTATGCATGCAAGCATTGCGCATTGCATCTGTACGTTTCCGTGGCAATGGGGACATCTGTACTAGCACAACACAAAAGCTTGCATCATTTTTTGGGCCAACTTTTTGCAGACCATCTATTTCTCGGCAAAGATGAAGTTGCATGAGCTGCCAGTAGATGTATTGCGTTGTATTTCCGACTTCTCAGGGACAGCAGCGTGCAGTCACGTGTGTGCACAAATGTGGTATCATTTGCAGCAACGGCATTTGCGGTACTACATTCGACATGAAAATGCTCTCCCTCAAATAATGGACACCCTATGCATGCAAGCATTGCGCACTGCATCTTTACGTTTCCGTGGCAATGGGGACAAGGGTGCACAAGCCCTTGCAGGGCTGAAGACAGCACCTGCGCTGCACACACTGCATTTGGATCTTGGGCACAACCACTTGGGAGACAATGGTGCAGAAGCCCTTGCAGGGCTGAAGATAGCACCTGCGCTGCACACTCTGGATTTGAATCTGGAGGACAACAATGTGGGAGACAATGGTGCACAAGCCCTTGCAGGGCTGAAGTCAGCACCTGCGCTGCACACACTGCATTTGGATCTTGGGCACAACCACGTGGGAGACAATGGTGCACAAGCCCTTGCAGGGCTGAAGATAGCACCTGCGCTGCACACACTGCATTTGGATCTTGGGGAAAACAATGTGGGAGACAATGGTGCACAAGCCCTTGCAGGGCTGAAGATAGCACCTGCGCTGCACACACTGCATTTGTATCTTGGGGAAAACAATGTGGGAGACAATGGTGCACAAGCCCTTGCAGGGTTGAAGATAGCACCTGCGCTGCACACTCTGTATTTGGATCTTAGGGGAAACAATGTGGGAGACAATGGTGCACAAGCCCTTGCAGGGTTGAAGATAGCACCTGCGCTGCACACTCTGGATTTGAATCTTGTGGGGAACAATGTGGGAGTGGGAGACAATGGTGCGCAAGCCCTTGCAGGGCTGAAGGAAGCACCTGTGCTGCACACACTGCATTTGGGTCTTGGGCACAACCACGTGGGAGACAATGGCGCACAAGCCCTTGCAGGGCTGAAGGAAGCACCTGCGCTTCACACTCTGGATTTGAATCTGGAGTACAACAATGTGGGAGACAATGGTGCACAAGCCCTTGCGGGGCTGAAGGAAGCACCTGCGCTGCACACTCTGGATTTGAATCTGGAGGACAACAATGTGGGAGACAATGGTGCACAAGCCCTTGCAGGGCTGAAGATAGCACCTGCGCTGCACACACTGCATTTGTATTTTGGGAATAACAAGGTGGGAGACAATGGCGCACAAGCCCTTGCAGGGTTGAAGATAGCACCTGCGCTGCACACTCTGTATTTGGATCTTGAAGAAAACAATGTGGGAGACAACGGTGCACAAGCCCTTGCGGGGCTGAAAGAAGCCCCTGCGCTGCACACCTTGACTTTGACTCTGTGGGCCAACAACGTGGGAGCCCGTGGTGCGCAAGCGCTTGCAGGGCTGAAGGGAGCATCTGCTCTCCTTAACCTGCATTTGTACTATGACTGAATGGTAACGTATCCGGCCGAAGTTTTTTTGAGCCAGTTACTGGGGCCTGGGTTGATTCAGCTGGTTGGCAGACAGCAGATGTTCATGACTCTCTCCATGTCCCTCCGATTCCTCCCACCAACTCCTGACCTTTTGTGATGGCCTGATACTTGCTGACTGGTACTGGTTTCCCTCAATGATGTTTCCCAGCACACCACAATTCCATACACACAACCCCGGGGGGGGGCGACTCCGCGGGTCCTAGGCCGCCAACTACCCCCCCCCCCCCCCCCCAAGGGGCCTCCGGCCGACAGTTAGTTGTCAAAGGTATGACCCCGACGAGCCAACGGGCGCCAAAGGCGCCCCGGCGCCGAAGGCGCCCAATGGGGTTATGTAGCCACCTTGCCCACTTGTGGGCCCTTTTCTGATTCTGCCCCCCGCTCTGAGGCGGTGGGGATCCCCTAGGCGGCAGGGGTTATGTAGCCACCTTGCCCACAAGTGGGCCAATTCTGATTCTGCCCCCCCGCTCTATAGCGGTGGCTATTTGGGCGTCTGGCCGTACTAGAGACCCATACTCTGAGATACTAGGGGCCCCTAGGGGCATCATGGTGACCCCCGGCGTAGGTTTTGAGTTCTGATTTTGTTCCCTTTGTTGGGGACCCCCGAGAATGCAGGGGTGATGTAGCATTTCCGCCCTCTTTTGGGCCCCAACCGTCCGGTGCTATTGAGGAAACCGGGACAATCTTTGAATCCACGCTTTGTTGCGTGGTGCATCAGGGTGACCCCCAGCGTAGGTTCTGACTTCTGATTTTGTTCCCTTTGTTGGGGACCCCCGAGAATGCAGGGGTGATGTAGCATTTCCGCCCTCTTTTGGGCCCCAACCATCATGGTGAGATGTAGCCAATTCGCCGAGACCGGCACTTGAAGATCCCTGCCTCGAGCTTTCATACCCCGGCTCGAGGAGGAGGCAATCAGGGGCTTGGAGATCCCTGCCTCGAGCTTTTCCCCGGCTCGAGAAGGAGGCATTCAGGGGCTTTCTTTCTTCCTTTCCTTTCTCGTAGGCGTAGGCGTAGGCAGGGGTGACGTAGCCACCTTGCCCACAAGTGGGCCACTTCTGATTGTTGCGTCTGTTGCGTCGCGATTTTCCGCGTTTTCTTAGGTAAGTGCTCCTCCGAGGCATCTTCCGGGGCGGAGCGTTCTCGCCCGTTGCAGAGTGTAGGGAGGAGGAACCAGGTGTTTAGTTGGCAGCCAAAGAAGAGGTCGGCCGCCGCAGCATATGATTCTGATAGCTCATCAAGTGAAGGTGAGTTATTTAAGTAAGGGCTTTTTCCTGTGCCCTTATTAGGTCGATACGTAGAAAGTGTTCCAAGGAGCCACTCTTGGTCTTAGGCCCCTCCCTCCTTAGGTCGATCCGTAGAAAGTGTTCCAAGGAGTCAATCTTGGTCTTAGGCCCTTCTTTTTCATTCCTCGAAACGTTTGGGGAGAAGGCTGCTGCAAGTGTGGTGTAAGCGGGGAGGGGTGATGTACCATCATGGCGGTGTGGTCCGAGGCCACCGCCCCGAGTTGCTATGACCACACGTTTGCAGTTGCATTCCAACCCCTATATATATGAATATAAATATATATATATATATATATATATCTTTGTATGTATGTATGTATGTATGTCTTGTGGCATGGTGTAACTCTAATCCCATGGCCGCCTCAGGAGCCCACCCCCCTGAGGTTCCCAGTGTGGCTGGGAATACCCAATCCGATGATACCCTACCCTCTATTGTGGGAAGGGGCGGTGCGAACTGTCGGATCACACCTGGGCCGCATACCCAACTGTTCGGAGGTGCCCCACACCCCCCCCCCCCCCCACACGGGAACCCCGGGAACCGCCCCCCCCCCCCCCCCCGGGAACCGCCCTCCCCGGCGCCCCTGCTGGACCCCCCCCTCCAAGCCCCCCCCCCCCCCCCCCTAGGGGCCTTCGGCCAACAGTTAGTTGGGGGGGTAGTTGGCGTCCAGGACCGAGGGGTCGCCCCCCCCGTGCACACAACTCTCATCTCATGGACCCATCCTGGACTGTCAGGCCGTACCTGGGCTGGCGCGGGTGAATGGACGTCCGCTCTTCCCAATGCAATCAGGGCTTGCCCTTGCAGCACTACACCATGGTGTACAGCATGCGACCTAACCGGCAGCAGCCACGTGAACGCACAGGGCATGGCCAGGCTACCACTGAGCAAACATGACCTGAGTCAGTTGTGGAGCCTCTTGTTCTGTTGGCGCCGAAGGCACCCTGCTGTGCGACCCTTGGGGAAGCAACTGTGGACTCGGTACCCTCAAGCCCAAGGCCCATGCACCTAAATAGGCACTCTCTCTCTCTCACATCCATACACATAAATTGATGTGAATGCCCGAGGTGGTGGCTCACTGGGTTTTAAAGACGTCCAATCCTGCTTTAGTTCTTTGTTGAGCTCGTGACTGAGCTTGGAACAACAGGGAAGAAACAAGCTGGGGCAGCTCCGTTTTCGTTTTGCAACCCCTTGGGCAGTCAGAGACCCATTCAACTTCTTCAACACATGTTGTCACATCATCACCGCATCATCACTGCAGGGATCACGACTAGAGCAGCATCCTCGACGTTTGTGTGCCTTTTGGCCTGTTCTTTGTGGTGACGTGAAGTCAAAAGTGGTCAACCAGGCACAATGGTGTGGTAGGACTGCATGGGAAGTTTGGGAGGGTATTGAGGCGTTGGCGGGGACATGAGGGTGTGGGAGAAGCGACTCCTGAAGCCCTTTGGGACCATGAAATTAAGATAATTAGACCTGGAGGGATGCTGTCCAATTCAGACATCCTCCCTCTCCCTTGTCTAAGACACAGAAGAACTATCTAGCAGACACTCTTGTAGGGTAGGCATTTGGAAGCTCCACGGACACTTGCATCTCATCTGGATGACAGACCCAATGGTTGGTTTTGTACTGCATGCTTCTCGTTGGCACGCTGATTTTGGGTGCAAGATTTGGGGCAATCTTGGTTGCAGCGTTTCATGATACCAAGTTTTGGAGCATACTTATTTTGCCCCAGTGGATTGGCTACGGTTTCAGCTTTTGACCGGCGCTGCTTGGAGCCAACTTCAACTCTGCAGCACAAGGGGGAATGGGCGGGGGGGGGGGGGGGTATGGGGTGCGCCTTGTACCCTACGACCCACCCCTCCCTCACCACCTCCAGCTTTTTGAAAGACAGTACCCCGCTGACTGAAGTGAAGCCAGTAAAGGCTGTTGGCACTGGTGGGGCTTTTTGAGCAGTGTATACTTTTGGACCTTCGTGGTGGTTTATGGTGGCTGAATTGGTTTGCTGGTTGCTGCCCTGCGGATGTGTAAACTAATGACGATATTCCTGTTGCGCCTTCCTTCTCCAAGGTTGCCAATCTCCTGTCAACCCACTCCTCTTTCCCTGCCCACCTCCCAAGAGTAGCCCCTCCAACCCCTGGTGCCCGCTCCTTTCAACAGATAGTTTGGGGGCCTGGCTGCAGTGGAACAGGGCCTTTCCCCGACCCTGCCACCCCCTCCCCGTACTCTATAGTCAGCTGGATCAGGGGATGCGGCAGATGCAGTAACTGTAGCATATGTTGCTTTACAAACGTGCTCTAGATCATTGTTCGGTGGAGCTTTCATTGTGCGTGGCGCAGGCTGAGGTGTAGAGGATCTGCAACTGCGTCCAGACACACACATAGCCCCCCCCCCCCCACCTATGACCCCACAGGGGTTACAAGATTCTTGATAGAAATTTTCTTTCGGGTGCTTTGTGCCCATTGCGGCTCTAATTGAATTGAGGCGATTATTATTATTTCTATAGGTGTGTGGGGGTTTTACATGCGATGCAAATGGATGGAGAATAGTGGTGGGTGCGCTGTGTCGGCACAGCTGCTTCATGTGCACACGTCATCCTGCAACAAACGTTGGTCAGCAGCCCGACAGACCCTTTCCACACCTGCCGCCATCTGTGAATAATATGTGCAAAAGGCGAAGCTCTCTTCCGTCAGATCCAGCTTGCTGGTGCCACTGATGAAAGCTTCCGGGGTCTATATTGCTTAATCCATCAATGATGTGAGCAGAAACAACTCCTACCCCTCCCCGTCTCCATTCACTACCTCGAAGGAGGAGGGTTTGAGCGCTGTGCACCTTCCCAGTCGTCCGCAGTCCGGTGTCGGAAAATTTCACCGTCGCATGGGTATTCCTGGCCTGTTTCCTCTCATTTACCCCCTTCAGAACGAGGGCCCTGTCCGGAGTTATTTTCCTCTAACTGTATAACAGTATAAGGTTGTGTTCTTCAACACTGCCCCTATATGTCTTTGTACATTAAACCATGAGCTATATTCAGACACTGAAGTTGCACTGCTACGACACGTTTCAATTTCCAGCTTTTGGTCCTTGTACGCACTGTTTGAGTGGTTGGTGTCCTGGGGTTGGTTCCATTACAGTGTGCCAAAAAAACATGTTCTGTGCGCAAACACCGCCAAGGGCACCCACTTGTACTGTTTTATGAAGGCATGGTGCCAACAAAATTGGCCAACAGAAAAGAAACATGAGTGTGGTCCACACTAGCCAATCACGATGGATATCCCATGGGACTAATTAAATTCCAATGAACTGCCAAACACTGCTGCATATGCATACCACGATGTGCATGTTTGGAGCTCTTTGTGACGTGCTTGTGGCCAAGGAGCACCTTCAGTCGCTTTGATTTTTTTTTTCGTGTTTAAATGCGGATTTCCCCCACCTAGAGCTACCATTTCACCATGGCTATACCAGTCCATTTCACCATGGCTATACCAGTCCATTTCACCATGGCTATACCAGTCCATTTCACCATGGCTATACCAGTACACCGTCGCAACAGTACAATGGCCCTGCAAGTTCTTTTCCTAGAGAATCCTTAGCGTCTCCATGTCCTTGTCCGAGCAAATGGACAACCCAGTCAGCCAAATGAGGGCCATGAAGCCATCTCAAGCCGCCGCATTGGAAAGGGTGGTGGCAATTGACACCAAGCACCACCTGCACATGGGTGCCCACCCCCTTTGGCCATGAATGAGTCGCTGTGGGGGACGCAGCATACAAGCATACAGTGTGTGTACCAGTGTGATGTGCTCGTTGGAGGTGAGAACTGCAAGGGACACAACAAAGAGTCCCTCTGCGGTGGATAAGCAGTAAGATCAGATTGAGTACACAAAACACTTTGCAACCATTTGCTTGTAGTGTATGGTGTGCATGTTTTGGATCGCGACAGCGTCCTCCAAGCAGAATTGGGAGCACAGGGATTGAGCAATAGTGTGTTGTTGTTCTGAAATGTGTTACTTGCTTGGCAACTAGCTGCAGCAAACTTGGACATGGCCTCATACCTCAGCTATTGCGGCGCTTGGATTTGTATCAAGTCCGACAAAGCCGACTGATGGGCGGGCCAAGGTTGGCACCAGCAGCCTTGCACGAGGTAGCGGTAACAATGTACACTGCCGCACTTGGGGGGGCAGTGGGCAGTGGGTATCCTTGGAAACACTGCCATTGGGACATTATCACCATGTTTACCCCCCCCCCCCCGTGTCCAACGAACACTGTGTCCAACGAACACTACCCGTTCGAACCGTATTTTTTGTGTACCTAATTAATTCGGTACATAATTAGGTACGAGACATCAGAATGGAGGTTTCAGGCCAAAGGTGCGGGGAAATGAGGGGCTGTTGCAATGTATGTTGCAGAAAACTGTAAAGCAGGGTGTGGGGAAGTGGTGTCCCTCAACTACAGGACCTCTATTGCCCACTATGACTGATTCCCTACTGGCACCTGGCCGTGAGGTGCTGTACAAGCCCCTTTTTATTGGACCACCAAATGGTACGCCATATGCACAAGCATGTGACAAGCCCGGATTCAACGGCACTTTCAAAGGGGAGCTAGAGGAGGAGTATGCCATGTGGGCGGAGGAAAACATCATGGGCCGAACCAGAAAACAGGGCCCGGTACCTCAGCCCTCGCGTAAAGAGGTTGCAAACTGGGTTGTGCGTGCTTTTGCGGCCATTATGGATGATGCCATTCGTGAGGCATGCCGCACCGCGTATTTTCCGAGTGGTTTGAAGTTGTCCCAATTGGAGGACACAGAATTTTTCAAGAAGCATGATCCTGGGTCCGACTCTGATGATGGGTCACAAACTGATACAGATGACTCAGGTGACTCCGATGATAGTAGTGGTGTTGATGACTCTGGACACGGGGGGGGGGGGGGTAGGTAATTTTGCGGGGCAAAAAATGGTGGATTGTAGGTAGGCTAGGTGTCCCCAAAATTGGTTTTTGAGCCCTGTAGCATATGACCTATTCTTGGTTTCGGGCTCTTTGGAGCCTAATTACACTAATCATGTGGATTTGAGTGGGCACCTCCCAAAGACGCCTAGGCCCCTCCCCCGTTGTGCACTTGGACTTACAAATACAGCGCACAGTGCCCAAACCAGCTTGAGCCAAAATAAATGCAACGGTTCCCTAGGGGCTCAAAAATGACTTGTTTCATTCTTGTTCCCAAACCACCTATCCCCCCCCCCCCCCTTGCATAGTGATTGCCCCTGCATAGTAAGCGGGGGGGGGGGCGAGGGAACCGTCACTTTTTGTTTTTCAAATTTACTTAGAAGGTCGGATATTGAGCTTCTCTTGTGCGTTTGCTGGCTGGACGAGGTGATGTTATTGGTGCATTGCCTTAAGCGCAGTGCGCTCGCAGTGCAACTATTTGGGCGTCTGGCCGTAGTAGAAACCCATACTTTGTAGTACTTTGGGCATCATTGTTGTTTGGTAGTAGGTTCTGATGTATTGGGGATATGGCATTTTTGGATTTTCACCTTGTTTCACCCATGTCTACCTTTTTTGCACACATTTTTAGCTCATTTTCACCAAATTCACTCTTTTTCTACGTCGATTTCTCCCCACCATGGGGACCCCGAGAAGGTAGGGGTGATGTAGCCAATCAGCCCAATTGTGGGCCTTCAACCTTCCGGTGCTTTCGAGGAAACCGGGCCAATTATCGTTAACCTTTTGGTGCTATTGAGGATAACCGGTTCATAGTCCTCTCCTCCACGTTGGAGGCCCCTCGAGTTGGGGTGATGGACTCCCACGCTTCGGTGTGGTCCCTTGAGTTGGGGGTACGGACTCCCATGCTTCGGTGTGGCCCCTTGAGTTGGGGATAAGGACTCCCACGCTTCGATTCAACCTTCCGGTGCTATTGAGGAAACCAGGTCAATCCTAGTAACGTTTTGACGTTGCATTGCATCGCGTTACCATGTGTGCCGCATGTGATGCGAGGGGCGGATCATCACTTGCCCTATTCCGCTTGCACATACGTTGTGAAACACGCACCCTGAGCTCGGTATATGGTGATACACTTTCAGGGTGCTTGCTACGGGACATCATACTTCCCTCCTCCTTTCTCAGGTCCACTTTCTCCATGGATCTCAGTATTGGGGACAGGGTGTTCTACACCTGCTCCAACGGTCTGCGAGTTCCTGCCACTGTGGTTGGGATGGCTGACCGCAGTTGACCGAGCGACAAAAGGAGTACAATGATGTTCATGGTTTCTATAGGGCACGTATTGAGCACTTGCTCGCACACATGTGGCATTGGGGCATCGTAAGGAACATATGGAGGGGATCCAATACCGAGTTGCATGAGTATGTGCATACACTCTTGCATTTGCAACAATTTTTGATTCGAAGACAAGTACGGTACCCTCCATATGGTCCGTGGGAACATGTACCTACACATTTATGGACTGTACCTACACAGGAGGACAATGATGATGAGGCCGTTGTGGGTGATGATGGGGATGTATGTGCCCTTTGTTGCACCAAGTCTGACCCTGAAAAGATGTCCATGTGTAACAAGTGTGAATTACAATATTGTACGGATTGCATTGACACACACACATTTGACAATGTAACATTTCTTTAATTCTGCAACTGTGTCATATTGTGCACACAAGTTGCATATTCTCAATTCTTACTTAGTTGACAATGGAACAAAAAGACGTTTGTGTGTTGTTGAGGGTGGCGACCAATGCGCTGTTCATGGCTTTTCCAGTTGTGCATGATGTGTGTTATGTTCAGGGAAGGTAGTTTGCAACTTTCTTGATCTGGGGTAGTTTTGGGTCACCTAATTCTAAGGGCGTTTCGAAGGGGTGTGCCTGGGGGCTCTTCGGGGGGGAAATAGTCCAAAAGTAGCGCGTAGTGCGCACGTAGTGCACACGCAGCGCAAGTACTTCAGATTTCTAGTGGAAATACTTCAAGTTTTTGGCATCCAAGGCACTCCGCTGTACCCTTATTATGCAGAACACTTCAGAACTGCAGAACACTTCACTTGGATGTTGATGATATTGACATGTACCCAGTTGGTGCTGTTGTCAATTTCAAACGTTCTGGTGGCACTACTGCGTCTGCCAACATTCTGGACCCCTCAGAGCGCGGTGTTGACTACCGGACCATCACATATGAGCGCTCTGGCACTGTGGTGACGCATGACTGTGCCCCTATAGCGCGGATGTCCATGCGCGTGGTGTATGGGGACTGGCAAATGTTTTTGCCATTGCCGACGGAAAGTTGTACGTCAAGCGTGATATTCCTGAGGAAAACTGTTTGCCACAGGGGCTGGAGCCCCCTGTCAAGCCCCCTGCCAAGCCTGCTCCCAAAGCTGCCAAACCTCGTGCCAAACCCTCAACCAAGAGTGCAGCCAAACCTGCTGCCCAGGTGGCAGCCAAGGCTGCAGCCCAGCCTGCAGCTGGAGAGCCCCTTCCTGTGGCCCCTGGTGAGCATGTGCAGCTCTTCAGAGTCAAATACTCCTGCCAGAAAAGTGGCACACAGAGCCTATTTCTCAGTAGAGCTGAACACGCATCCCATTTCCGGGCTCGTTTTGTTGTTCATGTGCCTTTGTGTTTGCGCGTCTTGTTTCGTGTCGCGCGCCCTTTGCAGAGTAATTGGGGGTGCAAGGGAACCGTCACTTGGGGTATTTTGGGGTATGTTCCCTCCGGGGTGCGAGGAAACCGCCGCGCACGATTGCTGACTATGCAAGGGGGGGGGGTAGGATGCCCAAGCAAGTGCTTTTTTTACCCCATTGTCAGTCCGTTTTGAGCCCATTTTGAACTGTTTTGGCCCTCCACATGTCTAAGAAGCCTTGTAAATGGGCCATTGTGGGACCACAATAGGGTCAAATAAGGGTAAACAATGTATTTAAAACTGAATCTACACTATTTTGGTCCCGACAGGTGTTTTCAGCAGTTTTAAACCCATGGTGAGCTGGTTTGACCCTCCAAAGATCTCAAAAATCTTGAAAAAAACGGGCCGTTTTGGCCCCTGAATGGGCCACAACTGAAAATCCACCTTTCCACTAGTGATCTGAGATCACATGCTCATACATGTGTTTTGGCCTAGCTTTAGCTCATGGTGTGCTGTTTGGAGCCTGAAAATTTCTCAACACAACCATACTGCCTTTAGAAAAATGTCCAGAAGCTTTGGCAAACAGACGACCCACTTGGAAAGAGGGGACCTGTTCGCATCTGCCGTTGATTTTACTCTCTTTTGACCTTGGATATGTCCTTGTTCCTCACGAGAGTGACCGTCGTATACCCTAGGCGCACCGCCAGGCGCACTCCCCAGATAAGGTCCTGCTATTCTACCAACTGTTGGCTCTGGGCGCGCAGCCGCCGGGCTACCTCTGATCGGACTCCCAGAAACGCCGAAAAACCGCCTACTCTCCAGGACGAACTGTCATGTGCACCATCAACGAAAAGCACCAGCCCAGGCCCCTCCCACCACCTCCCCAGCAGGACCGGGTCTAATCTGTGTAATCCCAGCTCCAGACACAAGGTCTGGACTCCAGGCAGGGGCGCGCGCCACGCGCGCCACGGCTCAGCAGCCATGGTCTGAAGAACGGCAAGAGACTCCATGACCGCCACAGGAGTATGGCCAGCCTGTTCCCTGTTGACCCAACAGTAGGCCCCCGCAGCAAAAGGGCACACCACGCCTAGCGGCCGTACCTGCCAGTGAAGGAAGCCCAAAAAAGATTGCATAAGTCGCTTTTGCGACCGCCAGACTGCCAACTTGAGCCGGGCCACCAACATTTGCAGGTGGCCACCTTGCCCACTTATGGGCCACCTCTGATTCTGCCCCCCACTCTGAAGCGGTGGGGACCCCCCAAGCGGCAAGGGTTATGTAGCCACCTTGCCCACTTGTGGGCCACCTCTGGTTCTGCCCCCCGCTCTCAAGCGGTGGGGACCCCCCAGGCGGCAGGGGTTATGTAGCCACCTTGCCCACTTGTGGGCCACCTCTGATTTTGCCCCCTGCTCTGAAGCGGTGGGGACCCCCTAGGCGGCTGGGGTTATGTAGCCACCTTGCCCGCTTGAGGGCCACCTCTGATTCTGCCCCCAATCTGAAGTGCTGGGGACCCCCCAGGCGGCTGGGGTTATGTAGCCACCTTGCCCACTTGTGGGCCACCTCTGATTCTGCCCCCCCGCTCTGAAGCAGTGGGAACCCCTCAGGCGGCAGGGGTTATGTAGCCACCTTGCCCGCTTGTGGGCCATCTGATTCTGCCCCCCGCTCTGAAGCGGTGGGGACCCCTCAGGCGGCGGGGGTTATGTAGCCACCTTGCCCACTTGTGGGCCACCTGTGATTCTGCCCCCACTATGAAGTGGTGGGGACCCCTCAGGCGGCAGGGGTTATGTAGCCACCTTGCCCACTTGTGCGCCACCTCTAATTTTGCTCCCTGCTCTGAAGCGGTGGGGACCGCCCAGGCGGCAGGGGTTATGTAGCAACCTTGCCCACTTGTGGGCCACCTCTAATTCTGCTCCCCGCTCTGAAGTGGTGGGGACCACCCAGGCGGCAGGGGTTATGTAGCCACCTTGCCCACTTGTGGGCCACCTCTGATTCTGCCCCCGTGGGGACCCCCCGGCGGCAGGGGTTGTGTAGCCGGCGGGGACATTCAGTCAGTATGGCGGGGACATTCAGTCTATCAGAACCGACCATTGATCCCCAGGGGTTGTGTAGCCACCTTGTCCACTTGTGGGCCACCTCTGATTCTGCTCCCCGCTCTGAAGTGGTGGGGACCCCCCAAGCGGCAAGGGTTATGTAGCCACCTTGCCCGCTTGAGGGCCACCTCTGATTCTGCCCCCCGCTCTCAAGCGGTGGGGACCCCCCAGGCGGCAGGGGTTATGTAGCCACCTTGCCCACAAGTGGGCCACTTCTGATTCTGCCCCCCCGCACTGAAGCGGTGGGGACCCCCTAGGCGGCAGGGGTTATGTAGCCACCTTGCCCGCTTGTGGGCCACCTCTGATTCTGCCCCAAATCTGAAGTGGTGGGGACCCCCCCGCGGCAGGGGTTATGTAGCCACCTTGCCCACTTGTGGGCCACTTCTGATTCTGCCCCCCGCTCTGAAGCGGTGGGGACCCCCCAGGCGACAGGGGTTATGTAGCCACCTTGCCCGCTTGTGGGCCATCTTATTCTGCCCCGCTCTGAAGCGGTGGGGACCCCCCAGGCGACAGGGGTTATGTAGCCACCTTGCCCGCTTGTGGGCCATCTTATTCTGCCCCGCTGTGAAGCGGTGGGGACCCCCCAAGGCGGCAGGGGTTATGTAGCCACCTTGCCCACTTGTGGGCCACCTGTGATTCTGCCCCCCGCTCTCAAGCGGTGGGGACCCCCCAAGCGGCAAGGGTTATGTAGCCACCTTGCCCACTTGTGGGCCACCTCTAATTCTGCCCCCACTATGAAGCGGTGGGGACCCCCCAGGCGGCAGGGGTTGTGTAGCCACCTTGCCCACTTGTGGGCCACCTCTGATTCTGCCCCTTGCTCTGAAGTGGTGGGGACCCCCCAGGCGGCAGGGGTTATGTAGCCATCGTGCCCACTTGTGGGCCACCTCTGATTCTGCCCCCCGCTCTGAAGCGGAGGGGACCCCTCAGGCGGCGGGGGTTATGTAGCCACCTTGCCCACAAGTGGGCCACTTCTGATTTCTCTTTCTTTGGCCACAGAGGCGCAACGTGAGTTGGCCCGTGGGAGTGCATTGTGGCATTCAATGCGCTTGTACCGTTCACCTTTTCCTTGTGGTCAATGCAACAGGGCCGTATATTTGTGGTGTATCTTTTGCGATGGGTGCATTCATTGCTTGGTTGGAGTGGAGTGTCTAGCCCGACAGTTCAAGGATAGGGATGAAGTGAAATGGGTGCTGCAAAAGTGGGAGAAGGAGGTGCATGTGGAAAGCATCTTGCACCCCACCCCCTCTATGCATGTGGATGGAAACAACACCTCTGTGACTGAGGCATCGAGTACCCCACTAGACCCCATCCCACCTAGTTCCATTTTGTCCGGAATCGCTGCACCATCTGGTGATCACCCAACATCTCCTACTGGGTGCCCTAGTGCAGAACAAATCCTAGCTGATGATGATAGCCAAGGCTCGTTTCACCCATCTATGTCAGAGGTAGAGGCACTGCTTGGCAACAATTGGAGGCGGCCACTACATGTCACAGTTCCAGGTTTGTCGCCGCAACAATTTGAGTTCGAGGCACGCCATTTCAAGGACCTCACCACCGAGAACTATGTCATAGATTGTGCCCAGATTGTGGTGTATCACGGTGGGCTGCCCAAACCGCTCTCGGTGCGGATTGGGACACAATGGGCGTGGCGTGGGTTGTCCGCGACTCTTTGTGGAATGCCTCACGTGCCAGTGCACAACGCCGCAAACAGCTGGTTAAATCGTGGGCAGAGCGCACTTTGCAAGCGTCGTCCATCGCCTCGTCGTCTTTCGCACCACCCTTGACTGTGGCGCAAGTGTATAATATGAGCAATTGGCATTGGGTGCTCCGCTTATTGTTGATTGCCCCAACTCGCGAATACCTCTGCCTTAAGTTTGACCCAATGTGTGACTGGCCACTCATTGTTGGGGCAAACTAGGAGGAGTTGGCTGTTGTGGATTTGATTGCCGAGTGAGAAGGCGTTGAACCACAACAGCGGAAGCAGTGGTCAAAGATTTGGGTGTTAACAGCAGAAGTAGCAACAACAGTAGGCACACCAGGACGGGTGTCAACAACTGAAGCAGCAACAACAGCAGAAGCAACAGCAGAAGCAACAACAAAACAGCAAGGTTGGCCGTCTAGAATTGGCACAACCCAACACAAATCTCCGATTGACACAAGATGGACGCATGCAAGGCACAATGAAGAACCTTACATTCGTGGCACGCCATGTGCGGTGTGCCATCACAAGAAAAGCATGTGTCAACGAAGTCCACAGATTTCGGTTCGGGGTACATCCGAGCCACCTCCCAATATACCGCTGGGGTCCTTGGGGTGGAGGCCAACTTTGAACGACTGAAGTACAGAGTAGCCTTAGCCATTTCACGCAACAACCAAAATCGATCTTGTGGCACTTGCAATATGCCCTTGACAACGCGCCGAGACAAGGCACAATGCAACGTCAAGAGACATGCCGGATGGCAACTGACACCATCAAGCTGCTGGATGAAGGTGGAATGCAGGGGTGCAATTGAAAATGCAAGGGCATGTGGATCTGTCGCAAGTGGTATGCAGTGCCTCCTCAATATCCCCAAAATGCCGATGGTCAACTGAGAAATGACCAAGCATTTTGCACCGAGCTGCAAGGGGATTTGAAAACGGCTCTGTTTGGGATGTGCACCAATAATCCCACAGTGCGAGGCAAACCGTGCCATGCAAATACCAAGGCCGACTTGCTTTTGAAGCGTGTCTTTTGTAACTAGTAGTAGTAAGTAGTTCCCACAGATGTTGGCCATGGCCCTGTCAGGACTCTTTTCTTGAGCCTGATTTTGTTTCTACTGCCCAACCCCAATTATATTTTGTTATGTTGGCCGAGTGCCAACTAATTGGTGTGCATGATGGTTTGGCCTGGGTGGGGCGCCACTAACACAAGTGGCCGAGAATCGAGTCGGGGGCCTTGTGCCCTTAAACAAAAGTACCACCTACCATGGAAGTGTTGACTACCTTGAAGAAATTGCAGCCGAGGGGGGGGGCTTAGTGGACCGAGGTAAAACTTAGTAAAAATTTTTTGTTTAAGAAAATCTTTTTAGAAATTTTTTTTACTAAGTTTTACCTCATTTCTACTAAGTTTTACCAAATTTTACTAAGTGTTACCTCATCTGGTAGTAAGTTTTACCAAATACCCCCTATGCATGCAAGCATTGCGCACTGCATCTGTACGTTTCTGTGGCAATGGGGACATCTGTACCAGCACAACACAAAAGCTTGCATCATTTTTTGGGCCAACTTTTTGCAGACCATCTATTTCTCGGCAAAGATGAAGTTGCATGAGCTGCCAGTAGATGTATTGCGTTGTATTTCCGACTTCTCAGGGACAGCAGCGTGCAGTCACGTGTGTGCACAAATGTGGTATCATTTGCAGCAACGGCATTTGCGGTACTACATTCGACATGAAAATGCTCTCCCCCAAATAATGGACACCCTATGCATGCAAGCATTGCGCACTGCATCTTTACGTTTCCGTGGCAATGGGGACAAGGGTGCACAAGCACTTGCAGGGCTGAAGACAGCACCTGCGCTGCACACACTGCATTTGGATCTTGGGCACAACCACGTGGGAGACAATGGTGCACAAGCCCTTGCAGGGTTGAAGATAGCACCTGCGCTGCACACTCTGTATTTGGATCTAGTGGGGAACAATGTGGGAGACAATGGTGCGCAAGCCCTTGCAGGGCTGAAGGAAGCACCTGTGCTGCACACTCTTTATTTGGATCTTGTGGTAAACAATGTGGGAGACAACGGTGCAGAAGCCCTTGCAGGGCTGAAGGAAGCACCTGCGCTGCACACACTGCATTTGTATCTTAGGGAGAACAATATGGGAAGAAATGGTGCGCAAGCGCTTGCAGGGCTGAAGGAAGCACCTGCGCTGCACACACTGCATTTGTATCTTGGGCATAACAATGTGGGAGACAATGGTGCACAAGCCCTTGCAGGGTTGAAGATAGCACCTGCGCTGCACACTCTGTATTTGGATCTTGTGGCGAACAATGTGGGAGACAATGGTGCACAAGCCCTTGCAGGGCTGAAGGAAGCACCTGTGCTGCACACTCTTTATTTGGATCTTGGGGGAAACGATGTGGGAGACAATGGTGCACAAGCCCTTGCAGGGCTGCAGGAAGCACCTGCGCTGCACACTCTGGATTTGTATCTTGGGCATAGCAATGTGGGAGACAATGGTGCACAAGCCCTTGCAGGGCTGAAGACAGCACCTGCGCTGCACACTCTGCATTTGGATCTTGGGGGAAACAATGTGGGAGACAATGGTGCACAAGCCCTTGCAGGGCTGAAGGAAGCACCTGCGCTGCACACTCTGCATTTGTATCTTGGGGATAACAATGTGGGAGACAATGGTGCACAAGCCCTTGCAGGGCTGAAGGAAGCACCTGCGCTGCACACTCTGCATTTGTATCTTGGGCATAACAATGTGGGAGACAATGGCGCACAAGCGCTCGCAGGGCTGAAAGAAGCCCCTGCGCTGCACACCTTGACTTTGAGTCTCCGGGCCAACAACGTGTAAGCCCGTGGTGCGCAAGCGCTTGCAGGGCTGAAGGGAGCATCTGCTCTCCTTAACCTGCATTTGTACTATGACTGAATGGTAACGTATCCGGCCGAAGTTTTTTTGAGCCAGTTACTGGTGCCTGGGTTGATTCAGCTGGTTGGCAGACAGCAGATGTTCATGACTCTCTCCATGTCCCTCCGATTCCTCCCACCAGCTCCTGACCTTTTGTGATGGCCTGATACTTGCTGACTGGTACTGGTTTCCCTCAATGATGTTTCCCAGCACACCACAATTCCATACACACAACTGTCATCTCATGGACCCATCCTGGACTGTCAGGCCGTACCTGGGCTGGCGCGGGTGAATGGACGTCCGCCTTTCCCAATGCAATCAGGGCTTGCCCTTGCAGCACTACACCATGGTGTACAGCATGCGACCTAACCGGCAGCAGCCACGTGAACGCACAGGGCATGGCCAGGCTACCACTGAGCAAACATGACCTGAGTCAGTTGTGGAGCCTCTTGTTCTGTTGGCGCCGAAGGCACCCTGCTGTGCGACCCTTGGGGAAGCAACTGTGGACTCGGTACCCTCAAGCCCAAGGCCCATGCACCTAAATAGGCACTCTCTCTCTCTCACATCCATACACACAAATTGATGTGAATGCCCGAGGTGGTGGCTCACTGGGTTTTAAAGACGTCCAATCCTGCTTTAGTTCCTTGTTGAGCTCGTGACTGAGCTTGGAACAACAGGGAAGAAACAAGCTGGGGCAGCTCCGTTTTCGTTTTGCAACCCCTTGGGCAGTCAGAGACCCATTCAACTTCTTCAACACATGTTGTCACATCATCACCGCATCATCACTGCAGGGATCACGACTAGAGCAGCATCCTCGACGTTTGTGTGCCTTTTGGCATGTTCTTTGTGGTGACGTGAAGTCAAAAGTGGTCAACCAGGCACAATGGTGTGGTAGGACTGCATGGGAAGTTTGGGAGGGTATTGAGGCGTTGGCGGGGACATGAGGGTGTGGGAGAAGCGACTCCTGAAGCCCTTTGGGACCATGAAATTAAGATAATTAGACCTGGAGGGATGCTGTCCAATTCAGACATCCTCCCTCTCCCTTGTCTAAGACACAGAAGAACTATCTAGCAGACACTCTTGTAGGGTAGGCATTTGGAAGCTCCACGGACACTTGCATCTCATCTGGATGACAGACCCAATGGTTGGTTTTGTACTGCATGCTTCTCGTTGGCACGCTGATTTTGGGTGCAAGATTTGGGGCAATCTTGGTTGCAGCGTTTCATGATACCAAGTTTTGGAGCATACTTATTTTGCCCCAGTGGATTGGCTACGGTTTCAGCTTTTGACCGGCGCTGCTTGGAGCCAACTTCAACTCTGCAGCACAAGGGGGAATGGGCGGGGGGGGGGGTATGGGGTGCGCCTTGTACCCTACGACCCACCCCTCCCTCACCACCTCCAGCTTTTTGAAAGACAGTACCCCGCTGACTGAAGTGAAGCCAGTAAAGGCTGTTGGCACTGGTGGGGCTTTTTGAGCAGTGTATACTTTTGGACCTTCGTGGTGGTTTATGGTGGCTGAATTGATTTGCTGGCTGCTGCCCTGCGGATGTGTAAACTAATGACGATATTCCTGTTGCGCCTTCCTTCTCCAAGGTTGCCAATCTCCTGTCAACCCACTCCTCTTTCCCTGCCCACCTCCCAAGAGTAGCCCCTCCAACCCCTGGTGCCCGCTCCTTTCAACAGATAGTTTGGGGGCCTGGCTGCAGTGAAACAGGGCCTTTCCCCGACCCTGCCACCCCCTCCCCGTACTCTATAGTCAGCTGGATCAGGGGATGCGGCAGATGCAGTAACTGTAGCATATGTTGCTTTACAAACGTGCTCTAGATCATTGTTCGGTGGAGCTTTCATTGTGCGTGGCGCAGGCTGAGGTGTAGAGGATCTGCAACTGCGTCCAGACACACACATAGCCCCCCCCCCCCCAACCTATAACCCCACAGGGGTTACAAGATTCTTGATAGAAATTTTCTTTCGGGTGCTTTGTGCCCATTGCGGCTCTAATTGAATTGAGGCGATTATTATTATTTCTATAGGTGTGTGGGGGTTTTACATGCGATGCAAATGGATGGAGAATAGTGGTGGGTGCGCTGTGTCGGCACAGCTGCTTCATGTGCACACGTCATCCTGCAACAAACGTTGGTCAGCAGCCCGACAGACCCTTTCCACACCTGCCGCCATCTGTGAATAATATGTGCAAAAGGCGAAGCTCTCTTCCGTCAGATCCAGCTTGCTGGTGCCACTAATGAAAGCTTCCGGGGTCTATATTGCTTAATCCATCAATGATGTGAGCAGAAACAACTCCTACCCCTCCCCGTCTCCATTCACTACCTCGAAAGAGGAGGGTTTGTGCGCTGTGCACCTTCCCAGTCGTCCGCAGCCCGGTGTCAGAAAATTTCACCGTCGCATGGGTATTCCTGGCCTGTTTCCTCTCATTTACCCCCTTCAGAACGAGGGCCCTGTCCGGAGTTATTTTCCTCTAACTGTATAACAGTATAAGGTTGTGTTCTTCAACACTGCCCCTATATGTCTTTGTACATTAAACCATGAGCTATATTCAGACACTGAAGTTGCACTGCTACGACACGTTTCAATTTCCAGCTTTTGGTCCTTGTACGCACTGTTTGAGTGGTTGGTGTCCTGGGGTTGGTTCCATTACAGTGTGCCAAAAAAACATGTTCTGTGCGCAAACACCGCCAAGGGCACCCACTTGTACTGTTTTATGAAGGCATGGTGCCAACAAAATTGGCCAACAGAAAAGAAACATGAGTGTGGTCCACACTAGCCAATCACGATGGATATCCCATGGGACTAATTAAATTCCAATGAACTGCCAAACACTGCTGCATATGCATACCACAATGTGCATGTTTGGAGCTCTTTGTGACGTGCTTGTGGCCAAGGAGCACCTTCAGTCGCTTTGATTTTTTTTTTCGTGTTTAAATGCGGATTTCCCCCACCTAGAGCTACCATTTCACCATGGCTATACCAGTCCATTTCACCATGGCTATACCAGTACACCGTCGCAACAGTATAATGGCCCTGCAAGTTCTTTTCCTAGAGAATCCTAAGCGTCTCCATGTCCTTGTCCGAGCAAATGGACAACCCAGTCAGCCAAATGAGGGCCATGAAGGCATCTCAAGCCGCCGCATTGGAAAGGGTGGTGGCAATTGACACCAAGCACCACCTGCACATGGGTGCCCACCCCCTTTGGCCATGAATGAGTCGCTGTGGGGGACGCAGCATACAAGCATACAGTGTGTGTACCAGTGTGATGTGCTCGTTGGAGGTGAGAACTGCAAGGGACACAACAAAGAGTCCCTCTGCGGTGGATAAGCAGTAAGATCAGATTGAGTACACAAAACACTTTGCAACCATTTGCTTGTAGTGTATGGTGTGCATGTTTTGGATCGCGACAGCGTCCTCCAAGCAGAATTGGGAGCACAGGGATTGAACAATAGTGTGTTGTTGTTCTGAAATGTGTTACTTGCTTGGCAACTAGCTGCAGCAAACTTGGACATGGCCTCATACCTCAGCTATTGCGGCGCTTGGATTTGTATCAAGTCCGACAAAGCCGACTGATGGGCGGGCCAAGGTTGGCACCAGCAGCCTTGCACGAGGTAGCGGTAACAATGTACACTGCCGCACTTTCTGAGCGTCTATTCTTTTTTCGACTGACCCTCCGCGCCGGTCTTGCCCGGGGACGATCTCCTGACCGCCGATCCTCGGAGAGGTCCTCTTGCAGAATTGGTCGCATCGCTGTCCAGTGGTGTGTATGTGGCACTCTCAGGCACGCTCTGCTTTCCTCCCTAAGTCCGAGGCCACACAGACTGACCCAATCTCCGAGCACGTCGTACCGACCAGAGTGGACGCTCAAACGCAAGCAGGGCCTTCTCAACTTTGGCTGGCAGTACCGTGGACGGTCGCACATCAATCCCCTGATACAGCTTCGGACGCAGCTGGTACCCTATCACCCGATTTCTCAGAGTACAACGGTGTACTATACCCTCGACTCCGGCACGGGGACAGCCCTTCCGTATCCCGCGCGTTGCGATTCTCGTCTGATCTCTCACCACATCTAAAGCAGCGACGAGTACCTGATTCACCTGATCTGCTTGGACTACCCCCACTCTCGCACGACCTCCTTACCCGACATCTGGACGAGGAGCACCGCCGACAGCAACCGCAAGGCCTCATCCCCACGTTGGCAGATTGCATCCGGATCGGCCGCAACATCCGCAACAGTACAGCCCCGGGGAACGTGTGGGACCACTACCGGCCCCTTTACCTAGTCCTCGAGTTACGGGGCTACCTTGAGAGTGAATACATCGCGTTATTCTACGCCCTCGAGCAGGCACTCATCTGAACTTCCAGCCACGACGACGCGTACACAGCCTCTCAGCATGCAGGACTCCTTCGGTGAACTGTGGCGCCTGCAGACTATGAATGATTGGCAAACCGAACCGTCAGCCCCCGAATGGCAATCGGATCCCCAGAATGCGGATTACGAAGTCTCAATGGACGGGTTGGAATATGACCAGGTATACGACTACCCCCAGGGCTCGGCATTTGAGCAACCAAACGATCCCACCTATCCATACCAACCGTAGGGGCAACACCACGCACACCAGCACGCACACATGGCACCGACATCTGCCCCCTTGGGACCACGGCCTGTACCCCAATCACACCCCGCCCCGTACGCATCGACCCACGCACACCACCACACTGCTACTGCCATGACCCCCACGCGGGCACATGTGATTATGCAGCCGACCTATCACGCCCCACAGCCAAGTCCGGCCCCGATACAACACCATGTCGTAACGCACACACCCACACCACGTCAGGGGACACCAGCCGATCATCACACGGCGCTACACCCGCGCAATCACCCAGGCCACGTGGGACACGCCCCCGGCAAGGGGAAGGGCAAGGGGAAGGGGAAGGGGAAGGGTAAGACACCGGAGCCCGCGTGGCCGACAGTGCCACTAGTGGCCACAGTAGTCGTGCCACAACAACAGCCCCAAGCGGCCACGGCACGGGTTTCCCCGCGCGCCATACCCCATCCTCACCCACCAGCTATCATTCCACCGCCACCTCCGGAGGACCCAGTCCCAGAGCCCACCATTGACAGGCTACAGACTGACCTACAGTGGCTCACCGAGGCGGTAAAGCAGAATGTCACCACGGCCTATCACTTCACACCCATGCCTGCGCCGCCGACAGATCTCCGCACAGGCGTCCACATCGCTGGGCAATACTTCTATGACAAGCTGCAAAAGCGGCCCCGCAGCCAGTTGATGCGGTACATGTGGCACACGGAGCCGTGGGCTTACGAGATCGGCGACGGGTACGCCATGAGCGACAGCATGATCGACCTGGACCCCCATCCCCAACCGGTCCCGCCATCACCTGCCCTCTTGCCGACACACGGGACCACTATGATCGTCCTTCCTGACTACTACCTCGACAAGAAGGATGCGTATGATGACCAGGGACTACCCCTGAATTTCACAGGGAACCAAGACGCCTACCTCACCCAGGCAGTGCGGAACCTGCAAGCCGCGAAGTCGGAAAAAAGGCAGCTGCGATGCTGGATCATCTGCCCCACAAAACAGTTCTTCGCCATCTCCCCAGTCATCACCATGGCGCTGGATGGGAAGCCGGTGATCAAAAAGCTGCGCAAACATTGCACTACCATGCTCTTTGATCCAAGCTTGCGGTGGTATGTCCGCACGCCACACGACCAACACCGATGGCGCGAACTCAACACATACCAAGGTACCGTCAATCTGTACGCCTTTCTACTCACGGAAAGTTCCATTTGGGTCGACCTGCCCAGCATTCACACGCACCGCATCACCGCCTCGACCATTATGCAACCAGAGCACGAGGAATCCACTCTGATCATCCGCCTTGTCGCCCCACCCAATACTGTCCACGCCACGTCCTTCTACCGGTTTATCAATGACGCCGATGACATGGCGTCACAAGACGCGCGGGATGCGTCCAAACTCCCATGGAAATCTGCGCGCATGGTCTCCAACTTAAACACCTCCGGTACGTTATGGGAGTACCGCCTTCCGCCGCACTTGAACGGCGAATGGACACGAGTCGCCTCCGAGAAGCAGTTGGAATACATCATCATCTCCGACCCCGAGTCCATATATGTGCCGCTGCAAGCTCGACACAAAGATCATGCGGAGTCCACGGTGAGGTGCCAGGCAGATCTGGACTCGGAAACGGCAGCAGCTCTTCACAACGACAGCCTTGACATTGACGACGACTCCGGAGGGTACCGCCAGACACTAGACATAGACATGTGGTTCAAAGAGTACGCACCCATGAATCGGTACCAAAAACTGGTGAAGCTGCAGCCCGACATCGACCCGGCGGACGTTGCTACCAAGCTGTGGGAAGGTGCCCGCCTCATCATCAAACGACTACACACCGACAAACGGGTCCGCTTTGGTGCATATTCGGGATGGCAGGCCACTACTGTAGACCCCGAACTCACGGACAGCCAGGCCCTGGTGTCGGCCCCGGTCGGGGTGTCTCAATACAGCGTCCGAAAGTACGCTGCCATGTTTGGCACAATCAATGACGTCGGTCCTTGGATAGGCCGACCCCGGGCCAACCAGAGCATGTACCTGGTCCAATACCAGCACCGCGAGTCGGCGGCAGTCAGTGCAGGTATGGTCTTCGACTCCGCGTCAGGGGAAATATCCTTTACCACTTTGCCATGCGACTCCATGCAGGAAGTCCTGCGACAGCAGACCCTCGCCTCAGTGGGGGGGGAAGCAGCCACAGATGACGACACGTGGCGACTACATGCCGGCCTTCAGTGGGGCACGGCGGCGGCCATGCAGTCGGCAGCCCAGTGGCTCTCTGCAGACCTGTTGCATCACGCGGCCACCGCACCCACGCCCACGTCAGCTCCCACCACCGCCACACCGCCGACCCTTGACGATCTGTTGGGTCGTACTATCGTCCTACACTCGCCAGCGAGAGCGGAGCGCCTTTCCCGCCAAGAGCGCCCTGGCGCTCGTACCTCCCCTTACTGAATCGCGGCATGGCTGGACTCCGTCATCCCGCCACGGGCGTCACCCCCACGAACATCCCCACCCCCCCATCACGCATTACCAGCGACCGCAACAACATCAACAACCAACGGGTCGCGGACCCCTCCAGCGACGGTCTTGCCCCCTCCACAGCCCCACTCACCTCTGCATGTATTCATATGCTTAATGGCCCTTTCGGCACTGGTCATTGGACTGGCACCCGCGGCTGCAGCCTACGTGACATCATGGGGAAGCATGCTCTGGTTCTGGATTACGCAAGGGCCAGTGGTCGAGACTGTGCCTCACAGGTACACTGCCACACCTGTCCCCTCCATGCCCCGCATGCCACCTACGCGCGCAGTACCAATCCGGCTCCAACTACCGTGCCGTCACATCATACACTACATTGTTCTCCTCCTAATTGTCGGGGTCGCCACGGACCAGTGGGCACATGATCCAGCTAAGGTCGACACCACCCAAACCTGCAATCGGACAACCCGGAGGCGCGCAGCGCTGCGCCGGCGCCACCTTCGACCTCTCCCATGGAACATGAACCGGCTACCATGGCAGCTCCGCCTCTTGTCACTCCTACTATCACATTGCCAGACATGCTCACAACCCCCTCCTCAACCCATCAGCCCTAGCTACTACTACCCACACTCTGGGGAGGTCACCGGCACCATTAGCTCCTCGCACGTCATGTGGGACCCGGCTCGACGTCTCCTCTTACTCAGCAACGACATCCACCCGTTACCGGGCCCTGGGCGACTCCACACCTTCAAGGTCCTTTCCCTCAACGTGGGAGGCCCACACCTGTCCAAGAAACGGTGGAACCAGCTCCTGCGGGAGACTACTGCGGCCCAACCCACCCTCATCGCCTATCAAGAAGTCAGGTTCAAGTCAGGCTACAACCACATGTGCCAGGTTGCCCGCATGGCACCTCAGTACCAACCTACGACCCACACCGCCAACAACCCTGACGTGCTCTTCCTGCCCACCGCAGCATTGCCCAATACACACGCCTACTTCAACCAGCCCACCCATGCGGTGTAGCCGTCGAGGTATCCCTTCCCAACCGCCCGACGTTCAGTGCGGCGAATATCCATGGACCCTTCGACCAGCGTTCTCGCACATCATTAGATTAGTGGATCAGCCAGCTCGTGCGCCTGGGGCTACTAATGGGTGATTTCAATCATGGCAAAGAGTCCGTGTGGCCCCGCCGTAGACCAGTGCGCTGGTGGCACCACAAGTTGCTGGATGGCACCCTGCTTGGCCCGGCCAACTGCACCACGACGGACATGAACTCCCCACTGCTCACCACTCGGAAAGGAGTGCGCCTGGATGCGGTCCTCGTCTCCGACACCATCTGGCACGCACTGACGCCCACAGGGTGCTCTACTCGCACCTATCCGTCCGCCGGTGACCACAAAGCAGTGGCGGCAGTCTTCGGCTCTTCCATCCAAGATGGATCCGACCACCGAGAGTACACCGGTTCCGTCCAGCACTGGCACACGGGTACCTTCAATACATTTCAAAAACACATGACCAAATGGTCTCGCCAGGTGAGCCTGTCCGGGTCCCCGCAGGAGCGGTATGAAGCAATCTTCAACGAAATCCATTGATTCGTTCAAAACCACCGACCTAAGGCACCCCAGCTGGACGCCAAGGAGGAGTAGTTCAGGACGGCTTGCAAATGCGCCCCTACGTCCCAGCGTGCACTGAAGGATTGGGGCGACTACATGGGCAGAAAACGGGCCATTGCGTCACACAAAGCGTTGCGTCGGTTCCACAAGTCTGCAGTCAAGTCCGCCCGAACATTCTATCAGGACATGAAGATCTGGATGCACACCCCGTTCCAAATGACGCAGCCTCAACCCACAAAAGAGTCCATGGCCAAGCATCTGCCTCACTTCGCGGGGGATCCGCCCTGGGACCCCGCAGCCATGTGCTCACTCTTACGCCAGTCACTAACACCCCAGCACGGCTTTCGTGCCGCCGCCCCGACATGGGACCAATTCTTAAAGGCCCTGGGGCGACCCAAACGGAAGGCGGCAGGCCCGGACGGGGTCGCGCCCCACCTCTTGGGATGGCTGCCACTTGCCCTCCAATGGGAGCTGTACCTGTGCATTGTAAGCGCCTGGAACACCGGGACCATGCCGAAGCAGTGGAGTACGTCGCGGGTCACCCTCCGATACAAAAAGGGCCCCCCCACCTCAGCACTGAACTATCGGCCCATATCCGTCTCCGGCTGCATGTACACACTCTTTGCCTCACTGCTGCTGCAAGCCATGGAACGGCCCCTCAACCAAGCGTTATCGCCAGAGCAAGCGGAAGCACGCAAAGGCCACACCACCAGTGCACAGGCGCTGAATCTTTGGTCCACGTTGCTTCAGAGTGACAACCCCAGCTACGTGTGTTTGCTTGACGTCGCCAAGGCCTTTCCCAGCACACCGCACGCCGCCGTCCTGCAAGCCCTCCACTGTATCGGTGCCCCGGCGCATCTGCTCCAGCTAGTCGAACAGATCTACGAACAGCCCATGAATGAGTGCGGAGGACTCACCTACAAGGTCCACAGAGGTATTATTGAGGGGTGCCCCCTATCTCCGGCCCTTTTCACCCTGGTCTATCAGTCGTTCCATGGGACCCTGCAGAGGGAGTTTCCCGACGTTGACTTCTTCATCTATGTCGACGACATAGCCATCGCCAGGTCCGAGTCCGAGCTGCAGGCTGTCCTTCACCGAGTGCAGGAACTCTCCCAGCTCCTCGGCTTCAAGATCAACCACTCAAAAACAGAAGTCATCCACTGGGCCCCCCGCTATCGGAAGCACCAAGTACACTGGGCTGGCCACACCATCACTGCCTCCCCGCCATTATTCAAATACCTGGGTCACCTCATTGCACACCCCACCATGCTGCAGTCTGCCAGGGCGGATATCCAGCACACTGTCCAATGTGACTTGGCTAGGTATCACACACTGCCACTCGATGCCTTCGAACGCACCCAGCTACTGTCCTCAGTACTCATGCCCTGGTGGGTATACTGATCGCTCTACGTGGCCAGCGACCACCTGCTTTACGACATCGACATGATGGCCCGGGAATTCGTCACAACTGCCAAAGGGGTGGAACGGTGCCACCATGTCCTCCATCTCACCGACCCGGTCTGTCAAGGAGGCACAGGGCTCCACCAAATGTATTGGGCGTTCCGCTGCCGCTACATCACTTTGCTACAAACTGCACTCCGTGACCGCCACGGCCGGGTTCGGGCAATTGCTCAGCGCCCCGTCGATCGGAAGATGGCGCCCATTCGTGACTATGTTACCATGCTCCGTCAACTGGGAGCACGGACCTCCATCCAGCTTTGTGAGTATCAGGCCCCGCGCGGGGGCCCCACTTTCTTCGATGAAGAGTCCTCTTACGACGGGATTCAAATGCGCAGCCAACATCCCGACGTCGGTGACGAATCCCTGTCACGGAAATACATCGCCACGGAATGTACTAGGTCCATCCCAGCGGAAGGGGAGGTTCCGCCTGGCTTCACCAAATGTGTCGTGGCAGGCCATGAAGCGTACACCAACAACAAGGCCCGCAGCGGCAACGAGTGGCACAGTGATGGCAGTAAACTCACCAGCCACACTAACCACGGGGATTACTCCCGGGCAGTGTGTTCCCTGACTTGTGGGCCGCTCATTATCATTGCCCGCATCACGGGACCCCAGACGTCCTACAGGGCCGAGCTCCAGCCGCCAGCAATGCTCACCCTGAAACCACGCCACCCGGTACCGGATTTGTGCCATAGCCTGGAGGGGAATGGTGGCGACGAAACTGCTGGGGATGCGGAGACAGGAGATCTGCTTCAGGTCGTTGGTAGTCGCTGTAAGTAGCCAATCGCGGGCTCGCTGGTGCCACTCGCCCCAAGAGTGGGTCCAGAGGTTGATGAAAGAGGGCTGCCAGTGAGGGCAAGAAACGAGGCGCCGGTGTGCGGTAGTGCCGTGATGCAGTCCGCACAGTTGGCACTGTAGGACCTGTTGTTCCCACGGCGCGCCGCAGGCTTCCCACCGCACATTGCCCTAGAGCCAAGTGTGCCAGAGGCGCCGGCGCGTGCCTTTTAGGGGCAACCATGTTGTCCACTGTGCGTCGCGGAATCCCAGGATATTTCGGCAGCCCAGGATCCATTTGCGTGCGGGGGTAGGCGCATGCCCCCCCCCAATGACGACATGGCTCACGTCAGTGGGGTCGATATCCGGGAGTGGGAGACCTGCCGCTTTTTTGGCCCATCTATCGACCTCGTTGTTGCGCCTGATGTCCTCTCGGTCCTGCTTGGTAGACGCCTGAGTAAGCTCGCGGTGTCCTGGTGTCCATCGCATGGGGATCGGATTGCCTTGTGTGTGGGTGTAAATGAAGTCCCGTAGGTCGCGGTCGGCGCACTCCCGGTGTGGCTCCGTTTGGCACCATCGCACAACCGCCTGGTTGTCGAGGGTCAGTGTGTCCCCTGCATCCCGTAACTGGGAGTCACGGCACTACGGGGCACAGTGCCCATGCCGCCCCGGGCCCCAGGGCAGCCCAATGTTGCCTCCACATCCATTAGTCCGTGGTATGGGAAACTCCGCAGTCGGACCATCCAACCTAATCCTACTGAAAAGAATTTAAGCGAGCAAGTTCGGTTCTGTCAAGCAAAGCGCAAGCGGCGACCCGTGCGTACGCCACACACCAGATGCCCGGAAAAACAGGCGGCTGAGCTCCTACAAGAGCCTCTAACCACAGCAAGAAAGTCACGCGTCCTCCGCCTCGCTCACATGTGCAGCTCCGCCGTCAAACAGCAACCGTTGGACCTCCTGCAGGGAGCCGACCCACCAATTCCTACGGCCCCCCCCCGGCCTGTCCTCCTACTTGAACATTGCACAAAGGTGGCTGTTCTGGTGCGCGATTTTCAGAGGGCGGCAGCACAATCGATGGAACGGCGTCATCTTGTCACACATTGGGGGGCACGCATGAGCACATACCTGCATTACGTGCTGAAACAACGTACCCAGGCAATGGGGCAAGCCACAAAAATTTACCTGGCGGCAGCCTGGAGCGTGTACCAACGGTGGCAGCAGCATCATGCGCACGCACTGTTCACGGCCAAACAAGCAATTTTCATCGGACAGGCGACGGTGGTGCATCACAACATTACACACACACTCTTCTCTGCTTACCACACTCGGGCCCTGCGATCTCGCAAACATGCAAGTATGGCAGCCGTCTGCAACCATGCCACTTTTCTGCTTGGCCGACACTGGCAACGAATTTTTGATGCCTACCAAAAAGAGCGACGCCGGATCCAGCGGTGAACCCCAGTACCCCTCCTCTGCACATGTTTCCCCGCCCCACCCCCTGTGAGCAGAACTAATCGTGCCCGGCTCTCTGGAATGATTGCTTTGCAACCGCTTTTCCTGGCGGCCCTGCCGCCAACACGGCAGGCTGACACTGGTACTGCATACCTGTGACTATCCACGCGCGTGGCCGCAGACCCACTGCTGTATCTCCCCCTCTCCAATGGAGTTGATTGGGCCCGAGGCCGTGTGGCTGGACAGTCTGCGCTGTACCCTGGGGGCGCACAACCTGGGGCGGGGACTCTGGATGCCTGACTTGCTCTCACGTCATACACCTGCCTGGGACCCCCCCACCCTACAAACACCAATGTCTGGCACGCGCCACTGAGACGGGGGCGGAGTAGCGGTTCCTGCGTGATTTGGTGGGCAGGCACCACGGGGAGGGTTGGTCTGAGCATGAAGTGACCCATGTGGCTGTTTCGGTGATGCGTGACCTTGCTGCGTATTTTGAGTGGCAGGTATTGGGTGTCTTCGGTATAGTACAATGGTATAATCTGCGACCCCAACGGCAGGGGTTGGGGGTTCGATGCCCGGAGCGGGGTGGCTTGTGGCGGCCCGCTATGGGTAGTTCTTGTGTTGTGTCGATGGATACTTGGGTACCATCTAGGAGGATTATTTGTTGTTGAGGTATGTGAAGGGATAGCATACCTGAAAGTGCAGGGGGGCCCGGCCCCGCAGTGCGCTGCGTCTTCGCGGCTCGTGGAGGCGACGGCGCAGGCCGCCCGATGAGCGTGTTGATGTTGGTGTGGGGCTGGGGAGTATTTCGTTTGCCCCCCAAGGTTTGCCTGTTACCTGCAGCTGGTGGTTTTGGTGGGGTTTCTCACCACATCGATAGCGTAGCATACTGGAAGTGCACGGGGGTCTCGTCACGCGGGCGTAGGTTCGATGCCCGCCGTGGAGGCGACGGAGGAGGCGGCCCCATCATCTTTGGGTTTGTTTATTTTTCTACCGGGCCTCCTTTGGTCTTTGCCCAGTTTGAGTTACATGATTTGTCCTAAACCACTGCAAATACGACACACCAATGAATGATTGATAAATTTGTGAACGTTCACGATTCTGGGTTGCTTCGGCGTGGCAGTACCCGCTGCACTACCATGCATTAGTACTCACTGCAGGCACAGATCCAGGATTGCCTTCTGGTCACACGTTACATCGGGTGACTGTTCTGCGCCCTGCAGCACTGATGCAGAGACCGGGTTGCGAACCCGAGAGCCTTGTCGCTACTCAGCGCAGGCCTGATGCAAAAAAAAAGTGTACACTGCCGCACTGTGGGGGGCAGTGGGCAGTGGGTATCCTTGGAAACACTGCCACTCGGACATTACCACCATGTTTAGGTAATTTTGAGGGGCAAAAAATGGTGGATTGTAGGTAGGCTAGGTGCCCCCAAATTGGTTTTTGAGCCATGTAGCATATGACCTATGCTTGGTTTCGGGCTCTTTGGAGCCTAATTACACTAATCATGTAGATTTGAGTGGGCACCTCCCAAAGATGCCTAGGCCCCTCCCCTGTTGTGCACTTGGACTTACAAATACAGCGCACAGTGCCCAAACCAGCTTGAGCCAAAATAAATGCAACAATTCCCTAGGGGCTCAAAAATGACTTGTTTCATTCTTGTTCCCAAACCACCTATCCCCCCCCCCCCCCTTGCATAGTACTTTCTGAGTGTCTATTTTTTTCCGACTTTCAACACCTCATGGATCATGCATCACAAGTGGACGCTCGGATTGTGTCCAACTCACTGACTACACCAACACTCCGGCACCCGCTCCCGGACAACGGTGGGCCGCTGGTGGACTCTTCCAAGAGCATCCCACGAAGCATTGACAGGAGATGGCGGATGATACTAGGGGACGGCAGGATCGTCGGCAAGGCAAACGCCAAGGCCGACAGCCGGCCTCACGCTGATTTACTGCCGCAGAAGAGTTCTGACAAAATTCCCAATTTTATGCTGCAGTTTGGATACCCATTTGCACGGGACCCCAAAAACCCTCGAAGTGGGAACGGAGATCCTGAGCCCAATTCAGCTTTCAAGTTTGGTGACCACGACGTGCAGCACAATGCAGGAGACAACATACCTAATGAGCTGGAAGTGCAACGCAATGCAGGAGGCAACATTCTTAATGAGCTGGAGGTGCAGCGCACTGCAGGAGGCAACATTCCTAATGAGCAAGAAGTGCAGCGCCATGCAGGAGGCAACATTCCTAATGAGCTGGAAGTGCAGCACAATGCAGGAGGCAACGTTCCTAATGAGCAAGAAGTGCAGCGCCATGCAGGAGGCAACATTCCTAATGAGCTGGAAGTGCAGCACAATGCAGGAGGCAACGTTCCTAATGAGCTGGAAGTGCGGCGCAATGCAGGAGGCGACATTCTTAATGAGCTGGAAGTGCAGCACAATGCAAGAGGCAACATTTCTAATGAGCTGGCAACAAGCCCCGCGCCCCGTCGCGGAGGGTCTCACTGGTGTTATGCCACCGGTGAGAACACGGACCTATTCCCCTCCAAGCGCCCCGTCTTTGGATGTGTGAAGGATGGGTTTGACGTCATTATGAAGATCAGTAACACCCCAACCGACTGCCGCGACAGCCCACAGGATCCGGGGGGAGGATTCAAATGATCAATATTGAGAGGACTAATTGATTGACTTGGACATGCGCGTAGTTGAGCCCCGTTGCTCGGTTGCATCTGGACACCTGTCAGGAGCACTGGCCGAATGCGGCTCCAGTGGAAATGTCACCGGCACATCAGGAGTTAGATGATCAGTTTTGAGCCTGCTTCTTTTCAACATGCCGAGCCGACCAGACAGTGATCAGTATATATAGATTTTACATTTTGTTTGATTACAGGCAGCCGAACTTGGTGCTTCAGGGCCCCTCCGGCCCTGACCCCACTACCCGCGGTTTCTCTAAGTGTTGGCAACGACCTGTCAGCCTTCGCTCTCTCTGAGTGTCGCTGACGTTTGGGCAGGGGCGTAAAGCTTCCTATGGCCCGCTGTTGGATTCCCCAAGACCGAATGAGTGTCGGGGAGCACTGTAGAGCCTCTGCAACGCTTTTAAGCTTCACTTGTGGGTCTCCAGCCGGGGGAACTCGGAAGGCATGATATTACATTATGTCAAGGTGCAATGATATCGAAGTTGAGATCTTCATGTTGAGGATCGCTTGAGGTAGACGATTTTGAGGTGCTATAGTATTGGTGTTTCGTAAGCAGAGCAGACCTGTGAGCAGGTACACAAGGGAACATTCCAGTCGTGATTAATGCACAATACGAAGAACTGAACTTTGCGTGGCAATGACCGGTCGCCTGTGACACGGGGGCGTTCGGTAGCCAAGTATCCGTTGCTTCATAGCCCTTGCATAGTGATTGCCCCTGCATAGTAAGCGGGGGGGGGGGGGCGAGGGAACCGTCACTTTTTGTTTTTCAAATTTACTTAGAAGGTCGGATATTGAGCTTCTCCTGTGCGTTTGCTGGCTGGACGAGGTGATGTTATTGGTGCATTGCCTTAAGCGCAATGCGCGCGCAGTGCAACTATTTGGGCGTTTGGCCGTAGTAGAAACCCATACTTTGTAGTACTTTGGGCATCATTGTTGTTTGGTAGTAGGTTCTGATGTATTGGGGATATGGCATTTTTGGATTTTCACCTTGTTTCACCCATTTCTACCTTTTTTGCACACATTTTTAGCTCATTTTCACCAAATCACTCTTTTTCTACGTCGATTTCTCCCCACCATGGGGACCCCGAGAAGGTAGGGGTGATGTAGCCAATCAGCCCAATTGTGGGCCTTCAACCTTCCGGTGCTTTTGAGGAAACCGGGCCAATTATCGTTAACCTTTTGGTGCTATTGAGGATAACCGGTTCATAGTCCTCTCCTCCACGTTGGAGGCCCCTCGAGTTGGGGTGATGGACTCCCACGCTTCGGTGTGGTCCCTTGAGTTGGGGGTACGGACTCCCATGCTTCGGTGTGGCCCCTTGAGTTGGGGATAAGGACTCCCACGCTTCGATTCAACCTTCCGGTGCTATTGAGGAAACCAGGTCAATCCTAGTAACGTTTTGACGTTGCATTGCATCGCGTTACCATGTGTGCCGCATGTGATGCGAGGGGCGGATCATCACTTGCCCTATTCCGCTTGCACATACGTTGTGAAACACGCACCCTGAGCTCGGTATATGGTGATACACTTTCAGGGTGCTTGCTACGGGACATCATACTTCCCTCCTCCTTTCTCAGGTCCACTTTCTCCATGGATCTCAGTATTGGGGACAGGGTGTTCTACACCTGCTCCAACGGCCTGCGAGTTCCTGCCACTGTGGTTGGGATGGCTGACCGCAGTTGACCGAGCGACAAAAGGAGTACAATGATGTTCATGGTTTCTATAGGGCACGTATTGAGCACTTGCTCGCACACATGTGGCATTGGGGCATTGTAAGGAACATAGGGAGGGGATCCAATACCGAGTTGCATGAGTATGTGCATATACTCTTGCATCATGATGGGGATGTATGTGCCCTTTGTTGCACCAAGTCTGACCCTGAAAAGATGTCCATGTGTAACAAGTGTGAATTACAATATTGTACGGATTGCATTGACACACACACATTTGACAATGTAACATTTCTTTAATTCTGCAACTGTGTCATGTTGTGCACACAAGTTGCGTATTCTCAATTCTTACTTAGTTGACAATGGAACAAAAAGACGTTTGTGTGTTGTTGAGGGTGGCGACCAATGCGCTGTTCATGGCTTTTCCAGTTGTGCATGATGTGTGTCGTGTGAAGGGAAGGTAGTTTGCAACTTTCTTGATCTGGGGCAGTTTTGGGTCACCTAATTCTAAGGGCGTTTCGAAGGGGTGTGCCTGGGGGCTCTTCTTCGGGGGGGAAATAGTCCAAAAGTAGCGCGTAGTGCGCACGTAGTGCACACGCAGCGCAAGTACTTCAGATTTCTAGTGGAAATACTTCAGATTTTTGGCATCCAAGGCACTCCGTTGTACCCTTATTATGCAGAACACTTCAGAACTGCAGAACACTTCACTTGGATGTTGATTATCTTGACCGCAGTTAGTTTAGCGAAGCGGGGTAACGCAGGTTCTGCCACCGGGGACCCCAGCACTACTCCCCCCCCCCCCCCGACATGTCCATTGCTCCCTTTCCACCTACCCCAACCCAGTCTTTTGTTTATTCTGTGCCTTTGGCGGGTCATCGGGGGGATAGATGGTCACCACAATCAACGACGGGGCCTGGGACTGGACCAGGCTCAAGGACGAGAGTGCCTCGGCAAAAGCGCAGGCGTGGCGCCATCTGTTGCAAACACCGTGGATGGCCCGGATGGTCCCGCTACAGCACAGACTGGAGGTGGTTGGGGCCAAGGAGCGACTCAGTGGTCCACACCGCAGCTGGCGAGGTCGTTCCACGAAGCATTGGGGGTTTCATTCCAATCACTTGATCCCCAGCACTACATGGACGCCGTGCTCTACGGACTGACCATGGCCTGGGGGGCGGAGGTCACGTCCTTTAACCTCAGCCAGGAGGCCGCGGCCGTCTTTTTCGCAGTGTGCGATGTGGTCTCCAAGGAGCCGGTAAAGAGCGAGCGAAAATATACGAAGCCGACATCAGGAGCCCGGACAACGCCTAAGAATGCGCCCGCGGTCGACAGTGGGTGCAGTATGGCTCTGGATGGGGCGGTCGATGGCGCTCCAGCGACCGAGCGAGGAGGCGCGAGTGAAGGTGGGGGAGATGACAAGGTGCAGGAGCAGTCATACCGAGAACCCAGCTTCCGAAACGCGAGATGGATGAGAAAGCGTCCAGGCGCGCCACGTTGGACGCAAAAATTGTGCAGATTCCTCGAGCGCCTCATGGAGGCGGAAGACACCGAAACTACCACGGAGGTGGAGGACATCATACACGATGTGTGGAGAATCCTACTGGATTGTGATAAATCCGGTAAGGACGCCTTGAAGGCGAAGGTAAAGGACCACAAAAAGAAGGAAAAGCAAAAGGAGAGACGCAGGCGGAAGAAGGAGAAAAGACGGGCCAAGAAGGCAAGCAAATCCGCGAAATCGGGAAAGTCGCGGCGACGCGGCTCCGGGTCGGATTCCTCCTCGTCTTCCAGCGGTAGTAGCAGCGACAGCGAGTCCGACTCCTCGTCATCAGACGCATCCAGCTCCTCTGGGTGGTCGTCCAAGAGCAAAGCAAACAAGGGGAGTCAACGGACGGCCAACATGCCAGAATTCAAATATATCGATGGAAAACGGCATTTCAAATCAAAGAAGACAGGAGATTGGGTCAACTGCGAAAGCCAGCCCAAAGTGCGTGCCCGGACTTCGGAGGCCACCATTGGTGGTTTGACAAGGAGAAATTCGGGTGTAAGGGCCGGCAAAAGTGACCGCGGGAAGTCCAGGAGAAGGCGAGCCTGTCAAAGATGCAAGATGGAGGCTGGGAGATGCCATGGGCGGCGGCGCGCGACAGATTCGCGGAGGCGGTGGGGGCAGGGTACGGGGCATCCTACGACGCAGCTGTTATTCAGGGTCTGCAGAATTATTATTCAGGGTCTGTCTTGACGGATACCTCCGACAGGTCCGACGATTGGCGAGAATGGAGCGAATGCAACCAGGTATGGGAGCGCGCACGGTTGTGGAGACCCGCCTCATGGATATCGTCGAAGGGGAACAATCTGAGAGTGCGGCGAAGTTGGTGCTGTCTGCTGCCAGGCTGGTGGAAAAGGTGGGCTGGATTAAACCTGTGGTCCGCGTGGCTGATTGGTACCTGGTGGAGGGGTTGGAGTCTAGGCGCACGAAGGAGGAGCGGTCTGCGGCAAAGGAGTGGGCGCAAGTGGGGGACTTGGTCTCACTATGCGCGTCTGCCCGGTCGTTCGCAGACTGGGAGGCGGTGGCCCTGGCTCGCATCTCTGTGGCGCACTGCATGCGCAGATCGGAGGCGGGCGGGACGGTGGGGCAGTCCGATGATGGGGTTCGCTTCTTTGGACCAAATTCGAGAAGAGGAGAACAAAACCAAGACGTGGGACCGTGGTGCAAAGAATGACTGGCATTCTTGGGAAAACTGCGTGCCCTCAGGGGTTTCCACCCCCACAAGGGGGCCTGGCACGGCTCAGGGGACGCCTTGGGTAAATCCCTGGTGGAGTTGCTGGAAAGGGGGGACAGGGGGCGGGATCTCCGGTGGCACAGTTTCAGGAGACTGGGCGCCGCCCAGCTTCGAAAATCGGGGGCCCCCATGCAAACAATGTTGCTGTGGGGGGTGTGGAAATCTCCAGGAGTCAGGACGGGAGAACGCCCCTGCACACGGTCCGCAAGGGATCGACACTGGCGTTCTGGCCATCCTGGGTGCGGGCGGAAATTGCATTTGCCCAAAGCGAAGGTTCGCGACCTGCTGGGAGTGGGTGCACGGGGGGGGGGGGGGCGAGGAAAAGGGGACGGACAGCGTCCCTGGCTGGCAGGCGAGGAGCTGAAGCGTCTGGACAGGTTGGCGGAACAAGTGTCCCTTCTGCCAGGCGTAAAGTGTCACAGGCGTGAGATGGTGCACAAAGTTCTGTCTAGTACTCTGAGCAGGGTAGTGGACGGGGGGGACTTAGACGAGGAGGATGACGGGTATTATAGCAGCAGCGACGAGGAGGGGGAAGTTACAGATGCCATGGCGGCCAGGGGAGTGGGGGAGGCGGGGAGGGTGGTGGTCTCACCGTCGATCTGGAATAAGGGGCTATCCGTGGAATGTGAAACGAAGCGTCTCATGTCTTGGTGCAGGGTGTAGGGCTGGGGCAGGCAGAATATGCACCCAGTTGGTGCTGTTGTCAATTTCAAACGTTTTGGTGGCACTACTGCGTCTGCCAACATTCTGGTCCCCTCAGAGCGCGGTGTTGACTACCGGACCATCACATATGAGCGCTCTGGCACTGTGGCGACGCATGACTGTGCCCCTATAGCGCGGATGTCCATGCGCGTGGTGTATGGGGACTGGCAAATGTTTTTGCCATTGCCGACGGAAAGTTGTACGTCAAGCGTGATATTCCTGAGGAAAACTGTTTGCCACAGGGGCTGGAGCTCCCTGTCAAGCCCCCTGCCAAGCCTGCTCCCAAAGCTGCCAAACCTCGTGCCATACCCTCAACCAAGAGTGCAGCCAAACCTGCTGCCCAGGTGGCAGCCAAGGCTGCAGCCCAGCCTGCAGCTGGAGAGCCCCTTCCTGTGGCCCCTGGTGAGCATGTGCAGCTCTTCAGAGTCAAATACTCCTGCCAGAAAAGTGGCACACAGAGCCTATTTCTCAGTAGAGCTGAACACGCATCCCATTTCCGGGCTCGTTTTGTTGTTCATGTGCCTTTGTGTTTGCGCGTCTTGTTTCGTGTCGCGCGCCCTTTGCAGAGTAATTGGGGGTGCAAGGGAACCATCACTTGGGGTAATTTGGGGTATGTTCCCTCGGGGGTGCGAGGAAACCGCCGCGCACGATTGCTGACTATGCAAGGGGGGGGGGTAGGATGCCCAAGCAAGTGCTTTTTTTACCCCATTGTCAGTCCGTTTTGAGTTCATTTTGAACTGTTTTGGCCCTCCACATGTCTAAGAAGCCTTGTAAATGGGCCATTGTGGGACCACAATAGGGTCAAATAAGGGTAAACAATGTATTTAAAACTGAATCTACACTATTTTGGTCCCGACAGGTGTTTTCAGCAGTTTTAAACCCATGGTGAGCTGGTTTGACCCTCCAAAGATCTCAAAAATCTTGAAAAAAACGGGCCGTTTTGGCCCGTGAATGGGCCACAACTGAAAATCAGTGATCTGAGATCACATGCTCATACATGTGTTTTGGCCTACCTTTAGCTCATGGTGTGCTGTTTGGAGCCTGAAAATTTCTCAACACAACCATACTGCCTTTAGAAAAATGTCCAGAAGCTTTGGCAAACAGACGACCCACTTGGAAAGAGGGGACCTGTTCGCATCTGCCGTTGATTTTACTCTCTTTTGACCTTGGATATGTCCTTGTTCCTCACGAGAGTGACCGTCGTATACCCCAGGCGCACCGCCAGGCGCACTCCCCAGATAAGGGCCTGCTATTCTACCAACTGTTGGCTCTGGGCGCGCAGCCTACCTCTGATCGGACTCCCAGAAACTCCAAAAAACCGCCTACTCTCCAGGACGAACTGTCATGTGCACCATCAACGAAAAGCACCAGCCCAGGCCCCTCCCACCACCTCCCTAGCAGGACCGGGTCTAATCTGTGTAATCCCAGCTCCAGACACAAGGTCTGGACTCCAGGCAGGGGCGCGCGCCACGGCTCAGCAGCCATGGTCTGAGGAACGGCAAGGGACACCAAGACCGCCACAGGAGTATGGCCAGCCTGTTCCTTGTTGACCCAACAGTAGGCCCCCGTAGCAAGAGGGCACACCACGCCTAGCGGCCGTACCTGCCAGTGAAGGAAGCCCAAAAAAGATTGCATAAGTCGCTTTTGCGACCGCCAGACTGCCAACTTGAGCCGGGCCACCAACATTTGCAGGTGGCCACCTTGCCCACTTGTGGGCCACCTCTGATTCTGCCCCCCGCTCTCAAGCGGTGGGGACCCCCCAAGCGGCAAGGGTTATGTAGCCACCTTGCCCACTTGTGGGCCACCTCTGGTTCTGCCCCCCACTCTGAAGCGGTGGGGACCCCCCAGGCGGCAGGGGTTATGTAGCCACCTTGCCCACTTGTGGGCCACCTCTGATTCTGCCCCCCGCTCTCAAGCGGTGGGGACCCCCCAAGCGGCAGGGGTTACGTAGCCACCTTGCCCACTTGTGGGCCACCTCTGATTCTGCCCCCCGCTCTGAAGCGATGGGGACCCCCTAGGCGGCAGGGGTTATGTAGCCACCTTGCCCGCTTGTGGGCCACCTCTAATTCTGCCCCCGCTGTGAAGCGGTGGGGACCCCCCAGGCTGCAAGGGTTTTGTAGCCACCTTGCCCGCTTGTGGGCCATCTGATTCTGCCCCCCGCTCTGAAGCGGCGGGGAACCCCCCAGGCGGCAGGGGTTATGTAGCCACCTTGCCCACTTGTGGGCCACCTCTGATTCTGCCCCACTCTGAAGCGGTGGGGACCCCTCAGGTGGCAGGGGTTATGTAGCCAGCTTGCCCACTTGTGGGCCACCTCTAATTCTGCCCCCACTATGAAGTGGTGGGGACCCCCCAAGCTGCAAGGGGTTATGTAGCCACCTTGCCCACTTGTGGGCCACCTCTGATTCTGCCCCCCGCTGTGAAGCGGTGGGGAACCCCCAAGGCGGTAGGGGTTATGTAGCCACCTTGCCCACTTGTGGGCCACCTCTAATTCTGCCCCACTCTGAAGCGGTGGGGACCCCTCAGGTGGCAGGGGTTATGTAGCCAGCTTGCCCACTTGTGGGCCACCTCTAATTCTGCCCCCACTATGAAGTGCTGGGGACCCTCCAAGCTGCAAGGGGTTATGTAGCCACCTTGCCCACTTGTGGGCCACCTGTGATTCTGCCCCCCGCTCTGAAGTGGTGGGGACCGCCCAGGCGGCAGGGGTTATGTAGCCACCTTGCCCACTTGTGGGCCACCTCTAATTCTGCCCCCGCTGTGAAGCGGTGGGGACCCCTCAGGCGGCAGGGGTTATGTAGCCAGCTTGCCCACTTGTGGGCCAATTCTGATTCTGCCCCCCGCTATGAAGCGGTGGGGACCCCCCAGGCTGCAAGGGTTTTGTAGCCACCTTGCCCGCTTGTGGGCCACCTGTGATTCTGCCCCCCGCTCTGAAGCGGTGGGGAACCCCCAAGGCGGCAGGGGTTATGTAGCCAGCTTGCCCGCTTGTGGGCCATCTGATTCTGCCCCACTCTGAAGCGGTGGGGTCCCCTCGGGCGGCAGGGGTTATGTAGCCACCTTGCCCACTTGTGGGCCACCTCTAATTCTGCCCCCACTCTGAAGCGGTGGGGACCCCTCAGGCGGCAGGGGTTGTGTAGCCACCTTGCCCACTTGTGGGCCACCTCTGATTCTGCCCCCACTTTGAAGCGGTGGGGACCCCCCAAGCGGCAAGGGTTATGTAGCCACCGTGCCCACTTGTGGGCCACCTGTGATTCTGCCCCCCACTCTGAAGCGGTGGGGACCCCCTAGGCGGCGGGGGTTATGTAGCCACCTTGCCCGCTTGTGGGCCACGTCTGATTTTGTTCCCCCTCCCTTTTTTCTTTTGCCCTTCGTGTTTGCAACGGCGTCCTCCCATCAAAGCTCTGCGGACGGCACCGAGGCATGCACGGAGAAATCGGCCTCAATGAGTCCCGTGGGCACGGATGATACCCTTGGAATACGCATGCACTCCTCCAGTGAAGGTAGCTGTGATGGGCAGCCTCTTTCTTTGGCCACAGAGGCGCAACGTGAGTTGGCCCGTGGGAGTGCATTGTGGCATTCAATGCGCTTGTACCGTTCACCTTTTACTTGTGGTCAATGCAACAGGGCCGTATATTTGTGGTGTATTTTTTGCGATGGGTGCATTCACTGCTTGGTTGGAGTGGAGTGTCTAGCCCGACAGTTCAAGGATAGGGATGAAGTGAAATGGGTGCTGCAAAAGTGGGAGAAGGAGGTGCATGTGGAAAGCATCTTGCACCCCACCCCCTCTATGCATGTGGATGGAAGCAGCACCTCTGTGGCTCAGGCATCGAGTACCCCACTAGACCCCATCCCACCCATTTCCATTTTGTCCGGAATCGCTGCACCATCTGGTGATCACCCAACATCTCCTACTGGGTGCCCTAGTGCAGAACAAATCCTGGCTGATGATGATAGCCAAGGCTCGTTTCACCCATCTATGTCAGAGGTAGAGGCACTGCTTGGCAACAATTGGAGGCGGCCACTACATGTCACAGTTCCAGGTTTGTTGCCGCAACAATTTGAGTTCGAGGCACGCCATTTCAAGGACCTCACCACCGAGAACTATGTCATAGATTGTGCTCAGATTGTGCTGTATTACGGTGGGCTGCCCAAACCGCTCTCGGTGCGGATTGGGACACAATGGGCGTGGCGTGGGTTGTCCGCGACTCTTTGTGGAATGCCTCACGTGCCAGTGCACAACGCCGCAAACAGCTGGTTAAATTGTGGGCAGAGCGCCCTTTGCAAGCGTCGTCCATAGATATGTCTTTCGCACCACCCTGAATTGTGGCGCAGGTGTATAATATGAGCAATTGACATTGGGTGCTCCGCTTATTGTTGATTGCCCCAACTCGCGAATACCTCTGCCTTAAGTTTGACCCAATGTGTGACCGGCCACTCATTGTTGGGGCAAACTAGGAGGAGTTGGCTGTTGTGGATTTGATTGCCGAGTGAGAAGGCGTTGAACCACAACAGCGGAAGCAGTGGTCAAAGATTTGGGTGTTAACAGCAGAAGTAGCAACAACAGTAGGCACACCAGGACGGGTGTCAACAACTGAAGCAGCAACAACAGCAGAAGCAACAGCAGAAGCAACAACAAAACAGCAAGGTTGGCCGTCTAGAATTGGCGCAACCCAACACAAATCTCCGATTGACACAAGATGGATGCATGCAAGGCACAATGAAGAACCTTACATTCGTGGCACGCCATGTGCGGTGTGCCATCACAAGAAAAGCATGTGTCAACGAAGTCCACAGATTTCGGTTCGGGGTACATCCGAGCCAATGTACCGCTGGGGTCCTTGGGGTGGAGGCCAACTTTGAACGACTGAAGTACAGAGTAGCCTTAGCCATTTCACGCAACAACCAAAATCGATCTTGTGGCACTTGCAATATGCCCTTGACAACGCGCCGAGACAAGGCCCAATGCAACGTCAAGAGACATGCCGGATGGCAACTGACACCATCAAGCCGTTGGATGAAGGTGGAATGTAGGGGTGCAATTGCAAATGCAAGGGCACGTGGATCTGTCGCAAGTGGTATGCAGTGCCTCCTCAATATCCCCAAAATGCCCATGGTCAACTGAGAAATGACCAAGCATTTTGCACCGAGCTGCATGGGGATTTGAAAACGGCTCTGTTTGGGATGTGCACCAATAATCCCACAGTGCGAGGCAAACCGTGCCATGCAGATACCAAGGCCGACTTGCTTTTGAAGCGTGTCTTTTGTAACTACTTGTAAGTAGTTCCCACAGATGTTGGCCATGGCCCTGTCAGGACTCTTTTCTTGAGCCTGATTGTGTTTCTACTGCCCAACCCCAATTATATTTTGTTATGTTGGCTGAGTGCCAACTAATTGGTGTGCATGATGGTTTGGCCTGGGTGGGGCGCCACTAACACAAGTGGCCGAGAATCGAGTCGGGGGCCTTGTGCCCTTAAACAAAAGTACCACCTACCATCGAAGTGTTGACTACCTTGTTTAAAACGACAGCCGGGGGGGGGGGGCTTAGTGGACCGAGGTAAAACTTAGTAAAATTTTTTGTTTAAGAAAATCTTTTTAGAAATTTTTTTTACTAAGTTTTACCTCATTTCTACTAAGTTTTACCAAATTTTACTAAGTGTTACCTCATCTGGTACTAAGTTTTACCAAATACCCCCTATGCATGCAAGCATTGCGCACTGCATCTGTACGTTTCCGTGGCAATGGGGACATCTGTACCAGCACAACACAAAAGCTTGCATCATTTTTTGGGCCAACTTTTTGCAGACCATCTATTTCTCGGCAAAGATGAAGTTGCATGAGCTGCCAGTAGATGTATTGCGTTGTATTTCCGACTTCTCAGGGACAGCAGCGTGCAGTCACGTGTGTGCACAAATGTGGTATCATTTGCAGCAACGGCATTTGCGGTACTACATTCGACATGAAAATGCTCTCCCCCAAATAATGGACACCCTATGCATGCAAGCATTGCGCACTGCATCTTTACGTTTCCGTCGCAATGGGGACAAGGATGCACAAGCCCTTGCAGGGCTGAAGACAGCACCTGCGCTGCACACACTGCATTTGGATCTTGGGCACAACCACGTGGGAGACAATGGTGCAGAAGCCCTTGCAGGGCTGAAGATAGCACCTGCGCTGCACACTCTGGATTTGAATCTGGGGGACAACAATGTGGGAGACAATGGTGCGCAAGCCCTTGCAGGGCTGAAGGAAGCACCTGTGCTGCACACTCTGGATTTGAATCTTGGGGGAAACAATGTGGGAGACAATGGTGCACAAGCCCTTGCAGGGCTGAAGATAGCACCTGCGCTGCACACTCTGGATTTGAATCTGGAGGACAACAATGTGGGAGACAACGGTGCACAAGCCCTTGCAGGGCTGAAGGAAGCACCTGCGCTGCACACACTGCATTTGTATCTTGGGGGAAACAATGTGGGAGACAATGGTGCACAAGCCCTTGCAGGGCTGAAGATAGCACCTGCGCTGCACACTCTGGATTTGAATCTTGTGGCGAACAATGTGGGAGACAATGGTGCGCAAGCCTTTGCAGGGCTGAAGGAAGCACCTGCGCTGCACACACTGCATTTGAATCTTGGGGATAACAATGTGGGAGACAATGGTGCACAAGCCCTTGCAGGGCTGAAGATAGCACCTGCGCTGCACACTCTGGATTTGGATCTTGGGCACAACCACGTGGGAGACAATGGTGCACAAGCCCTTGCAGGGCTGAACATAGCACCTGTGCTGCACACACTGCATTTGGATCTTAGGGAGAACAATGTGGGAGACAATGGTGCACAAGCCCTTGCAGGGCTGAAGGAAGCACCTGCGCTGCACACACTGCATTTGTATCTTGGGGGAAACAATGTGGGAGACAATGGTGCACAAGCCCTTGCAGGGCTGAAGATAGCACCTGCGCTGCACACACTGCATTTGTATCTTGGGGGAAACAATGTGGGAGACAATGGTGCACAAGCCCTTGCAGGGCTGAAGGAAGCACCTGTGCTGCACACACTGCATTTGTATCTTAGGGGAAACAATGTGGGAGACAATGGTGCGCAAGCCCTTGCAGGGCTGAAGGAAGCACCTGCGCTGCACACTCTGGATTTGAATCTTGGGGGAAACAATGTGGGAGACAATGGTGCAGAAGCCCTTGCAGGGCTGAAGGAAGCACCTGTGCTGCACACACTGCATTTGTATCTTAGGGGAAACAATGTGGGAGACAATGGTGCACAAGCCCTTGCAGGGCTGAAGGAAGCACCTGCGCTGCACACACTGCATTTGAATCTTGGGGGAAACAATGTGGGAGACAATGGTGCACAAGCCCTTGCGGGGCTGAAGGAAGCACCTGCGCTTCACACACTGCATTTGTATCTGGGGGGAAACAATTGGTGGAAATATGACTTAGAGACCCAATGTTAGGTTCCTACCCCTGCAAGGATTCATTGTGTCCTTGTTTTGTTTTCGGGTCTTTTTTCAATTTACGAATGAAATAATACTGCACCAATGTTGGGCTCCTACCCCTACAGGGATCCAGCATGTCCTTGTTTTGTTTCCGGTGCTTTCGTTGTATGGCACCACATCAATGTTGGGTTCCTAGCCCTACGAGGAGCCATTGTGTCCTCAATGGACCCGGCGTCCCATCAAAAAGGTGAATGGAACTGGCAAGTGTACATATTGCACTGAACTACGACGTGCATTTGGGCAAAAAGTTGGTTTTTTGGTGCTCAGTAAAATGCATATTTTTTTTTCATGAATTCTTCTTCCAAAATTTGTTCACTAGGTTTTACCAGATTTTACTAAGTTTAACTGCTCACACTGAACTCATGGTTTCGTTGATGGCTGTAGGATGTAGATCTGATGAACCCCGCAGTTTGAGCATTGATTGAAATGATTGGGCCTGTGTGGTGATGGCTGACGGTGAATGCAGTGGGAATGTGGATTTTGTTTTGGTGTGTGTCTGCACCTTGGCAGCAGGTGTTGCTTGGAAGTGATGCTTAGGACGTTGCTCTACAGCTGGTGCCACGATGGTTGCGACTCTGATGCCCTGATATGTGCTGCTTTGGTTGTAGCAGGTCGCGATGTCACTATTTGTGATAGATTGTGTGATGCTAACCGTTGGTTCTGAGAGTGTTGGCCCAGCCCCTTTGTCGCTGAAAATGTGTCAAGGCTTGTTGTGTGGCATGGTGCTAATGGTCGTGATGCAATGTGCTGTCTGTGTGTGCATATGGTGTTGGTGCTGTGGTGCATATTGATTTGGTTGAGGTTTGTAATATTGGTGCATTTGCTGTTGGTGTTGTATACATCATTGAGACTGCTAGTGGGGTTGCATGGATGGTATCGAATGTTGGCGTTGCCCAGTTGGTTCTGTTGCAGCAATGCTCAAAATCAGCAATTGCCCAAGTGCAATTTGTGAGCGCCAGAGCCACCCGCCCACTACTCACTGCTCCTTCTAACCTGCCCAATGCCCCCCCCCCCCCCGTAGTGATTCCTTATTTCGTTGCAATGCTCCCCCCACCCATAAGTGGGATGCACTGCTGATTGAGCTATGACCGAATAGCCCATGTTGTGGGGGGCATTCGGCAGCTACATATCCTTTCATCTATGGAAGCACCATCATGCACTCATGGCATCAGGTGGAGGAGGAGACAGGAGTCCAGGAGGAAACCCCCCTGCACAGGTGCAGAGGGTGAAGGAGATTGCATCCCTTTCTGTGCGCCACCCCTCAGACTGAAGATGATGCCCTCCCTCGAGAAGAGAACTGGAGGGCATAGTCTTAGTAAAATTTAGGTCCATAAGGGCCAAATCAGGCCTTCACTGCCCAGCCCCAAGGCCATGACTCGATGCAATGAATTCACAAATTGCGAGCAACCTTGAGAAAGGCCATGGAAACAACTCAACATGCTCCGAAGTACCAGCAACACCACAAGCAATGTTCCAGAAGGCAGCGGATGGGCCCTGCTGTCACCAGTTCTCGCAAACAGAAACAAACAGCAGCCTTGCAACCAGCACCAAAAAAGAACTGTCAAGCACATTAAAAGGGGCGCCCTCAGAGAAATGGGGGTGGGTAATTTGATTTTGCCCACCCACCCACCCACCCACATTCCCACCAGCTCCTACTCACCCACAGTCCGTTTGATCGCCTGGCCACAAATATCTCTGGGACGGTAACATTCATGCCAACACGCAGCGTTTTCAAGGGTCGGTGCCACTGTTGCCTCATTTGTGCCCACTGAGTGTCCCGTTGGGGGGGGGGCGGGTTATGTGGGGTATATTCGGTAAGCCCCTGAAAAGGGCTACAGGGTGGGGGGAATTTTAGTACGGGAAAATTTTGCCCGGAAAAATTCCACCGGGGAAAAAGTCCGCCACAATCGTTAAAAGTGATGGGAAAAATTGCGCTACACTTTTCCATGGTGAAGGGCACAGCCTAAGGGGGAGCCTTAAGCGCAGTGCGCGCGCAGTGCAACTATTTGGGCGCCTGGCCGTACTAGAGACCCATACTTTGAGATACTAGGGGCCCCTAGGGGCATCATGGTGACCCCTAGCGGAGGTTTTGACTTCTGATTTTGTCCCCCTTTGTTTGGGGATCCCCGAGAATGCAAAGGTGACGTAGCATTTCCGCCCTCTTTTGGGCCCCAACCTGTGCTATTGAGGAAACCGGGACAATCTTTGAATCTACGCTTTGTCAGGTCAAGGCATGGCAATGTGTCCTCACGTGACACATTTTACAGAGACCTTCTCCGCTTTGGGTTGGTTTTTGTCAAATATCAGCACCATTTCGACCCAAGGTAACTCTGTGGATTCCACTATCACCTTGATGAGCATTCCCGTTTTGCCCGTTTTGATTTCTTTAACGCCCTTAGCAACATCCTTAACGTTTCTAGTACTTTGTACGTGTACCATAAGTATCTTGTATTATTGTTGCATGTTGCAATCTGCAGGACAGTCCAGGGGTGTTTTCTTGTTGTAACACATCACAAACCCGCATATATCGGACAAATACTCACACATCACACGAAAATATCACTTGCATTGTCCAAGGTTGGAGTGGCTGCCAAAATGACCTCAAATGCAGCATTGTTGAGCATTGCGGAGAGGTGGTTTGATTGGAGGATTTATAAATACATGTAAAAATGCGTACATAGAGGCCAAGTTTTGATCAAGGATAATGCGATAGTTCGGCAAATATAAACAAACCCCTGATGATGGCCCTCATGTGCCAGATGCCATCCTTCCACGCCCAAAGGGAATTATTGTGATTATTCTCTTTCCTAGGGACTGACACATTAATCATTTTGATGCTGTGTGTTTTGGACACCACTTGCCACTATTGGACCAACTGGCCAGTTTGGCCTCATATTGGTCTTCAGCTTTAGAAAGTAGTTCAACAGATCAGCGTCCATCAGCAGGACACAGATGATCAGCAGGACACTGATGATGCATCCATCAGCAGGACACTGATGATGGACACATCTGTGGAGACACATGGCCGGATAACAACTTTCAAACAGCTGAATGTGTTGGGGGTCTTGCAATACCAATGATTGTGCCCATTCGCACTGTGCATTCACTGGCCATTCTTTGTACATTCCTTTGGGACTAACTCAAGATTTCAAAAGAAATTGCTAGGGGGTTTCAATGTGACAGTACTGAAAATGTTGGATGGAGGAGGCTGGGATTTTTCAACATGACATAACATGTGAAGACAAAAACATTGTGTAAGGGTGAAGGCACTGTGTAAGTCTGGCATCATTACAGGCGCGTAGGAAATACTTGCGTGAGGACATAAAGCCGTGGGTTGCATCCAGGGTATTGCAATAGGTTTGACTGGGGGAGGACTTTTTCGGATCTGACCATGGGTCGTCTCCTACATACCCAGCAAGTACCCATTGCCGATAGTCATTAAACATGCGCAATACAGCTTTGGAACTTTGCACGATCCCTTTGTATTCCTTTGTTTTCTTTTGTATTGTCTCATCAGTCGTCATGGGGCCGAGCCGGGGAGACTGTGATGTCTGTTGCTAAGGGCACTTGCACATCCAGGGCAAGACCGGCCGCCGTGGCGGAGCGCACGGCGGTGCAGCCCCGACAGCAGCACTCATCGCTGCATTGGCATGGCAATGGACACCTTGACCCCGACATCGACACGCAACTCGAGACCGGTGCTGAAGCGGTTGTGCCACAGCCGCAGCAGAGCCTTAAGAAGGCTGTGCTGCAGCTAACGCTCTTCATTTTGCTGGTCATGCCCGCCACCCTCGCTGTCACGTCCATGGCCTTGGGCGGGATCTTGGCTGCTATCGAGGTTCCTCCCACTGCCACATCCATGTTGGCTAGCTTCGATGCAATGTTGATAGTCAAGGCGAAGCAAAACACCACACTAGACCTACGACACGGAGAGACCGCATTTTCGCACATGGCATCGCACATTGGAAACCCATACCCAGCATAAATGTGTCACCAACAGAGAAAACGAGTAGACGTGGCCCCCCTTTTATGGTGAATTTATTATGGTGAAGTTTCTTATAGTGATTTTCTCATGGTGATATTTCATGATGATGGTTTATAGCAATCTTTTTTATGATAATTTTTATCAGTAATTTCGGAATTTTTGTTATATGGTTTTTGTGGTAATTTATCAGGGTATTGTATTTTTTGTGGTAATTTATATTATGCCGCTTTTTCTTAAAGTAATTTTTCGGTGATAATTCTTTCACGGTGCTTTTTTATGTTGATTTTATGGTAATGGTGTTTTTTTTTTAATGCTGACTGTTTTATGTGGTAAGTTTTTATGGTAATGGCGGTTTTTTTTGTGGTGACTTTTTTGTTCACAGTTTCCTAGTCGTATTTTTTTATCATACTTTTGGTATGATATTTTTTCGTGGTAGATTTTTTGCGGTAGCTTTTTATGGCTGTTTTTTATGTATTTTTTTAATCATGATTTTTTTGTGTCATGATTTATATTTGTACATTTATTCATCTTCTTGTTTGATTTTTTATGGTTGTTTTTTCATGGTGATTTTTTTTTTTCATGGTACCATTTTCATGGTTCAATTTTGTAATTGTTTTATGGTGCTTCTCCATGGTGTTTTTCATGGTGATTTTCTTGGAGTGATTTTGTTGGTGGTTTTTTTTGAAAGAATATTTTTGTATGTTTTAATGTTTAATTTAATTTTGTGTCATAGTTGGGTAATGTCAATTTTTGGATTTTTTAATGGTGATTTTGGAATTTTCTAAAAGACATTGATTTACTTTGATGTTTTGTGTAATGAATTTTTTTTATGGTAGTCTTTTATGGCAATTGTTTCATTCTGATTTTCTGGTGGTTATGTGGTGCCTTTTTTATCCCCCCCCCGCCACCCTTTGCGCAAACCACGCTGTTGTCAGAACAACAGTAGGTGTTGTTTCTGCACCTTTTGGAGCCGCAGATTGCGGCCCAGGAAGTTCCAGTGCAGCCAGCAAACGGGGCGCCACCGACCCAACAAAGGGTCGGGGCAGGGTGGGCGGCACGAACACTCTGGGACCAGGACCCAGGCGGGTGTCTAACACGCGAGGTCTCTTCGCGCTGGCCATCACCAGGACAACGGCGCCGGCACAGTTGCGCGAGGATAGGCGAGAGAGGGCGCATACGCCCCCAAGAGGCTCAGAGGCCCCAGGTGTGGGGCACGGCCGGTCCGGCACTGAGGACACCTGAGCCCGGATGCGGGTCCATCTCTCATGCCGTGTATGCCAAGGGGAAGGCTGAGGGAGATGGCATGAGGCCGTGGGGCATCCTGTCTCTGCGCCAACCCGTGTACGCACATACACGCAGCGTGCAGGACCTAAATAGGCTGACCTGTTTCTGCACCTTTTGGAACTATGGAATTGGCAGTGCCTTTTTGTGATCAAGGTTTTTCGGTGATTTGGGGCTGGGGATGATATTGTGGGGGTGCTGGTTTTTGCCCTGCCACTTGTTGCCCCTGCTGTGCATTTACCTTGCCTTTGTCTGCTCCTTGCTTCACTTTCAGAGAATGCATAATAAATGGCAGTGGTGGTATGGTATGATTCATTGGGCTTGCCAAAGCTCTGGGCCTCTGTTTGCTGCTGTGGTATCGCCATTGTGAATCGATGGGCTTTCTGTAGCCCTGGACCCCTGTCTGTTGTTGTGGTGATGGGTATTTATGGGAGGCACTCCCGTGTGGCACGTGTGGCGCGCTTGCTGCGTGCCTGCATCGGCCCTTTGGAATAAATTGGCCAATACAATGAATGTGCCGCACTTTACATATTGAGCCAGGGCCATAGTCTCTCCTTTGTAGAGAGTGATGGTGTCAACAGATCAATGTGCCCTTTTTGTAGACAAATACCCCAAACGGCCAGTGAATCCTGATTTTCCTTCTTGTTGTAGGTTTTACATATTTTTTTGGTTGGAAGAGAACTATTCCCTGCCTGGAGGGGGTACGGGCCCTCGGTGCATAAGGCATCTGTCCATCCCGTTTTTGGCCCTCAGACCCCCCCCCTTCTCTCTCCGCCCTCACGCCACAAGCGTCCCTGCAACTGCAGTATCGTTGGAGCTGTTTACAATGGAGGGCAAACGCGCCCTTCCCCCAGATGCAGCTTGGACTTGGAGGCTTCGTCGCAAGAGACTCACTAGGCTTCGTCCGCGCCGGACTCCCCCTCTACGGCTTCAACGGTGTCATGCAGCACTGAGGGGTCACGTTGCTTCACCCGCTGAGTTTTGTATGTTGTGTGTTAACTATCTTTCACCAGTTCCTGAACCCACCAGGGTTTTCAACCTAAGGTTCCGTGAGCGCCCAAACCTGTGTGGCCAAGTGGGGCCAGAATGAGCAGCACAGCGAGGGGGTGACCCCTGACCAGAATGTACGCATAACCCTACAGAGCCCAAGCCACCAGTAAGGATAGCCTACACAGGATCCAGGGATGAACTTGTGCTCTCACATCATGCTGTGGAAGCGCCGAACATTGGCATGCTGGGCAGAGGTGATGAAAGCCATGAGGCAGGTGCGACCAGAGCCTAATACGGACACTGCAACCTGACCAGTTGAGGCCCCTTCTCTCTCTCTCTCTCTCTCTCTCTCTCTCTCTCTCTCTCTCTCTCTCTCTCTCTCTCTCTCTCTCTCTATCGCTGACTCTGCTTATCACCCCCTTCATCTCTGGTTCTTCACCATTCCTCCCACCTCCCCTCACACACTCTTTTGCAGCCCCTTAGCCTCGCTCGCCCACTCGGTCCCCCTTTCCCTGCTGTCCCCCTCTATCGCTTTTTTGCTCGCCCACCGACTTACCTCCCTTTTCCCCGGTACATCTACTGCCCTCTTTCACTCCGCCATGTCCCCCTCATGACACTGCCCTAGGGCTGGGGCTTCATGGACGGCTTCTACTACATTGCGGCCATCTTAGTCAACGCCAACAACCCCCTGACGAACGCGCAGCCCACAACCACTGGGGGGAAGTTCGCAGTGACCATCATCGCCGCCTGGGGCATCTCCGTCGCGGTGGTGCTCCTCAGCATGATCAGTGGCCCCGTGTTCACGCCCATCGGGCAGTGGCTGCGTGTCCACATGTCCCCGATGCCGTTCCGGCAGGCGCTCTGGAAGCTGCTGGTTGTCACCGTCATCGGCACCCCCGCGGGGCTGCTGCTGTTCGCCGCCTTGCTCGCCGGGCCCATGGCGCTGGTCGAGGGGTGGGACTGGGTCACGGGGTTTAGGTGGCTGTGCTCGCTCATGACCGCCCTCACAAACCCTCTCACAAACCAATCGCCTGCCACCACCGCCGGGAGCCTCATGGCCCTCCTGTTCGACTGCTGGTCGCTAGGGCTCATCGGCATCGCCCTCGCAATCCCCGGCATCGCCCTCGTCCCGGCGCTGTGCGACACGCTGCACTTTGCGGCGTACGTCCGCCCGAAGCCGAAGCGGCGGTGGTGCCGCATGTGCCGGCGGCGGCGGCGGCGGCGGCGCCCCAAGGCCCGGCCGGACCCGCCGCAGGGGAAGGGCGCCGCGCCGGCCCCCGTTGATCCTGAGGGCCCCGAGGAGCCGTGTGCGACGGCCTCGTCCTTCTGTTGGCCGCAGGAAGTGCCCACGCCGCAGCCCGGCCCTTGGCCGCAGGCGGATCCCTTGGGCAACGGGGGTCCGGCGGTTGGCTACGCACCGCCGCCCGCCGGGGCTCTGTCGAGAGACGGCCCGTACTCAACGGCCGTCCCGGGCACAGGTCTGCGTCCTGGCGATGTTTGGCGGGGCGCGGGGTTTCCGCAGGGCGCTGTGACGCTGTAGCCCTGGCCCTCCGCCCCGGAACGGGGCTTTGCTGGTGTCCCCAGCCGCTTCTGCTGTGGGTCACCGGGCCATTGCCGGGCGCCGTGGTGTCGCGACGTGGCACTGCTGTCGCCTGCGCGCATGGCAGACACGCCCACCAGCCGCGGAACTCCATCGGTGGAGGGGCAAGGGATCACGGAGGAGCGCAGGTGAAGGGGGGTGCACCACGTGGGGGCGAGGGAGAGGGGTGTGTGTGTGTGTGTGTGTGTGTATTGTGTGTATTGTAGACTACAAGAGTGTGTGTGTTGTACAGGGCCTCACGGGGTCATGGGCTGCACTGTGTCACGGGGTGGCGTGCAGTAAGCGTGTGTGAGCCCTGTGAGAGCGGGGCGGGGCTGGGTATGCCCCCCGCCCCCCCTCCCACCCGTCGCTTTGGATGCATAGTGCCCCCCGCGTCGACCAATGCCGAACAGAAGTATTGGACAATGACGGCGCCTCCGGCGCCGCATGCACTGAGACAGTTTGCTGGAGTGATTCCGGAGGGTTGTGACCTCGCTGTTCCATGGCCGATGCCGAACATAGTGAACTCGATGTGGGCAGTCAGTTTCGACCTCTAACCCGTTGCCCTCAGACTTTTCTCGTTGTCCCCATGCCGAGCCCTTTGCCCCCCCCCCCCCCCCCCCGTGTCGTGCAGGGTGCTGGCATGATCTGTTTCTCGTCTGGATTTCGGTCCAGAATGGAGCCTTTGAATCAAATATCTTCCGCGTCACCCCATGTGCGTCCCTCGGCGTGCAGCGTCAAACACGAATAAGCCTTCAGACACAATGACATGGGGGCTCACAAAGCAAAATCGTGAAAACCAGCTCTCTTCAGACTGGATTTCAAGTTTTTGATATTTTCAACCATGATTTATAGGTCTGTCATTCAAATGTTTCCAAATGTACCATTATGGTCTTTTAGATCAAGGGGGACGGGGAGGACACAGGGGATGGGGGGGGTTACGTGTCGGCCCGAACCCTTCGCCACCCCCCCCCCCTCCCCACTCAGGAGCCCCCCACCTACACCGACGGTGAAAAATGAGGAGCAACCGACTTGGGCCCCAGCGGCGCCCGGATCATTTTTTGGGTCTCTGTGGACTGGGGCACCGAATTTCCCTCCCCATTTCCCCCATCTGTGGTGAATGGTAAAAAGGGATCGTACCCTTCGACTTGTGTACATTCAAAATGCTTAGACCGAAATGGGGAATTCAAAAATGGCCCCCAAGTCCCGGCCTAAAGGATTCTGCTATGCTGGAATGATGATTTCAGAGTGGTTTGGTGCATGTATGCGGGTAAAACCGGGTAAAAATGGACCCCCCCCCCTCTGGACCCCCTGCCCACACCACTGCGGGGGTTGGGGCCCGGAACTGAGCTGAACCTGCATCCCCTGTGGGGGAGGATGGGCACAAAACAATAATGGATGTCTCAAGCAGTGGTATTGCAGCCCAGAAATGTCATGGTGTGGTGCAAGCCCATCGCAGTCATTGAAGTCCCCCATCGGCATTATCATTGTCCAGAGCAAGTGCATCCATCAGTCGTCTTTTTTGGGCTGCCGTGCCTGGGCCCCGTGAGTGCGGTCAGCCCGGGCCTGTGTCCCCCTCCCCCCCGCTTTGGATGAGTGGTAGCCCCTTCTGCCCGACCCGACCAAGTGTCGACCAGACCAATGTCGAACATAGTGAACTCAGTCTGAGCAGTCACTTAAGAGACTTGGGTGTGCATGGTGCTTGGCAGTGCGCATTCCTGTATGACAAGCTCCGTGTGGCAGGCGGGACATCTGCACATGCCGCATCACAATATGTAATGGTAAGGTACGGTATGGTACCCCCCCCCCCCCTCGTCCTGCCCCACCCTTTTGTCCTTCCCCGGGGGGACGGGGTCACTTGGTCAACACAAAACTTTTGTTGCAGCTCACTGTGTTGTTGTGTGGGTGACTGTGTTGTGAGGCACTGCCACTTGTATCCCTTGTACGCTTGGCAGGGCATTTGGCTCACGTTCGCTGAAATGGAACTTGACAGGTCCCCCAGGGGGTGGTGGGGGACCGTCTTCCCTGGGTGGGGCAAGACAAGGGGGGTGGGGGGTATGCAAAAAGGCCCTTGTCTTTCAAGATAATTTGTGGCCCCTCCCTGCCCACACTGCCCGCTTGTGGATCCTCAAGGGCTATCCATGTTTCTAGCCGACATTTTGAGGGCGTACCTTACGGGTTGCCGTGCAATTTGAAGCGGGATGCGGAGACCTAACCCACCCTCCCAGCCCCAGCTGTACATCGCGCCTGCACGGATGCTCATCTCTTACGGTGCCATAGACCTGCAGCACTCACTGCCTTTGCCCCAGAGGGATAGCCATGAAGTTGCATGTGCAATTGTGACCATCGCGGGTACCAGTCCACTTGCACATGGAGCGGAGGCCTAGGGAAAGACCTGACTCATGACACAGTGTCGCAAGGCCCAGGGAATCCACGTCAGCAAACCCAACCAGACCAGAGGCTAACCCAACCCGAGCAGCCTGACCTAATGCAACGCAAACCCTTCATCCATGCGGCATTGTTGTACTGGGCCCCTGGGCACCTGATCAGCCTCGCTTGTGCCCAAATGGGGCATTCTTCAATGTTGCACCCCCACTTCCTGTACCACTTAGCGATTATTTTGGCTGTTTAGCTAGCATTTCTGTTTTGTTTCCCTCGCGACGATGAAGCCTATCACCTACTGTCTCACTGGCGATTTGAAAAACGTTTCGTACAACCCCCTGACCCACAATTATATATTGTCCACAACATGCATCCGGGTAGTATGTTTGGAATGGTGACAGGTGTTGGGCCACCGCTGGGCATGTTTCAGTCGAGATTGTTCTCCCAACTGTCCATTCCCTGTTGAGCCCATCCCAACGGCCGTTTTTGGAGAAAGAGGAGTATTGGAGGGGGATGCAGAAAGAGGCCATTCTTGTGCATAGACTCTTTCTGTGCTGCGGTTACTGAAGGGGGAATGCATTTCGCATGCTCAAGCTCTACCTTTGGATGGCCGGTCTGCCAGCCAGTTTGTGCCCGCAAAGCGGCACCAGTTCCCTGGCACTGTCAATTACTGGGGGAGGATTAGTGTTCTGGGCATCTTTTTTTGACCATTTCCCACCCGTGCCTGTTTTTGCCCCCCCTCACCAAACAATCTGGAGAATCTTCTCACTGTGTCTAAGAATCTGGCCCATCCTTTGCACCCAGTTTATGACGATGGCAAGGGTAGTGGTTGGAAGTGGCGGGAGTGACATTTGTGTTGTTGAATTCTCATATTTCGTCTTATGCAAGGTGCCTTGCAGGGAAGGTTTGCGGTCTAGTGCGGTCTACTTGGGGGACTTCCTGAGGTGAGGATAAACTTGGGGCCAGAGATAAGATACTTACTACAAAGGTAAAACATTCCCCCACTGGCTACACAACGCCACAGCGCAGACCGTCGAATTCAATGCATGACAGTGCACTTCAGGGACTGCTATGACGATGTGCTCTGGGGCAGGAGCTCAGCAAACGTTCTGGATAAAACATCAGCAACGGGGATCCACAGGTACACACAATGCCGTCCTTCCCAGCTTCTGTGCAGCTGCTTGTCTTCATCAGAAAAGGGACATTTTGCATGCACAATTGTATGGAAATCCCTTTGCTCCTTTGATGGTGTGCTAATGAGGACATTTTGTGCATACCCCCTTATGACAGCGGTGTTGTGCAATACTATGTCATGCGGCACTGCGTTGTACCCCCCTCCTTTCTCCTTACATTGGCACAGCCTTGTCTCAGCACAGCGGCCCTGTCTGACTGTCGATTTCTGACTGCAGTATTTTTTGGTCAGGCGTGTTTGTTAGCTGGTTGTAGTGGAAGAGAGGGGCTGTGTTGTGCCTATGGAGAGTTGGATCTGCTCATAACATCATTTTGCTTGAGGCTGCAGCTCAGTTTCAATTGGTTTGATGTAGTTTTTAGCGAATGTGACTGCACTGGGGTCAAAACTCTGCAAGGACCGCTTGGCTGTGGGATACAGTTATGGATGGCCCTGTTGAAGCAACAGAAGGGTTTCGGAAAAAGTTGAATTTTCGAAAATTTTTCAGGTGCCACTAAACAGCCGAAACAGCGGCAATTTCAGGGCTTTCGCAGGGCCCATCGCCCGGGCTACATGGGCCTAGCGGCCACTATGTGGGTCTCCACGGGTGCTCGAGTACCTGCATTGTCACCAAATGATCACCCAAACCCATCCCAGGGGCGACAGAAGGGTAGCCCACTTTTGTGGTTTAGAATGATAGCCAAGTGGGTTTGCATTGGTTACTTTGTGGTATGGATTGCTGCCTCCCGCTAGAGTTCCTTCACAATATGAGTTTTTGAAGCCCTTGAGCTCAATGCAACTCATCAGCAAGTTTGTGGCGGTGCTGAAATGCCATGGGTTTGCCACTAAGCGATGGGCTTCCCAACCGATGGTTGGTTCTGTGGATACCCGAGCCTGCACAAGGCAAGGCAGGTTGTTGACCATGGGATTGCTTTTGAGGGGTTCCCTCACTTTGATGCTTGTTGATTTTGTGAAGCGTGTACTGGGTGTTGTCAATGCTGATTGCTTTGTGCAGTTCATAGAGGAGCCAATTTTGATGGGTTGATTACCGAGAACTCTATAACGATTTTTGTTTGCTGCTGTTTTCAACTCCATCTTGTGTTTAGGCAAACACCTCACCAGGGGTGCTGAAGAGGTGGTGTGGACACCTCAACATGTTTCCTCTTACCTTTAGGTCCACTGGTCACTTTGTCTTCCAATCATCTCTGTTGCATTGCCAAAGGGCCGGAGTATCTGAAGCCCCACAATGTTATTAGCCGTCCCTTCAATTGGTGGCCACTTTTACTTTACTTGCTTTTTACTCTGTGAACCTTGTGTCCCATCGTTCAGGTTGCTGTGGGGTGCTCTACGGAACCAGCAAGTGTGCACTCCCAACAATAGCATTGTCGCCATTGCTACTCACACCACAGTAGACAGAATTACTTGCATTATGCTTCCCCCCCCCCCTGGGGGCCCTTTTTCAGGGTTTCAAAACTGCTCAGATTGCAGCAACAAAAAAGGTGGTGTTTGCAATACAGTGGAAAAACAGAATTCATTGCAGCTTCATCAGAAAAAAAACAGAATTCCTTGCATCACAATTTTGTACTCGCATGGAATTTTTCCCAATGGTGGGGGGACTGTCACTTGGTAGCCATCCCCTTGGGGGAGAGGGAAGGGGCTCGGGTGGGAGAGTGACCAAAGGGGTGAGGCTTGGTGCCTCCAAGTGAACATCTCCAGCAGGCCAATTTGTAACAGGGGCATGCAATTCAAAGATGAGGTAATGCTGCATAGGGTATCGTGTGCAATGTGGGTGCGGTGTAAGGATGATGGCTGCAGGCAGCTAGTTGATGAGTTGAGACCCAAATAACTAATGGAGACTGATGGGCCAGGAAGGTTGGGTCTTTGGAGCCATTGTGCACTCCACACCTCACGTCTGTTTTGGCCCCTTCATGCAGATGTGGAGTGAGGATGATGCCTCTGTATGGGAGGCAATGGTGGCCCAATATCGCGAAACATTCAAGGGCTTTGCAGATGCAAAATTCAAAAAGGACGAAAAAAAGGCCAACCATGTGAGCACTCTGGATACTTGGTACCAGGAGGAGCTGCCAAAAATACTTGCAGACCGGGTTGCAGGTCCTGACGGTGCATTCATGACCCACAGTGAACTCCGCCGTGTGATGGAATGGAAACTTTCGAGGGGCAAGTTCCGGCCTGCGCTTCAGGTCATTGTGCTTGTGCTTGTGTATGTGCTCTGAGATATACCAGTGCAGTGCTTGTGTCTGGGCTAGTGCCAGTGTGACTAGAGCTCTGGTTGTGGTTGTTGTACCTGTGCCTCTGCTTTATGCTTTATGCCGTCTCTTCTGCTGTCCTTTCAGCTGTGCACATACCTGTGCTGATATACCTGTGCATATTGAGTCGGCTGGGGTATGGTGTATGGGGGCAGGGCTGATGGCATGAGCAGGATGGGGGTTGTCAGCACATTTTGCCGCAGCCACCATGTGGACTCTTTGTGAAGGGTTTAGGTGTTGAAGACTTCATCACACAGCAAACACCAATCCGCAAGGCCTAGGAAAAAATCATGTGCTGCTGTGCCATGATGTCGGGTCCAAGATAACTAGCATGATCCTGACCTGATGCAAGATTGCTAGGGGATGGGGTGCATTCAAGCCCACCTTCTAATCAGCTGCAGCAGGAGGCACCACACCATGGCCACCCATTGGCACCTGTGCAAGTGACAGCCCTTGTGGCAAATTGGTTGTGTGGTGCCAACAGGGGTTACACAGCCACAGCCCACGCACAGTTGTGCGCGGCCCTCTGTGGCAAGAAATAAATGGTCAAACCCCATGCATGGTTGAAAACGTGGCCCAGCAGGGACTATGTAGCCACACACCCACACCACCAGTATGTTGAGAAAGAGGCTTTGAAAGCCCTTTGTGGCCAGATCATGCACCAAACACACAATGCCTTGTTTACCTTTTTGTTGACCTGCTCCATCTGTTCGTCAAGCGCCTTCAGTGTATCCACTCCTCCAACCACTCGATATCCATCTCTTATATGTTGCCCAACGCAGTCCATTGCTATCAAACACACCACAAGAACTTGAAAAGGGGGTGCTTTCCAAAATTGTTCCGAGACCACTTGCAATGCTCAAACAAGTGGTTTAAGGCTATTTTGAGCCATATTTGACCCATATTAGGCCATGCAAATTCCCAAAAACCCTTGAGATGGGCAATTTTAAGACACACGCGGGCTCAAGGGGGGGATGTGCTGTGTTTGAATGCCATGGATTGCGTTGGGCACCCTTGTGGTGATCAACAATCATGAAGGGGATCACTTGCAAGTTGTTTCCGCGCAATCAACACCCCTGAATGCCCCATTGGAGTGGTGCAAGTGTTAAGGTTGGGGTTAAGGATAGTGTTGGGGTGCGAAGTGGACAAAAACTCTATTGCCTTCGGCAAGGCACCTCGAAGAGAGGCCGACAGTCCAATGGTCACATAACACCTGACATCTCGGGTCCCCAAAATGTGACATAGTTGTACCCGTTTTTGAGGTCCCCAAAGCGGGGAGGATTCACAATGGCTGCATGACCCCCACCGTCTTGTAGGAGGAATCCAAATGCTACATAACCTCAAATATACTTTTGGGGGGGGGGGCATATAAACATGCAGACATATAGACAGGTTTAGCAATTCGCACTTCCTTGCGCCAAGAAATTCGTGGACAGCCAGGTAAGCTCTGTGGCACATGTTTTGCAAAAAGACACAACCAAAAAAAATTGACAGTCCCAGTGGTTGGTCAAACACCTTTCATTTAATTTCACCCACCGCCCCCAACTTGCGAAATAATTTGGTATACCTACCAAAACAGCAAGGAAAATTACTTGATGCTTCCAAGACAACGCAGATGCTAGACCACTCTATAAAGTAGGGAATCAATACTCAGGACATTCCATTTGAGAACTAGGGCCAAATCAATACCTTGGGTGTGACACATGCCTTCATCCGTTGGCCCAACAGATGGGTCTGGATCCAGAAGTTAAAAGGGATTCTCCTGCACAAAAACACATGGCTTGTACCATGCAAGCCATGAATGATATGTTGTGTTGTTGGTAACTATAGTTTATATTGTAAGAACATGTGTTTGCATACATTATCTTGCAACTGATTTCAACAAGATTATTCCTCTCAACAGCAGAAACCAAAATTACTCCCACCCATTTTTAGGCATACATCGACGGGTTGGACCCTGCACTTGTGGAGCAGCAGTCCCGCCGGGCCTTCGCCGTGGCCATGAACGCAAAGGACGCCATCGATGCCATCTCTCAACTCAAGGGTGTTGGGCCTGCCACTGCCACTGCACTTCTCACAGCCTTCGCCCCATCGGAATACGGCTTTGCTGCCGACGAGAGCATGCAGGCAGTGCCTGGGCTTGGGCCACTACAGTACACGCCCAAGTACGTGCTGCAATATTTGGCCCGCTTAAAGGCCAAGGCTGCAGAGCTTAATACCAGCTTGCCGTCGCCCATTTGGACTGCGCATCGTGTGGAACTGGCACTGTGGGTGTCGCACTGGAAGGCAAAGCTGCCGGCAGCAGGGGCACCTGCATCTCGGAAGCGGAGTGCGGATGATGCCTCTGGTCAGGCCCCCAAGCGGCAGAAGTAGCCCAGAAAACACGTTGGGTGTAAATGGTCTGTCGTACATGCGAGGCAGATGCTGCATGATTTGGCACTGGTGGTTGTGGTTTGCCTTTGGATGACTGCCAACCGCCGTCCACTGACCATCAACAGTGGCTTGCATACAGCCAACCAACGCCCCCGCCATGTATGAGTTGGGTAGTGGAAGCCAGGGATGCAAGAGGCTGCAATTCTGAAAATGGGGACAGGCATTCCACTCTCACCAACCACACACGCCACCCTCCAACCCCCCACCCCCTGCAACAACCACACAGGCACACCTCCGCACAACACAACCGAGTTAGTGAAACTGGAAGTTCCAATTGCCAGGGGGCTTGGCTGTCCTAGCAGTAAATTCAGAATGGGGTCGAAGTTGTGATGTATGTGCTTGATTCAGGGCAAATCCACTGGCAAAAATACCACGTGACATGACGCCTTGTTGCTGTGTCTTGTTGTATCGAGTGTCAGTTTAGCGCTGACTGGGTCCGGAGGAAATCCTCAAACTTGTAAGGCACCTTTCTTTATGCTGACCTAGAATCAAATGGATGTTGGGGAGCTGACTGAACACCATGAGTGTATTGAAGGTTGTGCTGACAGGACTGAGCTGAATGCTGACATGTGCTAGAGTGATGGAAATGACAGTTGGGGATTTTGGTGTGCTGATTTTTCTGACAGCGTGCGCTGCTTCAACCTTCCATGTTTAGCCTCCCTTAATTGAGGTGTTCCAACCACCTGAAAAAAGTGAATCCTGGAGGGCAAAGTCTCGTGAGTGCCTTCCTTTTTTACTCTCATTTGCGACGAAAATGATTACAATCATGATTCTCATTTCCAGCACATTTGTGTGTGTTGTTGTGCATGCCATGAAAAAGGGTACCCTGTTTTGGTACTTATGATTATTGAGCACTCAATGAGCAAACCGAAACCAATGCATACCCTCTCCCTATTCTCGGCGAGAACCAGTTATGGTGTGTTGTGGATTCGAAGGATGCATTCAATCAGATTCCTTTGGCAGGAAGTGCTCCATTGTACAGCCACATCGACTCTTACAGGAATCTTGCGTCCCCGATGTGTGCCGCAAGGCCTGAAAAACAGCCGTGCTATGTGGCAGCGAGTCATGAAATGGGTTCTTGCTGACGTGTGAGATGTGTGTGACCCATATCTCTCGGGGACATTCATTGTGCGCCATCTCGGTGGGGTTTGGCATTTTCCCCGGGGTTTTTGAACTTTTCATCCTATGCAGCAAAATATCGTACCCTTGGGGGGGCATGTGTATGCTTTTTCAACTCTCTGAGAAAAGGCCATTTCAGAAATGTATGGGTTAGGGGGGGGTAGGCGACCATATTTTTGAGCATCAAATCCTGAAGTAATGCAAAAACTGCATTTTGCAGATTTTGCGTTGTGCCCCACTGTACGGTACAAAATATGTTGTCTGATGGCCCCTCTTTCTGGTGTTTTTGTGCCACTGTGCATGCTTGACATTTTTCTGCAAATCAAAGTCAATGCATGTGGCCAGAAACTCCTGCTGTGAAGCCTTCGTGGGGTGTGCTTTACGATCCCAAAATTGACTTGCAAAAGAAGCGGCCTCTGTGGTGGTCAGAATCTGGTGGTCCTTGTGGGTGCATGCAGGTTGCTGTGAACCTGCTATACGAGGCTTCTTGGCCTGCCTCGTGGGCACGCGCTGGGCAAACATCCCCCCAATGGGGGGGGGGGGGGATATTGGTTCAGATATGCTGTTTTTTTTGGGGGGCACTTTTTTTCTCTTGACGAGCACCTTCAAAATAGGGGGTTCCCAGGGTTTGGGCCTAAAAGTTGCTGATAGACCTGAGTACCTACTCGTGGCTAGCAGGGGTTTTGGATGGTCCGAAAGTGGGGTTTTGCTTGGGTGGGTCTGAAATTATATCTGAATTTTTTGACATGGAAAACATGAGTCATGTGACATGAAAACCATGCAGGCCTGGTTAAATGGCTAACGCCAGGTACCCTTTTTATGGGCCCCTTGGTGTGCCATAGCCTGAGGGGTTAGATTAACCCCCTTGAGCCCCTTGTAGGATTTTTATTTTGTCCAATCACAGTGTCCCGCAACAAGTTGGTGGGGTGGTGGGGTAGTGACAGAGTGAACACTTCTGTGGACTGGATGTCTGTGTTGAACAACTTTTTCGACTGCATGTCTGTGTTAGAAAACATTTTGGAGGGACGCCTCCCTAGGACAGCCCCCCACACCCCTCCAATATGGAATACCCCTTTTTCAGGGGGGATGGAAGGGCGTCAAAGAAAGTAAAACAATTGGCTTTTCTGTTTTTTTTTTTGGTCGAAAGTTGTGAATCTTTTGGAATTTTTTGTTGGGTCATCAATCAGTTTCGCTTGCTTTTATGGTGGGGGATGAGTGCTTATGAAGGCTATGCATTTCATGCATTTTTTGGCCAACATCACTCACAGGACCCTGTGGTGCCCCCTTTGTGGGTGGGATGGGTTTATGCTCGCACACCCCTCATGTATTGTCATGGCGACACTCTTATGCCCACACCATGGCCACATGTGCATGCATGTTTGGCCTCTGACGCTGACCTGTGCCACCTACAGCCTGCTCCAGCCAGCACAACAAGCAAGGAAGCCCTGATGAAGGCACTGGTGCACACATGGAGGCGTGTGAGAGCACACATGGCGCCATACATTGGGGAATATGTGCGCAGCATAGCCTGCCCTTTGCAGCACTGAAACCATGCACTGGCCACTTTGTTGGCCTCACATAGCCTTACCATTGTCTTGGATTGCTCTAATTTCGTTTTCAACACGTTTGACATGTCCAAAATAGGTGTGGGGAATTGGGTACGAGTTAGGGGCCGCATGTCTTTGACAAACTTCAAGTGCGGGGCCAAAAGTCTTGTACTATACTGCCCTGGCCACAAAACAAGAACAAGCAGCAACAACAACAACAACAACAACAACAACAACAACAACAACAACAACAACAACAACAACAACAACAACAACAACAACAACAACAACAACAACAACAACAACAACAACAACAACAACAACAACAACAACAACAACAACAACAACAACAACAACAACAACAACAACAACAACAACAACAACAACAACAACAACAACAACAACAACAACAACAACAACAACAAGCATGCCCTGAATTTGTTTTGCGCCGATTGCAAAGGGGACGTTGGTGGCCCTGGGTAGGGGCAGCAAATCGGGAGACATACTGGGGAAACACGAAGGTTTTGGGAAAATATTTGATTCATAGCCTGAATTCCGGTGGATTCCCTGCGACTGCAAAAAAAGAAATTAAATGCAAACAAATTAATTATTGCATTGAACACCAGAAATCTGAAGAAATTGACACAAAATTTACAGAATTTAATTAACTGAAGCGGGTGAAGAGCATGTTTTCTAACTTACTTGGCATGATCCAGCAATTGGGCCTCAGCCATTTTTTGCTGATTATCATGTGCTTTGGGCCCCTCTAAGTGCCACAAAGGCTTGACACTGCGCCTGTTTTCTAGAGCCACATGGGGAGCCACTTGGAATTGATGAGTGGGGTGTCGATTAGACAATACATGCACACATACAAACATATTGTCTTGGCTACCGTCCTGGGGGCGTCCAAGGATGTCTAGGACATTTTTGAGGTGAGTGTGGCTATGGGGGGCTTCAAGGGTGCCCGACGCAATGGGTACATGTATTTTGTCCATTTTTGTGTCTTTTCAAGAGAAAACCTTTTTGGTGGGTGGGGGGGCTCTGGTGTCTTGGGTTTTCTACGTGTCCTATATTCCTACACCCTAGCTGTGCGCTTTTGCAGAGGGCTGGCTCTAGGTGTGGCCGTGGAGCTATTGCACGGTCCTACGCATCTTGCACATTGTGCTATGATCCTGTTTTTGGAGGCTTGGGTAGGATGTGTACGACGAGCATGACAGGCTGATGTCTCTAGAGCCATTATCAAAGCCCGACTCGCACAACGCATAGGACACACAGGAGACGTAAGATGGTGTACTGGCTCCAGAGCGACTATCAAGTATGACACACCGCTCAAGTAGGGCATGCAAGACATTTACATTATCTTGCCTAGGACGCCCGCAATGTGATTTGTGGCTCTACAATTTTTTTTTGGTTTTGCAAGCAAGGTATTATATTACACTTTCCCACTCTTTTTTAAATCAAGCTAGCACTTGGCAACAAGCAAGCAACAAGCAACAAGCAGCAAACAAGCAAGCACGTCTCTTTCTATTCTGGCCATTGCTTTGTCCCAGCGTTCCGGGCTCCACTCTGCACTAGCAATCTTTGCATGGACACGTGCCCTCTCCAAGTCCCATATATGGAGCACCCCCCCCTCCCACCAAACAAAAAAAGAGCCTGGGGAGGAGCATGATGGCGTCCCTGACGAGTCTGCATATCGGCTCGCCATGCCATGCGAGATGCATACCTCATGCCCTGGACAGAGCACCCCGACAAGCGTTCTTGGGCGCTGTCGAGCTTCCGGCGGCGTAGGGCCACACCCCACTCGTCTTGTGGGGCACTCCTAGTGCCTGCCTCGGACCCTGCTTGGGGGGCACAAGGCTGCCCATGCTCCGATCTGCCCGCGCCTGGCCCCTGCAGTGTGGGTGTGTGTCACAAGCATAAACGGGTCCATGGCCGCGCTACACCTTGCCCAAATATCCCTCTGAAGTGCCCGTTCCCCTCTGGGGGTAGCGGCGGGTCAGCTTCTGGGGCCCCTGTAGGGCACTTGCCCAAAAGGTTTCGAAAAGCACACCCACCCCGCCCCAGCTTCACCCATGCCCCCCGCCGGCCTCGAGCTAGTCCCTGCTGCCCAGGTCTGACGGGCTGGGCCCACTCATGCCGCCATCCACCGCTGGTCGCGGCCGCCTTATCGTATAAAAATGCTCTTGTGTTGTCCTGCATCCCTCTTAACTGTGATTGCTTCATGTCGTCAACGCTTTTGGCCTCAGTAGTATTCGTTGTATGCGCTCGTTCTTCAATGGGACCACCTCCGCTTTCATTGGTGGCGTCTTGGCTCAAGCATTCATTGTGATGTGCATGCTGGTATGGTACAACTTGTGCCTTGCAATCATCAGGTGGTTCTTCTCGTTGTCTAGGGGGTACACTGGTACACCGGTACACCGAGCGTTTGCCTTTTCCTTCCACCCCATGAGATTGTTGTATTTCCATTTTCATCGGTTTTGCTGTGTCTCCTGACCAACTTTGAGTTTGTGTTCGACGAGGAGAGTGTATGCGCTTAAATGTAGATTTCGGAATTCTTGTAACGTGTCTTCACACTCGAATAACACGTTCGTAGCAGGGAGAGAGCACAGTGTGCCTCTGCTACCAAACGTTGATGGTCCCGTCTAACTATGATTACTTGTGACATTTGCTTTGAACACCCTAACCTTGCACAAGTCCTGGCACAGTTTCAAAGAAGATGAAGAACTTGAGCACAATCGAAAGATTGGCAACATCGAAACATTTGTCTTGCCCCATCCTGCACCTTGCTTCACTCTTAGAGCATGTTCCTTACTGCTTGTGTCACTGCTTGTGAATTCTCAGGGTGTGCGTCAACAATGCCTTTGTCAGAACAATAGGAGGCGTTATTTCCGTCATTTTTATTTCTTTTACCCTGGTTCTCGCCAGGAGGGAGGGGGGTTACGACCACGCATTGCATTGCCATCGTTTTCTGTTTGTCTGCAGACAACCATGTCTGCAAGCCCACGGGGAGGTGGCAAGCCACCTCCTGGGCGCAAGGCGAGCGCAAGTCCTGCCCAAGTTCCCGGGTTGAAACTGCCGCATCCTACTAACCCCTCGGGACAGCCTCTATTCGTCCCGTCCCCACGTCAGACGCTGCCCAAGTCGCCCCGTAGCCGTAGCGCCTCAAATCCGGGGCTTGACCTCCAGGCCTTGCGGTCTGCAATGCCAGCCGATGTGCAGCAGGGCATGATCACGCAGATCAGACAGTCCTGCGCTGCCGTTCGCCCCGAAAAGGAGCAAATTTTTTCGGAGGACTTTGGTGCATTGCTGAATGTGCTTTTGGTGGCGAGTGCAGGCAATGGAGCGCGGGCCCGCTTCCTGCTAAATGCAGTGCAGCATCGCGTGTTTGGCGTGTCTCCTGAGCCACAGTCGGACCTCAATCGTGCGGACAAAGAGCTCGCTCCTGAGCAGCGCTGCGGGGCTGCGGAGAGACAAAAGTCGCCGAACATCAGGTGCGGTTGTGGGTCATTGGAGGTGGTGTAGGTTGTCTCACACCCTTGTCTTACATCAAGTTCATGGTCAATCGGGGCACACACAAACTCTTGCCTCAATCCTTGTGGTTGTGGGTGCCAATCCGCAGCTCCGACCTTCAGGGCAGAGGTCCTGGATAGCGCCTTCTGCAACAGCCCCCCACTCCGAGATCCGTTTCGCTGGTTGTAATTCGTCATCCGCCGTGCGTTGCCCTCATCCCTCGAACAGCAAGCAGCAAGCCTCCAAAAGCCTCCAGGAAATAACAACAATTACCCAGAAGCCCCCAGGAATTACTGGCAACCATCCAAAAGCCTCCAGCAAGAAAGGCTTTGTGCTAGCAAATAAGATTCTGTGGGGTTCTATGGGCTTTTCGGGAGGGTGCTTCTTGGGATGGTTTACCAACGTTCGATCACAAACAGTTGCCACGGTGCGTGTATAGTGCGCGTGTGGTGCACGCGCGGTGCAACAACCCCCTCACAGCATCAACCAGAAACTCCAACAATCTGCACCTCCAGCACACCCTCCAACACACGTCCACCATCCTCCACCAACCTACTAATCTCCAACAGAAACACCTCCGTCACAATCTGTCTTTCTCTTTTGGTGCATGGGAGGGAACAGCCTGAAGCGGTTGCCCTTCTGTAATCCTGGCTCGGTGATCGGTTTGCCCAGCCCCTTGTTGACGTGTTATTGAGGTCCGATGGAGCGGGTAGTCCAGGGCAGTTTGGGTGGTCTAGCCTGCACCGCTTTCTGAACTGTCTGAACTGTCTGCCCCTGTGCTGTTGGCTGTCATCGCCCCCCAGAAGAGTTGACGGCCGAGCAAACATGGTGAAACCCACTGACAGGGTGAGCGAGGCAGCAAGAACCAACCACAGGAATCGAAACCGATGCCTGAACCAGACAGCTACGGACAAGCGGACTCCGTAGGCCCTGGCTGATGAGAGGGGACAGCCATAGGAATGCAAATACGTGAAGGCAGCAATGGTAAAACCGAGGAATTGATGGGATCAGGCATGCATTTCAGATTCCGGCATCAGACCTACATGAGGTACGGATCTGCTCAGGGGGAGGGGTGACTCACCCCCGTCCCGCCAAATTTGTCCACACGTGGTTGGCCAGTCCTTCCTCGCGGAGCCACCGGCCAACAGACCAATCCCCACCCCAGTTTCAGGCCGGGGTATCCACTTTTCACAGTGGTAGGACCCACATTGGTCACATTTCCTCCAAATCACCTTGCAGAGGTTATTCCATGCAAAGCACACGTACCAGTCTACACGGGAAAACGCCACATACTTCCCCCTTGAAGCCTGCCAATTCGGCCACATTGGTGCAGGACACATGGGCAAAGCTGGGGTTGCAAGAAATGGATGACAGAAGATAGCGCCGACAGCACCAACAGCACTGACAGTGCGTCGGGGAGCGACTCAGATGAAGCGCTGTCCAGCGCAGTAGGTACATCTGTGCTCAAAAAGCGGAAGGGGGGGGGGGGGCTGAGTTGTAGTCATAGTTGATGTAGAAGCAAGCTGCTGACCAGGTTGAGGGAGGGGGATAGGCTGCCTCAAGCCAGCCTATGCAACATTCGACAGCGCAATGGGCGAACCCAAGGCAACATGCAGCAATGGTTTGGGCAGTGACCGTATAGCCTATGTCACGGGGGCTATATTGGTAGCTGAGTGTCTGTCACTTCACACCCCTTTTGGGCCCGCCATCAAAGGAGGGCAGGGAGTAAGAACACCACAGTGCTCAACGCGCACCTGGTCTCGCAACTACACTCAAACCCTGGGCTCAAGCAAGACAGTGGGCAATGAAGGCTGTGTGGCAGGTTGGACTGGAGCCAATGCATGGCGGTGTAGTGGCCCTTTTGGGCCCATTCCTGTACCTGTTCCCAAGGGGCATCCTTCGAATCCACAACAGACCACAACTGGTTCTCGCCGAGAGTAGAGGGTGTGCATTGGTTTCAGTTTGCTCAGTAGTCATATGCGCAAGGCTTCTTTTCACTGCTCTGCTGCAATGTTCCTTAAAAAAAGTGGGTGAAACACCGCCCACTGAGTTTTTGGTTGGGACCCCACCCTCCTATTGCCTCTCTGGTCGGTACGCCGCCCGCTCTGGTGCGTCGCGCATTGGTGACTCCTGCAGGTCGCAGCCCTCACCCGCGTGCCCTCTGTGCGGGTCCCCGGCGGAGGGGCCGAGAGACCCGGGGTCCTCGCAGTTTTGCAGTCTGTTTCGGCAGCTGGAGGACAACGTGGCACGGCTGCGCTGCCTCGTGGAGCCCGTTGCTGGGAAGGCCGTCTTGCCTCCCAATCCCGCGCCCGTACCGCTGCCGCCTGCCGCTGGGCACCCTGACCCGTCGCGGGGCGTCGCCTGCGCAGCAGAGCGCCCCGCGTTCAACTCCGAGAACCTGTCGTCGTTCACCCCCGGCTCCCTCCCATCTCCTCTGGCCGCGCCCCCGGACTCGGAGCCCGCGCATGTGCCCCAGCAGGCGGTCAAGGCGGTGCCGCGGCAGAGAGGGACGGCTCCGCCGCAGGAGCCCAATGCGCGGGATCCGGTGGTCGATTCGGGCGGCGGCGCGGTGGTGCAGTTGGCGGCAGCGAACACCGGGTCGCTGGATTTTCCTGCGACAACGGATGACGCTGCGCCGGAGGTGCCAGGGGTGGTCCGGGAGGAGGCCGCCACGCAGGACACAGACGCGCCGCGGAAGCCTGCGGAAGAAGGGACCGCGCAGGTGATGGCGAACGCGGCCGATGGGAAGCTGGGGCTGTCCGCTGCGGCGCCCCCGGGGCAACCGACCGGGCAGACCGTGGGCCGCACCGCCGGGCACACCCCCAGGCACACCCCCCAGGCACACCCCAAGGCGCACCTCTGGGCCCGTCCCCGGGCATACCCCTGGGCACACCTCCGGCCATACCCCCCGGCACACTCCTGGGCACACGTCTGGTCTGGATGGGCCGGATCTGCCGAGTCCGGCCTCTGCCCGTGCCGGGGATCAGGCTTGCACCTCGCACCACACGGACCGCGGGGGTGCCACGGAAGATGCGGACGCGCATGCGGCCGACGGGGAGCCGGAGCCGTGCGCCGCGGCGCCTTCGGATGCGCTGGATCGGAGGACTGTGCGGCTGAGTTTGGCCTCCATCACCGGTGACGAGACGGCCACCAGCAGCACAGAGGATGAGCCCCGGGTCCAGGACAACGCCACGGAGCAGGCGGTCGCCGACGTTTCGGAGGTGCTGCTGAAGGCCATGAAAGACGCAGACACGAAAGCGACCGATGGGGGCCCGGAGCCGGGCGCTCTGAAGGCTGCGGATGTGTTGAGGGGCATAACGATGAGACTGCTCAGTCCCCAGTCCCGCACCGCTGACGAGGCCGCATACAGCAGCGCCTCGGAGTTGGCTGCGTTCCGGGTCGGTGGCGATGAGGCAGACATGCCCGGCGGGTCCCTGCGGGGTTTGGAGCCCGTGTCGTCGGTCCGGGCGCGGGTGGACCCGATCAGCCAGTCCTTCGCCTTCCGGAGAGCGTCCTGCAGTTTGAGGGTTGTGGGAGACCCGATCCAGCCGCTGCAGTCGTTCCGGCGTGGGCCCTCGCGTCGCAGGCTCGTGGACCATACCCCCGCGGCCCCACCAATGGCGGAGTCTGCTGAACTGGAGTCGCAGGCGGAGGGCGACAGCGTTTCGAAGAAGCACCTCCTGGACCGGGTCATGCGGGTGCCAGAGCTGCGATGGGCCGGACTGTTCACCGCAATGAAGGTCGGCTCGATGCCCTTTCACTCATAGTCACATGGCACCACCTCTGCCCCCATTCACGGCGTCTGCCCCACACCCACATCTCCTGTGGGCACGCTCCCACAATCACATCTGCCCCCCCCACCGCCATGCCCTCCCTCCCCCTCAAGGTCACACACGTGACACTGGGCACGGCAGCAGCAGCAAGGGCCCAGCCCCAACTGGCGCCCCCCAGTAGCCCCAACTGGCGCCCCCCAGTAGCAGGGGCCCAGCCCCAGTTGGCTCGGCTGCAGCAGTAGGGCCCAGCCCAGATGGCACGGCTCCAGCAACAGGGCCCAGCTCAAATCGCCAGCCCCACGGCTGACACCCGGCATCATGTTATTGCCACACGGCAGAGCCTGGGCCCCATCCATAGCCGCACAGCGTCACGGGTGGGGGTATGCGGGCTGGGGATCGCATGATCCCTGGGAAAAACGGCTCAAGGTCACACACGTGGCACTGGGGACGAAAAAGGGCCATGTCATTTCATGGCCGGGAGGCAGGAGGTGGGCTCTAATATCCTCCCCGGAATTTCTTTTGTCGCACTACGTTTCCCCGCCCCCCTCTGATGGATGACACCGCACGGTGCTACTCCATTGCGGCTGGCCCCACACGGGGTATTGCGGCGCCGCCGAGCCAAGCGGCGTGTTTCTCGCCCTGGCACCCCAGTCGCACGACCTCCAGGGGAACTCCCGCGGGGTTGGTAGAGAAGTGTAGGGTCGGGCATGGCGCCTACTCTGTTAAGTCAAGTTACACCGACAGAAAGTACACACAACTGAACAATCCGGTCTGGGTGGAAGGAGACCCTGTTCAGAGCACCAGGCCCCCGATACATGGGGGGGCTGTGATTTGGCAAAAGGACGAATCTTGAAATGTGGGGGGCCGGCTTTGAGCTCCGGACAGTGATAGCTCGTGCCGGGGGGGGGGGGGAGGGGGCATCAGGAGAAGAGCTTGAAGGGCTGAAGCCATTTTTAAGGCGATTGTACCCTATTCAAGGTCAAGGCCAGCGGGTCATTCCCCATTGTCACCCATGCGGAAGACTCCAGCACCTAACAGGAGTCATCCGCACACACCCATCAACATGTGATGGTGATGACCAGGTTAGTGTTGTTAAAAATTTTTCAATATGCAGAGAGCAACAGTGAGTACCTGTCCCGCACACGTGCCGCATGGCTATTGGGGGACTCTATGTAAAGGCTGTTGTGTTGTCGTTTGGATTTGTCTCCGAACACCGGGCACCTCTGCGGATGTACTTGTTTGGGATTGCGAAGGGCCAAAGGGCCATTTCAAAGATAAATTTCAGAATAATAAGGTTTCAAAGATTATGATGTGGGTGCCGATTGTGTTGTGCTCTTGATTGTGATGTGTTTGTGGGAAGGAGGGGTGTTGTGCAATTTTTGTGGCCAAAGCGTTTGCTCTCCTCAGGGGCCATTTTGGGAGGGGTAAAAATCAGGACGTTCCGGGTGTACTCGCTGCACAAGTGTCGTGTGGCACAATTCCTCCCCCCAAGCCAAGAAAAATTTTAACGACGGTTACCGGTGGGCATTGCCTTTCTGGCTCCTCGGGACAAGAGATTCTTTCAAGGCAGACGGCGGAAGTGTTGCCAGAATCACTTCCTGGGAGTGAATGTCCTGGTGGCTACTGCCAAGATGCCCACTGGCACGTACAAAATGCTGTCAACACTGGTAACCAGGCATGCACACACACACCAATGTAGCAGTGTTCAAGCAAGTGAGGACAGCCCAAACTTGGCTGCTTCATCCAGTGCCACGGGTGTGTCACAACACTGATTGACAATTGACGACCGTGGCAATTTGTGTCGGGTGCACGTTGTACTAACATGCGGCATATGCTCCAGCCGCCATCTTTGCAGTGGCTCACCCCCTGCCTCCCAACCCCTGCCATCTTCTTTTCCATCCCTCAAACGACACCCGATGATTGGTGCACCAAAGAGGACATCCGTAGAAAACGATGGAGTCCGCTTCATCACCTTTGTGGCTCACTCTCTCATGCCAGCCAACGCAGATCTGGCTTGTGTGTGGACTGCATACCCATACTTCGGAAGTGCCTGACACCCCCCTCCTCCAAAGCTGTATTTCTGCCCCCCACAAGAGGTCACGCAGTTACAGGTGCCCAGTTCGAACCTCTGAAGATGGACCGCATGCCTGTCATCGGCATTAGGGTGTCGGTGACCCTGCGAGGGGGCAGGGGCGCTGCGAAGGACGAAGGATAACTTTCCGATGGCGTCCCGAGATCACCTGGAAAACCTGATCCTCCTCCCACCCTGCACCCGCTCTTGCCAGAGCCCCACCGCAGCGCATGGCTGTGCTGTAGGCGGTGGGCTGGTCCAAGAGGGCGAAAGACAAGGTCTCGGAAGCTGAGGCCACACAATCCAAAAAGGAAGAGTGGTTTACCCTGATCCACAAAGGAGACCTGGATGCCTTCCATGACCGGATCCAGGAAGACCCTGCGGTGCTGCACGCCGTGGATCCGACCGGCGCCACGCCCCTGCATCTGCTGCTGCTGCACGACATTCGGGGCAGCAAGCAAATGGCGAAGGAGATCATGACGGAGCACCCCGAGCTCTGCAAGGTCCAGTACACCGGAGACCAGTACCGAGGCGAGGTACTTGCGAGGCCCTGCCCCTGCCTTTGCAGGAGTTTGTTGCCGAGTATTCGACAGTGTGTAGTGGTGGTAGTAGTAGTAGTGTGCCATGTGGGGCTTGTGGTAGGGTAGTGTGTGAGCAAGTTGGGGGAGTGCGGTGTTTCAGGGGCTTGTGGCAGAGTGCCCATGGTGAGGCTGAGTCTGCCCACAGGGAGTTGGGTGCCTTTACTGCAGCAGCGGGGCTGGCCCTGCCAAGGGTTCGGGTCGCACCCACCAGCAGGAGGGTGTGGCATGGGGAGGACAGTGTGGGGAGGAATGAGACGGGGGGGCGGGCTGTGTGGGTGTGGGTGTATGCGGAAGGAGGGGGTATGGGGGGTTGGGGATGCAGAACCCCTGCGCGGGAGAAGAACCCCCTGCCACACTTCCGTCCCCCGTGGCAGAGTCTACTGCACATTGCGGTCATCAAGAGCTGTGCCGACGTCACCCGGTTCCTGGTGCGCAAGTGCCCCGAGCTGCTCACGTACCGCGCCACCGGCGACTTTTTCATGCCGGGCAACCAGTGCTACTACGGCGAGCTACCCCTCAGCTTCGCAGTGTGCACCAACCAGGGCGACCTGGTGCGCATCCTGCTGGACGCCGACGCGGACCCCACCCTCACCGACGACCTGTGGGGCAACAACGCCCTCCACATGGCTGTCCTGCACGAGCACCAGGAGATGTACGACCTCCTCCTCGCCGAGTGGGCCGCCCGCAAGGACGCGCACCCGGAGTGGGCCGACCCGGGGGTCTGCCTCAGCAAGCGCCCCAACAAGGCCGGCCAGCAGTGCTTGGCGCTTGCGGCGGCGGAGAGCAGCGCGGAGATGTTCGACCACGTGCTGGTCCACAGTGGGCAGGTCGGCCTCCCAGACAGGGCGCGGGGCTAGACGCCACAGGACCCGCACTTTTGCCTCCTCCTCCCCGAAATCATGTGCCCAATCCCCCAAGGGAGGCTCAGGGCGGTCCCCAAGGACGTCCACAGTTTTCTTTTTGTTTCTTTTTTTTTTTTGCATGAAGAGCCGCCCAAATAGACCGCTCTAGTTACCTTCAAGGTGCCGTCGGTTGCTTTCCAACCGCCATCGGTTTCCTTCCAGCCGTCGAGCTGGGTTTGATGGACGCCAGCAGCTTCTTTTTTTTTTTTTGGTGTTAGAGACCAGCATGGGCCAGGACTCGAGACCAACATTGGCTATCGTCAGCCTCCGAAGGAACCCTCTGGGGCCTCGTTCCTTGCGCTGAGGTTACGAATACCTGGCCGTTCCATGGATGAGCCCCGCTGTTGGGCCAAAGGCCTTCTTTGCAGGCGCGGCACTCCAAACAGCAACCTGCCAGAGTAAACAAACCCGTACCCTCCATGTCGGGGTCCACGTTCAGCAAGTTTGTGACCCCTTTCGGCTGATCAGAACTGGGGTGCTTTTGTTGGCATTTACTGGAAGGAAAAAAAACAAGCTCCACGGGCATACCTTTTTTTTGACCGTAACCCGCGTACACTTTTGCTGATTTTCATGTCAACAGGCGGACCAAAAAAAGCTTTTTCTTGCTGCCACCCGCGCACACAACACACGGGTTACACTTTTTTCTTGTACGCTACATCAAACCATAAAAGGCAAACGTTGGTTGTGGTTGGCAAAAAAAAATGTGCGGGTCACACCAGACACTTTGCCACAACGGTTCTAGCCATTAGATGCCTGGCGCGTGTTCCCCAATGTGCAAAAGTGCTGGTCCCCATCGGCACAGGTTCGGGGGTCTGGAGGGGCTGGTGAGTCCCGCTCTACCCATATCCCTCTCCCCCCCCCCCCCCCCCCACGACATCTCGTCATCTCGAGCATTTTTGTCCATGTGTGTGCCTTACCAAGGGATTTTGGGTGTTAGCTTTCACGCTATCAATCCCCCCTCCCCCCCCCCAGCCCAAACCGCCCACCCACCCCCAACACCCGCTTCAAGCACAGCCCTGGGTGTGTGCCCCAGGAGAACCCCCTGCACGACATGTGGACATCCTTCACCCCCCCCCCCCCCCCCCAAGTTCCAGACCCCAACCCCTGCAGCGTGGGCAGGAGGTACAGAAGAAACGCAGGGGGGGGGGGGGGGGCTGCCATCAGGGGCCAAGGAGGGAGGGATAATGTGGAGGTGTGAGAGTACTTCAGGGGTATATGTACCGGGGGAGGGGCCCACCGAGCAGTTGAGAAAGGGCGCGTCACGGGGCTGATGAAGCAGTTTCCCGAGCTGCTGTAGCCCAGGCCTAAACGGCCCCAATGTCATGCGAACACAACTCACTGTCTTACGGAGGCTGCACTTTTTGGTGGTGGTGGGCTGTCGTCCCCTTCCACAGCGCGGGTCCACCCCTCTGCACTGCACCCCCTCTCCCTGAAGGTCCATTGGCAACACGGGCAGACAACGTTCATGCTCTACCCGCGGGACGGCCTCGACGACGGCCCCGACAGCGCGCTGTCATACGTCCTGACGATGGGGCGCCACGAGCTCCTCAACCTCCCCCGCGTCCGCCGCCTGCTGCAGATGAAGTGGGATGCCTTCGGGAAATTTCATGTGTTCCGGAGACTGATGCGCCACTTGGTGCTGCTCGCCATCTTCCAGGTGCCCCCTCGTCTTCAGCACCCTCCTCGTGCTCGCTTGCTTCTGCCAGGGACCGGCTTTTGACGGGTGCTTTGCCCTGTGCCCCCAACCCCAGGTCCGAGTCCCTGGCGTGCCCTTTTCGTGCAGTTTTCGAATATGGCCCCAAATTCGCTAAAGGCACAAAGGAGGCAGCCCTGGATGTCCCCTATTCCCTTCATGAATGTGTGCAGACCCATCCCCAAGGGCCACAGGGGGGGGAGGGGGTCTCTGATGGGGGCCAGAGTGGGCAGACGCCATAAAGCTGTGGCACAAGTACATGACGGACTGTTCTATTTCTGATCCACTTGTCGAGATTGCTCCCTTGTTTAGGTGCCCAGACTGATGCCCACGAGGCGGTGGTGTGTCTCCTCCGTGGGTTCTTTCTGGGGTAGGTGGTATTTTGGGCCCCGCCGGGCTGTCGAGCAGGGGGCCCGAATCGGCCGGGCGCCAGGCGCAGAGGACCACACCGGCGACGACTAGCGGATAGGACGGGGCGCTGGCACTGAGCCTGCGCAGGGAGCGGCCCAGCACCTGCACCCAGGGCTGGATGATGCCGAGCAGGGCATGGAGGATGGGGGGGGGGCGAGGTCGAGGACTCCAATGGCCTGCAGGCGGGCCAGGGAGAATGGGTGGTGCCGCAGGTTGTCCTTCCACCGTCAGCCCCCGGCGCGTTCTTGTTGGATCGCTGCTGGTGTTCCTTTTGTGGATGTGTGTGGTTCCGGGGGGGGGGGGGGGGTCGTTCATGGTACGTTTGCCAAGTGCGGCAGAGCCCGACGCATTGTCGGTTGTGTTTCTTGCGGCGACCGCGTGGCGTGTTGTGCAGTTTGTGTGTCGGGAGGGAGACACCCGAACTGTACCCGGCACTCGTCCCTCACCTCGCCTCCCCCCCACCCCCGTCCTGCCCGTGCCGCCCCCTCTGGCCCCCGCCTCCCTGCACCACACGTCCGCTGCCCCAGATCGCCATCATTCTGCCCCGCGTCCAAATCGATTGGTCGGAGCCGTGGCGGGGGCTGACCCTCCCCATTTGGCTCGCGAAGACGACGTGCGAGCTGGTGGTCACGGTGCAGGCGGTGCGGAAGCTGGTGACGGAGATCCAGGAACTCCGGCGAGAGGGTCCGCGGGCGTACTTTGGGACCGGCGGGGCCATCCTCCTCGAGAACGTCGCCAGCCTCGTGCACGGGGGGTCCATCCTGTGCGTGCTGGCCGCCCGCCTGGTCCTCGGGGACGTGGTGATGGAGAACGCCGCCCTGGCCCTGGCGTCGTTCTGCAGCTGGTTCTACCTCGCGTACTTCTGTGTGGCCTTCCGGCTCACGGGGCCGTTCGTGGTGATCGCCTTCGAGGTCCTGCACCAGGACATCCCCCCGTTCTCGCTGGTCGCCACCGCGTTCCTGGGCGCCTTCTCGTCGGCGCTGCACATCCTGTCCGCCAAGGAGGGGCTGGCGCACTTCGTCCACAGCTTCCAGGCCTGCCCCCCCTCTCGCCCATGCCCCTGGCCCCTCCCCCCGTGCATCATCCCCCTTGCCCCAGTGGAGATCTTGTGTACAGTTCTTTGGCCTCATGACGGATGAGATGGACAGTTGCTTTGGGTTTTTTGGAAAGAAGCACAATTGTGGGCGTACCATCAGGCTTCACAGCTCAGAGCTGTGTTAAGAACCCAGATTCTTTTTTTTTGTTTTGTGTTAAGGACAGCCCCGAGGGACCACCAACCGCCAACCGCTGCCAACTGCCAACCGCCACCAACCCCAAACACTTGCTCACTGCCACCAACCGCCACCAACCGCCAACCGCCAACTGCCAACTGCCAAACCCCACCAACCACCAACCGCCAACGGCCCGATGGAATGAACCGTACACGGTCTCGGCGTACATTTCGGTTCGGCGTACATTTCGGCTCGGCGTACATTTCAGCTCGGCGTACATTCGGCCCGTCGTTGGGCCGGCCGAATGTACGGCCGTACATTCGGCCGGCCGATCCGTACAGTCTAATCCGTCAGCCCCCCTTGTCAACCCCCCCCCCCCCCCAATTCAATATTTTGCCCCCACATTTTGCCCTGCCCCTCATCACCTTTGTCAAGGTGGTCTATGGCCACCGCAGGAGTCTTGTGATTTAAGGGGGGTGTGGGGGCTGGCCCCTGCGTCTAGCGAAGCGAGCCGAAGCAAGGGGGGGCTGGCGGTCCATAAACAAGTAGTAGCTGGGGGGGGGGGGGGGGGCTGATGGATTAAACCATACATTGGGCCGGCCGATTCGGCCGGCTGGATGTACGGCCGTACATTTGGCGGGCCCTTTTGGCTGGCCGAATTTACGCCGAGCCGAAATGTATGCTCAGACCCATGTACAATTTATGGCGTTGAGCTACAGCCAACCGCCAACCGCCGCCAACCGCCACCACCCGCCAACTGCCAACCGCCACCATCCGCCAATCGCCAACCATCAACCTTTAAAGTAGAGAAGGTCCCGTGGCCATGAAGCAGAGGGCGTCCTCGTGAATGTTCGTTTCTGTGGTGTTACGAACCTTTTTCTTTCTTTTTTTCCCCCTTAAGGACAGCCCTGCTGCAGCTGCCTTCGTGTCGGCTTCAGACTGCTGCACAGGTCAGAGTGATGGATGCAGTGGGCTGAGTGGATTTACATGAGTGGGCTGAGTGTATATGTCTAAAACATGTTTTTCGGAGTTCTCCACTCTCCAAATGGGGGAGGGTCCTTAGTTACCTCCCAAAGCCCATTTGGTGGCAAATACAGGGGCGCGATACTCTGCTCCAGTTATGCCATTTGTCTGAATCATCGTCACCTGGGACACCACCACCCTCTGCCTCCGAATTGGCAGTTGGTGGAAATTCAACCATGGGGGCATTGATATGAAAAGCCATGGGCATTTTTACACGTGAACCGTGGAAAAGCCGCTGCCCACTCACTGCAATGAAGCGCCCAAATGCAATGAAGAACAATGGATTTTAGCATTCCCATTGCTTCAGTCTTGCACAGTCTGTCGTACTGTGCAGCAGGTCAGTCTACAGCCTGTAATCCCACGGAGGGCAATGCACCCCCACGGTTCCCCAGCCCCCAGGCAGGCACGGGAACGGAACGTTTTCAGGGGAGAGCCCCCCCACCAAGTCCACAACCCCTTCCCCAGACATATGTTTGAATGGGAAGTTTGTACCCAGGAAGGACCCCCCCCCACCTCCTCCCCTTTGAAGTGGCCTGGAAGTGACGGCCTAAAAGTTTCGTAGCCGATGCAGTGTAGTGTCGGCAGTTCAATTTGATACATGAAATCCTCCCGGAAAAGCTTGCTCTGTTGCCTTTGGTGCCAAAGGTACCTGCCATGATGTGTGCTGCCCTCACTGCCTTCATGTGTTCAGGTAGTCTTTGTATGTGGGAACATTCAGTTCTGTTTTTTTGTGCCTCACCTGTCTACTGCATGTTTGTTCTGTGGTGCCAGAGTTCACAGCCTTTGCCCATGCGCTGGCATTGAAAAGCGTGCTCAAGAAGCTCAATTGGCAAGGAGGGTCAACCGCCCACCCTTTCCGACCCCCCCCTCCCCCTGGGCTCGGGTCCGTGCAGCCCAAACTCAAGCCCAGGCCTGCCTTCCCCCTCCCCCCTCCCCATTAAGCGCTTGCTGGTAGTGACTGCAAGCTATCAGAAGCTTCAAATGCCATCCATCCATCCGTCCAATCATCCCCTTCTACCCCCTACCCCCCCCCCCCACCGCAAAACCCTTCCCCCCCTTCTCCCTTTCCGAGTCTTTTCAAAAGCTGAGTTGACGAATATGTTGCGGTGCTGTGACTTTTGCCGGGCCTACCTCAAGTGCCAACCGCCGGCGGTCACTTGTCAGAGCGCCATCGACAACCGTTTTGTAACCGCAAACTCCTGCCAGTGGCGGGTCAACCGCCGTGGTCGACCGTGGCCTGGGCGCTCGGTGCCGCATCCGTTTCCGGCCCTGACCGTCGCCCTGCTTCCCAGGCCTGCACGTACACCTTCCTCTCGAAGTTCGACCCCGACCAGTTCGAGGCGGTCTACAACATGTGGCCCCGCCTGGCCTCCTGCATCGTCACGCTGATGCTCGTCCTCGTCATGCTCGTGCTGATGAACCTCCTCCTCGCCCGCATGGGCGACACGTACAACCGCATCTCGGAGCAGGCGGAGCTGGAGTGGCTGCTGCAGCGCGCGCGGGTGGTCCGCAGCATCGAGACCGAGATGACCGACGAGGAGCTCCACGTGGTCTGGAACGGGCACTTGGAGCTGGACATGTCCGGCCGGGAGTGCTTTCGAGTGGCCGAGGTAGACAATGAGTATTGGCGCAACGCCAGTGCGCGCCCGAGACGCTTTTCCAGATCGTTTTCCATGATGGACCAGGACCGACGGAATTCGAGGTGGGATGGCAGTTTCCACATGCACAATGGATGAGCATGCGCAATGGACGATGGGCCATATCCTTGTATTGCGGGTGCTTCCACTGCGACGCACCGGAAGAGAAAGCTACCCATCGTAGGACTGTAAATGGTGTTGCTTCAAAAGCGGGTTGGCGAATGCACGAACAGAGAAGACCAACGACTGGGCTACAGTTGCACACATTCAGACAACAGTGCGATGTTTTACAATGTTTGGCTTGTATATTGACGCACCTTCATTGCGCTGCAGTTACTGACAATTTGCTTTACAGTTTCCTTGTGGTGGGGCTTATTTGGATTGGTTTTGGCTTTACAGTTTCCTTGTGGTGGGGTTCATTGGGATTGGTTTTGTGGTTGTTTGTTGTCGGTAGCGACCGTGGTCATGGGAGATTGAGGGCCACAACAAATTATTTCGGGAGAAGGACTTCAACTTCTGCAGTGTCCAATGTTTTGGTCTAATTATTTGGGCAACTTGATGCTGAATTTAATTTCGATCTGTGAGAAAGGTTTGGGGAATTTGCATTACAGGGGGTTTCTCTACCCCTGCGACGCGCAGGAAGCACCCCCAATGTCATGTGTGTGGCACGGGTCTGGGAGTTGGCCCTCAAGGACCTCCTGGACGCCCTGCACCTACCAACTGAATGGCCTGTGCTATGTGCACCGACTGTGCCACAAAGTACCAGCTTCACGCGAGCACAAATGGCGACACTATTCCGTCCGTTTCGTTTCCCCCACTTTGCAGCAGTGCACCTGTATCAGAGGCACTTTTCACTCAAACCAGACACTATCACAGTGAAGAGCACCACTGGTCGTGTTCCTGAGTATCTGTCTTTTTGATCTCTTGTCTTCACTGTGCTGCTGCTGCAGTGCAGGGTCCAGTGCAAAATGCGTCTTGACGGTGGGGAACACCTCCCCAACCTCTCCCGAGTCCATCCACTTTTTCATGTGGTGCACCCGACCCACAACTTTCGGAACCACTTCTTGACTCACTTTGTGTCTAACCGGCCGACATGACAGTCCACGAATTCGCACAATTACCACGGGGACATTTTCATGTGAACAATATCGAAGTTTGCAGGGTGTTGAGTGTTGTGAATGGCAGGATGGCAGACCTGCCACGGTGTCGCAGGCCCCCCCCTGTCTTCGATTCGATGGCGACACATCCGCTCATTTTGGTCTAATACAGACACAGTGCGCCTATTTCACTCAAACACATACACACACACACACACCACGACATATACCCGCATTACCCAAGATTTGGAGCAGGAGGAAAGCTCCGTGGACCTGGTGGAATCACCTCGAAGAGAGGTTGTTAGATCAAGCGCAGGCGCGGGCGTCGTATACCCCCCCTTTTTGGGGTCATTCGCTTAGCATACCCCAAGGCATGACATTGGATGTCCAACCCCTTGTAAAATCATTATTTTGCCCAATAAGACCATCCCCCAATGGGTTTTTTGATTCTGAGGCCTCTATCCCCTAAAACTGGATATCACTTTTTTGAGGGGGGGTGGGGTGTGGGGGTGTGGTCGGGGGGGGGGGGGGGGTCAAAAGTTTTCGCTCAGAAGGCTCCAAGCAGTGGGGAAGCCTGTTTCGATCAGACCACCGCCGGTCGAATGGTAGTGCAGCCGACAAGCAGTTTTCGGTCGGCGGTTCGAATCCTGGTCCGCCTACTGTTGCCGGCGGCGGCGGCGCGGTATTTACCCGACCGGGGTTCGAACCGCCGACCGAAAAGACTCGGGTCGGCTGCGCTACCATTAGGCCATTGCTCGATGTGGTCCGGGTTGTCTCCCCACTGCTTGGGGCCGCGTCTGCCACTGACAAAAAACCCAAACTGTGTGTTGCTGTCTGACTGACTGCTGGCCTGGCTAAGGGACTGATTGGCTGACTGTCAACCTCTCTTCGAGGTGCACTGCCGAAGGCAATAGAATTTGATGCGCGGGTTGGCAAGATGGTGCCTTGGGAGCAGATGGACCAAGTGTTTACCAAGATCTGTCGAGGTGACTAGGTGACTGTTTCCAGGGCTATTGCAAAAGCCTGGTGGGATTCCATTTTCTTTGTGCAATTAGCTAAGTCTAGGGTGCAAAAAAACTAGCTTCGTACCTTTTGGTACGCACGTGTGGCACGCGAAGGCATTCGGAAAGTGGTGGTCTGTATAACTGTATGACTGACATGGGTCAAATTTAACACAACACTCATGTAGATTCCAAGGTGGTGCAAGGAAAGGTATGTGCACCGATTACTTTTGTACATTGCTGCAGTGGTGGCCCAGACTCTAATTAACTGCTATTCTAGTCGCTAGTCAAATTCAAAATAAACGCGTTTATGCGTTTATTTTTCAAAAAACGCCCGTTTTGGGGCGAGAATCGTTGTTTATCGATGTTTATTGATGTTTATTGGTGTTTTCACATATTGTTGCATGCATTGGGGAAGGTTTTGGGTTGCCTTGTTGTGCCATTCGCTTGCAAGTTGTCATTTCCGGTAGGTGTCATTTAAATTTAAATAATCATAAACGCCATCTCGTTCGCTTACAACAAAGAGGTTAGGGAAATGTGCCTCTTGACACTTTGTGTCGGATTGCATTTGTACATCCACATTAGAACAACAAGCTTCAACGCAAAATAAACAAAGTTCTCGCTTCTAATTCACCGCATGTCCGTGCGCATTACCATAAATAGATAGACAAATCCTGAACTTTGGTGTTTCCTATGTTTGTCCATTGTCATTATCATGTCATTAGAATTATCATCTCTCTTCTTCTTGTTTGTTCACCCTTCAGACCCTCTTTTCCTATCTCGCATCTCGGGATGGGTGGTGATGTATGGATGCGCCGCCTCGGTCCGGTCGCTCCCGAGGGTGCCGATTGGATGCATTTCAGCAAAGCCGCGGCTGCCCTCCGGTACCTGCACTCCCCCGACGGTGGGTCATTGACGAAGTTGGCCCACACCCAAGTCATGCGCGCCGCCAAGTCGGATGGCATGCGTGATGGCTGGGCCTTCACCCTCAAGAAGCCGGCGTCTAGTTCAGGCGCATCGGATGCCCCACCTCCGTCGTCCTCACGTGCCACCCCCTCCCTAAGTCCTTTTCTTCTTGTTCCGGTAAGGTGTGCATGTTGTGGTGCAAACATTTGTGGCACCAAGTATTCTTGTCGTAGGTGCCACAAGGTGGTTGATGAGGCGTGCATGACCATGGTTGGATCAACCGTGCATTGCTTCTCGTGCCGAGCTCGTGTCACTCAATGGAGGCACAATTATCCCAAGTTATCGTTCACCCTTCTCGGCTAGGGAGGTGCTTCGCTTTATTTCCCAACCATTTCGCATTTCCAAGGGTCTAGTAATCAAGGAGTCTTCTTTTTTCTCCATCGCATCAGACTCGTGCACAGACCGCGCAGCAAAGAAAGAAGAGCTTTTTTATGTTCGTGCCGTCGTTGATGGAGTGATGGCTACCAATTATTTCTCTTGCCAACCCCTCCCCTCCGGCACCGCTCCAGGAATAGTTACTGCATTAAAACGGGCAATGGCCCATGCAGACGTGGATCTTGATGTTTGGATCCGTAAGCTCTTTTTCTACTGTGGGGATGGGGCCAGTGTGGTTCAGGGCGAATGTGGTGGGATTATCCGCATCGTCGGCGAGTCAATGCGTGGCGCCAGAGGACAATGACGCCTTGGACCAAAGACCGGAAACTTGGAACGTTATCAATGTGGACGATGACGAACAAGACGAGGAGGAGGACGAGAGGGACGAGGGTGGTGAAGGGGAGGAGGGGCAGGAGGAAGAGGAGGGTGAGGGGGAGAGGCACTTCTGCCTCGGGCAGGAGCACGACAGCAGGGCTGTCAGGGAGCGGGAGGGGAGTGAGTGGCCACCGGACTTCTAAAGCAACCGCAGTGGGGCAGTGGAGCCCGCGCACATAAACAAATACAAAGATGTTCCGCATGTTTATGTTGTGCTCTTGTTTCATGTGCAGGGTATGGATTACAGGAAGGGATGAGCCAAGATTATTATGCAGATGCAAGCGCAAACAGCGGGGAAAAAAAAAAACAAGGCACAGCGGAAAAATCATTTCAGTTGAATGAAGGTCCCAAAAATAACATTTGAATGAAGGTCCCAAAATTAAACATTTGAATGAAGGTCCCATAAATAAACAAGGATTGGGAACATCCAAAAATAAACAGCATGGGATTTGTTTTGTTCCAAAATTGAAGACATACAGACATATCTAAACATGTAGTAGAGAATTATACAGACCTCAATGGTACCAGCCACATAGAACAAAGTTGTGTCCTATGAACTTGCAATGGAAGGAATGGGTATAAGGAGGCAAGCAGCTGCAGAATGATCATTTTTGCAAACAATTTGTTTAAAAAAAACGGTAAAAAAACAACAAATTTTCACCAAAATAAACAAGTTACTAGTCACTAGTCAAATGGCCTTTGGATAGTGTTTAATTAGAGCTTGTGGTGGCCAAGGTTGCCAAGGGTTGCACGAGCTTTGAAGCCGTGATCGGGTTGTAGGTCCACCCAAAAGGAAGGCCGTGGAAGCTGAACACCCTATCGCGAACTCAGAATCGAACCGAGGCCTTCTCATGTGGTGGGATGTGGCAGCTCCAAAACATGTTGCTAACATCCAAATTGCCCCTCCCTTGTGGTGCCCCTTCTTGGCCGCATTCCTCAAGTACGTACCAACGACTCCACATTGGGAAGCTTGATGCGGTGCTGTAGTCTGGTACACATGTCGTTGACCGTGGTCACCTTGACTACGAGGGCTCCGTTCTCCGCGGATTCCGCCGTGGGAAAGGCCCTGGCATTGGGGGCCATTTGTCACCTCCGTCAGCAGTCCATCCCGTACGAGGCAATCTGCCATGTGCGGGCAGTCCCATTGTCGCAGCCATTGCGTATTATTACCGACAGTAAGTATGTTTATGATGGCGTGACCTTGTACATGCACCGCTGGGCGCTACAGGGCCGCCGGGTCACCAACCAGGACCTGTGGGAGTCCCTCAAAGCGGTGCTGCAGACCCGTTCGGCAGAGACACTCTAGAAGCATGTATAGAGTCATGTTGGTATAGTTGGTAATGAACGAGCAGATTCGTTGGCGAATCAGGGGTGGCGGCATCACCCTGATAGCGCGCGCTATCTCCAGGACCAGCTTGCCTGCCAGCGTCAGCGCCCGGTGGTGTTAGCCTCTTAGCCTGCCCTCGCTACCGGGGATAGTTATACTCTGCCCTGGGGTGAAGGCCCTTGTCAGCTTTGAGCCATTTCTGCACTTTATGGCCTAAGAGGCATGGACGGTATAGTGGTATGCGCCATGGACTGGCAATCGTCGTCGTCGGGGGTTTGAACCCCCCCCCCCCCCCCCCTCGAGGAATGAGCTGAACTGGTCTGCGCTGCAGTGCAGCAAGGCAAAACATTGAACTGAGTGGTGATGACCATGCGCCTATGACACGGGGGCGAATGCGAGCCCAGTATCCGTTGCCTCATGGCCCCCTCGAGGGGCAGTTGGCAGCGCCCCCGCCACCGCCCCCACAGCATCCCGCGCCACCACCGGCACCGCCAGTGGATGGGTGGCGTGTCTCGTCCTCGTCATATTTTTCCTCTACAAAAATAGACAGAGCGCCAGGCACCAGCATACCTGCAGCAGTGCGCCCCGCCATCGGCACCGCCGGCTGACGGGAGCCGCATCTCCTCCTCGTATTCCCCCTCGGGGGTTCAAATTGGCGTCTTCAGGGCAGCAGCCGGCTGCACGGCCGCTGCAGTAGGCGGCCAAAACCTAACCCCGAGGGCGGCGTACCGCCCAGAATGCCACAGTATATTGCTAATATGCAGCTTGTATGTTTGTTGGTTGCGGTGTTTCCGCCTTTAACTGGTTCTGCTAGTTTGCTGCGGGGTGGAACCGGGGAAACTGTGTGCCGAAATACCCGACTCCCTCGCTCCATGGTTGGCTGGTTGGCGGTCCTGAGGACCAGCAAGGGGGGACATGACAGCTTGCTCATGCCCCCCATCCTTTGACTGTAAGTGTGAACTGCACGTTACATGTTGGTGAGGTACAAGTTTGTATCGTCTTTGTAGATGAATGGTATGCGCCGGGTCTCGCAACCCGTAGGCGGTGGTTCGAACCCGAGGAGGGTTGGGATACACCGGGCGGCGAGGCGGCCCTGCCTTTTGTGCCTACGGAGCGAGTAAGCTGACCTTGTCAATATGGTATAGTTGCCAAGGTGTCGTACGCTGGCTGGAAAGTGCCAAGCTCAATTCTGCGGGGGCTCGAAATGCGTAGATTTCGAGTTATGATCAACGAATATCTACCTAACATCTAGGTTATTTTTCAGCAACTAGGTGCCCAGTATCGAGGCTGGCCCCTCCCCCCCCTTGAGTCTCCAGGGATGCATGGGGTTGGAATGTGGGGAGCGGTAGGGCACACGAGCATGCGTGCATTGGCGGCATCTGTACTTATGGCGTCGAGTGCCCGCTGGGCAGCCCCGCGTGCAGGGCAGAACAATTGAACTCATGGTTTGCAGCAGTGATAGGACCTTAGGATTGTTGAACCTCGCAGTTTGAGCAGATTCGAATGGATTCCTTGACACACACGTGCGCGCGCAGTTTGAGCATGAATTGAAGTGATACTTTGGCACACACACTCACCCACTCACTCAACACAGCTGCAGGAGGGCCCGCCTTTAGAATAGCCTTGCAACCTCAGGCCAAACCGTCATGCTGGCTGCCTAAAGCTGCAAAAGGGGTTCATCTTACAAGGATCTAGAACTGTGGGGAGATGTAGATCCATGTTCAGGGCTCTTGCGAGGCCCACAAAGACATCACACTCATGGCTCAACTGCAGAATGGTAGGAGTGTCAGAGGTGAACCTTGCACACAACCAAGGAGTTGTTGCCGAAGGCTGTCACCCTGGCTTAAAGGAGCTTACATGGATGATGATACGTCTTTTAGGCCCCCAAAATCTGAAAGAAAACACCCTGACCTTGCTATGCATTTCTTTATCTCTTCTTTTCAACAAAGCTAGATATCTTAGGGAGGACGGATCCTGGCTGTCAAGGCCTTCTGTTTTGTAGGCTGCAGGATCACATCCTGGTAACCTGACTCTATCCTAGTAACCTGACTCCAAGCTCCATTGTTGGCCCCATGTGATGCACATCACATGGCATTGGCCCCACGTGCCACAGCCATGCTGCCTCAGCAAAATGTGGAGCAAATCCCAACATTTCACTCTCATGCCGGATCGATGTGGAGATAGGGGTCAACACCATTAGGGAACCTTCCACTCCTTGCAGTCAAATGGACTATCTTTTCAAATCTGTGCTTATCTAATGCGTCAGTGGCGATCAGTGTGTTGAGACTTGAGACTTGAGAGTTGTGATCCTGTTCATCTTTCTCGCCCTACTGCCTCACCTTGAACGATTGGTGAAGTAGGACCTATTTTCTGGACCCCAAAATATTTTTAGAAATGCGATTGAGTTAAAGTTCTGTTTTTTCTTCTTGTTTTCTAACATGTTAATTAAAAACTTTGTGCACAAACTAAAGTGTTTTGCGCACAGTGGAAAGACGTGATCCGCCCCCCCCCAAAAAAAATCAGCAGTTGTTTGGAGTGGAATTGAATTTTCTTTGTTGTACATAGGGTGCATCATGTGCTCTTTAGGCGAGGGGCCTATTTTGCCTGAATATTGCCATTACATTCAACAGGTCGCATTGTTGGGTACATGTGTACATAGTGCTGGTGCTACAATCGACGACTTGTCTGCGCACAGCCACTTGAGCTGTGCGGTTTTTAGTGGTGGTTTCGATGCATGTGCCATTCATTGCAGTGCTGAATGGAACACCCTTTGGCAGATGCGTATATTATGTTGTTGACCTGTGACAATCTGTGACACTGGGGATAAATGATTTGTCGGTCCTATGCTGTCCATTTCTTGACACGTCTGTCCATGCTTGACACTTTGCAGTGCCACTTCGGATGTCTGTGCATTCTGTGCTGGACATGATGGTGACCCTGTGGGTTTCCGTGCCAGGCTTCAATGTTGCTGTGCAAGGCAGACACGCTGCACCCCCCCCACCCCCCCACCACCGCCCGCCCCGCGCCATCCCCCTCCAATCCAAACTCCATTTCCTTCCCCCTCCCCCCCTTCCAAAGCAGCCCCAAGTCAGAATTTCGGTCCCATTTGCACCTACCGATGTTGCATGTAGCGCGGTTGCTATTGTGGAAACCTGCCGGATTTCACGTTCTCACGACATCAGCGGAAAACTCATTCAATTTAGTCGTAATTTGTGACTGCACACACTGCCGCACAAGGCACTACTGCGTGCGCACAATTGCAAGTTAAGCCCAACTGGCATAGAATGATGGTAACAGTGAATGTTGCACCAAAGTAGTCATGGGGAATGGGTGGCCATTTGTTGTGTTTGGGTAGAAATGACAATGTTGTTTGTCCAGGAGTTTGTGGGCAGCATTGGCATCAGGACAGCTTCCATGACTGTTATTGTTTCCACTTGACGGTACCAGACCTGTGCAAGGAAGTATCCCCAGGGTAGTAAAGCATGTGTGCAAGCATGAACTGGTTACCAAGGTCAATGTTGCTGTCACTTCAGTAACCAAGATTGTCAGCCTTTGTGTGCGTGTTTCTGCTGGTTCCTGCTTCTTGCGTATTTTTTTTTCGTGGTGCTGATAGAAAAACGATTTGGCGTGTTCTGCATGAAAACACCACCTGTGAGCTTAAATGTTCTGTACAAGGCATTCACCTCTGCAAAAAAAAAAGGAATATTGGCATCTTCATTAGTGGCACTGTCTCCGCTTGGCAGCGTACCAGGCAGACATCCATCTTCATCCCAGAGCCCAATCTGGGGTGTACCTCCAAATTGCTGCACAGACACAGTCTAAACGTGGGGGAGGGCATCTTTGCAGAAGGGAAACCAAGTGAAGATGCTTTTCTCTAAGGTGAAATCCACAAGGTGCAGTTACTCCAGTCGGAACTTGACATCTTATGCAATCTTTTGCAAAACCAGCCTGTACACTCACCTACAAGATGCGCCCCTGCGTTGCCACAAACGGGGCTTTGGCGACATGGGGCCATCAGACAAGTTCATCATCCGCAACACATTCTGACGGATCAGGTGCCGGTAGAAAGTCAAATGCACTGAGACGTGAAGATGTGCTAAGTGCCAAAGAGGCAAGGTTCCCATGGGTGTCCACGGTTGGGGGGTCCAACACATGCCTGCATGACTTTGAAAGTAAGACTTTTAGCTAGAAATCGTTGTGAGGCTACCAACACTGGACCTGGCTGAAAGTAATGAATGGGTGTGCATAGGATACTAAAAAGCCCCTGCTGAGCTTCCCTTTGTTGAAATTGTTGCACAATGGGCATGGGGAATGATGGTGCCTCAGTCCCACCGCAAGCCGTGGCCCAAGGGGGCAGCATGCAACAACGGTCCACTCAACTCCAAGGACCTCAACCTTAGGGAATTGATGGGCAGAGAAAAGGCATCACTGCCTAGTTTCAAGAGGTCAGCATTCATTGCCACAGAATGCAAACAAAATAACACGGATTGTGTGGTACCTAGCAGAAGGGAGGGGAAGGTATCCGGGTCCCATGACTACAATGACACCCTCAAAGCAATATAAGATGTACACAAGCTAGGTTATGAAGCATCATCAGCAAGGGTTAAGAGACCATAAGGAATAGCACACTGCGGGAGCTGCAAAGAGTAACAGCAGCCAAGGGGGCTGAGTAGTTGTACAACTCCTCTCCAAAGTAAGAGCATGCATGCCGCACAGAAGCGGCTAAACAATGGAAATTGGACTTCATATGTGGCAAGTGTCTTGCTTGACTTTTGTCAGAGCCGCTTGTTCCAGCCGCTGGCTCCATAAAATGTCCAAGAATTGTCAAAGACAAGCCCAATAAGTTCATACTCAGCAATTAGGCCTGACCATTGACTCCCCTCAAACAGAATTAAAGATTGAGATGCAATGTGCAACTAATCCATCTTGAATAAACGTTCTGACTCCAGCAATTTATCATTTGATGTGCTCAAACAGTTGGGGCAGACATGTGGATTTGGCATATCACCGCAAGCATCGGAAAGCACCTCGAAGAGAGGTTGTTAGATCAAGCGTAGGTGTGGACACCATACCCCCCCCCTTTTGGGGGTCGTCTGCGTAGCATACCCCAAGGCATGATATGGATGTTTAACCCTGTGTAACATCAGTATTTTGCAAGACAAAATGATCACCTAACGAATTTTTTTTATTTTGAGCCCTCTCCCCCCCCCCCTACTTGGGTACCATTTTTTTTGGATGTTTGTTTATGAGGGGGGTCAAAATTTTATGCTTAATCTAGAGCCACTGTCTACAGATCGTAGCTCAGCCTGCGCATCTGCGGAGAACGACAGCATGGGGGTTTTTACATAACCCCCCCCCCCCCTTTTCCTAGCCAAAATTTTAGGCAAAAGTAAGTTTTTCATATAACCGAAACCCTCCCCCCTTTTTTGCGTGAATGGTTTGCTTAGTCCACCTCACACTACCACTCCAGGTGGAGGAAAGTTGTGTTGAGGATATGGACTTTTGTAGCCAATGTGCCACTTTTGGGCCAGTCCTTAAGGAACCAAAATTTTTTCTCTTCACGGCCGCCCTTAAGGATCATCCCTCACAGCATTTTACCACTGACGACCCGATGCAAGCCATTCTTGTCCCCTTTGATGGGGACCCTCGAGAATGCAGGGGTTACGTAGCACTTCCGCCCCTATGTGGGCCCCCGAGAAGGCAAAGGTGAGGCAGCCACTTTTGGTTTTGTCCCCTTTGATGGGACCCCCGAGAACGCAGGGTTACGTAGCACTTCCGCCCCTCTAGTTCCGAAAGCAGCAGTTTGGACAGCGGCACCAAAGTGGTTGTCACGACGGGACAGAAGAAAGTGTACAAAAAGACCGCCAACCAACCCCGTGGGCAAGCCAAGCAAGCGCACAGTGGGAAGATAGCGGTGGTAGCTTCATTGGCACAGAAGCGACAACACCAAAACGGAAGTTGAGTAGCGACTCCAAAAGGTAGCGGAAGTAGGCGATTACTTGAGGTGCACAGGGAGGTGCATAAGACGTTACGCTATGGCGGGGGGCTTGGGACGAACGCAGTGCAAGTGTTGCCTTGAGAAATGGATATTGTAGTGAAAGTCGTGGATGGGTCTATTCCCTAGAGAGCTTTTTGGGGGTGCGAAGTGCATGCATCAGCCGGTTCTGCGCATTGCCGCGAGATACACAACTCGATAACGAGATAACGAGATAACACACGACCAACGAGATAACACACAACCATAGCGTGACATACAATGTACTTGTTGTTGGCACAACCGAACTTCCGGGATTGGGCACCCCGTGAAACACGAAACGACTTGAAACGACCGCATTTTGTGGGATTGGCCTCCCCATGAAGCGGTGCTCCAAAACGCGAAACGATTCAAAACGACCGTGTTGTGGGACCGGGCACCCCATGAAGCGGTGATGCGAAACACGAAACATGACGAAACGTACGCCTTGCAGGATTGGGCACCCTGTGAGGCACCCTCGTCGGTGTTGGGCCGCGCCGAAGAGAAATCGTCCATGGCCCCCCCTTGGCAAGGGGTGTGGGTGGCTACAACCACCATTGCATTGGTGAGGAGGTAGAGTGGAGGCCTCCGTTGTTGTATGCTAACCCCTTAGGCCACCGCGTCCCTGCCACACCTGATATGTGAAACAGCCGCATCAAGTAAGCATGCAAAGATCCGTCACTTTTGAGGCAAAACACCCCCCAATTTCCTTCTGCATGCCCAAAAAATGTACAAATACACACTTCTGCACATCTAAGGAACCCCCCCATGGCGTGTTTTGGAAAATTTCAGTTGCGCGCAAAAGGGGTACCCCCCCCCCCTTTCGAGACAAGAGCCAATGCACAGTCGGCAACCACCTGGTGTGGTACAGAACTGGTCTACGCTGCAGTGCAGCAAGCAAAACACTGAACAATGTGGTTATGACCATGCGCCTGTGACACGGGGGCGTATGCGAGCCCACTTTCTGTTGCCTCATGGCCCCCTTTCGAGATGGCCAATTTTAGGCAAAACCCCATGACTTCACATTTCGCAGACCCCCCCCCCCCCCGTGCAGTGGTCCACCTCTCCCCAGCAAGTGAGCACCACGAACCAATGAACAGACAGGTATACACATTCACCCCTACCCCTCTACCCCCCCAGCCTACGCCCCCGACGGGAGGGGTGCACGGAGTCGGCGCCCTCGGGGCCTGCAAAGTGGAGGCTGTAAAGGGCTCACAGCTTGGCCGCTGTGGGTATCCCGTGGGCGGCCTGCCCAGGGAACCTCCAGGTGTGCGTGTGCCCCTCCAACTTCATCCCAGACGCCTAGGCCAGCACTGCCCCGTGCACTCCAGTGCAGTTGTGGGTGACCCCTGGAGGCCTGACAGCCACCTGCCGACCCCCCCCCCCCCCTTTCCCCAACCAGGAGGGGTGGCGAGCGGTGTCACCCTCAGGGTCCCGCCTTGTCAGAGGTGACCAGGGCACAGCAGGCTCACTGGGAGCTCTGCTCCCTAGAGTGCTCCTGGGGCAGGGAAGTGCTCTGCACGCCCCAGGACCTTCCTTCTACTGGGACGCTCCCAGCCGGTCTGGCACTTTGTGCAACGCTACCTGTGACCCTCTGGGTCAGTCAAGGAGCGCCTCAGACCACACGCCCCGTGCACCCCTCTGGGGTTCAGTCGTGGGCTGGAGGAAGCTGCTGGTCACCCAACCCACAGACTCCCTCAGCAACCTCGTGGTAGGGCACCCATGCCCCGCTGCTGGGGCCCGGAGCACCGGGCACACACAACCCCCCACACGCACAAACCACGGCCCGCTGGAGAACGACACAGGTGTGCCCCTGCCATGAGAGCCCCCCCCCAGGACCCCAGCGCGCGCGGACACACAGGCACGGCGGCATCTCCCTCCCACCAGCGCCTTGGTGGGGTTCGGGGGTCGTCAGCAGTCTGGAGGGCTGTGAGACCAGACAGCCGGGGTAGGGCCCAGTCGAGCCGGTGAGGGAAGGACACACTGGCCGTGGGAGCCTGCCACTGGTGCAAGCCACGACCCAACCCAACCCAACCCAACCCCCCCCGTGCATAGCAGTTCATGTGATTTGCCTTGAACTTTCAGGACATTGGCTGGAATTGCCTGGGCGGGGGCATCCAGTATCTTGTTATTGACCATGATTGAGCCCTTGCGCTTAGTGGGATTCAAACTCTGGTGCGTCAAACAGTTGAGAGACAAAATGCCGTGCGGCCGCCGCATCGGTCCAGGAATCGAACCGGCGCCAGCTTGCTTGCGCATGTACCCCCCCCCCCCCCTCTTGTCCTAGCCACGCCCTTGTCCAAGCTACAGTAGGTGTAGGGACCGTATTAATTTGGGACCTAATTTAATTCAGTACCAAATGTAGTGCAGCCACAAGACATGGGTTTATGGGTTTTTGGTGACAAGTTTGCCAGTTACATAGAGTCATGGACACATTTATTGTGAGTGTTTGCCCACTTGAACCCACATAGCTCTTGTGCACCATATCCCCCTTTCTTGCATCAGCTCACCATGCCAGTAGTTGTATGTGTCGCACGCAAGCTACGCCTTTGTCAGTAGGCGTAGGTACCGTATTAATTTGGGAATTTTGCGTAGCTAGGACAAAGGGGGGGGGGGGGTACTGTTTTTCCACTCGACCACCGGCAGACTGTTAGCCTAACCGACTGACTCTAGTGTTCTAGCCCTCCACTTTGAGGTGCCCTGCTGGAGGCAATAGAATTTGGTGTTTCAAATTGGCCAGCAAATTTACCATGGACAACCCAGGGGCAGTGACAGTTCTAGTGATAGTTCAAGTGGTACCTCTGTGGAATCACCCAACTTTTTTGGCAGCTTCCGCCAAACTTCCCACAGCCAAATTTTACCTCCGCCCAATTGACTAGGCACCAAATCCCTTCATGTGCACAATTTTCTGGGAGGGGGGGCGGGGATACACAAATGATATGCACTGTTGGAATTTTGATTCGTGTGGCCCCCGATGTGGCATTTCTTGATGATCATATGTCTTTGCTTTGTGTATAGCGGACTGCTGCACGATAGATTGAGCAAAAAATTGGTAAGGGATTTCACTTGATTGGTGGTCCTAGTTGCTCTGCCTCAAGTGTGAAACCGCCTCCTTGGCCTCATCTTCTAGTCTTCCAGATCAAAGAAATTTGGGGGCTGTATGCCCCTCTGTTGAACCTGGTCTGCTTGCTGTTGGGCCACCTCAGACCTAGAGATGGTGGTGGCAACTGTGTACAAAGGCCGAAAATGGATCGCGGTGAAACCATGCCCACAAAAGTTGGTCCTATCTTCACAGTGTGGCGTCGTTGGGGATTGCTACATGGAGCATACGTGTGTACCTCACTAGTAGGGGCCTCACCCCCCCTCAGTTTGTGGATGAGAATCTTTCGGCAACAGCTGGCATTAATTATGCCAAGTCCTTTTCCTTGCTTAAGAGGCAGAAGGAGGAGGTGCCAGTGAAGTGTATGAGGTTTTCAGTGAAGGAGAGGGTGCGGTATTTGGAGGTCATGATAGGTCATGTTAATGCGGAGCAGGCCAATACCCCAGCCCTGCCAAAATGAAGGTCCGAGCAGTGTTCCTCAAAACTTTCCTGCTTTCGTTGCAAGAAAAAGCGGATCACTTCAAATTTTGGATTCAACCGGTGGTGCGCTTGTTAGCTCGAGTATGTGAGCCGTCACACAAACCCTGGGAGCCAGGCCTAGACATGTGTCACCGTCCCCGGTGTGTTTTTTGTGGGGTATTGCAAAATAGTCACCCACACGCTGTCTCAATGCCATTTGTGAGGCTGTAGACATTGTGCACAAGGCATTTGGGTCCATATGGAATCCGAAAGGGGTCATGTGTGATTTGCAGACCCTCATTGTATGGGAGCCTCTTGTGTCGCTGACCACCACCCAAGGGTTGGCTATGTGGGGGGCGGTGTGTGCGTCATGGGTGTTTGGTTGTGGTGCATAATTCCAGGAGCACAGCCCGTCTGTGGAGGATTTTGTGGTTACATGGCGCTCAACCGTGGAATGTTGGGCATCGGTGCCGCAGACCTCTTTTTACACACAAGAGGTGAAGCATTTAAGTGACTGTTTGGGGCGATTTTTGCAAGGATCACAAATGTTCCCCCCTATGGTGGCCACAAAAGGGGCAGTCATTTGTCGGGCAGGAGGGGCGCGGCTGCCCAAGTCCCAGAAGTGGGCACACATGTTGCTAGGGATGTTGGACATGATAGCGACAGGGACAAACATTTCGCTGCAACAAGTCACTGTGCACAAGACAATCACGGACATTTGGAAAGAACTGGGGCTAGAGGAGATGCCCAAGGAATATTCAGACTCAAATGTTGGACTCAAACGTGTTCCGGGGGGGGGGGGGGTCCAAGATTTTTGATGATGGGATGACTGATGATAATGAGTGTCAGTGTGAAGGTTCATCAAAACACCCAACGTCGTCGAGGTACCGAGTTGCTAACCGGCACCCTGGGAGGGATGAGGTGAACCCATAGGCCAAGAAAGATTCGATACTTGCAGTGGCAGTGGCAGTGAACTCAAGGCAGCCTTCAGTACCTTTCTCAAGAGCAATGATCGTACACCTGTGTCCTGGGGGTATACAGAAGCTAAGTATACGGTGCTTCATTCCCTACCTCCCCTTGTTGTTGTTATCATTGAAACAATGGTAGAGAGTGGAGCCTGTCTCCAAAAATCAACCAGGTGATCATGCTACATTAGCAAACCTGCCCTGAAATACTGTTGTAAGCATACCGCGAACAACCGTTGGCAGTCTCACTCAGCAAACCAAATCCGGCAATGCAAGAGTGGTCATGGCTAGACAACCCTTCACCTCAAATCCACCTCCCACACCTAGCGCCTGTGGCCCATGCTGCCATGGCTCAAACTCTGGGTTTGGGAAGGGCACATGAGGATAACAAAAAATGATTAGAATGGCCAGGACCCCCACCCTCCTCTGTGTAGACCTGGCATAGAGCAGTGAAACAGGCACAGTCCGGGGGCTCCGGGGGCACAACCTACCAAGGGAAGGGTAGGGCAAGTCGGCTTTCACTTGCGGGGGCGGGCGGTGGATAGAGCACCCACAATGTGAGGGGGGGGGGGGCTTGGAAAAAGGGCTCAATTGACAGACACCATTATCACTAATGAAAAGAAGCTGAGGAGCCACTTTTGGCAGGGTTTATGCACTTCTGATTTTGTCCCCTTGTTGGGGACCCCCTATATGGCAGGGGTTATGTAGCCACCCGACCCACTTGTGGGCCACTTCTGATTTTGTCCCCTTGAGTTGGGGACCCCCTAGATGGCAGGGGTTATGTAGCCACCCGGCCCACTTGTGGGCCACTTCTGATTTTATCCCCATGTTGGGGACCCCCCAGACGGCAGGGGTTCTGTAGCTTGTGCCTGGCTCTTCCTGTGCGGCACTTCCTACGGGTCTGCACAGGTTGGACCAGGTAGCCGCTTGGTTGATCCTGACTATGCACCATCGATGTCCTTAAACACAAATATCACTGCCATTGGAACCATGGACGTCCGTGGGTCGGTTTTTGGGATGTTTTGGGGGGTCCCGTCAATTGAGCCCTTTGGGGGGGGTCCCCGGCCGGAGGGCTCTATTGACACCCCCCCTTCCCGAAAGCAAAAGCCCCAGAATGCTCGATATCTACAATCACATTTTGAAATCTCATTCCTTAATTCCGGATTGGTCTGTTGCCGTGCTGAACCATAGACCAAAGGGTTTGGGAACGGCGTCAGTGCAGAACCTACGGCCGCTAGTACTGCAAAATACGTCTCATAAATGGCTGGCGTCCATTCTTTCTGTCCAGCCCAGGGATTTTATTGAAGCGCACACACCCATCCAACAACGGGGCTTCATTCGAGGGCGGTCCCTTTTCACTAACCTTTGGCACACTTTTGGGTTGTGGAATGCTCTGTTCCGCCCCATTGATTTCAAAAAAGCATATGATTCTGTCTCACATGATTATATTTCTGTTTTTCTACGTCTCATGCATATCCCCCAGACATGGTTGCGATGTGTTTACTCCTTTTCACGGCACCGATTTGTTTGCTGGTAAGGGACCATGTTTATCTGGAACACTAGATGCAGCCTCTGTCTGGAGTCCGCCAAGGCTGCCCGTTGTCGCCACTCTTCTTTGGTCTTTTCATTTCCCCTATCATTCACAAACTGTCGGATGTATTAGAATATGTGCAAGTACTACTTTATGCCGATGACCTAATTATCATTGTTAAATGTGACCCGGCAGAAGGTGTCAAGATTTTCATTTTGGTGTGGGCTAAGGTCCAAGAATTCTCCACGTTCTCGGGTTTGCACACAAATTTGGACAAATCTAACATTCTTCTCCAAGGACGATGGGATGCGACACACAGGCTGCAGTTGCTCAGCACAGGACTCAAAATTGCCAAGAGGTACAAATATCTGGGGGATCATCTTAGGTGCCAAAACGGTAGAAGAGGCGTACGGCCCAACGCTGTGAAAGGCGACTGGGCATTCTCAATGCAATCGTGGGCGATGTCTTTGGAGGAAAGGGTTGAACTGCTTCAATCATGGATGTTGCCACTGCTGGTCTATCCAGCGAGGATACTTTTCCGTGATGAAAATGTGATCTGGGCAATCAAAACCATACACAACATCGCTTTAAAGCTAAACAGCTGGGGTATCACCACAGATATCCCGTTCCACCCTAAGGATCAGGGAGAAATGGACCTCGCCCCCCCCCCAATATTTTTATGTTGTGGCAATTTTCCACCCTTTTTGTGCGCCATGTACGCCAGACGGAGGTTCTTCCGTTGTGTGTGATATGAGCGGTGTGTGAAGGAACATGGAATTGTGGTAACGCCAACCACCATGCCCCTCTTCCAAATGGGGAGTAATGTGATTTGGCGCAACATGCCTTACTCAGCCTAACCCTAACCTAGAGTGCCCGGGCTTTCTCCATTGTGTCCAACAAGGCCCCAGTCAGAACACGTGGCTTGCTAGCTTATGATACGCCTTTGTGGCACAATAGATTGTTTATGAATCCTCGCTCGCTTACGTACTTCTGCCCACGCCTGATTCGGGACAGAATTACAATGGTTGGCCAGTTGTTAGAAGAGCAAGAAAATATTCAACACATAGCTCACACTTGGGCCCTGGTCTATAGGACGGGCATCTGGCACTATGCCGCCACTACTTAGGCAGCAGACATTTGAGCCAGGACAACACACCTACCCTCCCCTCCGGGGGCTGATGTTTGGGCCCCCTGGACCATAAAATAGATGCCGCTATTTTTATGCTCCGGGGCAGGGCCAATTTCATATGGCAGGGGGGGGGGGGCTTCCCACCCCACCCCGCTTAGAAGGGGGGGGGTGCTTTTATAGGGGGGGGGGGTTTGGGGTGGGGTGGGGTGGCATACCGTAGCACTATGTATTTTGATCTGTGTCCTATGCCCTCCCATTCTTTTTGTAGCCCCATTACCCATGTCTGATGTTGTTGCAGTGATGATGAGAGTAGTGGCAGTAGCACCGGTAACACCAGTGGCAGTAGCACCAGTAGCCGCGGTAGCAGCTCCACCCATGTTAGCATCTCCAGTGGCTGATTTGGATCCAAAATGTGTGCGTGACTGAAGCATTGCAGCCCGTTGCCCCTTTTTTGCATGCTCCGCAGACCTGTGGCATTCAGCCAGGCTGATTTGCTCGTTCCGCAAGGCTGATTTGCTGCCCGCTGGTGCGTGGTGCAGTTTTGTTAACGGGTGTTGTAATTGTTATATTATCTAGATGCTGACTATTAGCTCATGTTTCACATGTTTGCCCATCAAATACAATCTCCCTTTAGACCTGTGGCAGTGAGGCACCGGTCGTTGGGATGTATGCAGTCCACACAATGCGCATCATTGTTCTAGGCTTGTTGAATTTATACTGCTTCATTTCGTGTGTAATTGCTTCCACCTAAAAAGGAAGGAAGGGTGCATCGAAGGCAGGTGTGCTTATGCTTTGTAGGTGGCAACAATCAATGTTTTGAATAGGTTTTGAACAGCAACCATCCGCATACCACCAAGAATAAACAATCACCATCTGGCTAGGCTAAAAATGCTATCACCTGGCATTTTCAATTTTGGCAGTCAAGGATTTGGCCCCATCCCACCCTACCCCGTTACAAGGAGGGGGGTGCCCTTAGAGGAGGGGGGGTTTGGGGTGGGGTGGGGTCCCCCCCCCCCTGCCAAATGAAATTGGAGCTGGCCCCGCTGAGGCTTTGCCACCACAACAATCTCAGGAAGTTTGGAAAGCCTTCACTCAGTTCTGTGCACCAACCCATCATTCAGACTTTATCAGGCAGGCTTTGTGGCTACGACTCCCAGTGGGGGAGTGCCAAAAAAACTGGAAGCCGCATGAAGTGTGGTGTCCGCCGGATGGGGAATTGGAGACGATGGAACATACTCTCACACAATGCTCACTCTCGAAAGTAGCCTTCGACACCATGTCTAAATGCATCCCCTCTGCGCACGGAGATGACCTCCCACCTGCACTCCTGAAAAACTCTCTGGCTCAGTCGTTTCAATGCCCAGCAGGATTCCTATCATGGGCAGCAATATGCGCCAATTGGCGTGTCATGCAGAAGAAAAAACGTTGTCCACAGTACACAGCCACATGGCTCCGCTTCGTTTCACTTTGGATTGCCACGTTGAAAGTTTGGGCTTCCTCACCCAAAAGAATTCCCATGGCAGAAAACGAATTAAAGCTTTTTATCGAAGCACTGGAGAAACTAATGAACGATGGAGTTCCGCTTCATCCACAGATCAAGGCGACCCCTCCCCCTCCACCGCCCAGCAAGTCACAACTTCAAGAAACAACGCGACAAATGTGCAAGCAAAAAAGGGCACTGGAGTTGGAAAGCATTTTTAATACCCTTAAGGCCGAGGGATACGCGCTGGTGTTCACCGATGGTTCATCCGTGGAAGTAGACGGAGTGGGCAGAGTGGCAAGATATGGGATTTATGCACACCCTGATGCTGCACATGTGCCAGTGACCCTGGGGCAAACCAACAACACGGCAGAACTTTGAGGGACCATCCGTGCCCTACAGATTTTTACTTTGGCAGGATTGCGATTTGCACGGACAGCAAGTATGTTTTTCCGGCTGCTGCGGGAGCGGCGAGACGGTGGTGGTTAAAAGGGTGGGTGGGGAGCAAAGGCCCAGTGTCGAATGTACCTTTGTGGGTGCTTCTTTTAGAGACTCTCCGAACGCACCAGGGTTCAATCAAGTTTGTCAAAGTCTCCTCACATGTCAATATCATAGGAAACAATGAAGCAGACCGCCTTGCGGACCAAGGCAGACTTTCCCATCCGCTGTGCCCAGTGTTTCAGACACCTGAGCGACATGCCTCGGCGGATGAGACTTCCACAGCCCCTAAACGACGGAGGCGAGTGTCGTGTACAGACCTTCAATCAATCTCTGGAGAACTGCTCTTTTCCCCTCCAAATCAGGCCCTGCTCATCGGATCACAAGATATGCTCCATGATCTAGCTCTGCGGCTGGACCCGGAGCTGCTTGCGGGCGATTGGTCGCCTCCATTGTTAGATTGCAGCCCTTCGGATCTCAGTTGACTTGGTAATCATCACCTCGTTAACTTAGGTATTGTCTAGGCTCCGCGGTTATCAGTTTTACACCATTTTTGCATAAGAGACATGGACGGTCTAGTAGTATGCACCATGGACCGGCAATCGTCGTCATTAGGGGTTCGAACCTTGGTTCCCCCGCCCGTCTGGGGGACATCGGTAGTGCCCTAGCCACTGCCCCCTTCAACATCCCGCCCCACCATCGGTACCGCCGGTGGGTGGGTGGTGTGTCTCGTCCTCATATTGTACTTTTACATATGTTGCACTACAAAAGACAAAACACCGCAGCACCAGCACACCTGTAGCAGCGCGCCCCGCCACCAGCATTGCTGACCGATGGGGGACGCATCTCGTCCTCATATTCCTCTTGCCGCGGGGTTCGAACTGGCGACTCCAAAGTGTCAGGCGGCTGCACTGCCACTGCACTGGCAGGCCAAAACCTGACCCTACGGTCGGCAGTTTACATGGAAGCAACAGGCAGTCATGACAGGTCACCACAATCTAGGTATATGCATCACTGAGGCCGGGCCTACGGCCCCCTCACACGCCGAACCAGCCATAACAATGCCCAGTGCCCAGGTTGTTATATGTGCTGAAACTTCAACCTGTCAAGGTCACGGGTAAGGCCGAATGACTGCCATGCGTAGCAGCCCGGAGATAGTGGATGTGGTAGCATATAGCTCGCGTTCAACGAGCGCTCCAGGAAGTGCTGAACAGCAGTGACCAGGTAGACACGATGCAGTGCCCACTGTAAAGCCGCAGAGCAGTCTGCATGTACATACGATAGTGGAGCACCCCAACCAACAAGGGGACACGGGCAATTGTGTGTTGTTGTCACTATTGGACTAAGGGCTGAAATTGTCTATGGCAGGGACATTCAGTCAATCACAACCGACCATTGTTCCCCGAAAGTGAAAGCTTGCCTTCCCCAGGGAGTGCAGGGAGGTAAGGAGAGGCAAGACAACTAGATCAAGGGCAAACATCATTTGTTGGAGCACATCAAGTGGCTGGTACATATTTTGGCAAAAAAATGTTTTTGACTCCCCTTGGCTCGAAGTGTCCATACAATTGTGGAAAAGCTTCAAAATGAGGCCATCATAATTTGTGATAGGATAGCGTCTTTGCACTGTGTGTGCACTGCTTGCATTGGCATACCTGTTCACTCCTTTGCACCTCTTCTGCATATGACACCTTTCTGCAACCTCCAGATCTCTTCGATTCCACAATGGCAAAAGTGGGAAAACCAGTCAAGCATCCTGCCTCGAAGTTCTGGGCACTGGCATTGATCTTCTTGATCCTTGCGTTGGTCTTTTGTATCTTTGCCTGTTTCTTTCCTGCTTGGTCACGATACAAAGGCTCAGGCATTCCGACATCAGAGCTTGGTTCCTATGTCTCAACAGCAGTGACAAGCGATTCCAGGCTTTAGTATGTTCCTGCTTTGCGCTAGGAAGGACACCAAACCATTTCCTAATCTGTTTAAGTTGGTTGAGGGCGTTTCAACATGCTTTGAAAGTTCCATTGTGTCCCAGTATCAAGCTCATATGTGGGGACGGCATGTCACCAACTCACCCTCGCACTCTAATGGGTTTCTGCCCCCAGCTGAACTCGGTGACATCTACCAAATTGGCTATCCCTAGCTATTGCCAACGGTGAGGGGACAATGGGACATGGACTTGGGACCTGCGAACGGCGCCGTTCCCCTGGCCCATGACCGAGAGGCATAGCAGCCCCCCCCATTATTTCCTGGCACCAGCCCATGTGGGAGCTGGTAAAAAGGGCCTCCATTATGCTGTTCTAGACTGAAAAGTACCAAATTGGTTGTTGGCAATATGTGTAATCCTGGATGGATTAGATTGACCGGATTGTGAGAGTAGAATCACGCCAGGATGCAAAGAGCACCGTTCCTGCCCTCAAACCATGCCAGGGCTTGCTGTGGGATGCTCAACCTCTGTCCGATGAGATGACGGGCTCTCCAAGTGTGGGTGGCAGTATTTTTGCCTGGACGCCTGGACGGGTCCTCTGTCAACGAAGCCAAATATCTGGTGGTGTGTGTGTTGTGAATCTCAAAAGAGTTTCAAAGCAAGAATGTTCTGGGAAACGGTCAAAAGCACATGCATGCCACGCGCAATGTATTTCGTTTTCAGTCTGGGACATTGGATGTGGTGTTTGTATTATGAGGATCCGCTTGGCACACAGACATGCGCCAACAACGCCGATTCCACTGGACCACCAGCCTACGGCAACTCCAAGTGCAAGGGGTTCTGGTGGGCATCCAGGGTATGTGTCCACAACACTTCCTTGCTGTCGGACTACAAGTGTTGTGTGTACACCATGAAGCATGCTGTTTGGGCCCCTCCTCAACCCCAATTCAGACGTGTAGATAAAGTACACCGGCAAAAATCCCAATTACTTTGTCGAAATGTTTACCAAGCTCCAAAAGTGTGTATCGTGTGTATCCCTTTTTCAAGAGTGGATCAAATGTGTGTCACACAGCGTTTTTAGCTTTTGCAGTCCTAAGTAGTCTTACACGCTTACATATCAGAAAAGTCCACAACGTTCCCTACCATGGTTGCATTGATTGAAGCAATATCTTCAAGCTGATTTAACGGTGCCATTCTGTCCCAGTGTCAAGCTCATGCGGGGGGGAGAAACTTCGCCAGTTCCATCCCTGAAAAGCCGCCTGAAACACTGTGCTCTCCGGCCCTCTGATGAATTCGGACAGCAGCATGCAGTTTCGCTCACGAAAACCAACGTTTTTGCACCCCCAAAATACTCATGCAAAAAGTGTCTGCACTGTGTGAAAACAACCAGAAATCATCCTGAAAGCATGAAAGTCTGCTTTCTCTGAACAGCAACCACAGGCTACTGCACCCTGCATGACCCAGCCCGGGGCCAATATGCTATCAGGTGCTGCTTGCTGTTCTGTAATTCAGCGTTCATCGTTTGCTTGATGGGGTGTGTCTTAGTGACACATTAATCCATGGGATGAGGTGAACTATTTGGGACAATGGGAGGCAGGGATGTAGGCAGAGATTGGGAGTGTCTTCCAGCCACAGGCTCACCACCATCCAAAACAAGGCCAAGAACCCCTGCAATATGTTGGAGGCATCAACCCGTGAAGTGTTCTGGTGATAGAGATTCAGGGTTTCGATTGTCTTTTTTGGGGATGAAAACGGTCATGGCCCTACCCAAGTTAGCTCAAACATGTGTTCTATGACTGCAGTTGACATTCTCGGACGAACTGGAAAGAACAAATGGCTTTAGGACACCCAAGTGGTCACACGTGCATTTTCGGCCTATCTTCCCTAAGATATTTGACTCAAACATTGATTTCTGGGTTTTGACTGGGCTACAGCCCACCGCACATACCACAAAATTGGTACCCTCATTTTGCTGTCAATGTACCGTATCTAACCCCTCATGGAGCGCACCATCAGGCCTCTTATCAACCAGTCTCAATAGTCCCCTTGTAGTTGTTGGGGTTGGTATCTCTCTGAACGCCGTCATTTGTTTAATTTTCTCGACTGACCGCCCCCTTGCAATGGTTGTTGCCATCAGACCGCATTTGTGGGTGGTTGGTGAGCTCTCCTTGATGGCCCCTCTCCATATTGCTACCCCCTTGTTCCCCCTCACCCTTTGTGACGGGTCTAAGTATGCTGCTGGAATGAATGTGTGACACTTGTGAAGTGCCTGTTTATCAAGCATCCCATGTTGTGTTGCACAGATCTGTGGGCTCGTTGGCATTGGTTTTCTCTTTCTTGCTCTCCTCATCGTCTTTATGGTCACCAAGTCACTTAAAGCTTGGAAACCACATGAGCCATGGAAAGCCCCTATGGGCGCAGCAGCTATTGCATGCCTGCTGACAGTGCTTGCTGCTGGATTGTGCATAGCATCTTGGGCCTGCTGGATTGTTATCGCGGAGGAATCATGCTCAAACACACTGACTGTTTGGAACCCATTCCAAGGCTACAGCTATAGCTTCATTGTAATGTGTTTTGCAAGCGGGTGGGCACTCATTGCAGCCCTGCTGATGTGCCTTGGGCTGATGAAGTTGAAAAAGACACCCAAAGCAGTGGCAGAGGTGTTGGACGACGAGGTTACTTTTGAAGTTGTCCCTACACCTGCTGCTGCGCCATTGTACCCTGAATATGTCAGTGAATACCCTGGCCCAGCCCCATCTGCATACCCCCCTCAGTACCCAACATATCCAGCTCCAACCACTTCCTATGTGGGGGGTCCTCGGAGTGCCTACCCCAGTCCAACCACCAGCTATGAATCTTACCCAGCATATGGTGGTAACAAGGGATACCCCACAACAAACACGTACTACTGATCAAGTGCCACTCAGCACCGGAGCGTACGAGATGTCTTGAGAGCAACTATATAGACCCATATTTTGCATCCACGGAACGCGTTTTCCCCTGTGTCCTTCACCAAAGTGCGAGGGGACACCAGGCCGTTACATTTTAACGGCTTGAAATCCATTTAAATGATGGACTGCCTTGATGGAGAATTGTACTGGAACCCTGCACGGGAAGTCCTGCGCGATCAACCCTATTTTGTGTTTGGTGACAGTTTGCCACCCATAGCATTCTGGCCCAACGTATCGACAGCAAGCTTTGCTGGAGTCTGCCGTGGATTTGACGAATTGGTCCGGATAATATCATGACATTTTGTAGATGAACCCTGCACGGGAAGTCCTGTGCGATCAACCCTCTTTTGTGTTTGGTGACAGTTTGCCACCCATAGCATTCTGGCCCAACGTATCGTCAGCAAGCTTTGCCGGAGTCTGCCGTGGATTTGACGAATTGGTCCAGATAATATCATGACATTTTGTAGATGACCTCAATCTTGTTATTGGTGCTCAGATGCAGTTGGATCTCCAGATGCCACCACCTGTGTGCAACTGGTGCTTTCTCTGTGCCAAAGGATGCCATGCTATTGAACATGGCATCATTGGACTGCATTTTCAACTCCTCAGTGTGAGCGAATTGGGGTACCTGCATTGCAAGATATGGTGATTTGTCTCTTATTGCTTCTCCAATATGGTGAAAGGGGAGGTGGAGGCACAGCTGAGGCCCATCATGCCATAGCCATGCTGCATGAGCGAATTATGGAGCATGTCCCAAGAGTCACGTCGCTGATTGGATGTGGATTTACGGGGCGACACCATCAGGGACTGCGGCTATCAGTTTGGTTTAGACCCGTAATGTTTTTTTTATCAGTTTATTGTGCAGCAGTCCCATTGTCACAAAGCAAAGAAATGAGGCTATCAGGAAATGCAAGATCAAACGAAATGAATTGAGCACAGCAAAGGAAAAACAGTGTGTGTCCTCAGCATTTTTTTTTTGAAATGCATTTTAGTGCAGGTTGCATCTCAATTTTAATTATAGTTTGAAGGGTGCACTTGATAGGGCCAAATTGCTGAGTTTGTACATATTGATGTTGTTGCATGTTAGTCATCCACGATTGGCAGACTGTTGTGTTTTTTTGGTGCCGGCGGCTGTTGCAAGCATTGGCCATTCTGTCGTTAGCATTGTGTGGGCCCCAGGGGTCACAAGAGAAAGGCATTATAGACTGAAAGCTGCGCACAAATCTCACCGCACGGACTACCTCTCGAAATGACGGAATCTCTGCCCACGAGTAAGCAGGGAGTAGCACTCCCGTCTTGGTGGGGTCCGTGAAAGGTTCCTTAGAGACACCTTTGGCAGCCATCAGGGAGATCTGCTTCGCCTGCTCCAAGGCAATTTCTTCTTCTCACTTGTCAAAGTTGAAAGCTCTTCAAGTCCTAGACAATGGATGAGGGTGGCCATTAGTAGCCGCTACTTTTTTTCCCCAGCCGGTTTTCCATTCCCTTCGCCTCCTTTGGCTTACTCTTGCATGTAATCACTGGCTGTGCCAGGTGCCCTCAGGATTCTTTGGTGTGGCATGTGGCCCAAGGTAAGGCTAGTTTTGCTTTAAAGCTGTTTTTGACCATACAACGCAGATTTGATGGTTCTTTGTCCCGCACTTCTTGAACCTTTTGTGGAGCTAGCAGCTAGGCGTGTTTGACAAAAGCAAAGCAAGACATGTGTGGTACACCACGTGCTTCCCCACCTTCCACTGTAGATGCTGCAGCCCACCCTCCACTGTGGATGGGGGGCGTCACTGCTGGTGGGGCATCGCACCGGGGGCAGTGCTAGCTGGAGGTTGCTGTCTCCTATTTCGAGGAGGCCACCACGGAAGGCAGCAGCAAGGGACAATCCTCCATAGTGTAGGGCTGGCGAGAGGTGTGGGTGGCAGCCTCAATGCCAAACGCAATGGGGCTGCCCCGGCTATACCAGGTTAGGGTTTGGGGTTTCGGCGTCAATTTGACCTGGACCCCCCCCCCCCAACCTACACACACCCCACACACACATTTTACTACCTTTATCAAAAAAATGTGTAATTGGGTTTCGATAAACCATTGGATTATCTGTGCAGTTTATCCAAGGTGTAACGCTTTGGGTGAAATTTGCACCAAACAGCTGGATGATGGAACTCAGGCATTTGCGGTAGCCTACGCACAAGTACAACAAGGATGCTTTCAACAATGCGGCTGCCTTTATGCATCTCATGCACCATGGAGGAGAAAGCATTGATTATGTGGGTTGTGGAGCAGGCAATGGCAGCCGTTGCAATACACAACGCTTTGGGGCCGCATGGTAATTTGGGAGCATGGGACGCAGCTGGTGCCGGAGGAGACCTGCACGGGGCTGGGTAGCTTGCAAGTTTCAATAACTGTTCATACTCTCACCAAAGGGCAAGGAAATGAAGCACTGAACTTGTTGGGGTGCCCCACAACTTCCACCTCTGCTGCTTTGTGGCACCACACATCCCATGGCTCATTAGCTCAGGCACCAACAACGGGCTTGTTGAAGCGAAGGGGTTCCATTGCATATTTGGGTGCAACATTTGCGCCATCCCGCTTGGTGACCATTGGCGGGGGTGGAGGTATAGCAGGCGGCGAGGGGCCAAGCTAGAGTGGTGGGGACAGTGCGCCTGTGCCCGATGCTGGCAGCGCGGCAGCCAAGGGATCTGTGCCTTGTGCCGTGTACTGGACGCATGTGTTGCATGTCGCATTGACAAACAGCGGGACGAGGAGTAGCGCATTGCCGCGTGCGCAACCACTTGGGGCACCAAGTCGTGCTGGAGGAGGCGGTGGCATCCTCGCGGGTGCTGCATACATGGCTAGTCTTGTGGGGGGGGTTGGAGGAGGCCACGCCATGGGGGGAGGAACTGTCGCCGAGCTTACCACCAAGGCAGGGTCAGCCACTGCAAGCGCAAGGTGGGGTCATTGGGGGGGGGGGGGGCATAGGGGCATAGGTTCTCCCCCATGTGTGGTTCCCTCGCCCCCCCCCCCCCAAAAAAAACAGTCTCCATGGGGAGTACTGATTCTGACATGTCCGTGTAACCTGCCCCAACCCCCCCTCTCATAAGACTTAGACAGGAGCAACAATTTGGCCATCAGGGTGCCAGCATCTCGCAAGCTTGATGCGAACGTCGAAGTACAGAGACCTGTTGTATTGTAGTATGCAGGCTAGAGGTTTTGGCCAACAAAACACGGCCAGGAGGCGGACAGAAAAGTTAAGTTTGACAGCCTGTACATAGCTTACATGATCGATCCCATGATCCACACTGGAAGCCTTGGAACTGCCGAACATTGCTGCATATGCATACCAGGACGTGCATGTGTGGAGCGCTTTGTTGACCTGCTTGCGCCCCACCCCCCATCATAGGACAAGTCATCCAGGGGCACCATTGACACAACTAAAACACGTTCCGGCCCACAGAGGGTCAGAACGAGCAGTGGCGAGAGGCCAATAGGCGCCGCCAAAGGCAAACAACCTGATACCGAGGCCTTATGCCAAAGCCCCCCCATATCACCCACAGGGTTGTGTCGTTTGTCTGAGGTTTTGAAAGTTTTTTTAACATGCAAGCGAGAGGGGCAGCCGGTTCGAATCCACACACCCAGCCCCCCCCCCCCCGCCTCCCTCTGCCCCAGACCCCCCAAAGTTTTCGAACACGTCTTTCTCCAAATTGAGATGTTTGGGAAAAGTGCTGGTGCCAAAGGCGCTGAAATTGTGTTTTTTTCTGGCCTCCTCAGTGGGTAATTTTCTTTTTTGCCCTATTATGTGTCCGAACTCAAAATACTAAGAACTTTGTGGGTGAGATGGGTGAAAAACACCAAAAAAAAAGGTCCCAAACGTGACCTCCCGGTTGGACCTTGGCTGATGGGAGCCTGAGCTGATGGCAAATTTTTTCCGAAAATGTTTTTTTACCCCAGTTGTGTATGTTCCCAATGATAAGCGCATCATGGGGATCATTTTGAGGTAAGTATGTTGGGGTACCCACGGACCCCCCCCCCCTCCGGGACCCCAGCGGCTGACTGGCCGCCCCCCCTCCCCCCTCCAGACCCCAAAATTTTTCGCACATGGTTGGGTGTCAAGATTCGAACAAGCCGCCCCCCTCGCATGCATGCTTGCATGTTAACCACTCTAAGTCACGCATTTTACTCAAAGGGCAGTGGACACTTGCAGATAAAGTCCTTTTGTCTTTTTTGCATTTTCGAGGTTCCCTTGTATAGATACTTAGGTATTTTACTCTACTTGTCATGACTCGAGAATCCTTCTCGTTGGCTATTGCAAATGCAATGAAACATACTTTTGCGATGCGAAATGGAACCTCTCACTGCTGGAACACGTGATGCTCTTCAAACTGTGGGTGCTGCCGCGTGTGTAATTTTTCATCTGTTCCATCTGTCAACACTGTGTATTGGACTGCCTTACCCATCTTCTCGCTTCCTGTTGGTTAGGGCGGGTTTGCCTTGCTGGACCCCAAAACGTTTCTCTTCCATCAATATTCTGTGATGTTCCACCATTTCATGCGAGATGAGCGTTCCATGCCAAAGCATTTGGTCGCTGAACTGCAAGTTTTCTAACAGAGTCGTGGCATCACTCGTCAGGGACACTTGTTACAACACTTTCAAATAAGCAGCAACGTTGTATGGCGTCACATGCCATACCTTGCATGATCCATGCGCGCCTTTTCCATTCTTCCACAAAACCTACCGCTACCGCCACCAACACTGTTGGCATACGGCACACCGCTTTGGTACAATGCGCTATTTCATAGTGACAACGGGCTGACATATTTTTGTCCAGCCTTAATCCAAAAAAATGTTCTTATGGTTGGATAGCTGCTTGAGGACAACTCGCTTTCTGGCTCCGACTTGGAAGCCAATTTATTTGTCCGCTATCCAACAGCCTACAACCTTTGATTTGCCAATCCCAAGACTTACTCCTAACAGATTCCTCAAGTTTCCCACACCCGAACAGTGGTCCACGTGGGTTTGCAACCCCATGATTGAGCATCTTTCTTATAAGGGAATGCCGTGCATGCAGTGCAATCTTTTGTATGTCCGCAACTACTTGAACCCTGGTTTTGGCCTTTTTTCACTAGTTGGTTGTTCCATAACAGACTTTTTTACGCTTCTTGTGCATTGAGGATGTGGCACATTTGAATTGCCACCCATGTTCACCCATTTTCAGCCATTTTAGCCTATTTTTACCCGGTTTTGTTGCACTTTCTTTGTTATAGGTGGATGTTGGATTATGATGATGGGGAATCACCGGATGTCGTGTACATTCACAGTGCAACGAATCGGCAAGGGAGTTGTTATACTCCAAAGCGGATTCCAACCTTCATGGTCATTGCTTTGATATCTCTAGGAAACAATGTCTTTGTGGATTCTCTTTATGAGCCAACACATGAACCCTCTATCCGCACTCTCGGATCATTGTGAATTAGTAGCATGGAGTAGCATGGTTTATCGAGAACGGCCCACATAGTGCTGCATATTGCTACAAGTTGTGCCCCACTGGGGTCAAGGCAAAATGCCTATGTCCCCAAAAGGCTACCACCACCTTCCAACACACTCACGCAACAGCAGATTGCGCTTGGCCACGGCCACCAATCACCAAGTATGTGAAGACCCTTGTGACGCTTGCATAAATGCATGGGGGTTTCCTCCCTTCCTCTCTGGCTAGGTTTCATTGTGTCGGCACTGCACACAATGCACACACAGTGCACCAACTTGGCCTGATTTTCCACCTCGCAAGGACTTGCAGGTATGGAAAGAGTACAATCACTGCAATCATCCTTGTAAAATACTTTGCCCTCTGGGCCAAACTCCCGGTTGGGGATCGTCCATTTTCTGTTTATGGAGTGGCATTCTTTTACCCTTTGTAACTTCGGATCATTACACAATATTGTCCTGTGACAACGCCTCCAAAATCATTGCCTCTTTTACACCTCAGGCTGAGGCTCCTAGGCTGCCATTGGAGCTTCCCACCTCACCACCCAGCAGACCCACTCTGAGAGCAGTGCGTAGACAGAAAAGAAAAGAAGCTGGACACAATCTTGCACGAAACGGAGGACAGTGGCTTCCTACGAGTCTTTACAGATGGTTCTTCGGAAAAGATTGAGGGTATTGGCAGGCAGGGTGGCTACGGAGTGTACAGTGAAAATGGTGTCTCCTTATCTGAACACATGCCTCTGGGCATGAAACAAACCAATAATGCAGCAGAGTTGATGACTGCATTTTGTGCCCGCCAGCTGCATCCTGTGGGCAAGAGTGCGATTTGTTACAATTCTGAATATGTTTCACTGGGAGTGAAGGGGGCAGCAAGAAGACGGAGGATCAAGGGATGGGTGGGATCCTGTGGGCCAGTCAGTAATGTTCCCATTTGGGAGCTACTCTTGTCGGAACTGGAGAGGGAGGGCTGAGAGATCCTGTCCATCAAGGTGCCATGCCATGTCACCATCGAGGGCAATAACGAAGCGGATCACCTGGCCGCGGTAGGACTGCATGCCCATCCACTATATCCCTTCCACCAAACCCCACACAAAGAAGCCATGGTAGCAAGTACTCCCCCACTTCGTATTTGCACCAGGTTCACACCCTTTTGTCCGACATTTGCATGAAAAGTCCTTGGTCTATGATATGTTGTGTGTCCTGGAACACTGTGTACAGCCCACTGTACTTAGCAGATGGTGGATTTATGCTCTTTGCTGAGGACACTTCCTATTGGACTAATGGCTGAAAGTGCCTATGGCGGGGGCCTTCAGTTGACCGGAACCGACCATTGCTCTTTCTCACCCACAGGGAGGGAGCATGCCCATGAGTGCATGCCCACATCCACCCACCCATCCATCCATGCACTTGCACCACTCACCTCTTCTGTATATGACGCCCATCTGCAACCTCCAGATCTCTTCGATTCCACAATGGCAAAAGTGGGAAAACCAGTCAAGCATCCTGCCTCGAAGTTCTGGGCACTGGCATTGATCTTCTTGATCCTTGCGTTGGTCTTTTGTATCTTTGCCTGTTTCTTTCCTGCTTGGTCACGATACAAAGGCTCAGGCATTCCGACATCAGAGCTTGGTTCCTATGTCTCAACAGCAGTGACAAGCGATTCCAGGCTTTAGTATGTTCCTGCTTTGCGCTGTGAAATTGGCATGTGTCACAAGGCAGTCGAAGGTTGGGATGCAAGAAAAAGCAGGAGTTGTCAATGTTGGGCCAACTAGTGGGCACCACGGTTTCAAGCCTGCACACAAGAGGTATCTTCAAAACCAAATGATGGCAGGTTGCTGTTCCACAAGATTTCTGTCCTGTTTTACGCAACGAGTAATTCCAACCAAGGCAAGAAGGTAGGATGAGGGCACGTGCTGCAAAGTGCTTCATTCTGCAAAAACCATGTGCCCTGGGTCATAAAGCTCACGTTTTATATCGGGGTGGGGGTTCGGATACCGTTAGTTCTCTTTCTTCGCCTACTTTTGTTAAGTCCCTTGCCATTCCCTGCCAATAATGGCCCAATGGATCCTTCGTGTGGATTGTTCGGTCGGCCGCCTCCAAAATCCTCTTCAAGCCCTTTAGAGATCTCGGCAGATCAAATCACCTCGAGGAGATGTTGTTAGGTCAAGCGCAAGCGCAGGCGCCATATACCACCCTCCTTTGGGGGTCATTCATGTAGCACACCCCAGTGGGTGGTGGCATCGGATGTCTAGCCCCTTGTAAAATCATCATTTTGGGAGACAAAATTACCCCCCAATGAATCTTTTAAATTTGACCCTCGCGCCCCCCCCCCCCCTGTTTCTGGGTACCCCTTTTAGCGGTGGGGGTGGGGGGTCAATTTTTTTTGCGTATTGTGGCCACTGTGCGCCGATCTGGACCCAGGTCTTGAATACTTTTTTCCTTACACATGGACCCCTAACCCAATGGCAGGGGTCATGGGTCCAAACTGCGGGTATCCCCGGTCGGCCCTGGCCCCCAAAGACATCGTTTTGGGCTTCGTTGCACTACATTCCACTTTTTTTCTTCTATATGGACCCCCTAATCAACGATGGGGGTCTCGGGTGCTATCTCCAAGTTTCCCAGACTGGCCCCCTTATGACGGGTGAGGGCTTTCCCTTTTTCGGGCCGGCATGGGTTGGCTCAAAAATCGCGATTCCTATGTGACCTCCATGTACACCGAGGGGCCCTGTGGTTGTTTTGGGGTGATCATTTGGTGACAATGGGGGTGCATACGAACCCAAGGGGAGCCATGCGGCACCTTCTAGGCCCATCTATTGGTTCTTGTTGGCGTTTACAAACACCGTTTTGGGCTGTTTTGCAGGGCAGTTCTTGATGATCGCAGATGATCCCAAAATTGGATCTGCTAAATCTGAAGCAATTCCAATATCCTATTGTACAGTTATGTCTTCATTGGTGTGAAAGAAAGCTCAACCAACGTCGGTTTGGTGTAAAAGTGAGTTTTGCCCCGGGAATCTAAAATGATGACCATGATTGGGGTTGGGATGATGGATGTTGAAGATGGAGGATCCCCAAAATGGAGATGCTGAATTTAAATTCAAGCAATTCCAAAAACTGCTTGTACCAATATGTTTGCAACAATCTAGAATGGACCTATGTTGACGTTGGCCTGGTATGACTCACGTGTGCTAGAACTGATCCGTGCACACCCGTGGCTATGGAGGTCTCTCAAAGGATCGACTTTTCTGTCGCCTCACCACGCACTTTCCCTTTCAGCTCAGACGGTGCAATTGCCATTTTTCACTCATTACTTCTTGAACCCATGCCCGAAATGAATGCTTCCTCTTCAGAGTATGAACCAGCCTTGGGAGGCTCTGACACTGCGTGCACAACTTCCCGGGGTGCTAGTGCCGACGGCTTCAATATGGACGTCAGCGACACGCAATTGTCCTAAAGTGTCGTCTTTTCGCTACAATTTGGTCCTATTTTTTTTCCCATGACATTTGTTTTCAGTGATGCTTTTGACACTCCCGCCGTTGGTTAGGGGGCAGATATAGAAGAAAAAAGTTGAATGGGACCTGGGTCCGAATTGACGCACAGTGGCAGCTAGAGGCCGACTAAATTTTGCCACGATGGTGCTAACAAGCCCAAAACGGTGCTTTTGGTGCCAAGCAGCACCACAAGGAGGGTTTAGCTGGTGCTAAACGACACCCCATTGCTTTGTACGCTCTCCCATTGTCACCGCATGAGCACCCAACAACGGCCCAAGGGTCCCTTGGGGTCGTCGGAGGTCCCCGCAATGGTTTTTCAGCCTACCCATGCTAGCCTAGAACCGGAAAAGTCCTCACCAGAGGCCCCAAAGGGGGACCAATCTTAGAAACTTGGAGTAGCACCCGGGACCTCTATCATTGGTTCGGAGACAAAAGTGGAATGGGACATGGGTCCGAATTGAAGCATAACCCATGTCCAATCCAATCCAAAGGCATGACCCTGATTGGGTTGGGATGATGGGTGATGTTGATGGAGGATGTTGGAGATGAATCTTGAAGCACTTCCAAAAAATGCGTATACCAATATGTCTGCAATCATCTAGAATGGACATTTTCAATTTTGGTTTCGTGCGAACGTAAGTTTTGCATTGAGAATCTACAATGGTGACCCTGATTGGGGATTGGAGGATGCTTGAAGATGAGAAGGATGAACCCGAAATCAGAGGTGCCGACTCCCAAGCTCGAAAAATCAATTGTAGTGAACTGTTTGTAGCGGTACAGATTGAAGGCGCACGGTGCGTTGGTTTAGTGGAAGTCACAGTGTTGCCTTGCAAATCTAGAATGATGACCCTGGTTGGGCCGGGATGGTGGATGATGATGATGATGCGGGATCTCCAAGTTGGAGATGTTGAATCTGAAGCAAATGCCAAAAGCTGCTTATACAAAGACTTACAGCTCGGACCAAGCTGGGTCCTAGTCTTGCTCAATGCACACGAAATACCCGTGGAAGAAAAGCGGGTTGCGTGGGATATGGTCCTCCGCGTTCTGGACGATGATCCCGCAAAATGGCACAAAATCAGCTCATTTTCACCTCAAAATGGACCACCACATGGCACAACGGCGTGGGAGACGCATTATTGAACACTCATGTGCAATCATTTGAAAGCCCAATCACGATGGAAGAAGAACGGAGCGCATTGGAGACGCCTACTTGGCGCACCAGCGATCGTCTTGAATTTTCAAGATGATCGTCCTAGAAATTGGCTGAAAACAGCCATTTTTGGACACTAACCTGGCCATAAAAGGAGCTAGACATCTTGAAATTGCACAAAACTTGTTGCTGGTGATGCGCATGTGCTCTGCGGTCAATTTGAGTCACCTGCATGTTTGTTTGGAGACACGGTGTCCCCACAGAGATTTTTCAAGTGCCTGCCTATTGCTGATTGCTACTGCTACGGCTTGCTGCCAAAATGTGTTGCTCATCTTAGACCCTAAGGAGGATTATAAAACCTCGACCCAGCTCAGTAAACCCAGCTGGGCGGGCAAGACTTATGACTAGGACCGAGCTGGGTCCTAGTCTTGCTTAGTGCATAGGAAATCCCCGTGGAAGAAAAACGGCTTGCTTTGGAGGTGGTTTTGCACGTTTAGGACAATCGTCGTGATAAAAGGCTTAAAAACAGCTCAATTTCACCTCAAAATGGACCACCACATGGCACCTAAAAGCGCCTTTTTGGGCGCATTTGCACTGCTATGGGTGGAACTTGGCCGGCCTATGGTTTATGATTTCCCCATAGTGTTGCTAGCCTCTCTTCGAGGTGCCTTGCGGAATGCAATAAATAGAATTTGAGTGTGTCACCTCCACTGGAACTACACATTTTAGACAGTCGGGGATAGTGGCCATGTGCCAGGGGCGAATGGAGGCAAGTGCGTGGTGGCATACCTCTCCAATATCTCAGATTCGTCAGGGAGTAGCAGGGGTGGAGGGGAGGGTCCAAAACAATAAGCCCCCCATCTTTGACCGCAAAATCATACATTATGTGGAATTCGATTCTGGCTTAAAGAATGAAGCAATTAGGCAATTTTTTCCTGGCACCAGCCCATGTGGGAGCTGGTAAAAAGGGCCTCCATTATGCTGTTCTAGACTGAAAAGTACCAAATTGGTTGTTGGCAATATGTGTAATCCTGGATGGATTAGATTGACCGGATTGTGAGAGTAGAATCACGCCAGGATGCAAAGAGCACCGTTCCTGCCCTCAAACCATGCCAGGGCTTGCTGTGGGATGCTCAACCTCTGTCCGATGAGATGACGGGCTCTCCAAGTGTGGGTGGCAGTATTTTTGCCTGGACGCCTGGACGGGTCCTCTGTCAACGAAGCCAAATATCTGGTGGTGTGTGTGTTGTGAATCTCAAAAGAGTTTCAAAGCAAGAATGTTCTGGGAAACGGTCAAAAGCACATGCATGCCACGCGCAATGTATTTCGTTTTCAGTCTGGGACATTGGATGTGGTGTTTGCAATATGAGGATCCGCTTGACACAAAGACATGCGCCAACAACGCCGATTCCACTGGACCACCAGCCTACGGCAACTCCAAGTGCAAGGGGTTCTGGTGGGCATCCAGGGTATGTGTCCTCAACACTTCCTTGCTGTCGGACTACAAGTGTTGTGTGTACACCATGAAGCATGCTGTTTGGGCCCCTCCTCAACCCCAATTCAGACGTGTAGATAAAGTACACCGGCAAAAATCCCAATTACTTTGTCGAAATGTTTACCAAGCTCCAAAAGTGTGTATCGTGTGTATCCCTTTTTCAAGAGTGGATCAAATGTGTGTCACACAGCGTTTTTAGCTTTTGCAGTCCTAAGTAGTCTTACACGCTTACATATCAGAAAAGTCCACAACGTTCCCTACCATGGTTGCATTGATTGAAGCAATATCTTCAAGCTGATTTAACGGTGCCATTCTGTCCCAGTGTCAAGCTCATGCGGGGGGGAGAAACTTCGCCAGTTCCATCCCTGAAAAGCCGCCTGAAACACTGTGCTCTCCGGCCCTCTGATGAATTCGGACAGCAGCATGCAGTTTCGCTCACGAAAACCAACGTTTTTGCACCCCCAAAATACTCATGCAAAAAGTGTCCGCACTGTGTGAAAACAACCAGAAATCATCCTGAAAGCATGAAAGTCTTCTTTCTCTGAACAGCAACCACAGGCTACTGCACCCTGCATGACCCAGCCCGGGGCCAATATGCTATCAGGTGCTGCTTGCTGTTCTGTAATTCAGTGAAGTGTTCTGGTGATAGAGATTCAGGGTTTCGATTCTTTTTTTTGGGGATGAAAACGGTCATGGCCCTACCCAAGTTAGCTCAAACATGCGTTCTATGACTGCAGTTGACATTCTCGGACGAACTGGAAAGAACAAATGGCTTTAGGACACCCAAGTGGTCACACGTGCATTTTCGGCCTATCTTCCCTAAGATATTTGACTCAAACATTGATTTCTGGGTTTTGACTGGGCTACAGCCCACCGCACATACCACAAAATTGGTACCCTCATTTTGCTGTCAATGTACCGTATCTAACCCCTCATGGAGCGCACCATCAGGCCTCTTATCAACCAGTCTCAATAGTCCCCTTGTAGTTGTTGGGGTTGGTATCTCTCTGAACGCCGTCATTTGTTTAATTTTCTCGACTGACCGCCCCCTTGCAATGGTTGTTGCCATCAGACCGCATTTGTGGGTGGTTGGTGAGCTCTCCTTGATGGCCCCTCTCCATATTGCTACCCCCTTGTTCCCCCTCACCCTTTGTGACGGGTCTAAGTATGCTGCTGGAATGAATGTGTGACACTTGTGAAGTGCCTGTTTATCAAGCATCCCATGTTGTGTTGCACAGATCTGTGGGCTCGTTGGCATTGGTTTTCTCTTTCTTGCTCTCCTCATCGTCTTTATGGTCACCAAGTCACTTAAAGCTTGGAAACCACATGAGCCATGGAAAGCCCCTATGGGCGCAGCAGCTATTGCATGCCTGCTGACAGTGCTTGCTGCTGGATTGTGCATAGCATCTTGGGCCTGCTGGATTGTTATCGCAGAGGAATCATGCTCAAACACACTGACTGTTTGGAACCCATTCCAAGGCTACAGCTATAGCTTCATTGTAATGTGTTTTGCAAGCGGGTGGGCACTCATTGCAGCCCTGCTGATGTGCCTTGGGCTGATGAAGTTGAAAAAGACACCCAAAGCAGTGGCAGAGGTGTTGGACGACGAGGTTACTTTTGAAGTTGTCCCTACACCTGCTGCTGCGCCATTGTACCCTGAATATGTCAGTGAATACCCTGGCCCAGCCCCATCTGCATACCCCCCTCAGTACCCAACATATCCAGCTCCAACCACTTCCTATGTGGGGGGTCCTCGGAGTGCCTACCCCAGTCCAACCACCAGCTATGAATCTTACCCAGCGTATGGTGGTAACAAGGGATACCCCACAACAAACACGTACTACTGATCAAGTGCCACTCAGCACCGGAGCGTACGAGATGTCTTGAGAGCAACTATATAGACCCATATTTTGCATCCACGGAACGCGTTTTCCCCTGTGTCCTTCACCAAAGTGCGAGGGGACACCAGGCCGTTACATTTTAACGGCTTGAAATCCATTTGAATGATGGACTGCCTTGATGGAGAATTGTACTGGGGCCCTGCACGGGAAGTCCTGCGCAATCAACCCTATTTTGTGTTTGGTGACAGTTTGCCCCCCATAGCATTCTGGCCCAACGTATCGACAGCAAGCTTTGCTGGAGTCTGCCGTGGATTTGACGAATTGGTCCAGATAATATCATGACATTTTGTAGATGACCTCAATCTTGGTATTGGTGCTCAGATGCAGTTGGATCTCCAGATGCCACCACCTGTGTGCAACTGGTGCTTTCTCTGTGCCAAAGGATGCCATGCTATTGAACATGGCATCATTGGACTGCATTTTCAACTCCTCAGTGTGAGCGAATTGGAGTACCTGCATTGCAAGATATGGTGATTTGTCTCTTATTGCTTCTCCAATATGGTGAAAGGGGAGGTGGAGGCACAGCTGAGGCCCATCATGCCATTGCCATGCCGCATGAGCGAATTATGGAGCATGTCCTGAGCTTTCACCTGAAACGCTGGTGTCCGACGTGGATTTAGGGGGCAACACCATCACAGAACTTGCAAATCTTTAACACCTGAGCCAGAGCTCCTGGGATAACCAGTTGAGCCAAGACCGGTACTGTGTTTTTAATGACTCTATTATTCAACAGTCCTATTCCACAAAGCAAAAAAATTTGATTATCCAGAAGCGCAAGATCAAACCAAATGAATTGAGCACACCAAAACAAAAACCGTGTGTGTCCTCAGCATTTTCTTGGAATGCATGTAGCGCATGTTTCATCTCAATTTTGATTTAGGTTTCAAGGGTGCCATTGGCCATCCAACTGGTTCTCAACAGGGGGATTGTAGGCTGCTGCTGGGATTTGGCAGCTAGACTTTTAGGCACGTGCTTGCAATAGTCTACATCTTCTGTGCATCTGTGAGGGGTGGCAACAAGCAGGCGACAATAGAAGGTTCTACTTGGGCATCTCCGAGAGGTGGCAATGACAATACCTTTGCTTTTGTGGGTGGGCTAAGTATGATCATGTGCATCCAAAACCTTGACTGGCCCTGCAGCTAAAGGAGGCGCCACAGAATTCTCTGAAGCATGCCCGGGGGCCATGTGCGATGTGCTGTTGGTACACCCCGCACATGCACCAAGCATGCCATGCACCGTCGGCGGAGAGAAGCCATACCAACTGTCACCACCAATTTAGGAGATTGACTCAAGGAGCATGTGGCCTACGTGGAGCGCCTCCGCAAAGAGTGGGAGCCTCTATGGAGGTGCGTGCACTGTAAACGTCATAGCAGCCCATCATTGGAGTCCCATACATTGAGATTCAATTCCCCGCGATCCCATACAATTGATAGGTGACCCGCCGCTCGACGAAGCCCAGGAAATCTAGCTCATGGGGTCACCCCGACGCAGCCTACACTAATGCCTGGCCAGGGGCCTTGCATGATCGAGAAAGCAGGGGTATGTTGTACCCCTGTGAGGAACTCACTCACTTATGGCGATCCTACCACATTGACTCACAAGTTCATGGGGTACCATGTACCCGTGGCTGACCAAACCTGTGCCACAATGGCGACCAACCAAATCTTACCAGTCCCCACATGCGTCCCAATTGGAGGAGCATCACCTACACAAAGTCTGTGGGTATGGTTGCGGCAGCTATACATATGCTCGGCACTTGCGCCTACGAGCACTCCACATTTGTGGATTTATGGACATATGTAGCCCCGGAGTCCCAAAAAACTTTTGGCAACAACTTGAGTTTGGCAGTGAAATTCGTTCTTGGGCTTCATTTCTCAGCAAGGAGGGTATTTGCTACATAGTAAATCGCACACGGCGGTGATCGCCCTGGTGGACTCGGTATGACCTCGGATCAATATTATGAATCTATAACCGAAAGTTAGCATTCTGGGACATTCATGGTTTTTTCGTAACCATTTGAAATTGTCGAAACTGAGGTTTGAAAGCGTTCTAGGTTTTTCTAGCTGAAAACTTGGAAAGCGCCAAAGCGCCATGGGGTCAACGCACGTTTACTGTTTTCTATTGGTGTTGTTGACCTTCGACAGGTGGGCTGCATGTTGTGCGAATCATTGATTTTCTGGTTGTTTTGATGTGCGACTCTGCCCGGATTTCACACATGCGACATTTTGAGTCACGTAGCCTCTTGCCGATTGCATTTTTGCAACCAACCCACTGATACATGGTAAGAACACGAGGCAAGTCATGGGTCTGCACCAGCCTTCACACAAGTTGTGCGCACAGTGCAAAGTTTTTGTGCCACTGCAAACACTGGGCCCCTATCCTCAAGTTTTTTTCAATACGATACGAAACTACCACAGCAAATGGGGTATCAAGGGGCCCCAGATTTACATGGCACCATGATGCAGTCCCAAGAGACGTGATGAGGGGGCAACAACGGGATACCCTAGGCTTTCAGACCAAAATGTGTGGAGCAAGCACCCAAACCCCCCTGTGATGCACACCTTTGCTTTGTGTATGTCAATGCCCCCCAGACTATTTTTGTATGTTTCTCCCATATGACAATGCTTTTTGTAGCCACATGTGGAACTAGTCCAGACGTGCTCCCACCACGCTTGTGAGGGTTGACTAAGCATTGTGTCAGTCCTTGGGCAAGGCGCATACGAGGTACCATACGCTATTTTCTGCCAAGGCATGTCTTCATAGGTATCATCAAGGTTTTTTCTTATGTGTGTGGGGGGTGGGATGCACGCATTGACAGGTGTCGTGCATGCTTGTGTGCACACACATGACATGGAAAAGAATGTACATCAAAATGTAGAGCACAGTGGGCAACCGTGTATCAGTGTGCTTGTCAGCTTGCCAACGGGTCGAAGGGTCAATAAACTCATGGTTCGGCTAGTGTGTAGGAAATCTGGCATGTTGAACCTCGTAGTTAGAAGATGATTTGAATGATTTGGGCTCTGCTACGATTGGGAACCACCACTAGATGTGATTGTTCCAAGTTCGAGGTCTGAACGATATAAACTGCAAGCACGCCATCTCAGCTCCTTGAGGAATCTTTTGTGGCAGATGTTGCTGAGCGCAACTGGGATGGTATTGGTGTGGCATGAGTTGTGCGTGATTCATTGTGGAATGTTTCATCTGGGAGTCGGGGTTGTGGGCATCAATTAGCTGAATCATGGGCGCACAGCACTTTGAAAGCAACACCCGTTGATATAAAAGTAGCCCCTGCCTTGATTGTGGCACAAGTTTACCAGAAGGGCAATATGCATAGGGTGCCCCGCTTGTTGTTGGTTGCCCCAACATGTGAATATTTGTGCCTCATGTTTGACCCTCTATCTTCCAAGCCCCACACCGTTGGTGCAAACATGGAGCGGTTGGCCAAAATGGAGTTGATTGCCGAGCAAGAAGGCGTTCAACCAAGGCAGTTGAAGAAGTGGGATGTGTTTTTGGGTGCCTTTGGCAGTGTTGCTTTTGCTATTGCACCCCACTACTCCACCTTCATACGGCAAGATAACTATGCGAGCTGCCATCTTGAATGCTTTTTGCGCTGCATTGTTTTTGTCGAGACGTGTTGTCACTGGCACAATGCAACTTTCACAACATAGATTGTGGTAGTTGCGTGAAATGGCACCGGCGGCTTTGCTCTATCATGACTCTGCAGGCCTCCCCTATCCAGACCACACCGAGCTAGACCTTGGCACGGTTGTACGTTGAGCCCTATTGTGCACCAGCCATCAGTCTTGCCATTTTTGCGATGGCACACTCCACATCACATGCCGTATCTGCTTCTTCTTTTTCCTCTACATGCTTCCGATTTCTGTCCATTGGAGATGTGTGTGGGATTGCGCCAATGTCAAGTGCAAATGTTTGCCGCAACAGCATGCATTACGTTGACATTGGTGTTGGGTGACTCGTCTATGGCTACCAAGCCCCCTTCAATAGATGAGTCCATCCAAAGGTGGTGACCCGCGATAAGGAAATCACCTCGAAGAGAGGTTGTTAGATCAAGCGCAGGCGCGAGCGGCGTATACCCCCCTTTTTTGGGGTCATTCGCGTAGCATACCCCAAGGCATGATATTGGATGTCCAACCCCTTGTAAAATCATTATTTTGCCCAATAAGAGCATCCCCCAATGGATTTTCTGATTCTGAGGCCTCTATCCCCTAAAACTGGATATCACTTTTTGGGGGGGGGTGGGGGGGGGGTGGGTGGGGGGGGGGGTCAAAAGTTTTTGCTGAACAGGCTTCAAGCAGTGGGGAAGCTGAGTGCTACCGCATCACCGCTGGTCCAATGGTACCGCGGCCAACGTACGGCCCGGAGTCGGTGGTTCGAATCCTGGTCGACTGACTTTTGCGGCGGCGCCGCTGCAAGTAGTCACCGCACCAGGGTTCGAACCGCCGACACAAGAGCCTGCGGTCGCATGCATTACCATTCGGCCACCACCGATTCTGGTAACCAGCATCGTCCCGACTGCTTCATAAAGTGTCTGCTACTAACAAAAAACCCAAAGTGTGTGTTTCTATCTGACAGACTGCTGGCCTGTCTAACTGACTGATTGGCTGACTGTCAACCTCTCTTCGAGGTGCACTGCCGAAGGCAATAGAATTTTTTGTTCCAGACTGTGCCCCCAAATATGCCTCTTGTTGATTGGAGTCCGACAAAAAAGAATTGAAGATTTGGATATGAAGCTAACGGGTGTTCTTCCCAACGTGTGCAAGAACAATCTACCGGCTGTACCCCCAAAAGATACAACAGCAGACCTCATCTACAAGCGGCTTTTTTGTGACTTCATATGAAGCGCACACGTGCCCACTTGTATAAATGGATATGATATGAAAGCACATCTGTGCCTGATGGTTTGGCCCGGGTGGGGCGCCACTATCCACAGGGCCCGGGAAGTGACCCAGGGGCACTATGCCCTTAAACAAAAATACTACCTACCATTGGACCCCCCCCCAAAAAAAAAGCTTTGGGTTTTTTGTTCAAAGTCAAGTTTTTATACAAATTAGTGTCTGTGTCTACCAAGTAACCTAGGAATTTTTTTTTAAAACAAGTTAGAAACTTTTTTCTTTCTAGGTTTTGCTAGATTTTACGAGGTTTTGATATATCACGTACTAGGTTTTACCAAATGCCCCTTAGAAGTCCGTGTGATCTCCCCATCCCCATCCCCATCCCCATCCCCATCCCCATCCCCATCCAACTATCTCTGGTATGTCTGCATGGTGCCTCTCAACTGCTGCAGCCCCTCAGATACATTACAGTTATCTACACTGTAGTCACCATATTCCTGCATTTGAGCCTCCTTTGTACATGACATACGGCAATCTGTACATACCTGTAGTGGAACACCCCGACCAAGAAGGCGACACATTTATGCAATCTGCACTGCGACTGAACCAAGGGCTGAAATTGCCTGTGGTGGGGGCATTCAGTCAATCAGTACCCCGACCACCAATCCCCTATTCTTGCATTTGCTGCTAACTTACATGCATCTGCCCATGGTTGAAGGTGCTTCCACCTTGTTACAGGGTATCGGCAGTCAGTCCCACACGTTCTGCAGAATCTACGCTTCTGCACAAAAGGGTGCAGAGGCGCGGACTTGATTTGGCCCGAATCCACTAGAGCATGATCGCTTGACCAGTCTCCAGCGATGCGATGGTGAAATTTCCTTCATAATGCTCGTACACAGGGGCAATTACATCTGTTGGGTTACAATGCTTGAGTTTGGTGCTGTCCGGCAGCGACTATTTCCAGGTTATGCATCCATGTATCCAGTGCCTCGGGATTTTTTGACACAACAATTTTACTTTTGGAATGACTTCACAGGTGGATTTGATGGTCTGGGAATGTTTGGATGTATTTTCAATGCTTTGCACTGAACCCTACTCTATGGGAGCATGTCTCATAGAAATAATAAGCCGTGCTGCAGCGGCATGCAGTTGGCCGCTGATGGTCGGTGTGATCGGTGGTACACATGACCTTTGGCAGTGAAACTTATAGACCATCCCTGCCCCTCCCCTCCGCCCCTCCACTTGTTGCAACACCTTGTCCAAACAACACTGGGCGTTGTTTCTGCAACTTTTGGCCTGCGCTGACCCCTGTACGCACAGCGTGCAGGACCTGAATAGGCTGACCTGTTTCTGCAATTTTTGGAACCAGGGAAGTTGGCGGTCCACCTCCCAAAAGTGGTATCTTTGGCGTTGTTTGGCATAATTTTGTGGGTTGGGAATGATGTTTTGTTGCTGTGGGTGTCCAGCCCCCTACCCCAACTCATGGGTGTCAACATCATGTTCTTCAACACTACAAGATGTCCAATCCACTTGGCATAGTCCAGGGAAATGTCATTGTCCAAACAAAACTAGGTGTTGGTTCTGCAACTTTCAGTGCCTTTGCGGTGGTTTGCACACGGGGGATAAGAATCAAAGCGATGGTTGCTTTCTGAGTATTTGTTTTGGTTTCATATTTTCTTCAGGAGCCTCAGACACAATGATTTCGGATATGGTGCAAGACCTGGTGCAGCGCTCCTTTGTTGAAGGGCTCCGCTTCGCAAACGGCGATGAAGAGGAAAAGTTCCACAAGCACAACTGCAGGATCGCAGTCATGGGCTGCAGGTTTTGGAGCGTCGCTCAGTTGCTGGCATACACAGCCCAGTTCCTCCCGGCTCTAAGATTCGGGTACCCCTCCGAATTCTATTTCTCCTTCATCCCCATCTTCATTGTCCTGATTGGGGCACTCCTCATGTCCGTTGGGCCCCTACAAAAGAAGACAGGCAGTAGAATGCTGGTGGTCGTCAGCGTTGTGGTGACACTGCTAACCGTATGCACCGCATGGCAGGCGCGCACCTACACCCAAGCGTACTCGTGGTACACACAACAGAACGACCTTGATCTGGTGCACACAGCGCTGTCAGATCAACCCTTGGCCCAGGCTCAGTTACTCCAGGTGCTGGACTACAGTATTGGGCAGGAGATGCTATCGCAGCAGCTGGCGCAGGCAACCCCCCAGGCGATCCTGTTAATTTATGTCGGATACCACCGCAGCACGTTTTGCAGCATCGTCCTCTTGCCCTTTATCTTTACTACATCGAGCCTCATAAGCCCCTATCAGACTGCGGTGGGCACCGTGATTAGAATTGTGGTGTACCTCACCTTTGCGGCATTTCTAGTGATGGGCAGTATCAGCGTGACGCGGATCCGGCGGTCTCAGTTCTCTGCAGAGCACTCCTTTCACCAGGCGAAGCTGCAGGTCGAAGTGGAGGGGCTGCACAAGGCCGAGAGCATCCTCCACCACTGCCTGAGCGGCCCCGTCACCGAGGCCGCGGATGCAATCTCCGCTTTCCTGGATGATCCGAGGCTGGGGGACACTACTCGTCTGCAGCAGTCCTCCGACGCCCTGCGCAGGGTCAAGAGAAGCTGCGGACACCACCACGTGTTCCTACGACTCGTGCAGCGCTCTTACACGCTGAGCTGCGCCCCCGTACACGGCAGTTCGTTCGCAAGAGACCTCGTGGCCGAGCGGAACGTGCACGTGGCTGTCGACGAGGCGCTGACGGTGGTCTGCGACGAGACCCTGCTCAACATGGTTTGCCACAACGCCCTCTGCAACGCCTTTGAGCACGGCCACGAGACGGCCCCCAACGTGACGTTCACGATGGCCAGGATGGGCACCCCCACCGGGAAGGCCCACATCATGTGTCGCGTCACGAACCGGGCCAGCCCCAATCGGCCCGTTCTCACGGAGGAAGCCGTGAGCCGCCTGCGCACCGCGCATCGGGAGTTCATGCAGAGCGCCTTGAATTACGTGCGGCCCACTGGGATCGGTCTGCAGCACGTCTTCATGGCGGCCGAGGCGCATGACATGCGGGTTTCCCTCGCGCAGGTCGGCGATCGCACAACGTTCGAGGCCCACTTCCGCGCACCCGTTCTCAGCCGATGCCCCGCTGCGGCCGCCCATGCCGATGACCTCCCAGACAGCCTCCGCATCTGCTGCCTCGACGCTTCGCCAGCGTCGCGGCGGCGGCTGCTGCGGCTCCTGCAAAGGTCCAACCCTGCCCACAGTGTCCGAGGATTTGGTGATGACGCCCAGGATGTCAGGCTGTTTGCCTCTGCCGCCACGTCTGGGGCCCATATTGCCATTCTGGAGCAGAGTCTGGAGTTCGGGCCCGGGTCGCACGTCTTTGGCACAGATGTTATGCGGTCCCTTGTGGAGGCAGGCTACCAGGGGCTGCTCTGCCTGCGTGTCGCGCACGTTGCTGAGGAGGACTTGGATCTGTACTTCAACGCTGGGGCCCATTGCGTGTTCGACACGACTGCCTCCATCGCGGCCATGTGGACTGACATTCAAGTGGCGTACGTCCGGTACATTGTTCAAGGACAGCCCGTTGTACGCCAGATCGGTGGTTCAAGGACGTTTACAGGCACACAAGATCTGACATCTGCAGGATCATCATCAAGAGCTTATCCTACGCATACCGGAATATCGACAGGCCCACAACATTCTTCGATTGCAAGACTGTCTTTGCCTGGCGCTACACAGACCATTTTCACGCAGTCAGCATCCGTGGCATCATCGTTCAATCCCTCGTGGATGCCGCAGTCCCTAACTCTAGATTCGGTTGCCTCACCTATGGGACATAGGACAGACTCTTTGATGGAACTGCTGTCCGGGGTCAGTCCAAACGTCTGACATGTCTACCTACAGCAGGTGCTGGATTCTCGCACACAATGCGATGGGTAGACAAGCTGGCTTGTATTATGCACCCATGAACGACCCCCCACCCCCACCCCACCCCAATTTGGCGGCCGCATTCGGCCGAATTGTTCTGCCCTATTGTTGGGTTTCTGGATTCTGCCGAATTGTTCTGCCAATTCGTTGGGTTTGCAGGATTTTGCCCCTCAACTGATTCTCTACTTGCATCTGGCCTGGCTGTGCAAATGTGCCTTTTGCATCCAAAGCAATACATTTCTCGTTGTGTTACACAAAACATTTCGTTTTTCGCAATCTCAGGTTGTTCCTGCACTGCATGTACCCTCCCTCCCTTGCTGAAGCACCGCCTTGCCTAAAGCACCGGGACCTGGTCTGACCATCGTTTTTCCGACCACAGTTTTTATGGTTAATAACTTAGCAGAACGTGATTGTATGCCAATTGTAGAGGGAAACAGGGGTTGTGTCATGTTTGGGATGAGTCCTCCTGCTCATAACAACGTTATGCTTGTACTGCAACCCACCAACCCTCGCCCCCCCGCCCAAATCGGCGGCCGAATTCGGCCGACTTCGCCGATTTGTTCTGCCGATTTGTTGGGTTTCTGGATTTTGCCGATTTGTTCTGCCAACTTCCAAACAGCTGGAACACTTATCACCGATCGACTTAACACCTATGGCTCACCATGGTCTGCCTTGAGGGACATTACATACACACAGAAGTGCAGCCCCAGTGGTGTGCAAATTGGTATATTCCGTGTTTGAGCTGAGTGCAGTGCCGATTCTTGCATGGTCAGGGGTGGGATGCCTGGACTTTTGTATGTGTCATGTGCTGTCACAGTTCATTGTACAGCGGGGGGGTGGGGGGCACAGGCAAAACCATGACTGGACTGCCCCCCCCCCCCCCCCCGGGTACACAGCATAGCTGTTCTCCACAGCTAGGGTCGGTCGCCCAGCCCCAGCCCAGAGAACGGGGCAGAACAGATGTCCTGTGATGCATGGGGGAAGTGCCTGCGCAGTCTGTGCACAGTGTAGACGTGGCAGAGGAATTGCATATCTTGTCCGCCGGCGACAGCTCTGCTCGCGGCATGCCACTTGGTGTCTCAGCTTCGCTATTTGAGTGATAATGATAGCAATTTTGGATTCCACAGCAGCACATGGGCAGCATTTGTTGGTGCCCATGCCCCCCCTCCCCCCTTTTAACCCGCAGCATTGATGGTTTCCTGCCCCCCCAAAAAGAGTGAATGCTTCAATTTCATGGTGATATTGAGGGCCGCTTGTCATTGTAATTCTGATACCTGTGGACGATTCGATCTGTTTCAACATTCTGAGGCTCCTCTGCAGAATTGTTGCTCCTTGAGGCTTCGGGATGTTCAGTTTGATTTGGTTACAACACCGCAATTTTCCCACAATTTTCCCACAATTTCCCACAATTTTCCCGCAATTTCCCCACAATTTCCCCGCAATTTTTCACAATTGGATTGGACCCTCCCTGACCGCAACCCCCCCCCCCCCCCCCGGCTTAGGATGAGGTATGGGCAGGTTTTCGGTGACATACGTTCTTTTCGTACTGTGCATCGCGCGATGCGCAAGCACCGCCTTGTCCAAGCACCGGGGACCGTCGTTTTCCTGATTTTCCTGGTGCTTGCGCAGGGGGGGGGGGGTATTCTGTCCCCATCACTCTCCGTGCAACCCACCGCGCGTTGACTTGTGTCATTGCTCGTACATATTATGCGGTGGAACCCAGCCGGAAGTGCATCACTTTTTTGATGCCCCATTTACCTGCTTCTAAGCCCAAGGTTGCATTCTTGATCTGCCGATGGCTGCAGCACTGTGCTTGCTGGGAGGGCTATCGCTATGCTTCTTTTCATGTCAGTCACGACAGTCCCCACACCGAATGGTGCGGTGACTGGAGTGACGACTGGAAAATATTATAGCAGGTGTGCTCCCTCCCACGTTATGGTGGGGCCCTGCCGGTCGCCCACCACCAGCTGGAGGAGGCGACCTACCAGTCGGGGCCCTTGCAGTCGAGGATGTAGTGGCCTTGGCAGCATCCCTCGACCTCTCCCCCAAGATAATTCACATTGACCAGCGCCCGTCCACAGGAACCCCTTCCTGCTTCTTCTGTGGCAAAACATTGCAGGTTCATAGACACGGGGGTACAGACCGAGGGGTGAAAATTTTCGGAGAGAGACTTTGGGTTGCCAGGTGACTCAACCTGCACAACAACAAAAAGGAAGGTGTGTTTGGGGCCTGGGACCGAGATCCAGGTCACTAGGTCATTGGGCAGCTGTTTTGCCCAAAATTGGTCCGCCGAATTGGCGGGATTTCTTCCTCGAAGGGGGGGGGGGGTGCATGAACTTTTGATATGCACACATGTGTGTTACCCACACGTCACTCATCAGCACTCATCGGTGCCCATTTCAACCCCCCCCCCAAATCGGTGGCCGAATTCGGCCGACTTCCGCGATTTGTTCTGCCGATTTATTGGGTTTCTGGATTTCGCCCATTTGTTCTGCTGATTTGCAGGGTTTCTGTGAATTCGCCGATTCGTTTTGCCGACACAGAGTCAGTGGAAGCCTGTGTGCAGTCATCTTCTTCCGGCAAGCTTTGTTTGTGCAGTGAAAACCATTTTTCTCCTCAGGACAAGTCACAAAAGTGCAAAAAACAATGGGTCCTGGCATTGAACCGATTTGTGGGGTTTCTGTGATTTGGCCGTTTCGTTCTGCCGACTTGTTGGGGCCTCTGGGATTCTAGGTCACCTGATTTGGTGGCATCACTCTAAGATGTGCTCATTTACTTTGGGACACTGGATAATACCTTTTCTTTCTACATTGGTTGTTCAGATTGGCACCATGAAGTGTTTTTACTGCCCACAAAAAGACGCGTCTGTGGTCCACTGGGATTCATTGTCCCGCGATGATCAAATTTTTCTGCGGGACAAGTACCCTGATGCTGGTCAGGGGGCAGTTTGTGACTTGTGTGTTCGCTCTGCACGCCCCAGTGTGTTCTTCAGCCGCCATTCTTCCAGCACCTCATCGTCAGCCCCCCAATCAGTGGATTCTGGGCTGCAGGTGCCTTCGGGTCCTCTAGTTGTGTCTGGTGCAGCCACGTCTTTGGCCACAGAGTCAGTGGAAGCCTGTGTGCATTCATCTTCTTCCGGTAAGCACTGGGAACCTGTTTTGCTGAAAAATTGGTCCGCCGATTTGTTCCGCCGATTTGTTGGGATTTCTTCGCCGATTTCCGGGGGGGATTGCCATTTGTCTATTCCCCTGTGTTTTCCCTTGGATCTTGGCTCTCCTTTAGCTTGAGCAATCTTGCTTTGTAATTGTACTTGTTGCCGTAGGCGCCATGTGGCAGGGTTTGGCTGAAACGGTGTGTGCGGAAATTTCCCATACCACGGCTTCGCTTCTTTCGGTCCATCGTTCTCTACCGCCATCAGCATGGGTAGTTGCGTACGTACCTGTGTAACCCTAACAGAGGATGGAAATGTGCCAATTCTTTTCTGCTTTTTTTTTTCGATGACACCATTCTTCCGCCTCCCCGGGGGGCGTGCCCCGTAGAGGAAAGAGGGTGGTCGAGAAACACTCCGCAGAGTTTGTACTGCTGTGCATGTGACACCTCTCGTTGTGTGATGACAAGTCGAGACATCAGTGACTCCTTTAGAGACAGCGCACATCCTCCGGAGACTGCTTGCAGTGCGGCTTCATCAGAGGTTTCATTTGAGACCCCCCTGCTGCCGAAGCGCCAACGGGCAGAACATCCTCGCACACGGCAGCAGTCAAGGGACAAAGAGCACCCCCCCCCCCCAGTTTGGCGGCCGAATTTGGCCGATTTTGCCGAATTGGTCTGCCGAATTGTTGGGTTTCTGAATCTCGCCGATTTGTTTTGCCGAATCACTAGGTTTCTGGGACTTTGCCGCCTCGTTTTGCCGACATGTTGGGGTTTCTGGGTTCTGGGTCACCTGAGTTGGAGGCGTCACTTACTTTGGGGCACTGCATAATACCTTTTCTTTGTACATTGGTTGTTCAGATTGGCACCATGAAGTGTTTTTACTGTCCACAAAAATACGTGTCTTTGGTCCCCTGGGATTCGTTGTCCTCCGCTGATCAAACTTTTCTTCGGGACAAGTATCCTGATGCCGGTGAGGGGGCAGTTTGCGAATTTTGTGTTCGCTCTGCACGGCCCAGTGCGTTCTTCAGCCGCCGTTCTTCGTTGTTGTTCATTTTTTGTCATTTTTCTGGGTGACCCCGGCCAGAAACGGGCCCGGGTTTCAAAAATATCGTTATGCCAATTAACACCTCTTGGATATTCAGAACGTGCACAGCTTTCCCGTGCAAAAAAAAAAAGCGCTGCAAACTGAAACGACCGGACCAAGTTACCCCCCGGACACTTCCAAAAATCTGTTTTGGACTCCGGTCCAGGTCACAAAATTTACCCCATCGGGGTTTGTTTGTTTGCACTGTTGTTCGAGTTTTTCCGACTCAGCACTGTAACCATTCAACCAATCATTTTTGCCCCGCAGATGCCATTGTTCGTCTTATACAAGCAGCAGGATGAAAAAATTTTTTTTCAGCTAATAAGGGTTTCCACATGTCTCTGACAACACAGCAACCAAAGGGACAGTGTGTTTGGGGGGCCAGGGCCATAATCCTGGTGACTGGGAAGCATTTCGCCGAAAAATAGGCCCGCCGAATTGTTCTGCCGAATTGTTGGGATTTCTTCGCCGAATTGGGGTGGTGGTTGAAAGAGGCGTGGAGAACTCAATAGAGGGTAAGATCATTGAGCTGACATGGGCCCACTCCGAAACATGTGCATGTACATGTAGAGCAGCCAACACCCTCAGCTCATCCACCGTACAGCCCCGACACAAGGTCCCAGTGGGACAAGATACTAGTCGGGCACATCATCGCAAACGCCTAGAAAAATACCATCAGAAGAAGAAGTGGGAGCAGAAGGCACACAAAAAGCGTCCGCAGGAGCAAGAGCACGAAGATGTAGCACAGACAGGACCGACCGCAGTGCCACAAGAGGAGAATGTGTCAAGACGCGAGCCAGGTACACCGGCAGAAGAGGGTTGGCAAGAGGGACAAGCACAACAAGGACAACAAGGGTCGGTGATAGATGATAAAAGCGATGACACTGGGTCTGGGGAAGTGAGACACGGAAGCTCTTCAATCTTTGTCCTTGCGCAAATGTTCACCATGAGGGGGCGCCTTAAGCGCAGTGTGCGCGCAGTGCAACTATTTGGGCGTTTGGCCATAGTAGAAACCCATACTTTGTGGTACTTTGGGCATCATTGTTGTTTGGTAGTAGGTTTTGATGCATTGGGGATATGGCATTTTTTGGATGTTCACCCTGTTTCACCCATTTCTACTTTTTTGCACACTTTTTTTGCCCATTTCCCCCGCATCTACGCATCTAGTCTTTTTCTTGGTTGATTGATATGGTGATACACTTTGAAGGTGCCTGCTACGGGACATCATACTTCCCTCCTCATTTCTCAGGCCCACTTTCTCCATGGATCTTAGTATTGGGGACACGGTGTTCTACACCCGCTCCAATGGCTTGCGACCTCCTGCCACGGTAGTTGGGACGGTTGACGACGGAGTTCTCCACTTGGAATACTACCCTCCCCCCCCCCTTGCAAACTCCCCCCCCTTGCAATCCCCCCCCCCCCCGGGAGACCGTCACTTCCATGTTTTTCTACTTAACATGTATTGTGCTGGTTTGTGTTGCCCATCTGCTTTACGCATGGCCTTGCATTGCTTTCCCCTGACTACAAATCAAGCACCTGTGTGTGTTCAGTGATATTCTCTCTCCAAAGGCGTTGTATGGGTGTGTTGTGTTGCTACTTCAGACCCAAGATGTTTTCTCCTGGTGACCATGTACGGTACCACTCACGCACACTTGGTGCACATGTGCTTGCATCGGTGGAGGGTACCCCCCCCCCTTGTCGTTCCCCACCCCTTGTCGTTCCCCGGGGGGGGGGGGGGACCGTCACTTGGTCAACCCATTGTGTTGTTGTGTGGGTGACTGTGTTGTGGGGCACTACCACTTGCATCCCTTGCACTCATGGCAGGACATTTTGCTCACTTTCGTCGAAATGGAACTTGATAGCACAACCATGTTTCCCCCTGGGACAAGTGGTGAGCACGTGGAAGAGTTCAAGGTGAAGTGGAGCAGGACCAAGAAGTTTTATACCGAGCCGGTCAAGGAGTAGGTCTCTGTACATTGGCAGCCCTTTGAACGCATCCTATGGTGAATTCTTTCGTTTTATGCTGCAATTTTTGTGCCTGCAAATGTGCATGTACGGTGGGGGTGTGGTCCCCCAGGGGGGGGTGGGGGACCGTCACTTGGTGACCATCCCCCAGGGGGTGGTGGGGGACCGTCTTCCCTGGGGTGGGGAACGACAAGGGGGGGGGGGTACCACAGTTTGCCTTGAAATACCCTTGCAATCCCCCCCCCCCCCGGGAGACCGTCACTTGGCGACCGTCCCCCCCCCCCCACCCGGGAGACCGTCGCGCGCTAACCCGGGAGTTTGCAAGGGGGGGGGCAGGGTACCAAGATGGGTTGAGAGTGGTGAATCGGCGATGCAAGATGGAGTCCATCTCCTTTGCCTCCCCAAGTTCAGACTCGCCACCCAATTGCCCTCCATCTCCGCCGCCCAACACACAGTCAAATCCCCCCCCCCCCCCCCAAAGGCCCATGGTCCTTCACCACTGCCACAAGAACCGGGAAGGTCCCCCTCAAGGTCCCCTCCAATCCAGTTTGGGTCGCCTAATTCTAAGGGTGTTTCCAAGGGGCGTGCCTAGGGGCTCTTCGGGGGGAACATAGTCTAAAAGTAGCGCGTTGTGCAAGGATTCCCCCATAGTCTAAAAGTAGCGCGCAGTGTGCGCGCAGTGCAAGGATTCCCCCTGAGTTACCATTTTGAATGAGCCCAGCACATTGCAGTGGAAAGAGGCCCAGAAATCTTCCCATTGTTGAGTTGCTAGCCCACATATGCAGCCGGGGTATGAGGTCCGATGGATTCAGACAGTGGCCATCAATCTGGGCAAAGTGCTCGGATTCAATCGGCCCCCCAGCCGGACGAAGAAAAGGATACACAAGCACGCCATCTTGCATGCCCAATTGGCGATTGGAGACATGCAGTGCAGTACCCCCCCCCCCCCCCCTTGTCGTTCCCCAACCCTTGTCTTCCCCCCGGGGGGGGGGATGGGGGTCCGTCACTTGGTCAACCCAAATTTTTTCGTTGCGCCTCATTTTTTTGTTGTGTGGGTGACTGTGTTGTGGGGCACTGCCACTTGTATCCCTTGCACTCATGGGAGGACATTTTGCTCACTTTCGCTAAAATGGAACTTGACAACACAACCATGTTCCCCCCGTGACAAATGTGATGTTCATCCGCTCTACGGGGGAACCGTTTTGGCGCAGGTCGTTGGACATTCGGAGCATGGTGATGCATATTGCCGCATCACTCATGACCGTGATGGCAAGACCGTCTTGCACGACCGTGCGTCTGTTCGGCGCCTCTCACTGCTACGTGCTCCCTCTCCGCCCCGCCCTGCCCAATCGGAGGCTTCATCCTCGACCCGGGCAGAGCAACGGGCATTGGTTCACCGCCGCCCGAAGCGGTCTTTGCAGAGCACGCTCCATGCCTTTTTGAAGCCCCGGGATCCACCCCAAGAGGAGGATGAGGACGTGATTCATCTCGCAGGGTCCCTGCCACAACCGGAGCCCAGTGAACCGGTTGTGGCTGTAGATGCGGTGCGGCTTGATTGTCGCAAAGGTCCCGTTAAGAGGTGTGCCTACCACTTTATTGGGGCCGTTTTTCTTTAGCTCACTAGGCGCTAGACAATTTGTTTGTTTTTTTGTTGTAGGCGGCCCAAGGCTTTGCGAATGGCCAAGCCTAAGAAGATTGTTCGCACGGCTGCCCAAAAACTGGCATATTTGGATTACGCCGAAATCCACAACGACTCCGTGGCTTGCCGGGATTTGGGTATCTCCTCCCCGAAGTCGTTGCGGGATTGGGGGGCAATACCGCCCCAATTGGAGAAGTTGGCCGCCTAATTCCCGGATGGCTTGAAGTTTTCGCAATTGCTCGATAGTGCATATTTCAGGGAACATGAAGATGAACAAGGTTCATCCTCTTGATCCGATTCAAATTCAGATTCAGATTCAGTTTCAGGTTCAGGTTCTGTGATTTCTTCCACCGATGATGACTCTTCCGGTCGTGATTCGGATGCTCCGGAGAGTGCAAGGCATGCTGACGGTGGGGCAGAAAGTGATGTGTCTAGCTTGACTTCTGCCGAAGAATTGCCTGATGCGCCCACAACGGATGATGATATTGACCTGAATTCTGACAGGGACGTTGTGTGGGTGAAGAGTGCCCGTGGTGTGTGGGGCATGGGTCACAGGTTTGGGAACAAGTTGTATTTCACAAGGGACATTCCCAAAGGGAAATGGGTTCCCAAAAACCTGATTGCACCTGCCAAGCCTCCTACCAAGAAGGCAAAACCACCACCCAAGAGTGCTGCCCAAAGCATTCCAGTGGAAAGTTGTGAGCATGTGCAAGAGTTCAAGGTGAAGTGGAGCAGGACCAAGAAATTTTACAGTGAGCCGGTCAAGGAGTAGGTCTCCGTACATTGGCAGCCCTTTGAACGCATCCTGTGCTGAATTCTTTCGTTTTATGCTGCAATTTCTGTGCCTGCAAATGTGCGTGTACGGTGGGGGTGTGGTCCCCCAGGGGGGGGTGGGGGACCGTCACTTGGTGACCATCCCCCAGGGGGTGGTGGGGTAGCTCACCTTCTGAGGTATGATTTAGCTCTGCTTGCCGTGCGTATCTGTGTGTGTGTGTGTGTGTGCAGTGTGTGTGCGTGTGTTTCTGTCACTATGCAGTTTTTTGCATTTGAGTTTGTAGACCAGCTTGGGGTCACACGTAGGACGTGCTCCGTGATATAACGAATTAGACCCGGTCTGCCAGCATGTCAGTGACACATTTCGCAGCTTTCACCAGTGGCTCCGTGTAGGTCACATTTATCGACAGCATGCCCATGATCGAGATTGCTCAGGCGACGTCCAAGGTCGAGATGGCGCTTGGCAGTGCTGCCGGGAAGGCGCAAGGAGTGGGAGGACGCCTTCGTCCAGAAGTTTGAGGTCCCATTGGACAATGAGGTCGGGGTGCCCAACATGATTGGGGCCTTTTGCGTCATGGCCCAGTGCGAACTGGATGTGGAGGGGGTTCGCTTCGTGCAGCTAGTGCCACCCCAGCAGCCCCTCTCAGTGGCGGCGCAGGAGCTGTAGGAGCTCAAACGACTGGTTGAAGACCAACGACTGGCTATGGAGGGGATGCGCAGGGAGATGGCTGAGGATCGCGTGAAATCCGTGGCGGGGGTGCCACCTTTTTGCAAGGCGAACATGGTCAAGGTGCATGAGCTTGACTTCAAGCCCCCGTGGGTCTATGCAAGCTTGCGAACGTTGTCCTCGTTGTTGTGGCCCACAGAGGTGCCGGCCCACGAGTATGTGCCCCGTTTAAACGGGACAAGGAAAAATTTACGGATGCCATGCTGGACGAGCTTGCCCCTGTTGTAGACGCCGATGCCGTGGGCAACGAGGCATGGTGCCGGGAGTCGATGGATGACACGGAGATCGAGCGCATGAGGGCCTTTGTCAACGCCGTATGGACTTTTTCAGTTGCCGGCCTGTCGGCCTACCAAGGAAATGGACTCGAAGCCAAGTCCCAGCCTGGTCCCGATGAAGAGGAGCACGAGATGCCGGTGCGGTCACACGGCTATACAGGTGCCGCGGAGGAGGATGTGGGGGCTAAGCGGCTGCCAGCCATGAAGGCAAACTTCAGGATCGATGGAGACCGGCGATTCTACACGGCAAAGCTGGGGGCGGAGCTCATAGACGTGTCGAGCGCGCCAGTGATGGCATGCATTGCGTGCAAAAATGTGGGGAGGGGCATGAAGCACCATTGGTTTCATGAGTGCCCCGGGTTTGACTCATGGGGACGATGCCCCAGCGGGCGCGCGGAACCGGCATCCCGGGTGGGCAGGGCGGTCCTGCGGTTTCCAAGATGGAGGGGACGTCGTATGGCGTGTGGTGTGGGCAGAGTTGAGGACGCTGTGGAAGGAGGACGAAATCACCTGGTTGGACGCATTACAGGCATCCTCATGGGCAAAGCCGACCATGGGTACATATTGTACCCAGTTCTGCAAGTTGGCCCTCTGGGTCGGCTACACGCGGTGGAAGAATTGGAGGTTGCCGCACGCCAGTACCTCTACCAACTCTGGGGATTGGGCTACTCCCAGAGCTGCCTCTGTGTCGCGGTTTTGGCATTACTGGCTCTGGAGGACATGGGGTGGCTCCCCGCCTTCCTCAGCCGCCGAGTTTCGCGTTGTGCCAAATGGGCTTCGACGGCGGCGGTCGTCTGACTGTACGCGGGCCTCGGAGAGCTTAGGGACTTCGCGCTGGCGTGCACAAGTAAAGCGCAAAGCGCAGTGGACGGTATATGGGATGGCGGTGCTATCCTTCGCCTGCCTTCTGAGCGTGGGAGAAGCGGCGCCCCTCCGGCGCGGAGGCTCCCGGAGTAGGGGGTTGGGATTTCACACCGTTAAGTGTGACCCATGCCTCGTGCGGCGACGGAAGGGAGCGTACGGCCGGGCCTGGCTCCGCTGGCTTGTTGCCGTAGGGGCCACGTCCGCGCTGCCCGTGGCGCAATTCCGCCCGCAGGGGCCGGGCTTCCTCCAAATGGTCATGGCGGGAGCCCTCATTGGCTCCGACAACGCCCATGCCAGATGGCATACATGGAGGAGGGGGGAACGGGGGGGGGGGGGTCAGCGGCCCTACGACGGGTGGGGTTGCCGGTCCGCTAGCTCGCCTGATGGGGCCGCTAGCTCTGTGAGTCGGTGGCAGCCCAATACGGCGAGGCCCCGGACGACTTCGTCGTGGAGGACAAACGTCGTCTTGCCCTTGCCGGGGAGAGCTAGAGGGATGGAGTGGGAGTGGAGGGTTGTCACCCTTAGGGATATCGCTCATTGAGCCTCGCCTCAACTTTTGTTTGCGCCTCCATACATAGGTGGTTTTTATGTTTTCTTTTCATGATGAGTGCCACGGCCGGGCATGAAATGCAAACAACTTCCGACTCACATTAGCCCCGCGCTTCCGCCGAGGAGAGACTCGCAGAGCAAGCCAGATAAATTCACCAACCACAAGAGCAACTCGCCCGGGCGTCCGTGAAGGAAGGACACTCCCTAACATGTCCGTGCCAGAGCTGAACAAGGCCCTCAAGCGCCCCCGGCTGACCCAATGGATGCGGCTTATCCTCTCCCATCTTAAAGCATACGTCAGGCTGAGGGCTAGGGAAGTCGGCGAGTTTCCGCAGCCGGTCGAGTTCAAGGGCTAGGTCACCAACGACATGCTGGACGCCAGGGAGCAGCTGGCGTGGGGCACCTAGGATTGCATCAATCAGTCCCGGTCAGCATGCGCCAGAAGGTATGCAAGATCGGCCGGAAGTGCCAAGCAAGCTGACCAGCTGCACACGACACAGGAAGAGACTAGAGAAGCCCTTGGAGACAGCTTCGTGTGGAGAAGCGTTAAGTTCCGGGTGGTAGGGGGCGTGCTGCAATGGAAGACGCGCCAAGGGGAGCGGATTCCCGCCGACTCCCCGCCGAGCGGGGGCTGCCACCGCCGCACCCAGCGTGGTCCCCCGGCACTTTCAGTGCCCCCACTGCTCCTGAACGCACGACCCCTCCCCCGGTCTAAGGCCCCACCGGGGCGGGAGGGGGGGCACCCTGCTCACGGACCTCGCCAACCGTTGGGCTCGAGCGTCCAATGTCAATGAGCTTTGTACACCGGACGAAAGCGCCATCCTGTTGTGGTGTCCCCGTACCACGGCCCAATATACCCGCAGCTCACTTAGAAATGTGGAGTTGGGGCTCATTTTGGGGCTAAAACGGGTCATTTGGGGCTAATTGGTGTTTTTCAAGGGGGTTAATATGAAACTTTGTGGCTTTCGGGGCTTGGGTGAGATTTTAGGATGTCCCCAAAGTGATTCCAATCCCTACTTTGAGGGGACTCGACCAGGGGGGGGGGGGGGGGTCGGCGGCTCAGTTGAGTGAGCAGCCCAACCGTGCTGCCACTTAGCGTCAGTGAGCGGGCTCACTTAGCTCTCATTCAGCCCTCATTTATCTCTCACTGCGCAAAACGGTTCCCTGAGCGCACACTGAGAGCTAATTAGGGGCTCACTCAAGGGGAACTGAACGTGCACGGGCACAAAACTTCTACTTTAACATACTCAACGGGTTCTTTGTTGCGGTGCACGTTCCAAAATCCTCCTCACCATGTTCTGCCTCCCCCTCCTCTCCCACCGGGCACGTGACCAAGTCGTGCACCGGCGTTGCAACCCGAGGAAACATTTTTCTAGAATTTTTGGGCACGCTACCTTGTCAGAGAGGCAGGAAGGGGGACTTTATGGCAAAACACGGCCACATTCACACTAGGTTCAACACCCATTCAAAAGGAACGTTATCGCCCATTCACAAAAGGTACATTAAGGGACCGCGTCCTTAACAAGAAGGATGTCCGTTGCTCATGATCCGAATGGGTCGTCCGGATGACATCTTTGCCCAGCCAAACGCGGGTATCATAGTCCGTGATGGCCTCATTGTATAGCGACCCAATTTATGGGGCCGGTGAAATCCCAATGATGCGACACACCCAAGGGGAGTCGCCACCCACCCAAACATCGGCCAGATGGTCACGGGCGCCGTAGACCAATCGTTTGGTGTCCACAACGAGCTAGATTGCCGAAAAAAAACCAAAGGCAAATCGTTGAAACCTAATTGTTCCAAGGGGCGTTAAAACAAATGGCCCGAACACCATTGGAACACCGCCGAAACAACTTATTTGAACACCGCCGGAACAATTGTTGGTGCACGAAACGCACCTCGATGTTGGCTTTCCACGGGGTTGCCAAGGTGGCCATCTGCTTTTCCCCGCAGATGGCGAGCCCGATAACCCATACGCATGCGGGGATGCGTCCCCGGAGGCCCATATTGACGATGGAGACGCTCAATTGGGACCACTCCCCACCGGCGCATGGATAGCCATCCCCATTGACGATGAATGGGGAAAGGGGAAAGACCAATCAATTATGCGGCACACGGGGGCTGGGTCGCAATGTAGCGAAGCCACGATGCCCACGGCTGGATGTCGCCTGTGGCCTTCGGGTCGGATGTGCTCACCGGGTGTTCCAGCTCAAGCAACGGGGCCAACGGCTCATGCCAGCGCTGTTGGATAGCCCTCTCAGGGCGAATTGGGCGAGGAAACGGCAACCCGGTAGCTGTTGTGTATTTCAACCCCCGGAGGGTGTAGACCTTGGAAAGGGTACACCTTGGAAAGGGTACACCATGCTGATTTGGGCACACGTAGGTTTAAGATGAGTTCGCAACACTCATCTAGGGGAAGGACCTCGGAGGCGTACTTAGTGATTGCCTCGTGCTGCACCTCCCGAACACAACTAGGTTGGGCCAAACGCACGGCCACAGCAAATTGGCGCCGAGCGTGTGGGGAGAAGACGGCCCATTCCGCTAACAGCTCTCGAAACACGATCCCCGTCTTGAAGGATCACCGCACCCGCCAACTTGACAAGGTGGGTGGTTACTTCCCGGGTGTGTTTCGCAGGCGTGGTAATCTCAGAAAAATGAGCATGGATGACCAAAGTTCAAAATGCATAACCCGAGTGGAAGGTATCTTTGGACCTACGTAGCATTTGTACCAGGGAACAACACTAAAAAGGAGCACTAGACACGGCAACAAGGCACAAACGTAACGGGAAACGTCATGCCTTACCATTGAAAAGACGTATAATCATTGCGCTGAACATGAAATAACAGTTCCGTTTAAGACGGACGACAAAAGTCCGAAATGTGTACGACTAGGGGAGAGTGGGACCACTGCCACACAACACTTTTTGAGTGTCTATTTTTTTTCGATGTCTACATGTCATTTTACCCATGCCATCACTGGCTGACAGCACAGGCGGCCTGGACAGGTGCTTCGTAAGCCTAGTGCAAGTTCGTCTGGCGATCCCACCAGGACCTGATCATTGCTACAGATTCGCAAGCTATGCCACTACACGTACTGTACGCACTAGTACCTGCGCTCGCGGCTTTGTTGAATGCTATTGTTGCTGACACATTACCTCGGTCAAACTGCGGTCACAGTTTCCCCGATGGATATCCACAATACGGCAGCAACCATTTCTTTGTCCCGCAATTCTCCTATCCCAAGCCCTTCTCTACTCCGCGTGGCACATGTTATGCGACTTCCAGTTGAACCAATCGGGGTGACATTGCTTGCTTGCTGTGCACATACCCCTTTACCTGCGCACAAGCTCCAGACACCATCAGTAGGTGTAATTACCTGACCAATTTCAAGATTACATATACAATTAGATTACAGCAGAGCCTCATAGAACGAAAGTTGCCATGCATAGGACAAGAGTTGTGGACCATGGAATCCAATTGTGGAGTGTAGATGTTGATCACCACACAAACGATACGTTTCTACTTCACACGGTCTTCAACACAGGCGTATCTCAGGACGACACTTGGTGCTTTGTATCATGTCACAAGGTTGTTCACTAGTCTCCGGCCTAAGCATGGATTGAATAATTGCCACGGTTTCTTGCCTCTCATGTTGTATTTTTTCAAATCACAGTTTTGTGGGGGTGCCGTGTTGCCCATTCCACGTGGTGAGTTGCCTTGCTCGTCCTTTGGGTGTTCTTCATGTTTTGCTGTTGTGAGACTGAGTGAGTGTCATGCACAATTGTTGAATGCCCCTCGTGGAGATCCGCGGCTATGGTTGGTGAGCCGCTCTTCTCTGTTTTGGATGGCAATCTATCCTTGTTGCCACTAAGGTCGCTGGTACTTCGGAGCATGAGTAATCTTCATGATGGCAACATGCTAGCAAGCCCCTAATGACAAATGCAGGCCCTAGACATACTCAACAACCAAAAAAATGACCAATACCATCATTTGCAAACTTCGGAACTTATGACAACAGACCTAGTGATTTGGTCCTTGCAACTTGTACCGGTGGTGTTCCCGTAGGAAATGTTCCGGACCAAAATTATTTGGTCTGGAACATTTGGAATGTTCCCACCGGAACAACCTTTGTGTTCAAACGTGTACCAAGGGTCTGTCCAAATTAATGACAGCCAAGGCAGCGCAGTACAGGGCCTTTGATGAAGATGAACCTACCTTGGTCGGATGTGTGGTTTCAAGGCCGCGCGCACAACGAATGACTTCTGTAGATGGTTAAACGACAAACAAGATTGTTGAACTAGTACAGCATACCATGACTCCAAGATGCCATGGGCGGGGGCACGGCATATGGGATTGGTAGATGATGACATGGTGGCATATGAGTCCGTTTTCCCCAAACGGCTACAAGAGGAGGTAGTAGCCTCCCTGAGAGCCAAGGAGGCGGCCCTTGTGCTCATTGATGGGGACGCGGAAGGCATGTACATATATACTCATATAGGCCAAGTCCCTTAACCCGGTGAAGACCCATCTAGACCTGGAAACAGAAATCATGTGTGCAGTGGACATGAAAGTACCAGTGCTGGGCACACAGCAAGTGAACAGTTCCTTTTGTACAGAGCTCCCGGGTGAGGAAACATGAACAGATACCCCAAACTGGTCAAGTTTCGGGAAGGGGTGGACCTCATGGAATGCAGTGGACATTTGTGGCAGGGAGGAAGGATTATGATCAAGTCATTAAGCACGGATCAATGGGTAAGGTTTGAAATGTGGGCAAACTGGAGACCACCTAGTGGAGTGGAGGATATAGAATTACTGGAAGGCGGGGCACAAGTGCTGGTGCTAGGGGAAGTGAGTCAATACACTATAAGAAGGTTTGCCACGATGTTTGGGATGATCAACAAACTGGAACACCATCACCGGTATAAGCACTAGGGACTCACACGCTACAAGATAGTGTAGGGAGTCGTATAGGGATAAGTATAGGGAGTCGTCGGTCATCCGCAATGGGATGGAGTTTGAAACGGTAGCAGGGACCCTTGAGTTTAAGGGAGTGGCCAATGGAGATCTGCTAGAGTAGTTGAAGACGAAGCAGGATTATGATATGGCAGAAGAAGACGAGGAGGGCTGGCGGCTTGTCGCCGCTGAGGAATATGGGGCAGCAGCACAAGAAGAGGCACGGAGGTGGCTAAGCGCACAGGCGCTGCGGAAATTACAAGATGAGACTGACAAGACTGAAGAGACCTCAGAGATAGTCCAACCTTCCTTTGCGGAGAAACCAAATAAAAGACCGAAGCCTGGAAAGGGCAATTGAGCTATGTGAGCTGGGTCACATGGCGGGTTTTGTGGACGTTGTTTTGGGGATACATGGACGTGAAGTCAGAAGTACGTTGGGCACAGTGGATCATATGGGAATTGGCGTGGGATGGTACGACCACATTGGTCATACCATAATTGGGCCAGCCGACAACACCGGCGGCTCCAAGCAAAATATGGGGTGAAGGGACACCGTTCCCCGAGCTCCCCCTGCAAGGGGGGGCCTTGTTGGGTAGATACAGGTGAAAGGTGAGTCCCCCAGAGGAGACCCATGGTGAGAGGATGAAGATGAGAGAATAAAATACCTCACATCCCCCTCTCCAGCTCTCGGATCCTTCCCCGACAATTAAACATCACAAATAAATGACAAACATATCACCAAGCCATTTCAATATTGGGAGCCATAGATAGAGTCTCATACATTTCATAGGACACCATCACATCACTTGTCTTTCTGGTCAACGTCTGTCTGTCCATGTTAAACAGCGCTGCCCCGTGCCCTAGGAATTTTTTGTGGGGTTTCTTTTCGCCATCAAGGGAGGGAACCAATGAGAGCTAGAAAGAGCTCGCAAGGCCCTTAGCCTGTGAAACGGCCTCTCTAGCCCTCCCGTGATGGCGGTCCCCACCCATGCTTCGGCTTTCTTTCAGGTCAGGGCAAAACGGGACAAACAAATTGATGTGTAGTTTGCCTGAAATATGTCCTGCCCCAGACCCTAGTGTAAATTTTACAAGAATGTTGTCGGCAGTTAATGGCTGCACTGTGTGTCTCGGGCGCGACGCTTTTCCATGCCACGTGCTGAAGATCCATCCCAGCCATGGCGTTGCTGTGTGGTCTGTACGACTGCGACTGACATTTGATGACTATGGGCAGTGCCAGTTTGAGATTGGGTTTCTGATTTGGGTCCTGTGCCCGTTCTCTGCCAGTCAATGCTCATAGACAACCCATGATACCTTGGGTTTCGCCCTTGCACGGACCGTGTTGGCACCTTCTGGGCCTTTGTGCAGTTGGAACAGCGAAGGCTGGCCCAACTTGAAGTCCATTTCATCTGCGGTTTATTTCTGGCAAAGCATGCAACACAAAAATTTAGGGCATTCCACGCATTCTTCAAATTAGGCTGGTAATGAAAAGCATGCAGTGTCCCCAACATAAACCTTGATGCTTTGAGGAAACAACACGGGGTATCCAAGTATCGGTGCCATTCGTGTTAAAAATGATTCCAATTGTCTAAATAGGGGGGATAACCAGGGACCCCCCCACCAGGTGTGATACAGAACTGGTCTACGCTGCAGTGCAGCAAGCAAAACACTGAACAATGTGGTTATGACCATGCGCCTGTGACACGGGGGCGTATGCGAGCCCAGTTTCCGTTGCCTCATGGCCCCCCCAGGTTAGGTTAGGTTAGGTTAGGTTTGGCAACACGGTCCATAGATATCTCCCTCCCGTCGGCCACTTATTTTTGCACCTAAAATTTTGACCCTCCCTCGCAGACAAAGGAAGACACAGCATGAGGAAGGAGCATACCTGAAATGCACTGAGCACACGCGTCACAGTGCTCTTCGGGTTGGAGGCCAGCTCCGCGGGAGCCTCCCGTGGAGGCGATGGGGCCGGCCCTGCCTCCGGGCTTCGGTACATGATATGAACCAGCGGACAGTTCAAACCCCAGAGAGGTAAAATGGAAAACGGGAGCGGGCGGTTGGGAAAACTGTTATATTGGTGACGGCCAAGCAGCAAACCGGAAATGCACTACACACACACACCACAGAATACGGGTTTGAGCCCAGGTCCCGGTTGGCCTGCCGTGGAGCCGTTGCTTTTGTTCTTCTGGGATGCCTGCCTAACCGACCCAATGGGGGGTGTAGGCTTTTACGCAAACGGGCCAAGAAACATTCGATAGCCGCTGACTGCGGTCAGCTCAAGGCAACATTCGGCCCTCGTTTGAGGTGTGCTGCAGAGCAGCAGGTCAAACACTGAACTGAGGTTTGTGGCGATTACCATATGCCTGTGACACAGGGGCATATGTGAGCTCTGTATCCGTTGCTTTATGGCCCATGACAGGCAAGAGGTGAAGCATCTGAGCATCTGAGTGAGTGCTTGGGGCGATTTTGCAAGGATCACAAATGTTACCCCCCCAGTGGTGGCTGCAAAAGGGGCTCTTATTCGTCCGGGGGGGGGGGGGCGGCTGCACAAATCTCAGAAGTTGGTGCACATGTTGCCAGGGATGTTGGAAATCAATGCTGAAAAGCAGTCACTGGGGTGGGAAGTGGCTTTTGTTGATGGGTCTACAGACTGTCGTCAGGGTGTTGATTATGCTGGATTTGAGGTATGGTTTGGTGAACATGACAGAAATGAGTGCCCGCCCTCTCCGTCCCACTGTCCGCATTCCTGCAGTGCCACGAGCCGCCCAGGCCCATGAACGCACTTCATCTCTTGCGGCCGCCACAGCCTCGGGGTCCCCGAGGGGCGTAGCCGCCTTCCCCCTGACCCCGGTACGACCCCATGCCCGAGACGCCAGACCACCCTTTCTTCACACAGCAGGTCTACGGGTGGACGCGGCAGCAATGCGCGGACTTCCTCAAGGGGCAGGCCGTCGAGGGCCGGTCCAGCCTCGTCACGCACCGGCAGCTACTGAAGGCCTGCGTGGTGTGCTGCATCGAGGAGCACGGCCCGGTCCCGGGCATGCGGCTGGATACCACCGCTCCTGGCGCGATCGGCGCGCTGGCGCGGTTCATCTCGCCGTACTCGCCGCTCACGGCGCAGGACCTCAAAGACATCCTCGACCACCGCAAGGTCAAGGTCCGGTCCCAGGGGAAGGACGCGCTGCTGAGCCAAGTCTGTGAGGACGACCTCGGTCCGGCGGGACCCCAGCGGCCCGTCTACCTCGCCCGGCACGAGGGGCTCCGGCGGCAGGTGACGGAGCAGAGCCTCCGCGACCTCCTCCAGGGCCGCACCAAGCCAGCCCGGCTGCGGGACTTGACGGTGTACATGCTGGAGTGGGCCCGGGAGGACTGGGACTGCGCGCGCGACGCCCGGGAGGTTGCGGTGCTGGAGGACCGCCGGCGGTGGATCGAGCGGCTCGAGGGCCTCGTGAAGCACGCCCCCTTCGACCGGAACCTCCTGAAGGACACGGCCAAGGGCCTCGCGGACGTGCGGCGGCAGCTCGGCGCCCACCTGCGGCTCACCCTTGGCCGGCGGGACCCGGAGGAGGACCCCGGGGCCGGGGGCTCCGACCCGGTCGACGCCCTCGCGGAGCAGTTCGCAGGCCTGTTCCTGATGCCGCAGCACGCCACTGCGGACTGCCTGGCCTTCTACCGCCCCGGCAAGGCCCCGCCCACGGCGCCCGCGACCGCCGGCCCCGCGCCGGCGCCGGCGCGCCACGACACCGGCGTACTGGAGGCCGCGGTGCAGGCGCAGCTGCGGTTGGCGCCCGGGGACGACGGGGCGCTGCTGCGGCTGCCCCAGCGCGAGGCGCTGCTCGGCCTCTCGCGGCACTTCGCGGACCCGGCGGCCGCCGCGGACGAGGACGCGGCCCGGGGGGACGTCCTGGCGGACGAGCTGGACTGCGTGGGGCGCTTCCGGGGGCGCTTTGGGGCGCTGGTGCGGCAAAGCTACGTCGGGTTTGCGGACGGGGAGGCCCGGGACAACGAGGAGGCCGTGTGCGCGCGCTCCCTCCGCGACCTCCTGCGGGCCCAGGGCCTGGCGCGTCCGCCCGCGGAGCCCCGGACGGCGCTCGTGGAGCTGCCCACGGGGTGCGGCAAGACCGGGGTCCTCACGCTGGCCCCGTTCCTGCCGGGCCTGCGGCGGAAGCAGCGGTGCCTGCTGCTGTCCCCCAGCCTCACGATCCTCGTGGAGCTCGCAAGGAATCTCTCAGGCAAAGGCGGGAAAGGCGGCAAGAACTTCTTCCTGCGGCACGGATTTCTGCCGGAGACCCAGTCGGAAGAGCTCCCGCGGTGCGCGGTGCTCAGCAGCGACGCCGACCTTGCCGTGTCCCTGGAGCACGGGGCCCAATTCAAGGCGGTGTCGCTGCAGCTGGAGGCGGAGCGCGTGCTGCGGGAGCTGGCGGCCTGTCGGGTGGTGCTCTGCAACTGGCAGGCGCTGTTCGAGTCCAAGCTGTGGACGCACCTGCGGGACCGCAAGTTCTTCGACCTGCTTTTCATCGACGAGGCGCACCACTCGGCCGCGCAGGGGTACCGCCGCGTGCGCGAGTACTTCGCGGACGCCGACATCTGCCTCGTCACCGCGACCCCGTACCGGGGGGACGACCAGCCCCTCGACGCGGAGTGCGTGTACCGGTACGGCGTCCGCAGCGCCATCGCCGCGCGGCTGATCAAGCACCCGGTCTGGGCCCCGGTGCCCGCGTCGCGGGTCACGGTCAAGGACAAGGTCACGGGGTCGGTCGTGGAGTACGGGACGAACGACCCGGCGCTGTACACCCGCGGGATCGTGAACTCCGCCCGGCTGTCGGGCGTGTGCCGGCGGAGCACGATGCAGGCCTGCATGGACCGGCTGCGCAAGCTCCGCGCTTTATCTGGGGCCCACCACCAGGCCATCGCATTGGCGGCAGGTATGACGCGCAGCCCCCCTGCGCGGCCGGCATGGGTCAGTTGAAGAATCACAATTTTTGGGTGACCCCCAACAACCCACCCCCACCAACCCCCATGGACCCTTGGGCTGGGGTTGGGTGATCATTTGGCGACAGTGGGTGTCCGCATAAACTTCCCAGAGCACTTTCAGCCTCGACATCACTTCCCCCTCCTTGAGGTGCCTTGCCGAAGGCAATAGAATTTCTTTGGGCTATTTTTGACTTTTGGGTGTGAACCCCCCCCAACCCCCACACAAGCCTCAATTGAAGCAGAGGCCCGCCCCCCCCCCCCTCCCCCACCCTTTCCGGCGTGTCCAACCGGGGCAATGTACGCAACACGGCCTGAGGGCGCACAGGGGTGCTCCCCAAAGGCTGCGGTACTGTGTGGTACACCGGGTGTCCAGTGCCACAAGCCTGCCCCCCATCAGAGGCCTTTGTGAAGCGAGTAGCCGGTCCCAAAACGGGCCACCGAAACCCCCCCCCCCCCACTGTCTGTAGTTGAGGGGGGAGGGGGGGGCAGGGCCACACATGGTTGGGCTTTGTTGGGACCTTAGCTTGAAAAACCGAGGGGGTACAGGTTTGGTTAAAGTTAAAGACACATAACATTCAACATTCAGGGAGTGAGACAGCGCGATCCTTTCGTACTGCATGCAGCGAGGAGGGGGGGGGGGGGGGGGGGTTGCCATAGAGACTGAGTAAATGTGCCGGTTGGTGCCTGTGGGCGCAGGCAATGGAATCTTTTGGGTCCCGGCCTTCGAGTCGCATGGGCCGGACCAATCAGGCGGTGATGGAGCCCGCCTTAGGCGTCCCCAAGGGACACTGAGGGGGAGGGCAGGTCCCCTGGACGCAGCTACAGGGGTGCCGAGAGCTGGATCTTCCCTCGCCAGTTCCCCTGATATTGCCTGTCAGTACCTGAAGGGAACAGGGAACACTCCAGACGTCTGGGAGCACAGTGGCAGCACTGCGGGCCAGACACAGTGCGCGATGAAGGTCGTGTGGCAGGGGCTCAGGCACGCCCCACACGCCCCCCCACACACCCCACGGCAATTCACTTTGGGACGTCCAGTTTGTCAGTTTGCTCACGTCTCTGCCGATGCTGCTGCCCCTGTTCACTGATCCTGCCCTCAGATCACATGCCCCACATGCACAAGTTGAGCGGCCTTGCTTAGCCCCAAGCACCACGCATGACCATTTTTGCGGCATGCAGTTGCACGCGTGACCACATATGTCGCGGGACCCTGCTCGTAGCCTGTGCCGTATGCCCCGCCTCGCGTGTACAATGTGTACGCACACCTCCGGCAGACATGGTCGACGCCGAAGAGCTCTGCTCCGAGTGGACGGAGCACCCCGACAACGGCGGTGCCTTCGAGATCGGGTTCGTGCACAGCGGTCTTCCCAAGGACGAGCTGGACGCCCGGATGCACCGGCTGCGGTCCGGGCAGATGGATGTGGTCGTGCAGGTGCAGCTGCTGGGCGAAGGGTTCGACCTGCCCCGCCTCAGCGTGGCCGCGTTCTTCCACGCGCCCGCGTCGATGGCCCCGTTCGCGCAGTTCGTGGGGCGCGTCGTCCGGTGGCTCACGCCGAGCAACGAACTGGAGTGCCGCCCCCGGGGCCTCCGCGCCCGCCACCTCCGGCCCGGCGACAACCGGTGCTACCTCGTGGCGCACCCTCTGCTGCAGCTCCGCCCGCTGTGGCTCGAGTACGTGGCCAATGAGACGCCGCCCAACATGACGCCGAATGCCAAACTGCGGGGCAACCTCCACGAAGTTGAGGTGGTGAGCCAGACGCTGGCCGCCAAAGGACTGGTCCCTGGGATTGCGGCGACGGTCGACTTCGAGACGCAGGCCACGACAGGGGGTGGGGCCCGACAGGGGCGACGGGGGGGCGAGGCCACGGCAGAGCGCCAGGGAGAGAGGGGGCAGGAAGGGCAAGGAGGGGGCGGAGGCGGCAACGGAGGGCAAACAAAAACGGGAGCAAGTGGCGGCCCAGGACACGTGGCGGCCAGGAACAAAAGTATGGCTCACAGGGTTGCGGAGGGCAGAACTGAATGGAGCAGAAGGGATCGTCCAAGGGGAGGAGAATGGCCGGATCCTGGTGAAACTGGACCACCAAAAGGTAGGCAGAACAGTGGCAGTCACCCACGACCACTTGAGCGGCCAGCCCCCAGGTGATGCCAGTAGAAGGGGCAGTCAGGAGCAAGCCAGTAGCCTACAAACAAGGAGAGCAGGAGCACAAAGGCATGACAACGCACCGGTGACGCCACCTGGCCACACGGCAGCCCGCCACGTGGAGGCGGCCGTGTTAGCATTGGTAGCAGGCGCAGCAGTAGTGGTGGTGAGTAGCGCAGGGCACTTTGTGACAGGATCAGCAGTGCATCTGCAAGGGCTGCGGCAGATGGAATTCAACGCATGTGAGGCCATAGTGGTGGGGCACGACGGCTTCAGAGTGCAGGTGCGCATAACAAAGGGGCCACAGCAAACACAAGGACGGGAAATTCGCGTAAAAAGAGCGAATGTCATCCGATTGGAGAGGCCAACAACAAACATGGCCCCCTAGCCCCAGCCTCAGCACAAGCCCCAGCCGGTGGGGGCCAATCAACCAACCGTCCCACACACCAGAGGACGGGACCCGGTCGCGGACATGCCAGACACACTACCAGGGAACTGGTACCAGGTGCTAGGAGTGCGGTACCCTGGGGCCACAACAGAGGAAATAAAGCGGGCATACAAGCAGCTCAGTGTCAAGCTACACCCAGACAAAAACGCGCACCACAAGGAGAAGGCTGAGGGACTATTCAAACAAATAGGGAAGGCAAAGGACGGATTGCTAGACACAGAGGCCCGAAGACGGCATGATGCCGACATACGCACAACGCGGAGGCAGCATAGCACATAACGCAGCACTGCAGGCCAAAGCCGGCAGAGGCACACAATGAAACTTGCCAGCACACAACAGCACGCAGCAGCACACAACTACAGAAGAGCAAAGCAAAGTAGTATACCACAACAACAGTGGCGGACAGCCACACCACCCGCCGCGAACACCAACACAAGCCAAACACCCAACACCCAGGGTGGGAACCAAACCCACCACACGGGCACTTCACCCACACCCAGCCACCGCCGCCCACAAACAAGGCACACACATGGAGCACCACCAAGAGCCCAAGACCCCACACCCCAACGCCAACACGGCGCCCACCACACACGCAACAACCAAGGCCACACTTACACACAACATAGAAGGGATGCTTCCCTGATGCACTCCCGGGAGCCATCACCATCCTGACCACACTGGGAGGGGAAGGCAACCCAAACCTAAGTAAGGGGGTCGCCCCTGCGGGGGGTTGGCAGCCGGCTACGCGGCTGTCCATTGGGCAGCGACCTAAAACATGTACTGCCCGCGAGTAGCTAAGTTCTGTCACCAAGGCCTAGTGCAGGGGCCTTGGGCACGCTTATGAGACACAGCGTCCAAACCATTGGTGGTCACTGCACACGACCAACCAGGGGGTGGACTCACACGAGTCCCTAGCTCCGAGGCGTGGACAGCCCGGAGTGAAGTCCTCAAACGGGGAGCCCCTCAGCAGCCCAGAAAGCAAAAGAGCAACAACGCAACACATTCACCCCAGAACAACCCCAACAAACACCAGTGACAGGTCAGTTTGTAGATTTGGAGACATGTGCAAAAGTGCCTAGTGCCCCTTGCACCACCCAACTGCGAGTGGGACAACCCAACAGCCACAATGGGATGCAGGGAGCGACATGCTACCCCCCTGGCGCCACAGACCAGAAGCAGTGAGCAGGCCAGCAGAAAAAGAAAGAGCCCGAAACTGGGAGGAACGCATGCAGCAAAACAGCTGGGCACAAGGCCGCCCTACACACGGCAGGGAGACGAGCCCCAACAGGACACACAACAAGACACAAGGGAACCATGAGGTGCGAGCACTGCAGCAACCACCAAATGCAGCGCACGCCGAGCGAGCCATCAGCAAACACCCCCCCTCCCTCTACAAGGTGCCCACATACTCCACAAGGGCGGGGGCTGCGCCCCGCGCTCCGGGAGGTGCCCGCCACGGGGGTGGCAACAGGGCCGTGAACAGATGGGCTGTTTGCGCAACAGGAGTGGGAGCCCATCAGGGGCAGACCAGCCGTGAGGGGGAAAGGGGCATATGGTGGACGGCCCGGACAGCGCGTGGAGGAAGGCACCTGGGCCGCACAGAAACACAGCGAGGCAGGCGATGGACGGCCTGTGGACAGAGGTGTGTGGACAGCAAAAACAGTCAAACGACCCCGGCAACAACCAGCACATCCTCAATACGCCAACTATTGGGCGCCGCTGACACGCAAACGGCACACCATGCTGCATCCAGCACAGTCCCAACACGCCAACTACTGGGCTCCGCGAACGCGGAAACGACACCAGCAAGAGCACCGGCCGCAGCGGCCGACAGAAAGTAGCGACCCGACGCAACATGCGAAGGGAAGAACGGGTGACCGTCCAGGGCCCCGTAAAGGAGCAACAACCAGACGGAATGTCACACAGGGGGCAAGGGAGCGGGGGGCTCACAAGGGGAGGGGGAGGGCGGGCGACAAGGCAGAGGCGAAGGAGCGGCCGAAGGGGAAGGAGCGTGCCCGACAGGAGCCGCGCGTGGCGGGCAATGGTGGTCCCGTCCGGCGCCGCGAAGAGTCCGGAGGGCAAGAGGTGACGAGGGAACCGCAGCGGCGGCAGCACCGCAGCGGGGGAGTGGGGCAGAAGCCCAGGGACAACACGGCGCAGAAATCGCGTCAGACCGATGCGCGGCCGCCTTCAACGGAGGGGCGTCCGAAGGAGGACGGGACGGGGTCGCAGCAGGGAACAGAACGCGGAGGTGGGAAGGAGGGGCTGAAGGGGGTGACGGGGGTGAACGGAGGAAAGGTGATGTCTTGCACCGGACATGAAGCCGTGAGTGATGGGCCCGCACGTGCGCCGGCCAATAGTGACGATGATGACTCCTCCTCCGTGTCTTCTCTGACGTCCAACTCTGACTCCAGCTCGAGTTCCAGGAGCTCGAGGTCCGACAGCTCCGGGTCCAGCAGCTCTGGCTCCAGCAGCTCCGGCTCCAGCAGCTCCGGATCCAAGCGATCGGACCAGGCGGTAGCTTAAGGGACAAGGTTCCAGGATCGAACCCGAGGCAGGGCACAAGTGCTCAACAAGCGCCGGCAGTAAAGACTGAACAGCTGACCCAGAGGTCGGAGGGCTGAACCCGGGGTCTGACATGCTGAGTCCTGCTGTTCAAGCCACCCTGCAATATGCCCCTGTGATCCAGCCGGTGTATATGATGCCTCTGTGTTCCCGCCAGGATGGAGGGGAGGAAGGGGAATTCTCCAGTTCTGTGGATGAGAATGGCATGGGGAAGGGGGGGTGGGGGCATCCAAATCGTCCAAAACCACCGAAAACCAACGTATTTTTGAATACTTTGGATCTTTCACACGGCGATGGCACCATCTCTACCCAACACCACACACATCAATCATCAGAAAACTCCCCGCGGCGACCGCCTGCAACGCCCGCCCGCCCGCCTCCATTTGGGGACAGAGGGCCTGATCACAACATGGGGGGAAAGGGGAGGGCAGAGGTGATCACGTGGGTAGCGGAACCCCATGAACACTCGTGGCGGCACTCTGAAGTGGACAGAAGGCGATGGACACCCTGAGGCAGGCACGGCTGGGGTCTGGGCGGTGTGCCTGCCCAAGTTGATGCCCCCGCATCTGCGAGCATCACTGTGTTGGTGGCTCGGAGTTCATGGAACCGCCTTGCAAGGCAGCTAGGACCAAGTCATCAGCGGGTGGACACCTGCCGGGGGGGGGCGGGGCTGAGTAGGATGGAGGCACAGCCACAGGCAAGGCAGCAGAGGAGCACAGGGCGGGGCTCACTGCACCCGGCCATCGCAGGCGGCTGCACGACCGCGGCCTAGCGCAACGGGGGCTCCGGACCGCCGCCGCGCACCTGCGGGTGCGCGTTCTTTTCGCTATGGACATAACCAGACGGATGTTGCCAGCGGCATCCTCCGCAGGGGAGAGCGTTGGCGTCCCCAAGAGGATCGGAGCCCCCGGGAGTGGGGCATGGAAGGGCAAACAGCGAAGACACCTGAGCCCTTGGCACGGGTCCTTCTCTCGCGCCGTGTACACTCAGGGGAAGGCAGAGGGAGTGTGCGTGAGGCCGTGCCGCATCTTGTCTCTGTGCTAACCCTTGTACGCACAACGTGCAAGTCCTCAATAGGCTGACCTGTTTTCACAACTTTTGGAATGGCAGCCGGCGGTAGAAGGGGGCTGGGCAAGGGCTGCGGATCCACGGGCGGCCTGTGCCCCTTGCATGGTGTGCCCTCCTCCTGGCAATGCCTAGAGACACGTCAGGGGGTGGCAAATTGCTGCAGGTATGGCCATGAGGGCCATCTGCGGGTGGGGGCGCCCAGGGGTGTGGACAGTATGTCTCACAGCCTAGCATGAGGGAAATAGTGCAGCCAGCACTGGTTGCGGCGGCACGGAGCATGCCCTGATGGCCGCAGCGCCCAAACGACAAGACTGAAGAGGCGATCGATTCGGGGGCCACTGAACACCCCCCGCGCAAGACAAACAGCCAAAGTGGCCCCACGGGAGGCTGCCGGGGGCGACAAGCGACCTCTCCCACAAGGGCAACCGGGAGAGGTGTCACCTGTTACAGTGAAGCCGGTCAGATAGGGGGAGGAGGACGAGGCACCCGACATGGAGGCAGAGGGGGGCCAAGCCGGCGAAGGCAACCCCCGCCCCTCGGCAAGCCAACGGCAGCATGCCACCCCTGCCCCCGCGAGGGCGGGGGAAGGGGAGTAAGTAGCGGCTACAGGCCGCGGGGAAGTCAAGCGTCCGGGAGGGGCGCTCCAACCACACCACACTCTGAGGTGCGGCACTGGCGGGCGGTAGCCAAAGGCCTCTTTGCACTGTGCATCGCCAAGCCGAGGGGCTCGCCCAATGGAAAGAGGCATGGGAGAGCGTCAACCTTGTCCTGCCTCTACCAAGGGGGTGGGGACTCCTCAGTTTTGGACGCCAACTACCCCCCCCCCCCCTACTGGCCGTTGGCCAGAGGCCCCCTTGTGGAGGGGGGGGGGGGGGGCTTGGGAGGGGGGGGGTTCTGGGAGGGGCAATGGGGGGGGGCTTCGCTGCCACGGTGTTGCCCAATGCCACGGAGATTTCGTGGCCCTTTGCCTCTTGGGTCAAGTACATTTTCTCCCGCGCAGAATTGCCATGGGACATAGATTGCTCCTTCCCGTTGACGTTCATCATCCGGGGGGATGCCTACCCCATGGCTAAGTCCACTTGGACCCAGCTCACGATTTCATTGGCCAACTTTGGCAGCATGGCCCACCCCCTAGCAGGTCTCTGAGTGTTGAGCATGGCCAACTATGACGACTAGGCCATGGAGACACTTGGGACGCTATGGAAGGACACCTAGAAGGTGCTCTCTCCACATATTGTCCGTGTGCTCCGAAAGTTCCGTTCTAGTTTTGTTCTAGTTGGAGCCGGCTGACCTTCACTAGAACGATACTAGACTAGACTAGAACATCTAGTCTAGAACCAAACTAGAACGCGTCACCGGTCCAATGGGGGGCCAGGCAGGAGCATGCCAAGGTGATCCTTGGGGGGGATGGGGGGGACAACCGTGGACAAGGAGGGTCATTGGGGTGTCCACATGCCCTCAAGTGGGCTCCATGTTCAACAATTGGATATGGAATGCAACGGGGAAGGTTTGGGACGGGAAGGTCTAGCCATGGACCCTTTGAGTGGGATGACGCACACTACACAAGCTTCATCTTGGGCACGCCTTCTTTGCAGGCTACCGGGTGCAATATGGCACCCATCTTGCGCTTGACGCGTGGCCGCAAATTGCTAGGCTCCTCGGCATTAGGTCAGGCACAACAAAGTACAAAGCCGTTGCCAACATGTGGGCTCTCCTAGAGGCCCTCTATTGTGCATACCCCAACCCCCCAGTGTGCTGTAGTGGCAGCGGACTTTCGCCGCCACTGCACAGATGGCACCACCTCATGGTATCTTTTGAGCCTTGAGTGTAATGTTGATGCTATGCTCAAAAACATGTGGCCCTTTGGGTTGGCCATGTTTTCCGGGGACGTTTCGGAAAGCATCAACCGCTTTCTGCAGCTTTGGCACAACAAGCATAGTAACCGGCAGGAAGGGGCTATTTTGGGGGGAGGGGGTGGATGAGAAATCCGGGCAGAAATGGACTGCAACTCAGAGGCAGGCCGTGGTGCAAGGGCAATGCATGACATGGTTGTTTGCGTGATGCCATGGTAGCCAGGGTAGCTTCTCTTTGAGGAGTGGTAGAGCACTATACATGGTTCGGTAGTTGTGTTCTAGTACACACGGGTCCTTTTTTACGGCATAATGTCATCATTTGTGGATGGTGTGTTTCTTTACCTGTAATTAGCTCCGTATCCCCGTTTTCAACACCACCACCATTGGAGTCCTTCTGAGTACTTACGTAAAACGTAGAAGGCTGCAATATTCACCCAGGTTCCCGAGTGGGCACAAACTGCATCTGAGGAAATCCCTGTCCTCAAGTGCTGAAGTGCACTGGAGAATTTTCCCCATTTTGACCACGTGATGGCAGGGTCTGGTTGATGAAATTGGCTGTCCATACTATGGATCCATGTTTGATTCCCAGAGATGCAGATACAAACCTTGCCATGTTGAATACCGGGCAGGAGCAGTTTGAAAGACAGAGGAAGGGGATTTGTTTGGAGGATACAGATTTCCCCATTTTGAGCATTGAAGAGGGAGATGTGGTTCCATACATCTGCTCCATTTAGTTCAGCACATGCAAGCCCCATGGATGAAATACGGTTTTATGAACAGGACGACGATGATATTACAAGGCGCAAGGAGGTATTACTCAGTGGCACATGGTCGCATACAACACTGCAATGTTCAGTCTCAGAGTGACGAGCCCTAGTTTTGGCAGAAGTATGAGCTATGTTTGCCTGATGCCAGTGCTCTTTACTCTGGTAACAGGCATCCATTTCATGGTCCCATGGTTTGGAAGGTGATACTGACAGCAAAATGTTGCGTGAGGCAGCAGTGGTGCTTCGCTGTAATGAGGATGTGGAGTGCTGCTTCACCAGCGATTGAGAAAGACAACGCTGCACAGACCAATTTGAAATTCAGATTTGCCATGTGTGATTCTTTTGTGCTTGGGTTTGTGGTTGTGGTGGTCTCAGTGGTGGTCTTGGGCAAACAGATATCAAATAAAGCATGATGGAGCACACTTGGGTGGCAGGGCATTGAAATTTGAAGCCAAGAATGGATTGTGGGCGTCTTTGGAAACTGAAGAAGTGGGATTGCCTTGCAATGAACAATCACTCACAAAATCATGAATAATCACGAATGATCACGAACGAGAATGGAGATCCGGATGGATTGCCGCCTGCGAGTCTGCAGAAAAAGCAAAAGGTGGCATGTGGGTTGTCTGCACACCACCATCACCCTTTTTGGATGGGGTTTTGGGGGTTTGAAAGTTGTTGCCCCCTTTGCTTGTTGTTACACACTGATTCACTGTGTTGAGATGCTGTTTCTCTGATTCCAGGTCTGCTTCGGTACTTCACAGCTGGATCATGCCAGTCTGCTTTATCAGCATGTTCTTTGCAAAAGCTTTGGCATTGTTTGCTGTCCTCTTCAAGAAACCATCTTCAGCAGCTCTGTGGGCTTTTGTGATGTCAAGTGTCGCCATGGGAACGCAGACAGCAGATCCACAGCAGAAGCTGGACAATTTCCGCAAATGGCTGGACGTCTACTCCCTCGGTGACCATTACGATGCATTGTTGGCAAAAGGAATCAATAAGTTCAGCGACATAAAGCGCTTTGGCTCTGTTGCAGAATTTGCTGTCCATATGCATTATAGAAAGCGAATGCGTCTTCCTTTTGCAACTCTTTTTGATGTGCTGAAAACCTTCGTGCCTTCCGTGGATCGTGCTCCTGAGTATTCACCGATTCTGCCAATGCCAAGCCTCCCTCTCTCTGCACCAGCCCACCCTCTCGCCCACCAAGCGTTGCGCACCCTGCCTTACATTTCCAATGCCTCTGGAGTGGTGCTGAAGCTCGGGCCCTACAACACGCGCTCAAATTATCCTTGTGGAAGATGGGACTTCACCGAGTTTCGCCACCTCAACATCTCGTTGATGTATTCTGGTGGGGAGGAGGTGTACGTGTGGCCCAAAAATGCGTTCAGGGTATACCTCTATTTGGAAGAGCCCAATCAGCTCATAGGCCGCTTGATGCACGTCAAGGCCGGCCCTGACATGTGGCAGTACTTGAAATCGGTGGATAGCATGGACAATGGCGGGGCATATCATGGTTTCACCATTGACCCAGCCACGACAAGCTGGTACAATTCTGCACCAGGTCCCAGTCTTAGGACGATGGTTCCGTATTTTCTTCATGAGCACCTGATTCCTCCCGTGCTACCCAAGGTCTACGATACCGCCTGCATTGGATCCCGTTGCAAAAAGCTCACAAGCCTCCCACTCAAAGTGGCAGTCGCGTGCACGCAGTGGTGTGACACCCCCCCCACACATGTAGCTGTGACCGCAAAGGACGGCGTGCTGCTGTTTGCCCATGCAAAAGTGGCGGTTGTCTGGAATGACATGTTTATGGACCACGGCTTAGTGAAGCAGGCACTGGAGTCTGTCCCATTCCTTGCAAGTCATCCCATGATGCGCTTCAGACCGCAGGCGAGCACGACTGGCGGCAATCAGCTCCCCGGTGCACAAATGAAGTCAAGGGTCATACAGGCCTTCTTTGGCCGCTGTGTAGTTCTGCTGAAGTGGGCACCGCCTGCATTCCAGATTTTGGAGCAGCTGGGGTTTAAGGAAGGGGTGCATTTTATGTACTGGTACAACCACACAGATGTGGCCATTCTGCTGCAGCGGGTCGCGGCGCACTATCCTCGCTACGTTGCCATGGCGGAGGCAGGGTTTGCACATGCAATGGCGACCCTGACGCAGCGTGCTTTTGTGCGGGACTTTTTGTTGCCCATGTTTGTACCAAAAGAGAAGCGGTTCCTGTGAGCATTTGCGTTGCCAGAAAGGTGTGCAATTCTGAGGTGTGAACGTGGGCATGCAGTCAAAGGTGCTTCGGCATGAGCTGTGTGGCTGCATGTTTGCGTTTGTTTGCACCCCATGAGGTCGAGCCGCAGGCCTAGGTACAGCACGCTGCCCTTCGCGTCGAGGCGCACCCATGGGGAAACCTCATTGTCCGGGTCCAAGCACACCATGACCGCAGAAATCTTCGTTGTGGTGGCATAGGCACACTTGGGGACGTTGAGGGACATGCCCATGTCCAGGTAGGGGGCAATTGCCGCAGCATACTCCAAGAACTGCGGCAGTGTGTGTGCCACGTGTGACTGTAATCGCTGTGTTTGTGCATACATTTCACCAACCCAGCCCCCCAACACGTTGTTGGAAGTGGAGTTGGGAGGGGTTGGGGGGTGTTGGGTTGGGGGTTGGGGGGGGGGGGGGGCAGGGACTTGCTTTAATTTTCATTCCCCCCCCCTGGACCCCCTCCCCCCTCAGCTCAAGTGCAGCTGAAAACCTGGGTTTTGGGAACTTTTTTTGGTGACGGGGAAAATTTTTTCGGCGCCTTCGGCGCACGCCACACGCTGTTTACTTATCGTTTTCTGTGTACTCTGTGTTCCTTGTCTTGCAGATTACCATGACCCAACGCTCGTTGTCAGTGTATTTCCGCTCCCCAATCCAACCGTCGCCATGTGCAAAACGCAAAGACGTAATCGATGCGCTGCTTTATTTTAGGTTTAAAGTTAGGATCACTGGCCGGAAGAGACAAGAAGCATACGGTGAGGCACAAAAGGCATGTGCCACACTGTTTTTGAGTGTGCCAATGGCAACACTGGTCTGATGTCTCCCATTCAGGCAGTGACTCAGATTCCTCATCATCATCAGGTTCCAGCTCCATTTCCACTACAGATGGAGGCTCCAGTTCAGGGGAGTCTAATTCTGATTGACCATGATCACTGTGAGTTGGCATGAGATGGTGAATGTCCCGCTTTGTTGTATTTGTTGTGTCTTGATTAGATGAGGGAACCCTGAATTGACCTGCAATGATGAATTGGCTTTGTTTGCTACCAACAAGATGACATTTCCATGTGCTGAGTGGTTCGTTGCCCAATAAATTTTCTGTTCCCTGTGGACTAGGTACGTTCCGACGGGGGGGGGGGCCTCCCCCCTGGACCCCCTCCCCCCCTCCCCCCCCCGCTCAAGCAAGTCCCTGGGGGGGACTTGAGCACCTACAGCGGAGTGCCACCTTTTTGAGAGGCAGATTTGCACTCCAAAGTCAAAAAACTTCTTGTGTTTTGCTTTTTTTGTCGACAAAGAAGAACTGAGACTATCAGGCTATTATTGCTTTTGGAATGTTGTTTTTGCACCCTAAAGTCAAAAAAGATGGTCCGCGGCGTTAGAATCATTTTGTTTTGGAGGGCAGGGTTTTTACTTTGCAGAAACATCTGTGTTTGCTTGCGCCTTTAAGGCATTAGAAGCTCATGGGAGACATTTGGATGGTTTCCGTTCGCAATCTACATTATCCTGGAGGGTCCAATTAGGGGGGGGGTCATGTCACCATTGACCATCCATCTCAGGCCAACTTTTTCAATGTTACAATTTCACTTTTTTATGGAATCCTCATTTTAACTTGCGGTAAACCATATTGGTCAACTTGATGAACTTTCAAGTAATAGCTAACACCCTTCTAGGGACAGTTTGATGAACTCATAATGTTTTGACACAAAGGAATGCAACTTGTAGACGTCCTTGGAGGATGTGTAACCTTTGCAGTACAAAGTAATCAACATTGACAATGTGTAGTTCAATGGCAATTGTATGTACACGAAAGGACATGTTGCTACATGTGCACTCCTACAAACACAAAAGGTTCTCATTAGCCTCATGATTCAAGGTGCAAAGAGTGGGGAAACAACATGCTTTTATAATCTTGGCCGGTCCAAGCCAAGATGGATAGGGTAGTGCTGTATATATGGGGTCACCATATCCATCTTCGGGCATTAGGTGATACATATTCATGTCTACATCATTTTAGCATTGACAATGAATATTGCTATGCCCCTAGGCGCTACAGTGGAAACAGACTTTCTTGGCCGATGCCGGCCATGTCACTTTGGCCGATTCCGGACAAAAGTGATCTAGATGAAACACTCAAGTGTGTTTCTTCTACGTTAGTAGCAAACTGCAGCCGAATCCGGCCAAACAGCCTCTAAGAACCTTGAATGTTTTCCGCCTACTTGTTGAGAATCTTGACCGAAATCGGCTTAGACTTGAATCAACTGTCGCGTCGGCGGGCCTGTGGCGCGCCGCTGCCACTGTAGAAAATCAATGATTTCTCAAATTTCTGTGTAAAACATAGTGAAAAAGCGCATCAGAAATTAGAATATGAAGTAATCAAGTGGGTTCGTCGATCGGTAGGTCCGCCGGATAGGTTTTCCCCTCCCACAACTCTTTGATTCCCATCCTCAAAGGTTCGAAACATTAGACCCCGATTGTGCGGGCAACTCATGATGGTTTGTATCACCCTTGCTCATGCCCCTAGAGGACCAACGGGAACTACACACCAAAGGTCCCAACACAATGGGGATGAGCAACCCTTCGTCTAAGGTTGTTTCACCAAAGAGGTTGATTATATTCGCATTTTATGCATTTTACGCCGTTTAAGTTGTATACGCCCAACGGACGTTTGGGGCATTTCCGTTTTTTAATTTGGCGTGAGGAAGAAGAATTTCTTTTGGTGCTTCACTCGGACGATACGCACCTACGCCAGTCGTGTGCACACAAAAAGGTTTCAAAGTGCCCCCACTGCCATCTGTTTTTGTGCAATAGATACATGGATGATCACTCAAGCGACTTGCCAAATGATGAACTAGAATTATGTTGCATTGTTGTTACGTGCACGCTTCAGAGTTTGCTCTTTATGCAATCAAAAGCAGATAGCGCTACAGAATTCGATAAAGAAGCATACATCTTCAATACACCCCGATTGGCTTCTTGATGCAAGTATCAATTTGCTCAAAAAAAACTTTTCATCTCAAATTGGAAAGGGTCGGGGGCCCTCTCCACATGAAGCGTTGTTGAGACAAACAAGACTGCATGAAGCATTTAGGGGTTTAACTTTCTGCTACAAACATACCTTGAATGTGCTTTGCATGCCTTTTCTACATATTGTAGGATGGTTTCGAAGCTCCGTACAAAGGTTAAATGCTCCACCCAGGCCGTATATGTCGTAGGCACGCTTGTTGTGAAGATAGCTTGTGAACTTATCAAGCCCAAGCAGAAGTACTTTAGCTATCAGCTGTGAGACCAATTGGGGCAGTTTTGTGGGTCTATGATGTTTTCATTATTACCACTTGGGGCAATTTTAAAAGTCTATCATTTTTTACGATCTTCATGCGCCATAATCTTTAGATCATTTAGAGTACAAACCCAAAAGGTGAAAGTTTTTTTCACGGCCTACTATAGCACAAAAAATCCTTTGCATGTTTTTGGCGCCAACAATGCTTGGAAGGGGAGCGGGGGGGGGGGGGGTTGGCTATCTCGGTTTGTCTTGTTTTCTATCCACAAAACAGTTTCAAAACATCAAACGCCGGAGAATCAGCCACATGCAAGATAGAAGCATAAACAAAGTCGCAAGAGACTACAACAAACCTTTGTTCGGGTCCTTCAAACTTTTTTGTGTTGAAGTTGTGCTACTGTTGGTCACTGCAACGTAAGGAGAATGAAATATAGATCTAGATCTTCCGTGGCTTTGTACAGAAACTTTTGGCTTCATCGACGACGTAAAGCAAAAGTTGAATTCCGGATAAAGATCCATTGGTGTATTGTAATGGTTTTGGTGCACTAGCAATGTTGCAGTGCTCTCACATCGCCTAAGCTGCAGAAACCCATTTTAGAAGCCTTGCATGAAGCCGTATGTTCAGTTGATCCATCCTTGTTCGGGACATTGTAATGTAATCGTTGGGATGGTAGTGCTCCGGTGTCGGGCCGTTGTACATTTTATCATATTTCCACATTTGAGAACAGATCTCACAGCACTGCCACCTTTTGTGTTGAAACATTCTACTTTGCTATTTAGATTTTCAATCTTTCATAATAGGTGTTGTCCCGATCTGCGGCCTCCCTTATTAGATACCTCCAAACCAATACAATCATTGACTCGTTGAGGTGTGTCGATTGCCTTTGGATATTGCAAGACTTGGAAAAATGCATGGTTTTTCCTGTAGTAAACTTGCAATAGGACGGTAGAAAAATTTCTTATATGAACAACCTTAGCTTGGAAAAACTCTCACTGGGCCGGAACTTTAACAACCACCACCACCGGCCCAAAAGACCCTTCATCAGTACAAGATTTCACCACCCTCACTGACCTTCAGCACTATTGTTGGGGAACCATCATTTGGCAAAGAAACCATCGAACGACCAACAGGACATTGACCTGTCTAGACACTGCAGAGACATGCCCCCACCGGCCTTGATCAGTAAAGGTTTATCGAAGCTAGCGATGGGGCATCTAAGGCCGGTGCAGGTCTGGCGATTGCCCTTTATTTTTGTGAAACTCTATGGAGGGCTGCTTGTTTAGATACCCTAGGCAGTCAAGTAGGGCACAATGAAGAAGATGGATTCAATTCAAACCTGAAGGGCTCTGCATAACAAAAGCAGGAACAAACACTTATGTGCAACAGGACTCAATGAAGATGAAGGCAGATTCACATAGATAGTTAAAAGCTGATTGAAATGTAAAAGAAAACTACCACATGATCTCATCCTCTCAATTCAGTGCCTCACTGAGCTGTGAAGCCTTTCGTCATCATTGAGTATTCACACCATGTTGTCTCATTGCACCAGATTCCTTGTGTCTCCGTAATTTTTATACCTTCAAAAATGATTGTTTTCTAGACGGCTTTTGCAGTCCTCCTTTCCCAAATTTTTCTTCGCCACTAACATTGCTGATGCGCAGAGCTCTGCAAAGGACCTAGCCACAAGCAACGCTGATGCACGTATACACCAATGGATGAAGGGTACTAACAAACCTATGATGAGTGTGATACGATGAGGTTCTACTGGTCCACCGTCACTCTCACGCAGCAGCAAATCTTGAGCTGAAGCTTGTTGCTCTCGACGTTATGGAAGTATCATTACACCATCCCATGATACCTTGGGTTTCGCCCTTGCACGGACCATGTTGGCACCTTCTGGGCCTTTGTGCAGTTGGAACAGCGAAGGCTGGCCCAACTTGAAGTCCATTTCATCTGCGCTTTATTTCTGGCAAAGCATGCAACACAAAAATTTAGGGCATTCCACGCATTCTTCAAATTAGGCTGGTAATGAAAAGCATGCAGTGTCCCCAACATAAACCTTGATGCTTTGAGGAAACAACATGGGGTATCCAAGTATCGGTGCCATTCGTGTTAAAAATGATTCCAATTGTCTAAATAGGAGGGATAATCAGGGACCCCCCCTCCCCCCCAGGTTAGGTTAGGTTAGGTTAGGTTTGGCAACACGGTCCATAGATATCTCCCTCCCGTCGGCCACTTATTTTTACACCTAAAATTTTGACCCTCCCTCACAGACAAAGGAAGACACAGCATGAGGAAGGAGCATACCTGAAATGCACTGAGCACACGCGTCACAGTGCTCTTCGGGTTGGAGGCCAGCTCCGCGGGAGCCTCCCGTGGAGGCGATGGGGCCGGCCCTGCCTCCGGGCTTCGGTACATGATATGAACCAGCGGACAGTTCAAACCCCAGAGAGGTAAAATGGAAAACGGGAGCGGGCGGTTGGGAAAACTGTTATATTGGTGACGGCCAAGCAGCAAACCGGAAATGCACTACACACACACACCACAGAATACGGGTTTGAGCCCAGGTCCCGGTTGGCCTGCCGTGGAGCCGTTGCTTTTGTTCTTCTGGGATGCCTGCCTAACCGACCCAATGGGGGGTGTAGGCTTTTACACAAACGGGCCAAGAAACATTCGATAGCCGCTGACTGCGGTCAGCTCAAGGCAACATTCGGCCCTCGTTTGAGGTGTGCTGCAGAGCAGCAGGTCAAACACTGAAATGAGGTTTGTGGCGATGACCATATGCCTGTGACACAGGGGCATATGTGAGCTCTGTATCCGTTGCTTTATGGCCCATGACAGGCAAGAGGTGAAGCATCTGAGCATCTGAGTGAGTGCTTGGGGCGATTTTGCAAGGATCACAAATGTTACCCCCCCAGTGGTGGCTGCAAAAGGGGCTCTTATTCGTCCGGGGGGGGGGGGGGGCGGCTGCACAAATCTCAGAAGTTGGTGCACATGTTGCCAGGGATGTTGGAAATCAATGCTGAAAAGCAGTCACTGGGGTGGGAAGTGGCTTTTGTTGATGGGTCTACAGACTGTCGTCAGGGTGTTGATTATGCTGGATTTGAGGTATGGTTTGGTGAACATGACAGAAATGAGTGCCCGCCCTCTCCGTCCCACTGTCCGCACTCCTGCAGTGCCACGAGCCGCCCAGGCCCATGAACGCACTTCATCTCTTGCGGCCGCCACAGCCTCGGGGTCCCCGAGGGGCGTAGCCGCCTTCCCCCTGACCCCGGTACGACCCCATGCCCGAGACGCCAGACCACCCTTTCTTCACACAGCAGGTCTACGGGTGGACGCGGCAGCAATGCGCGGACTTCCTCAAGGGGCAGGCCGTCGAGGGCCGGTCCAGCCTCGTCACGCACCGGCAGCTACTGAAGGCCTGCGTGGTGTGCTGCATCGAGGAGCACGGCCCGGTCCCGGGCATGCGGCTGGATACCACCGCTCCTGGCGCGATCGGCGCGCTGGCGCGGTTCATCTCGCCGTACTCGCCGCTCACGGCGCAGGACCTCAAAGACATCCTCGACCACCGCAAGGTCAAGGTCCGGTCCCAGGGGAAGGACGCGCTGCTGAGCCAAGTCTGTGAGGACGACCTCGGTCCGGCGGGACCCCAGCGGCCCGTCTACCTCGCCCGGCACGAGGGGCTCCGGCGGCAGGTGACGGAGCAGAGCCTCCGCGACCTCCTCCAGGGCCGCACCAAGCCAGCCCGGCTGCGGGACTTGACGGTGTACATGCTGGAGTGGGCCCGGGAGGACTGGGACTGCGCGCGCGACGCCCGGGAGGTTGCGGTGCTGGAGGACCGCCGGCGGTGGATCGAGCGGCTCGAGGGCCTCGTGAAGCACGCCCCCTTCGACCGGGACCTCCTGAAGGACACGGCCAAGGCCCTCGCGGACGTGCGGCGGCAGCTCGGCGCCCACCTGCGGCTCACCCTTGGCCGGCGGGACCCGGAGGAGGACCCCGGGGCCGGGGGCTCCGACCCGGTCGACGCCCTCGCGGAGCAGTTCGCAGGCCTGTTCCTGATGCCGCAGCACGCCACTGCGGACTGCCTGGCCTTCTACCGCCCCGGCAAGGCCCCGCCCACGGCGCCCGCGACCGCCGGCCCCGCGCCGGCGCCGGCGCGCCACGACACCGGCGTACTGGAGGCCGCGGTGCAGGCGCAGCTGCGGTTGGCGCCCGGGGACGACGGGGCGCTGCTGCGGCTGCCCCAGCGCGAGGCGCTGCTCGGCCTCTCGCGGCACTTCGCGGACCCGGCGGCCGCCGCGGACGAGGACGCGGCCCGGGGGGACGTCCTGGCGGACGAGCTGGACTGCGTGGGGCGCTTCCGGGGGCGCTTTGGGGCGCTGGTGCGGCAAAGCTACGTCGGGTTTGCGGACGGGGAGGCCCGGGACAAGGAGGAGGCCGCGTGCGCGCGCTCCCTCCGCGACCTCCTGCGGGCCCAGGGCCTGGCGCGTCCGCCCGCGGAGCCCCGGACGGCGCTCGTGGAGCTGCCCACGGGGTGCGGCAAGACCGGGGTCCTTACGCTGGCCCCGTTCCTGCCGGGCTTGCGGCGGAAGCAGCGGTGCCTGCTGCTGTCCCCCAGCCTCACGATCCTCGTGGAGCTCGCAAGGAATCTCTCAGGCAAAGGCGGGAAAGGCGGCAAGAACTTCTTCCTGCGGCACGGATTTCTGCCGGAGACCCAGTCGGAAGAGCTCCCGCGGTGCGCGGTGCTCAGCAGCGACGCCGACCTTGCCGTGTCCCTGGAGCACGGGGCCCAATTCAAGGCGGTGTCGCTGCAGCTGGAGGCGGAGCGCGTGCTGCGGGAGCTGGCGGCCTGTCGGGTGGTGCTCTGCAACTGGCAGGCGCTGGTCGAGTCCAAGCTGTGGACGCACCTGCGGGACCGCAAGTTCTTCGACCTGCTTTTCATCGACGAGGCGCACCACTCGGCCGCGCAGGGGTACCGCCGCGTGCGCGAGCACTTCGCGGACGCCGACATCTGCCTCGTCACCGCGACCCCGTACCGGGGGGACGACCAGCCCCTCGACGCGGAGTGCGTGTACCGGTACGGCGTCCGCAGCGCCATCGCCGCGCGGCTGATCAAGCACCCGGTCTGGGCCCCGGTGCCCGCGTCGCGGGTCACGGTCAAGGACAAGGTCACAGGGTCGGTCGTGGAGTACGGGACGAACGACCCGGCGCTGTACACCCGCGGGATCGTGAACTCCGCCCGGCTGTCGGGCGTGTGCCGGCGGAGCACGATGCAGGCCTGCATGGACCGGCTGCGCAAGCTCCGCGCTTTATCTGGGGCCCACCACCAGGCCATCGCATTGGCGGCAGGTATGACGCGCAGCCCCCCTGCGCGGCCGGCATGGGTCGGTTGAAGAATCACAATTTCTGGGTGACCCCCAACAGCCCACACCCCCCAACCCCCATGGACCCTTGGGCTGGGGTTGGGTGATCATTTGGCGACAGTGGGAGTCCGTTTCAACTTCCCCAGAGCAATTTCAGCCTCGACATCACTTCCCCCTCCTTGAGGTGCCTTGCCGAAGGCAATAGAATTTCTTTGGGCTATTTTTGACTTTTGGGTGTGAACCCCCCCCAACCCCCACACAAGCCTCAATTGAAGCAGAGGCCCGCCCCCCCCCCCCTCCCCCACCCTTTCCGGCGTGTCCAACCGGGGCAATGTACGCAACACGGCCTGAGGGCGCACAGGGGTGCTCCCCAAAGGCTGCGGTACTGTGTGGTACACCGGGTGTCCAGTGCCACAAGCCTGCCCCCCACCGGAGGCCTTTTTGAAGCGAGTAGCCGGTCCCAAAACGGGCCACCGAAACCCCCCCCCCCCCCACTGTCTGTAGTTGAGGGGGGAGGGGGGGCAGGGCCACACATGGTTGGGCTTTGTTGGGACCTTAGCTTGAAAAACCGAGGGGGTACAGGTTTGGTTAAAGTTAAAGACACATAACATTCAACATTCAGGGAGTGAGACAGCGCGATCCTTTCGTACTGCATGCAGCGAGGAGGGGGGGGGGGGGGGGGGGTTGCCATAGAGACTGAGTAAATGTGCCGGTTGGTGCCTGTGGGCGCAGGCAATGGAATCTGTTGGGTCCCGGCCTTCGAGTCGCATGGGCCGGACCAATCAGGCGGTGATGGAGCCCGCCTTAGGCGTCCCCAAGGGACACTGAGGGGGAGGGCAGGTCCCCTGGACGCAGCTACAGGGGTGCCGAGAACTGGATCTTCCCTCGCCAGTTCCTTGATGTTGCCTGTCAGTACCTGAAGGGAACAGGGAACAATCCAGACGTCTGGGAGCACAGTGGCAGCACTGCGAGCCAGACACAGTATGCGATGAAGGTCGTGTGGCAGGGGCTCAGGCACGCCCCACACGCCCCCCCACACACCCCACGGCAATTCACTTTGGGACAATTGTGAGGTCTAGTTTGTCAGTTTGCTCACGTCTCTGCCGATGCTGCTGCCCCTGTTCACTGATCCTGCCCTCAGATCACATGCCCCATATGCACAAGTTGAGCGGCCTTGCTTAGCCCCAAGCACCACGCATGACCATTTTTGCGGCATGCAGTTGCACGCGTGACCACATATGTCGCGGGGCCCTGCTCGTAGCATGTGCCGTGTGCAACCCTATGAAGTCTCCAATTTTCCGGAGACCCCCGGAGACCTCAATTTCCCCCCATTTTTCCACTCCGGAGACCGGAGACTGAATTTTTGTACAGAAAAGTGCCGTTTTTCTGCCATTTTTCCGACCATTTTTCCACCGTTTTTCTCCGGACGTCTTGTTTTTCATCCATTTTTCCATCCATTTTTCCAGCCATTTTGATAATGTTGTCCTTTGGTTTTGCTTTTGGTTCTTTTGTACCATTCCACCTCTGCTTCAGATTTTTCACACAAATGGACCCTGAGGCTTTTTGGCCTCATGAGGGTGTGTTGTTCATGATGAAACAAGAGGTGGTCAAACGTGGCTGGCTGTCGGATGCTCAATCCTCGAAGAAGCTGAAGGGCGAATGGAAAAAGGCTTCTACTTTGGGGATGCATCTGCCAGCCAAGTATAGTGGGGCCCGTGAACCGAAGTTTGCAAATGTCGATCTGATTCTGCCCGTGGTGGTTGTGGGGAAACGTGAAGAAGCCGCCAGGACTATTTTGAATGAGAAAGACCGCCTACTACCAACTCCCCAGGTATTGCAATGGGCGTGCATTTTCGTTTTTCGGTGCAAAATAGCGGCTTCTCGTCCTACATGTTTTTGTGTTTGTGTCTATTTTCCTGTTTTTGTGTGCAACATGCAGAACACTCACCGGAAAATGATGTGGGGCAGACGTTGCTCGAAAATGGGGAATGGAAAGTGTATCGTGATTCCGTTACACCCTCCACCCCACAATTTGACGTGCTACAGTGGTGGGAAGGCATGGCTGTGCGCCTACCCACGATGTACCGCATTGCACGGTCCATCCTGGCCATTCCCCACACTTCTTGTGATGTAGAACGCTCGTTTTCAGTTTGGAAGCGTGTTCGTTCCGACAAGCAACAGAGTATGGCGGAGGGAACACACAAGGCCTATGTCTCCTTTTGTTTCAATGGTGTAGTTCCACCACCATGAGCAAGTACGAATTGTGAGTGGTACACGAGATGGCAAAACGCTTTGAATGCACCGCCTACTGAATGCTTGCGTTGCAATCATGTGTGTCGTCAAAGAAGTAACAGTGGCGAGCAAGCGTGCTCTGGCATCCCATACCCCCGCATTTCCCCCCATTTCCCCCCCGTTTTTCCCCGTTTTTCCCCGTTTTCCCCCATTTTCCCCCATTTTCCCCCATTTTCCCCCATTTTTCCCATTTTTCCCATTTTTCCGTGGCCCAAAAAAGACTTGGAGACTCCGGGGTGGGAGACTTCCAAGGCCTGCGTGTGCCCCATCTCGCGTGTACAATGGCGTACGCACACCTCCGGCAGACATGGTCGACGCCGAAGAGCTCTGCTCCGAGTGGACGGAGCACCCCGACAACGGCGGTGCCTTCGAGATCGGGTTCGTGCACAGCGGTCTTCCCAAGGACGAGCTGGACGCCCGGATGCACCGGCTGCGGTCCGGGCAGATGGATGTGGTCGTGCAGGTGCAGCAGCTGGGCGAGGGGTTCGACCTGCCCCGCCTCAGCGTGGCCGCGTTCTTCCACGCGCCCGCGTCGATGGCCCCGTTCGCGCAGTTCGTGGGGCGCGTCGTCCGGTGGCTCACGCCGAGCAACGAACTGGAGTGCCGCCCCCGGGGCCTCCGCGCCCGCCACCTCCGGCCCGGCGACAACCGGTGCTACCTCGTGGCGCACCCTCTGCTGCAGCTCCGCCCGCTGTGGCTCGAGTACGTGGCCAATGAGACGCCGCCCAACATGACGCCGAATGCCAAACTGCGGGGCAGCCTCCACGAAGTTGAGGTGGTGAGCCAGACGCTGGCCGCCAAAGGACTGGTCCCTGGGATTGCGGCGACGGTCGACTTCGAGACGCAGGCCACGACAGGGGGTGGGCCCGACAGGGGCGACGGGGGGGCGAGGCCACGGCAGAGCGCCAGGGAGAGAGGGGGCAGGAAGGGCAAGGAGGGGGCGGAGGCGGCAACGGAGGGCGGGGGAGGGGGGGCCAGGGAGCGGGGGGCTCGCAAGGGGAGGGGGGGGGCGGGCGACAAGGCAGAGGCGAAGGAGCGGCCGAAGGGGAAGGAGCGTGCCCGACAGGAGCCGCGCGTGGCGGGCGATGGTGGTCCCGTCCGGCGCCGCGAAGAGTCCGGAGGGCAAGAGGTGACGAGGGAACCGCAGCGGCGGCAGCACCGCAGCGGGGGAGTGGGGCAGAAGCCCAGGGACAACACGGCGCAGAAATCGCGTCAGACCGATGCGCGGCCGCCTTCAACGGAGGGGCGTCCGAAGGAGGACGGGACGGGGTCGCAGCAGGGAACAGAACGCGGAGGTGGGAAGGAGGGGCTGAAGGGGGTGACGGGGGTGAACGGAGGAAAGGTGATGTCTTGCACCGGACATGAAGCCGTGAGTGATGGGCCCGCACGTGCGCCGGCCAATAGTGACGATGATGACTCCTCCTCCGTGTCTTCTCTGACGTCCAACTCTGACTCCAGCTCGAGTTCCAGGAGCTCGAGGTCCGACAGCTCCGGGTCCAGCAGCTCTGGCTCCAGCAGCTCCGGCTCCAGCAGCTCCGGATCCAAGCGATCGGACCAGGCGGTAGCTTAAGGGACAAGGTTCCAGGATCGAACCCGAGGCAGGGCACAAGTGCTCAACAAGCGCCGGCAGTAAAGACTGAACAGCTGACCCAGAGGTCGGAGGGCTGAACCCGGGGTCTGACATGCTGAGTCCTGCTGTTCAAGCCACCCTGCAATATGCCCCTGTGATCCAGCCGGTGTATATGATGCCTCTGTGTTCCCGCCAGGATGGAGGGGAGGAAGGGGAATTCTCCAGTTCTGTGGATGAGAATGGCATGGGGAAGGGGGGGTGGGGGCATCCAAATCGTCCAAAACCACCGAAAACCAACGTATTTTTGAATACTTTGGATCTTTCACACGGCGATGGCACCGTCTCTACCCAACACAACACACATCAATCATCAGAAAACTCCCCGCGGCGACCGCCTGCAACGCCCGCCCGCCCGCCTCCATTTGGGGACAGAGGGCCTGATCACAACATGGGGGGAAAGGGGAGGGCAGAGGTGATCACGTGGGTAGCGGAACCCCATGAACACTCGTGGCGGCACTCTGAAGTGGACAGAAGGCGATGGACACCCTGAGGCAGGCACGGCTGGGGTCTGGGCGGTGTGCCTGCCCAAGTTGATGCCCCCGCATCTGCGAGCATCACTGTGTTGGTGGTGCGGCCATCATCGGGAAATTTTTTCCATGCTGGATGTGATGAGAAGGCACACAGATGGACACAGAAGCATCCGCAATCAACATCTGCGCCACTACACCGATTCAAGAAAGCACACTATCCCATGGGCATGGGTAGAACAGTGTTTGGATGGGTCGGGCCCCAATGCTGGTTGATTGACTCTGTGGTACAATTGGTGACCTGTGTAAAGTTGTTCGTGGGCTCTGCAGTGAGCTTGTGCTGAGAGCACATTCGTTGCCAGACGAATTGGTTCTCTTGCCGGGTAAAAGCTGGTGGCATGTCTGAGAGGTGGGAGGGCATCATCCGATGCTTTGGGGAAGGTCGGATTTCCCCCCCATTTCGCTCATGCTTGCCTGCCAACCAGCCTGCATGCCTGCCTGCTATCAGGGGAGGGGCACAGCACCCGATTTTCCGTTTACTGACAAGAAATAGCACCGCCGCCGTATGTGCTGACTTGGACTGGGGGAAGGGGGTAGAAAAAGAGTAGGGGCTAGCCAGTGTTGCCTCCGGTCTGCAATGAACATGCAACTGAACATGGCCTGCCCAGGGTCAGCACATCCCTCCAAAGCAAACATTACACTCCTCCCCCAATTGCACTACCCCCCCTTTGCGAGAGCTAAACCCTTGTCAGAGGAACAGTTGGTGTCGTTTCTGCAACTTTTGGGCGGGCGCGGGCAGTGCATTTCGCGCCCAGGGATGCGCCGGCTGCCGCAAAAAGCCGGCTGCCACAACAGGAGAGGGTCGCTGCCGCGTGCGGCATGTAGGGATGGCTGCGGCGACCACGCCCCCCACGGAGGACGGCTCGGAGTTCATGGAACCGCCTTGCAAGGCAGCTAGGACCAAGTCATCAGCGGGTGGACACCTGCCGGGGGGGGGCGGGGCTGAGTAGGATGGAGGCACAGCCACAGGCAAGGCAGCAGAGGAGCACAGGGCGGGGCTCACTGCACCCGGCCATCGCAGGCGGCTGCACGACCGCGGCCTAGCGCAACGGGGGCTCCGGACCGCCGCCGCGCACCTGCGGGTGCGCGTTCTTTTCGCTATGGACATAACCAGACGGATGTTGCCAGCGGCATCCTCCGCAGGGGAGAGCGCTGGCGTCCCCAAGAGGATCGGAGCCCCCGGGAGTGGGGCATGGAAGGGCAAACAGCGAAGACACCTGAGCCCTTGGCACGGGTCCTTCTCTCGCGCCGTGTACACTAAGGGGAAGGCAGAGGGAGTGTGCGTGAGGCCGTGCCGCATCTTGTCTCTGTGCTAACCCTTGTACGCACAACGTGCAAGTCCTCAATAGGCTGACCTGTTTTCACAACTTTTGGAATGGCAGCCGGCGGTAGAAGGGGGCTGGGCAAGGGCTGCGGATCCACGGGCGGCCTGTGCCCCTTGCATGGTGTGCCCTCCTCCTGGCAATGCCTAGAGACACGTCAGGGGGTGGCAAATTGCTGCAGGTATGGCCATGAGGGCCATCTGCGGGTGGGGGCGCCCAGGGGTCGCGGACAGTATGTCTCACGGCCTAGCATGAGGAAAATAGTGCAGCCAGCACTGGTTGCGGCGGCACGGAGCATGCCCTGATGGCCGCAGCACCCAAACGACAAGACTGAAGAGGCGATCGATTCGGGGGCCACTGAACACCCCCCGCGCAAGACAAACAGCCAAAGTGGCCCCACGGGAGGCTGCCGGGGGCGACAAGCGGCCTCTCCCACAAGGGCCACCGGGAGAGGTGTCACCTGTTACAGTGAAGCCGGTCAGATAGGGGGAGGAGGACGAGGCACCCGACATGGAGGCAGAGGGGGGCCAAGCCGGCGAAGGCAACCCCCGCCCCTCGGCAAGCCAGCGGCAGCATGCCACCCCTGCCCCCGCGAGGGCGGGGGAAGGGGAGTAAGTAGCGGCTACAGGCCGTGGGGAAGTCAAGCGTCCGGGAGGGGCGCTCCAACCACACCACACTCCGAGGTGCGGCACTGGCGAGCGGTAGCCAAAGGCCTCTTTGCACTGTGCATCGCCAAGCCGGGGGGCTCGCCCAATGGAAAGAGGCATGGGAGAGCGTCAACCCTGTCCTGCCTCTACCAAGGGGGGTGGGGACTCCTCAGTTTTGGACGCCAACTTACCCCCCCCCCCTACTAACCGTTGGCCGGAGCCCCCCTTGTGGGGGGGCTTGGGAGGGGGGGGGGTTCTGGGGGGGGCAATGGGGGGGGGCTTCGCTGCCACGGAGATTTCGTGGCCCTTTGCCTCTTGGGTCAAGTACATTTTCTCCCGCCCAGAATTGCCGTGGGACATAGATTGCTCCTTCCCGTTGACGTTCATCATCCGGGGGGATGCCTACCCCATGGCTAAGTCCACTTGGACCCAGCTCACGATTTCATTGGCCAACTTTGGCAGCATGGCCCACCCCCTAGCAGGTCTCTGAGTGTTGAGCATGGCCAACTATGACGACCAGGCCATGGAGACACTTGGGACGCTATGGAAGGACACCTAGAAGGTGCTCTCTCCACATATTGTCCGTGTGCTCCGAAAGTTCCGTTCTAGTTTTGTTCTAGTTGGAGCCGGCCGACCTTCACTAGAACGATACTAGACTAGACTAGAACATCCAGTCTAGAACCAAACTAGAACGCGTCACCGGTCCAATGGGGGGCCAGGCAGGAGCATGCCAAGGTGATCCTTGGGGGGGATGGGGGGGACAACCGTGGACAAGGAGGGTCATTGGGGTGTCCACATGCCCTCAAGTGGGCTCCATGTTCAACAATTGGATATGGAATGCAACGGGGAAGGTTTGGGACGGGAAGGTCTGGCCATGGACCCTTTGAGTGGGATGACGCACACTACACAGGCTTCATCTTGGGCACGCCTTCTTTGCAGGCTGCTGGGTGCAATATGGCACCCATCTTGCGCTTGACGCGTGGCCGCAAATTGCTAGGCTCCTCGGCATTAGGTCAGGCACAACAAAGTACAAAGCCGTTGCCAACATGTGGGCTCTCCTAGAGGCCCTCTATTGTGCATACCCCAACCCCCCAGTGTGCTGTAGTGGCAGCGGACTTTCGCCGCCACTGCACAGATGGCACCACCTCATGGTATCTTTTGAGCCTTGAGTGTAATGTTGATGCTATGCTCAAAAACATGTGGCCCTTTGGGTTGGCCATGTTTTCCGGGGACGTTTCGGAAAGCATCAACCGCTTTCTGCAGCTTTGGCACAACAAGCATAGTAACCGGCAGGAAGGGGCTATTTTGGGGGGAGGGGGTGGATGAGAAATCCGGGCAGAAATGGACTGCAACTCAGAGGCAGGCCGTGGTGCAAGGGCAATGCATGACATGGTTGTTTGCGTGATGCCATGGTAGCCAGGGTAGCTTCTCTTTGAGGAGTGGTAGAGCACTATACATGGTTCGGTAGTTGTGTTCTAGTACACACGGGTCCTTTTTTACGGCATAATGTCATCATTTGTGGATGGTGTGTTTCTTTACCTGTAATTAGCTCCGTATCCCCGTTTTCAACACCACCACCATTGGAGTCCTTCTGAGTACTTACGTAAAACGTAGAAGGCTGCAATATTCACCCAGGTTCCCGAGTGGGCACAAACTGCATCTGAGGAAATCCCTGTCCTCAAGTGCTGAAGTGCACTGGAGAATTTTCCCCATTTTGACCACGTGATGGCAGGGTCTGGTTGATGAAATTGGCTGTCCATACTATGGATCCATGTTTGATTCCCAGAGATGCAGATACAAACCTTGCCATGTTGAATACCGGGCAGGAGCAGTTTGAAAGACAGAGGAAGGGGATTTGTTTGGAGGATACAGATTTCCCCATTTTGAGCATTGAAGAGGGAGATGTGGTTCCATACATCTGCTCCATTTAGTCCAGCACATGCAAGCCCCATGGATGAAATACGGTTTTATGAACAGGACGACGATGATATTACAAGGCGCAAGGAGGTATTACTCAGTGGCACATGGTCGCATACAACACTGCAATGTTCAGTCTCAGAGTGACGAGCCCTAGTTTTGGCAGAAGTATGAGCTATGTTTGCCTGATGCCAGTGCTCTTTACTCTGGTAACAGGCATCCATTTCATGGTCCCATGGTTTGGAAGGTGATACGGACAGCAAAATGTTGCGTGAGGTTTCGCTGTAATGAGGATGTGGAGTGCTGCTTCACCAGCGATTGAGAAAGACAACGCTGCACAGACCAGTTTGAAATTCAGATTTGCCATGTGTGATTCTTTTGTGCTTGGGTTTGTGGTTGTGGTGGTCTCAGTGGTGGTCTTGGGCAAACAGATATCAAATAAAGCATGATGGAGCACACTTGGGTGGCAGGGCATTGAAATTTGAAGCCAAGAATGGATTGTGGGCGTCTTTGGAAACTGAAGAAGTGGGATTGCCTTGCAATGAACAACCACTCACAAAATCATGAATAATCACGAATGATCACGAACGAGAATGGAGATCCGGATGGATTGCCGCCTGCGAGTCTGCAGAAAAAGCAAAAGGTGGCATGTGGGTTGTCTGCACACCACCATCACCCTTTTTGGATGGGGTTTTGGGGGTTTGAAAGTTGTTGCCCCCTTTGCTTGTTGTTACACACTGATTCACTGTGTTGAGATGCTGTTTCTCTGATTCCAGGTCTGCTTCGGTACTTCACAGCTGGATCATGCCAGTCTGCTTTATCAGCATGTTCTTTGCAAAAGCTTTGGCATTGTTTGCTGCCCTCTTCAAGAAACCATCTTCAGCAGCTCTGTGGGCTTTTGTGATGTCAAGTGTCGCCATGGGAACGCAGACAGCAGATCCACAGCAGAAGCTGGACAATTTCCGCAAATGGCTGGACGTCTACTCCCTCGGTGACCATTACGATGCATTGTTGGCAAAAGGAATCAATAAGTTCAGCGACATAAAGCGCTTTGGCTCTGTTGCAGAATTTGTTGTCCATATGCATTATAGAAAGCGAATGCGTCTTCCTTTTGCAACTCTTTTTGATATGCTGAAAACTGCAGTTAGTATAGCGAAGCGGGGTAACGAAAGTTCTGCCACCGGGCCCCCAGCACTCCCCCCCCCCCCTGTCTCTGGACCTGCTTCCCATCCTACCTCCTCCCCTCCTTAGCCTTTTTATAATTTAAGGCGGGGGTACATCGGGTCATCCAATGGGCTCGGCCAACAATGATGGGGCATGGGACTGGAGGCGTCTAAAAGACGAAGACCCCGCAGCAAAATCCACAGCATGGGCCCACCTGATTCAGACGCCCTGGATGGCCCGTATGATACCGCATCAGCATCGCACAGAGGTGCTGGTGGCGGGCGTGGCAGGATGGTCTCGGGATGGAGTTAGCTGGAGTGCGGTGAAGCTGGCCAGGACCTTCCATGAGACGCTGGGGATCTCATTTCAATCCCCTGATCCGCAGCGGTACGTCGACGCGCTGCTGTATGGGTTGACACTTGCCTGGGGAGTCGAGGTGACTGCGTTCAGCCTGTCTGCGGAAGAGGCGCCCGTCGGGTTCGCTGTCTGCGACTTGATCGCCAAGCCGGAAAATCGATGAACAGGAGAGGAGGAGTGGGGATCAAGGGTGAGAGACACTCTCCGGGGACGAGCGCAAAGCCCGAGACCAACAGTGGCATGGCCCTGGACGAGGAGGCGGGCGCCGGAGCCGCTGATCGCGAAGGAGGTGGGGGGACGGCCGCCACTGAGGAAGGCGAGGAGGAAGAACTGACGTATAAGGAGCCCAGCTTCAAAAATGCCAGGTGGATGAGAAAGAGGCCCGGGGCCCCGCGGTGGACAGTCAAACTGTGCCGCCTGGTCGAAAGGTTAATGGAGGCCGAGGAGTCTGAGACTGCGACGGAGGTGTCCACGATCATTGACGATGTCTGGCAATTGCTCCTTGATTGCGACAAATCCGGTAAGGACGCGGTCAAGGCAAAAATAAAGGAGGTCAAAAAGAAGAACAAGAAGAAGGCCAAAAAACAGAGGCGCAAGGAGAAAAAGAAGGAGATGAAGGAGCGCCGGTCGTCTCGAAGGGGAAAAGGGAGGCGCATGTCCTCCGACTCGGAATCGTCGTCCACGGACAGTAGCAGCGACAGTGCGTCTGATACCTCATCTACAGCAAGCTCCAGCTCATCAGGGCGCCACTCAAAGCGTAAAGGCAGAGGTGGCGCGCAGGGGAGCACAAGTCAGCCGGAGTTCAAATGGATAGATGGAAAGCGCCACTTCCGCAGCAAGAAGACAGGAGACAGGGTTAATTGCGAAAATCCTCCAAAAACGGCATGCCCGGAGTGTGGTGGCCACCATTGGTGGTTTGACAGGGAGAAGCACGGGTGTAAAGGCCGAAGGAAATGACTGCGAAGCCATGACGCTGGAGACGGGGCTGCGGGGGACACGCAGGACGACGAGGAGAGCGAGCGCGAGTGGCCGTGGGCGGCAGCGCGCGACAGACTCGAGGCGGCGATGGCTAATGAGTACGAGACGAATTTTGATGCCACTACGGTGCGGGGCCTGCAGGATGGTACCCTCGACGGGTATCTGCGGCAGCTCAGGCGACTGGCAAGGCTGGAGCGGATGCGACCAGGCGACGGTGCTCGGGGTGTACTGGAGGCCAGGCTCATGCAGATTGTGCAGGGCGACCTGTCAGAGAGCGCCGCAAAGCTCGTTCTGGCTGCGGCGAGGCTGGCCGAAAAGATGGCGTGGCTTGCCCCGGTGGTGCGGAAGTCTGATTGGTACTTGGTTATGTCTATCGACCAGCGGCGGTGCAAAGAACAGCGGGCGGAGGCGAAGGAGTGGGCGCCACTGGAGGACTTGTGCAGGCTGTGTGCGGCTGCCTCCAGCTTCGCAGAATGGGAGGCGGTGGCGCTGGCGTGCATATCGGTGGGACACTGCCTGCGGGGCTCCGAGGCGGGGGGTGGGGTGGGACAGGAAGATGAGGGGTTGCGATTTTTTGGAACGAAGTCCAGGACGGGGGTCCAGAGACAGGAAGTGGGGCCCTGGGTGCGAGCATGGTTGCAATTCCTGGCAAAACTCAGAGCGCTCAAAGGATTCCACCCCGACAGAGGGGCGTGGCACGAGTCCAGGGAGGCGCTGGGGAAAACGTTGGTCAGCCTGCTGGAGAGGGGGGAGGGAAAGAAGACTGTCCGGTGGCATAGCTTCCGTAGGATGGGGGCAGCGCAACTCCGGAAAATGGGGGCACCGCTCACAACAATTATGCTGTGGGGGGGGTGGAAGTCAGCGAAAGTCGCGCAGATGTATACCGAGGCCCCTCCCAGGTGGAAGTTTGCCCGCTCGGGAAAAATCCCATGGCCTGTGTGGGGGGGGGGGGGGGGGCAGAGCCGGGCTACTGCACGAAGCAGGGCTCTACGCTCTCGTTCTGGCCGTCATGGATACGCCGGGAGATCGCCTTCGCGGCCGGGGAAATTTCCCGACTTGCTAGGGGATCGCCTGAGGGGGGTGAGGGTGCACGCAAACGAGGTAGGACAGTGTCCCCGAGTGCGAGTGCTTCTAGGGCGGTTGCGAGATGCGGCGAGGGTGATAAGCGAAATGCGGGGCGTCAAGGTGCACAGGCAAGAGATGGTGCGTAACCTCATTTCAGGGATGGGTGAGGCGGTGCTCAGGCTGGAGTGTGGGGAGGAGGGTCTGGATACGCTGTGCAGTGTGTTAACAAAAGTTGGGGAGGGGGACTTAGACGAGGAGGACGATGGATACTACAGTAGCAGCGACGAGGAGGGGGTGGTTACCGAGGACATGGCTGCTCGGGGGGTGGGGGAAGCGGGGTGTGTGACAGTGTCAGACAAGATGTGGAACAGCTTGGTCCCTCGTGACTTGCTGGGGGTGTACCGGAGGCAGTTACGGGGGGACAGTGCGGGGATTGAAAAGTCACATGGGGGGAAGTTGGGGCCCGTGGATGCAATGCTGGAGTCCCTCAGAACTGAGACTAAGGGACTGCGCAGAACAGAGCGCCCCGAGACGGCAAAAATGTTCCTTACGTGGAAGAATGCGCTCAAATGCCGAGCCATTCTTGATGCGCGGAGAGTCAACGCAAGCGACCCCCGGAAGCCCCCGAAATTCCGACTGCCAGGGCTGGAGGCCATCCGCCACTGGATGGGACGTGCGCGCCCTCGGCGTGTGGGGGGGGGCAGGTGCCGTGTTTTTCTGGCAAAGCTGGACCTGCAGAATGCTTACTGGAGCATCCGCCTCCCCCCCGCCTGGCGCAGTGTTTTTGTGGTGGGGGGGCGGTCGGGTAGGCGTTTCCGGTATGCGAGGCTGCCATTCGGATGGGCCTATAGCCCAGTGATATGCCAAAAGCTGGTATCCTCTGTTATCCGGGGGGCCTTGTCGAGACGTGGTGTGCGGGGTTGGGTGTATCTGGATGACATTTTACTGTCGTGCAGGAGCAAGAGTCGTCTGCGGGGGGCTGTGAGGGACTGCATTCGCAGGCTGAGACGTGCGGGTTTTATTGTGGGGGCAAAGTCCGAACCGGATCCGACTGAGAGACTCGGTTTTATTGGAAAGCAGATTGACACCAAGGCTGGGACAATCAGCAATGCGGTGGGTGCCTTGGTCGGTGCCTTCAGGGCGTGGATCCGGGGGGTGGGTGGGGGGCGCCTGCCCTCAAAGGTTATGGAACGCCTCCTGGGTAAACTGTGCTGGCTGAGCAGGCCCAATGCGGGTCTGGGCGCCTTCCTGGCGGGCGCATATCGAGGTTTGCAGAGTGGGAAAGGAGTGTTTGGTAGGGGGGTCTGCAAGGGAGTGGCGACAGTGCTCCTATTCTCCTGTGTCCCTCAGCGGTGCGACCCTCCAGGGCTTGGTGGGCGAGGGGCCTGGGAGGTGTTCGTGGATGCAGCTCCAGAGGGCAAACGTTTTCGTCTGGGGATTGTTGGGGGGGGGGATTACTATCGATCGGAGGTGTGTCCGCCCTGGGTGGACTCCCTGCAGCAGGCGGAACTGTATGCGCTGTACATCGTCATTAAGGTGGCATCCTATCGTGGTTTTGAAAGAATTCGTGTGGGTTCAGACAGCAACGTAGCTAGGTCTCAGATTAATGCGCTGAGGGCGTCGGTGCATGCCGATTCTCAGCAGCGAATACTCCGGCGCCTGTTTTGGCTAAGGTGCTGGGGTACAGTTAGTGTCGAGTCCTTCACGGTGCCGTCCCTTTTAAACGCGGCCGACCCCCTGAGTAGGGAGACAGGCTTCCAGTCTCGGAAACAGGCCGTTGCCGAAGCAGCAAGGCGTCGTGAGATGTGGGAAAAAGCCGTCGACACCAAGTACATGGGTCTGATGGAGATGATTCGCCCCCCGTGGAGATTCAAAGGGGAGGTGGGGGACTGATGATACGACGGCTACGGGGACATATGGACGCGCAGTCGCGCGGCAAAATGTGCTGTCCGTGGAATAGTGCATCTGTCCTGATTGCTTTGTCCAGGGGGAGGGGTGGGGCAGGCAGAACTGCAGTTAGTATAGCGAAGCGGGGTAACGAAAGTTCTGCCACCGGGCCCCTAGCACTCCCCCCCCCCCTGTCTCTGGACCTGCTTCCCATCCTACCTCCTCCCCTCCTTAGCCTTTTTATAATTTAAGGCGGGGGTACATCGACCCACCCGCCCGCCCTGTGTCTTGTCCCGGCGCCTGCGAGGGGTGATGAAAGGACAGCCCTTCATCTGTTACTCTGTCACTGGTGCTGTCCGTGGAATAGTGCATCTGTCCTGATTGCTTTGTCCAGGGGGAGGGGTGGGGCAGGCAGAACCTTCGTGCCTTCCGTGGATCGTGCTCCTGAGTATTCACCGATTCTGCCAATGCCAAGCCTCCCTCTCTCTGCACCAGCCCACCCTCTCGCCCACCAAGCGTTGCGCACCCTGCCTTACATTTCCAATGCCTCTGGAGTGGTGCTGAAGCTCAGGCCCTACAACACGCGCTCAAATTATCCTTGTGGAAGATGGGACTTCACCGAGTTTCGCCACCTCAACATCTCGTTGATGTATTCTGGTGGGGAGGAGGTGTACGTGTGGCCCAAAAATGCGTTCAGGGTATACCTCTATTTGGAAGAGCCCAATCAGCTCATAGGCCGCTTGATGCACGTCAAGGCCGGCCCTGACATGTGGCAGTACTTGAAATCGGTGGATAGCATGGACAATGGCGGGGCATATCATGGTTTCACCATTGACCCAGCCACGACAAGCTGGTACAATTCTGCACCAGGTCCCAGTCTTAGGACGATGGTTCCGTACTTTCTTCATGAGCACCTGATTCCTCCCGTGCTACCCAAGGTCTACGATACCGCCTGCATTGGATCCCATTGCAAAAAGCTCACAAGCCTCCCACTCAAAGTGGCAGTCGCGTGCACGCAGTGGTGTGACACCCCCCCCACACATGTAGCTGTGACCGCAAAGGACGGCGTGCTGCTGTTTGCCCATGCAAAAGTGGCGGTTGTCTGGAATGACATGTTTATGGACCACGGCTTAGTGAAGCAGGCACTGGAGTCTGTCCCATTCCTTGCAAGTCATCCCATGATGCGCTTCAGACCGCAGGCGAGCACGACTGGCGGCAATCAGCTCCCCGGTGCACAAATGAAGTCAAGGGTCATACAGGCCTTCTTTGGCCGCTGTGTAGTTCTGCTGAAGTGGGCACCGCCTGCATTCCAGATTTTGGAGCAGCTGGGGTTTAAGGAAGGGGTGCATTTTATGTACTGGTACAACCACACAGATGTGGCCATTCTGCTGCAGCGGGTCGCGGCGCACTATCCTCGCTACGTTGCCATGGCGGAGGCAGGGTTTGCACATGCAATGGCGACCCTGACGCAGCGTGCTTTTGTGCGGGACTTTTTGTTGCCCATGTTTGTACCAAAAGAGAAGCGGTTCCTGTGAGCATTTGCGTTGCCAGAAAGGTGTGCAATTCTGAGGTGTGAATGAGGGCATGCAGTCAAAGGTGCTTCAGCATGAGCTGTGTGGCTGCGTGTTTGCGTTTGTTTGCACCCCATGAGGTCGAGCCGCAGGCCTAGGTACAGCACGCTGCCCTTCGCGTCGAGGCGCACCCATGGGGAAACCTCATTGTCCGGGTCCAAGCACACCATGACCGCAGAAATCTTCGTTGTGGTGGCATAGGCACACTTGGGGACGTTGAGGGACATGCCCATGTCCAGGTAGGGGGCAATTGCCGCAGCATACTCCAAGAACTGCGGCAGTGTGTGTGCCACGTGTGACTGTAATCGCTGTGTTTGTGCATACATTTCACCAACCCAGCCCCCCAACACGTTGTTGGAAGTGGAGTTGGGAAGGGTTGGGGGGTGTTGGGTTGGGGGTTGGGGGGGGGGAGGCTAGTGTTAGGGTTTGCACAGTGAAGGGACCGCTTGTTAAACCACATGAGGGCAGCTGCGAACTTCGAAATTTTCTGCAGACATGGTTTCGCAGGGGTTGTGAACAGGGGGGGGGGATTGAGGTCCGCAATTTTTCGCAATTTTCCACAATTTCGCAATTTTTCGCAATTGTTTTGCAATTTTCCGCAATTTGTCCGCAATTGCTTTTGGCCTGTCCACTTTGTGAGCTTGTTGGTGCCCTTTGACTTTGCGAACAACTGTTGCAGAACAATATGCTTCAATGTTTTCCTGCCCCCCCCCCCCAAAAAAGGAGCGTGTTATGCTTCATTTTGATGGTGATATTGAGGGCCGCTTGTCGTCGTAATTCTGATACCCGTGGACGATTCAATCCGTTTCAACATTCTGAGGCTCCTCTGCAGAATTGTTGCTCCTTGAGGCTTCCAGAGGTTCAGTTTGGTTTGGTTACGACACCGCAATTTTCCGCAATTTTCCTGCAATTGGATGGGACCCTCCCTGACCGCAATCCCCCCCCCCCCTGTTGTGAACATGTCAAGGGTGGTACTATGCCCTGAAAATGCATGTGAGATGCCTCTGCACGCCATGTTTTTGGGCGGTATCGTGTGCTCAAACCATGCAAGGGGCTATTCCCATGTCAAACCGTGTTTCTGGCTGTGTCATGCCCTGAAATTGCACGTAAGGTGCTATTTTTTTCCAAATTGTTCCATGACACCGATAAATATCAAGATAGCTTGTGCGGAGAAATGTGGAGAGACAATCAGCAACTGGATCACTTGAAAGATTTGTCATATTTTAATGATGGTGCAATTAACACATTTGATACATTTGAAATGACAGTGGGCAACATGAACAATCAGCAAATCATCATTTTTTCCACTTCATATTTTGGTTATACATTTTCTGGAATAAAGTAGATTGTTGCAAAATGTGGCATCATGTTTTGCATTAGGGGATTTTGTTGTGCGATTTCGGATGTTGTATACTTGTTGTTGTTGTTGTTTTTGTATCATACCACGTCACATTGTAAATTGGCACAAACCAATATTTTGGCGGAGGTGCGTATTTGGGTAGTTTGCAACAGTGTGACAAACATTTTTTGGGGGGTTTCAAATGATGATGAGTCACAAGTTGAATTACAAAAGATATCAGCATTCTTTTTGTTGGCTATGTCATTACCGAGTGGGGGGGGGGGGTACTGCATGCTTTGCACAAGTTTGTATAGGATGGTACCCAAGCTGTGCAGTAGTGCTTCAGTACCGGCAAGAATGATCCATGTTGTGCATCTACATGAGTTGTTTGCATGCCTTGCCCTCATTTCTAGTGTATTGGTGTGTGTGTGTGTTTTTGTATTTCCCTGATATCTATCAAGAATTTGGATTTGCCTTTTTCCAGTTGGAGATATGGAGAATGCTGTGCACGCTTCTTGTGCATTAGGACGGTTATGTAGCCATTCGGCCCACCCTTGGGCTACATGCTTTCCGCAGGGTCCGCAGCCGATGGACCCCCGAGTTTTGACATGTTTTTCTTTTCATCAGGCCCTTTTCCTATTGCATTTGGATTTGCCCTTTTCCGGTTGGGAATACGGAGAATGCTGTGCACGCTTCGTATGAGCTAGGACCGGTCATGTGACGATTCCGCCCACCTTTGGGCCGTGCTTTCTGCAAGGTCCGAGGGCGATGCGCCCCCGAGTTCGGACATTATTTTCTTCTCATCGGGCCCATTTCCACCTGCATTTGGATTGGCTTTTTTCTGGTTGGCAATATGGAGAATGCCATGCACGCTTCATATGCATGAGGATAGGTCATGCGGCCATTTTCCCACTTTTGCGCTTCGCGCGTTCGGCAAGGTCCGTGGCCGATGGGCCCCCGAGTTCGAACATTGTTTTCTTGCTTCTCATCAGGCCTTTTTCCGGTTGCATGTGTGTGGTTTGTGGTACATTCTCTCAAAAGGGTGCCCAATTTGGTGTTGTGGTGATACGTTGGGGTACCCTGTTTGGGGGGGCTCCACTACATTTCCATTGCTTAAACCCTCATGCCCACATTAATGGAAAAGGAGTTCATCTTCAGTGCCACCATCTCTTAGTCGACCTGATGGTAGTCTCATTGCATTACCATAGGCTAAACGGTGCGATCCCCTGCCATCATGGCATGCGATTGCCCATCAATGTCGGCATCCCAAGGATGTTTTGTTTCATCCAAAGTATGCCGGCTATATTTGGAAGATAATGGTTGCAGCTGACCACTCATGGAACATAGTCTGGATTGGTCAAATCATGCACGGCATGGCACCCGATGTTATTATGTGGGACAAATATGGTGCTTCAAGGAAGTTGGGTTTGTTAAAAGATTTTGACGTAGGGAATCATGATGATGCATATAAAGGCAGTTTGCATTCACATACTCTTTTCATTAGTCGCAAGGTATTACGAAAATGCCAAAGAGGGCATAATAATGTACAAGGTGAATATTGTGTTTTTGTTGAGCACCTACAGCGGAGTGCCACCTTTTTGAGAGGCAGATTCGCACTCCAAAGTCAAAAAACTTCTTGTGTTTTGCCTTTTTTGTCGACAAAGAAACACTCAAACCATGAGGCTATTATTGCTTTTGGATGTTGTTTTTGCACCCCAAAGTCAAAAAGCATGGTCCGCGGCGTTAAAATCATTTGGTTTTGGAGGGCTTTGACTTTGCACGAATATGTGCGTTTGCGCCTTTAAGGCATTAGAAGCTCATGGGAGACATTTGGATGGTTTCCGTTCGCAATGTACATTATATACGCATTTTATGCATTTTACGCGGTTTAAGTTGTATAAGCCCAACGGACCATTGGGGCATTTCCGTTTTTTATTTTGGCACGAGGAAGAAGAATTTCTTTTGGGGCTTCACTCGGACGATACCCATCTATGCCAAACACAAAAAGGTTTCAAAGTGCCCCCCGTGCCAATGAATGCATGGATGATTATTCAAGTGATTTGCCAAATGATGAACCACAATTATGTTGCATTGTTGTTACGTGCATGCTTCAGAGTTTGCTCTTTATGCAATCAAAAGCAAATAGCGCTACAGTATTCGACAAAGAAGCATACATCTTTAATACACCCCGATTGGCCTCTTGATGTAAGTACTAATTTGCTCAAATAAAACTTTTCATCTGAAAATTGGAAAGGGTCGGGGGCCCTCTCCACATGAAGCGTGCTTGAGATAAATAAGACTACATGAAGCATTTAGGGGTTTAACTTTCGCCTACAAACATACGTTGAATGTGCTTTGCATGCTTTTTGTACATTTCGTAGGACGGTGTGGAAGCTCCGTACAAAGGTTAAATCCTCCACCCAAGCCGTATATGTCGTAAGCACGCTTGTTGTAAGGATAGCTTGTGAACTTATCAAGCCTAAGCAAAAGCGCTTTCGCTATCAGCTGTAAGACCAATTGCGGCAGCTTTGTGGGTCTATGATGTTTTCATTATTACCACTTGGGGCAATTTTAGAGGTCTATCATTTTTGGCGATCTTCATGCGCCATAATCTTCAGATCATTTTGAGTACAAACACAAAAGGTGAAGTTTTTTTCACGGCCTACTATAGCACAAAAAATCCTTTGCATGCTTTCGGCGCCAACAATGCTCGGAAGGGGAGCGGGGGGGGAGGGGGCTGTCGGCTATCTCGCTTTCTCTAGTTTTCCATCCACAAAACAGTTTCAAAACATCAAACACCTGAGAATTAGCAACATGCAACATAGAAGCATAAACAAAGTCGCAAGGGACTACAAAAAACTTTCGTTCGAGACCTTCAAACTTTTTCAAACTTGTCTCTGATGAGGTTGTGCTACTGCAACGTAAGGAGAATGAAATATAGATCTAGATCTTCCACGGCTTTGTAGAGAAACTTTTGGCTTCATCGACGACGTAAAGCAGAACATGAATTCTGGATACATATCCATTGCTGTATTGTAATGCTTTTGGTGCAGTAGCAATGTTGCAGTGCTCGCACATCGCCAAAGCTGTAGAAACCCACTTTAGAAGCCTTGCATGAAGCCGTATGTTCCGTCGATGCATCATCGTTCGAAAACATTGTAAGATGAAGGAGCTAGTTTTTGTACCAGGCACTAGTTGTTTTACCACCATAAGTTTTTCACACTTTCCACATGGAAACTCAGTGTTTATTGTAGGATTTAGCAATGTTAAAGGGTGCCTTACCATTGGGGTATGCTTGGTTGCACCTAAATCCGATTGTCTAACACAAATTTGGGTCAAGCAAGCTCCTAGGGGGCCCCTATAATAATTTTCCCTTTTTTTGCTCTCACTAAGAAATCAGGCAAAATTTGGATGTTTGTCGGAAATGAGGTCCGCTAGGCCCGTGAAACTCCTATTCATATCGCCAACGCCTTTGCATCACCTATTTGTATCCCATGCCCAAACGAAAACCATGTTTCTTTGCCTAGCAATGTGTTTTTCTGCGTATACATCCCGTTTTTCGTGAATAAAAAATTTTGGAAAAAAATTTTCTGTCCGAAAAAGATATTTGAAAACTTTTTTTTCTGAAAAGTTGTGGTAGCCTTACTGCCGCTGTGCAAGGTGGTACCTTTTCCTTTGCACTCTCAATCTCTTTCACAGCACTGCCAATGCACTGTTGTTGCACCATTTATCAGGCCGATCCCCTTTCATTTTGTTTCGGTGGTCGGCGTTGGCAAACACTTTCAAACCCAAAGACACTAACAACTACTTTGGTAGCTAACATACAAATCAAACGGATCTCCTGCACCATCCCCTTCGTCGGAGGAAGACTGTGCTTCGTCAGGACCAGGGGCTGCTTCTGGGGCGGGGTCATCAACCCTTCGGCGTTTCTCACCTCTGGGTTTTGGGGCTGGGCGTGGCCCTGGTTTGGAAGACGTTTTGCTGCAGGCCTGTCAACCCGTCTCAGAGGCTCTCCCACTCGCCATACCCTCCGTTTGGGTGCTGGTTTTGCAGCAGCACCATTCTCTTTTTCACTGACCTTATCCAAAAAATCCTAGGCTGTCACAAAGCCCCCGAGGCGCAGCGACCAAGCATTGTCCCGCGTGGCCGCACTGATGGCCCTCCCACTGCACTGTGTTGAAGCATCGCTTTTCATTGACACCTGAGAAGGAGCTGCTGAAGAGTTTTGCGAAGAGTTTTGCGAAGCATTTTGCGATGCATCAGTGCTGTGACTAGGGCTGGCAGAGCAGGCAGGGAGGTCCTGGTGCTGGATGCGCTCAGGGGGACAATGTTCCAGAAAATATTGCGGATCAAACGGGCTGATTCCACATGACCAAAAGCCTTTTTTTTTGCACTGAACGGCGCCTTTTGTGGCTGGCCAGGCCGACATGACCAAAAGCCTGACAGAATATTTCGTGGTGTTAATGCATCAACATATGCATCTGTCCACAGTTGCACAAAGACTGCATGGGACGGGGCTCTGTGATGGTTTTTCCTTTTCCAGTGTTCTTCCTTTTTGCGAAACGAGGCCTTCAGTGCCCTGAAAAGGGCTTTGTCCGGTGGCTGGATGACGTCTGTGAGATGGGGGGGGAACACAACCACCTGTAGGCAACACTTTCTAAACCTGGCTTGAAATGATTACTAAAAAATTCTGTCCACGGCCGGGGGCTCAAACGAGCAGAGGCACGCTGCGATTCAACATTTTGAGCAAGTCTTGAAGCAAAGTCATTGTTGCGACGCTTAAACAGTTTCCACCATGTCTTACCAAACTTACAAGGCAGAGCTTGGTTCTGCACAATGGTTTTCTTTTCCGCCATGGCTTGAGCTTCATCTTTGATCTCGGACAGTGTAGGGCACACCATTTGATCCGCACACTCATCCATGCATGTTGTCAAGGGCGACTCCACCAGACAGGGCTTTGGACCCCTCTTCACCTCACACGGCTCGTAGCGACTGCAGCAAACAGCACAAAGTAAAAAGCGCGACGCGCGCCAGCTTGTTTTCTCCTGTGCGTTGCGTCCTGTCTGATGCGCGGCTGCCTTTGACACTGCGTTACAGGTAACTCAGCACACCTCATTTGCCCCATCGCGTCAATTAGAGTCTGGCGGTGGACTCCCAACTCAGTCGCACCTTTGCGAACGCTCTTGGCTTTGATAAGGCAATCGACGGCGACGCGTTCCATGTCTGACGGCTTTTCCCATAGTGGAAGGATGTATAGGACCTGGGATGGAGGCTTCAGGACCGTGGTCTTCTGGCGTGTGCTTCCTGTGCGTTGTGTTTTGGTTTTTGTTACCTCCGCAATCCACTAGCGTGCCCTTCTTTTGCTGTCACGCATCTGAACACATCGATCCACAGAAAAAAAAATTTCGCAGCTTTCTGTCTAATTTATTATGAATTGCGTCTTAAAATACCTGAGATCTTCTCTGTTCTTTGCTGGCACAGAAACCGCGATCCCGTGATCTTTGCGCGGCCCTGTCTGGCACCAATTTTCTGCGGTACCAGTCAGGTTTTGGATATTGAACCAAAAACATTTTAAAACTTCAGGATTTGACCTAAAACATTGTCAATTTATAGCGGCCAGCTTTAATTGCGGCCTATAATTTTAGTAGCATTGATTTGGTACAGTAATTGGCTACTTTACCTGAATGTAATCATTGGGATGGTAGGGCTCCGGTGTCGGTCCATTGTACATTTTATCACATTTCCACATTTGGGAACACATCTCACGGCACTACCACCTTTTGTGTTGAAATATTCTGCATTGCTGTTCAGATTTTCAACCTTTCTTCATAATGGGTGTTGTCCCCATTTGCACCCTTCCCTATTAGATACTTCCAAACCAATATCATCATTCACTCGTTGTGGTGTGTCGATTGCCTTTGGATAGTGCAAGACTTGGAAAAATGCATCGTTTTTCCTATAGAAAAATTGCAACAGGACACTAGAAATTTTCTTACATGAACAACCTTAGCTTGGAAAAACCCTCACTGGCCCGGAACTTTAACTACCACCACCACCGGCCCAAAAGACAGTACCTCACCTTGAGCTTTCACCAGCCTTACTAACCTTCAGCACTATTGTTCGGGAACCATAGTTTGGCAAAGGAACCATCGAACGACCAACAGGACATTGACCTGTCCAGACATGCCCCCACCGGCCTCGATCAGTAAACGTTCATCGAAGCTAGCGATGGGGCATCTAAGGCCAGTGCGGGTCTTGCAATTGCCCTTTATTTTTGTGAAACTCTATGCAAGGCTGCTTGTTTAGATACTCTAAGCAGTCAAGTAGGGCTCAATGAAGATCATCGATTGAATTCAAACCTGAAGGGCTGTACATAACAAAGGCGGGAACAAACACTTATGTGCAACAGGACTCAGCTAGATTAAGACAGATTCAAATAGATAGTTAAAAGCTGATTGAAACGTAAAAGAACACTACCACAGGATCTCATCCCCTCAACTCAATGCCTCACTGAGCTGTGAAGCCTTTCATCATCATTGAGTATTCACAGCATGTTGCCCCATTGCACCACATTCTTTCGTGTATCCGTAAGGTTTTATACTTTCAAAAATGATTGTTTTCTAGACGGCTTTTGCAACTTTTGCTTTTCCAAACTTTTTTTCGCCGCTAACATTGCTAATGCGCAGAGCTCTGCAAAGGACCCAGCCACAAGCAACGTTGATGCATGTATACACCAATGCTTGTACGGTACTAACAGACGCATGATGAGTCTGATACGACGAAATTCTGCTCGTCCACGGTCACTCTCACGCAGCACCAAACCTTGAGCTGAAGCTTTTTGCTGTCGACGTTATTGGGGTATCATTACACCATCAATAAATGACTGCGCAAAAAAATATGTCGGACAAACAGTATAGCAGAGCAAGCACCGACGTTAGTGTAGCATTTTCAAATCGCTGAATTTTCAGTAGTGTAAACATGTACATCGTAAGAAGAAAGCGCTGTGCAAGTGACGCTCTTGTGGGCAAAATGAAACCAAAATTGGTATCTTGCTGCTCCAAGATCTGAGCATTCATTCGGCACTATACCTAAAAAAAAAAACATATGGATACGACATGGGACAGCCATACGATACAAACAAAGATTTAAGAGGAGAAGGGTGTAGTAATATACATACATATCTATATATATTCATATATATTACTACACCCCTCTCCCCTTAAATTTAGCTAACAAGCAACAACAACAACAACAACAAGCAAGCATGTCACGATTCTGTTTTGGCCAGTGCACCTTCCCAACGCCTCGGGCTTGACTCTACTTTAGCCATCCTAGAGCCTAGGGGGTGCCCTTGCCAAATCCAAGTTTTGAGCCAGAAACTCACCGGTGGCGGCCTAGGGCGGGGGCGCCAAGTCGGGAGGTGCCCTCCCGAATCCGTGCAATTTTGGGCCAATAATAGCGATTTTTCGCCCAAAACAGCCCCCCAACCCGCGCAAAACGCCCAAACGAAGGGAAACGGTGGCTACGGTGCGGCTTGACTTCACCGTGTCAAAGCGCCCTCTAGTGCCCTTCAACTCCACGATATGTCCGAGAAATGGCCCAAAAAGGCGCCAAAAAGCCCCAGAATCTGCGCAGAGTGCACGGATACCCCGAAACCAAGCACGGGCCGTATCTTGGGCTACGTGGCTCAAAAACGAATTCCGAGGGCACCTAGTCCACCCGCAACCCCCCACTTTTTGTGGTTTCCAAGCCTCAAAATCGCCCAACGAGACACGTGGACCCCCGTACCAGTGGTCACTTGGTGCAGCCGGAGGGCCGGCCACCCCATGCACAGTGGGGGCCAACGGTGGGTCCACCAGGGTCCCCAGGGCGAAAAAAATCATTTTTTCCAAAGTTGTTCCTAGACCACTTAGGATGCTCAAACAAAACAAGTGTTTCTGGGCATTTTGAGCCCGTGGTGGCACGTTTTGGGCCATGGAAAATCCAAAATGCGTTGAAAATGGGCCGTTTCGGGACCACCAATGCGTCAAAAATGGGTCAAAGCGCTTTTTTCCAAAAATGATCCGGGACCATTTATAATGCTCAAACAAGTGGTTTTAGCCCATTTTGAGCCCGTGGCGACGGGTTTTGGCTCATGGAAAATCCCAAAATGCCTTGCAAAAGGGCCGTTTTGGGCCCCAAAATGGGTCAAAAATGGGTCAAAAACACGTTTTTCCAAAAGTGATCCCGGACCATTTGGGATGCTCAAACAAGTTTTTTTAGCCCGTTTGAGCCCGTTTTGACCGAGTTTAGCCCCTTCCACCACATGTATGCACCACTTTGTGCTCTTCGCACGTACCTTAGAGCCGTATAGTGGAGCCACCTAGAGTTGGGAGAGGGGTGTAGATTAAGGGATATATATATATATATATATATATATATATATACATATATATATATATATATATATATATATATATATACATATATATATATATATATATATATATATATATATATATATATATGTATATATACATATATACATATATATTATATATATATATATATATATATATATATATATATATATATATATATATATATATATATTATACATATATATATACATATATATATATATATATATATATATATATATATATATATATATATATATATATATATATATATATATATATATATATATATATATATATATATATATATATATATATATATATATATATATATATATATATATATATATATATATATATATATATATATATATATATATATATATATATATATATATTATATATATATATATATATATATATATATATATATATATATATATTACTACACCCCTCTCCCCATAAATCTAGCTAACAAGCGACAACAAGCAAGCAACAACAAGCAACAACAAGCAACAAGCACTTCTCGTCACCGTTTCGGCCATTCCTCCGCCTCATCGCTTCGGGCTCTACTCTACTCTAGCCATCTTGGAGCCCAAGTGGTGGCCTTGCCAAATCCAAGTTTTGAGCCAAAAACTCACCGGTGGCGGCCCGGGGCGGGGGCGCCAAGTCGGGAGGTGCCCTCCCAAATCTGCGCAGTTTTGGGCCAAAAACAGCCATTTTTCGCCCAAAACTGCCCTAATAAGGGTTCAGAACAGCCAAACGAAGGCAAACGGCTACTACACCCACGTGCGGCTTGACTTTCCCGTGACCAAGGGACCTTTGGTGCCCTCTAACTCCACGATATGTCCGAGAAATGGCCCAAAAAGGCGCCAAAAAGCCCCAAAAACTGCGCAATGTGCACCAGCACCCCCAAACCAAGAAAGGGCCGTATCTTGGGCTACGTGGCTCAAAAACGAATTCCAAGGGCACCTAGTCCACCCGCAACCCCCCACTTTTTATGGTTTACATCCCTCAAAATCGCCCAACGAGACACGTGGACCCCCGTACCAGTGGTCACTTTGTGCAAGTGGAGGGCCGGCCAGCCCACGCACAGTGGGGGCCAACGGTGGGTCCACCACGGTCCCCAGGGCAAAAAAAATCATTTTTTCCAAAGTTGTTCCTAGACCACTTGGGATGCTCAAACAAGTGTTTTTAGGCCGTTTTGAGCCCGTGGTGGCGTGTTTTGGGCCATGGAAAATCCCAGAATGCCTTGAAAATGGGCTGTTTTGGGACCAACAATGCATCAAAGATGGGTCAAAAACGCACTTTTCCAAAAATGATCCTGGGCCATTTGGGATGCTCAAACAAGTGGTTTTAGCACATTTTGAGCCCGTGGTGACGGGTTTTGGCACATGGAAACCCCAAGGTGCCTTGAAAATGGGCCATTTTGGGACCAAAAATGGGTCCAAAAGGGGTCAACAACGCGTTGTTCCTAAAGTGATCCCGGATCATTTGGGATGCTCAAACAAGTGTTTTTAGCCCGTTTTGAGCCCGTTTTGACCGAGGCTAGCCCCTTCCACTGCATGTATGCACCACATTGTGCCCTTCGCACGTACCTTAGAGCCGTATAGTGGAGCCACCTAGAGTTGGGAGAGGGGTGTAGATTGGAGGATATATATATATATATATATATATATATATATATATGTATATATATATATATATATATATATATATATATATATATATATATATATATATATATATATATATATATATATATATATATATATATATATATATATATATATATATATATATATATATATATATATATATATATATATATATATATATATATATTACTACACCCCTCTCCCCTTAAATCTAGCTAACAAGCAACAAGCGGAGGGGGGCTGCACGAGATTGGGAAGGGCAGTGTGCGGGCTGTGATCGCCTCCGAAGGGTATCTGTCGGACGACGAATTCAGATTGCACGATATGCATGTGCATGATCACGTATTTATAACAAAGAAAGATGAGCATGTTGAGGAAATTTCAATGAAGCAATGATACATGATATGTTGCGGAGGGTGTGGAAAAGTAAGGGTCAAATGAATCCTTCGTCTTTCGTGCTTGGTGTGGCTTTTCCTTTGCTGGTGCGAAGCACCATCAAAAGAAAAGCCTTATTACGTTTTTAGCCATTTTCGGGTCACTTTTCTATGTCGGAAATGGAGCCGGGCGGTGACAAACAAACGCAAAAACACTCCTTTGCCTTATGGTTAAGCTAGCAGCGCAAGGACAGGGAGGGTGCATTGGGCAAGATTAGCGATACAGGGTGCAAATAGCATACAATTGACATATTCATAACTCGGGCCTATTGTATCGGATTTTGACGAAATGAAGGGCCATTTTGGTCAATTTGGGGGTGTTCTTTCCATTTTTGAGCTTAAAAAGGCGGCTGGGGGTGCTGAAAACCGTCAAATCGAAAAGCGGTGCTAAAACAAAACGACGGCGGTTTTTCGATTGAACAGCAACACAGGGCTTTTAGAATCATTTACAAATCTGGTCTTAGATCGAAATTTGGGGCATTGTAGCCCGATTTCACTTTGGACAGTCGAAATGAAAGATCGCAAATGCCGGCGACTGCGAAATGCACGCGTGCACAGCAAATAAATAATATGTCAAATGGATTTCTTGAGATTTGGGGCCTGTGGCTTATATATAGTGTTGTTCGGCACCTCAACTTTGCTGGTGCATCTTTAAATCGCATCCCTAGCTTATGTGGAATTAGTGGATGCTGGTAAAGAAGTTAAAACCTTGTAAAGGTCCTAACTTTGCAAAACAGCCATGAATAATCGAAACCAATATGACGGCGTGAATCAGCTCTTCGAGGCGGTCATTTAGAGGGGCTGCATCGTACACTTTTGGGATATGTTTCGTTTCGGCGCGCGGATCGTATATAATGGCATAAGGACTGCTTTTAGAGGGGGGCGGGGCCCCATTCCCCGGCCCCCCAATTAAAAGCCCCCCATGGGGGGGGAGGTGAACAAGCTGGGGAAAGTTGCACGAGGCGGGGTCGCACGGCAACGGTCTGCATGACAACGGAAGACAAAGAACACAAAGGCAAAAAGAACCATGCAGAAGCGGAGAAGAAGAAAAACGTGAAAAAAACGGGTTCAACGGCGCAAGCGCCGGCCGCTAGGCTCCGTTTTTGTGGGCCAAGCCCCACAAAAACGGAGCCTAGCGGATTCTGCCTAATGCTTGTTGCCCACTATGGTTGCCCCATGGGTCAAAAAGCCTTGTCGGATGGGCAGCAAGTATACATGCCAAATATGGCAAAACTATGGCAAAAAACTGCCAAAAAATGCACAAAGTTGGCCGTAAATCATCCGAATGGCACCATTTTCGGCCAATTAGGTTGTTTTTCGAAGATTTTGCCCCAAGCCGGTCATTTTAAGGGGCTACAACATGGTGCAACTTCGCAGGCAGAAGCCAATACCAAATTCAGCCCCAAATTTTCGGAGACTGCCCAAAAAACTGCTTAAAACAGTCCTAATTCACAAAAACCACCATCATCGGCCAAAAAGAAGATAAGTCGCGTTCTTAGAATTCCATTCCGATCATTTTAAGGGGCTGCATTGCAGGGTTTTGAGAAGGGCTGTCTTCCAGGGGGGGGGGTCGCGTAACGTAGTAGTTGGTCACTGCTTCTGGCGCGGGGTCAGCGGCCCCCAACACCCCGACCCCCACAGAAGCCAGCCCCCTGCGGGGGGGATTTGAACAAGCGGGGGGAAATTGCACGAGATGGGGTCGCACGGGTGCTCAGATGAGAACGGGGAGGACAAGGAGCACAAAGGCAAAAAGACCATTCAAAGGCGGAGAAGGAGAAAACCATGAAAATACGGGAGCAACGGCACCAGCGCCGGCCGCTAGGCTCCGTTTTTGTGGGCCCAAGCCCCACAAAAACGTAGCCTAGCGGGAGCTGCCTCCTGCCTTTTGCACAATATGGTTGCCCTATTGGCAGAAAAGGGTTGCCAGATGGGCAGCAAGTATACATGCCAAATATGGCAAAAAACTGCCAAAAAACGCACAAAATTGACCGTAAATCGTCAAAACGGCACCAGATTGGGCCAATGAGGTTGCTGTTTTGACATTTTGGCCCGAGCGGGTCATTTTAAGGGGCTACAACATGATGTAACTTCGCAAGCAAGAGCCAATTGGGAATTCAGCCCCATATTTCCGGAGACTGCCCGAAAAACTGCTTAAAACAGTCCTAATTCACCAAAACGACCATCGTCGGCCAAAAAAAAGAAAAGTCGCATTCTTAGAATTCGATTGCGATCATTTTAAGGGGCTGCATTGCAGGGTTTTGAGAGGGGCTGTCTTCCAGGGGGGGGGGGTCGCGTAACGTAGTAGTTGGTCACTGCTTCTGGCGCGGGGTCAGGGGCCCCCAACACCCCGACCCCCACAGAAGCCAGCCCCCTGCGGGGGGGGGGAATTGAACAAGCGGGGGGAAATTGCACGAGGTGGGGTCGCACGGGTGCTCAGATGAGAACGGGGAGGACAAGGAGCACAAAGGCAAAAAGACCATTCAAAGGCGGAGAAGGAGAAAACCATGAAAACACGGGAGCAACGGCGCCAGCGCCGGCCGCTAGGCTCCGTTTTTGTGGGCCAAGCCCCACAAAAACGAAGCCTAGCGGGTGCTGCTTCGTGCCTGTTGCACAATATGGTTGCACCATTGGCAAAAAAGGCTTGCCAGATGGGCAGCAAGTATACATGCCAAGAAGACTGCCAAAAAACGCACAAAATTGACTGTAAATCATCGAAACAGCACCCGATTTGGCCAATTAGGTTGCTTTTCTGACGTTTTGGCCCGAGCCGGTCATTTTAAGGGGCTACAACATGATGTAACTTCGCAAGCAAAAGCCAATACGGAATTCAGCCCCAAATTTTCGGAGACTGCCCGAAAAACTGCTTAAAACGGTCCTAATTCACCAAAACGACCATCGTCGGCCAAAAGGAAGAAAAGTCGCATTCTTAGAATTCCATTGCGATCATTTTAAGGGGCTGCATTGCAGGGTTTTGAGAAGGGCTGTCTTCCAGGGGGGGGGGGTGGCGTAACGTGGTAGTTGGTCACTGCTTCTGGCGCGGGGTCAGGGGCCCCCAACACCCCGACCCCCACAGAAGCCAGCCCCCTGCGGGGGGGATTTGAACAAGCGGGGGAAAGATGCACGAGGTGGCGTCGCACGGATGCCTAGATGAGAACGGGGAGGACCAGGAGCACAAAGGCAAAAAGACCATTCAAAGGCGGAGAAGGAGAAAACCATGAAAACACGGGAGCAACGGCGCCAGCGCCGGCCGCTAGGCTCCGTTTTTGTGGGCCAAGCCCCACAAAAACGTAGCCTAGCGGGTGCTGCCTCTTGCCTCTTGCACAATATGGTTGCCCCGTTGGCAGAAAAGGTTTGCCAGATGGGCAGCAAGTATACATGCCAAATATGGCGAAAAAAATGGCAAAAAACTGCCAAAAAACGCGTAAAATTGACCGTAAATCATCAAAAAGGCACCAGATTTGGCCAATTAGGTTGCTTTTCCGACGTTTTGGCCCGAGCCAGTCATTTTAAGGGGCTACAACATGATGTAACTTCGCAAGCAAGAGCCAATACGGAATTCAGCCCCAAATTTTCGGAGACTGCCCGAAAAACTGCTTAAAACAGTCCTAATTCACCAAAACGACCATCATCGGCCAAAAAGAAGAAAAGTTGCGTTCTTAGAATTCCATTGCGATCATTTTAAGGGGCTGCATTGCGGGGTTTTGAGAAGGGCTGTCTTCCAGGGGGGGGGGGTGGCGTAACGTAGTAGTTGGTCACTGCTTCTGGCGCGGGGTCAGGGGCCCCCAACACCCCGACCCCCACAGAAGCCAGCCCCCTGCGGGGGGGATTTGAACAAGCGGGGGGAAATTGCACGAGGTGGGGTCGCACGGGTGCTCAGATGAGAACGGGGAGGACAAGGAGCACAAAGGCAAAAAGACCATTCAAAGGCGGAGAAGGAGAAAACCATCAAAACACGGGAGCAACGGCGCCAGCGCCGGCCGCTAGGCTACGTTTTTGTGGGCCAAGCCCCACAAAAACATAGCCTAGCGGGAGCTGCCTCCTGCCTTTTGCACAACATGGTTGCCCTATTGGCAGAAAAGGCTTGCCAGATGGGCAGCAAGTATACATGCCAAATATGGCGAAAAAAAGGGCAGAAAACTGCCAAAAAACGCTCAAAATTGACCCTAAATCATCAAAACAGCACCCGATTTGGCCAATGAGGTTGCTTTTCTGACGTTTTGGCCCGAGCCGGTCATTTTAAGGGGCTACAACATGATTTAACTTCGCAAGCAAGAGCCAATACAAAATTCAGCCCCAAATTTTCGGAGACTGCCCGAAAAACTGCTTAAAACGGTCCTAATTCACCAAAACGACCATCATCAGCCAAAACGAAGAAAAGTCGCGTTCTTAGAATTCCATTGCGATCATTTTAAGGGGCTGCATTGCAGGGTTTTGAGAAGGGCTGTCTTCCAGGGGGGGGGGGTCGCGTAACGTAGTAGTTGGTCACTGCTTCTGGCGCGGGGTCAGGGGCCCCTCACACCCCGACCCCCACAGAAGCCAGCCCCCTGCGGGGGGGAATTGAACAAGCGGGGGGAAATTGCACGAGGTGGGGTCGCACGGGTGCTCAGATGAGAACGGGGAGGACAAGGAGCACAAAGGCAAAAAGACCATTCAAAGGCGGAGAAGGCGAAAACCATGAAAACACGGGAGCAACGGCACCAGCGCCGGCCGCTAGGCTCCGTTTTTGTGGGCCAAGCCCCACAAAAACGTAGCCTAGCGGGTGCTGCTTCGTGCCTCTTGCACAATATGGTTGCACCATTGGCAAAAAAGGCTTGCCAGATGGGCAGCAAGTAAACATGCCAAATATGGCGAAAAAAATGGCAGAAAACTGCCACAAAACGCACAAAATTGACCGTAAATCATCCAAACGGCACCAGATTTGGCCAATGAGGTTGCTTTTCTGGCGTTTTGGCCCGAGCCGGTCATTTTAAGGGGCTACAACATGATGTAACTTCGCAAGTAAGAGGCAATACGGAATTCAGCCCCAAACTTTCGGAGACTGCCCGAAAAACTGCTTAAAACGGTCCTAATTCACCAAAACGACCATCGTCGGCCAAAAAAAAGAAGAGTCGCGTTCTTAGAATTCGATTGCGATCATTTTAAGGGGCTGCATTGCAGGGTTTTGAGAAGGGCTGTCTTCCAGGGGGGGGGGGTGGCGTAACGTAGTAGTTGGTCACTGCTTCTGGCGCGGGGTCAGGGGCCCCCAACACCCCGACCCCCACAGAAGCCAGCCCCCTGCGGGGGGGATTTGAACAAGCGGGGGAAAGATGCACGAGGTGGGGTCCCACGGATGCTCAGATGAGAACGGGGAGGACCAGGAGCACAAAGGCAAAAAGACCATTCAAAGGCGGAGAAGGAGAAAACCATGAAAACACGGGAGCAACGGCGCCAGCGCCGGCCGCTAGGCTCCGTTTTTGTGTGCCAAGCCCCACAAAAACGTAGCCTAGCGGGTGCTGCCTCTTGCCTCTTGCACAATATGGTTGCCCCGTTAGCAGAAAAGGTTTGCCAGATGGGCAGCAAGTATACATGCCAAATATGGCGAAAAAAATGCCAAAAAACTGCCAAAAAACGCGTAAAATTGACCGTAAATCATCAAAAAGGTACCTGACTTGGCCAATTAGGTTGCTTTTCCGACGTTTTGGCCCGAGCCGGTCATTTTAAGGGGCTACAACATGATGTAACTTCGCAAGCAAGAGCCAATACGGAATTCAGCCCCAAATTTTCGGAGACTGCCCGAAAAACTGCTTAAAACGGTCCTAATTCACCAAAACGACCATCATCGGCCAAAAAAAAGAAGAAAAGTCGCGTTCTTAGAATTCCATTGCGATCATTTTAAGGGGCTGCATTGCGGGGTTTTGGGAAGGGCTGTCTTCCAGGGGGGGGGGGTCGCGTAACGTAGTAGTTGGTCACTGCTTCTGGCGCGGGGTCAGGGGCCCCCAACACCCCGACCCCCACAGAAGCCAGCCCCCTGCGGGGGGGATTTGAACAAGCAAGCAACAACAAGCAAGCAACAACAAGCAACAAGCACTTCTCCTCACCGTTTTGGCCATTGCTCCGCCTCATCGCTCCGGGCTCTACTCTACTCTAGCCATCTTGGAGCCCAGGTGGTGGCCTTGCCAAATCCAAGTTTTGAGCCAAAAACTCACCGGTGGCGGCCCGGGGCGGGGGCGCCAAGTAGGGAGGTGCCCTCCCAAATCTGCGCAGTTTTGGGCCAAAAAGAGCCATTTTTCGCCCAAAACAGCCCCAAAACCCGGGCGAAACGCCCAAACGAAGGGATACGGTGAGTACACTGCACGTGCGGCTTGCCTTCACCGTGTCAAAGAGCTCTCTAGTGCCCTTCAATTCCACGATATGTCCGAGAAATGGCCCAAAAAGGCGCCAAAAAGCCCCAAAAATTGCGCAATGTGCACCAGCACCTGGAAACCAAGAACGGGCCGTATCTTGGGCTACGTGGCTCAAAACCGAATTCCGAGGGCACCTAGGCCACCCGCAACCCCCCACTTTTTGTGGTTTCCAAGCCTTAGAATCGCCCAACGAGACACATAGACCCCCGTACCTGTGGTCACTTGGTGCAGCCGGAGGGCCGGCCAGCCCACGCAGAGTGGGTGCCAACGGTGGGTCCACCAGGGTCCCTAGGGCGAAAAAAATGATTTTTTCCAAAGTTGTTCCTAGACCACTTGGGATGCTCAAACAAGTGTTTTTAGGCCGTTTTGAGCCCGTGGTGGCGCGTTTTGGGCCATGGAAAATCCCAAAATGCGTTGAAAATGGGCCGTTTCGGGACCACCAATGCGTCAAAAATGGGTCAAAAACGCGTTTTTCCAAAAATGATCCCCGACCATCTATGATGCTCAAACAAGTGGTTTTAGCCCATTTTGCGCCCGTGGCCACGGGTTTTGGGGCATGGAAAATCCCAAAATGCCTTGAAAATGGGCCATTTTGGGACCAAAAATGGGTCAAAAATGGGTCAAAAACGCCTTTTTCCAAAAGTGATCCCGGACCATTTGGGATGCTCAAACAAGTGTTTTTAGCCCGTTTTGAGCCCGTTTTGACCGAGGCTAGCCCCTTCCACCACATGTATGCACCAAGTTGTGCCCTTCGCACGTACCTTAGAGCCGTATAGTGGAGCCACCTAGAGTTGGGAGAGGGGTGTAGATTGGAGGATATATATATATATATATATATATATATATATATATAGAGAGAGAGAGAGAGAGAGAGAGAGAGAGAGAGAGAGAGAGAGAGAGAGAGAGAGAGAGAGAGAGAGAGAGAGAGAGAGAGAGAGAGAGAGAGAGAGAGAGAGAGAGAGAGAGAGAGAGAGAGAGAGAGAGCACACAAGAATTTGAGCAAGCTATCAAATACGTAATACACGTATTCCATTTCTTGGGATTTCAACGCTCAAAGGTGTAGGTGATGTTATTCAACATACAAAGTGTGCAGGTGCACTCAAATCCGGTCCGTAAAAGATCAACTTTGGTACCTCGAATTTGTCTATAGTTAACATGATACAACGAAGTGAACCGTGTAGGTAGCTCCTTCAACGCGGTCATTTTCAGTAGCAACTTTGTGAGTCTTTTGGAAGTCTTCAACACCTGGCTCAAGTGGCCACCGGGGTCCCTTCCTCGGCGGCCTAACACTGAAAGCTCCAACGGTTGGGGCCGGCATTGGAGCGAGAAATGTGGCATGGAGAGGGAGGTCTTGCTATCTACGTCATTTTTGTTGCCATGTGTGGTGGCGTGTTGCTGGTTGTCTTCCGGTGCTATTGTCCCCAGTTGTTTGGTGCAGTCCAGTGTTGTTGGGTTGCTGTGTCCATGGATGCAGGTTGTGGTAGCAGCAATATGTTTCGGTGTGGGTTTTGCCGGGCGGTTTGGTTGTGTTTCGCATCATGCGGACGTATGTCGGCGGGACGGGCAGTGTTTGTCTTTTTGGGCTCGGGCCTGATTGCATGTGTGCTGGGGGGCGTTGTTCTGGTGCCTTTGGGTTTTTGGTTTGGGTGGTGTGTTGTTGTGTGCTGTGGGAGTGCGACAACAACAAAGTCTCGAATAGAAGCAACAACACCAAGCCATTTCAGATCGGGAACGGTCACGGTAGAACAAAGCCATGTCACCAAAACCTGGGAACGGTCGCGGTGGACGAAAAGAGTCAAGAGCGCGGTACGATAGAGATGGACACACATGCATGCATGTAACACCAACCAACCACACAAACCCACCAAACAGCATGAAAGAAAGCGAAGGAGGGACACACGTGCGCGCACATACAACACACCAAAACGGGATAACACCCACACACTACAAAGACACCAACACCCACACCCAACAACCCACGCGCACGCAACCACAAAATAAAGGCGGTGCACAAACACAAACACACACTACCCGCCAAGCCGCAAACCGCAGCCACGTACAACGGCTGACAATACACTCCCAACGAACTCCCAATTTTCATTGTAAATACAAATAACAACATGGAAAAGAAAAACCAAGGTCTATGTGAAAAACTGGACAAACAATGTATGCATGAAATCATCACAAAAACTAAAATTGTGCTCCATTCTTGGCACAGTTTAGAGCTCAAACCTTGACCAACACAACTCAATGCTGGCTAGAGCAGGCGAAAATGTACCATACAAGTCTAAGAACCCACACACATTATGTTCGAAGCGTTTGTAGAAGATGTTTTCGACAGAAGATGATGGTGCCTCGGCGGTGAGGTTGCTAGGGCAAATGTGTCAAATACATTGCTGCACCACTTTTTCACGCAAAAACACGGTGACAAAGATTGCAAAAAAACACGGCAATGGCAGAATGGGTGCTGTCATGCCAATGTCTTGGTCATGTGTAGAAATGTGGAGGGTCTCAGCACAAGCCTGGGTGCTAGCTGCAGGTGCCGCAAACCTGATGTCCGCAGTAGGCGGTGGGCACGGACCGTGGTCGGAAGCAGTAGAGTTTGCACACAATCGCGGTAATGTTGTGTATGCCCTCAACGATCATAGCTAATGGTGACACACTTCAGATAAAATGAGAGACCCACAACAGCGGCAAGTACACCTTCCCTTGTGGTGCTGCTTAGGTAAAAGACACTACTGCCCGGGACTAAAGAGTCAGCATTCATTGCCATGTGTCCTGTAGAAAGCAAAGGAGGCAAAATTGACGTTTTCGCATCAACTATGTGCCTTGCTGCCCAATCTTAGACCCCAACATTGTTGATTCCACCCAAACACAACAATTGACCCCCCCTTTGTGATGCTAAGGGAGAACGTTTGCCTATCACACGCCCAGCGCATGCCTGGCACGCTACCTTTGTATTAATTACCCTACTCTAGCCCCACGTTTCTCCTCACCTAGGGAAGTCCCCCAAGTAGACCGCACTAAACCGCAAACCTTCCGTGTAGCACGTTGCATAAGCAGAAATATGAGAATCCCACATCACAAAATGTCACTCCCACCACTTCCAACCACCACCCTTGTCATCATCGCAAATTGGAACAGGCACGCGTGGGGAATGGTCAAAAAAAGATGCCCGGCGCGGCGGGCGGGCTAATACTCCCCCTAAGGCCCCTACGACCGCTTTTGGGCAACAGTCCATGGTACCACCGTTCTACGCCAACCGGGCTCTCAGTCGCACCGCGCAGTGCGTGGCACCCTCCATACCCCCTGCACGACCCCCCCCCCACACACACATGTTATGGTGGATTTCCGACCAGGTGGAGGTCTGGGGAAAATGGAATTAGCAGCACACGCGACAGTCCCCATCCGTTGCGCCAAAAAAGCACCAAAGCAAAACCATTGAGCATGCACAAGACGCAAAATTTGTTACACCACAGGAAGCAAAGGCGTAGCGCGAAGTCTAGATGTACAAGGTGCAACATTCAGACCACAGATGTCAACTTCAGGCAGGGCATGCTCACATCCAGTTGCAGCGACTGCGAAGCACTTGGAGCAATGCCCTCAGCACTGGGACAGCTGAGGCAAGGGAGTTCATCCAACCCCTGTTCTGCAGTGCTGTGCAGATCACATAGATGTCACCGTTCTGTGTGATGGCAAACCTTTGTGTCTGCACTCCAGTTGGAAAATGGAATCAGGGTTGCAACTGCTTGATCTCACAGTACATATGCATGGACCACTTCCAATAACAAACCTTGCTGAACAAAGACCAGCACGCAACAGACAGCCCAACACTTTTCCGATGAAATTGCCACCATTTCAGTTTGTACAGCATCTGACAATGCGCCATCAATTTAGCAATCGTTAGGATAGTCAGGATTTCCGGCTGCGAGTGGTCTGTTTTCAGTTTGCTGTGCAAAAGTCTGGAGAATGTCTTACAAGCACGAAACCCATGGTAAAACACAGTGGCCTGAACTCACAACAGACCAACGGAGGGAGGCATCATGTGGAATATTGGCACAGTCTGTTGCAGCATGGATTGCTGGGGCAATACCCACTTTCCAGCTCCTGTGAGTGCTGGGGCCAAGGACATAGGGCCACAGCACACCCGAGAAAACTTCATGAGACCTGTCCCACGATTTTCCCACCCATGCCTGTGGTCAGTCTTCCTTTTTTTTTTTTTGATAAAATGAGCCCGCAGACGTCCTGTTCCGAACAGAAAGACGGCCCCCACTTTCACTACCCTTTCCACAGTTTGCAGAGTGGCTGCTTCAACAGTGCATCTCGACAGCCTGTGTGCTCCCTGTGTGTCCTCAGTCTACCCCTCCTGTGTTTCCCCTGTGTGCCCCCTGTGCCCTCCTGTGCCCGGTGCATGCTCCGTGTGCATCTGCTCTGTTGCACTCATCCCTGAGCGGCAAACAGCACCCAGGGTAAGAGCAAAAGAATGTTGCCTGAGAGAATATTTGAGCGCAAGTACAAAGCGGACCAGCGGCACATGGGGTCACACAACAGTATCCACAACCAATCATGGTCACCACACGCAGTATGCTGTGCCGGAAGCACAGCATAATCCACCCATCGGAGTAGAGACGGCCCAACCCCTTGGAATCCCCCTTGCACACACCACACAGGGGAGCGCAGAGAGCAGCAAAGGGCAAGAGGCGGCTGCACAGGGGACTGGCCTGAGCACATTTCGAGGCAGCTCTGACCTCATACGACACGACTCTACGTTCACCACTTCCTTGTCCAGCCAGAGCTTTCGCTCGAGCCTCAAGATTAGGAAGGGCAGTTGCTGTTGCCTAACCCTACACATAGCCTAACCATGCCCTAGTTGTCAATTCGCGAGCGCAAAGCCTAACGGGCGATTTGCGGAAAGTGTTATGACTTGGGACCAGTACCAATCTGGGCCTCCTCCAAAAAATGTCCCAACCCCAAACAGCACCTAAGCCGCTGTGTGTGGACAATCTTCTTTCACAGGGAGACCGCCCAGTTGGAGGCCCTCCTTGCGGTACAGGATGGTGCAGAGATTTCTCAAGGGAGATGGTGCCACATCGCGCGAGGCAGTGGAGGCAGGGTAGGAGGTGCATGGCTGGAGTTTTGGTAGCAAGCGGAGGTGTAGCACTTCAGGAGGACTTTGGTCAGCCCAAAGACGTCTGGCAGGCAGGAAAATTGTCAGCGGAAATATATTCCACTGTCTGACGTGGGCATTGCAGGCAGTGCAACACTACGTCTGGTATCGTGCAGTGAATCAGCGACGACCGTAAACGGAAATTCAAAAAGCATGAGGGTCGTCATTTGTCATCCGCAACTTTTCGCCATGAATTCCCATCATCACCAAATTTGCCAGAGATTACCAGGCACCCAAAAACAAGCTTGAAGCCTGGGAAACATCGTTGGAGAACGATCACGCATGCACCACAACTCAGAAGAGCTGGGGGTCACTTGGCAGTGATTGTGGTGGGGACGCAAAATTCGGGTTCCGGTTCCAGAGCATGTCGCCCCGGCCCCTTGGCCAACCAGATGCTGTTCATCTGCGACCACCCTGTCGGTGGCCCTTGCATGCAGGCGCCTCCATGCTGTCGAGGGCCCCGTCTCTGTTCTCCGTCACCAAAAACTGTCTGTAAGAGGGCCGCACTGCCACAAGCACAACACCCACAGTTGAGGCTTTGCATAGATGTAGTTATAGAAGCTGCAGCTCTGCACTGGCAGCGTGAGAACAGACCCGTTACATACACAGACACACAAGCACGCAGCCGCCCCCTTGACACATAGGCTACCTGAGACCAAAAGATTGAAAAGTATGCGGGTGAAAGGCACCAGTTGGCAGGCGGTGGGGCTGGGACGGGGGAGCGTGTGTGGTGTGTGGGAGGCGGCTGGGGTGAGAGGGCGCGCTTGTGCTGGTGCGCTCGCCATGGGTGAAGTTCGCATTTGTGCCACCTGCAGGAGCGCGATCCACTGGGGCATCGGCCGGCATAACAAGTGGCGCCAGGGCCCAGAATCCCGAGGTTCCCACAGGACGCCGTTGGGGATGCAGGCGGCGCCGCGGCACCGCTCAACCGCCCTGGCCGAGGAGCCGCCCGCCCCCCTACGTCACACCGAGCGCGTGGGTGTGGCGTCCAACAGCCTGGACCAGGGCGTGCTGGCATCGGCACTGGAACTCCCTGACTTTCGGACCCACCACCGCCACAGCACCCAGAGGCTGGGGCCAGCCGCAACCGACATGCAACGGGAACGGGGAAGGGACTGTCGAGACGGGGGTGGCAGGGGGCGATCCGGACCTGCGACAAGCGTTCGCGTGGGCTCAAGCTCCGGCAATGCCGTGCTGGGCCACACGCACACGCGCAGGGGTGCCAGGGAGGAAAGGGGGCCTTAACAAGGCAACGGAACTCGCGAGTCGACTCAACAATCGGGCACAGGTCATTTCCCGTCAGACAAGAGAGGCGACGACGGGCGCACCCCATCCGTCCAGCTACAACGGCTGGGGGCTGTCGCAGCATCAGTGGCATGCGGGACCGTGACTCCGCCCTCGCAAATTGGGTCAACGCTGCAACCCGAGACGGCAAGCGCAGATGAGCGCCCGGGTATCTGGGACGGAGCCTCTGAGCCGGCATGCACGGGAGAGGAATGGAGATTGAAAGGGGGGGGGGGGGGATGTGATGGCTTCAGGAAGATTCGGCATGCATCTCAAAGTACTCATCCCTCTGATGCCGCACATGTCTCTTACATCTTACAATCGTTGTATGTATCCTGCGCATGCTACCACACCCAGTGTCTGGGTGGGCTTTCGAAAGCCCAGAGGAGACAGAGAAGACAGCACAGAGACGATGTTGGGTACGGTAGTGTATGTGCCAGGACTCGGTCCACTGACGCAGGCAGGAGCACAACTCACTGCGGGGCCTTGCTCCTGCATCAGATATACTGCGTATCTTCCCGATGCTTCAAACATTTTGCACGGAAAAGATGTTTCGTAGGGCTGCCCTCGACGAAGCAACGCAAAACAAACCCCAAAGAGCAGCAGGAGGTCACACGGGCTGCGCACGCCCTTGTGCGTCCTCTTTTGTGGTGGTACCCAGGGGTCTGGTTCACCACCACCGGCGGTGGCTCCCACCAAAGCCTCTGGCGCAATCTCAGGACTCGCGCGCCTATTCAGTGGCGACGACTTCCGTGTGCGCGAATGGGACCAATCAAACATTGCACCCCCCCACCCCCTCCCCCTCCGAACCCCCGTGGGGCGCCTTCGGGCGGGACCGCCAGGGCCGGCCTAGACTTGCTGAGGCACGTCCACAATGACGGCCGTATGGCGGCCGCCGGTGGCAATGGCGTTGACGGACTTCCACTTGTCCTCCGAGACCCGCGTGGGGACCAGCACGTGCTGCGCCGCCCCGTGGCCGAGCGCGCCGTACGGCCCGTTGCCGAAGGTGTACAGACGCTCGTCCGCGATCACGGCGGTGTGGACGGCGCCCCCGGCGATGTGGGTCGGCAGCGACCACGGCACGCTGGCGACGGCCCTGGGCCGCAGCTGGTTCCGGGTGTCCCCGTGGCCCAGCTGCCCGTACTGCCCCAGCCCCCACGTGTACACCTGCTCGTCGGCGATCATGATCGTGTGGTAGTCCCCGGCGGCCACCGCCGTCACGGTCGTCCACGGCCCATCGACGAGCTTCGGCGCGTACTGGCTCTCGGCGTCCCCGTGCCCCAGCTGCCCGTCCTGGCCGTTGCCGAACGTGTACAGCTTCCCGTTCGAGATCACGGCGCTGTGCAGCATCCCGGCGGCCACGGCGGTCACCAACTTGGTCCACGGGACCGGCCCCACCTTCCGCGGGCAGACCTCGTCGTCGGTGCACCCGGTGCCCAGCTGCCCGTCCTGGTTGTTGCCGAACGCGTACAGCGCCCCGTCCGCGATGACGAGCGTGTGCAGGCCCCCGGCGGCCACCGCCGAGACGGTGGACCAGGACGCGTTCACCTTCTGCGGGCGGTAGACGTGGTCGGTGGCGCAGTGCCCGAGCGCACCGTAGCACCCGTACCCGAACGTGTAGAGCTGCCCGTCGGCGATCACGGCGGTGTGCCCTTGCTCGTGGGCGCGGCCCGCGGCGACCGCGTAGACGTGGTACCACGGCGCGTGCTCGATGACGGTCGGGCAGTGGCGGTCGGCGTCGTCGTCGTGGCCCAGGCGGCCGTACCCGCCGTGCCCGAACGTGTACACCGTGTCGTTGTAGATCACGGCCGTGTGGGACTTGCCGGCGGCGACCGCCGCGAGCGGGGCCGGGGAGAGCTGCCCGACCACCTTCGGCTCCAGCGAGAAGTAGTCGAAGGCGTCGAGGCAGTGCCCGAGGCGGCCGTCGCCCCCCCACCCGAAGGTGTACAAGTGGGTCTCCTCGTGGCTGGGGATCTCGCAGGAGAGCAGCTCCACCCGCTGGATCTGCATGGAGTTCGCGAGGCTGGGGTTCTTGATCGTCGGGAAGATGATCCGGAACACGCGGTACGCGCGGGTGTTCTCGAAGTGGTGCTCCAGCCGCGTGAACCGCGCCCGGAACGCCGGGATCTGCGACGAGGCGATCAGGTGGAAGGGCTGCCCGGGGCCGCTGCTGCCGTACAGGATGAAGGAGTGGGGGTCGCGGTTCGGGAAGTCGTTGGCGCACGTGAACGCGATGCCGTTGACGGTGCTCCAGCCGCGGGCCGGCGTCACGACGAACCCGGTCCCCTCCGCCAGGAAGTTGAGGTACTTGCCGTGCGGGATCAGCACCATCTCCGGGCCCTCCCCGATGGGCGAGTGCGACGGGTCGTAGGGGTCGGTGCCGGAGTGCCCCTGGACGGCGTCCCCGGCGGCGAGGACGTTCACGCAGGGCGGGCAGGCCCCGCAGGACCCCCCGCAGTCCACGGCGGTCTCGTCGCCGTTCTGGATCCAGTCGACGCACGTCGGGGGGATGGCCTCGCAGTCGCCGAAGTACTCCCAGCCCCACTCGCGGCAGATGGCGGAGGGGTCCCCCTCGAAGCCCGGCTCGCACTCGATGTCGCAGAACGAGCCCAGGAAGTCGCCGTTGCACGTCGGGGGCTGCGCGTCGCCCTGCGGCCAGATGGGCCCGCAGCGGCCCTTGACGCCCGGGGCCTCGGCGACGATCTTGAAGGGGAAGAAGTGCATCGGCGTGTGGGCGTAGGGGAAGATGGAGCCCCACAGGGCCGGCCCGTCCTTCACGAAGCGGAACTGCCCGCCGTGCCAGCCCGTGCCCGTGCTGCTGAGCGCCGTGAAGGAGTAGTCGCCCGGCAGGAGGCACACGGCCTCGATGTGCCAGATGGCGGAGTGGAAGAAGCCGGCGGGGCGCGCGATCAGGCCCGGGACCGGGAGGTAGTTGGAGTCCACGATCTGCCACCCGATCTCCTCCGGATGGCCGTCGGGCTTGACCTCGATGTCGAAGCAGAACGGGTCGGGGCACACCTTCGGGCCGGAGACCATGAACAGCCCCTTCGTGGAGCCGGCCTTGGAGGTCTTGAGGTGGCACCGCGCCGCCTTGGTCTGCTCGTACGTGAAGAACGCGCAGGCGGCCTCGGCCTGGCACAGCGCCTGGCAGCCGGCGGCGTCGGGGGCCGTGCGCACCACCGCGTCGAGGCCGTGGCCCACGTAGTCGACGCCGGTCTCGAAGCACTGCGGGGGCGCCTGCGTCTGCAGGGGGTCGCAGTAGTCCCACAGGCGCATGGGGTCGCTGGTGTAGCACCAGATGGTGGCGGACCCGTCGGGGTTGCGGCAGTAGTTCTGCTCCAGCCCGAACGCGGGGAAGGCGGCGGGGGTGTGCGGGTGGGCGTGCGGGGTCTGGCTGTCCCACCGCTGGCACGTGTACCCGCTGCGCGTCTGGGTCTGGCACCCGCGGTACCCGGCGTCGTTGGTCCCGGTGAGCGCCTCGTCGCACGCGTGGGCGACGGGCGACAGCAGCAGCAGGGCCAGCAGCCCGAAGGCCCGTGGATATCCGCAGCGTAACATGAAGGGCAGTGATGCGTCGAGAACACTGGGCACGAGGACAAGAAACGCTCAGAAGGTGGACTCAGGCCTGTGGTAGGTAGTGCAGATAAGCTACCCCCCTAGGATCTGTGGCTTGTGACAGACTCTGAGTATGTGTGCTCGGACGTTTTGGGGAGAGCACAAAAGTGGAACACCCTGACCCTAACCAAGAGACATGGTCGGGAGGGGTCGTCCGGGGGATGGCAGATTTTCAACTCCAGGCTTTGGTGGTCTTGCAGTTACAAGTGCTATCAATCACGTACACCTGACCACACTTCAAATGCAGGAACTCCCCTACCCCCCCTCCCCCTTGTCCTTCCCCACCCCAGGGACGGTCACCAAGTGACGGTCCCCCACCCCCCCCCTGGGGAACCGCACTACCACCGTACATGCACATTTGCAGGCACAGAAATTGCAGCAAATAACGAAAGAATTCAGCATAAGATACGTTCAAAGGGCTGCCAGTGTACGGAGACCTACTCCTTGACCAGCTCGGTGTAAATTTTCTTGGTCCTGCTCCACTTGACCTTGAACTCTTGCACATGCTTACCACTTTCCACTGGAATGCTTTGGGCAGCACTCTTGGGTGGTGGTTTTGCCACAACAACACAGCGAGCTGCAACGAAAAATTTTGGGTTGAGCAAGTGACGGTCCCCCACCCCCCCCTGGGGAAGGACAAGGGGTGGGGAAGGACAAGGGGGGGGGGGGGTACTTCCAAGGATAACCCCCCCCCCCCCTTGCGAGAACAACACCAGCAATGAAAACGACACCTCAGTGCCTGGTCCATGGATGATGACCTGCACGCCTGGACCACCAGATGTGCGGCAGTAACCCCCCCAACCCTTGCATAGTAAGTGGTCGCGTGCGCCGTTATCCTCGCACCCCCAGGGGAACATACCCCAAAATACTCCAAGTGATGGTTCCCTCGCAGCCCGGAGTGTTTGACTCTGAAGAGCTGTACATGCTCCACAGGGGCCACAGGAATGGGCTCTCCAGCTGCAGGCTGGGCTGCAGCCTTGGCTGCCACCTGGGCAGCAGGTTTGGCTGCACTCTTGGTTGAGGGTTTGGCACGAGGTTTGGCAACTTTGGGAGCAGGCTTGGCAGGGGGCTTGGCAGTGGGCTCCAGCCCCTGGGGCAAGCAGTTTTCCTCAGGAATATCACGCGTGAAATACATTTTTCCGTTGGCAAAAACATTTGCCAGTCTCCATACACCACGCACACTCTTTGCCCACACAATCTCAGTGTCTGATGCATGGTGGGGGCTGGTTTCACCAGTGAGCTGCACGGCATCAGTCTCATCGGCGGGAGGGGGTGCGCAGGTGATGGGGGGGGGGGGGGCAGAAAGGCATCCAACTTCAACTGCACCTTCTTCCCAGTGAGCCTCCTCTCTGACCAATTGGCGGCTGGGGAAGCTGGGGTGGGGGTGTTGGCACGCGGACGACGGACATCCATGCTATAGGGGCACAGTCATGCGTCACCACAGTGCAAGAGCGCTCATATGATGGTCCGGTCATCAACACCACGCTCTGAGGGGCCCAGAATCTTGGCAGGCACAGTGCTGCCACCAGACCGTTTGAAATTGACAACAGCACGAGCTGGGTACGTGTCAATGTGATCAACATCCAAGGCTGAAACTGCGAAAAACTGAAGTTTTCTGTACAATACAGAGTACAGTGGAGTGCCTTGGATGCAAGAAATCTGAAGCACACAACAATGCACCAATAATACCACCTTGGCCAGCAATATCCGACCTTCTGAGTAAATTTGCAAAACAGAAAGTGACGGGTCCCTCGCACCCTTGCTTACTATGCCAGGGTGATTACTATGCAAGGGGGGTGGCAGGACAGTCATCAGCATCCCCGAAATACCATCTCCGGCACCAAATCACAGAAACCTGATCTTCAAGGACCACCAGAAAATGGAACCGCCAAATTCCATGGTTCCAAAAGTGTGGGGGGGGGGGGGGGGGGTGGCACAAGGCCATGGTGTTAGTTTGTTTGCCTTTGGCGGCGCCTATTGGCCTCCCGCCTTTGCACATTCTGACCCTCTGTGGGTCCGAACGTGTTTTGGTCGTGTCCACGGAGCCCCTGGATGACTTGTCCTGTTTGACTACTCCGGGGTCGGCTGTCCCAGAGACGGGCTGTTGCCCGTGCCGTTGACCACGTGCATCCACATGCACACTCCGAGTCTATGCTGGGTTTGCCGAGTGCGCCGGTGTGTGCATCTGCAGGATAATTTTCCTGACAGAGGCCTCTAGCAACCACAAGGATTCTATCTCTTTTGTCCGTCCTTCGCATCCTTCTGCTCTGCACCAGTTTCAGCACGCGCGGTCTGCCCTGCCCTGTTACCTTACCTGTTGCAGCAGGGGGTTATCACCTAATCCTCGCCGCTGCTGAAGGGAATGCCACGCCCAAAGGCATCTCTTGTTGGGGCGATAGAAGTGCGTTCAGAAACACATGGGCTGGACGGTGGACTCAACCACAAAGGCACACAAACCAAAGCTTAAGGCCTTAAATTTTGGCTTAGAACGCCAGCCATCCTGAGTTGCGTAGAATGATCTCTGTGTGTGTGGGCACATGGGTGCAGCTGTGGGGCCCGCTGGAGGCAATCCCCCCCCTATTCTTTTTGAAGTGTAGTGGCTCCTGAGAAAAGCCCTATAGAACAGAACATATATGTTGGGCTACCCCTTCGCCGCTTCGCCAGTTCTGACAACAATAAATTTCCAGCCCAGTATACCAGGACAGCATGGATGTTGTGCTTGCACCCCTTCGTACCCAGTCTAGCCAATATGCAGAGCCCCCCCCCCCCCCCCCCCCTGTGTGACATTCCGTCTGGTTGTTGCTCCTTTACGGGGCCCTGGACAGTCACCCGTTCTTCCCTTCGCATGTTGCGTCGGGTCGCTACTTTCTGTCGGCCGCTGCGGCCGGTGCTCTTGCTGGTGTCGTTTCCGCGTTCGCGGAGCCCAGTAGTTGGCGTGTTGGGACTGTGCTGAATGTGACATGGTGTGCCGTTTGCGTGTCAGCGGCGCCCAATAGTTGGCGTATTGAGGATGTGCTGGTTGTTGCTGGGGTCGTTTGACTGTTTTTGCTGTCCACACACCTCTGTCCACAGGCCGTCCATAGCCTGCCTCGCTGTGTTTCTGTGCGGCCCAGGTGCCCTGTTCCTCCACGCGCTGTCCGGGCCGTCCACCATATGTCCTTTTCCCCCTCACGGTTGGTCTGCCCCTGATGGGCTCCCACTCCTGTTGCTCCTGTTGTCCCCCCTCTCCTCTCAATGTTGTGCGATGAAAATGGCCGCGTGCCTGGAACGAGACAGGTTAAGCAACACTAGGCATGGGTTCCGTCATTTTCCTCTGGCCACAGGTGGCTCCGGTCGTGTGCCATAGGCGTGCCACAGGCCTACCTTAGGGAGTGCTGCAAGTGCTACAGGCTGAAATGAATTCTCTAGATCCCGCAACACTAAGACTCACATAAGAAGGTCAAGTTTCCTTGTGTGTTCCAAAGGTGTTGCTTGCATGATGCAGTGTGCATGGTCCACATGTAGACTGACGCACTTGCCATTCTTCGGCAACTCCAAGATAATCTTGGAATTAGGCACCGCCGTAGGATACAGTTGTCCATAAGGGTGATTGCAACATAGAGGATGCCACCTTTTTCTCCCCTATAGGGTGTACGTGCAAGGCCTATTGTTGCTTGTGTGCTGCATGGTCCATACTGTAATGGAAGTGTAGGGAAGCTGAGGAGCTTGTTGCCCTGTCTTGCATCCTTCGCTAGAGTTGGGTGCAAATTTGGGTGGATTGCAATGTCTCAATACAAATGTCAGGCTGTGGAGGCGCCCAACTGCGTGTTGCTGGACATATGAATGTATCATGGAGGTGCTGAATGGTGCTGACACTCATGCACGATTTCTGATGGTGCCTAACACCCCCTTGCTGACATCGTCAAAGGGTTGAAAAATAGCTTTTTTTGGCCAATTTTGGACGGAATTTGAAACCAGGGTCCGCCACTTGCAGCACCCCCCCCCCCCCCCCCCGCCGCCGCCACTATTCCATTTTTGGCTCACACTTTGCGTGATTCAACTTCATACTGCAGGTATTGTCTACCGAAAATTCGGCCAAATCCGAACCACCGGCTCTGGGGCGGAGTTCTCATTTGCTCCGCGTTTGTGCCAGCTTGCTGCTGCCAAAGGGGGGGGTCCACCATAGATCCGAAAGAGGACTGTAAAACCTTGCTTGTCGCAGATAAGCACACCCAATCAAGACTGAATATTGGGACCGACCTGGCGGGGCACATGGCAGTGTTGTGTGCATTGCACACTTTTTACTCTGCACAATCCACACTCTCTATACACTCTGCACCGTGCGGTTGGCACATTTTGGGGCCTTGCAGGGACAAATAGGGTCACAAATTGGTTCTCGTGGTCCAAAAACAGGATTGCTGGTGTCCTAGAGGTTTTTGGGGAGAAGTCATTTTTCACCCGTTTTGGGGCTCATTTTCAATACCCCAATGGGCCTTTTTCAAGGCATTTTGGCACATTGCAGGAATACAAATGGCCCAAAAGTGGCAGTTCGTGGCCTTACAATGCCATTCTTACCGTTGCCAGTGGTCCCCAATCAACTGCAGAAAAAATCATATTCGACCCATTTTCGACCCCTGGTGACCCCTAATCCCCCTACCCCGTGCAAGTGCAAATTTCTACAAATTTCTTCACTTGCAGATCCCCCCCCCCTCCCGCCTGCCTGAGCCCAGATGCACGTGCAAACCACGCCACCGCAAAAACAGCACTCTTTGAGCATGATGTGGAACGAGACAATGATTGGTTCCAAACGTTCGCAACCACAACGCCCGGTGTTGTTTCGCCATAACCTGAGGAGGGTGCCCACCGGAACACTTCTGGCATCATCTACAGTACTGTCAGCGTATAAGCGGTGAACCAGGTGGTGTTTGGGCAAGGCATCGTCTGCACAAGGGGGCGGTGAAGGGGGGCCCTCTGAGCCGAGCATTGCGCTGAGGTCCCCACATTACTGATAACAGCGAGAGACTCAGGCATGTGAGACTCAAGTTAGTCTGCAGAGGCTTGTCCATGCGCTGCTTGTAAGTGGTGCCGTGATGCTTGCTCTGCAGTCTGTGTGTGCCCAGTGAGGAACATGCTACACACCGTGGTGTAATGCAGCAGGGGCCTTGGTCTTGCTCTTGGACGACTCAAAGGCAGGGACAACATCTAGCCACGATCAGGTCATTTGCCATAGGCACAGCAGAAAGGGAAAGGACTGCACCCTTTTTTTTTCTCTCAGGTGTTGATGACCTGGTGCTCTCAGCACGTCATATTTCTTGCATGCTTGTGTGTTATAGGACATAGGAAGGGCATTTCAAGAGCATTGGCAAAGCAGGAGCGGGAACAAGGCCCAAAAAGACAGCTGGACAGTGGTGGAGGTTCCCTGGAACCCAGTCCATTGGTGTGGTATCGCAAGGCACCATTCCCTGGTGTTGGTGTTTGGGACGTTGTCCAATACAACGTGCCGAAGCACAAACTTTGCATTCAAAATGAGGGGTTGACCTTCCTCCTTGGTAACCAAGCTTTGTGAGCACAGCACTTTTTCTGATAAAGGTGCAGAGGCACGGGCTGTGGGTTCTAGATCCGCAGAAGCGACATGCAGCAGTGGTTCCATGCATCTTTCGGGCAGGGCAAGTTCCTGAGCATCAGAGTCAGGTGATGGGGTGACTGAGAATCCTTAAGGTGATGATGAACATGATGAAGAGGAATCTGATGCATCACTGAGACACTCGGCATCCTCTGAGATAGTTCCCTACTACTCGAAGCCACTGTGCTCAGACCTTTTCTGGACGCGCTTACCCTTCCTTGCAAAGCTTGACTGGCGAACACAGCCCTTCTTGCTGAGTCCAAGCACAGTGAAGCCAGGGACCTGCTTCCATGCAGACCATGGAAAGCTGCTTGACAGATGCCACAGTGAATTGTAGTAGATCCTATTCCACAGGGGAAACAATCTCTCACACTCAACACTGCTCGGGCACATACCCTGTGCACAATACATGCGCGGAGGATCATTGTGAAACATGGTCAATTGCATTGAGAACAAGCATTCCCGGAGAAGGGGCTAACCAAAAAGGTACGTGCCATGTGCAGGATGTATCATTACGACTCAGCACTGCAGCCGGACACTAGAGGCAACAGCAGCAATTGCGGCTTCAGCAAAAACAGCAAAGCAAGGCAAGAGCCAACCACAACTGCCAGTGGGAATGATACACCAGCAAGAACCCGCAGGGGACAAGAACGATGGCGGAACCAATGCACATGCAGATGCCAAACACTATGTTCTGCAGGGTCTCCCAGCGAAGCCAAGTGTGGCGATACTCGGGCGAGATCACCAAACATGGAAGGGTGACAGTGCTGACGACGAGGAAGACAAGGGCGGCCAGCAAGCACAAGGGCAGAAAGAAAAGCAAAAACAGACACACGCACCAAACCCCAGGCTCATTGTCAGCGTCACCATCAGCAGCGTCCGTGAATTGCCTTCCCGCACAAGGCGATGCAATGTTTGCGCGAGCGTAGTGCACGGGGAACAGGCCAGACACATCGATGGGCTCACCGCAGAGCCAGCACCAATCTTGGCCACACTGTGAGCACGTCATGTGGTTGCAACCGGTGAACTTGTGGGTCAGTGCATGGCACTTTGGACACGGCTTTGTGTCCTGCTCTAACAACCTGCGCGTGGCAGAACTCACCGCGTTCCGCGCCTCAAAGTCAGCGCAAGACTCGGTGGGGGGATGCGCAGTGCCGTGCGTGAAGCAGTACAGCTGGCCACAGCCCTCGCAAGTCATCAGTGGGGCCGCTGCATCGCCGACCTGGACGTGACCGCACTGGGGGCATTCCCGGTTGTTGGCGTTGACGCGAAATGCCTTAAAACGTTGGTACTTGCCAAAAATGTCAGGGTCCCGTTCAAGAAGCCGCCGCCGCCGCCGCCTCCTTCAGCACAACAGGGCACCTGACATCAGCCTCAGGATCGATAGACGGGCATTGGATATCTGTGACCCCATCCAAAATGCAAGAAGTAGCGTAGCCCACCAGACATTCGTTGCAGAACAGGTGTGCGCAGGCCTCCACGGCAAAGCCCTCGCTGGTGCGCTCAAAGCACAGACAGATGTCGCATTTGAACGTTTGTTCGGTGCCGGAGAGTGAACGGACGAAATCAGAGGTGGCTCTGTGCAACAAAGAGCCATTTTGTGACACCGTTCTGCTGAGGAAGGAGGAAGAATGCTCGATGAGAGGGTCCTCCAAGTCGTTGTCTGGTGTTGGCTCTGTGGCAGTCCTTTGCAGTCGCATACTGCCGTAATCCGTCCGTGAAGTCCCCAAGAGCCTTTGCATGACCAAAAACTGCAATCATTGGATGCAGCCAGGGATCAGACCCGAGTTTAAGGGGCTGTCAGCAGCCAACATGCATACATGTGAAGGAAAGTCATCCCCCTCCCTGCGAAACCTTAAGACGCCACAGAGTGCGATGGGGTCCAACACTGATGCACAGGGTGTGACGCAGTCCGACCCTGAGACGTCACACTTTCTGATGGGGTCGATACCTGAACCGTCACAGGGCTCATCCGACACATCATATGTTAAAGGGTTCATCCCTGACACATCATAGGGTGCGGGGCTCATCCGCAACCTGTGGCACTACGTACTCATTCCAACCCATAACAGGAGGTGGTAGGGTAAGCCCCAACTCATCATAGGAAGGCTTATTGTACTGTATAGATATTTAACAACACCCCTCTAAAACCGCCATCTCTGCAACGCAGGCCACTACAGCAAAACAAAACATTGCCTCACCAACTGTTGGGGGGTCACCAAACCCCCCCCCAAAAGGACAACATAGGGGGAATGACAAGGGGGCGGGGGGGGGGGGGTACGTCAAAGCATGAAGTCCATCCACAGGGGTATGTTTGCCCGTCACATACCTTTGGGCAAGTGTCCTAGACTTCAAGGGTCCCAGACTTACCATCCCCCCGAGAAGCCCTACAGCACACTTAAAAATTGCCAACCAGCCAATCAACCCCAACACGATCCTTCACAACACAATACAACATTCACCAATTCAAAAAATGCGACATTGGGGGAATGTTTGCCCGGTGCACACCCAGTGCACTACTTTTGAATTAACAATCTCGACTTTAAGCCCAGATTTACCCTCACCTAGAGAAGACTCCCAAGTAGGCTAGAGTGGACCGCAAAACCCTCCCTACAAAGCACACAGTGTTAGACTCTCAGTATGCACTCAAAGGCACAATGGTGCAAAAAACGAAGTGCAATGGACATATGGCAATTATTGGTTTGGGTGAGATTTGCATGCATCCGTGATTTGCATCACTCTGTAGGACTCTTGGAAATCCCTCTTAGGTGTCTGCAGCCTGGGACGAGGTGAATGAGGACATCAGGAAGTATGCATGGCCAACATTGGAGCACTGTGCCTTTGTCTTTTGCTGTTTGTGCCTTCTTGTGGGGCTTTTGTTGTGCATGCAGAAAATTAGGGATGGTTCCCATCGAATAGTCCAAAAGGTGCACCCAGTGTGCATGCGATGTGGGTGCCCCCCCCCCCTTTGTGTTCTCAAAAAACACATCATCACACTTAGTGGTGAATGCAAGGAAACTTAATGCTGAATGTGTGCCCACACAATTGTGGGGACAAAAACTGTGTATGAGGCACAATAATGGGTGAGTGTTAGCTCGCCGGGCATCTTTTGGGGCCCATTCTCCACGCATTTTTCACCAGTTTTGACACCTTCCTTGCTTTGCCTCGTCCCGTATCCAGACCAAGCAACCCACAGATTTGTGTGGCCCCTTGGGTTGGGGAGATGGACTCATCACAATCCACAAATTCAGCAGCCCCTGAGTTGGGGATATGGACACATCATCTACAAATTTGGGAACACATAATATGGCCACTATGATAACCCCCACATTCGTTCGTTCAACCTTCCAGTAGTATCGTGGAAACCGGCAGGTTACTTCTCTCCATGTTGAAGGCCCCTATATGACAAGGGGACAATGAGGCAGAGGTATGTGCTTTGTGTTGTCAAAAGCGCTTGACCATCACAATTTGTGGTGAGTGCAAGGAGCATTATTGTGCTGAATGTATTGACCCCCATACGTGTGGGGATAATCCCATTTGTTTGGCACATGAGAAGTGACATGTGTTGACATTGAATTTCCACAGCACCTTCAGTGTCAAGAGAGACGACCCCCAGGGGGGACGACGTTGATGACTCCCACTCCTCCAAACAACAGACGGCTTGGCCCCAACTACCGCCCCTCGTGTGCACAATGCACTGTATCAAACATTAACAGAGAGAGAAAAGAATTCTTCAGCAAATGGTCCTCTATGGTCCTCTAACCTACCATCCATGGGGGACAACTTTTCCTGCATCCTTTGCATTCGCACCCCCACTCACAACTTGTGCCAAAGGACTGGTTGGATAAAGACCAAATACCATTTTGGCAAAAACAGCTTGCCAAGACACACACTGCAAGGAGGTGACACACCGTGCCCTGTGCTATCTCAATAGTAGCATCCTTGGACACGACCACTTGAGGTGACTAGTACAATGGTGGGGGTGTACGCAAGCTAATCAGTTGAACTCGCTGTACATAAAGAGAATGAGTAGAGGCAAAATGAGACGGAATATGGACTACCGAACATTGCTACATATGCATACCACAACGTGCATGTGTGGAGCGCTTTATGACTTGCCTGCGGCCCTTTGCAACACCACTTAAGGAATACCGTCCACAATCTTGTTGTGGGATTATGTGTGAGATTTCCAACATACTACCAGTGTTTCACATGTTAATGGTGTGTTGGAGGAGAGTAACGACTGGGACGAGTAATGACCATCAAAAGTGACAGCCACAACCACGCGGATCCAGCCATCCAAAGCATTCTAACTCGGTTCCAGGTTGGGTCCATTGCAATGGTGATCCTGGTCCACATTTCCACCCTTTGCCATTTTGTAGATTTCTCCCTTTGTCCAAGTCACGCTCAGCAAGCAGGGTGCCTAGGAGATGGGACAAATCCACCACAAGGATGGGGACTGCCGCTGTATCCTAACGGCCCCTATTCTCCCCAAACCCATATGCCTCTGCGCGTGCCCACCCAACTAAATTACAATAATTCACATCAAGCATCAGACTAGAAATACATCAAAACAGTACAGAACAAATGCGCATTTGCCTTTTACCCACCCCTTGGCAGAGACAGATGCAATGGTATAACAAAGCCGCAGTAGACAGGGAGTTGACGAGTAGTACTGCTGAAGCCAGGTCCCTGTGTGCTGTGCACCCCCCAACACACACACAGTGCTGCTGGCACAGCACAACTGAAGGCGGCCATGTCCCTTTGTTAATGAAGTCTACCAAGATTGAGGTTTGTGAAGTCATTGATAGCACTGGTTGCATATCAGGCTTGTACATGGTTAGGCATGGGTTCTTGTGGAAGCTTACGTTATGAAACCTATTCTTCTTTGGTCACCTGTTATGAGCCAACATGGGCCAAAAAATGGTGAACCCACCCACGCCCGCAAGCAAGCGGCAGTGATAACACTGGACTGGGTGGGACTGGCAGTGGTGCAGGGCCCAGGGCAGCGGGAACGGTGTGAAGGCGCCGCTCAGGGGCAGCAAAAGACACCTGACATAGAATCAGATGGACTGTCTTTTGAGCTCCTGTATGATACTGCTGGGCTGGTGAACACACTGGACAGTGTTGGGGGGGAAAGAGCAACACACTGGGCAACATGGCTGGGACTGGGGCAGCAAACTGGGCGGAGCAAACTGGGTAGTGTTGGAGGAGTTGCGGAAACACACATGGCAGTGTTTGGGGCAGTGGGAGGACACACTGTGGAGTGTTGAGTGTAAGATGGGGGAACACACAGGGTGCCATTGGCGGAAAGGGGAAAAAACATTGCACAGCGTTGGGAGGAATTTGGGGAAACACTGGGCAACATTGAGGGAAATAGAGAAAGACACTGGGTAGTGTTGGGGATGTGCATCACACATTCTGTGCTGAGGTCCATGAGGCATTCTACAAATGCTACAGCCGCGAGCAAAGTGCAGAAAAGTGCGGTCCGAATGCCAAGGTGGACAACCCCCGTACTTACATGCAGTCCACACATGGACGGATAGGGCAACCAAATCACTCTGAGTCCAACACCACGTTCGTGACACCACAGAGCGTGACCATGCATTAGCCACAAAGAGCTTGATGCACCAAAGGAGAATGGCAGTACAGTACAGAAACGAAAAATCTGAAATGATAATGGCCAACAGCTGTTGCCTTGATTCCAAAAAAAACAAAGGTTAAAAAATAAAACACAGTCCGGCGGGGGATCTGTGTTCGGACAATGAGATGCTTGCTCAAGGGCCCGGGGGCGGTCATCTAGTTGTGCAACGTACGCTGATAGTCAATCCATCAAGCCACACAGGCAACACATGTAGGAAGATCACAACATTGAACCACTAACGCAATACTAGAGCACGACATACACAACATCTACATTAACGTGCAGAGTGTGAAGCGCAGGTGCTTCCTTCAGGCCTGCAAGGGCGTGTGCACCATTGTCTCCCACATTGTTCTTCCCAAGATCCAAATGCAGTGTGTGCAGCACAGGTGCTTCCTTCAGCCCTACAAGGGCGTGTGCACCGTTGTCTCCCACATTGTTCTTCCCAAGATGCAAATGCAGTGTGTGCAGCACAGGTGCTGTCTTCAGCCCTGCAAGGGCTTGTGCACCATTGTCTCCCACATTGTTATTCCCAAGATCCAAATGCAGTGTGTGCAGCACAGGTGCTGTCTTCAGCCCTGCAAGGGCTTGTGCACCATTGTCCCCCACATTGTTTGCGATGAGATTCAAATGCAGTGTGTGCAGCACAGGTGCTTCCTTCAGCCCTACAAGGGCGTGTGCACCATTTTCTCTCACATTGTTATTCCCAAGATCCAAATGCAGTGTGTGAAGCGCAGGTGCATCTTTTAGCCCTGCAAGGGCTTGTGCACCATTGTCTCCCAAATTGTTTGCAACAAGATTCAAATGCAGTGTGTGCAGCATAGGTGCTTCGTTCAGCCCTACAAGGGCTTGGGCACCATTTTCTCCTACTTGATTTCTCCCGAGATTCAAATCCAGAGTGTGAAGCGCAGGTGCTTCCTTCAGCCCTGCAAGGGCTTGTGCAGCATTGTCCCCCAAATAGTTCCGCCCAAGATCCAAATGCAATATGTGCAGTGCAGGTGCCCCTTTCAGCCCTGCAAGGGCTTGTGCACCATTGTCTCCAAAATTGTTTGCAACAAGATTCAAATGCAGTGTGTGCAGTGCAGGTGCTTCCTTCAGCCCTGCGAGGGCTTGTGCACCATTGTCTCCCACATTGTTATACCCAAGATCCAAATGCAGTGTGTGCAGCACAGGCGCTTCCCTCAGCCCTGCAAGGGCTTGTACACCATTGTCTCCCACATAGTTGTCCTCCAGATTCAAATGCAGATTGTGCAGCGCAGGTGCTTCCTTCAGCCCTGCAAGGGCTTGTGCGCCATTGTCTCCCACATTGCTTACCGAAAGATACAAATGCAATGCGTGCAGTGCAGGTGCCCCTTTCAGGCCTGCAAGGGCTTCTGCACCATTGTCTCCCACATTGTTTGCGATGAGATTCAAAAGCAGTGTGTGCAGCGCAGGTGCTTCCTTCAGGCCTGCAAGGGCTTGTGCGCCATTGTCTCCCACCTTGTTATACCCAAGATCCAAATGCAGTGTGTGAAGCGCAGGCGCGTCCTTCAGCCCTGCAAGGGCTTGTGCACCATTGTCTTCCACCCTGTTTTCCCCAAGATACAAATGCAGAGTGTGCAGCGCAGGTGCTTCCTTCAGCCCTGCAAGGGCTTGTGCACCATTGTCTCCCACCTTGTTATACCCAAGATCCAAATGCAGTGTGTGAAGCGCAGGGGCGTCCTTCAGCCCTGCAAGGGCTTGTGCGCCATTGTCTTCCACCCTGTTTTCCCCAAGATACAAATGCAGAGTGTGCAGCGCAGGTGCTTCCTTCAGCCCTGCAAGGGCTTGTGCACCATTGTCTCCCACATTGTTATACCCAAGATCCAAATGCAGTGTGTGAAGCGCAGGTGCTTCCTTCAGCCCTGCAAGGGCTTGTGCGCCATTGTCTCCCACATTGTTGTCCTCCAGATTCAAATGCAGAGTGTGCAGCGCAGGTGCTTCCTTCAGGCCTGCAAGGGCTTGTGCACCATTGTCTCCCACGTGGTTGTGCCCCACATCGTTTACCAAAAGATACAAATGCAGTGTGTGCAGCGCAGGTGCTGTCTTCAGCCCTGCAAGGGCTTGTGCACCCTTGTCCCCATTGCCACGGAACCGTACAGATGCAGTGCGCAATGCTTGCATGCATAGGGTGTCCATTATTTGGGGGAGAAAATGTTCATGCCGAATGCAGTACCGCAAATGCCGTTGCTGCAAATGATACCACATTTGTGCACACACGTGACTGCATGCTGCTGTCCCTGAGAAGTCGGAAATACAACGCAATACATCTACTGGCAGCTCATGCAACTTCATCTTTGCTCAGAATTAGATGGTCTGTAAAAAATTGGCACACAAAACGATTCGAGCTTTTGTGTTGTGCCAGCGCACATGTGCGGGGCAGTTGCTTGTGCTGTTGGCACTTGGGGTTGCATGTGTGCCTTCCTCTACCAGCAGATGTTTGGCTATCTTTGAGCAAGGAGTATGCAAGTTCTCCAGTAGTTTCATTGGAGGCGTACAACAACAACCCCAACACATGTGGCCGCATGCAGCCCCTTGGTGATTGATACCATTTTGGTATCATAGTGCATCTGTTTTTGGGTAGTTCTCAGGTGGATCCTGACACCATGCACACACTACCACCGCATGTGACACCAATGTCCTAGGCCAATCACTCTTACAAGCTTGAACACTTTATACAGAACTCAGCAGTGTTCAAAAGCATTTGTTCTGAGCCCTAACATCCGTGTTCCTGACCTACAGACTGAAGGGCAGATGTTTTGCTTCCGGCGTCACTTTTTTTATTTAAAGTAGGGTAATCAGAAAACTGCCCCCTCGGGGGGTAGGGGGACAAAGGGCCATGACGTCACGTGTTCACAATAACCAGCATGATCCTCACCTCAAGCTAGACTCAATCAGGCGCCTGCTCACCGTTCTGCTGCACTGCAGCACATCCAAACCAATACCCAACCAGTACCAAATGTTGTCTTGAAGTCGCCCGAGGGCTACCAAATGTATCGTGGGCTGGTCTAGGTCAGAAATTGTATGGCCCCCCTTAAGACTACCGCTGATTGTCTGAAATCATGACATCCCCTCCGTCTGCTCTGCCTAATCCAAAAATTGGTGTGCAGCAAGTACCATGCTAGCACAACCAATGCAGGGCCAAGAAATGCGAGTATTTTCATGAAGACAGCGGTTTCTGGTGGTTTATCCGGGGGTATTTGTGCCGCATGCCGCTACTTTTGCAGCAAGTACACCCGTAACATCCTGAGCCTTACCCGTTAGCCTCAACACTTGTGCAAGCAACCCTCCTTCCCACAAACATTGCACAATCAAGTGGTGAGGACAAACAATATAGAAGGCAAAAAATGGTTGGAAAATGCTAGTCATGTTGCCTAGGACATTTAAGAATGCTAAGGATTCTGCTGAGCAATAGGGGACTCATATTGCAGGGTCATTGTGAGGAATTGGAGCCAACATTGCTGAGAAAATCACCTCGAAGAGAGGTTGTTAGATCAAGCGCAGGCGCGGGCGTCATATACCCCCCTTTTTTGGGGTCATTCTCGTAGCATACCCCAAGGCGTGATATTTGATGTCCGACCCCTTGTAAAATCATTATTTTGCCCAATAAGACCATCCCCCAATGGATTTTTTGATTCTGAGGCCTCTATCCCCTAAAACTGGACAACACTTTTTTGAGGGGGGGGGTGGGGGTGGGGGTGGGGTTGGGGGGGGGGGGGGTCAAAAGTTTTTGCTGAGAAGGCTCCAAGCAGTGGGGAGACAGGTGGCTCGCACACCACCGCCGGTCGAATGGTAAAGCACTTGGCTGCAGATTTGTACGTCGGCGGTTCGAACCCTGGTGAGCAGACCCTGTCGTCGCCGCTGATGCCATATTGCCAACACCGGGGTTCGAACCTCCGAACGAACTGTCTGCAGCCGCCTGCATTAGAATTCGGACGATGCCAATCGTGACATGCCATGCGCTCCCGACTGCTTATTGCCGTGTCTGCTATTGACAAAAAAGACAAAAAACCCAAAGTGTGTGTTTCTGTCTGACTGACTGCTGGCCTGTCTAACTGCCTGATTGGCTGACTGTCAACCTCTCTTCGAGGTGCAATAGAATTTTCTTCCCAGCATTCCATGGGAGCTCCGTCGGAAACTGGTTGGAATATTGCCTCCAATATTGGTTGCGTTTTGGGGGCCAATTTTGGTGCAAAACCTTCCAAGTATTTCGAAACATTCCATGCATTTTCCCAATGATGTACCATTCATCGAAAGATGGCAATGTTCCTTCCCAAATACCGTGACTCACCAAAGACACATGCAAAAAGAAGATTGATAAGTATTGTTAACTAGAATTGTGAACGCTTAACTCCGCTTCGCTCGGCATATGTCTTGAGCAACCGTGATGGACATGGCGTCATCCACTGCGCCCTCGTGGTGACTATGTATAGACACAGGAGAAGGAATAAGCGCATGCAGCAGGCGGAGGGGGGTGTAGTTCAGACGTTGCAGTGCCCACAAAACATGGGCCCATGTGGAAGCTAGGAACCGCAGTGCCACCACAAAGGCTAGGATACCCACAGTATGGGGCCCACCAGGCGCAATAAGTCCCTGTGGAGACAATGACCCACGAAAAATACCAACCAGCGTGCCAAAAGTGCTGCCCACTTCGTCCGCAAGCATTTAATGACCCCCGTCCAAAATGGAATGTTTTCCCAATCCAATCGATGTCACTGGGAGGTGTCAGCTTGCTGTTGGGGTTGACAATCGCCCCCTCAGTGACCAAGACACGCACAATGGCATCAATCAAAATATGAAAATAGGTGCGGAACTGCTCCGGGAGTACAATGCTCCAAAAACAATCACTAATATCTACATGGCAAACAAGAAGCGCCCCCCCCCATTAGCGAATATCGTCAACATCTCCCACATGACAACAACATGTGGGTCTGCATCACCTCGCACTCTTGGTGGCAACAATCAAAGATTTCCCGCGTCTTGCACTATCATAAGGATTGCCGCCAACTCCACAGAGGGGATTTGCAGGGGCGGCGGTCTTGTTCTCATTGCGTCATTGAAAGCAACTAAGTTTGAAATGAAACTTGCTTTTCCCCTTTTTGGAGCTGGGAAAAAGGACCCATTGGGGCCCAAGTTGGGGTCACTAACCGCCGCCAGGACCCCCTATTTAATGAGTGCCCATGCCATAATATTACCCTCATTAGTGTTGAATTGGCCTCGAGAAATGTCAATAAAATTGGGGGGGACCAATCTCTGCCAGATATGCATCGGAACATTGATGGAACCCACAGTGCCCAAGCCACGTTGGATGATGTCAACAGTAAGACCAACCAAGAGTAACTTAGGGCTAGGATTGTCATGCAAAAAACAGAGCCAAAACTCAGCTCTGAATGAATCCACCGCTATGGCAAAATAACCCAGAAAATGGAGGATCCCAAAATCACGGGCCGGCGGCCATCCTCTGACTAAAACAACAACATGCGGGTCTCAAAAACATCGCTCAACCTAGGATCACGACAGACCAACGGTTGAACATTGTCCAACCAGCGGTCCCAGTGACCGCTAATCCACCACGATCTCCACATCCTTCCCACCTTTGACTCCACTATCCCCTGTGGGGACTTTTTTTTGGCATGGAATGGTCCTCCGAATGCCTGCTCCAGCCTTGACCATGGGGGGCGACTACCAACAGTCCTGATGCGACCCCCCCCCCCCCGCCAGCTATCTGTCAAAACTCGGGGGGCCATGAGCCAACGGATACTGGGCTCGCATACGCCCCCGTGTCACACGCGCATGGTCATAACCACATTGTTCAGTGTTTTCCTCACTGCAATGCAGCGCAGACCAGTTCTGTTCCACTCCAGGTGACTGTTGACTGTGCTTTGGCTCGGGGGGGGGGGGGGGCAGCCGGGGGTCGGAGGGGGGTGTCCCTACCGGGGGTCGGGGGGGGGTGTTCCTGCCGGGGGGGGGGGGTTTGGCCGGGGGTCAGGGGGCCGTCCAGCCAGGGGTGAGGGCCATGAGGCAACGGATACCGGGCTCGCATACGCCGCCCTTGTTGTGCCTATTTCAGCTGCTTGCGATGTGCCAGTGAAGAGCAGTGTGATTGCATTGGCGCCTCCTCCCCAGCCCTCCATCCGCGTCCAGTGCATTCCCCAACTGATGTCAGTTATGCGCCTCCAACTGAATATTTTCCAATAGCTCATACTGGACAGCTCTCTGGGACGGAATCAGTCTGTCAGAGGCACCTGCACCAGCAAAGCAGACAAGTAAAAGTGCAGGAGCTCAAATAGCAATCAACAGAACCAGCACTGTTACTGTCACTGTCACCATGGCTGTCTTTCACCCTCCACATGTCTCCAGACAGCTGGAACCCACTGTGACCATCGATCACTCGCCATATGCCCCTCAGACAGATAGCCGTATCCCTCCCCAATCCCTGCCACAAAATCTGATCCCTTCTGTTTATCCCCTGGTAATTCTGGCACATCCAGCACTTCTAGCAGGCGGCCAGAAGATCGAGGGCGCGCAAAAACAATGGTGGGCAGCTGGGCGGGCCAGAAATTCCAGGAGGAAAGCACAAGGGGCAGCCCGAAAATCTGGGGGGGGGGGGGGAAGAAAATCCAGGGGGCAGTAGAAACACAACGGGGCAGCCGGAAACACCAGGGGGTAGCCAGTACTTCTAGGGGGGCATCCAGAAACACAAGAGGCCGTCCTCCGAGTTTTCTGGCTGCCCCTTGGCGTGTGTGGACGCCCCCTGATTTTTTTTGGTGCCCCCTGTTTCTGGCTGCCCCCCTGGACCTGTGGCTGCCCCTTGGTATTTCTAGCTGGATGGACTGTAACTATTGCCCCTTTCCCAACCCATTCTAGTGACTGCATGAAAATCGCCCAAAACACCACGAGGCAGTTGTGCTCGGGGCTGACCACCACCTCCGATGCGGTCTCAAGGTGCAACAGCCCAAAGACCAGCAGCCCGCTGACTGTGTGCGGCCCCATTGTTGTTGAGGCACAGAATCGTCACCAAAAGACCTGCAAAAATGAGTGCCTCAACCAGCATTCCAGTCCAGTTTCGGACCCAAACACTGGCGTCAGATAGATTGGGTCCGGTTTTTTCTTCGACTGAGTAATATTCCACAGTGCATGTTGCGCAAACAAAAGCCTTGGGCCAATTCTTCTACCAGCTTATTCTTGCGTTTCGGCGACCGCTTCTCACATTTTTGTGTGTGTTTTAAAACCCTGCCATTGGTTTCAACCACCGTGCTGTTTCACCTCTTCAACTTCAACCAGCACTGAAGCAACTGAAGGATATCATAATGCCCTGAAAATGCAGAGCACCACCAGTACGTTGGCATTGACTGAAACGCAATACGCTGCATGACTGTGCATATCCATGGTCCAAAAATCGGGGGAAATGACATCCAGTGTTGCTTGACACCGTGTTGTATGTGCAAGCTGGGGGCTGAGGACGAAATTGGGGGCTCAGGAGGAGCTGGAACTATGAACTGAAAATACCAGGCTGGGATGGGAGGTGGGACTTGGGGGCTGGGGGGTGGACTTCTGTGAGTTGAACAACGGGTCTGCAATCCTAAATGGGGTGCTAGCAGGCAAATGGGGTGACACCCCAGCCAGGCGGCAGGGTTTCGGATGACGGCTCAGGTTCTCCTCGTGTGTGGCCGGGCATTTAGTCCCTCTGGGCCAAACCAACATCGAAACCTTCGGTGTTGGGGGTTGCCCTATTGTTCGGCGGGTGTGTCGACCTCGGCCCTGTTGGCCTCTGCCCCTGTGATGTCCCTCCACCTCCCAGACCCACACCCAAACCATCATCTCCCAGGCCCAGCTCTCGCCTCACAGCCCAACTATCACCTCATGGGCCCCAAATATCAGCTCACAGCCCCATAGTCTCACCTCGCAGCACCTTCCCAGACTATCACGTTATACCACCCAATGATCATCTCACACCCAAATGCCACCTCCCAGCCACCCATTGCCACGTCCCCAGCACCCCAACACCCACAAAATGTCACCCAACAGCCCCCATTTCTCACCTCACAGTGGCCAAATTCCACCTCACAAGCCCCCAATTTTGACCTCTTTTACCCCACAGCCCCCAATTTCTACCCCCCAATTCCTAAGCCCCACCATTCCATCTGTCTGCTGAAATCGAGAAAAGCATGAGCGGCGGGTTAGATAGAGTCACTGAAGGTTATCCTTTCCCCAAAACAATGGTATCCCAAACCGCCACCACAGCCGCAATCATTCTCAACTGTGGTACTGGCTATCCTGGATCTGCATACTGCGCAGGATCAGCACCTCAGCACACCAATCTCTACCATGCCCTAGCGCTCGACACTACCCTCAGTCCACTCAGGCCCAAACTTGGCACTCACTAAACCTCTGTTGGGTGTTGGGGGGGAGGGTGGCTGAGAATCAAGTAAGGGCTGAGTGGAATCTTTGGTGGTTTTTTTTTTGGGGGGGGGGGGCTTCCTAAAGGCAAGGGGGCAGATATTCGTTCCACCGAGACTGGGCAACAGGTTGCATTCATGAGGCAAAAGCCTTGGCTTTGATTCTGACATCTGAATGCATATGGTAACAGTGTGTGTGTCAGAGATGACGTGCAAGCAGCAAAGGCACAGTTGACCGCAGGGGCACGGAGTTGGATTCAGGTTAGACGAGTGCCAACGGTGTGCCTTAGAGACGCCGCAGGGGCCGTTGGAGACTGGAGGTAGCCGCGTTTTGGCGGGAAGTGCGACGCTTCCTGGAGCTTGCAAATCGTACAAAAGTGGAATGCAACGATGATACCCGGGCAGAAAACTGGTTGTGGAAAACCCTCCCCCCCCCCTCCCGTTGTCCAAGGTACGCCCAAGTCCCGAATAAGAACAGCCTGCACCCCCTTCCCTACACTTTGTGCAGGCACAGCCGAGGTGCGGTCAGACGGGGATGCTGTGCTCAGACAAAGCCCACAGGCAAGCGGTTCAAGGGGATTGTGGGCCCATTGTGGGACGAATGGAAGTGTGTTGCAGTCTCCAAGCGCAATGTTGTCCTGGGCAGACACAACAGTTCACAGGCATGACCCGGCCCCTCGCTCCCACTACAACCGGCTCACAAACATGTCCTCTTCCATCATGGGCCACAAAGATTGATGTGCCAGTGAAGAGCAGTGTGATTGCATTGGCGCCTCCTCCCCAGCCCTCCATCCGCGTCCAGTGCATTCCCCAACTGATGTCAGTTATGCGCCTCCAACTGAATATTTTCCAATAGCTCATACTGGACAGCTCTCTGGGACGGAATCAGTCTGTCAGAGGCACCTGCACCAGCAAAGCAGACAAGTAAAAGTGCAGGAGCTCAAATAGCAATCAACAGAACCAGCACTGTTACTGTCACTGTCACCATGGCTGTCTTTCACCCTCCACATGTCTCCAGACAGCTGTGGTGGTAAAACCCGGACCTACACCCACGGTAACAGCATGCAATGCATGCACCTGCTCGTCATTTACGGGTCGTGCCTGGTATGGATTCATGGACGATGGCCCTTGCTGGGGGGGGGAGGGGGCGGGCTGACGTGGCTGGGGGGATGACCGTTGTGGTTTGGCGAAAGGGGCGGTGGTCGAGTTCAGGAGAGAGGGCAGTCTAATTCGGACGGGATGCACGGGCCGAGGCAACACCACAGGGTTTGCTTTGGGTAAATGGGCCGGCAAGGCGGGCCAGACCGGTTCTGCGGCGACCCACCCACCAGCCATCGGTCAAGGAGGAGGGGCGGTGTCGGGGGGGGGGGAGGGTTCACAACACATGTATCGCATGTAGACCTCAACACGATCGCCAGGCTGCGCTGAGCATTTCGCGATGTTCCATCGTTAAGTAAAATTGAAAGGGTCCGGTGGCGTCCGTTGAATTCTTCATCGCCTCTGGGCAACGAATTAATTTCAGAAGGCCCCGCTGAAGCTCCCACCACCCCCGGGAGAGAACCGTCTTCCAGAGGTCGGGGCTCTGAGGTCTGACGAGCACACTGGGGAGCTTGTGCTCATCCGGGGCCTCAAACTCTTCTGCAACATATCCCCCCCCCCCAAAAAAAGAGACCCGTTTGTTGGGGGTGTGATCCCCCGAAAGGGCGTCGGGAGCAGCAGCCCCCCAGCCGCCGGCCCGTCGCCCACAACCGACGGATTACGCTGCCCCTTCGGAGGGGCCCAGCACCGCACAGTCCTGCCTGCACGGCTGCCTGAAGGTGCCACACTCCTTCCCTCCATCAGTGCAAGCGCCTCCCGCATCCCATGCGGCATTGTTGCGACAACAACAGCGCCTACCCATGCCCCTTCTCCATCAGTACTTGTGCCCGCCCGACACAGCCCCGGAGACACCTTCGTCCAAAAAACCCTGATGCAGCAGCCAGGCATCGTCGTGACGCCCCCCCCTGCCTGACAGAACCCATCTCCACTCGTCGTGGTGCCCAACACATTGCATCGATGGAGATGAGGCATACACCCGGAGGCATTGCTGTGACAACAACAGTGCCTTCGCGCATGCAACACCCAGAAGGCCACAGATCTGCCACCAGGACGCTCTCAGTCATCCCAGCGCTCCACCCTTCTAACAAAATGGCTTTCAGGGGACTGTCCAGCTTCCGCTCTGCCAACGTTGGGGCGGGGGGGGGGGGGGGCAGGTTCCCAAACGCCCACCAACACGAGGTTGGTTTACCTGCCTGAGCCGCCCCAACCCGTGTACCGGCGGCACTCTCAGGTGGACAAGCACGAGGAGGGTGCTTGAGAGGCCGGTTGGCCCCTCACTACCCTCCACACTTCAGGATCCAGAGGACAGGCCACTAATATCTGGCAGGGATACCGAGTTCCGGTGGTTCGAGGTTAGCTTCTGTACCATCTGCCACTCCGCAATGTCCGCTCCTTTTGCACCCGTAACTTAGGTCACGTCTGACTTGGCGGACATTGGTCGCAAAGCGATCCCCTGCTTGAAGCACGTGGGCACGAGCAGGACCGTCCATTCTTATCTCAAGGTGTTGTTCATGTGCAGTGCTAATTGCGATGGTGAGGCGGGTCAACAGGATCGCACACAGGGCGTGGAAGAGAGAAGAGCAGTGGCTGGCCAGCACAATAGGGGGCAGGAAGGCCCGGTGTGCAAGGCACGGGAAGACTGGGGGCCAACGGCGGTTGGCAAATTAAGGGGCAGCGGTTGCCGCCTCATCGATGGACAGGCCACGGCGCTTGGCACTGGGCCAACGGCGGTTGATTGCCGTGGTCGTGTAAGCAAGAAAAGGGCAAACCCTGGAATTTAGTAATGGTCGGGTCGGAGGTGCTCACCGGCTTGGTATTCCCTGTTTGCCAAGCTCTGAACCAGGTTTGGGGGGGGGCGGGGGCGGGGGGGATCCTGTCTGAGTGCATCGGCCTTCTGTTCACACCCATGTGTGCTACACGCACTACTACTACAACCCCCAGCACCATGTGGGGTGCTCGACCCAGGTCAGTGGGTGCCGAGGGAGTGTGCCTCAAACAGTCCTATAAAAACTCCTGATTACCCGAAGAATGAACGTGTTGCGCCCGTCCAACGGCACACCGTCTTGCGCCTGCAGGAAGGCGTCGCACGGGCCTATGTAAAAAGGGCCCTGAGGGTGTTCTGCTTGCCCGAGGCCTGCACCTCCTTGATCGCGTCCAGCAGGTGCCGCAGGCTGATGAGTTGCGCGCCAGAGCGGACCTCGGCGACCGTCGAGGCCTTGGCGCAGGCGAAGAATGCGGCCGCTTTGATGTTGCTGCCCGTGAGCTCCTGCTCTGCAAGTCTTGCGAAGTCCACGTCTGGGGCCAGCGGCACCTGCGCATGATACCGTAGGGATTGGGCGGACATGGGTCCGGGATGAGAGATGCGCCATGGGTATGCACCAGGCGGACCCTTCAATACTGCCTGTGCCGTTATTCCGCCCACAGGAATGGCAATATACTAGTGCTAGTGCCAGTGCTAGTGCAATGGTAAGAGCAAGAGCAAAGGGTCTCGCCCGAGCTGTGCCAATGGGAACGAGAGAAATAGTGGTGGTGCTAGTGCCAGTGCTGGTGCAGGTGCTTGTGCTGGTGCTTGTGCTGGTGCGAATGGGAGTGAGACCGGTAGCCTGCACCTTGTGGCGGTGGGGGTGGCAGTGCTATCGGTGCTTGTTAAAATGTGAGGCGGAGTGGCAGTGCTGTAGAGGCAGCAAGGCGGGTGGGGGTGCGAGCGCCCGTGGGGGTGGGGGTGGAAGTGCTGGCCAATGCTGGTGCTGGCACTGTTGCACCGGAGCGCACGTGTGCAAAGGAATGGGAGTGGTGGTGCGTGCTCACTCACTGGCGACCCAGGTACACCTTTGTGTGCGCAGACCAATGCAGCTGTCCCATGCATGGCACAAACCTGTATGGCGCACACACACAATCCCAAATACACACCACAGACGCCCAGCATACACACGCCACGTGCACACAGGCACACCCACACAGGCGTACACACGCAGGCGCATGCACATGGGCACATGCAGGCGGATGCAGAGACGCGGACGCCCCCGCTGGCAAACACCTGGCTGGGGATGGCCAAACGCCAGAGGCGCGTGCGGTGTGCCACGTTCGGCATCTGGAACTGCACGCGGAAGTTGAAGTCGAAGGGGGTGTTGTGGGTGTCAAGGTATGACTCCGTGCGGACGATGATGATGACGATGCGCGGGAAGTGCGCAATGTGGTAGGCCAACAGGGCCGACACGTCATCGGTCTGTAGAGACAGCCGGGGGCAGGGGCTGAGGGTGACGCAACACAGACCTCCCGGTTTGTGGGATTGTGTGCCTTTTGCGACTTTTTTTAGCACTTGCTCAGCACTTGGGAAGACATGTTGCCCACCAGAACTACCGGTGTCAACAGCCCTCGGCCAAACAACTGGCGTTGTGTTCTGTCGCCCAGAGGGCCTGTGGAGGGGGAGAGGGGTGGGGGCGTCACGGCCTCCTCTGGTGGCCTGGTAGCCACGGTCCGGACTCCGTATCTGTGGAACCCGACGGGCTCCTGCTCACCCGAACGTCCGGTCGCTGACAGCCCCCTGGCCCTGATCAGCACAAGCGAGTGGGGGATGCTGCTGCGCCTGTGTGTAAGGGGGCCGTGGCGGGCAGGGGCAGCGGGTTAGGGCACGCCGGGTCAAGTAGGTCATCCGCCCCTGACCCGGATCAACCGTCACTCGTTCTCTGGCTGCTTCCGCGGTCTCCCTTGGCGTGGGTGTGCTGCTTGGGCAGTACCGTATGCACTGCATTCTGTCGGTGGTGGTTGGCCCCTGCGTCTCCGTCTCCCCGCCCCCTCTTTCCTGGTGCAAGCCCCCAGGGATTCACTCTGGTCTTCTTCCGTTGGGTTAGGCGAGGGGGGGGGGTGTTGGCACATCTCCCCACTCCATTGCTCCTTGTCGTCGGGGTTGTGTGTGCCCAGTGCCCCGGGCCCTGGCGGTGGGGCTGGAGAGCCCAACACTGAGACCACCGGGTGACTAGGCCCAGTAGCCTATGGGCTCCAGCCGCTGAGCGGAGGTTGTGCTGCCCCCCTTCCGATGCCTCCAAGGGCCATGGGCTGGGGTCCAGGAGGGGGGTGAGTTGGCCTAGGGCACTCCTTGACTGACCCCCGAGGGGTCACAGGTGGTGGCTCTCAGGGCTTTGGCTCCCATACTCCCGGGCACGCGGCATCACTGGAGGTCCTGGGGACCCGCTGAGTGCTGCCCGGTCCCCAGCACACCTACGCTGTGTATGGCTGTGGCTCTGTGGCTACCTCTGGGGGGTGGGGGGGGGGGGGCTGAGGGTAGACTCCCCAGGACCCGTCCTTTGAGCAAGGGGCGGGGCGGGGGGGGGGGGGGTGGCATCAAGGCTGAAAGGGTATGCCGTTTGGTACTTCCTGGTGTACGTACATGTTCGCCTTTGGAGGAGGGAGGAGGGAGGTGGGTTGGTTGTCCCAATGGGGTGGGGGGGGGGGGCTCAGAACCTTGTTTCCAACGCCGGGGGCCACTCCACGGGCTCTTGTGCTGGGGCCAGGGTGACCGCCCGAGATCACCGGGGCCTCGAATGCAGAACAAGGTGCCTGCAACTGCATGCCCCAGGACCAGCGACGCACTGAGCCGTGACTCCGTGGCATCGTTGCAGGGCATAGGCCACACTGCGCTGCCGACGCGGTCGAGCCGCTGCTGTGGCACCCGCCGATGCCTCGGTGCCCCCCCCCCCCCCCTGTCCCCAGGACCCTCAAACGTCTGTTCCTCTTTGCAAAGCCCGACCCACTTGCCTTAACTCCTGCAGCCCCCCCCCCCCCCCCCCTCCCCCTCCATTTGTACCCAGACCCCAACTCAAGTCTCTTCCTCTGGCCCAGTGTTGAGCACAACAACTACAGTGAGCATTTGGCCGTCGGTCAATACGCATGGCGCCTGACCCAACAAGCGCCCAGAGCACGGGGCACTGGCAACACTTTGTCGTTGCACTCCTTAACAGAGACGTGGGTGTTCTGGGCTCTGGGGTCGTTGAGCTGCCAAACGCATGCGGCACGTGTGGATCGATCAGGAAGTTCCGAGGGCAGCCTTGCGGGCGCATTGGTCCGCAACACGCTGCAGTGTCGCGTCCGACATGTCGGGGGTCCACAGTGCCGGTCTCCCCGTTTGGCAGTCTTTGGCTGGGGCTTTGCCTTCTGCGACGTAGCACTCGCTCAACACTTGGGAAGAAATGTTGTCTACCAGAAAAACCGGTGGCACAGCCCTCGGCCGACCGACTGGTGTTGTGTCCTGCCGGCCAGAGGGCTTGTGGAGGGGAAAGCGGGGGGAGGGCGGGGGGGGTAAAGAGCAACAAAAACGGCCCTTTTGATGCATCCACTTGCATGCACTTGTTCTGCAGGAGTTAAGGCAAGTGGGTCGGGCTTTGCAAAGAGGAACAGACGTTTGTGGGTCCTGGGGACAGGGGGGGGGGGGGGCACCGAGGCATCGGCGGGTGCCACGGCAGCGGCTCGACCGCGTCGGCAGCGCAGTGTGGCCTATGCCCTGCAACGATGCCACGGAGTCACGGCTCAGTGCGTCGCTGGTCCTGGGGCATGCAGTTGCAGGCACCTTGTTCTGCGTTCGAGGCCCCGGTGATCTCCGGCGGTGTTCATTGAGTGCTGTCCGGGGGTTTGGTGGAGGGAAGCCCCCAAAAGCGTTGGTAGTTGATGCTGAAGCGATGCACCATCAGAAGATGGCACGGCAGAGGCAGGGGGTGTCCCGCGCACTGTGCAGGCTGTGCAGGCGCGACTGGGAGGCGTTGCAGCGGTGCCCTTGGTGCTTGAGCACAGATGCCTCTGTCCCACAAAAGTGGTGCAGGCACAGGGACGGAAAACTGTGTTCCGCCAGGGAGCAGTGTACCAAGGCACAAAGCCGCGCCAAACCCGCGTGGGCCTGAGATCCGGTGCCCCGTGCACGACAAACAGAACCGCGGCCGGTCTGCTGGGCCACACCACATACCCCTCCGCCGCTCTGGAACAGACGTTCGGCGTCGTCCAGCACCAGCAGCGCGTTCTGCTTCGTTGCGTCCTCAAAGATTTTGTCGACGCTGTTGGCGGTGGACCCCGAATTTGCACCGATCTGGAAATGCAGCAGCCACAAAGGCAGTCGCACAGGGTGTGGGTGTGCTCAACGGGTACGCCGCACTGCACCAAGTATCACGTGTGGGAGGCAACACAGTACGCGTTTCTTGGTAAACGGTCGTTCCTGTTTCCAGCACATCCAAAACGGCGGTTGCCAACCACTGACCACCAAAACACCCTGCCACCCCGTTACTGCTAAGCAATGGCCGTGCTTCTAACTGCCCCTGCAACGCGCTCCAGTCCTTATTCATTGTGTCCTGATCTCCACACAAAGTCAATGGTACTGTCCTGTACCGTGCCCTCTCGAGCTCCTGAACGTAAGTTTGGCCCTTGGAGCCCCCTCCTGTAATTTTCAATTCCACCAGCCTAAGGCCTCAGATGCGGGGCAAAATAAACCAAGCCAAGTCCGAATTCGTGCAATCTCAATGAACATATTCGGATTGGCGAGTTTGCATTTGCACCAGAGCCCTGTGGAATATCAACCGCATTCAGGGTGAATGCACACCCCCGCGACCCATGAGTCGGTGGCGCCACGGCACTTTTTGGGCTCGTTCCCGTGGAAGCAGAGATACGCCGATCAGCATTCCCTAAGGCACACCTCCGCGACATTGACAACTTTCAGGGTTGAGCCAGTCTCATATCCAATGACTTCTGCCGCCAGTGATTTACCTGTGCCCGTCTGCAATAGGATGTATGGGGCACATGCGGCCAGGCATAGCAGGCAGGCAACCAAACAAAACACACAGGGGCAGACTGAGGTAGGCACAGAGGGGTGGGCACGGATGGACAGGGGCAGGGAGGCAGGCACAGTGGGGCAGGCAGAGGGGCAGGGGCAGCCTTGAGACACAATGGGATGGGCTTGGGTGGTAGGAAGCCACAAGCACAGACGCACCGGCCTGCATGCACGCACCCACGTGCGCCCATCACAATCATACACACACGTGTGCTGACAGCCACTGACAGCCACTACACCCTAACCCTAACCCCCCCCCCCCCTCGGCACATGCAACAGCCGCACAGCTGTGCAGGATGGGTGCTGACCGGAGTGCTGGAGCAGGAGGGACACTGCGAAACCATGAATGCCTCATCTCAACTTAGGCCCCACCTCTAGAGGGAAAGCACGAAACGACGAACCTCATTTCAACTTAGGCTTCACATCTCTCGGTATCCCGAAGACTAGTTCTGCACCATACAGACTGAAGTATGACGAGCTATCCAAGATATCTATGGGTAACGGGCGGCCAAACTTCATATAACAAGCTCTAGTCTCGCAAGTGATTCCCTTACTCACTCACATGATTCCATGAAGCAGCAGTAATTGAGAATTGAGGTCAGCACCAGTAGATAATGGTGGCACAAAATTCAACATTCAACATTGCAGATTGAACCCCGAGGATGAGGGCATCCGCCTATTCAACAGGGGTTTAAGCGGTTGTCCACTCTGAATCATGGGTGTGGAGCATGGTTTGGGAAAACAGAAATAAATCATAACGCCTGCCATGCAATGCACTGTGGTCCCACCTGAACCACCCATGGTGTGATGCAACCTGCTCTAATTGTGGTCAACCTAGGATCATGGTCCATCTGCCGTGGCATGCAATGAGCTAACATCATGGCCCGCCTTGGGATGCACTACTGCCTTGGGTTGCAAAGCGGCACATCATGGCCCGGCCGTGATCCACACCCAAATTGGCATGCACAATGAAATACCCACAGCGCACCCAGATGGGTCCACCCAGTTGTGTGACTGCAGCACACCCAGTGATAGTGAGCAGATGTGAACTTTTTGCAGACGAATTCTTGCGTTGGGTGCTTTGAATTTTACTGACGCAAAATCTTTGCGACAACACCCAAAACAGGGCAAAATTAGAGGGGGGCTTATGGTTCATTCATTTTGGTGCCAATGAAAAGGACCTGGGGTATTTTGGACGCTGGGATTGCAGTCCATCCCTACGCAGGCATAAAAATGTGGATCAGTTGGACTCTGGGATTGCAGTCCATAGCACAGACAAAAGACGCAGTCTAAAAGTGAAGCAAGAGAGGCAACAAAGAAAAGGGATGCACCATGCAGCACAAGCATGTTCATGTCCAAAAAGGGGTGGGTGGGTGGCAAAAAAATCCTTTTTTGCAATAGTGTTTGCGGGTGTCATTTTTGCGAAGGGCATGCAGCTGAAAATTAATGGTTTTTTGTGGTAAAACAACACCTTGTGCCAGGAATTATAATCTTCGCAAATAAATTAGGATGCATATGGTATATATATGGTAAACAAAATAGACACTCAAAAAATGTATACCTGAAGTATTCGTTTTCCCCTCTACATCAAGAAAGGAATGTCGCACGCATGGTGGTGCTGGGCAACCCCCCCCCCCCCCTTGGGAGGCTGCCGCTACATCCTAACCCAAAACCTAGCCGCCAGAAAAATTCAACTCCACAATAGCCCATACAGCACCCAAGGTTCCCCAGTGATCTCCCACCTCAGTACTAACGGGGCCTGACTCACATCTGAAATCGGAGGGGGTTCAGGTCCCCTACTTTTCTCATTTGTTGTGGTAAGGCCTTCCCCGCCCCCCAACTTTTCCCTTTCGATGTGCTACAGCATCCCACCGCCTTCTTTTGACGACTTTAAAGGAATTAAACTAGGGGAGGACCTACACTGTTTGTATTGCCCGTCCTGTGGCCATATGCATCAGCCAATGGCAGACGCCAGGTCTACAGGCCGCGGGTGCACCTGGTCCTGTGGCAACCGCACGGTGGGCCGTCCCCAACCCCCCCCCCCCCACATGTGCAACGGGCCGAATAGGTGCGCAGAACGAGGGCTCACCGGAGGGCCGGAGTGGGAGGGAAACCGCGTAGGCCTCGTCTCAATCTAGCTGGGAGGTGGACCGGCAACCCTACCCGTCACTGGGAGGGAAGTTGACTTTTTGTCCCTCTTTGTGCCCCCCCTCCCCCCCTCCCGGGGGCGGCCGCTACACCCTACCCCTAAACCCCCCCCCTCCCTGGGCACATGCAACAGCGGCACAGGTGTGCAGGATGGATGCTCACAGGAGGGCTGGAGCAGGAGGGACACTGCGAAACCGTTAATGCCTCATTTCAAGTTAGGACCCACGTCTCTTGGTATCCCGGAGACTAGTTCTGTACCATGCAGACTGAAGTATGAAGAGTTATCCAAAATATCTATGAGTAAGGGGCTACCAAGGTTCATATAACTTGGCTGAGTCTCGCAGATGATTCCTTGACTTACTTACATGATTGCACGCATCCACACGCACACGCACACGCACACGCACACGCACACGCACACGCAAAATCCAAAATTGCCCTGAAACAATAGCACAGGCGAGGAGCATTGGCCGGACTTCTCGTCAGGCTAACCATGATGTGAACACGACACACATGTTACAAGACATGATGGCTAGGCGCCTTTCAAAGGTGCAGGCTGTGTCCACTTGTGGCCAGCCCCGAACAGACAAATACCACACACACACACACACAGATACACACACACACACACACACACACACACAAGAGCAATGGGTGTACTTGTTGAAGTTCTGGATGCAGATCAGATACACAGACGGAGCTGCAAAAGACAGGTGCCAGAAACAGAACAGTGTGGATGAAGCATTCGGCAGGCTGACCCTGTTTAACAGGGCCATCCACCAGGTGCTGACTGGAATCGATTCACACACACACACACACTATTAAATGCAGTGCTGCACACTGCAAACAGTGTTTGCTTGTTGAAAGGGTTCTGAAGACAGACCAGCTATGCAGACTGCTCTGCAAAAGACAAGAGCCAGTGCTTAGCAGAATTAAACAGAACGGTGTGGACGGAGCCGTTGGCAGGCTGACCTGTTCAACAGAGCTGTCCACCAGGTGCTGACTGGAATAGATCCACTCGGAGGCACGCAACCAACATACATGCATGTTTTTTTCCCATCATACCACCATGATAGGCTTATTACTGTATGCTGCCTGCCATGGACTTCACGGGGATGGCAACTTAGCACCCAGGCAAGACATGTAGAGCTAACACTGTGCTGGGCCTGTACGTCAGTGGTTGTGTATGCTGCTCACCATGAGCTTCACGGAAATGGCACCTCAGCACCACAGAACACGAAAAAGCTACCTGAAGGGTACTAGGGAGAGGACTGCCCCTTCGGGCTGCAAGAAAAGGTAACAGAAAATGACAATGATACTGGGGAGGCAAAATTGACTGACCCTGTTTAACACAGATGTTTGGCAGAACACACGCACACACACACACACCGGTCCACTGAAGAGCGCCACGATGCTCTGTTTCGTGCACTCGTCCTCCTCAAAGCCCCATTGTGTGTACAGCAGCTTGCGGCCCTTCTCCAGTGCTACAATCTGCTGCAGGGCTGAGTGGGTCTGGTCGTGGAAAACGCAGTCCGCCAAGGAGCGCTTGGGGATGACTTTGCGTGTGAATGCCTCATCCCGGAAATACCCGCGCAACTGCAATTTGGCGCCCTGCATGGGGTGGGTATGCTTGGGAGAGGAAGTGCGGGGTGGGGAGGGGCACGATGGAGGCAGGAGGGACGGGGAGGGCGTGGTGTGGGTGCACACGTTGCACAAGAAACAACAATGCACACCCAGGAAGAGGTAACGCAAAGAAGGTTCTCTAGTGAGTGGATCGATGCAGGTCATCACAGACGGAGGGACGATTGGAAGGAAGCGTGGATGGAGAGCAAGATGGATAGGGGTAAGGTCATCCCTCAGCTTGACCTTCTCCATCCGTGCCTCCGTACCTCCGTCCCTCCCTCCAATTGTATTTCCTTTTTAGTCTATTCCCACCTCCAGCTCACCGGATGAAACCGGACTTGGGTTTCGGCGGACTTATCGGCCCGGTGGACTTTCGAAAGTCCGGTTTAATCCCTACCCCACGATCTTTTGGGCGGACTTTCGGCCGGCCGAAAGTCTGGCCAGACTTTCGGCTGGCCGAAGGTCCGCCGAGCCGATTAGTCCGCCGAGCCAATAGGTACACTGAACCCGGCGGGCCCCCACCTCCGTGTGGCTCTGGGTGAGGCTGCACATGTGGCTTTGGGTGTGGCTCTGTGTGTAGCTGTGTATGGCTATGTGTCACAGCGTGTGGCTGCGTGTGTGGCTATCTCTGGCTCTATATGTGTGTGGCTGTGTGTGTGGCTGTGTGTGTGGCTGTGTGTGTGGCTGACTGTAGGGCCCCTTTGGGCTTTTGGGCGCTTCTCATTGTCAACATCTTCTCTCCTCTTCATCCCGAACAAACCACCAGATTGCCCATAGAGCTGATGAATCTACAAACCTGACCTGATAGAGTGGGTGGCGGCCAAGAAGCGTGCCTGTGGTGAGGAATGCTTCGGCAAATCCTTCAGGGTATAGAGGGGCACCCTCACTACTGCCTTGCGACTTCTTTTCCCACAACCCTCTCTTCGTCCCCTGCTGCCTCGCTGCCGCCAATGTACCATACCTGCTCTGCAGCTGGAATGGAAGAGGAGACGTCAACAAGGAGTGCCCCTCCCCAGAACCTCACACAGCCCGGAGGCATGCCTCAACAAACCAGAAAAACCAACTGGCAAATGGACTGCACCTTTGATGCCCCCCCCTTGGCCGTCCTCAGGAATGCAAATATTGTTGAGCCTGGGGACAGAATGCTGCAAAGGTGAACAGTGAGGGACCTTCCTACCTAACTTGTTGTAGGCCAGCGTGCCATTTTTACCCATCCTTGTAGGGGACGCGGACGTACCACCAGTTGCTCACCAGTGGCATGTGTGCGAGCACAACATCAATCATTTGGTGCATGCTCCACATCCCGTCATTGCTGCCCCCGCCTGCACTTGACCCCCATGGGTTCGCCTCTCGTAAACCTTCCCTCTGTCATCAACCACCATCATGCGGCCGACATACCCTCCTCCCAACACACAGACCAACCCCTCCCCACATACACCCTACCCCACGACCACACACAGCCTCGGGGGCATGCCTCCACAAAACACAACGAAGTGCGCTCAACCGGAAGTACCAACCGGCAAATCTACTCCAGCTTTGATTCACCCCCCTCCCTCTCTTGGAGGGCTTGGCAGACGGACCCCCTTGTCCAATCCCCTGTACCCCTTCGGAAATTGCACCTTGAAGCGGGGGAGGAAAGGGGTAGGGTCAGTAGAGCTCCCGAAAACTGGGGAACGGGGGTCCGGGCCGGGGGCTCAATTGACTGGGCCCCTTGTACCACAATCCACACTTTTTCAAGGGTGCGGCCCGGATATGGCAGGGTCTCGGACATTTACTGCACCTCTGACCCTGATACTCTGCCTTAGACTCTATTACAACTCTGGCACTGATTGAGAGAGGCAGTATTGTGGCTCCCACGGCCGACCATGGTGGGGTGCTGCATAGTTGTGTAGCTCAGGGGGCTTGCGTGGCTCTCAGTTAGAAGTTGGAAGTCCGGAAGCCCCTGTGTCGCCCCTGGAAGAACCCCTTGCGCCCTCCGCGTGCCATGAGCCTTGTTGGGTGCCAGCTGCAGCCCCAAGCCCTGGGCAGTGATTGCATGCGACACACCTTCCGCATGTCGTCCATCGTTACTTCGATTGGAGACCCTCTTGACACAGCAATGGACAGGGCCGACAGGATGGCGTTCTTAATAAGACCTGTGAATGCAGAAGTCAGGGTAGGAAACACCACTGGACTGCGGTATGCGTCCTGACTTTCAATGGGTGATTGTCTAAATGCACTGAGAACAAAGCTCCCGTGCCGCTTGCTCTCTGTGCATACATGTGTGGTGTGTGCAATCTGACCGTTGACCCATGGTTCCATTGCCAAGCTGACAGTGGAAAGGGGGGGGGGGGGGGGTTCCAAAAAGGCTAAGAAACCGTGCGCGCTACTTTTGTGGCAAGTACACCCGGAACATCCTGATTGTCATCCCCTCCCAAAATGGCCCCTAAAGAGAGCAAACGCTTCTACCACAAAAATTGTACAACACCCAACACCCCTCCTTCCCACCAACACAGCACAATCAAGAGCACAAAATAGTTGGCACCGACTTCATAGTCTTTGAACTGGCCCTTGGCCCGCTGTGGCCCTTTGCAACCACAAATAAGAACATCCGCAGAGCAGGGATGGATATAGTGGGGGGGGTCCCCCCCCCCAGCCCCCCCTCCCTTCCCCCCCCCCTTGACGGTGACGATGGACCCGTCTGGTTGGACCAGCAGTTTTGCAGCAGTTTGACGAGAGGGCTGATGGCAAAAAAAAAAGCGCGCTGGAATTGAACCAAGGACTCTCAACCTGCAATTCCATGCATAAACCACTGAACTGTTAACCTCCTCTGACTCACAAGGAACACAGGACAATACGTTGCTCACACAACTCTCCAGATGCACGGACAGTCCAGTCATTTCTTCACACATTTAGCCAAAATGGCTTGCCATTCCGAAGGATCCATGCCTGTAAAGCAAAAAAAAGAGCAATCGTCATCGTCATTGCATCATCACTGCCTCCCGGCTCAGCACCCCCCCCCTCCCCCCCATCCCCACCTTGGTAATGTTGTCACTATTGTATCCATCCCTGCCGCAGAGGTGCCGGGCAAAAGACAAATCCAACAAAGGACAAATCAAAACAACAACACAACACCTCCCATAGATGTTGCTACATAGCCGCACCATGCGTGCGGTGCATCGGGTGCTCCCCCTAAGGACGACAGCCAATAGAGCTGGTTCAGGGGCACTATTTCATTCTCCACCCAACAAGGCCCAGAAATCCTGGCCCAGGTGGCACCTTGAGTTCCCGGTAAAGTTCCCGGGAAAAAATCGGGGGGGATAAGGAAAATGGAGGAAAATGGGGGAAACGGGGGGGAATGGGGAAAACTAGGGGAAATAGTGAATATGCAGAAACTAAAGCGGGGGGGGGGGGGGAGGGTTGGAAGATGGAATGGAAACTTTGGGGAAATTCACAGTGCCATTTTCCAACATTTTCCAACATTTTCCCCCATTTTTCCTTGTCGCCAAGCAGAGGAAAATGGGAATTGACAGCCCCTCCCATGACATGCCCCCACCAAAAGTGCATTTGGGGGAGGGGGGGGGGGGTTGGCCCAAGAATTTCCCCTTTTTCCATCAACAACAGAAAAAAATTCCCACTTTGCCCCATTTCCCCCCATTTCCCCACATTTTTCTTGCATTGTCACATCTTTAAAGGTAAGGTTCTAGTAAGGTACCGGAAATGGGATATTATTGGCCTTGCACCAAGTTGGGCGGCCACCTTAAGCCACATGGCTGTGGCCCGCGGACAGAAAGTTTGTCCATGTTAGGGGATGCTCCTTGGTTGGGAAGCCACTCACAGCTTCTTTGGCCAACCACATCCTGTGATTGATGTGATTGGTGGACGAGATGCTTTGTTTCATCTGCGAATTTACCGTATTCCAATACGGCTAAGGCTCACAAGTGTGCACCAACCACACAAGAGGCACACACCTCCCTCTCGTCCTTTTGAAGTCTGTGTGTGGTATGGCTGGCCAGGGAACCATTGTGGGCGACCACATTACTGCTTCGCCATACAAATGGTATAGACTATAAATCCTTGGTTTGGCTGGACAGCCAAATCGTTGCACTGCGCACACACTACGCTCAACGTGCCCCACATTGCCAGCGGTCTCATTGGCCAGCAACTAGGGTTGGTAGCCTGGCCAAACAGTGCCGGTGAACCGCAAAAGCAGCACAGGGGGTTCCAGATCACCAGATGCTCCCATCTGAATCAACACAGTCACAGCTTTGCTTCGGCACAGTGCCAAATATGTTGGACACAACTGAATATGCCTAATGCCTGAGCCCTCAATATCTGCTCAACAACATGTTTGTGCATTCACAAGGAAACCTTGATTGTCCAATTCTGTCTCCTTTAAAATTGTTCTACACATAAAACGGGCTATAGTCCCGTTCAACTGCAAAAAAAAGGGGGGGGGGGGAAGGGTGCCATGGAGGGAGTACTCGCACCGTGCGCGCACCATGCCAAGTAAAATTGAACAACTTCCCCAGCAGATGCTCTACTGGGAGAGGGGTTGTAGATGGTACCTGGTAGGCTGTAAAGTGTTGCCATTCCCCCTGGCTGGCCCTGGGTCCTGGATGCTTGCTGTTATTTCCTGGTGGGTCCTGGATGGTCACTGTTATTTCCTGATGGGCTCTGGATAGTTGCTGTTATTTCTTGGTGGGTCCTGGATGCTTGCTGTTATTTCCTGGTGGGCACCAGTAGAACGGGTGTACGTGACAGTGACACCACTGGGAAGCCATGAAAGAGACATTGCTGTGTGGGAAAACGAAATAAAGGCTGTGTGCAGACAATTTGTGGCCTTTTGCCCTAGCAACGGCATGCAGTACCCTCTAAATTAGAGGAAGTGGTCCCGAGAAGAACTCAAATACTTGCACCGTGCGCGCACCGTGCCCGGTACTCCCTGATGAGGTGCTAAGGTGCAAGTACACATTTGAATGTTGCGCCAAGGGGGGGGGGTGCCCCACTCTTTCTGCCACCCCCCCACAGCCCCACTCCTAGAGTGCAACTCTGTCTTGCACCCCCACACACTAGCAGGAGCGGAGGACATCATGGCACAATTTGGAACAGGCTTTTTTCCATGCGCACAGAGACAAGGTGAAGCACAAGCAGCATGTCACCGCACAAAACGCTGGAGGTGACAGCCTCATACCCCCAGAAAGTTCATAGTCGAGTGACAATGCATCGTAATCGACATCACCAGCTGCTGGCAGACCTGTGCGCATGGAGAAAGTGGAAGGGCAACCTCCAAATACACCCACACCAATGCCCAAATTGAGACCCCCGTTCGCATCTCCATTCACACCAAGCCACATTCACAGCCATATGACACTCACACCCACGTTCAGCACATCCACATGAGCTTGCTCCCACCTCTCACTTGCTCTAGCCGACCCAAAACTCAACCCAGAACACCAGGACTCTGGATCCATGATGTTGTATTCTTCACGCAGACATACTGTGCCACATATTCCTCCTCAGAAGCAGAGTAATAAGGGCTACATCTGCGCACCGCAGGCGCTGCACGGCAGGAATAATTCTCCTAAACTGCACAAGCAGTGAAACTTCCAACAAGAAGGAAAAACCACCATTCCATGACCATTTGGAGTACTTGCCTGTACAAAAGTAACTAAGTGGGTGGGGGTTGGGGGGTGAGGAGCACATTGATCTCCCCGGTTGAGGATGGTGCACGAGGGTGGTGGCGGAGTATTTCATGAGTGGAACACAATAGGAAATCTGAATGTGATGTAGTACACATGCAATCAATGAAATGGCAAGTTTGCAGTCTGGTTTCTCGTTATAGTATTGTTCTAATGTAGCCTAGAACGGTCTAGGCTAGAAATTCTAGCCTGGAACGAAATTGGGCGTTCTAGCATGTACCAACGAGGGGCCTATCCATATCACTTAGGCAGCCCCCACACACAGGTAAAACGGGGAGGGGTCCTAAAAGAAAAAGAGTCCTAGGGACCTATTGCACAGTGTAGAGGGCTGGAGTGTGGGGAAAAAAAGTGAACACAATGACAATGAATTGCTTGTCTTGTTTGCTACCGGAATCATTCCCAACGCGCGCTGCACTGCAAGTGCACCGCAGGGCGCGCCGCAAGGGAGGAGCCCTCAATGACAAAAGCGAAGGGGCAAGATCAGATCTGTCACAAGCATCCGCAAGATTAGACATGATCGGAGAGAGCTGGGTCCTACTGCACTGGAGGTAGCTGGACGCAGCTGTGTCACACCCAGCTCCAGATGCGGCAAGCCTCGGCAGTGCTGAGTGACACAATTCGGACAGATGCAAGAGACAAATGTGCGAGGAGCGGTGGTTCATGTAAAATGACAGGCACGTAAGAAGCGAGGTGTTCCACAAAGGCGCCACGGTCAGCCACACGGTCAGCCACACAGAAGGGGCTCGTGCTGAATGTTGATGCTCAGTATTAACCAGTAGAATGCCTTCCCAATGCTCTCCACGCTTGCATCCACACATCGTTACCTTCGTCACTCTGCCGGAACCGTTCATAAAGCTAGTGTCACAGTCACAGAGATGCGATTACTGCTTGAGAGCAAGGATCAAAGAAATCAACGGCTAGTACTTCTGAGGTATTGTGACTGTGTTCACTGAAGGTTTGGGGCATGCCACAGCTCAGGGTCAAAGACAAGGGTACGGGCAGGTTTGTGAATGCAGAGGAGTGTGCAGATGGTGGTGCGCTCCCATGAGTAGGGCCACAGCGTTTGTTACAATGTGCCCCTCTGGTGGACAGCGCAGGCCGTTGAGCAAGTGCGGACCACGTTTGAGGTCGCTCCGATGCTCCTGACAAATGGAAGAAACTGCCCCATCATCAACCCTCCGAACAATACCAACGGTGGGCTTCATCTTGTAACAACACGAGCAACTGGTTTCAATTCAGGTGAAGAGTTGTGAAGTGGAATCTCAGCGGCTGGCCATTGATAGAATCCGTGCCACACAGGTTCTACCACTTAGCACAAAGTAAAACCATCAGCTGTTGGAGATTAATCGACAACGATTGGCCAGAAGCCGCTGGTTAATGGCCTGCCACAGCCAGCTGGTGTACGCCTCTCCACAACAAAATAGCTCGAAGGGGGGGGGGGGGGGGTGGCATGACGCCGCGGTTGGTTTCTCTGTCTACAGCTGGCAGCGCCAATTGGCCAATCGCCACTGATGCTGCCCTTCCAATCCCTTTCCTTGAATGAAGGTCCACGAAGCCGCTGTTTTGGTCCGCCGTTTCTGTTGTGGTCCGCCGTTTCCCCATGGTGGCGAGTCGCATCAACCAAAACATTACGGATCCATATGGCCTTACCATTCACCCCAACGAGTACGCGGAAATGCTCATGGCGGAGTGCTTCCATTGCCCGTGTGCGTGAGCGGCATGAACTCAGCACGACTGCACCTCGAGGGGGGAGGGGAGGCACACCTGCAGGCACATGCTTCATCCAAATGTCGCGCCGCATCGTGTGGTCCGGATTTTTGAACTCAATGGCCTACAAGATGCAGGAGCTCCGCACATCCCTTGGCCGGTCACAACACGTGCACGCGCTCTCACCCTTGGTTCCTCCCTCTGCCAGGTGCTGAGCCCTTGCTGCTGCTGCCGGGCATTCGCCCTTGCATGGCGCTCACGAGCACCGCCTCGCTCAATGCCAAAGCGCCACGGGACACCATGTGGGACTCGAATGTCCATCCTGCTCTAAACCCCGGCCCCCAACCCCGCAGCCCCACTTCCAGACCGGAGAGCAACAAGGGATATAGCCCTCTCCCTTGGAATCTGGCCTGCATTTGAAAGGGGAGGGGGTGGTCGCATGCTCACCACCCCAACCACCCGCGCTTTGCTTGTGCCATTGGCTGGGTGTTCACCTGCGATTCTGGAGGGGGGGGGGGGGCGGCAACCCATAGGGGCATGAGCGCAGGCCAATGTGTACAAGCACCGGTTTCCGATTAGACATGTCTGGCGGGGCAGAACCACCAGGTAGTTGTTTAACAAAGCCGTGCGCCCAACAGCCGCAGGAATCAGCGCCCTGTGGCACATTGTTGGGAGGAGCGGGGATGGCTAGAGATGTTTCTGACGCGAACCGAGCACTGACGTGGTTGTGCGTCGAGAAGGAAAGGCGTGCCCTCCAACGGCGTGAACATGAGCTGGGGGAGGGCACTGAGTTGATAGAGACACACTCGCGTGTGCTCCGCATGATTCTGGAGTGGTGCCATCCAGTGGCATGTTTTGTGTGGGATCCGCTTTTGCTGGTCGAGGTCATGTGTGGGGGATGGCGTTTGGTGGAGGGGTGACACTGGGATGTCTGTCCAGACCGTGAAATTTGGACGGCATCGGATGTGGGGATTGTACCACACGCACTGGGGCGGGGGAGGGGGGCCACTTGTATGTGTGGGGGGGGGGGGGTTCCCGGACCTACACTCCAACGCCCCTGTGGGGGTGATACGTGGGGTCAGTGTTCGTATCACGCTGGAGGAAAGGCCCACACCAGCGTGATCCTCCGGTGCATGGCCTCGTCCAGGACGTATGCTTTGTTGGTGGCAAGGACGATGAGACCCGAGTAGCGTTCGAGTTCCCCCAACATTGAAGTGACCAGTGGACTTTTGGTGCGGGACTCGAAAAAGCTCTCGCTGCAGAGTGCAATGGGGCATGGGGTCAGGGTGGTTTGTGTGGGCGGCGCAGGGGTGCGACATGTGATCGAATACCCTCAACAAACCAACACGACTTTACAAGGGTTGTGGGCGGTTGTGGCGGGTGGAAGTGGGTTTATTGTTGAGAGTGGGTGGTGTTTGTTTGTGGGGGTTGCGAAAGATGGCAATGGACTGTACTGCTTTGGTGCGGGAGGACAAGGGGTACGAATGCCTTCCACGTAGGAATGCGCATGCGCCTTCGGCACCCAGTTTGTGGGTGTCATCGGCGTACGCCGGGTTCCAGAGGGCGGGGTCGCTCGTTTGTTCCACTGCACTTGTGCCACCAAACGAACAAACCCGATTCCGCAGGTCCGCCCTCAATTGCACATCGTCGGCTCCTGTGCTATCCCCGGGTCCGCCCCCTGCCCGGTACCCGACACCTTCTTGGGCTTGAAGGGCATGCGTCTAGGTTTGCACGACAAGCCCACAGTGAGGCCGCTCTGCGTCTCCAGCGCGCAACGTGGCCAACATACCATTCATCAAAGAAGATGAGGGCGTCGTACAGCTTGGCCTCACGGAAGATCAGCTTAAGCGTCTCACCAGACCCTGTTTTGCCCCCCGACAGCATTTCCGCCAAATTGACCAGCAAAAGCTTCTTGTTCACCTGAACGGCCAAATTCACACACAGCCCTGCGCAGCCACACACAGCCACGCACTGCAACACACACACACACACACACACACACACACACACACACACACACTGCAACACGCCGCTGCACAAAGAGCTAGACAACAGTATATGCGGCGCAGAATCAACATATTTATTGAGGACTTCGCACACAAATGCACTATTTGGGCATACATCCTAACCTCACCGAGTACCCAGAGGGGCAAAAGAAGTCGGTCCCGTCGCTGCGCTTATTGCATCCCTCTCTTCTTGAATGGGTCTCAAATTGATTTACATCGCGTCATGCAGGAGGGAACAAACCCTGGCTCAAAAACTTGACGACAATAAGACACGAAGGGATGTACTGCAAAGAAACACGCACGCAGGCACGCATGCCCCCGGGGAGGTAGCAGCAAAACCCCAGCAAAAGCACACAGATACCTGGGTTGCAATGGCATTTGCGAGCATTGTTTTCCCCGTTCCTGTAATGTGGTACAGCGGTTTGATGTAAGGGCCGCGGCACGATGCACAGGGACATGAAGTGCGGAATTGTTAAATGGGAGCCTAACTTCCTCCGCAGCCGTCCAGCTGAGGCACCCCCAAAGACCCTCCGAGACCTTCTCTGCACAGCTCTTGACCCCCTGCGTTCCTCAATTGCCCGCAATGACCCTCCAAAAGAGGTCACGTGGCTCAGCTTTCATAGCACATTATGCCTGGCCAGAAAATACCGAGATCAAACCCCAAATGGGGTGCCAGTGGTAGCACTGTCGCAGGCGCTAGGTTGTCCTAGGAGCGAGGGCTGATGAAGGTTCGCTGGTGCCTGCGGATCGCCACCTCAACAACCCTCAACAGCCTTCAACACGTCTTCGCAGCCATGGGGACCATCAATACACCTCAACAACCTGCCCTGAAATAAATTTCAAAAAAAATACACTTACTACCGACCTGTCAGCCTCCGAATTCCACAATTGAAGCGCCCTCCACGCGCGCTACAGCCACCGTCACACTCAGCTACCCCCGAAACTCCACCACAGGCCTTCAATGTTTGGAAACACTCTGGTCATTCCTTTAAATTCCCGTCCACTTTCAACACTGCTCCGCTACCCAACACCACCCGCAGGAGACTGCAGCTGGTGAGTGGTGGTTTCAGCACCAAGCAAAGGTCCTGGGATGAGACCCAATGAAGGCATACAACCGACCATCGCAATAAGCGCAGCCGAATGTCCCAACACCACGCGAAAGCCTACCCACGCGAAACCTACCCACAAGTCGCAGGTTCAAACCAAACACTTTGACACCAATGATTGGAACCCCCAGTTGTGCTATAGTGCGTCGGCGAGTCCTCAGAAATAGTACTCCTGCCCCGAAACACCCTCCGGCATCCTCACCATCTCTCTCGGGAGCCGTCCACCCATCAAACCCGAAAATTTTGCCCTCGCTCGCCACCCCGCACACTCCGCCTTACAACAACAGCAGCCCTCTGCAATAGTCAACAAATCTGTGGGCCACCACAACCCTCAACTACCCTTCAGAAACCCACCAACCCTCCACAAAACCCTCATCCAGCCAAACCATCAAATACATATCAACCATCACAGACCCCTCTACATCCTCCACAGACCTCCGCTACTTTCTACAGCAATTCAACACAACCCTCCACTGCCATCACATGCCCTGACCAGACAAACTGGGACCATGGGGCGTGGCAGCAGGCTGTTGAGAGGGGTTAAAGATAGTTTGTTTGGTCGTGGCGGATTGCCGGGGGTAGATCCAGGTGGTTCTAGGATGTTGAAGCATGGACGTACAAGCCTCCCACAGATGGTACATGGACACAGGAATACACACACTGGCACACACAAATACACACACACACACAAATACACAAACACACACACACAAATACCACAGACACACGCACACACATGAAAGACTCCACGTAATCGCATGGTTGTGGTGGTGGTGGTGTGATGGCTGGACGGGGTGCTACGCAATCAGCACGTGTTGCGGTAGTCTGGAGAGGTGGGGAGCCCGTTTATGATGCCACTGTGACAACGCCCCACTCGCGAACATCGCAACTTCAGGGGTTGCATGCAGGCCAGTTTTGCCTGGCCCATGGGCACATATCTTGAGCCAAATTGGCCGTTCGAGTGCAGGCAAGAAATCTGGGTGTACCTCTGCACCAAAGGGGCAGGGAACCCCCTGCATTGTTGTGACTGCTTCTGTGCTGGGCCCCAGGCAGGTCCTCAGCGGATGACACCTGGACCCAGACTGTATATGGTTTGGTTTTTTCTTATGCCCCATGTGCTGCCCTTGATGTGAATGGTGTCTCTGCGTCACCAGACGGTGGTAAGCACCATGGACCCTGGAAACCTAGGTGCCAACAGAACTTGGCTCCTCAACGAAAATCAGGCTTGTGTTGCTGTCCCAATCTGGATCACACACACACACACACACACAAGTCGGCACACCACTGCATCCCAAACTACTGACCCACAGCCAGCAGCCCAGAATACCTGAGGGACCATGAAAAAGCAGTACAAGGCCACTGCCGTATGACACCACATCCTCCATGCCATACTTCTTCTTGGCAGTGGTAAAGGCCTCAAAATTGGAGACTGTGGCCATGACCAACGCCTTTTGATCCGCCGGGAGGATGACCTGCTCTAATTTGACCTTCGGGGCGTACAAATGACTGCCCTCGACAATCTGCACACGGAGATCCAATGCAAATCGTGATGTCTCACGCAGCCACAAGAGAAAAGGTCGAATTTGAGGACGTGGGTACGGGACCCCACACCAACACCCCCCCGCCCAGAAAATGACTGCTGCTTGGGTGATGGGTATGAGCTGTGGATGCCCATGCAATGGTTTCGCTCAACCAGCTCAAAGCAGGGTTTCTCTCTTGTCCGTGATTTTTGGTCCGAAAATCTTTCCGCGATTTTCCATGGCATTTATGTGGCAGGAAAAATTCTCCTTTTAGATTGAAAATCTAGGCCTTAGGGCCTCAGGAGCAAGCAATTTGTTGGCTTACCCCCACTTGCCATCCACCATGACAGCCTCTGCGAGAAGTGAGAGAATGAGAGGTGGGCGGGTGTCAGGGGGCAAAATGAAACTCAAAACAAATCCATCACCTGTTGCCACTTCACAAAACGTTCCTCCACATCACCACCATTGCAGAACATGGTCACAAAAGCTTCACGCCTCTCCCTACCCATGTTCTGCCAATTTTTGACATCAATCAGTCCGGCCAAGCTTAAGGACCGCTCAATTGCAGCAGCCATCATAGGGCACCATGAATATGGAGCCACGGCCTCCTGCAAAACTGGCAGCCTGGACTCCGAGAAAACTGTATGGGGGAGGAAAATAACAACAATGGTAACTGTACGTACACCAAACAGCAAAAGTAATGGCAACAGTGATCTGCATTTCCGCTATTTTCTGTGATTTCCGTGCTTTTCAAATTTGGCCAATTGCCGTGATTTCCGTGCCACGGACAAGAGAGAAACCATGCTCACAGCAAACAAATTGCCATGTGTACAGTGATCACTGCCGAGAATAGGCTGCAGCAAAAATCGTGCACACTGTGCACATAAGAAACAAGATTGTGTTTGCATTGGTGAGGAGGATGTGCAGGTCTGCCTGTCAGACCAACAGTGTCAGCAGTGTGCACAGAGCCTCCAGTAGACTCACCCTGTTCAATAGAGCCCCCCACCAGGTGCGGACTCAATTTGATTCACTCGCACTTGGCAGCAGCATGGGCTTTCTTTCCCTTCTGGCAGTGAGCGAACAGCTACGGTGTGTGATCAGTGTATGTGCCCGGTGCATAGCTGCGGTGTGTGTGCTCTGTTGTGTGTGTGAGTGAGTGTGTGTGTGCATGTGTATATGTGTGTACGTGTGTGTGTACGTGTGTGTAGTGTGTGTACGTGTGTGTGTGCGTGTGTGTGACGCCCAAATTATTCAAATCAAGCTCAAACTGCGAGGTTCAACAACTAAGGCCTACCGCTATGCGACCGAACCATAAGTACTGATGTTCAGGTGCCCCGTTGACAGGCTCGGGAACTGGGTTTAGACGCTGGCAGACATGCAACAAGAGGGGGCAGCAACTGCGCTCCTACCGCGCCCTGCATCCCGTCTCCATGTGTGCATGCTTCCCTGTGTGGAGGCTCCCTTGGGCGAGTCCACTTCGCTGGTGGCGGCCGCAGGGGCAGTGGCCCACGGGGTCTGCTGGAGCTCTTGTGTTGGGAAGGGTCGAGGGGGGTGGGGGTGTGGGGTTTAATCAGCTGACATCACTGGAACACTTGTCTGGCCGTTCTGCTGCCCGTCTTGGCTCTCTTCAGCATGCGCTGTACCTTTGCGCTGGATAGCGGAGTGTACGGGAGGGGGCTGACTACCGGCGTCTGTGGTTCCTCCGCCACCCCTGTATCTGCACGAGATTGTTTGATCATTCTTTCCACTTCCGCACTACCCAGAGGGGTATATGGGAGAGGGCTGAACGTCGGCGTTCTCCGGAGCGGGGGGTAGAGTGCGCCCCCGGTGATCCCTCATGCCGCCACACGAATGGTGGTGAGTACTCTGTCGACAGCGTTCCGGTGCTGGACGCGCTGTCTGTGTCCTGATCTTGGACTGCGACACAGTGGGGATTCAGGATTTGGTTGTCCCTGTTGTGTGTGTGTGTGTGTGTGTGTGTGTGTGTGTGTGTGTGTGTGTGTGTGTGTGTGTGTGTGTGTGTGTGTGTGTGTGTGTGTGTGTGTGTGTGTGTGTGTGTGTGTGTGCCAAAGCATCAATTCCAACCTCGCAGTTTGGCCCTTCTCTTCCTACCAGTTCTGCAATGGTTCAAATTCAAGTGTGTATGTGTGTGTGTGTGAGACATGCAATCATTCAAATCATTCTGGCGCCCCATCGACGGGTTTCTGGACTGTGTGTGTGTGTGTGTGTGTGTGTGTGTGTGTGTGTGTGTGTGTGTGTGTGTGTGTGTGTGTGTGTGTGTGAGCACGTGTGCGGTTGAGTTCAACCGTGAGGGGAAATAGCACCCAGACCTCTTGGAGCCCTAGGGAGTACCCAGACCTTGTTTCCCTAGGCTACCCCCGCACGTCGCAATCCCGAAGGCTTGGTGTGTATGCTTTCTCACCATTCTCAGACCCCATGTGTGCTCCTCAGCAATACTCAGAAATGGGCACTGTGCACAACAGCCCAATGTACCCAGAGGGTCACACCCCATTGCAACTTACCCCACGCTTCTCCTAACCGGTCACACCAATACTCCATGTCCTTGAGTTCCTCTTGGACCCATGCGCCACGTTATCCCACCTGGCGATCTGGAGAGCCCGGCACTACGGCGCCTGGTTCGAGGCCGGCGGGTGGGGGGGCACTGTGGCGGCGGACGGGGAGGGGACCTACCCCAGGCTAGGAGAGGGGGGGGGGGGGGCTGGTTGCGCTGTAGGGGCGGGGGGGGGGTCCCCGCCCCCGGGGGTTGAGGAGCCTAGGGGGAGGGGGGGGGGATGGAGGGGGTCTAGGGAAGGGGGGGGGGGGGTGGAGGGGGTCTGTGTGTGCTGTGACGCACTGCACTGTGCGCGCTGTGCTGCACTGCACTTTGTGTGGTGTGCTGCTGTGCTATGTGCTGTTCTCTGCATTGTGTTGTGCTGTGCTCAGCACTGCACCGTTTGTGCCATGCTGCACTGCGCCGTTGGTGCTGTACCGCACTGCACTGCACTGCACTGCGCTTTAGTTCACTGTGCGGGGTGTGTTGCACTGCACTGTGCTGCGCACCGCACCATGCTGTGCATTGCACTGCACGTCAGGCCATCCCACACTGCACTCTGCGTGCCGTGCTGCACTGCACTATGACGTGCTGTTCCACACGGCACCGCGCCGCGCTGCACGCTGCTCGGTTCACCGGCGCATATTGTGTTGCAGTGCATTAGGCGCAGCACCGCCACAATGTGTGAGCAGACAAACCCTGAACAGCTTCCCTACCTGCCTTGACTAGCCGCGCTACCAGCGCGTGTGTGGAGGAGGAGGAGGAGGAGGATCGGTGACTCAGGATTGCTTATGCCCCACCCATCCCCATTTGCACCACACTTCTCTTTCTGACAGGTGAGACCGGCGAGCCAACACAGACATTGAAAACCAAAATACAAAAGTGTACCGCACTTTGCCCAGGTTTGTTGTGCTGCATAAGGTGCACTCTTGTAGGCTGGAGAGCTTTGTTGGGGAGGCGGGGAGAGTGTGTATGACATATTGGAGGAGGGGTGGGGACATATTCTGTGGCCACGGGGGGGGGCACGCAAAATACTGTGGTGTACTGCAGTGTGCGGAAATGTGGTGTGCTGGTGTGCTGTGGTCTGGTGTACCTGATTTGCTATGTTATGCACCGCGTGGAACCTTTGGTAGACGTACCCTGTTTACCACCACCAAGCGCTACTGGATTGCAAACACTCAAAAGCACATACCTTCACTTTGTGTGTATAACATGGGCAACGAAAGCAAAAGCAACACACAGCCTGGGTGTGGGTCCGTCTGGGGCCGGACCCAAGAGCAGGGGACCTCATTTCGGATCGGGAGGGGCAGAGCTGGGGGGCAGGACCTCATTGAACTCGGAGTCCAGCCCCACCAAATAGTCCAGCATCCGGCGATCAATGTCCACTGGGCAGTCCATGAGATCCCCAAACGCGGGTTTGTCGCTGAGCATCACCATCCCATCCTGTGGGGCGGGGGCGATGAGGGTTCCAATGGGGCATTGCACACGGAAAGCTGGTAGCTCGGTGCCCTTGACCCTACCACACAAACACAATGCCACGACCTCTGCCATAGCACCGTTCCCCCTCTGTGCCACACCGCTCCCTCCCCTCGTCCACTTGGTGTGCTGGGTGCTTCATGCTTGCCCTATGGGTATGAGAAAAAACATGCGCACCGTGTGCACATATTGACCACTATTTTTGGAGAAATGGCCAGAATTTCAATTAATAGCGGGGGCGTGGTGGACTCAGGGGGTCAACCTACAACAACGCACGCCCACAGCCCTTGAGTCAGTCTGGGCAGTGATCAAAATTTGAACCCCCCCCCGACTTCCTCAACAACATCATGCCTCCCACCGGTGATGCGTTGGGATCTGCGTGCAGGTATTTGCCTGTGCCTCGCACTTGGCTGTTGGCGCTTGCCACGTTCCCCGGTATTTGAAATGCATGACGGGCGTTTGAGTGCAGTGATTCCAGTCCGCTGCTGGTGGACAGGGTGAGCGGGGTCCGCCTGCTGGTTGTCTGTTGGCCTGAGATGTTTGGCCTGATCAGGAAATGCCCTGGTTGTTGAGCTCGGTGCGCATGGGGAACACACACCGCGCGGGACGCATTGAGCGATACAGAAAAATGAGCACACGGTGCACACGGTGCATCACGCGGTGCGGCACGAGGTGCACGGTATTTGGGTGGTTTTGCCTCTGGATATGAACACCCGAACATTCTTCTGTCCTCCGTTGCAGTTGTTCTTGCTGGAAAAACCACTTTCCCGAAACCACAATTGGAGTTTGTGGACGGGCGGCGGGATCAGAAGTGTGCTATGACCCACCTCCTTGGCATGGAAGGCACACCTGGATACCGGAGCTGTGGGCGTTAACGAGGGCTCTGGAGTGGTGTGTCGAGGTGGTGAGGAGTTTGGAGGGCGTGGGAAAAGGCCGTCGAAGGTTAAAGAGGGGTGGGGATGTTGTCTTTTGGGTTGGTGAAAAGATAGTGAAGAGGGTGCGAAGCAAAGCGGGGTTGTGAAATTGTAGAGGGTTCCGAGGGGCCGCAGAGGGTGATAGAGGGCTAGCGAGAGAGGCGGAGGTGGCGTGCGTTGCAGAGAAATTGCTGCAGCATTGAAGAGGGCTGCAGAGGGTTGTCAAACTTGGGGAAAGGTTGCGAACGTGCAGGATGCCTTCGCTCACTATTCCCTTTCAAGCACCCCCCCCGGGGCTGTGCACTTGCGGACTCAGCACTGTTGACAAATGCCATGTGTTTGGCAGCGACCGCACGCGATTGCATTTCTACTAGGACGAAAAGAATCGGGGGAGCGCCATGGCACCCTCTCCACTTGTCACCAACTCTTCATGACCTCCTTCAAGTCGCCATCCCTCGACCCTCACAGCGCTCCACAAGGCCCTGTGCAGCGGACTCCTTCCCCCCGTTGCCTCTACTTCTGCCCCAACCCCTGCCTCTGCCAAAGCATGTGCGCCTGCCTCCACCCTCCACCCCGGCCTTTGCCTTTGCCTCGGCCTCCACCTCGGCCTCTCTGCCTTCGCCTCTGCTGAACTGCATGCACAAAAAAGAACTCCTGCCCCCCGCGAATCCCACCGATAAGTCGAACGAAGGGCCTTTGCGGGAGGGCTGCTCTTGCAGTGCGACGCACGCGCACACCTTCACAAGGGAAGAGCTCTTGTAGAACCGCGCACGGTTGGCCACACGCTGCGGCAGCGTGTCGCACAGGATGTAGAGCAGGTAGCCCACCGTGCGGTCGCGCTTCTCCTCCCCCCGCATCACGTATTTGCTGTTCATGGCGATGAGGATGTCGTGCGAGATGACGCTGCCCGCGAGAAACAGGAGCACCTGTGACGGATCCGGAGAGCGGGAGGAATGCCGTAGTGCGTGCCACCCACCTCTCGCATAGTGTGATCGGGGTTACTCCCGCCTGCCGCGTTTTGCACCTCGTCACATACAACCCTCGGTGTACCTCTTCCTCACAGGACCGTCTGCAATGAAGAAGGAAAAGAAATTGTTCCGCGGTGCCTCACCAAAAAATTAACACGGTGCAGCAGCCAACAGACAGCGCCGCGCGCAAATCAGCATCGGCACAAACTTGGCCACTAACAAACACCACTTCTTAATACGTGATAACAAGTAGACGGCAGTCGGTAGCAGTCGGTGCTTGAACAAAATTCGGGCCAATAATTGCTGGCAGTTGGTTATCTGCTTGCGGCTTGTGGGCCAGCCGTCCTTCAGCACCGTCAGGAAATCCCTGTCGGGGATAGTCGGGTTTGCACTTCTAGCAGGGGTGTGTGTGCGAGAGAGAGAGAACGAGTGTCGTGATTGCGATACGGTGTTTGATCACAATTGTAACGGCAGCTCATCGCGACAATCACAATCCTTTTTTTTTGTTGTTCCCTGCCACCAATGACATCCAGTACAATTTGATCATTTGAACAAGCCGTACAGGAGTGCAGGGGGAAGGGGGGTTCGTGATGGGTTCTTTTTGTATGAGCCAATCTCAACATGGTTTTATTTCGCATTGCCCACAAATCTAATCATCCTCCCCTCCAAAACAGAGCTGCCATTAGGGTCATGTCTTGCAATCCCCACATCCAAGACCACTGGGGCACCACTGGGGGCTCCCGATCCAACGGAGAGGTGGGCTGTCCATGCATCCACACCAGTTTCTCAAACACAGTCAGACCCCTTCGCTTCGCAAGCTGCTCGATCCGCGGAATCCATTTGCCACCCTCCTGCGTCTTGGACAGCCGCTTGTCGATGTACATCTTCTGCACGCGCTCTTTGCCCCGGAGCTCTCGCAGCAGCGCCTCAGCCTCCGTCTTCGGCTGCACCAAATACTCGGGGTCATCGTCCTTAATATCGGCCTCTGAGAGCGTGCAGAGGTCCACAGCACTGAGTGCTTTGGCAATGTCCCTTTGGCCGCCCGTCTTTGTCTGCGCCTGTGCTACTGCCCGCCCTCCTGCACCTGCCCCTTCCCATGCTTCGGTACTTCGCACACGCAAGGGAGACAGTAGGGGCCAACAGAATGATCAAAGAGTGGCAAAATGGCAGAGGCAGAAACGAGCACATATTCCACCTGGGACGTGATTTTGGCATTGCGACGTCCAAATGATGCATCGATGTGTGTTACTGTTGGCAGCGCGTCATATCGATTGCTAGCAACCCTGTACATAAGCTGTCGAATTTGCCTTTTGTGATGTGGGGTATGCTGATCGCAATCAGCAGACTCCTGTGCGTCTCAATCATCCATCTGGGTTGAGATGGCACCACAGAGCCAAAATTAAGTCAATCAAGCAATCAATCAATCAACATCCAGTCTATGTGGTTATGTGAGCCCGCCATGCCAGGGGCCGTCTCTTTGTAGGCCACGCGCACGAAAGTCACATGCGAAAACAGGACATCTGGGTACATCGCATGTATGGCTCCCACGGTGCGAGTCGGGTGAGCGCAAGAGAGGCAAAGGAATGGTGGCTGAAACAGCCCTTTTCCACTCAAAATTTGCCCTTTCAACAGCGTGTCTTGGTAGTGGTGGGGGGAGTGGTCAACAGGTGGTACAGAAGCCGCAAGGGACAGAAAGAGTCAAGGGGTTGGCAGAAAATATTTGGGGACTGGGAAGGGAACGGCAGGAAATTGGTCAGGAGGCGGGGGCATGAAGTTCTGAAAGCATAGGGTTACGGGGTCAAATAAGAGCATACAGGGGGTATAGCGATCTGACGGCATGGTGCTCTGAAACCCCGTAGTGTTGCGGGAGCATACAGGGGGTCAGGTGTTCGGTGCACAGTGTTCTGGGGGCATAGCGTTCAAGGGGCGCTGTGTGCCAGGGGCAACGTGTCCCAAAAGAGCGGCATCCGAATGGCAAGGGAGTTGCAATCGAGTGGTGAAGGAGTGATAAGGGTTGGGTCAGCAAAAGTTGGGGGAGCAGCGCACGCACCTGCGTTCCGAATCTTGATGAGCACCGACAGCAACTTGAACATGTCCGCAAGATACTCCAGATCACTGGCGTAGGCTTGGCAGCCTCCCTCTGGCGTCTTGCCATTGGCGAAGCCCGCAAATGAACCCACACCGGTATCCTGAATGGGGCTGGCGGCGTCCAAAAAAGCCGGGGAACCTTCCATCACGGCGCGGGCCAAGGCAACAGCATCCCTTGCGGAGAAACGTAAGTGGCATTTGAGATGCACACCCACTACCTCACTTCCCTGGTGCTGAACACCCCCACTTCCTTATCTCGACAGGCTCCAAAGCGTTGGAGGCAACGTCAGAAAGCAAACGAGGGATCGGGCGGGAAGGACAGCCCTAAACCCTGAAACTAGAGGTAGCTTCCAGATTTCAGCCCCCCCCCCAAAAAAAACGGCGCGACCACATGAATATTTAAACTGAGGTCAACAATGCATCGCATACATTAGCCCCTGCTGCTTCGAAACCCGCTGTCGGGAGCTCTTGAATGAACCAACCTTACCTCCCACCGCAGCACAAGAGGTATGCAGTGGTGGTTTTGCATGGTGGTGAGAAGCTGGATGTTCAGCATCAAGGACATGACTTGATGGGTGTGCAACACAGAGGCTGGCTGGCATGGGGAGAGGGGCTCCACAAAAGTGGGGCCTCAAAGGTCACGAGTGGACCCGTAAGTTAGCTCCAGCCGCACCTGCCTTCACCTGCCTTCATGGCATGCTTCCATTATTTTGCTCCCTGTCTTCCCTAGATGGGGTAGAAGCTTCGCTCTCTCTCTCTCTCTCTCTCTCTCTTTCGGCACCTGTCTGTTTGGGGTCTGTGCTGTTTGGAGTGCGGTTTACATATGGGGCTACGCATCACTTTGCTCTGGGATCGGAGAAGCACTTGCTGGACACTGGCCCCGTTCGGCCATGCAGCCCCTGTTACCCCAGAGGTCCGCTTCATAGGTTTGGGTCAGATAGGTTATGGTGATCAGGGGGCAGGTCCTACTGAGATCAGCGGCGATGTGGGGGAATGTGCTGGCGGTGTGTACTGCGCAGCCGAAGTCAGATTGTAGACGCACTCCACGAGTGTAGATTGTGCATGCCGTGGGTGACTCTTGTCTGCCCCCCTGGGCAGGAGGGAAGTGGGGCGAAGGAAAGGGGAAGAGAGGGAGGGGGAGTTAGGAGGGGAGGGGAAGGGGGTTTTTGGCACAAGGCCTCGGTATCAGGTTGTTTGCCTTTAGGGGAGGGGGGGTACATACAAGGGCATCGCCGGTTCCAAAGCCAAGGGGGCCTCCGCGGATGCGTCCGGATTCCGCTTGCGCTTTTTGGGATTCGGAGAACAGGGCATCAACCCACTTGAATCCACCTCAGCGCACGTGGCAGTCGTTGTTGGAGGCGGCGGCTGCACGTGACCCCGTTTCTGTTTCCGAATGTATTCGTAAAGATCGAAGTCTTGACGGTCCTCCCCCGGAGCACACTGAGCGACAATGACACAGACGGTGGTAAACCAGCCGGCCATGCCTCGATGTTTGATGGCTCGGGCGACCCACCAGACGCCCTCCGCCGCAATCCTCCCTCTCTCTTCCCAGATCCGACCCACAGCAGCGCTGCGGCGGACACAGCCCATCAGGCAGCGAATCACGGTCACACCACGACACCTCCTCGGACGCATGCCACTCCGAGACACCGCCGCCCCCGCATCAGAATCGGACGACGTCGACTACCTCGCAGGGGCCTACCTTCAAGCGACCGAACACCCACGGCATCGTCCAGACATATAATTGATGTGGCTTCAAGGCGCCAGGGATTCACACGGACGTCGTTGGTCCAGGCCGCAGACAAGATGTCCCAAAGAAGGGCACAGTGGACACCGAATAGCCTCCTGGACCCAAGAATCTGCCTCATGTTATCCCTCCTCTCTCCAGAACCCGACCAAGGCGACTAGGGATCCATAAAACAACAGCCGGTGGGCCTCAGCGGACCCCCACCCCACTGCTCACGGTACCGTGCATGAGCTCAGCGGCTGCACAATACGTTGAATGCGCGATACGTGGCAGAATTATCAGGTGGACAACAGTAATTTGCAAAAGCTTCCATGTACAGAACAACTGGAGCCACAGGACTACAAGAATACAGCACTGCAATACTACAGGATGCAGGGCACAGGATGGCATCATGATCAGGTTTGCAGCCCGAGCATCCCGAGAATTCACAACTAGGGCACAGTTGGCACCTGGGACCTGGGTGCTCCACAGTCATTGCTGCATCGTCAGCCCCTGAAACGAACAAGGGCTGCCCCTGACGGCAATGCACTAGCATCTGACGGTGTTGTGCCCGCTATGTCTGGGGAAGACATGGTCCCCCGAATAATGGGCACAGCGTTCTTGGTGGCTGCATTGATGGGTATGCCACCGTCAGCAAAGTATTTGCCTTTGATAAAGGGGTGCGCTGCCATGGCTCGGACAACCGAGACAGACCAACACACGGTTACAACCGTCAAAGGCCTAAAAAATTCGGATGACCACTTTTGTACCCTCAAAACCTGCATGATGAAGTGTCTGCGGACTGCATTCGGGAGACTCACATCGTTTTGACAACCATTGGTGTCGCGATCGACTGCAGAGCCATGCAAAGCGGAGATTCCGCAGAGAGTGATCTCTTTGTGATAACAGCAGCAGAGAGGTACCTCGTCATCGTCGTCCCCGGACGCATCCATGTCATCCTCGTCCCTCGATGATGCCGGCGCAATGACCACTCCGTTATCCTCCATCGCCGCCGCTTCCTCATTGAGCACATCCGCAAGCGCGGACTTGTCCAGCTTCAATAGTTCTGCCTCGGACATGGGGGCGCCAGTCAACGCTGCAAGCGCCTCCCGCGGAACTTTCAACGTGCACTCGCTCAGCGTAGTCTTGAATCTGGCCGCAATACGAAACACGTATTAAGATGTCCATCCACAGGCATGAAGACACAGCTCACCCACATCCCCAGCTGGTGAACCGTTCGGCCAAGGTGAGGTTTGGTTGACAGTATGAAGTTAGGTCTAAACAGGAGGCTACCTTCACCCCAGATAACTCACCTCCCAATAGTGCCTTGCATGGGTGTGCAGGGGCCTCATCTTTTCGTTCTTGTCATGCGCACATGAGTGAAAGCCTAATTAGCCCTGCACACCAACCACAACGACCTATGTTGTGTAGGACCGGTATGGTAATCGTAATTGGAATCATCATCGTGGTTGGGGGGGGGGGGGGGCGGCGAGGGACATGGCATTGTATGCGGGTTGCACCACACGGTACCCAACCAGCCTGTATGGAACCCAACCCCGAAGCACATTTACTGAGTCTTCATGGAAACCGCCCCCTCAAAAGGCGTTTCCACTCTGTGCGGTCGCCACACGCTCGTGCAATCCTATCTTGCACCCATCATTTTGCTTCGCACAAATCTGCCCCTTCCCCACTCCGCCACTGCACTTGTTTGCTCGTGGTCCATCACAAGGAAACGTGTGGCATCGTCACACCTGGCATCGGACAGGCCGACCAGGCCTTGCTTCACGTGCGGTCGGTCCTCAGACAGAAAATGCAAATATGTGTGGTGGTCCATGCCCGCGTATTTGGCCTGTGAAAAAAAGCAAACCAGGATCAGTGGGGAGGTGTACTGGGAGGCGCTGCCATGTTGCTTCGAATCCTTGGACTTGACCTTGCGGGACTAATTGGACGGCTCCATGTATCGCCATGCACTGCCTCCCATCCGAAATCATTCATCATTAGATGTATGCAGTGGGCCGATTTCGTAAGATAAATCCTTGTGCCGATTTGTCTTACTGACTTTTATGAGCTTGTCAAATGGGCCCACATGATACATCTAGAAATTATCTTCCGAAAAATCGGCAAGATAAATCGGCACACGGTTTTCTCTTATGAAATCGGCACCGATTGGTGGCTTCCCAAACGGTACCGTGAATGCACCCGCTACAACCACAACAACTCGGACACGACAATCAGCATGCGCTCACTCAATGGGGGAAGAAATAGCGTTGCTATCGGCCATCATTCAGTTGGTAAGAGGCAAAGACGCACCCCCGTTGTTTATTGGTTGGGGCAAGGTATCAGAATGGCATCATGCACTAACTCAATCCACACACATTCCTATCCCGACCACCACGCCATGAATTTCTTCAATTGGGGTGCACGTTGGGAAGCGTTTGTGCTCGTTCCCCGTTGCTTTGTGCCACTACTTTTTGTGTGTGGCACACGTATATCTTGCGGGTGATAGGTTTAAAAGCCCGCGTTCCAACCGTGGGCGCTCAGGCTCGGCGCTTGATTACCATGCGGCTTGTGTGATTGAAGATGCGTAATTCGCGGTTTGTGCCGTGATGCAGCACCGCCCAACCAAATATGCTACTTCGCGATGTGAAAATTTTGTCGTTTTGCATTTGATGAAACACGAATTGGTGGTCAACTCAGTCGGTTGTGCACGTTTGAACACGGTGTCATAACACGTTGCCCTCCCTTTGTGCATGCGAATGGGTGGCTTCGTGGATCCGTACGGAAAAGAAAAACTTGTAAACAATCTTGTCGAGAAAAATCTCGACGGATAACAACCACTGAAATCCCCTTCAGCAATCGTCGAAGCAGTACACCCGAAAATGCCGGCAGTCTCATAGAAGTGAGCTTCCTCGTGGTTGTAGCTTGGTACCGTCTTGAGACACAATTCTCGTTTGAAATGATCCTTGTGGAGTACAATCCTACGCAAATGGGGTCGCGAAACCCGACAAGTCAACTTTCACGGTAATATCACGTCGTGGTTATATAATCGGTCGTCATATTTTTCGCATATTTAGCCTCCCGGCGATCTTATCCACCCCAGATAACAGTGCGTATGCGATCGTCCACAATCTTGAATCGGACCACATCAAGCATCAAAACTGCAGGTGAAGGCTCCCCGACCCATCTTTCGCAAATGGATCGCAAAACACACGACCAAGGAGCCCAAGGATAGGTGCGCATGGTGCTCCAAGGGATGGTCCGTGGTCACACACATTAGGGTGCCCACGATACACACCCTTGCGCACCGGTATCGCACGTCTTCATGATGGTTCTCGCTTTGCAATGCTTAGTGGTCATAAAGTCCGGGCTGATATTGCAGGCACACAAGGCATTACATGCAATGCCATGCCCGCGGCATACCATGAAAGAGCACGTCGGACGGATAGCCGTGGTGGGCAAATCCACTCCAGCGTTGATGAGAACAACAAAAAGGAGAGCCCGAATCTCCTCCGGCTTGTGGAGGCCCATGCGGTCGCAAAGACGCAAGACTCGCGGCTTAGGGTTTGTTAGACCGAGGCGGATTACTAAGTAGGACTCCATGAGGTTGAGGGCATCGTGGCATGCTTGCAATAGGTCCTTCACTACCGTGACCTAAGATGAGAATGATAATGACCATAAAGGGTGCGTGAGTGAGAGGATGCACATCCATTCCGCGGCTTGCTGCAAAATTAAGGAACAAAGTGGTTGCGTCATTCCACCGGTAACGCAAGGCAAGGTCGCAAAACTTCCACATAGAAGTACGAAGGGTGTGATGACGCCCAATGCAATTAAATCCATCGGTGATGATTCCTTTCAAAGAGGCATCACCACCACCAAGGAATGGATTGCACCCAAGGTCTTGGTCGCTTATTTCGACCCGAGATTCGAACTTTGATTTCATGTGAGGCGCCCAATGTTTTGGACCGTCCTCGACACTTTTCTTTTGAACGACGTGTCACCGGTGCCGCAAGTTACTTTCCAACAAATGTGACGTGCACACAACCAATGGCGACCACTTGAAAGCCTTAGGTTGGCGGGGTTTCAGTTCACCCATGACATGGATGCCTTGAGAATCGTCGCAAGCGGGGGAAACGATACCCGTCCGATCTTGCAAAACCTTGTGCCGAACGTGAGGAAAGAATAGCCCGAAAGAAAGCCGAGGCGGTACCCGAAGTTTGCCCAATTGTACATCTATTTTTGGAAAGCTACTTCAACTCCGGAATACGCAAATAAGCCATTTGTTGGTCCCATTTCAGATTCACACACAATTGAATGATGATTCGAATATGCCCTAGCCAAGACACTTGGGTCATCATTGCACCCACGTGTGAAAAGGTTGGGTTATCTATTTTTTCGGGACTCTTGCCATCCGGAATTTGTATTATCATTCGAAGGAACTAAGAAAGCCACACCTTCCTCTCTGCCTTTTCGGGGCTCTCTGCATGAGGTGAGTCGCTACCATACAGTAGCGTTGGATGCAATGTTTTCCGGAAGTTGATAATGTGGGCCTTCAACAAAAAAATGGCTTCAACGAAATCCAAATAGTCCACATCGACGTCGGGCGATCCGAACGCCGTCTTCGTGCAACCGTGCCGTAGATGCTAAACACAAAATAAATAAGCGCAGAAGATGAACAAAGAAAGGACATGGGAAACATCAACGGTAGCCTTACATGTGCCATACGCGGACAAACCTTTACAACTCGCTCAACGAGCACGCATTCTAATGAATCGGCCAACTCCTTTCCTGTAGGTTTTGTTGCCTCCTCCATACAAATGGCTGAAAGGTAAGCAAACCAATAGGAGGCCTTGTTGATGGCCATCACCGGCATGATTGAGCCAAATTGCAAGCGCACAATAAAATTGGTCTCACTGACAACTTTCAAGACAAAAGAGCCAAACTTCTTCGCCCGAGCCTCGGCTTTCAACGTTACTTCACCAGCCCATGGAGCCGCGTTTCATGGAACCATCCCTTCCGTGTGGTTGGTGGATACCTCGTGACCGCGACGTGGTGCATCGTTCGGTGGACTGGTGATATCATAAACCTAATGAAACTCTTCGGTTTGTTCAAAGCGTTTGCGCCTCACCCATGGGCACAAGAAGTTAGGACAAAAGACCATGGCCATAGTGTTGGAAACATAGTGGGCCATTGCAATCATGCTCATGTGCACCATGTGAGGTACACAGTGGCAACATAGGAATAGGGTTACGCCTGAAGTTTCACACAGGCATGTGCACAACACTCTACAATCCAAGTAACGGGTGTTCACTACACCCAACCACGAAGTACGAAGCCAATTTGAAGACTGAGTACCCCAACTTCAGGGGATGGCCCATTTTTGTGGGCCAATCCAAGGGATTGGGACATGAATGAATAGAATACACACGACTTTTTTCTTTTTCTATTATGTAAATAATTCCCACACCCACAAGCACTCTCAGTGTCATCTTGTAGTCGAATGCGTCAAGCGAACTGCACACGGAGCAAATCAAAAACGCATTGACATAGGGGAAGAGCAAGTGCAACGAAAACTGTGCGCATGTTCAAATCTTGCCGTCGTTCTTGTCCCGCGCTCGTTAAGTTGGGTCAATTTCGACGATGGACGTGTGCAAAAATCAAAAAAAGCTGTGTACATCTCTTTGGTCAACCTCTTTTTTCACTGCGTAGGGTAACACTACTAACACCAAACGACGAATAGGCAAATGGTTTTATGATTCTCTCATTATGTCAGTTTTGGGAATGAGACGATTAGCTCATTCAGTAATATTTAAATCTGATCTTAAAAAAATATTGAAGTTGTAATTTGCAACTTGTATTTTCATTCTGCCTGAACGCGTGCAAGATTAGGAATGCCTTTCATGGCAGGCGCGCGCTCAGGCGGGAAACAGCCAAAAGTCAAATGCATGCACCAAGCAGAGCGGTACAAGCATTGACCCTATAAGGGTGTTTTTGGGTGAATTGTCAGTGCATGGGAACTTTGATTTAACGTGCATGAAAACGTGGGAGAAGCCGTTTTGCAGGCTACTTTGGCACTTGCTACGCGCATGGGCAAGGCAGGTAATGTTGCGTCATCTTCGGATGGCGAGGATTCGGACTTCGATAATTTTGGGCCTAATAATTCTAGCGAATCTTTGCGTTGCTCCTTGCCTTATGGTTCAACTTTACTACAATTGCCGGCTTTCTATTTGGAAGTTTGGAAACGAGTTGAGGAGCGCCAATTTGTCCCCATTGCTCAAATGTTAGAAAGTGTGCCTGTTCTGGAAGGGTTGCCCTTGTGTGCACCGGACAATAATCATAGTTTTGATTTTAAGTCTTCGCGCGATCGACTACTAAAAGGCTTCGAGCAAACTTGTCTTCATTTGATGCATATGATGGTGCATTTTGCACATGCAGTGAATAAGGAAGAGTCCGACGTTAAGTTGGAAACATTGTTGCTTCAACAATTTCATGTGATTGTTGATACGTCTCACGGTTTTCGCGGTCACCGTAAGGTTTCTTCTATTCCTACCACGGTAGATAAGGGTAATACTCTTTTCTCCAAGGGAGGTTTGGCACACGCAGAGCTCCAAAAGAGATTAATAAATTGGGACCAAGTTGGGTTCGTGGAAAAGGAAACGACAAAGGTTGTAAAGGAAGAGAACAAGGGTTTTGGAACAACAATTGGCGAAACAACAAGTATGGAAAAGGCTAAGGTGGTTATTATGAAATGGCCCACCTTCCAAGGGTTGGCGCACCGTCCAGCCCTCCCCGAAGCTCCACCACGGCCATGCAAACCGTGGACGATTTGCCCCCGTTTCTTCACCCACATTTGTGCGCTCGTTTGCGTTGGTGGGAAGCACACGCGCCGTGTATTATTGTAGAGTTGATAAAACACGGTCTCCAACCCTCGTGGTGTTTCCTCATCTCACTCCCCTTTCTCCGCAAGTTCACTCAAGTTTGGAAATCTCTTAAGCAAAACAATTGTGTGCGAATACGCAAGCGTTGGTGCTTGTCGGCGGCTAGACATCATCGACGGGGAGGATCTTCTCCCTCGGTTTTTTGTGCACCATCCCCAAGCTTTGCTTCATTTTAAACGCAAAGCGGGTAAACCGACGGACACCTTAAGGTATTTTCGGTTAGAGGCTTGGCCTCAGATTTTTCCGTTCCTTCAACGAGGCTATTTCGCTGCCAAGATTGGTCTCAAGGACGCTTGTTATCGTTTGGGCTTGGGGAGAATAGGCAGGGGGGGAGGGGGGGCTACTTTTCACGTTCGTGTTGGGCCTGTGTTAACACAACACATGAGGGGGTGGGGGGGTACTTTTCACCACCCGTGTTGGGGCCGTGTTAACACGTCCAATAGGTGGTGTGTTGTGTTATGTGTTGTTGTGTTGTGTTGTGTTGTGTTGTGTTGTGTTGTGTTGTGTTGTGTTGTGTTGTGTTGTGCTGTGTCGTTCCTTGTTTTGTTTTGGTTTTTTTTGTTGTGTCATTTGTGCTGTGTTTTTCTTTTTTTCTTTTTTGTTTGTGGTGTGGTTTGTCGTGTTGTACTATGTTGTGTTGTATTATGTTGTGTTGTGTTATGTTGTGTTGTGTTGTGTTGTGTTGTGTTGTGTTGTGTTGTGTTGTGTTGTGTTGTGTTGTGTTGTGTTGTGTTGTGTTGTGTTGTGTTGCGTTGTGTTGTGTTGTGTTGTTGTGTTCTGCGGACAATCTGTAGGTTTGTAGGTTCCTATGTCACGTTGCATGAGCACTCTCGGGGTGCTACATATGACTCAACCCGCTGTCTTTGGGTACAGTATGTCATAAGTGCATAAGTGGTCCAGCAATTGTTGCAATACCTTTGCATGTCTCCATTGCTTATATCCACAACACAACACAAGACAACACAACACAAGACAAGACAACACAACACAACACAACACAACACAACACAACACAACACAACACAACACAACACAACACAACACAACACAACACAACACAACACAACACAACAACACAACACAACACAACACAAAATCTTCGGCTTCTTGTGTTGCCATGGGGTGGACAAAAGGGGGGGGGTACTTTTCACGTCCGTGTTGGGCCTGTGTTAACACAACACAGGAGGGGGTGGGGGGGTACTTTCCACCTCTATGTCGGCCGGCTGTGATAACACGCCTAATCCTCTGGGAGATCAAAGTGGGAGACGAGTTTTGGGAGTTCATTGCCGCCCCCTTCGGGTTAAACATTTTGCCGCTCGTATGGCAGGGTGTTCGAGCGCATGTGGCAAGGGGTCCTTTGCTTCATCTTCGTAGACAATATCATATTTATAGCGTAGTCCGGCGCAATGGTGCGTGCACACTTAAAGACTATGCTTCGCCATCTATTAGAAGCAGGTATGCAGGTCACTTTCAGAAAGAGTATTCTCGAGCCAGTGCAAGAGTTGGAACACTTGGGGTTGGTGGTAGACTTTGTGCTGGGGGAGCTTCATCTTCCTCAACACAAAAAAAAAGACTACCACCGCGAGATTGCGAAACTTCTTTGCTTGTCTCATGCTACGCCATGCAAGGTCGCCGCCATTTTAGGCAAGATTCGCATCAGCCTTTTCGCTGGTTGGCTTCTCCTTGCAATGCGCTTGCGTGTGCCTCATCCCCCCCCTTGATGGTGGTGCGACCCCAAAACGGGGTGTTTCTAGATTTCAAGGGTCTATCCTTGCCGCTTCTCTTCGTGTTGTGCTACGGAGCGAGTTACAATCCAAAGGTTATGAGGAAAGTGGAAGACTTGGAAGACTTTCTTTCGGCAAATGCAAGCAAGTTGAAACACTACGATGGTGCATGGCGTTTGTTGCATGAGTTTGCATGATATATTGTGAGGCTCTTTAGAGGCCGCTGTTCGACAGCTTATGACCGGTTACTGAGGAGTCCTGTTCTTGTGCCCACTTGCGTGTGGCATGCTCATTTGTGTACATTCGGTGTCTAGTGCGCAAGCCCATGCTTCTTGCCTCATGTTACCTTTGCTGCTCAGTGCCCGCTTCTTAAATTTCATCCTTTGTTGGGACCTTATAAGCGTAAGTGGAACACGTCTTCTCCAAAATATGCCGATTTTTTCGACCCAATGCTTGTCTTTTTGCGCTTGTGTTGCATGTCATTTTCGTGGGACAATGAGGTGCACTTGAGAATGTTCATGGCGTTTCATGCAACTTCTCCGGGCCGTGGACCTGGAGAGAACGGCTCGAACGGTGTCCCTTGTGGGTTCCAATTGTTTCGTCAAAGTTCGTGGCAAAGGCCACAATGACTACGTCTTTGAATGAGTGCCCCAACATGCCCTCCATTTCACCCGTGCATTTGCTTGTAGCATACGTTAGGCTCACTGCCTCTGACGTTCCACCCGATTCCCCGTTGTCGGTTTCGCTAACCTAGAAATAATGTTTATAAAATGCATCCAAATTCTTCCATTTGCCAGTTTAGCAATAACCGTAACATCCAAACCCAACATGGAAAGTAGCTTGACCGCTGCCCCACACATCGCATGTGGACCCCACGTGGACGCATCCACACCCAGGGCATGCAAACCGTCGCGTGTCAAGGCACCAATTGTGTTAGAAACGATGGGTTGACGCTGAGGTCGGTGGCACCAAACATCGCCGAAGATGTGATTTCTTCCTCCCGGTCTGCTATGGGAGTTCACACTTCCTCACCCGTGGGCATTGCAGAGCCCTACTACTCTAGCACTCCCGGGAGCCTAGGGACAGGGAAGGAAAAGAGCAGGAGGGCGGAGCACAACGCGGGGGTGAGCCCGCCCGCTGCAGAAGAGGTGGTGGTGGTGACTGTGGTGCTAAGCCAGCGCCCAAACCGTTCATTTTTGGTTGGCGGAAGAGTCTGCAATTGCAGTGTTTGCATGCAGAGGCCTGTGGCCCTCCTACACGTTCTAATTGTTCCAAAGCCGACCATCATAGCATCCTCATTGTGCATTGTACTCCGTCTCGTGGTGGGCCTCTTACCAAATTTCGTGTGCAGGCTTTGAATGCTTCCTGAGCTCTTACCGTTCGCGGTGGAAGGCTAACCTTGCCAACCGCCAGCAACAACAGAGCTTGGGGAGTTTGAACAACACTGCTGGCAACAGAAGTGCTGTCCTCACCCCCGCTTTGTGCTGCTCTCTTCCTCTCGTGTCGGTAGGCTCCTGAGGAGTGCTACCACACAGTCCAGGTACTCTTGATTTGCAGTGGAATTTCGTTTCATAACAATTCCCCTCTTTCAATTCTTTTTTGTTGGTCATTTTTGATCCGGTATGTTTTATGTTTCACACATGCATACATTGCATTGCAAGTATCATTCTCATGAATAGATGGCAAGGTTCCGCAACAAGGCGCCCCGACAAGCAATTCTTCAAGTTGAACCAAGGAAAACACATTTCCTTGCAAACACTGAAATTGATACACGGTACATGGACAATAATTACTTTGCCCTGTGCAACGTCCCGGTGCACATCCTGGACGCAATTTGGTCTTTCCTCCAGCTTTTTTACTCAGTGCTTCACTAGATTCCCATGAAATGGGAACCGGACGGGGAATGTATCACATGGTGTGAGGGGTCGCTGTCCGCCCAGGGTTCTTTGGTCCTGAAAGGTGTCCCACGCCACCCACTACTCCCCTCCACGCTGTGCCCGATGTGGGGGAACGTTGGCCTGACCGGTCGGTGGTCCCCGAACCGCCCCGTGGTCCTGCAATCTATGATCCCTGCTGTCGTCTGAAAAGCTGTGATGCTGTGCTCAGCACCTGAATTGAGGTCGATCAACCTGCAAGCAATCATCCAAATATGCGGCTTTAAGTGGTACCCCTGGTCCTGGTGGTGGATGAGCATTCAGGTCCGACTGAAGGACCTCTCCACATACTCCAACCCGACCCTGACCCCCCCCCCCCTAGCACGCCCAACCAGTCAATGGGTGCGACAGTGCATGGAACTGCCAGGTCAAGCCAGAGGACAGTTGCATTCTTTCCTGCCCACACCACCATGGTGTACAACATGGCACCTACGAGTGCGGGCTGCATCAACAGTGGGCCATTGTGGGATAGGAACAGACGTCCTATGAACAAACCAACTGATTGGGCTGACGGACCCTCTTGCCATACAGGCGAGGTGCTCATTTCCATGAATATGTCTCCTCGCTGAGAGGGGTTCGGATGGGTAGCCCATGGGCTATAGCTCCATATAGTGATGCAAAACAAGTTCCTCAGATGCCTTATTTGTCTGTGTACATGGCATGGTTGAAGTCCAGCTCTTCTTTAGCTACTATGGGGGCTGATTCCGGCAGACCTGAATCCAGTAGTCTAGGATGAGCAGCTTTCCCACAGCAGCCAACACATTCCAAGGCGGACGCCACAAGCTGTGGGAGGAAAGCAACCCGCCATACTTGAACATGCAGCATGTTTACCCACCGCTGTAGTCCATGCTACGAAGGGTGGGGGTGCATAGTGGGGCTCATTGATTGAATGTGTTGTACTTTTGGTGTATCCAGGCTCACTTTTGTTTGCTTGCAGTAGGGTTGCGCTCATTCTGCACTGTTGTTGCTAATGCTGGGTGGGGATGCAGGGCTACAGTTCTCTTGGAAGGGATGTCCAGTGTATGTCCCTTGACTGACCAGTGTTGTACAAATTGTGAGTTCTGTTTTGACATTTGTCCCATGTTTGCAAATGAGCCCCACCCACCTGCCTTCTGGAGTTGTATCTATTTTCCCAGACAATGGGAGTTGGGACACACCGCAAGACTCAATGAACGCAGGAAGTGTCAAGTGAAATGAACTGAAATGAAATGATGGTTGCGCCCATACTGCAAGGAAATGGTGTGCAGAACTTGGAGGGTGCGCAGGCACATGCAGGGTGGCGCAGGGCAAACTTGCAACAGGGCATTTTTTTGGATTTGTGAGGAAGACTCCCAGTGGATTCTGACTGCTGTTTTCCTGTGTTTCTCAGTGAAAAGCAACAGGGCTGTCAAGGAGTGTCGGGGTCAGGGGAGGAGGTGTGAATGCCATCTCCAGCTCAAAGTTGACCTCTCCTATTCACTTTTACACAGCAACCATCAACAAGGAGCCCATTGTGTTTCCTTGGCATGGCATCGGGGATGTCGTATCAGCGACCATCATTGAGCCACCACGAGAAGTTTTTTCATTTGGCCTCAACTGCACCCTATTTGCCTCTTTATGTGGATGTGGGTGGTCACAAACCAGTGTGTGGGTGCATCCGCATAGTTGTTCGAGGTAGGCTGCCTTTTGGGGGGGGGGGGGGTTTCCCGGGAATGTATGGCACACAGGTTGCGCACAGGGTGCAGCAGGGCAAACATTTTCTCAAAAGCAATTGCAAAATGTCCTCATCTGTTGTTAGGCCGGGCACATCCCTTGTCTGGGATGTATCCTACAGATATTCTGGTGGACACAGATTGTCAGAGCGTTGGAACTGAGGGCCCATTAGGGCTGTCCTTCAGAACTCTTTTTTTTATTGTTAAGGGCAGCCCTTTAGGACAGCCCCTAGGAATCACCCACCGCCAACCGCCAACCATTGTTCAATAGTGCTTCTGTAGTCTTGTGTCTTGTCAATGTCTTGACCATGGCGCAGAGAGCGTCCCCGTGAAGGTTCGTTTCTGTTGGCGTTACGAACCCTTTTCTTTTCCCCTTTAAGGACAGCCCTGGGGCCCATGGCTGGATAGGGTTTTGCCGCAGTACAATGCGCCTTTGCAGGTGTGTTGGAATAGTAGGTTGCCTGCCTGAACACCTCCTGACCCTCTGCAACCCTCGACAACGCTTACCAATCCAGAACAACGCCCATGAAGTCCCCGCATCCAGCACCAATCCCCTCCTCTCTGATAGGCTTTTTATTCTGCTGTTAAGTAATGCCTGATCCTGGGGATTCTGAAAAAGCGCTGCATGAGGCACACGACACGTGCGATGACGACGACGATGGCGATGACGAGGAGGATGAAAAAATGGACATGGGATGTGACGACTTGGATTGGGATGAGGAAATGATTCAAGAGACGAAGGATTTGTTCTCCGAGCAAGTCTTCAAATCTTGTGAGGAATGCCTCAAGTACATGAAGGAGGCGTACGGCTTTGACTTGAAGGAGACTGTGACTTCACGTGCCATGGACCTCTTTGATGCCATAAAGTATGTGAACTACATCCGCTGGCACGTGGCTGAAGGTGCAACGCACGATTCCCAAGACTGGGCCAAGGCGGAGGTGCCGCAGGATGAACAGCTCTTGATTCCGGTGGTGGAGGCGGACCCGCTGCTTCAAATCGTGGAATTCGATGACGATGAGGACGAAGATGTCCCCGCGTGCCCAACCATGTTGCAGCTGATCCACAAGGATCTGGAGCAGCGCAGGCAGGACCGAGAGGCGGCCGGTGATGGCGCGACGAGCACAGGGAGCACGCGGGCGTTGGCTCTGGACGAGTTCTGCTACCGGCAGTTTGATGATCCAGACTACGGGGGCACCAAGATCGCCATGAGCAAAGAGGAGTTCGAGTGGCGTGCCAATGCGGCGTACAACGAGCGGTGTGCGGGGCTGGGCCACGACGCGTTTGACCCCAATTGGCCCGTCCTCGCGAGGGGCTACGCCCCGTTCTGCAAGCACCTCTTCGTGGAGAACTTCCTGCCGGACTGCACGGTGCCCGTGGCAGAGATCACCGACGACAACAGGCATCTGCTGCGCACCGGGTACGGCGCGCGCACCCCCCAGGAGCTCCCGGTTCTGAGCCGCTGGTTCCCAAAGGGCAGTGTCCCGGAGGAGCCTGCGAAGTACTTGGACCTGATCTTGTATTCGCGGGAGCAGCTGGACAAAGAGGCCCAGGCGATGGGGCAGGAGGCCAGCAAGCAGACCGCCCCCTGGGGCATCATATCGGTCAAGGCCCAGGCCGAGTGCTACGAGACCCCGATGCAACCGATCACGATCATGAGGAACGCGCTGATATCGGAGGGGGGCTCCGGGGTCGATATCGACCGCGAGACGTACCTGAAAAGCGTACAGTATTGGAAGGAGCGAGCAGTGATCTCGTGACGTCCGCTGTGGGGTGGTGTCGGGACGGGTGGGGTGGGGTGCGGGGACGGCCTCGGCAACGGTTGCACAGTGTGCACGGTCCATCTGTTGCTGGGAGGGTCGGGGTCGAGGGTCGGGTGCTGTGGGGGAGTCAGGGTGAGCTATCAAAGATAGAGCAGGTCCTGGATGTGGTTTTGTGGGGGGCGGGCCTCCATGCGGTAGATCGCCGGTGCCTTGACGGTGCTGTGTTGGTGCTGCTCACCGTCCATCGAGTGACTCGACTCATCACCGTTTGCTCCCACCGTTCCCGACCCGATAGAGCCAACACAGACAACGCACAGATCTCCAACGAATTGCTCGATCAGTCCCGCCACCCACTGCCCACTGAGCGCTCAGTGCAAAGACATCTCGCAGCGCAAACATTCAGTGCTCGGCGGCGAAACCCATCGGAGCGTGCTGCTGGCGTGGGATGGAAGCCCGCATGTCCTGACGGGCCCTGTGGGTCCGCACAGGAGCTTTGCCTTGTTCACCTTGTGTCCAAGTGGTGTGGGCTGGGGGCTCAGGCGGTCCTCGTCAGTGGCCCGAACGCCTGAAACTCCCCCGGGCCAGACTGAAACTCGCTGGCGTGGAGGGGTGGCGCCACCAAGAACCGCGAGGTCCGATGCCAAATCATGATTCCACGGCATGTAATTGGTTGGGCTGGCCTGGTGTGCCGACGGCCGCCAGAAGCAATGAGCACAGCAGCCGGTCGCCTGGTCGCACTGGCTCTCCTCATTTTCGTCCGTCACCTCAACAATTGAATGCCAGGAATATAATTTTCATCCAGTTTTCCTTATTGGAGCGGCACAGTCACAGGGGGGGGGGGGGGGGATGGATATGTGTAGCTTGGACCCCCCAAAAAACCTACGCCAATGGGGAGCAGCAGTTTTGTGTTCTGGGGGAACATGCGCCAGGCATCCAACAGCCCGCACGGCGGTGGCAGAGGCATGTGGGACAATTGAACTGATCCAGGTGGTGAATGATAAACGGGCTTTCACCCCCCGACTTATGTACATCCAAAATGATCTGGATTTCCAGCAAACCCAGGCGTAATTATGTGCGCGCGCGCACACACGCACCCATACCCTTGCACGCATTCGTCGAGACGACAAGCGCCGAAAGCAAAGTCAAATATTTACGTCCTATAACATAAAACAAGGTATCATCGTCGTCTTCGTCGTCGTCGTCATCACTCTTGACACCTTGACGCCTCACCTGTACTTCCTCCATACAGCAGCCTTGCCCTTGTGCAGTTGTCACTGTGGATGGACTGCTGCACGTTTGCTGAACAGTGTTCACAGAACCTGTGGGGTATATAGTTGACGCGATAGGGGGACAATGATGGCCCATGGTCCAACACCAGGTGTACATATTTCACGGGCCTGCCATGGTGCTGCAAGGAGCTGTGGTGCAGCACGCGGGGATGCTCCCCCTGGAGGCACTGGCGGCTGGAGGCACCGGCGAACCAAAGGCCCGGTGGTGTGGAGCGGAGAACAGCCTGCCCCCAATGCGGACATGCATGCGTGGCAGGTGTGCCGTGCACACGCAGCGAGCGCGAATGCATCCCTGGACGGTGGTGGTCAGAGTGGGCCGAAGAGGAGTCTCATTCCTGAAGTACAGCGGTGTTGATGGGCCACCCTGTGTACAGTGCCCCTCCCCTGTGTACAGCCTTCCGTCTGTGCAGCCCCCCCCCCCCCCCCCTCTGTACACCGACCCACCCCTGTGTGACCTGCCCCTATGTGCAGTCCCCTCTGTACGGCCCCCCTGTGTCTTGCACGTTTCTTCCTTCCGCAGGGGCCGCGAAACATATTCAAACACCACCAGCGATCTTGCGTAACATACCTTTGTAAGGGCAGAATGTGCGTAGGTCGGTCGCCATATCCTTCAACCCAGGGCCGCTACAGGGGAGGGGGGCATTTGGCATGGCTGTGGGGGGGGGGGGGGGGCAACACAAATTTTGTTCAACATGGGGCCATCCCCCGGGGATTGAAGAAGGGCGAATGACTGCACCCCCAAGGGATGGTGTGGACAAACCCAAGCTGACCCACAGTGACCTGCATGGTATACACATATACACAAACCCTGTTGTTCGAGGGCCACGTGCTCAGCAGCAGACCTTGGACATGAACATGTGCTTTGCTGCTTCCAGTTGAACCCCGCGGTTTGAGCAGTGATTGAATTGCTTCACGTCCCCTGTCGTGGTGGCGACAACAGATGGAAGTAGGTCTCCACTAGTCGTCACCTCGGCTATGGGCTTGCCCCCTACCTGGGCTCGTCTGCTGTTTTGAACCTCAGCTGCGAACAAATTGTGGGGCCACTCTTTGGACCTATGGAGCCAATCACCGCACATGAGCCACATGTACAGGGGAGGGGCTGTACATCGGGAAGGGGGGCCGTACACAAGGGAGCCTGCTGCGGCAGGGGAGGTTCGCCGTCAAACGGTTGAAGCAGGTTCTGTTGAGCTGTTGAACAGCAAATGCTGCTCAAACTGCAAGGGTCAACCGAGTGCAGCAACAATCTGGGCGGTTTGCGGGATTTCAGCCCTTGCCCCATCTCTAGCGCATATCTCGCGGATTCAAGATGCGCCCACCCTGTGCTGTAGACCAGCCATTGTCTGTTGCTGTATGGAATTCACTGGAGTTGCGTTACAGTTGGAATACTGATTAGAGCCTGGTTCAGACTGAGAAGCTTGTCATAGTTTTGATTTGGCACTCGCAACTTTTCCTCAAGTCAAACTTACAGGTTCTCAATAATATGGAATGGCAGATTTGACTGTGGTATGAGCCTGCTGAGATGCACATTGAGTACCTGTGAAGCGTCGGCCAAGGTGCTTGCACTGAAGCACATATTTTGCGAAACAGTGCTGGACGATGTCTCTCCATTTTCAGGGCAATCGAGAACTGCTGGCCGCAAAGCGGATGGGATACACAGAGTAGGACTACAGTTGGGTGCAGTTGTTTAACTGCAGGTGCTCTGTACAGGTAGCGCTTCTGCTCCCAATCACACTGCCGCTCGAGTCCAGTGAATCTCCACCACGCTGAGCACGCTAGCTTGGAGTGACCACCATGTCAGGACATATCCAGAGTTTGATTTCCGAGTTTGTCTCCAGAGTATGCAAGGCTGTGGCAGACCAGAACACAAACTCCACCAAGATCACGGCTTGGCACTTGTATTTCCTCCATTGTCCGCTTTAGCCAAGGCCACATTTTGTCAAGGTAGCCGTGAATCCCAAGGTTTCTATCTCTAGGTCACATTGCAGGTGTACCTGCATCTGAGAGTGAAGACAGTGCAGCGTCATTTCAGTGACCTGAAGTAATGGGTGTGCAACAACGTGTTCCACTCATGAGACAAGCAAAGTTGTTGCGCATACCCATTTTTGATAGTGACATTGAGCAGCAACTTGTGGGTCACACTTGCAGCAGGAGGAGCAGCAGCAGTAGCAGCAACAATGACAGTGCGAGTACCAATAGCCCTTGTGATTGCGACTTGGACGACAATGATGAGCAGTACAAGTACATGTCCATTGGTTCTACTGTGGGTGATGGACGCTCAGATTCATCCTTGTCATCCAATGGTAGCTCCGCACCTCAAACCCTAGCCCTGAAAAATATCGCCATGTGTCTATACATAGTCACCGCGAGAGCACAGTGGATGTTGATGCCATGTCCATGATGGTTGCCCAGTACATATTCTGAGCAAAGGGGAGTTTAACATTCACAATTCTAGTTAACAATACTTGTCAATCTTCTTTTTGCATGTGTCTTTGGTAAGCCAGGGTATTTGGGAAGGAACACTGCCATCTTTCGATGAATGGTCCATTGTTGGGAAAATGCATGGAAGTTTTCGAAAACCCTCAGAAAGTCGCTTGGAAGGTTTTGCACCAAAATAATCCCCCAAAACACAACCGATATTGGAGGCAATATTCCAACCACTTTCCAACCGAGCTCCCATGGGATGCCGGGAAGAAATTTTCCCTCCGATGTTGGCACCAATTCCTCAAAATGACCCTGCAATGTGAGTCCCCTTTGCTCAGGATAAATCTTTAGCATTCTCAAATATCCCAGGCAATATGAGTCGCATTTTCCAACCATTTTTTACCTTCTATGTTGTGCGTCTCTGCGTCATGTGCATCAAACATGAAAAGCACAAAAAACTTGAATGGAACTAGGCAAAAAAATAACGGTGGAGGAGCACCTCACAGTGCACATGCACGGCACGGAGATTTAGCCGTGTGTCCCGACCAAGCACACGTAGTCTAACACTCACACATGTGGGGATGAATTAGTGTCACAAGCAGCAGAGTAGTTATTTGTCCTCATCTCTTGATTGTGCAATGTGTGTGGGAACGAGGTTTGCTTACACAAGTGTTGAGGCTGACGGGTAAAAATCAGGGTGTTACGGGTGTGTTTGCTGCAAAAGTAGCGCGCATGCGGCACACATACCCCCCCCCCCCGGATAAACCACCAGAAACCATTGTCTTCATGAAAATAATCGCATTTCTTGGTTGGTTGTGCTTTCATGGTGCTTGCTGCATACCCATTTTTGGATTAGGCACAGTAGGGGGAGGGGGCGTCATGGTTTTAGACAGTTAGCGCTGGTCTTAAAGGGGGCCATACAATTTCTCTTTTTTAAGATCCCCCCTCCCCTTTGCCCCCCTATCCCCCCAAGGGGACAGTTTTCTGATTACCCTACTTTAGATAAAAAAGCGACGCCGGAAGCAAAACATTTGCTCTTCAGTCTGTAGGTCAGAAACACGGATGTTAGGGCTTTTGAACACTGTTGTGTTCCGTACAAAGTGTTCAAGCTTGTAAGAGTGATTGGCCCAGGACATTGGTGTCACATGGGGTGGTAGTGTGTGCATTGTGTCAGGATCCACATGAGAACTACCCAAAAACAGATGCATTATGAAACCAAAATAGTATCAATCACCAAGGGGCCACATGTGTTGGGGTTGTTGTTGTACACCTCCAATGAAACTACTGGACAACTTGCATACTCCTTGCTCAAAGATAGCCAAACATCTGCTGGTAGAGGAACACACACATGCAACCCCAAGTGCCAACAACACAAGCAACTGCCCCGCACATGTGCACTGGCACAACACAAAAGCTCGTATAATTTTTTGCGCCAATTTTTTACAGACCATCTAATTCTGAGCAAAGATGAAGTTGCATGAGCTGCCAGTAGATGTATTGCGTTGTATTTCCGATTTCTCAGGGACAGCAGCATGCAGTCACGTGTGTGCACAAATGTGGTATCATTTGCAGCAACGGCATTTGCGGTACTACATTCGACATGAACATTTCCTATCCCAAATAATGGACACCCTATGCATGCAAGCATTGCACACTGCATCTGTACGGTTCCGTGGCACTGCATCTGTACGGTTCCGTGGCAATGGGGACAAGGGTGCACAAGCCCTTGCAGGGCTGAAGACAGCACCTGCGCTGCACACACTGCATTTGGATCTTGGGCACAACAATGTGGGAGACAATGGTGCACAAGCCCTTGTAGGGCTGAAGACAGCACCTGTGCTGCACACTCTCGATTTGAATCTGGAGGACAACAATGTGGGAGACAATGGTGCACAAGCCCTTGCAGGGCTGAAGGAAGCACCAACGCTGCACACACTGCATTTGGATCTTAGGGTGAACAATGTGGGAGAAAATGGTGCACAAGCCCTTGCAGGGCTGAAGGAAGCACCTGTGCTGCACACACTGCATTTGGATCTTGAGGGAAACAATGTGGGAGACAATGGTGCACAAGCCCTTGCAGGGCTGAAAGAAGGACCTGTGCTTCACACACTGCTTTTGGATCTTGGGGATAACAACGTGGGAGACAATGGTGCACAAGCCCTTGCAGGGCTGAAGACAGCACCTGCGCTGCACACACTGCATTTGGATCTTGGGCACAACCACGTGGGAGACAATGGTGCACAAGCCCTTGCAGGGCTGAAGGAAGCACCTGTGCTGCACACACTGCATTTGGATCTTGGGCACAACCACGTGGGAGACAATGGTGCACAAGCCCTTGCAGGGCTGAAGGAAGCACCTGCGCTGCACACTCTGTATTTGGATCTTGGGAGGAACGAGGTGGGAGCAAGTGGGGCACAAGCCCTTGCAGGGCTGAAGGAAGCACCTGAGCTGCACAATCTGCATTTGGATCTTAGGGATAACAAAGTGGGAGACAATGGTGCACAGGCCCTTGCAGGGCTTTGGGAAGCACCTGTGCTGCACACACTGCTTTTGGATCTTGGGCAAAACAATGTGGGAGACAATGGTGCACAGGCCCTTGCAGGGCTGAAGGAAGCACCTGTGCTGCACACTCTGTATTTGGATCTTGGGGCGAACAATGTGGGAATGGTGCACAAGCCCTTGCAGGGCTGAAGGAAGCACCTGTGCTGCACACTCTGTATTTGGATCTTGGGAGGAACGAGGTGGGAGCAAGTGGGGCACAAGCCCTTGCAGGGCTGAAGGAAGCACCTATGCTGCACACACTGCTTTTGGATCTTGGGGGGAACGAGGCGTGAGCAAGTGGTGCACAGGCCCTTGCAGGGCTGAGGGAAGCACCTGTGCTGCACACTCTGGATTTGTATCTTGGGGGAAACAATGTGGGGGACAATGGTGCACAAGCCCTTGCAGGGCTGAAGGAAGCACCTGCGCTTCACACACTGCTTTTGGGTCTTCAGGATAACAATGTGCGCGACAATGGTGCACAAGCCCTTGCAGGGGTGACGGAAGCACCTGCGCTTCACACACTGCTTTTGGGTCTTCGGGATAACAATGTGGGCGACAATGGCGCACAAGCCCTTGCAGGGCTGAAGGAAGCACCTGTGCTGCACACTCTGTATTTGGATCTTGGGGCATACCTTGGGGGGAACGAGGTGGGAGCAAGTGGGGCACAAGCCCTTGCAGGGCTGAAAGAAGGACCTGTGCTGCACACTCTGGATTTGTATCTTCAACAAACCAATGTGGGAGACAATGGTGCACAAGCCCTTGCAGGGCTGAAGGACGCATCTGTGCTTCACACACTGCTTTTGGATTTTGGGGGTAGCGAGGCGTGAGCGAGTGGTGCACAAGCCCTTGCAGGGCTGAGGGAAGCACCTGCGCTTCACACTCTGGATTTGTATCTTCAGCAAACCAATGTGGGAGACAATGGTGCACAAGCCCTTGCAGGGCTGAAGGAAGCACCTATGCTGCACGCACTGCAGTTGGATCTTGGGGGAAACAATGTGGGAGACAATGGTGCACAGGCCCTTGCAGGGCTTTGGGAAGCACCTGTGCTGCACACACTGCAGTTGGATCTCGGGGGAAACAATGTGGGAGACAATGGTGCACAAGCCCTTCCAGGGCTGAAAGAAGCACCTGTGCTGCACACACTGCTTTTGGATCTTGGGGGGAACGAGGCGTGAGCAAGTGGTGCACAGGCCCTTGCAGGGCTGAGGGAAGCACCTTCATTGCGCATTCTGCAATTGAATCCCCAGTGATGATTGTATTTTACGCTTTTTGTGGGTGTTGCAGGCGTCACATACTCCGATAAACTGGACATGGAATGCATTTGATTGCATCTTGTCGCTATTTCTGCTCATCCGTAATTTGCACGTTAATGTAGATGTTGTGTCTGTCGTGCTCTAGTATTGCGTTAGTGGTTCAATGTTGTGATCTTCCTACATGTGTTGCCTGTGTGGCTTGATGGATTGACTATCAGCGTACGTTGCACAACTAGATGACCGCCCCCGGGCCCTGGAGCAAGCATCTCATTGTCCGAACACAGATCCCCCGCCGGACTGTGTTTCATTTTTTAACCCTTGTTTTTTTGGAATCAAGGCAACAGCTGTTGGCCATTATCATTTCAGATTTTTCGGTTCTGTACTGTACTGCCGTTCTCATTTGGTGCATCAAGCTCTTTGTGGCCAATGCATGGTCACGCTCTATGGCGTTGCACACATAGACTCACAGTGATTTGGTTGCCCTATCCGTCCATGTGTGGACTGCATGTAAGTACGGGGGTTGTCCGCCTTGGCATTCGGACCGCACTTTTCTGCACTTTGCTCGCGGCTGTAGCATTTGTAGAATGCCTCATGGACCTCAGCACAGAATGTGCGATGCACATCCCCAACACTACCCAGTGTCTTTCTCCATTTCCCTCAATGTTGCCCAGTGTTCCCGCACTTCCTCCCAACACTCTCCGGTGTGTCCCCGACTTCCTCCCAACACTGTGCAATGTCTTTTCCCCTTTCCGCCAACGGTACCCTATGTGTTGCCCTGTTTTACACTCAACACTATACCCCCCCCCCCCCTTTGTAATAGCTACGCCCTTGTAATAGCTACAGTAGGCGTAGGGACCGTATTAATTTGGTACCTAATTTTAATTCGGTACAAATGTAGTGCAGCCGCATAACACATGGGTTTGGTGACAAATTTGCCAGCTACATAGGGTCATGGACACCTTTGTTGTGAGTGTTTGCCCACTTGAACCCACATAGCTCTGATTTGGGGGATATTTGTGTACTATCTCCCCCTTTCTTGCACCAGCTCACTCATACCATGCGTTCTCTCACGTGTATGTCGGTAGTTGTATGTGTCGTGCGCAAGCCACGCCCTTGTAATAGCTACAGAAGGCGTAGGGACCGTATTAATTCCGTACTTTGGCGTAGCTATTACAAAGGGGGGGGAGGGTACAGTGTGTCCACCCACTTCCCCAAACGGAATGCCGTGCACGCAGTGCAAAGTTTTGTGTGTCAGCAACTACTTGAACCCTAGATTTGGCCCTTTTTCACAAGTTTGTTGTTCCATAACAAGTTTTTTTACGCTTCTTGTGCATTGAGGATGTGGCACATTTGAATTGCAACCCATTTTCACCCATTTTCAGCCATTTTAGCCCATTTTCACACGGTTTTGCTGCGCGCTCTTTGTTATAGGTGGATGGTGGATTATGATGATGGGGAATCACCGGACGTTGTGTACATTCACAATGCAACAAATTGGCAGGTGGGTTGTGACACACTCCAGAGCAGATTCCAAATTTGGCATCGCAAATCAGAGAAGTTTGGAACCAGGCCCGAGCAGGCATGCCCCTTGTCCAAACAACCGCAACGTCTGAACAACGTTGTTCCTGTCAATTTTTGTTATTCTTGTCCGACCGTTGTTCAGGCAAGGGAGCTGGGGTGGCATTACTGGAATTGAGTTTGAGCACTTTAATTCAGAAGTTGCATTTGATCAGCATCCAGCAGAGACTTTCTTCAGACCAGTGGGTGAAGTACGGGTGGTTGGAAAGCATTTTTGTAGAGCACTGCAAGTAGCTAATTTGTATTGTGTACCCAAGGGACTGATGTCAAGGAGAGTGAAGGTGTCACAGAAGGGGGGTGCACAGTGTGCACGGTTTATGGAGTCATGCACAATCGCGGTAGCCCCTTCTCCTTTCCACGAGCACATGGTGCCCATTCCCTCGTAGTGTGCAATGTCCACTAGAGAGGCAGTGCAGGTTCAGTCATGCACACACAATGCGCAAGTCCTGAGACGGCGCGCAGGCCTGACGTTCCCATCCAAACCTGATCAGACTGGAAACTGCACACGGCACACTCCCGAGAGCCCTTCGGGTGAAGTTATCAAGGCATCCCACACTGTCGTGATGCCACAGCGCCCCATTCACCTCTGACATGGGCTTCAACCCCAGCCCCAGCCCTACTCCGGCCCTGGCCCTGGCCCCCTGGCCTAGCCCGCGCCATTGTCATACCCGGCCCCAGACTTAGCTGCACACCGCCGGTCTCCAAACAACCACAAGGCCTCCCGCTGGATGGGCTCTGGCAGCGCTCAGGAAGCTGCCACCCATGCCACTGAGGTGAGGTTTAGGTGTGGAGCACTGTGCAACCATCCCAGCTTCTGTGTCAGTGATGTGCCACATTGGGCAGGGGGTTGGGTTGCAGCCTCAAGCAGAATGTACTTAAGAGCAGGAACTCTGCAACGAGGCAGACCCGGTCCCTCGTTCCCACCACAACCTTAAGCATGTTGCATCCTTTGGATTGAACAAACCCCCCCATCCCCCCCCAAAGTTGAAGGCATGACATCAGTGAAAGGGGTCGCCAGAAAAAAAAAGCCTGAGATGTCTGAGTGAATTTGCACGACCTGTGCCTCCACTCCGAGAATTTCATTCACAAACTTTGCATGGTGTGCACCCGGTGCCTGCAGAAGTAACAGTCAGACAGGGATCCCAGGATTGGACAAGGCCGTGCCCATGCACGATCCACAGGCAGGCGGTTGATTGCAGTGGCATTCGCTAAAAATCACATGGAAACGCCCACACCTACCCCAAGCGACCACCCGGTCAGACGTGCATGGGAAGAGCTGAGTTATACTGAGTTGGACACGGGATGCACCTGCCAATTGCAACAGGAGCGGTTGTTACCAAGTGGCGCATGGTCCCAACGAAACTCAATCCCTTTGCCGGACAAGTCTGGCATATCTGGCCAGGGCATCACCAACAGGTACCGTCGGAGAGTGGGCGGTGCAGGAGGGTGTAGGGCAGTGAAGATGCGACTGGGGGCTCCGAGCCCCCGACAAATGGGGGGAGGGGGCAGTACCGAAAGGGGCTCCCATGACCAAAGGCATGTGTTCACTCAAACAACCAGCTTGAAGGCGGGCCGTGCAGTGGCCTGGGAAAAATTAACCCAATGATACGTACCTCCAGATGACCAGCGTGTTGTGAGGGATGATTGTGACTCATGCACATTGCCCCGCACCCCCCCCTCCCGGACAGCCGCCCATGTGTTGTAATGAACGAGAGTTTCAGGGACGTGCAGCAATCCATGTGCTTTTGCTTGCGCATAGCAGTGCGGAAGTAGCACAGCAGTTGATGTACTTTGCATTTGTTGGAACGCATTGAACATTGGCTTGAAGTGTACGTCCCGCATCTGCTACTGATCACGATTGTCCTCCCCCCCCTCCTCCCGGAGCCCCCGTGACGGGTCCTGTCAGTGGTTTGGCAGGGTCTCGATCATGGGATCCTTTTTGAAAGGTTGGAGTCCGGAAAGTACCCTCCCCCCCCCTTGCAATCTCCCCCCCCTTGCAATCTCCCCCCCCCACCCGGGAGACCGTCACTTCCATGTTTTTCTAGTTAACATGTATTGTGCTGGTTTGTGTTGCCCATCTGCTTTACGCATGGCCTTGCATTGCTTTCCCATTACTACAAATCAAGCACCTGTGTGTGTTCTGTGATATTCTCTCTCCAAAGGCGTTGTATGGGTGTGTTGCGTTGCTACTTCAGACCCAAGATGTTTTCTCCCGGTGATCATGTACGGTACCACTCACGCACACTTGGTGCACATGTGTTGGCCACTGCATCGGTGGAGGGTACCACAGTTTGCCTTGAAATACCCTTGCAATCCCCCCCCCCCCCGGGAGACCGTCACTTGGCGACCGTCTCCCCCCCCCCCACCGGGGAGACCGTCGCGCGCTAACCCGGGAGTTTGCAAGGGGGGGGCAGGGGGGGCTCGAACCCCCCCACCCCCGCTCGCCGAAAACGGTGCAGAGCGCAGGAGGAGGAGAAGGAAAGGAACAAAGGGAAAGAATCATTGTGGTTGTCAGAAGCCCCTGTCAGGAAAATTATCCTGCAGATGCACACCCCAGCGCGCACAAGTCAGTGCTGGAGTGGGCAAACCCAGCATGGACTCGGAGTTTGCATCTGGATGCACCTGGTCAACGGCACGGGCAACAGCCCGTCTCCAGGACAGCCGACCCTGGAGTAGTCAAACAAGACAAGTCATCCAGGGGCTCCGTGGACACAACCAAAACACATTCGGGCCCACAGAGGGTCAGAATGAGCAGTGGCGAGAGGCCAACATGTGCCGCCAAAGGCAAACAAACAGATACCGAGGCCTTGTGCCAACTCCCCCCCCCCCGCCCCCCCACTACATGTGTTTCACGCTGCCGTGGTCTGGAAGGACTCGTGTTGCACCATTGGCCTCCTCTGCGTGTCCCAGGTTTCTGTGCCCCCCTTCCCCCGCGGTCCGCGGTGGCGTTCGGGATGACTGCAGAGGAGGTCTTACCCTGCGACTTGCAGTTGCGGGTGTCCGCGATCTGTGACTTCCTGAGCGATCCCGTGTGCACCGCTTTGATGCACAACAAAATGATCTACACCCTCACCAATGGCCATTTTGACGCACTGCCCGGCGGCTGGGGGGAAGCCCTGCACAGGATGTCGGCCCCCGAAATCAGGCTGCTGGCCCAGGGCCACGCCCCTCCCGGCAGCCCAGAGTCTCTGATCGATTTCGTTCGAGCCGCCACATCGCTGGCTTTGGGGCGTGCCCCAACCGCTGCGAATGTCGTTGTCGCGGGCGGCGCCCTGCAGTGCGTCCAAGACGTGGTGGCCCGCAGGCACCCGGAGCCTGTCCAGCCGCCCCTCGCCGCTTGGATGAGTCCTAAGAAGAAGCACGAGGTGGAGCACGCGGCGGACCTGATCAAAGCGGTGTGCGCAAAGCTGGGGATCGCCAAAGTGATCGATGTGGGGAGTGGCGAAGGGTACTTGGACAGCGTGTTGGCGTATCGGTATGGCCTGCAGGTCACTGGCATCGAGATGCAGGAGGGGAGGACGTGCGGCGCGCAGCTGAAGGCCACAAGGATCGGAGCCCGACTGGCGCAGAAACTGTTCGGGGACAATCGACCATCCGGATCCGGGCTGCCTGGCTCCGGGGATTGTACTCGGTGTCAGTCTGGGGCACTGGAGGGCTGTGGCGAGAGTAGCACGGAGGGTTTTCAGCCTGGTACGAGCCATGCAGGTGTGGGTGTGTGTGTGTGTTGCTGTGTGTGGCTGTGTGTGCGCTCTGCTGCGCTCTGCGTGGCTGTCGTGGCTGTGTGTGGCGGTGTCTCTACCTCTGCGTGGTTATGCGTGCTGTGTGGCATTGTGTGTGGCTGTGCATGGCTGCGTGGGGCCAATTCGCGGTAGCTGTCTGTGTAGCAGCAGCCCCATCCTCCTCACGATCTGTTCCTAAACCTGCCTCCGTAAGTGCGCCCGCACCCTGACCGCCATCTGCCCCAACCGCCGGGCCCCTTACTCACAGGCACGAGCCATGCAGGTGTGCCATCGCCTGACGGCACAAGCCATGCAACTTCCAGCAGTGCCCGGGCGCCTCAAGTGTCCCAAATGGTGCAGTCTTTGGCGTCGCAGTATCACTCCGTGCGCCCGCCTCCGGAATTCGTCACACTCAATGTGACCGACCACACGAGTATCACCGGCAGTGTGGACTGTGCAGACAGTGCTCTGGTCGGATTGCATGCTTGTGGGGGCCTGACGCCCCTTGTGCTGCGGGCATTCACCGAGTCCTCTGCCTCTGCGTTGGTCTGCGTTGGTTGTTGCTACCGGCAGCTGGTGCCGAATCCCGGAGGTCAAACTACGTCGCAGGACGAAGGCGATGAGGCGCACCATCCGCTGAGCGCGTGCGTCCGACGAACGTGCCCCCCGGCGCTGCTGATGTCACTGTGCGCACCGGCGGTTCTGGAGCTGGGCACTCACGCATGCGAGCAGTGGTGCAGAGGCTGCGACACAAAGCTGCGGTCGCATGGCAACCGTGCCATTCTGGAGACGCTGCTGCAGGAACTGGATGACTCGGCGGGGGAGGCGCAGCGGGCGGTGTCTCGGCTCCGGCTCAAGAAGGGGGCAAGGGCCAGCGAGGCTGTGGATGCGGAAGGCTTTTTGGCCTACGCCCGGGCGGTGCTGCAATACAATCGGCATGGGGGTGAGCGTGGGGCGGGATGTGGGGCGGATGGTGGTGGGGATGCGGTTGGAGCAGGCCAGGCGGTTGGGGCAGATGGTGGTCAGGGCGCGGGTGGGCAACCCGACGCGGGTTTGGGCACAGATGGTCGTGAGGATGGGGCCGGGAGGGGGGAGGGCGCAGGGGCGCGGGTGCCGGGGGGCATGTCCGATGCGTACATCCGGAGCCGGTTCGAGGAGCACGCCCACCACGTGATGGCCATGGCGGCGCTCTTCGCCCTGCGGCTGCTGCTGGGGAAGGTGGTCGAGTCCCTGGTCGTCCTCGACAGGCTGTTGTACTTGAGGGAGAACCTGCGGGAGGACTGTGTCGTCTTTGGGATGCCGCTGTTCGACCCGGGGCTGTCCCCAAGGACGTATGCACTCGTGGCGTGGCGCCCCGTCGACGGAGGGACAGCATCTGGCGCCACACGGCATCACTGAGGGACCCTGTCCCATCGGGGGGGGGGTCACACGTCACCATAGGGGGGGGGGGTCCGGTGGGTAAAGCACAGCGTCGGCCACTGGCGTACCGCTGCACACCCACTGCTTCGCATCTCTGTGGCCCACCCACAGGCATCTTTGTCTCTCTTGTTTTGCGACAGAAAGGTACCTATGGTCTTATAGGCCACTGAAGAGCCCATTTTCTTTCTGCGCTTTGTGCTGTTTGCCGCCAGTGCACACGTGACATAGCCCAGAGTTCCTTCGGGGGGGTTGAGATGAGGTGAGACTCCCTGCTCCAATGCACGTGCAGGCCCAGGAGGCGGCTCAGCCTTCGATGTCCGTGCCCCCTGGCCCCTCCGTTGCCTCCCCGCCCTTCCCCTCCGCAAAGGTTTTGTAGTGGGAAACCGTGAACGGCATTGAGGGGGGATCCTTTCGGGCCATTTGTGGTATGCAGACTTTGCCACTCGGACCCGTGGTCGCCTGCTGGTTCCCACCGGCTCAGCATTGTCTGGTTCGTAGCCCCCGGGAGCACGTGGGTTGCGCTGCCCGACGCTCCTCTTCTACAGGGGTCGCCCAGGATCGTTGGCGGTGGGCGACAGATTCTTACGTGGGGGACATCGACCAGCTGTGTGGCAGTGGTAGCGCACAATCACAGTCATAGACAATGCAGTCAGACAGCGAGATCCGTCCCACTCCCCTGACGCGGATGCGTCTGATCCCGGCGCTGCAATGCGTTGCAGTGCAGGGCAGGGGCATAGCGTTCACGAGGCACAGCGTTGCAGGGGCACAGTGTTGCAGGGGCACTGTGCTCTGGGGGCACGGTGTTCAAGGTGCATAGTACCCCCCCCCCCCCTCCCCACCCCCAACCTGTCCTTCAGTGGCCTTGACAGGGCCCCAGCCGGTGACTACTGACTGACTACCCCCTCCCCCGAGCCCCACGAAGGGCAGCGCTACGAGGGTGTTTGGTGCGAGGCCGCATGAGGCCAGCAACAGCATCGCAGCAGGCAACGTGTCGTAGTTGAGCGGAGTGAACTCCGAATGCACACACACAACCCCAAAACCGCCCAATTGTGGTTGAAAGGGACAGAAAAGCCTCGACTCTGACCTTCGTCAAGGGCACAGGCGCATGGCCGCCAGCAGCACATGGACCTGACTACACATTGGAGTCGACAGCAATGAAGGCCCCGGGGCGCAGGCGCGGCTGGAGTCAAATGCGTGGCAGCACCCTTGACCGTTTGAGGCCCCAACCTGCGCGCAGAAAGCTGATCACTGCGGGTGCAGAGGTCGAATGCCTGGGGTTCTGTTCCATTTGCAGCAGTCTGTGGCAAAGTGGGACATGAAGATGCTGTTGTACGCAGACTGCACACTGGAGTTGTAGCGGCCGCAGCAGTCGTTGACAGTGCCATCACGGTCCGCGATCAGGGCGTGGAAAGCGCAGTCGGCGCCCTCTGCATGCCAGCAGTGGAGTGTGAGCAGAGGTGACTTCGCTGAAACTGTGGAAGGCGGGCTGATTTACGACCATTGTTGGACATTGCCCATTGTGTTGCAGCGCATTCAGGCTAAAGCACCGCTGAAATGTGACGGGACCTCGGCCTAAAAATAAAAGATGCGACCTACGCCTTTTAGAAAAAATACGCAACTTACGCCTTTGAAAAAAAATATGCGATTTAGGCTTTTTTTGTGATGTAATGTACGCCAAAAAAAAGGCGACTTACAGGGTTTAGAAAGATATACGCAACTTACGCCTTTTTTTTTTTTTGAAAAAAAACATGACTTACACCAGAAAACAAAAAGACTCTCCCCCACTACAAAGCGTTGGGGAACCCCCAGACAACAGGGATTATGTAGCCAAGCTGCCCACTTGTGGGCCATTGCTGACTTTGTTCCCCGCTCTGAAGCGTTGGCGACCCCCCGGATGGCAGGGGTTATGTAGCCACGCTGCCCACTTGCGGGCCACTGCTGATTTTGTCCCCTGCTCTGTTTCACGTGCTCGGGCTTTGGGTTTTCAAAAGGCCGGTTGGTCACGTGGCTTTGAATGAGACGAGGTGGTTGGCCATTAGAAAGCCTGTAGGACAGTGATGCTATCCTAGCGCCTTTGCCGGAAGGATTCATCGAGGAAGCATTGCGCATCATCAATGCGGATCGCTCTGTCCGAGTACCCGGCACCATCCCGGAGAATGGATGGGAGGAGGAAGTGAGTTGCCGGAAGCCTGCAAAATCTCCTCCTGCCGCAGCCTCCAACTCTGAGTACCCACCCCCATCTACTTCCCCCCTCCTTTTTGATGAGGAGGATCCTCTTTCGCCACCGGAGGGCAATATTGCTACCTCCTCGGAGTTGAACACTGGAGCATATAGTGTGTCTGTTGCTTGCCCACAGGGGAGGGTCTGCAAGCAGGTCACAAAATGTTCCACACAAGCACGTTGTGGTGGTGATGGGGGGGGGGGCAAGGTGCGATTGTGTGGGTGAGAGCGGAAGGCGTGTCACAGTGCTCACAACTGCCATTTGCCTCTTGCCTTCTAGCCTCCAACTCCAAGGACGTGCCCCGAGATGGGGTAGTCAGTGAAGGGCAATGTTGGCGCCCCCCAACAACCCCGCAGTCCTCTGCCTCTTTTGACCCCCCCACGGGTGATGACGCCCGTCCATGCGTGGAAGCGATTTAAGGTCCGTGAGGCGTACCCAAAGGGATCAGAGGGTTGGTTGGTGAACGACCAACGGTTTATTGAAGAGCTAGAAAAGTACCTTGTGAAGGATATCTATGACACTTGTGTGCAGAACAAGAATCCGCGTGCAAAGCTGAAGTCATCAGACACGAACTCTAATTTGATTTACAAGCGTGTGTTCGCCGACTTCTTGTCTTTGGCTCCACGCCATTATGGTTGCATGTGAAGAATGTAGTTGGCCCGAGGTGACTGAAGTCAAGTGGTATCGCTAGCTTGAGCTTTGCAGCTGGTGGCGCTGGTAGCCGGTGGCACCAACAGCAATATAGTCATTTTGATACCGCTTGCCAAAGGCCGAAGGGCAGATTGCATTTTTGGGTTCGCGATCATGATGAACTCCTCATATGGGTGTGCTCCGACATTATTTCTTTCTTTCCGCGATCTGCAGGCGATGAGTATATCAACCACCCTTCACGCCACGGCTCCATTGCTTTACCCGTGCCGGAGGTACCTAAACTGTCCGTGGGGGCTGTATGCTTCACCTCCTCCGGTAGCAATGGCGGTTGTTGGGTGGTTCTTGTGTTTTTTCTAGGGAATCTCCCTTTTTTTTCTTTTCTGAAAAAAGGGTTTTTTCCCCATACGTGATGTATGCCAAAAAAAGAGTTTATGCGACTTACAATAAAAAAAAAGTTTTGGCCGGGGAAAAAAAACGTGACTTATGCCAAAAAACAGCGACTTACGCTTTTTTCCGCAATCCAGCTACGCTTTCCTTTTGGTCGGGTCCCATGAAGGAGGGAAGGTGGGTGACAAAAGGGGCTTATATGGGACCAAGGAGGGAAAGGCTTCCAGATCTAGGCTGCATTTGGAACCGGAAGTACCTACCGCCAGATATACTGCACTTTTACGGTTCACCCCCTGTGCAAACTTTATTCCCTGCCTCCATTTGGTCAATTCAAAGGCGATGGAACGTGCGAATTGTAGCCCCTGCAGCCGTGGTCATATTTGCCCTTTGGTTGTTTCTCAGTGCTGGTACTTCAGAGCTTTGTGGAATCATCCCCTGCGCCCCAGATCCAGACTTTCTGCAGCCACAGGAGTCCCTGGGCTCCCCCAGGGGTTCAAGGGTAAGACTACCGCAGGCGGTGGTGCTGGGGGGGAGGGGCTGGGACATGCAAACGGCACACCACGCCACAACCAGCACAGCCCCAGCACACCAACCACTGGTCTCCGCGAACGCGGATACAACACCAGCAGGAGCACCGGCCGCAGCGGCCGACAGAAAGCAGCGACCCGATGCAACATGCGAAGGCAAGAACAGGTGACTGTCCAGGGCCCCGTAACGGAGCAACAACCAGACGGAATGTCACACAGGGGGGCTGGGGGTGCAGCTGCAGGGAAGGAACAGGTGGTCCGCCATTGAGAAATGTAGAGGAGGAACGTCCAGAGCCATGACCCCCTCCCCCACCACCATGCTCTTCCGGAATCCCTCTTCAGGGGTGCCGAAAGTGCGCAGCTGGGTATGTGGCAGCTCCACCCGTTACGAGATCTGCAATGGAGACCGGGTGTACTCCAGTGAACCAGTGGAGGAGCACTTGACTTGAGATTTCTCACAGTGATCTTTCAGCAAGTTTTGAAAGTAGAGTCAGGATCAGGATGGAACAGAATCAAGGTTTTCCCTGGGTGTTAGTCCTCCATCTCATGCAGTGAGAGGAAGTGGTAGACTCGAGTATTGCATTGAGGCCATGAAGATGACTTCACTGTGTACTGCTGCTTTCTGCTCTGTAGAATAGCATACCGTGTGCTGCAAGTGCTGCGTGTCTTGCACCCAATGAACATTGGCCGCAAGTGTCTTCATGGGGACACCCCGCATCAGAGACCGACTACAATTGTGCCAGTGAAGCAGCCCTTGACACAGGGCGCACGCCGCGCAAATGATAGGGCAACCCAGCAGGAGTGGGAGCAGCACAGTGGGAAGGGTGTTGTCCATCCTGTTGGCACAGGTCACCCCAGTGTGCGGAACAGGGCAACAGCTCGTGCACAGACAGTGTTTCCTTGTCGTGCTTGAGTACAGTAGTACGGTAGTAGCATGGCAGGGCTGCCAGGTAGATGGACTAGAGTCCTTGTGTGACTGCCACGTACTGCTTGGCTGGGCTACTGTTTACTGCCATGTACTGCTCCTGCTGCAAGCGGCATCCCGCTTTCCCCTGAGGTCTGGAGGTGAAAAATTCATTTGCAGGGGGTTCTAGCCCCCGGAGATCGGGGGGTACGTGGGGCGCAAAAAGCATTTCCAAGCACCATCAGCGTTCCTGCGTACCGTACCATACCATTGCGAGCGCATGGTCGCCACCAGAGCGGCAGCAACGGGCTTGGGCACGACGGCCTGACCGCCGTCCCGAACGACGTGTCATACAGAATACTGCACCGCTAGGCGCTGTGCGCACGTGTTGCCCACGAGGAGCTGCCCTCACAGCCGCCTACCTTTGCCCGCCTCCGCCCTGTGGTCTCGGGCTGTGGCATTATCATCCTCACTGTGTGAGCTCGCCGGGATTCGTCAAACCAGCAGATATGATGAGGCAGCAGCCCGGTCACTGTGGTTGTGCATGGCATTCAATTTGTCCACAGCTTCGAACTGCATGCGGTGTAAGTGATGGTGGTGCCCTCTCTCTCTCTCTCTCTCTCTCTCTCTCTCTCTCTCTCTGCTGAGCGCGACTCCTTTCCTCCCACAGAGCTCAGACCTGCCCCATGTCTGACGCCAGCACTTCCCGAGCGAGGCACCACCTGCTGGTTGGTGATGCCGCCAATGCCCTTGCGCTCGTCAGCACCGTGCTCTTCCTCGCCGCCGCCCTCACGAAGGCGCGTTTCCTGTCTCCCGCATGGCGCTCCCTCGGGTTCTGCATCACCAACCCCGACTCCCCGGCGCTCTCCTCCCACGCCATGTGCTTCTACCTCGATCTCGTCGGCGCGGCCGGCCTGGCGGTCCTCTACGGCCTCGGCCGCAACCGCGTGTCCCCCGCCGCCGCTGCGCGGGTGCTGGTCAACGTCCCTGGGACCCTGGGTCACGGCGTGGGGCACGGATACCTCGCGATGGCGATGGGCCGGTATGCGGCAGTCGTTTCGGTGTTGTGCTTCCTTCGGTGCTCTGTGTGCTCTGTCCGTTGGGATGCGGTGGTGCGATTTTTGTGTGTCTCTCCCACGCACCCATGCCCTCACTGCCCCCTGTCCACGCACGCTCACCACTCACCCACCCGCCTACCCAGGCCATTGCTTGGTGGCCAAAAACGGGGATGGGGTCGGTAGGTCAGAGGCCGAAAACGCCGAAACCTTTGTGCACCCAAAGTTGGCCTGCAATTTCGGGCCTCCTTCAACAAACCTTTTTTTTTCTTTTTCCTGTGGACAATTTTCTGATGTGGCTGGGTGGATGGGCCAGCTGGGGTTGGCCAGGGGCCCACATGCCCCCCCTTTAATGCTGGGCAAGCCTGGTGAAGTCCAGACCGCACCGCTATTTGCGCTCCTGCACAGCCGTGGGGCACTCCGCAACGCAGAGGGTCTGCACTCCGCACTGAAAGATTTGTGCCGTGTGGACCCTTAAGATGTTGGTGCCACGACCCGCCGCAATGGCGGAACAGAAACGGTGGGCTAATACAGCGGCTTGGTGGATCTTCGTGAGCGGTGAGAAGTCGATTGACGCCGCCAACTGCGGGGAGTGCAGCAACATCTGAGGGCTCTGTCCCCAAGCCCCCCTCCCTGACCCCAAAATTTTCTTCTGGCTTCTTCTGAAATTTGCTGAAGGAAAGTTTTTCTGGGGCCATTTGTGGTACACATTCCTTTGCCCCCCTCCCCCCCCGCGGGCCGCGGTCTCTGAGGAAAAGGCCTGTACCCGCCTGATTCTTTTATGTCTTGCCTCGCCCCTCCCTCACTCATTCACCCCCCCCCCAGGGCATGTTTAGAATAGTTAAAAACAAAGGGGGGGCGTGCGCGCCGGGAGGAACAGGGCACCTGGGCCTCACAGAAACACAGCGAGGCAGGCTATGGACGGCCTGTGGACAGAGGTGTGTGGACAGCAAAAACAGTCAAACGACCCCGGCAGCAACCAGCACATCCTCAATACGCCAATTATTGGGCGCCGCTGACACGCAAACGGCACACCATGCCACATTCAGCACAGTCCCAACACGCCAACTACTGGGCTCCGCGAACGCAGATACGACACCAGCAAGAGCACCGGCCGCAGCGGCCGACAGAACGCAGCGACCCGACGCAACATGCGAAAGGGAAGAACGGGTGACTGTCCAGGGCCCCGTAAAGGAACAACAACCAGACGGAATGTCACACAGGGGGGCTGTCCCCCCATACCCAAAGTGACCGTCGTAGGGGACGAACGATATTTACCAAAGGGAAAATCTGGTTGGGCCATTTTTGGTACACAACATTTTGGGTCCCCACTTCCCTCCCCCCTCCCCCCCCCCCCCCCGCTCAAAAGACGCCCTGCCCCTCCCTCACTCTCTCATAGCGACCCCCAGGGCCCGGGTGCCTGGGACTCGAAAGGCCGGGTCCTGGGCTTCATCGCCATCCTCTTCTTCTGGTACGCGCTGCTCGGGGCCGCCCTGCCCACCTGCCGCCGCGCCGTAGTCGCGGCCGGTGCGCTCCTCAACGTCGCCGCGGGCCGCTGGGTCCCGCCGGCGCTGGGGTTCACGTACGTGCAGACGGTGCTCATCGCGGCCCAGACGGTCACGCAGCTGCGCCTCCCGCGCGAGGCCAAGGGCTACGACTACGCCGCCTTCGCGTGCGTCGTCGTGCTGCCCCTCGGGCTCGTCGGGTGGCTCGAGGCGACGACGTGCGGCGGCTTCCTGGAGCGGTGGGGCGGGCACGTCTGGTACGACGCGTACATCCCGGCGTCGGTGGCCGTGTACTGGGGCCTGTGCGCTCGGGAGCAGACGCGGGACCTGCAAAAGCGGCGCTAGTCGCGGAGGTGGATGGTCTCGGGGGGGCACCGCGGTCGGGCGCGGGGCGTTCTGTGTGCGCTGCGGGGGAACCGAGTTGCGTGATGAGGCTGCGCAGCGGGGGCGGGACCGCTGGAGCTCGTCTGCGTGCACCAGGGCTTTGCACTCAGCCTCGATTGTGGCCGCTTCTTTGATGAGGCGAGGGGAGGGCAGGGGAGGGGAGGTTGCCCAGGCAACCTCCGGACTCCTGCATACCCTTTGTCCCTCGCCGCGTCCCATTGGGACACCCTGACGTCTGGGACGGTCCGTTGCTGCTTGCCCCCCACCTGGAGCTCGAGCCGGGGACCTCTGGTTCAAAGCGCCCTGTGCTCTAGCAGTTGAGCCACTTGACCTTGTTTGCTTCTGATGGGATCCACAGAACTGAAGCATGATCCGTATTGCAAAGCAGCACGCCTGTTCATGCATGGAAAGGCAGTAGGCACTACAACCATCATGACAGCCGCATCCGGACAGACACGTAGGAAGCTGAGCAAAAGCGGGACAAAAAAGGAAGAGACAAAAGTGGAGCACCCCTTTATACAAATGCACAAGGCCAGAGATGTCCTTGTGAAACCGCTGGATAACTGATTCCCCCACTTGGCATACCAGTGACCTCCCAACACACAGTTCAGACCCTCGGACTTTCGTTGCGGCGCGCGCCTGCATTTCACAGCTGGCAACCACCACGGCTGGACCCTCCCAGCCCCAACAGCAGCCAGTTGGCCAAAGCTGTCACAGGGTGCCACTTTCACACATGAACGCACACCGCCAACTGTGCTGAATCCGCAGTTCAAGCTCACTCTACTCGACATGCTCATTCCGCGCTCCGTGCCTCCCTGCCAATTGCAACATCTGTGATGCTTGAGCTGAAGGATGAACACAATTGCGTCATGGTTTCTGAATGAAACATTCGGATGCAGTGTTTCGGGCCTTCCGTTGTGGCTCGAACAACAAGGCAGAACTTATATTTCAAGAATGCAATGTTGGTGGATGGCATGTCCCCACGTGAGAGGTGTATTGTTGCAGTGGTATTGGTATCAGTGGCGATGTTACTCTCAAAGCCTAACAATGGTCCAGCATGCCCTAAGCAAACCAACCCCACCACCTGTTGTCCAAGGTATGGCACGGTCCCAAAGTAATACATTCCACACACTTATTGTACCCTGGACAAGCTGTACCTTGGACGACGGCCCATAAATCGATACAAGCAGTGCCTCAAACTGCGAGGCTCAACTGAAAGCAGTGCCCAACTGTAGCTCGTTGCACTTGGATGACGGGGATGGGTTCCCTGTGCGGCCCCAAGCCGGCACTCACAAGCTTCCTCCCCTGGTCCAAGCGCACCAATGGTGCCAATTTTGCACGAAATTTTTTTGTCGAATCTCTTCAATTGTCTGAATGCGTCAGCTTCAGATTATTAGTGGATGGTTGTCTGGTTTCCAAGTGCACGGCACCAAATGTGGATGCCAGTGCAATACGGTGTGATACAAAACATACGGCCACAATTATACCACAGCTCTGAAAGAGTTATGATGTGCACCTCCTGATGTTGCGTTGCATCTCAGGAGATGCGCAAAGATGTGGGGATAGGAAGTAACTGGACATGGTAAACAGGTCATAAAATGAACCTCTGCAGCTGCTCTAGTGCCTGTCTGCAACCGCCCTGAATGCCCCAGTAATCATCTTGGAATCCGATACTAGCCGGCCCCCTATGCAGGGCAGAACAATGAACACATGGTTTGTAGTAGTGGTAGGAAGATAGGAATGTTGAACCTCGCAGTTTGAGCGTGACTGGAATTGATACCTTGGCACACACACGCACACACACACACACACACACGCACACACACACACACAGAGCCATCAACAACTGATGATGATGACGACTCTCAAGGGGGGCCAGTGCGGTCATGATGCTTTTCATCAGACTTCCTTCTGGCACAGGCCCCCTCCGCTGGGCGCCCACCCCTGGACCCATGCAGGCCTTCCTCTATGATATGGCATCCCCCACCCCCCCCCCCCCCCCACACACAGAGCCATCAACAACTGATGCATTTGCCCAACTCTGTGTCAGTGTAAATGTAGAAGTATGTGCAAATGTGGATGGAATCTCCAACAGATTTCCCCTGTTGGACTTGGGGTGTTGTCTTGAACATGCACGCATTTGTGTGCGTGTGCGTGTCTGTATGTGTGTGCGCGTGTGTGTGTTGGGAAAGAGTGTCAATAAACTCCTGTTCCGAATGCTGTAATGGGCATTGTATTGCCTATTTGCATCCCATTTCTGTGCCCTGTTAATTGTATTGTCTGGTGAATGGGAATCTGAAATCACGTAATAACTGCCGAGGCCTACCATGTGGCCAGCCCACTGCCCCTAACCATTTCAAATGCATTCTGGCTCAATACACTGATGCATCCGAACCGCGATGAGCAGACCGGATTCTTCCTGCCTGATTGCTTCCCCCCCCCCCCCCCTCACCCCTTCCGTCCCCCCCTTGTTTGGCTCAGGTGTTCCGGGCCACTGACAAGGGGCGCCTGAGCCCCCATCCGCAACCACCGGACGGAAGCTTTACCAGAAAATTGCGACCCACGCACAGGCCCTTGTCAGGAGATCGGAGCCGACATACGACGTCAGCAGCATGCTCTAATGTGGCCTGCGAGTCCGGTCAGTGCAGGACAAAAGCGAGACCCGATGAACGGTGAACAACAGAACCACCCAGCATCGGTTGTCTACAGCCCGGGCACACGCCACCAGAAATCACAACGTAGTGCGTTAAATTGGACAGTTTTGAACCGCAGACCTACCCCACCTTTGATGGCCCCCTGTCCTTAGGGATAAGATTATTATTGCACATGGTTGTGTATGTGTGGTTTGGAACGTATCGACCGAATCCGCCCTCTGTATCTGTCCCGTATCTGTACTCTAATGGATTGCCTTGCCGTGAAGCAGTTGATGTAGTTTTGGCCTCGTTGCATGGTGCTCACGCCCACACTCTGCATTTCAAGGTCATGGGGTTCGTGGGAGGGCAAGGGAAAAGTGATTACGGTTTATGGCCACACAATCCTGGTCCCCTCACGAGCCCCCTGTGAGGGCCTAGAGCCGTGCCACGCGACCCAATACCGTCTGTAGGGCCTTTTGTTGTGTGCGGTAGATGGCTGCCTGGCTCAGGACCTCATTGCAGCGGGTGGTGCGCGGTACATGCGTGGTGCACCACGTGTCAAGAGCCCACCTACCCATGTGTTCTGGCGCAGTAGCAGTGCACTCAAGAGGCCTCCAGGAGACAACATTTTGAGGGCTTTTGAGGGGAGACCATTGGGCCCGGTTTTGATCCAGAACCCTGCATGATGTGTGCTTGGCGCCTCATAGTGTGTGCACATGCTCAACCACCAGCTGCCTCTGCAGGCAGCCGGGGCAGGGTCTAGGGGTTGGAGGGGGGTGGGCCTGCACATGGGGTGGTGGGGGCCATTTGGGTTGGGCAGGCAGGCAGGCAGGTGGTGCTGGGTTTCGCCATGTGGGGTGGGTGGGCAGGTGTGTCAAGACGGCAGGTCAGTTGGCGGGTGGAGTGGACCTCCCTTGGGCCTCCCCGCCTGTTCAGCCCAAACCTGGCCGCCACCTCCCTGTGGGTGGGGCAAGCCGACAACAAATGGGGGTAGAGCCGGGGGCCGGAGCAATTTACGCCGTAAATTTACGTAAATTTTTGTAAATTCCTCGAAAACTGGCGTAAATTCCCGTAAATTTTTGTAAATTCGGCATAAATTAGGGGTTTTACATGATTTCCTTGCCATTGCTGGCAGTTGCAAATATTTGTGAGCTAGATTCTTGTCCATTTTGGAATGTAAATTGTGTAAATGCCCCTTCCCTGTGGCAGAGTCTGCTGGGGCTGTGTAGCCAATTCGCCGAGACCGGCACGACGAGTGAAGATCCCTGCCTCGAGCTTTACCCCGGCTCGAGAAGGAGGCATTCAGGGGCTTGAAGATCCCTGCCTCGAGCTTTTCCCTGGCTCGAGAAGGAGGCATTCAGGGGCTTTCTTTCTTCCTTTGCTTTCTCGTGCTTTGCGTGTCATTCCCTGCACTTACCAATATTTGTGAACAACATTTGTGTCCATTGTCAAATGCAAACTTTGTTGATGCCCGTTTCCTATGCTAGAGAACACTAGACCGAATCAGGCAAGAAGAGTGAAGATCCCTGCCTCGAGCTTTACCCCGGCTCGAGAAGGAGGCATTCAGGGGCTTTCTTTCTTCCTTTGCTTTCTCATGCTTTGCGTGTCATTCCCTGCACTTACCAATATTTGTGAACAACATTTGTGTCCATTGTCAAATGCAAACTTTGTTGATGCCCGTTTCCTATGCTAGAGAACACTAGACCGAATTAGCCAAGAAGAGTGAAGATCCCTGCCTCGAGCTTTACCCCGGCTCGAGAAGGAGGCATTCAAGGGCTTTCTTTCTTCCTTTGCTTTCTCATGCTTTGCCTGTCATTCCCTGCACTTACCAATATTTGTGAACAACATTTGTGTCCATTGTCAAATGCAAACTTTGTTGATGCCCGTTTCCTATGCTAGAGAACACTAGACCGAATCAGCCAAGAAGAGTGAAGATCCCTGTCTCGAGCTTTACCCCGGCTCGAGAAGGAGGCATTCGGGGGCTTGAAGATCCCTGCCTCGAGCTTTTCCCCGGCTCGAGAAGGAGGCATTCAAGGGCTTTCTTTCTTCCTTTGCTTTCTCATGCTTTGCCTGTCATTCCCTGCACTTACCAATATTTGTGAACAACATTTGTGTCCATTGTCAAATGCAAACTTTGTTGATGCCCGTTTCCTATGCTAGAGAACACTAGACCGAATCAGCCAAGAAGAGTGAAGATCCCTGTCTCGAGCTTTACCCCGGCTCGAGAAGGAGGCATTCGGGGGCTTGAAGATCCCTGCCTCGAGCTTTTCCCCGGCTCGAGAAGGAGGCATTCAAGGGCTTTCTTTCTTTCCTTGCTTTCCTTCCGTTCATGCTGTTCTAGCTTTGTTATGTGAATGTGGGTGCGGAAGCAAGGCGGTGATGCCGTGTGGCAACACTTCGCTACTCCGGCAGCCGCGCTCCGCTACATCAAGTCCGAAGGTGCCCCCTCAAATTTGCAGCAAGTGCAGATTGAGCGTGCGGCGAAGAATTAGAAAGTGCGCAATGATTTCGAGTTCTCGGTTGAAGCCCCCAAGGCACCACCCAAGCCGTGAAGAGATACGGAGGCCCCCATAAAAGATTTAAAAAAAACCCGCACAAGGTCCAAAAAAAAAATAACTGTACGGACCGAATGGTTGATGCAATGGGGCAGTTCGGCAACAAAAATTTTTCGCAAGGTCCCCAAAAAAGAAAAAAAAGAGGCCGAACAAAAAGGAGTAAAAAAAAAGGTGGAGAAGATTCCAACGTCAACCAAGCGCCAAGTGTGCATGCTCCTTTCCTTACCCTCACCCAACAGCCTCTTGCCCTTTCCGTTGTTTGCAATGCGCCAGAAAATCAGTTGTGTTTTTGAGGGACGGAACACATTTTTGACCCAAGCCCGGGTCCATGGTGCAATCCCCAACCCCATACCCCCGCCCCCAACCCCCGGCAGTCCATGGGCAAACCCACCAAAAAAAACCCTGGCTGTCGGTATATATAAGTATGTATTCACACACATTCTTTTCTAATCCAAACACCAAACCAATCATTGAAACGGTGGGAAAACGCCACTTCGGGTCACAAAGGCCGAAGCAACAAACCTTCAAAACATTGAGCTTCTCTGTTTTGAGTTTTTGAGGTTGGTTGAGCTGTTGAGTGACACCGTCCGTTCTACTAATTTACACCACTTTTCTTGGGAATTTACGCCATTTGGGGAAAAATTTACACCCATTTACACCACCTGGTGGCCGGGGGCCGAAATGAGTGTAAACCCCCGTAAATTGTCGGCTTGGGGTGGGGCAGGGTCTTGCGAGTGGGTGGTATGTGGAGCCGGTCCAGCCAGCTGGTGGGTGGGAGCCCACCCCACGTCGCAGGACCCCGCCCTTCTTGACTGTCCATTGTGACGGCTTGCATCTTGCTCACAAGCCTGCTTGGCTGCCCCACAAGGTGACACCCCACTGCACCTGCCTGCCCACCCGCCAGGCTTGCCTCGCCCATCACCCCGCTGCTACTTGCTTCCCGTGGCGAATCTCAGGGGGAACGTCAGCGCGCTGGGCGCGCGCCGGGCATCTTTTTTGACCTGTGCCCCACCGGTGGCCTTTTAGGGGGTGCACTAAGGGGACACACTTAGCGCAGTGCAGCTATTTAGGCGTCTGGCTGTACTAGAGACCCATACTTTGAGATACTAGGGGCATCATTGTGACCCCTAGCGTAGGTTTGGACTTCTGATTTTGTCCCCTTTGTTGGGGACCCCCGAGAATGCAGAGGTGATGTAGCATTTCCGCCCTCTTTTGGGCCCCAACCTTCCGGTGCTATTGAGGAAACTGGGACAATCTCTGAACCCACGCTTTGTTGGCCCCTTGAGTTGGGGTTAGGGACTCCCAATCCACGCTTTGTTGCGTGGCCCCTTGAGTTGGGGTTAGGGACTCACAATCCACGAACATCTGGCGTGGCGGCCCCAATGAGTTGCACCACTCAATCCGTATTTTGTTGCATTTTACACAATTTTGCATCTGGAGGCAAGTCCGTCACCCCCCCTACGGACCATGGGAGCATGTCCCGCCTCATGTTTGGACTGACCAAAGCAACTCGGCCGGCACCGAAGATGAGGTAGAGGATGAGGCAGAAGTGTGTGTGTTGTGTTGCGGTAAGCGCTCCACCGTCGCAGTTTGTGATGAGTATAAGGAGCACTATTGTACTGAATGTATTCACACCCACACTTGTGGGACCAATGTCGTTTGTTAAGTACAATACATATGACAATTGGGGTTGCTGAATTCATAGATATTGCTTTATTTTGCAACGTGATTTGTAGGGAATGTGTGCAGTGCAACGTGGTCTACTTGGGGGGCTTCTCCATGAGAGGGTAAATGTGGGGCTGAAGTCGGGATAGTTAATAGAAAAGTAGCGTGCCGGGCAAACATTCCCCCTCATACTGACAAATTATATGCTTGTCACCATTGGGCAGAAATCAAAGACAACAGCTGTATGGCATTTCCAAATCACCTCGAAGAGAGGTTGTTGGACCAAGCTCAGGTGCGGGTGCTGTGCAACCCATCTTTTATGGGGTCATATGGTAGCATTCCCCAAAGCATGATATCGGATGTCTACCCCTTTGCAAAATCATCATTTTGGGAAACAAAATTATCCCAACGATTTCTTCAATTTTGACACCTCCAACCCCCCCCCACCTGGGTACCACTCTTTTCTTTGTGGATTGTGGTTGCTGTGTGTTGATTTAGACCTAGGTCTTAAAATCATTTTCTTGTATATGGATCCCCTAAATAATGGCGCAAGTCCTTGGTCCAGTTGCTGGTACGCCCGGTCGGCCCCCCATGGGCCTTTGCCACCGAGAACTTAGCCGTTTTCAGCCGCTTCCAATTTGGCATGTGTTGTCTGCAAAATTTTGAACAATCACTTTTTTCCAAGACCCTTCTATTGCCCCCTGACACTATCTATCCTCCCCACTGCTTGAGCCAAGTGTGCCACTGAAAAAATCGAAGCTGTGTGTTTGTGTTTGCCTGCCTGGTTGCCCGACGTTCTGTTTCACTGACTGCTTGCTCTCTAACTAACTGATTGGCTTACTGCCAGCCTCTCTTCGAGGTGCACTGCCGAACGCAAAAGAATTTTCGAAAATACACTGTTTCTAAAACCCCTCTGTTGCCCTTGGGATGGGTTTAGGTGATCATTTGGGGACAATACGGGTATTTGATGTTTGAGCACCCATGGCGACCCACGCAGAGGCCTCTAGGCCCATGTAGCCTGGGCCTTGGGCCCCCAGAAACCCGAAATTGCTATTGTTTCGGCTGTTTATTGGCACCTGAAATTTTTCCGAAATTGGGTATTTTCTCGAAACCCTTTTGTTGCCCCTAGGATGGGTTTGGGTGATCGTTTGGCGACAATACTGGTACTCAAGCAGCTGTGGGATCCCACATAGTGGCCACTAGGCCCGTGAGGCCTAGGCCATACGGTGTTTCCATACACTCACGGGGCCAGTGATGGAGCACGTGCCTGGGTTTGTGTTGTGCGTGTGAGACCGGAATCCATGGAGGGAAATTCGAAGAGTAATGGGCAGACTGGCAGGTGGCATGGTTCTGCCTCTGCCCTTTCACTCACTAGTTTTGGTGTACTGCCGCATGGTGCACCTGTGTTTTGGTTGCACAGAGACCACTTGTTCATGGCGTGCTATGGGCTTGGTGTGCACATACATTGTGCACATCATCCCTAAATTCGCCGAAGAGGGTTGCACTGCAACTCTATATATGCAGGGGTGGAGCCACACATGGTTCAACCCTCACACCCCCGTGTTGTTCTCTAATGAGGCAGGGAAGAGGGACTTAAGGGTTGCAAAAAGATACACGCTTGTTACTAGTACACAGCAAGATGGCTGTATTTCCGAAACTTTAAAACACGAGCTCCACCAAAAGTTCATGCGTAAGAAGCAAAAAGTACCCTCTGCCAAAATTTGGGCCCTTGTCCATCGAAATGTTGTACTGGAGGCCTGCATGGTGGCTGCCAATGTGGTATGGCGCACAATCTTTGCACGCTTGTTGCACCATCTCTTTGAATTGCAAGGAGTAGGTGACTGTACTATATTAATGCACACAGAAACTTGCTATGTAAAGTGCACCTTCGTAGGTACCAAGGAGGAAGTGGATGTGTTTTGTGTGTGTGGGACTTGTGGCACAAAATGTGGCATGCAGAGGTGAATGTCAGCCGAGTTGGAAAGTATCCAAGGTGGCCCACATTGGGTTTGAAAAGTCGTGCCCATTTTAATTCATGTGCTGCACGTCGAAAGGCTCTAAAAACAGGCAAGGGGGAAAGTGGTGCTGAACCAGCCCCTGACCCTAACCCAAATACTGGCTCCATTGGCATTTTACTTCCATCTGAGGGGGGGGATAGTGCAGCCACATTTCAGGGCCCCCATGTACTTGCTACGGAACAACGTGTTCAGCCTGCACGAAAAGCTAAGTTGATGCGCATCCCCATTGGTGATAGCGACATTGAGCACCAACTGGTGGCACATGGTAGCAGAAATAGCGGCAGCTGTAGCAACAATAGCAGCATTATTAGCAGCAGTAGTGACCGCAGTAATGAAGGCCCCCGTGGGGTCGACTTAGATTATGGTGGGCAAGACGTATCCGGTGGCTCTACTGTAAGTGCCAACGATTCTGATTCGTCCTCGTCATCAGGCAGCAACACAGAAATCCCATGGCAAAGCAAGAAGTATCGCCTTGTGGCTGTACATATTGGAAAGGAGGTCGTGGATGTGGACGCCATGTCCAGTGATGCATGTCCAGTACGTATACTAAGTGAAGGAGATCACAACGTTGACACTTCAAGTTAAGTACAAACTTTATTCTTGCCTTTCTTTTGCATGTGTCTTTGCACTGCCTATGTACAATGGCATCTCCTGTGGTGTGCAAAGATGTTGGATACATGCCTAGAAGTTGTCAAAACGGCTCGGAAAAACGCTGGGAACTTTTGGTTGGGGAAGCAGTTCAAAAAACGCAACCAATATCGGTAGCAATGTCCCGGGGACTTTCCGGCCAAGATGCCTAGGGGCGCTCAGAAGAAATTTCCCATAGTATGTTGCTTGCAATTTTTGAAATCCACCCTGCGACATGAGTTGGATTTAGTGGGCATACATGGGTGGCATTTTCCAAAATCCTAAGCAATATGAGGAGCTTTTTCCATCCAATTTTTACCTTCTGTGCTGTGCGTCTCAGCGACATGTGTTCCTTCGGGGGTATGGAGGCCTTGCGGCTCATCTCGTAGTTCTGCGAAGACAAAGTCGATTGCGCATTCTTTGGTCTTGCTCTCCTCTCCTTTGTTGGGGTACTTTGAGTCCGGGAAGACGGTGTCCATCCATCGACGCGGCTCAGTGGAGCGGTCCTTGGGCTTCCGTGGAGTCAAAAGCAATCGACCACTTTTCCCACGAGACCTTGAATGCTACACGGCAGCGTGGGTGGAGTGGCTCAAGAAGTAGGGATCCACTGGTGAGAAAGGATCAGTTTTCCTTTGCCCACAGGGACTAGCATGGCTTGAAGACAAGATCACCCGGGTGCTTGCAAGGACAGAGCATGAGTACCACATGTGGCACTGCTTGAGACGTGGAAGCGCGGCCCTACTTAAATGGATGGGGGTACTGATTGACGTGTGTCAGTGGTGGGGACGTTGGGGCTCCCGGTGTACGGCCGCCGGGTTTATGGCCCCGCCCCTAGACTTCATCTTCACTTGGGAATGCTCATTGCCATGGCCTCTTTGGCCACCAGAAATTCAAAAGAAAAACCGTCACAGCTTGCAATCTCTTGCCCCCATCCATCACGGAATACCTCACATGGCAACAGCCCCGTGCCGAGCCCACAAGGGATTGAGCCAACAAAGTGGGATTTAAGTGACGGGGAGTCGAGGTGCTGGCTCGTGGCGATGTTGTCAAGTCTGGAGCAGGCATTCGGAGGACCATTCGATGCCAAAAAAAAAGTCCCCACAGGGGATAGTGGAGTCAAAGGTGGGAAGGATGTGGTGATCGTGGTGGATTAGCAGTCACTGGGACCGCTGGCTGGACAATGTTCAACCGTTGGTTTGTCGTAATCCTAGGCTGAGCGATGTTTTTGAGACCCGCATGTTGTTGTTTTAGTCAGAGGATGGCCGCCGGCCCGTGATTTTGGGATCCTCCATTTTCTGGGTTATTTTGCCACAGCGGTGGATTCATTCAAAGCTGAGTTTTGGCTCTGTTTTTTGCATGACAATCCTAGCCCCAAGTTACTCTTGGTTGGTCTTACTGTTGAGATCATCCAACGTGGCTTGGGCACTGTGGGCTCCATCAATGGGCCCCAATGGGTCCTTTTTCCTAGCTCCAAAAAAATAGGGAAAAAGCAAGTTTCATTTCAAACTTAGTTGCTTTCAATGACGCAATGAGAACAAGACCGCCGCCCCTGCAAATCCCCTCTGTGGAGTTGGCGGCAATCCTTATGATAGTGCAAGACGCGGGAAATCTTCGATTGTTGCCACCAAGAGAGCGGGGTGATGCAAACCCACATGTTGTTGTCATGTGGGAGATGTTGACGATGTGCGCGAATGGGGGGGGGGGGGGGCACTTCTTGTTTGCCATGTAGATATTAGTGATTGTTTTTGGAGCATTGTACTCCCGGAGCAGTTCCGCACCTGTTTTCATATTTTGATTGATGCCATTGTGCGTGTCTTGGTCACTGAGGGGGCGATTGTCAACCCCAACAGCAAGCTGACACCTCCCAGTGACATCGATTGGATTGGGAAAACATTCCATTTTGGACGGGGGTCATTAAATGCTTGCGGACGAAGTGGGCAACACTTTTGGCACGCTGGTTGGTATTTTTCGTGGGTGATTGTCTCCACAGGGACTTATTGCGCCTGGTGGGCCCCATACTGTGGGAATCCCAGCCTTTGTGGTGATACTGCTTTCCTAGCTTCCACATGGGCCCATGTTTTGTGGGCACCGCAACGTCTGAACTACACCCCCCTCCGCCTGCTGCATGCGCTTATTCCTTCTCCTGTGTCTATACATAGTCACCACGAGGGCGCAGTGGATGACACCATGTCCATCACGGTTGCTCAAGACATATGCCGAGCGAAGCGGAGTTAAGCGTTCACAATTCTAGTTAACAATACTTATCAATCTTCTTTTTGCATGTGTCTTTGGTGAGTCACGGTATTTGGGAAGGAACATTGCCATCTTTCAATGAATGGTACATCATTGGGAAAATGCATGGAATTTTTCGAAATACTTGGAAGGTTTTGCACCAAAATTGGCCCCCAAAACGCAACCAATATTGGAGGCAATATTCCAACCACTTTCCGACGGAGCTCCCATGGAATGCTGGGAAGAAATTTTCTTAGCAATGTTGGCTCCAATTCCTCACAATGACCCTGCAGCTTGAGTCTCTTTTTGCTCAGCAGAATCCTTAGCATTCTTAAATATCCTAGGCAACATGACTAGCATTTTCCAACCATTTTTTGCCTTCTATGTTGTTTGTCCTCACCTCTTGATTGTGCAATGTTTGTGGGAAGGAGGGTTGCTTGCACAAGTGTTGAGGCTGACGGGTAAGGCTCAGGATGTTACAGGTGTACTTGCTGCAAAAGTAGCGGCATGTGGCACAAATACCCCCGGATAAACTACCAGAAACTGCTGTCTTCATGAAAATACTCGCATTTCTTGGCCCTGCATTGGTTGTGCTGGCATGGTGCTTGCTGCACACCAATTTTTGGATTAGGCAGAGCAGACGGAGGGGACGTCATGATTTCAGACAATCAGCCGTAGTCTTAAGGGGGGCCATACAATTTCTGACCCAGACCAGCCCACGATACATTTGGTAGCCCTCGGGCGACTTCAAGACAACATTTGGTACTGGTTTGGAGGTGCTGCAGTGCAGCAGAACGGTGAGCAAGCACACTGATTGAGTCTGGCTTGAGGTGAGGATCATGCTGGTTATTGTGAACACGTGACGTCATGGCCCTTTGTCCCCCTACCCCCCGAGGGGGCAGTTTTCTGATTACCCTACTTTAGATAAAAAAGTGACGCCGGAAGCAAAACATCTGCCCTTCAGTCTGTAGGTCAGGAACACGGATGTTAGGGCTCAGAACAAATGCTTTTGAACACTGTTGAGTTCTGTATAAAGTGTTCAAGATTGTAAGAGTGATTGGCCCAGGACATTGGTGTCACGTGCGGTGGTAGTGTGTGCATGGTGTCAGGATCCACCTGAGAACTACCCAAAAACAGATGCACTATGATACCAAAATGGTATCAATCACCAAGGGGCTGCATGCGGCCACATGTGTTGGGGTTGTTGTTGTACGCCTCCAATGAAGCTACTGGACAACTTGCATACTCCTTGCTCAAAGATAGCCAAACATCTGCTGGTAGAGGAACACACACATGCAACCCCAAGTGCCAACAACACAAGCAACTGCCCCGCACATGTGCACTGGCACAACACAAAAGCTCGTATCATTTTGTGTGCCAATTTTTTACAGACCATCTAATTCTGAGCAAAGATGAAGTTGCATGAGCTGCCAGTAGATGTATTGCGTTGTATTTCCGACTTCTCAGGGACAGCAGCATGCAGTCACGTGTGTGCACAAATGTGGTATCATTTGCAGCAACGGCATTTGCGGTACTACATTCGACATGAACATTTCCTATCCCAAATAATGGACACCCTATGCATGCAAGCATTGCGCACTGCCTCTGTACGGTTCCATGGCAATGGGGACAAGGGTGCACAAGCCCTTGCAGGGCTGAAGGAAGCACCTGCGCTGCACACTCTGCATTTGAATCTGGAGGTCAACTATGTGGGATACAATGGTGCACAAGCCCTTGCAGGGCTGAAGGAAGCACCTGCGCTGCACACTCTGCATTTGTATCTTGGGGAAAACAGGGTGGGAGACAATGGTGCACAAGCCCTTGCAGGGCTGAAGGACGCACCTGCGCTTCACACACTGCATTTGGATCTTTGGGCGAACAATGTGCGAGACAATGGTGCACAAGCCCTTGCAGGGCTGAAGGAAGCACCTGCGCTTCACACACTGCATTTGAATCTGGAGGACAACTATGTGGGAGACAATGGCGCACAAGCCCTTGCAGGGCTGAAGGAAGCACCTGCGCTGCACACTCTGCATTTGTATCTTGGGGAAAACAGGGTGGGAGACAATGGCGCACAAGCCCTTGCAGGGCTGAAGGAAGCACCTGCGCTTCACACACTGCATTTGAATCTGGAGGTCAACTATGTGGGAGACAATGGTGCACAAGCCCTTGCAGGGCTGAAGGAAGCACCTGCGCTGCACACTCTGCATTTGTATCTTGGGGAAAACAGGGTGGGAGACAATGGCGCACAAGCCCTTGCAGGGCTGAAGGAAGCACCTGCGCTTCACACAATTTGGATCTTAGGAATAACAAGGTGGGAGACAATGGTGCACAAGCCCTTGCAGGGCTGAAAGATGCACCTGCGCTTCACACACTGCATTTGTATCTTGGGCACAACCACGTGGGAGAAAATGGTGCACAAGCCCTTGCAGGGCTGAAGGAAGCACCTGTGCTGCACACACTGCATTTGGATCTTGGGGTACATAAGGTATTTGGCTTTGGCCAGGAGTGCAGGATTACGGACCAACAACAGATTTAAGCAGTTTTTGGGGGCCCCTCCTGTGCAGATGAGTAAATGTCCAACGATTCCAGTCCTCTGGATCAACACAAATGGACCCCCCCCCCCCGCAAGGAGGCCAGTCGCGCAGCAAAAACCTGGAGTCACTGCGTTGAACTTGCTGATGACCAATGACTGGAAATGTCTATGGCGGGGACATCCAATTTAGCCTTACCGGCCATTTGAAGCCCCCATGGAAACACCACTTGAGAACCCATCCCCTCATAGAGGACGGACCCTGAGAAGATTCAACACACACCAGTGATGGAAGAGTACTACTTGTGGCATGTACAGTGGACCACCAAATTTCAAGGCGGGGAGAAATGGGGCACAAGCCCTCGCAGGGCTGAAGGAAGCACCTGCGCTGCACACTCTGTATTTGGATCTTGTGGGGCACAAGGTGGGAGCAAGTGGTGCACAAGCTTTTGCAGGGCTTGCAAGCACCTGCACTGCGCATTCTGCAATTGAAACCCCTGTGATACTTGTATTTTACGCTTTCTGTTGGTGTTGCAGGCGTCACCTACTCCGATAGTATGGACATGGAATGCATTTGATTGCATTTTGTCGCTCTATCTGCTCATCCGTAATTTGCACGTTAATGTAGATGTTGTGTCTGTCGTGCTCTAGTATTGCGTTAGTGGTTCAATGTTGCGATCTTCCTACATGTGTTGCCTGTGTGGCTTGATGGATTGACTATCAGCGTACGTTGCACAACTAGATGACCGCCCCCGGGCCCTGGAGCAAGCATCTCATTGTATGAACACAGATCCCCCGCCGGACTGTGTTTCATTTTTTAACCCTTGTTTTTTTGGAATCAAGGCAACAGCTGTTGGCCATTGTCATTTCAGATTTTTCGTTTCTGTATTGTACTGCCGTTCTCCTTTGGTACATCAAGCTCTTTGTGGCCGATGCATGGTCACGCTCTGTGGTGTCGCAGACGTGGTGTTGGACTCAGAGTGATTTGGTTGCCCTATCCGTCCATGTGTGGACTGCATGTAAGTACGGGGGTTGTCCGCCTTGGCATTCGGACCGCACTTTTCTGCACTTTGCTCGCGGCTGTAGCATTTGGAGAATGCCTCATGGACCTCAGCACAGAATGTGCGATGCACATCCCCAACATTACCCAGTGTCTTTCTCCATTTCCCTCAATGTTGCCCAGTGTTTCCCCAAATTCCTCCCAACGCTGTGCAATGTCTTTTCCCCTTTCCGCCAATGGCACCCTGTGTGTTCCCCCATTTTACACTCAACACTCCACAATGTGTCCTCCCACTGCCCCAAACACCGCCCAGTTTGCTGCCCCAGTCCCAGCCATGTTGCCCAGTGTGTTGCTCTTTCCTCCCCAACACTGTCCAGTGTGTTCACCAGCCCAGCAGTATCATGCAGGAGCTCAAAAGACAGTCCATCTGATTCTATGTCAGGTGTCTTTTGCTGCCCCTGAGCGGTGCCTTCGCACCGTTCCCGCTGCCCTGGGCCCTGCACCACTGCCAGTCCCACCCAGTCCAGTGTTATCACTGCATCTTGCTTGCGGGCGTGGGTGGGTTCACCATTTTTTGGCCCATGTTGGCTCATAACAGGTGACCAAAGAAGAATATGTTTCATAACGTAAGCTTCCACAAGAACCCATGCCTAGCCATGTACAAGCCTGATATGCAACCAGTGCTATCAATGACTTCACAAACCTCAATCTTGATAGACTTCATTAACAAAGGGACATGGCCGCCTTCAGTTGTGCTGTGCCAGCAGCACTGTGTGTGTGTTGGGGGGTGCACAGCACACAGGGACCTGGCTTCAGCAGTACTACTCGTCAACTCCCTGTCTACTGCGGCTTTGTTATACCATTGTCTCTGCCAAGGGGTGGGTAAAAGGCAAATGCGCATTTGTTCTGTACTGTTTTGATGTATTTCTAGTCTGATGCTTGATGTGAATTATTGTAATTTAGTTGTCATTTGGCGAAAACAGATGGTTATAAATGGCTGCTTGACCAAAAACGGCTGGTTACCATATTGACGTAATCCCATAGATGGATTTGGCCAAAAATGGCCGTCTGAGCCAAAAATGGCCCAGAACATGTCAGTAAGGATGTTGCACAATCACACCGATAGCGTAGGGCTTGGAACTGGTTGCTGAGTTGAACCTGTTTGAGGGAGCTAACATCCATTGGTTTGTAAGTAGAAACTGCAGTATCGCAGTGGTCATTTTTTCAACAGAAGGGGTGGGTGATTTGCACCAGCTTTTTTCGTTAACAGCGATCGTGGTTTGCAGATGCAAAAGTGCATGTCGCCCTCCGAGTCAAGATTGGTCCACACAGTGGAAAAGCCCGTTTTACAAACCAGGTCAGGTATTGGTTGGGGGAAAGCATGCATCTGTGAGTATGAGGTAGTGCACACTACTTTGTAGCTCTAGAATGCACATTTTCCGAGTCTAGGAGCCCATCAAGTGAATGGGTTGTATGCTAAGTGATGCACCAAAGGCACGGGACATATTCTTGTGGCTTTGCCGACCCTCATGCACGTCCAAAGTCATCTGGGGAGCCCCTTGAAGAGAGGTTGCTAGATCAAGTGTAGGCGCACATGCGTGGACGCTATACACCCCCCGCTTTTGGGGGTCATTCATGGAGCACACCCTATTCGCGTAGCACAACCTAATGTGTGATATCAGATGTCTCGCCCCTTGTAAAGTCATGATTTTGGGAGACAAAATTACCCTTGGGACCCTTTTTTTAGGGGCCAGGGGATGGGGGGGCTAAAACTTGGTTGGTCTATAGCTGCTACTGTGTGTTGATCCACACCCAGGTCCCACTCCACTTTTTTCTTCTATGTGCCTTGGCAAATGACACGGGTCCTAGGTGCTATCTCCGGGTTTCCAAGATGGCCATGGCCTCACCAGTGGGGCCTCACAGGGGCGCCAATCTTGGAAATCTGGAGATAGCACCCGGGGGACCCATCATTCCTTTGGGGGGTCCATGTGGAAGAAAAAAGTGGAGTGGGACCTGGGTCCAAATCGACATGGAGTGGCGGCTATAGGCCAACGGTTTTTTACCCACCATGGTGCAAACAGGCCCAAAACTAGTGTTTTTAGGGACCAATAATACCATGCATGCAGTGCACACGGAGTGCGCACGCAGTGCGTACACAGTGCGAAGTTTTGGATATCGGCAAATACTCGAACCCTAATTTCGGCCCCTTTTCACAAGTTTTTGGTTCCGTACCAGGGTTTTTTTTTGCTTCTTTAGCATTTAGGATGTGGCATATTTGAATTGTCAACCATTTTTGCCCATTTTCAACCACCTGCACCTCCCTACTAAGGCAGTTTTTCTGTCAATTTGTTTTCAATGAGTGCCATGGACGGGCATGACATGCAACCACCTTCCGACTCCCATCAGCCTCACGCCTTAGCAGAGGAGAGGATTGCTGAACAAGCCAGAGAAATTCAGTAGCTACGCGAGAAGCTGGCCAGGGCATCAGTCAAGGAAGGTCTGACCCTCCCTCCCCTGTCCGTGCCGGAGTTGAACAAGGCCCTCGAACGACCCCAGCCGCAGTGGATGAGACTTATCGTGTCTAACTTGAAAGCCTATGTCAGGCTGAGGGCTGGAGAAGTCGGCCAGGTCCCGCGGCCAGCGGAGTTCAAGGGCATAGTTGTACTTTACAAGGCTGAGTGGCTTGTTCATAACAACAGTTGATTACCAAGTTTGAAGGCAGTTTCGTTGTTCTCATGTGGGCTTTGCTGCTTCGCCGTGCTACTAGCCAGGTGACAGGTATTCTTGGGTGAGTATCTCAGCCTTTGCGTGCGCAGTATGCACGCAGTGCGCTTGCATTGCAAGAACTTGGCCAAGCACCCCAAGCAGGGCCTAGTTGGTGCTCACCCAGCAACAGCCCAAGGGTCCCCAGGGGTTGTCCGAAGTCACCGAGAATTTGCGGTTTTTCACCCAACCCATGACCCCAAAATAAAAATCCCCCTGTGGGGGGAAGTTTGGTTTGGTTTGGTTTGGGCCAACGCCTCCCCCAGCTGCCCAGACCCATGGCCAGCCGCCCAGACCCACAGTCAGCGCAGCCATCCCTGCACAACTCGATTGGGTTGGGCGCTCCGTCCACGTCAGCGGGGGGGGGGGGGGGCAGAGGGCACACCACCCAAGTGACCGCTCACTTTCTTGTGGGGGATGGGGGTGAACAAGATGAGGCAAGACAACACACCTGCTTTTGAGCAATACCTGCTGCAAAGTTGGGTGCTACGCGTTGCTTCCCCGAATTTCATGGCATGCACGTTTGCCACATTGTATTGTGGGCTAGTTGCAACTGATTTCTATACCGAGTGTCTCCTTGAAAATGGCTAAGTCCTCACTGGTGGCCATGGGTTGGCTGAAAAATCGCAAATTCTGGGTGAGCTCTCACGACCCCTGGGGACCCTTGGGCCGTTGTTGGGTGATCATTTGGTGACAATGGGAGTACGCATAAACTCATGTAGCACCAACTAGGCCCTCCTAGGGGTGCTTATTGGCCCCCGAAAGCGCCAGTTTTAGGCCTATTTGCATTGTGATGGGTGGAACTTCGTTGGCCTATGGTGCACGCTTTCCCTGCAATGTTGCTCGTCTCTCTTCGAGGTGCCTTGCCGCAGGCAGAATTTTGCTGCACTTTGTTTGCACATTGATGTGGATCGCAATCAGAAGGGCTGCTATGTGAAATGCACATGCATGCATTGTGTTTCACGTAGGCTGTCTTTTTAGGATGTATTTTTGTTCGGGCTTTTTCTGAACTATGTGGAAAGTAACCCCCCCCCCCCCACCCCCTGGTGTGCTGCAGTGCAGCAGGTCAAACAATGAACTGAGAGTGGTGAAGGTGACCATATGCCTGTGTCACGGGGGTGTGAGTGAGTCCTGTATCCGTTGCTCATGGCCCCGCCCCCTGCAGGGTCATATTTTCTTTCAATCCCACTGCTTTTGGCCATCAACACAACCATGCGAAAGATACATATGACTGTGCAAGACCATGGCCATGTGCCAGCACAACTGCAATTGCATCCAACATTCGGGATCAAATAAGCACCATTTTGGGCTACTATGCTGTGCCATCAGTGGCAACTTTTGAAAACTCCTGAAACTCCCTAAAAGATCTGCTGTAGTGCCGATGTTTGGTGCAGTAGGGCAAAAAGAATGTGCTGCTTGACATGCAGCAGGGATGCTGCCCCGTGCTGTGACAGCCACCGAAAGTGTGGCTCTCCTATGTCACTTGGGCTTAGCAATTCAAGTTATTCTCCTGCCCCCCCGCACACTCCCACCCCTTGTCACCTCTCACAGCAATCCTTCCTTGGCGTGCCCCAGTATTCAGCGTGGGATTATCTCAGTTTCCATGGCATGCACAAGTCCATGCTGCAACGTTTCACAACACAACACAATGCACACACCATGCTGAACCCACATATCCCTGCTGGGCTCAACATGCTGTGATTAGTCAACAGGTATGGAATGTGACAGGGGAGGTGAGAGCCTATACACTCTGTGTCCTGTTCTGTACACAAGCGCGGCAGCAGAGGTTAGCGCCAATTACCGATGCTTTGTGCATGACTTGACGTGGTTGATGGCCAAAACAGACCGCTACCAATAAGAGGGGTGTAATCCACCAAGGAATCCACAAGGTCATCAGTAGAAGAGCGAGGAGGTGCATGGCGTGCTTGTAGATCACACACACCCCAGCGCACCTCATTTGAGGCGTCTGATTGCCGACATTGTCCGTGTGCCCATAGAGCTTATACGGGCATGAGGAGTTCCCACAAGACCTCACTTCTCTGAGCGTCCCTTCTTCCTTCGCTCTGACTTGAAACACGCTCCGCGTTTGGTGACGATGCAGGCAACTGTGCCTCAGCATGGCACGCGGAAGATCATCTCCTACTCGCCGCTGGAAGTGGCGAGTGTGGAGGAGATGATGGAACCGAACAAGCCTCTGGTGAAGTCCGTCCTGCCGCTGACCCGGCCCAAAGGCCCGTCCTTTGAACAGATCGACGAGATCGAGTGCCGGCGGCAGGAGAGGCTAGAGAAGCGCGCCCAGGCCCTGCTCGTGACGGTCCAGCTGAACGCCGCGACGCTCGCGGAGCGGAAGCTCATCAAGGCGCAGATGGAGTTCGACCGGGAGAAGCGCACGGCGCTGCAGACCGTGTACCGCATGGCGCGCGCGGAGGAGTTCCGGCGGACCCACAGCACGTCGCCGTTCCTCACGGACCTCGCGGCGCAGAGCGAGCGGGCCGCGGAGCTGGACCGCGTCCGGACCACCGAGGCCAAGCGCCTGCAGCGGCAGATCGAGCGGAAGAAGAACGAGCTGCGCACGGACGTCATCGTCAAGGCCTGCACGGAGATCGACGAGGCGGAGGAGCGGCGCAAGCTGCACCGGCGCAACCTGCAGGCGGTGCGGCTGGAGCGCTCCTTCAAGGACGTGATGAAGGCGGAGTTCGCCACCTCCAAACGGAGCGACGGGTCCCACGCGGGCTCGCACGACCGCAGCCTGAACTCGACCGGCGTGAGCACGCAGCGCGTGGACCGCTCCACGGCCTCCGCCGCGCCCTCCAGCATCCCCCACGAGGAGTCCATCGCCGACCAGGCCGCCAAGCAGCAGTCCCCGCCGCCGCGCAGCAGCCCGGGCGCCGCGCCGCCGTCCCCGCAGCAGAGCCCCGGCGCCTCGCCGCAGTCCCCGCCGAAGGACGTCCCCGTGTACATCGCCCAGCGGCAGCAGGAGCTCGCGGAGAAGGCGCGGCTGGAGGAGATCGCCAAGCAGGAGCGGCAGGTGCAGCTCAAGGCGCTGGAGGACGCCCTGGAGCTCAAGCTCAGCATCGACGCCGCCGACCGGGAGCGGGCCCGGCAGAAGCGGGAGCGGCTGGAGAAGAAGCGGGCCGAGGAGGCGGAGCGCAAGCGCAAGGAGGTGCAGGACGCGCGGGAGAAGGCGGAGGAGGACGCGCGGAACCAGCTGGAGCAGCAGGAGAAGAGGGCCCGGATCAAGGAGGCCAAGAAGCAGCAGCTGGCGGACCAGTGGAGGGCGGACGCGCTCGGGAATCGGGAAAGCGTGTTTGCGAAGATGCGGTCGCCCGAGTTCAAGGAGGTGGCGCTCTTCCCCCCCCCGCCGCCGTCCCTCCTGAAGAAAAACCAATAGCCCGTGACGAAGGCGTCGCTGTAAGGTCCCATGCCTCGCATGCTGCGGCGGGAAGCTGCGTGTGCAGTGTGTGTGTAGTGTGGTGTGTGGTGTGTGATTGCGTGACGATCAAGATGCAACGACTGAACAGTCAACGCCGCACGCGCTGTTGTTGGGCTGTATGGGTCCCCTGGACTCTCGGCTGCCGCTATGCTTGGGTTTTTGGAGGGGGATCAGGCTTTCCTCGTCGGTCGCTTGAACACCTAAAACCCGACGGCAAGACCCAAAGCTGCTGGGTCCACCCGGTGTCCGCATAGCCCTGCGAGGGGTCCTTGTGGGGTCTCCCCTCGGCAGTCCTCAAGGTGGCGGGGCGAACCTGCCCCGAATTTCATTGTGGGCTTGATGGCGTGTGCAGAGTTGCAGGACTGTGTCTGATTGGTGCAGGGGGATTTCTTCCGGTGGGAAGCACGTCAGCTGCTTACAGGAACATGCATTTGCACGATACCTCCCAGAGGGATGCATGCTTTGCATTGGGATCCATGATGTTGTTTGGGTTGGATGGTTGAATGGTTGAGGGCAAGGGCTGCAGGTGTATGCCGTTTGGCCTGATTCACTTCGGAATGAGGCGTCGCTCCTCAGTCCACAGTCAGTCAGCTTCTGAGACCCAACGCTGTCCCTCCGTCTACCACCGATTCAAGCACGTCCAACACCCATTGCCAGACAGTGAAGGACACAGAAGCCCAGGTAACGGTCTGTGGAATTGATCTGATGCAATGAAGCTCTGCTCTTCCTGTCATTCTCAGACAGCTGAGTTCCAGTGGTCCCTGCCCACACCCGCCCCGTCACTGAATTTGATATGTTTGACTGCATTCAGCCCCTGAGCGGGTGATGCGCAACCAAGCCTTACACGGCACTGGTTACGAATGTTTGTTGGTGTCGCCGTCGTTGGCGTTGGCGTTGGCGTTGGCATTGTCGTTGCCCTCGTCGTCGTCGTCGGTGTCGGTGTCGTGGTTGTTCTGGTTGTCGTTGTCATTGTCGCTGTCGTTGTCGTCGTGGTCGTCGGTGCCGTTTCCCTTGCCGCCGCCGCCGCCGCCGCCGCCGCCGTCGTCGTCGTCGTCGTCGTTGTCGTCGTTGTCCTGGTCGCCGCACCTACTCCTCCCTCAGAAACCTAACCACTGTCCGGCCTTGTCCGACTCTGACCTTCCGCTTCCATACACATCGTCCACGTATGTCATCCCGAAGAATCACCACTTCATTGCGTACCCAAAACCAGAGCCTGAGTCAGGCAACAGGGGTTCAGGTGTGCACTCTGGTGCGGTTATGTCCCCAGCGTTGCTACTCAGTCAATCTGATGGGGCCGCGTTTGATGCAGGTCACTGCGAAGTCCCTGATCATTGCACCGTGCATTAATGATCGATGCCGCGCAGTTCTGCACCTCGTGCTTTGTGCTGCCTTCACCACCCTGGCCTGCAGGGTGCCTGTGTGTATGTCCAGTGTCAACGCTCTTCTTCACAACTTAGGGTGTGTGTGCACGTCAGGAGTACACTGAACGCTCTCCTTGGGGACCCTGGGTCGGCACAGTCACCAGAAGCGTTTGGTGGCAGTCGGTTGCGCGTCAAGCGCTCCACGCTCTTGTTTAGATTCGAGACTCCCACTGCACCATCTTTCAATAGTGCCCCCTCATTGTGTGGGGCAGCACACTTTGGGCCCTTCTTGTGTGTGTGTCGCTCGGGCCTAATCCTTTTGGTGGGGAGGGGGGTCAGAGGGGGGCGGTGCCGTCTTTGGCTCTGCAGTGCCCAAACACATCTCCAAAACGGCTGTTTGGCGCTCCCTTTCCTGGTATCAACGCAGCGACGCCGTCTGACCGTCTTTTTTCTGACTGCAGGTCGGTAGTCAAGAACAGAAGACGACATGTGTGTGAGCCGGTTGTAGTGGGAACGAGGGCCCGAGTCATGCCTGTGAACTGTTGTGTCTGCTCAGGACAACATTGTGCTTGGGGCCGCAACGCACTTCGATGTGACTTTTGGATGTTGCTGCAAATGGGGCCCAAACCCCCCATGACCCGCGCTGTTTGTTGTGTCTGTGGGGCGCACGGAAGCACGTCCATGCCCAAGCCCGCAGCCCGTCCGGGTGTCCCTGCGTTCAGCCGTGCCTCTGTCAGTGGGAGGGGGATCCTCTGTGACCACGCAAAATGGCAAAAAGAAGAAGGGGGGTGGGGGGAGGAACCGCTGCTCAGTCATCTGCACATTGAAGTGCGCCCGGGAGCCGGTGTTCGTGACCACCGCGCCGCTGGCCGCATGCTGCTCGGTGCTGTCCGCGGGGCTACAGTCCGGGGGTGTCTGGCCCGGCTTGGGATTCCGGATGGGGCGGGGGCCTATTCCCAATGTTTGGGGGTCTGTGGCGCGATGGGCCGCAGACAGCCCACCCTCTCCAGCTTCCAAGGATTCACAGTGGTCTGTCCACTCGCGTGCCAGTGGTCCCTGTCCCCGACCCACTGTTCTTGATCATAGTCAGGGGCCACACGTCGCGTGTGTTGTAAGCGTTTATAAGTGTGCCACTGCACGGCTGCAGCAGCGCAACTGAAAATGACTTCGACGGCAGTCAGGATCGTCATGCGGCGTGGATTGGGCATGCACTCAGAATCAAGAGTTTGCTCATACCATCATTCTGCAACCCAGTTCCGTCTGTCGCCATTTGTCGAGGAGCCCTTTTTTTGTGCAGTGGGGGCATCGCCCCCCCCAACCCTGCCTCTGGGTTATGCGTCTGCACCGCGTTCTGTCTGAGCACCCCCCCCCCCCCCCGCGACAAACAAACCAAAACCATGGCCTCGTGCCAAGCCCCCCCCCCCTGCTAACCGTCGTGTTCCCTGACTTGGGTGCTTACACAAGGGTCAAGCCGGGGGAGGGGGGATAGCGGGGCTGCATTGATAGGAATGAGTCCCGGGTCCATGTATGTAGAGTGCGTCTTCCAATGTCCCTCAATGTATTGCAGAATGAGACCTGTGTGAATATTGTGTTGTTTTTATTTGTAACATACCTGAGGTGCACCCCATCTCCCTGCACCGACACCAGCACAACAGTGCTCTGGACCCTCGGGTTCTACCCACTCGCCTTCTGCCCCGCCTCGCCTCTTGTAGTACAAGCGAGCTCAGGTAACACATGAGCCAACAGAGGAAGAGCCTCCAATACCCAAAGCAGGCTGTACATTCAGTGCAGCTCCTGCAACCTCAACTCTGATGTGAATGGGCGTAAGCTCGGCAACATGCTTTCCTGCCTCCCTGTCTCTTGTCGGAGTCATCATTCCAGGGGGGCCACCCACTGATCTGAATGAAAGATTTCTCCCCCCCCCTTCCCCAGGGGTCCCCGTCCCTGGGGTCCAATCAACAAATCCTCACTGCATAACCTGGTATCAGACTCAGTCTACTGCACTCATCGTAGGAATGGACAGCTCTGAACGTTGATCCCGTGTGTGATCTTGAGTGCCACCCCCCCCCCCCCCCTGCACAAGACAAGCCCCCAGGGGGCAGAAGTTGAAATCCAATTTTATCATTTTCAGTGCACGAGGGCACAAACCCTTCAGTCGCAGACCCCCCGCCCCCCCGCTCCAAACTGACCCCGGGGCCACCCTAGTACAAGAGGCACAAGCAGCCTTCTCCACAAGGTACTCTCAGGGGGGCACCCGCTGGCAGGAGGCATGGTCCCACTCGGGCACCCTCCTGCCAGAGGCTTTCCCTCCGGCACACACGCAGACATGGGTCAGCCCTTCGCCCAGGACAAGACCCGTGTACAAGCTGCGTACCCCCCCAAGTCCTGTGGCCCCTCCTCCTCCTCCCCCTCCCCGGCACGCCTCCTCACAAATAGGGGTGCCAATAGCTTCCTGGTGGCGAGCCGCCCATTCCATGGTCAGCGTCGCACCGTTTCAAGCAGAAACAAGAGATGTCCAGTGTGGTACCCTGTGTTGCGTGGGAGCGACCTCCGCTGTGTCACGCCTGCAGGAGCAGGTCCACTGCACCCCCTGCGGGACGGAGGCAGGAGCAGTAACGAGCACCACCCGGCGCCAAAAGCGAGGCGGAACAGGTTCTGACGCCTGAGCACCGCAACGCACATGCATGTCGCTCTTCTCCCCTCTCTCACCCACCTCGCACGTAACCTTTGGTCTCAGCCCTCTGCTGCCACTGCCCTGTCTGGTCAGTGTGTTTTGTGCTAACCCCTATTCTGGTCCGGTCTATCCTTCTGCAGGTTTTGCAGTCCTCAAGCCCAGGGACTTGTGCTCTGATCAAGCACTTTCATTGGCGCCCCATGCCACAGGGTGCCCGGAAGGATTCACACACACACACACACACACACACACACACACATGCACACACAGGCACACACAACTGAAGGTGATGAAAACACCCCGATGCCACGGCAAATGGCAAGTGGCACAAACACCCCCCCCCCCCAGAGAGGCTCTGGCCTAGGCAAGGGCCGCCTGTGGGGGGGAGGAGCCCTCTTTCCACCCACCGCCAGGTATGGGGGGAACGTTAGCGCCGGGCATCTTTTTTGACCCGTGCCCTACCGGTGGACTGTTGCCGTTGATATTTTGGGCAACATTATATGGATTTGCCCCTTGGCCCCCGGGACATCAGCAGATTTGGGATGGGTATGGACCTTCTCGTACCTGAGGTGATTTCTTTGATTTCGAAGTTGGGGGCCATGATGGTGCTTATAAGGGCCCGATTCATGTCATTGTGCCATTAATTGGAAGAAAGAATGGCACTTTGACAGCCCGCCAACAGTGTTACAATGACGTGCACGGGTGGTATAGGGCACGCATTGAGCAGCTGTTTGCTCGGTTGTGGCACGCAAGATGAGGCAGAGGATGAGGCAGAAGTGTGTGTGTTGTGTTGCCAGGACGCTCCACCGCTGTAGTTTGGGATGAGTGTAAGGAGCACTATTGTACTGAATGTATTGACACCCACACTTGTGGGAACAATGTTATGATGCAGCTCTACTGTTCGCGATACGTCAATGACGCCTATCGCTTCTACTGGAGATCGATGCGGTTGTGCTATCCTAACCCCCCATTCTCCCAACTTGCTAAGGTGTTGACCAAGATCGCCCTTAAAGGAGCGAGAGTGGTACTGTGCACCCCAGTTTGCAACTTTCTTGAGCTGGGGCAGTTTGGGTCACCTAATTCTAAGGGCGTTTCCAAGGGGTGTGCTTGGGGGCTCTTTGGGGGGAACATAGTCTAAAAGTAGCGCGCCGGGCGCGCGCCGGGCAAACATTCCCCCACGGGGGCTCATATGCGGGCACAGCAGCTCATTGCCAGGCGGCCACGACAATTTGGGGCATGCACTACCACACAAACAGAAGGCTGGTCTGTGCCAGCATCGCTTCTTTCCAGTTAGAACAGGAACGCTCGCTGCTTCGCACACTTCGCACAATGCTCGCGGGGGGTCTCTGGACTGCAGTCAGGGCTCACAAGCGAGGCACGATCAACTCCCAGTGCTACCTGTATTGCCAACACGCAGATGAAACAGAGTTGCACATCCTTTGGGAATGCACAGAATGGGCAACAGCCGGGGATCCACACATTGCCAATGTTCACACCCTGGCGGCGAAAGTCCCAGACCTACCACTATTTGACAGATGGCCCCCGTGCCCGAAAATCAGCAGGCTCCTACCAGAAATAGAACCACCAGTGAACCGGCAGGTGGAACAAAATGGACTTCCTTTCATACAGGCCCTCCATGCCATGTTTGTGGCAATATTGGTAGCGCGCAAGCTGCGGGACCAACATGCACCCAAACTTTTCCCCACAGTGCGCCCGCTGGCACGCACCGCATATCCTTATCATCAGCCGGTGGGCCCCATGCCCCCCCCCCCCCGGCGCGCCCGGTCTGCTTGCACAACCCCACAACATGCACCTGGCCATGGGACACACCCTTTATGGCTGACCTACTAGCTTGGCTGCGCGTACTACAGTGGGCAGATGACACGGACACATTGTCCTTCATTGAGCTTGCGCTCAATTTTGAAGAATACGCAGAACGAACCCTGCCGCCGCTCCCCAGGCTAAGTTTCAGGGGCACACTATACCGCTGCACGAGAAGGCCAGGGTTCTACGCTTGGCGCTATGCACTCTACAGAATTGGTCAAATCGGGCTCTCTCCACCACGCCAAAGTCATCACACGCGCCATGTCATTGGTGCCACTGGGCAGCCCGCATGTGGCGGGCCTCAATCGTCGCCCGTATTTTGCATGCCGTAGCGCCATGCACAAGCACATCCAGCATCTGGCTTCCAATTGCGAGTCTACATGTACATTGCGCACGCACACACACACCGACACACACAAGCCATACGTGTGTTGTCACCGACGGTCTGAGCAAGAAGTCGAGGAAGCGCACCTGCAGCGTGCGCTTACAGACAGGTTGAACACTGGACTTATGCCCTCATCTTCCCTCTGCGCCAAGGGGGAGGCGGACACGGCGAATTTCGCTGGGGATTTTTACCATATCATGGGGGGGGGGGGGCAAAGCCGCCTAGGCCCCCTACACAATCATGCGCAGCCGCGCACCCGGGCCAACAGCCGTAGCCACGTGCATCGCGGTCCCTTCCCCCATAACGTCAATACATGCATGCCCCCGCCCACAAACTTCCGGCATGCGTCACATGTAAACGGCCCCGCCTGTCGGCGGCGACGTGCTGTGCCAAAGGTCACCACGCTCTAGGGTATGTGGACCGTGGGCCACTGTCCAAGGTCTGCCAGGCTCATGGGTTGCCACCATGCCTGGGCTGCACCCTTATGCAACACGTTTGCCAATGAGGAATCCACAAGATTAATACCCCGCACAAAGTTCCGGGCAAAAGGACAGCGCCAGCCCGGGCAGGCGCCAATAAACGCCCCCGGCTGCAGTCTGTAGCCCCACCACACTCGCGGATGCATCCACGCTCACCTCACATACTCCCCACAACGCCAGCCCCCAAGTGACGGAGACCCAAATCCCTGACCCCCCCCTCCCCTCCAGCCACACGGCCGCAGGGGATGCAGCTGGATGATGACGACACAGCGGTGGTGAGGACCCTGTTTTTCAAGGGCCACGGGCGCGCATCTTTGGAAGTTACTTGAGCCCGCAGTGCCACAGAGGTTCTGAGTCCGTGGAAAGACGCAACAACGAGTATATGCACAGCCCCGCCCTGGTGTCGGGCTAAATATACCGGTTGCGCTACAGCCACATATGGGTCTCCCTTGTTAATAGTGCACGCGTTAATAGTAAACGCGCACAAACGCCCCTGTTGGCGATCACCCTCACCAGCGCCTGTGACGCGACGAGCGCGCCCAGCAGAGCACGAGTGCGCGCGACGCCTGGGGGAGCCCTCAGCCCCCCCCCCCCCCCTGCGTCTCGGGGTGGCCACATGCCAACCCCTAACCCTCCCGTCGCAAGAGCGGCCAGGACATTAAAAGCCTTCAACCCTCGTTAATAGTACAACGCGCGCACACACACACACACACACACATAGGCACAGGGCACTCGGACGTAAGAACTCATGGTTTAGTCGCATCATTGTTGAACCTCGCGGTTTGAGCATGATTTGAAAGATTTGGGCGTCACACACATAGGCACGCACAACTGAAGGCGGTGAAAACATCCCAATGCTAGGGCAATTGGCAACTGGCACAAACACCCCCCCCCCCCCCCCAAGAGAGGCTCTTGCCTAGACGAGGGCCGCGTGCGGGGGAGAGGAGCCCTCTTTCCACCCGACGTTAGGTACGAGGGCTCATATGCGGGCGCCCCTTCCCCTTTTTCCATGCAAGCGGCCCGTAGACCCATGCGGGTCTTCCTCTTTAATACGGCATCCCCCCGCAAGTGGCACACAAGGATCCCCGTCTCACTCAACCGGGCTAAGCGTAGGTCTCGCAACTGAAAGGTCGTGGGATCGATCCCCGGATCGGGCATGTTTGGAGGCGGGCGGTGGCAGCCGTGCGTCAAGGGCATCTTTTTTGGGGGAATCGCCAAATTGAGTGGGCCGTGGAGGCCGCCTCGCTGCCGCAAGCACCACCAGCTGTGAAAGCCCCAATACACACACAACACACAGGGCAACATGGCGATGATGGGCTCGTTGAACTAATACCATGGAGCTGGCCCGCCGGAAGCCACGGAGCTACCACCCCACTTCCAGGGTGGTCGTGGGGCAGCGAGCTAGGTTTCAGCCTGAGTGCACATCACACTGGTCGAGGGGCAATACGGGGACTGCACCCCGTGGGCCTGCTATATTGGAGAGCAACCCGACCCAAGGACGGCAGTGTGGCCATACATGCTCAACCGGGTGACCTGGTAAAAATGGTGAAACCCTGCAAGTCGCATGCGGGACACCGGACCCGGCGGTGTGGGCATATTATACCGGCCGGGCATGGTGATGCAGCTGGCAACGCGCCCGGCGGATGATGAAGCCATCCAAGCGGGATGGGCATCAGGGCGGTGGCTGCATGCCCACCTGGCGCACGCAGCATTCTCACCGTAGAGGTGGCCTACGGGATTGTGGCACAGAGGCGCGCTAACGCTCAACTATGGAAAACGGTGTTGCGCTACACGGCGAGGCTGGGGAATTCCCCGCAGATAATATGCGCAGACTTTAACTCCAGGCTCTCAGATGAGAGCGACCTGCCGAGGGAAATATTCACGGCGTTAAGGAGGGGCCTGCTCGTGGACATCATGAGGGTCCGCGCGGAGGCGGGGGGCTGCCAGCCAAGCCCGACCTATCAAGGCAGTTCGGGAACGGAGACCCGCATTGATGACATGTTGACAAACCCTAGAGTGGCCTCCCTGGTGCAAGATGAGAGGGTGATCAAAAAACCAGGACTGCCGGGACACTCCCTTTTGCGAGTGGACATTAGCCTGGACATGGCGAACCGGAAGGTGACCAAAATCAGGAGCCTGGAGGACCCCGAGGAGCACAACATGCATACGGAGGAACGCCAACGGCTGGCCGCGGTTTTCTGGGACAGTGTGAGCAAACCTTGGAAAGCGGCCATATGCGAAGAGGATGTCAACGGAATGTGGAACACATGGACCTGGGCAGCGGAGGAGTTCTTGCTGATGGAGCGCGGAGAGGACAACACCGTAGAGTCAACACTCCGAAGGCATTGGCTTGGCCCCCCGGTGGCGAAGACCAACTTGCGAGAGCTGGACCAACGGGGGCGGGGTACGCAGCTATATTGGAGAGCAACCCGCCCCAAGGACGGCAGTGTGGCCATACATGCTCAACCGGGTGACCTGGTAAAAATGGTGAAACCCTGCAAGTCGCATGCGGGACACCGGACCCGGCGGTGTGGGCATATTATACCGGCCGGGCATGGTGATGCAGCTGGCAGCGCGCCCGGCGGATGATGAAGCCATCCAAGCGGGATGGGCATCAGGGCGGTGGCTGCATGCCCACCTGGCGCACGCAGCATTCTCACCGTAGAGGTGGCCTACGGGATTGTGGCACAGAGGCGCGCTAACGCTCAACTATGGAAAACGGTGTTGCGCTACACGGCGAGGCTGGGGAATTCCCCGCAGATAATATGCGCAGACTTTAACTCCAGGCTCTCAGATGAGAGCGACCTGCCGAGGGAAATATTCACGGCGTTAAGGAGGGGCCTGCTCGTGGACATCATGAGGGTCCGCGCGGAGGCGGGGGGCTGCCAGCCAAGCCCGACCTATCAAGGCAGTTCGGGAACGGAGACCCGCATTGATGACATGTTGACAAACCCTAGAGTGGCCTCCCTGGTGCAAGATGAGAGGGTGATCAAAAAACCAGGACTGCCGGGACACTCCCTTTTGCGAGTGGACATTAGCCTGGACATGGCGAACCGGAAGGTGACCAAAATCAGGAGCTTGGAGGACCCCGAGGAGCACAACATGCATACGGAGGAACGCCAACGGCTGGCCGCGGTTTTCTGGGACAGTGTGAGCAAACCTTGGAAAGCGGCCATATGCGAAGAGGATGTCAACGGAATGTGGAACACATGGACCTGGGCAGCGGAGGAGTTCTTGCTGATGGAGCGCGGAGAGGACAACACCGTAGAGTCAACACTCCGAAGGCATTGGCTTGGCCCCCCGGTGGCGAAGACCAACTTGCGAGAGCTGGACCAACGGGGGCGGGGCACGCAGCTATATTGGAGAGCAACCCGCCCCAAGGACGGCAGTGTGGCCATACATGCTCAACCGGGTGACCTGGTAAAAATGGTGAAACCCTGCAAGTCGCATGCGGGACACCGGACCCGGCGGTGTGGGCATATTATACCGGCCGGGCATGGTGATGCAGCTGGCAGCGCGCCCGGCGGATGATGAAGCCATCCAAGCGGGATGGGCATCAGGGCGGTGGCTGCATGCCCACCTGGCGCACGCAGCATTCTCACCGTAGAGGTGGCCTACGGGATTGTGGCACAGAGGCGCGCTAACGCTCAACTATGGAAAACGGTGTTGCGCTACACGGCGAGGCTGGGGAATTCCCCGCAGATAATATGCGCAGACTTTAACTCCAGGCTCTCAGATGAGAGCGACCTGCCGAGGGAAATATTCACGGCGTTAAGGAGGGGCCTGCTCGTGGACATCATGAGGGTCCGCGCGGAGGCGGGGGGCTGCCAGCCAAGCCCGACCTATCAAGGCAGTTCGGGAACGGAGACCCGCATTGATGACATGTTGACAAACCCTAGAGTGGCCTCCCTAGTGCAAGATGAGAGGGTGATCAAAAAACCAGGACTGCCGGGACACTCCCTTTTGCGAGTGGACATTAGCCTGGACATGGCGAACCGGAAGGTGACCAAAATCAGGAGCTTGGAGGACCCCGAGGAGCACAACATGCATACGGAGGAACGCCAACGGCTGGCCGCGGTTTTCTGGGACAGTGTGAGCAAACCTTGGAAAGCGGCCATATGCGAAGAGGATGTCAACGGAATGTGGAACACATGGACCTGGGCAGCGGAGGAGTTCTTGCTGATGGAGCGCGGAGAGGACAACACCGTAGAGTCAACACTCCGAAGGCATTGGCTTGGCCCCCCGGTGGCGAAGACCAACTTGCGAGAGCTGGACCAACGGGGGCGGGGCACGCAGCGCACGGTGACTACTACCAAACTCTGCCCCAATAAGAAGTTGCGCAGCAGGGCGCCGAATACCAGAGTCGTACGGATCATGGACGCCGTGAAAGGCGCGCCGAAGCCGGTGGTGCAGTATGTGCGTGCGCAGGAGCTGGCAGAACTGCCGAGACCGGGAAGGTGGCCCAGAGGGGTACAGCAATGCTTGCTCTCTGCGCACAGGGGCCTGGATCAATTGCGGCAGGAGCACCCCCCGCCCCCCTAGAGGGGATAGTAGTGCCTCCGCGAGATAAGCTATGCAGTGCCCAGGCGCCGGAGCAACTCATGGCAGCATTGGAAGCGGCGGTGCGAGTGCGGGCACTGGCAGAGGAGCGGGCGTGCGTGCATGCCTGGAAGCGATGGATAGACGAGTCCTGGAGGACGTCGCCAGAAGTGATATACCGGTGGATCAGAGGAGCAGGGGACACCGCCTTGCAAATGGGTCGGACCCCAAGCGGGGAGTTCACCGCTAATATTGCGGAGATGGATGAGGCCATCAGAGCCGCCTAGGCGCCCGTGAACAGGCGCTATGAGGCGACGCCGGAGCCGTCCGTGGACAAATTCATGAAGGAGTATCGGCAGCATGTTCGACGTAGCGCGATGAAGGCCAGGGTGCTCACAGGCGATGTACTGCTGCACCGGGCGAGCAAAATGGGAGTGAAAACGGCCAATGGCCTTGACCTCTGGTCAATTAGCTTGCTCAAGTGCCTCCCGGCCACTTTTTGGGATGTGCTGGTGGAGCTCCTGCGCATGGTGGAGCGGACAAGACGGTGGCCGGATGGGCTGGCGGAGGGCTTCACGTCGCTGGTGCCCGAGGGAAAAGGGGGAGGCGACCCCATGAAGTTGAGGCCGCTGACCGTTCTCTTGCAAATATACCGCATATGGGCAGGGGTCCGAATGGAGGACGTACCCCTCCCCCCTTGTATAAGCTGCGCCCTTGTCCAAGCTGCAGTAGGCGTAGGGACCGTAATAATTGTGTACGTAATTTTAATTACGTACGAAAAGTAGTGCGGCCACATAAGACATGGGTTTGTCGTCGCATTTGCCAACTACATGGAGCCATGGACATATGCAACATGCCACATTCAAGGCAGGCTCATCCCCAAGAATTTGAACTTCTCCGAGCCCAAACCAGCCCCTAAGCCTCAGCCAAAGGCATCTTCAAGTGGTGAGCATGTGCTATTGCTCCGCATGGTGTATGGTCGCAAGAAGGGTTTCCAAGCTGAACATTTGTAGGCTTCGCATTCTTCATTGCTTGTGCCAACATGGGTGTGAACGTGAAATTTTCATGTTCCCAAGGCTGTCTTGTGTTTGCATACACTTGGAAATGTGGGCAAAGGTCAAGGTGCACCCATACCATGCGCGCGCACGTTTGTGTCGGTAGCTGTATGTGTTTCGCGCAAGCTTTGCCCTTGTCCAAGCTACAGTGGGCGTAGGGTCTGTAATAATTCCGTACATTGGCGTAGCTTATACAAGGAGGGGGGGTGGTACTACAGTGGCAACAGCAGTGAATACACTCAAAGGCATACGGGTTTCACCCCCACCGGGGGGCCATCGATGCAACGACGGTCCTCACTCTCCTTGTGGAGCTGGCGCAGGCGCTCAAGACGCCGCTGGTGGGGGCAGGGACCGATTACACAAAGTGCTTCGACCTCATACCACAGGCCATCTCGATGGCGCCGATGGAGGAGCAAGGAATAGATGAGGGAGTCCTACGAGCGTTTAGTGTCATGTACCGGCAACTGAAGCGCATGTTCAAGATCAAAGGCTGCCTGGGGGCCTGGTGGGCAGCCACGAATGGGGTACTACAATGGTGCCCGCTCAGCGTGATAGTCATCAATGCCCTTAGGACCACGTGGAAACGTATCATCGACGAAGTCACGAAACCGGTGGTGGTCACCACGAAGGAGATGCCGCCCGCGCCAAAGGAGGAAGAGCTCCCCTCGTGCTACTGGACCTGCTATGGGGGCGGACTAGACCAGATATGGATATGGAGACGTGTGCAGCCCTGCTGCTGCTGGGAGCAGGGCTCGGTGGTGGATGGCGAGCAGGCCCCGCCGCCGAACCCGGACAACGGGGGGAACGTGCAACCGCCGAGGAGACCGGATGGCTGCCGACCGGGACTGCCCACGCCGGCCGAGAAAGTCTGGGGGCGGCTGGGCTTGCAGGCGATGCCCACCCCAGCTAGCACGGAGCATTCCAGAGCGTCGCCGCGGAGCCCCTTTTCGCAGGAAGGCGAGTCCGAGGTGCCCAGTGAGGAACCGAGCTCCCCGATCGTGCCGAGGACTCTTTTCGGCTCAGGCTCGGAGGACGGAGCGAGTGACGGCGCGTGTGCGTCGGAAGAGGTATCAAAAGATGCGGAGGACGCAGCACTGGAGACACAGGCCGCAATCTCGGCGGAGGGATATGCAGGTGACACGTATGTGCTTACCGTATACCTCCTGTCCCTGCTGGCGATGTTAGCGGCAGCCAGCAAGTGGTTGAAGCTGACCGGACAAGAGGTAAATGCCGCAAAGTCGCTGGCCTTCACAGCGGCACATTCCGTGCGTAAGCGGCCGTGCACGCCGGAAGCAACCCTGGACGGGGTGTGAATACCCACCCAACAGGAGTTGAGGTAGGTGGGGGTGGGAGTGCGCACGGTGCCGAGACGAGGCACAGGCCCGCTGCCGCACAAGCGCATCGCGGAAAGGAAGGCAGCACTCCGGAAGACCAGAACGATCCAAGAAGGGTTTGACAAAAAGACCGCAGTAGTGGCAGTAATGATCGTGGCGGCGACGCTGTTTGGAGTCGAGCTGGCGGATGTGGCCCCAAGAGACGTGAATAGCTTGGAGTTGGCAATCATGACGGCGATCTGGGGGCCCAGCAGGCCATGCAGGGCACAGAGTGGCTCCATCCATGGTGGTTCCGTACAGGAGGATGTGCTAGCTTGCACACATTGCACGCACCCCGGGCACTGCCCAAACCGTCACACAAGCCATGTGGGAGCAAGTAGAGAAACCCAAAGGTACGAGCCCGCTGGGTCGCGCCCTGCGAGAATTCCGATGGCTCGGCTAGCGCACTTCGCGGGGGTGGTGGAGCTGGGCAATGCCGCGAACTGGGATCTCGGTGCACTTTGTACACGCATCCAAGGAGTATGTAGAGCACTTGTTTCGAGATTCCCTGAGAGATCACCACCTGGAGGCGCTAGAGAAACGGACACCGAGGCTCTTTGGCGGCATGGGAACTCGGCTCGACAGAGAGGTCACACTGAGTGAGCTGGCGCGCTGCGCCACTGAGCTGGACAGATCGCCGCTGCGAGGCGTGATGGCGGGGGCGCCGTGGACCGCGGACAGAGCGCATCGGAGAGGCCTACGCCAGAGTGACATGTGCCCCTACTGCAATAAAGGATCACGGGAGGATGCAGACCACCTCCTATGGTGGTATGCGGCCTGGAAATCAGCACGAGACCCCTTCCTACCGGAGCGTATGACTCGAAATCCAACGCAACCTCCATGAAGGACACTTGTCGGTGCGCTTCGGGCAGGCTATCGTCACGTGGCAGCCATTGGAGCTGTGAGAGCCAGAACCGCATGGCCGGCTCAAAGTCCGGCCCCCATTTCCAGTCTGTGGGCAGCTGCCCCAGCTCACGCAAATGCGTTTTACATGGCCGTGGCAAAGGGGGTTGTAGTTGATGCCACGGGTATGCTCCTGGGGCGCCTTGCGCTGCTCCACCGGGAACAGGAGGCAGTCCTCCTCTTCTCGCTGCTTCCTGGCCCGCAGCACCGCTAAGAACATGCAGTGCAGCTGGCGTACAAACTGCTCCAGTGGGTTCTGGTCATCGTGCGCCCATTGCTGCCCCGCCAAGGCCAGCTCCTCTCGCTGCCGGGACGCCTCCATGGGATCTTCCCCCGGCTCCGGTACCCAGTGTCTCGAAACCCTATTCAGCTTCTTGCAGTGCTTCTTCCAGCCTAGCCCTCGCGCCAGGCCACTGCGTCTCACCACAGCCTCTGGCAGCAGCCCACAGAGGCGGAGGCACGGCGGCCATTGTGACAGCGCCCCCAGCTTGAGGGCTCGTGCCAGCAGCAGGGAGACTTCTCCCCCCCACCCTGCAAACACGGTTCACGGGGGGAGAGATGTCGCTGCAAGAGAAGGGCAGAGTCCTACGGCTGGCGGTCAGTCTGCTGGGGAAGGCGGCGGGCAGGGAGTCCATTCTCCCGGCGGGCTTCACGAACAGGTGTCGCTCTCTGGTCCCGCTGGGGGCGGGCACCACAGTGGGTGTAAAAGGCAGACCCGTCTTCACACGACCGACGGCGGTATGGCACCACGTGCGCCGTCTACATCAGTACAATGCAGCGGAATGGGCGCTGCGACAGCAGGCAAGGGTGACGCGGCAGCAGAACAAGCGGCGGTGTGCGCAGGGCACGCAGGCGAAGCCGGCGGGGGAGTTGCAGTCAATGAAGGCGAGATGCCCCGGCAAGGCAGGTGCGAAACGCTCAGCGGGGGCATACACCAGCGATTTTTATGCGGGCCCCGTGGTACCGCCGGGGGCCCAACGAGGCCCACAGTACCGAGTCACCGACGAGGAGGACATCCCAGCGGGGCCGACATGCAGCGAGAGAACGGCGCTTTTTACCCCACCACAGAAGTGCGTAGTGGCGCGACGCCCTGAGCAGCGGCCACGGCTACTATGTGTCTGCGCGGCACACCAACACAGACAATGGGCGTCCCGTGCAGCCGTGGGCAGGGGGGTGCCGCACTGCTATGCCAAAGGACATGCCGGACATCCACGGCCACCGATGTCCCTGCGGGGCCAGTGGAGGGGGGCACGGCAAGCGGAGGTGCGCACCCCTGGGGCGGGGGTTACACCATCAGTGAAACGACGTAAAAGTCAGCGGGCACTGGCCCCGGGCCCAGACCGAGTGCGGCCCCACAAGCGAGGGAGGGTGGACGCGACCCCGCCCCCCCCTTGCCAAGAGGATGCGCTGTCAGCCGCCGGGCGCCGCACGGCATGGCAGAGCAAGGAGAGAGGTGACATAACCCCCACTCCCCACAGGTTCTGGCTCAGGCGAGGCCCCCTACTGCGACCCAAGCAAGCACTAGAGACAGAGCTGCGGACCGCTGGGACTGCATGATTTGTCTTTTTAAGCTGGCGCCTTAGGCGACAGCTGGGGACCCTGGACCCATGCGGGCCTCCCTCTTTAATATTGTTCTTCCCCGCAAGTGGCACACACACACACACACACACACACACACACACACACACACACACACACACACACACACACACACACCCACACACACACACACAAACACTAAAGTAATAACCAGGGCGAATTCGTTGGTCCCGCTGGGGGGGCCTCAGCAAAGCGGCCTCAACCGGCGCCCGTATTTCGTGTCCAGACAGGCCATGGTGGTGCATATTGCTAAGCTCAGTCAATACTGCGAAGAAACTTGGGCTCTGCGTGCGCACTCCAGGCAGAACAAGGCACGCTCGTATGTATACAGACACATGCGCAGTCCAGCGGAAGTGGAGGAAGCCCGGATTCAACGGGCCTCGTGGGAGCGTTAAACACAGGGCTTATGCCCTCCTCCTCGGCAACCGCCAAGGGGGGGGGGTCATTCGCTGCAAATTTCTTCCCCGTCATTGGTCAGGGCAAAGCCCCGCACGCGCCCTACCAGACCACCAGGCAACGCAAGCTCGCAACTCCGCCGGCGCCACCAGCATGTGTGGCAGTGCCGGCACCACATACATGCGCACGGGCTCTCGACCTATGCAACACACACCGGCGCACACCGTGCATCACATGCAAGCGTTTGCGCAAGTCAGGAGACGCGTGCTGTGCCCTCGGGCATCATCGGCCAGGGTATGTGGACAAGCTACCCCTATCAGTCACGTGCCGTCAGCATGGATTGCCGGCCTGCGCCAAATGCACCAGAATGCAACGGGGGGTCCGAAACTGCTGTGCCAGAGGGCACCACAAAGTACACACGCCTGTGCGCAAGCGGCCAGCCGCACTGGACACACGACCCGCTAAGCGGCTGCGCACCGCCCGCAGCCCCGCACACACACACACATGGAGCATGCACGCTCCCCGCACATACCAGCCACGCCGCCCGCCCCAAAGCGACGGAGACCCAAGTCACCATGCCTCCCCCCCCCCCCCCGCCCCGCAGCCATGCGAGATGATGGGAGAGGGAGAGCCGGAACACGTCAGTCGACTTCTGTTTGGCGCAGAGCACGGGAGAGCTTCCACGGAAATAACATAAGCATGTCGGCTCAGAGGTTCTGACTTTTTGACCGCAGAGAACAGGCAGACCAATAAGGTACACACTCGGGTGTACACTTCGGGAATCCTCTCTCAGCAAGCAGTCAAACATGGGTCTCCCTCATTAATAGCACAGGGAGGGCCTCCGAGGAGGGCACATAGCCACAGGAAGGCGTCCTTCCGCCGCGCCGGGACATACCGGGGGGCCGGGGGTGGGATAGGGCAGGCTTCAGGCAGGCTCTAACCCGCTAACCCCTAACCCTCCCGTCGCAAGAGCGGCCAGGACATTAAAAGCCATCAACCCTCATTAATAGCACAGAGCACACACACACACACACACACACACACACACACACACACACACACACACACACACACACACACACACAAGTTAGGGTTAGGGTCACCGAGCTGGTGGAACCAGTCTTGGTTTTGTAACCCTTTTTAGTGTCTAGGGTGGACCTACCAGGTTTAGCAGCAAGCAACAGCAGCAAGCAGCAAGCAACAGCACGCGCGAAATGGGTAAAAATCAGAACTCCGTCGTGGTGCTTTGGATTTCAGTGAAATTTTGGTGGATGATACCTATGGGTGTGAAGTACAATCACACAAAGTTTGAGCCAGAAACTCAACGGTGGCGGCCGGGAACGGGATTCGCAAGTGGCGGACCTCAGTTTCAAAAACTGCAGTTTAGGGCCAAAAACAGCCATTTTTGGGCCAAAAAAGCCCTGGAACACATTCAAAACGGCCAAACGAAGGGAAACGGTGGGTACACTGCACCTGCGGCTTGACTTCCCCGTGTCAACGAGCTCTTTGTGGCCCTCTAACTCCATGATATGTCCCGGAAACGGCCCAAAAAGGCCCCCAGAAGCTCCAAATGCCGACAGCCAAAAACCAAGAATAGGCCATATCTTTGGCTACATGGCTCAAAATGCGATTCCGAGGGCACCTACTCCACCCGCAACCCCCCACTTTTTGTGGTTTCCACCCCTCAGAATTGCCCAAACGGACGCCTAGACCCCAATACCTAGGCCCACTAGGCTGCGGCAAGCTGCAAGCTCAAGCCCAAACAGGTGGGTGCCCAAATGGGTCAACAAGGTCCAATAGGGGCAAAAAGATGACTTTTCTTAAAAATGATCCTAGACCATGTCCGACGCTAAAACAAGTGTTTTTGGACCGTTTTGAGCTTGTGG